>OX451736.1:618456685-619909810 GCA_948472305.1 Vicia faba
TCCTTTAATGCTAAAAGTATAAAAAAAATAATTTCTTACCTTTTGAGGCTCTTGGGTTGATCCTTGAATTTTGTTGCAATTTTATCTTGTGTTTTCCATTTATTTTGATAATTTGATCTTTAATTGTGTGATTTTGCCAATTTTCTTAAGTCATAAGTTAGGGTTTGATTGCCTATCTTCCCTTAACCTTTAAGACTAATTATTTTTATATTAGGATTTTTAAGTATCTTAGGACCTTAGAAATTAATTTTGTATAATTTTAGGTGTTGTTTGCTATTTTTACCAATTTATTTAAATTAGGATCCCTAATTAGAGGCTTTTCTAGGCTATCCTTGCTTATGTGATTTTGGTTCCAATGTGTCTTGGATAAATTTAATCTTTGTGATTGTGATTTTGACTTGTATGTCTCTTTTTGACCTAAAAGAATTTTTACTTGATTTTTTTAAAGTCATTTTCCTATTTTTGTTTGAATTAAGTTGCTTATAAGTGTTTTTGTGCTTATTTGATCATGAGGAAAAGGGAATGCACTTGTGCAACCCGTAAGGGATCATATCCTCTTATCTTTTTCATCCTCTACATAATATTAGATACTTGATTTCATCAAGGAAACATTCAAGATCTCATAACTTGCTTATTTTTGTTTGATACTTATGTGTGACCATGGTTTAAGAGGTAGCTTTTGTGCACCACTCTTTGTGTATCATTTTGATCCATTTTGATTTGAATCTTTTGTGATTATGAATTTTGAAGGTTTGCTTATTATCATACAAATCTCCTTTGATCCTTGATTGGAATTTCATTGCTCATTCAACATGGTGACAATATGGGAGCCACATTTCATTAGCTTTTTGACCTAGTTTGTGTTCGCTTGCTTGAAAAGACTTTAAGTCTCACATTTCTTAATGTTTAAACTTTGACTTTAATTCTCTTCTAATCTCTACTCTCTATGCTTCTATGATCCACTTGGTTAGTGCTCACTTGCTAATTCATCATGGTGACCCAATGGGAGCTATATTTACCTATGGTATATGGTTTTGAAGTTTTAATTGTTGATGTTTGCTTCTTATGATTGTGAAACTTGTCCTAACCTTGTACCTCGATTTTGGTTGCTACCCATAAAGTCCAACGACATTGAGTTTAAATTACTTTGATCACTTTGCTTATATAGCTTAAGGGACTACATTTCTCCAATGTCATGACACTTAAGTGTATTACCTTGATACCATTTCTTAAGGTTTTAGATTAATGATTAGCATCTTATGGAGGTTTTATCATCACCCAAGGACAAATAATATGCCTTATTACTTTCATTTGGTCTTTATCAACTTCATTTTGTCTAAGATGAAATGCCTTTACTTTTTCCTTTTAGATGATTTTGCTAATCAATTAGGTGACTTTGTTTATGTAAGAAGTTTCAACTTCTACTTGGTTAATCTTGAACCTCATCTTGATATAACTTATTATATAAGTCACACATTCCATTATTCTCAAATAATGCACTCTTTATTTAAATCCACACTTGCTTAATGTAAACTTGTTTGTTTGTTTCTTTTCAACACTTCCCTTTTACATGGTATATGTGTGACTTTTCTTGTGTGGCTTATGATATTTGAGTGTGATCTCTAGATTTTGGTTTTATAATGACTTGTAGGATGTTATACTCCCCTAACCATGTTCATCCTTCACTTACCCTTTTCTCCTACCTCTTTCACTCTTAGAGTTTAGTTTAGGCTTGATTTTGGAGCTAGTTTTGTGTTTGTACCTAAGATTACTCTAGTAGGTTCTTGTTGGGGTTTCTATAGTTTCTTAGGGTACACTAACCTTTTGTGTTTACTTCTGATCTCATCATCACTTGACTTGTCTTGCCTTGATCCTTTAGTCATTTGCATGTGCGCATTTCACTACACAGTTTTGCCGGATACTAGTTCATTTGCTATGAAGGTTGTACTATGCTTTAACATGATTAACTGAGTGCTTGATGAACCATGATAAATTATAAATGAATAACATGTTTTTATTCACATTTTACCCTACCTTGTTAATACTAATCATTTTGTTGAGATGTGCGAGGTACTTCATGGGTTTTCTTTGCTTTGTGTTCCACTTTATTTGTGGGACACAATTGCGCTTTTGAAGTAATTTATCTTGTTTCCCATATCTATGGGATACATATATATTTGCACTATTATGTGCCTTGTCTGTTCGTGTTAGTTTTAAGAGTATCTGTTTGGACGTGTTCGCTACACACCATTTATGATTTATTTTCATGTTGAGGCTTTGATGCTTATGTTTGACAACACGACTTCTGACTTGTTTATTTGTTGATGCTAGATCATTCGAAGATCTCCTGGTTTCATTACTGTTTAGTTGCTTATTTGCAGATCATATTCGTTTGGTACTTTCTCATCTAATTTACCCTTTCCCGCATTTTACTGCTTACTTAGGATTGGGAGTCTGTGCCACTTGGAGGGAAATTCTAGAAGTCCTCATTAGGATGCCATGTTTTTGTTTGTTTAATAATTGTGCCCGCATTCTATTATAGGTGATAAGTCCTCAAAAGGAGGCGAGCAAAGAGGGTTCATAATCGACCCCCGCATATTCCAGCCCGTGTTGTTCTTATGCTCACTTTTTACAAGTAGATGTTTTGAACATATGCCCAAGATCTGAATAAGTCTAAGCCTTTCAAAGGAAAGTGAAGAGGGTTCCCGCAATCGGATCCCCACGCTTTCTTTAGCTCATGTTGACCAACACTGATGCTTAGTGTATGCAAGAAATATGTCTTTTCCCCCAGATCTTTCTTGTCCTGGTAATTGATACCACGATTAAGGACCTTTTATATATTCCTACAATTTTATGGCTTGTTTGACTCGGGTGATATGCTCCCCTCGGCTACGGCTTGACCCATGGTATGATGCTTGGTTACTTGTCTATAGTGGGACCTCCTCCTTTTACTATTTGGCCCACGCCTTGTAGGTGTTTGATTTTTGAGTGATGCTCGATCTTTTGTTCAGATGTTGTGCCATCTGTTTGTTTGATTTTTTGTCACAGGATCTGTGACATTTTTTTTGCCAAGCTCCCTTAGGATCACTTGACTAGATTAGTTCTCGAGCTAGACATTAGGATAGATATCCATGCATTCTAACATAGGGTATAAATTTACCTTTTCATCCTCAACCTTAGGGTCAACCATTGTATGATAACATTTGGTCTAGAGATTAGGATAGTCTCCCTTAGTTATTTTATTTTCTTTGTATATTGCATCTTAAAACTAAAACTTCTTCTTAGAAAATCGTAAAACACCTCTAATGAACTTAAATCCTTCTTGGAAAATCTAATTTTTGATGTCTTGCCATCCCTGTCATGATATTTTGTTATCTTTTTTATCGATGCTTCGCCATCGCATATGTTTGTTATCCTACTTTAATCTTTAATATCATTGTTAGGTGTGATGTTTTGTCATCTAAGTTTTGATGTATTGTCATCTTTTCCATGATATTTTATCATCTTTTTACTGATGCTTCGTCATTGCATATGTTTGTTATCCTACTTTGATTTTCGATATCATTGTCAGGTGTGATGTTTTATCATCTTATCCAATATTTTGTTATCATGTTGATGTGTTATCATCTTACCTGAGTTTGTGTTGTCATGTGATGTCTTGTCGTCCTTGTTTTGATGTTTTATCATCGTTGCTGATGTTTTATCATTTTATCTGATGTTTTTTTATCTTGATTATCGTTTTTGTCTTTTTAACTAAAAAACACAAACCAACCAAAATATTTGAGCTGAACTACGACTGCTATGATTCCGTAAAAGGGATACTTAAGCATTGGGCTTGGGCCTGAACGAGCACAACTTTATTTTCCCTACATTATTTTCTCTATTCTTTTTCATGCATTCCCTTTTATATTTTAAGCTTAGACATATATTTTTCACACCCTTAGATTAGAACATCTAAGAGTGGATACCGTAGAGTACTACGGACGTGTGGGGTGCTAATACCTTCCCCTCGCGTAACTGACTTCCTTACTTGATCTCTCGGTCGTTTGACTGTGATTTCTCCCTTCCCAGGTTTTCTCAATGTTTACCTTTCTGGCGAGATAAAAGATATTCGGTGGCGACTTTATTGATTTTATATCCAATGACGGTTAAGTCGGTTGTTTCAGCTAGCGACTTCATTAGGGACATGTGTTGGCCAAATGCTCGTCCATTCCAGAGTCGATCCTAACTCTTGCTTTATTTTATTTGGGTGTTTATTTTATCGCTTCGCATATTTATGTGTTTGCATTGTGTGATATGGTGGGAGATCTGACTTGGGTGTTTTGCGTTTTATCGCAATTGTTGCGGATAGCAAGAGTCGCCACCGGATTTTATTTTATCCAATAAAGGAAAGGGTGACAAGAACAGGAAAGACATTTTAATAATTTTCTTGAGTTTGGGGGGTAGGTTATGAAAAGGGAAGGTGTTAGCATTCTTTTCATCAATAGTTATCTACGGGCTCTTAATTGCTTGATCATTTTGAAATGCTTTGTGTTTGTGTAAGTTTGAAAATATTTTTAAAACGCCTAAGTTTGCCAAACTTTGCAATGATTCTCGTATCGTTGAGAATGTATACAAAGTGTTGGTTTTGAAAATATTTGTTGAAAAGATAATGTTATCAAATATGTTTTGAAAAGGCCAATGTAAGGCAATTTTTTAATGATTCTCGTATCATTGAGAATGTATATAAAATGTTTGCTTTGAAATATGTTTGAAAGTGGGAAGTGTGGAAATGGTTTTGTTTGTGAGCAAGAAATTACGAGCAATCTACCTACTCAAAATTCTTTGTTCTTTTCCTCCTCCTTTAGATAGTGCTTGTCTACCATTAGTGGGTAGAGAGCCATATCATTGGATGTGATGGACGGGTGTGGGTCATTGTACAATCATAGAAGGAAACTTGTAAGATGTTTTAGCAATTTTTCATAAGGTACTAAGATCTTTTACCGAAGGTAACATTGAAGGGTCATCGAGGGACTACGATATTTTTATCGAGGGTCTTTGCTAAAACATCTCACGTTCGAGGGACATGACTGTTTTTTATCCGAGGCAACAAGTGTGAGTTACCCTAGAGGTGCATGTATGCAAAGTGTTTTTGTTTTCATGTATTTTATCTTGAATTAGGGTTATCTAATTATTGATTTTAAATCTTGTCATACAAATCCTAATTACTAACAATAATATAGAAAGCGATAAATTGCGGAAATTAAAGGTCCCACACTATTACAATACTTTTGGGAATGGGGGATACAAATTTATAAATGGGGATGACAAGTAAAGTAAACCCTAATTACTATTACAAAGCTTTGACAATTATATAAATTGTAAAATATTAAGTCTAAGGATAAATTGTGAGAAGATGGTGAAAAAAGGAAAAGTGTTTAAAACCCTAAAATAATTCTAAGTATTTTAAGAAAATATTTTGTTGTTTCCTTGTTTAGAAAATATTGGAAATGTGAAATAAAAGATTAGACCTAATTCTAATTTAATTTACAATTTAATTATTTAAAATAAAATAAAGTGTGACTAAACTAATTAATTTTGTTTATGAAAAATCAAACCAATTAATTAAAAACCTAAAGAATTCTAGGTAGTTAGAAAATATTTTTTGGTGTTTTATGAAGCAAAAGAAACATAAAATGTAGAATATAGGTATAACTAAAACAAAAATTGTCTAAACTAAATTAAAATTCTAAAGTTACTAAATTAAAATTCTAAAAAATTATTAAATTAAATCTAAACTAAATTATAATTTTAAAGTTGTCAAAATATTTCTAGACTAACTAAAAACTAACGAAAATGATTCTAAACCAAAATAACATTCTAAACTCACTAAATTAATTCTAAATTTAAGCTAATTGGTAAAATTATCTAATTAAAACTACATATTTATTTCTAAGAAACTAACTAACCTAAATTAACCAAATAGAATTAAGAAAACTAATAAAACTAAACTAAATAGTATGGGGTGGGATTTGAATTTTTGGAATTGGGCTTGACTGTTGGGTTGAGCAAGGCCCAATAGAGTTATTGTTTGTTTGCTGAAATGGTGAAAAAAAACAAATTGATGTAGAAAATAAACCGGGCTATGGTGTATCGGGTTGGGTTAGTTGTTGAAGCCCAAATATGCTAAATCATCCTTGCTGAATTCCAAAATAGAAAAAAAAAGGTGCATGAGTGGAGAGGAAGTTGGGCTTGGAGATGAGCTTTAGTCAAAAAATTGTTAACAAATAAAACAAGAAAATGAGCAAGTTAACTCATTAACATAAAAAATCCTCTCTCTAACTCTTAACACTCTCTCGTTCTCTCTGATAGGTCTCCGCTAGAGACGAAGAACATGTCGCGCCTGAAATCGCCTCACGACGGTGAAGCTCCGATCCTAAATATTTTTACATTATTAACTTCATCTTGTTCTCCTCTTTGCTAATCTTTGGCTTGATTTTGCAGATGGTACACGATTTTGAGTAGATCTTAAAAGGGGTTTCTGAAAACCCTAGTTGCTGAAACAAGTACATATTCACATGTGAAGAGAAAATATGCACAAATGAAAAGAAGAAAACGTAAAGGGAGAAGAAGGAAGGTGAGTGACCTTGAATCTGTGAGTTATCCACCTTGATGTTTGCTCCTGTAGGGTTTTCTGGCTTTCTGTACTCATATACTCCTCCTCTCTTCTTCCGAGTTTGCAATTTATACCTATTTCTTCCATGCAAATTCTGAAGGGTTTCGGTTTGGAAAATGATGAAACACAAAAAAATTAGGGTCTGTGGTTCTACGAATGTGTTTTCTGTATGTTTTGTGAACTCTCTCTTTTTACTTTATCTCTATGAACAGTTTTTTTTGAAGGGGTTTTGAATCTAAGGTTTGTGTGTTCTACGACCCTCTTTCTGTCCCTTTGTGAACTATGGCCTTCTTCTTTATATATTGTGAACTCCCTGTTTTTGCTTGCTAAAACTATTTTTGAAGGGTTTGACTTTAAGGGAAATTATGGGAGAGAATAGCCTTAGCGTTTGCTGTTGACATTGACTTCTGTTAACAGGACTTAAACCATTTATTTTCATCTTGGACTTGTGATTTTTTGTTATGTTTCTTGTTGGCTTTGATTTTATGTACTTGTTGCTTGTTGGCTTTGATTTTCTGTACTTGTTGCTTATTGGCTTTGATTTTTTGTACTTGTTGCTTGTTGGCGTTGATTTTCTGTACTTGTGCAGTACATGAGTTTGTAATTTTACTGTGAACCAAATAAGTCTTTTTTGAGTATTTGTTTGAGATTTGTAGCAGAGGGCTAGGCCTATGATTTGATATTACAGTTCTGATTTTTGTTGAAACAAAGACACACGAGGCTTTTTTTTATTGTTGCGTGAAACATGATGCTGAGTTTGAAATTATGATTTGGACCTCTTTTGATTTGTCTTTTCTTATTGTGAACCAAACTTATTTTGTGATTTGCAATAGGAATGTTCTTAGGCCAATGATAGAATCTTAATTTGTGTGAAACAAAATTATATGAGGCTTTGGTTGTTGCGTGTTGGGCTTTGCAATTTTATTTTTCTATTGGGATGGAACTGTGATGGAATTCTATTTTGAATCCTCTTTGAATTTTTCTTTTGTGAACCAACTTCGCTTGTGATTTGCAAAAGATGAACTACTGCCTATGATTAAAGCCTTTGAAATTATGATTTTATGAGGCTTTATTGTATGCTTGAACATGATTGAGAAACAACTTAAAATACGATTCCTAAAACAAAAACCTAATGATGAATTGCAAAATATTTGCTTGGAAGCTTCCTTGTTCATGTTTCATTGATTGAATTTGTACTAAACACTTCCTTGTTTGTATACTTATGATGTTGATGGATGAGCTTGCAAGACTATAGAGGAAGACTTGAAGAATAAGTTATGGCAAGATGTGAGAACAAAACGCTTGAAGATGGAGCAAGGAGATCGAAGAAGAATTCTCTTTTCTTTGTATATTTTTATAACAAATAAGAATTTTATAGTTTGTTTTTAAAATTTGTAATTGAATTTGTAAAGACTTTAAGACTTATAACTTTAGGCTATGTGTTATACCCTAAAATTTTCCCTCTCATTTTATCAAGATTCTCCTCACAAGACTCTTTGGACTCAAGACCAGATTAGGGTTTACTCAGCTCAAGACATCTCCTTGCACTGATGACATGAAATTAGGGTTTGAGTTTGCACAAGGATTTGTGGACTTCCAATGCCTCATGTGACTTTCATACTTCATGTTAGAACTCTAAGATTGCCCATACCAAGTTCCAAGCTTTGAATCACTTTTTTGCCCAGTCAATTGGACAGTTGACCTAAAAATCAATTGTATTGGGGGAAAAGTCAACTGTGGCCAATTTACAGTCAAACCTCATAATTTTTTATCCACATCAACATTATAGACTCATATGAACCATTTGATCAAGTTTGGATCACAACTCCTCAAGAAATTTGATCAGATCATCAAAAGGGCAAAATGGTCATTTTTAAGGTTTTGACTGTAGAAGGGCAATTTCTGATTTTTCACCTAGCCAATGGCAAATTGGATTCAAGCATGGTTTCAAGGACTCAATTTCATCATCTTGACTTAATCACAAGGTTCAAAAGATCTCAAATGCATTGGATTGACAGATGAATTTTTCAATCAACTGATCAAAAATCAACTGTACACTGAAAAGTCAAACTTTGACTTTTTGGTCAAAATCAAGTGCCAAGGGTCATTTTTCATCAAGATGTGTCAAAAAATGAAAAAATTTCACCAAGAAACCTGATTTTGGAAATTAGGGTTTAAGATTGAAAAATTTCATAACTTAGAAATTTTCTAAGTTATGAAATTTTCTTATTTTTTCCCAAATTTTCTCAACTTTTTCACCATGATGAAATTGGATTCAATGAAAACTTCCAACATGAAATTTGTAGTCCTCCATGAAATCTAAAACTTTTATTCACAAATTTTTCCCAAAAGATGCTTGGATCTCAAGTTATGATTTTGTGAATAAGGGTCCATGAAACTTTTAACTTTGTGAAATTTTGCCCTAGTTTAGGCAGGATTTTGACCTATATTCATGGCAACTTTTCACCTAGTTCCAAGTGGAATCTCAAAATTCATTTCAAAATGGATTGTAGATAATGTTACAAGATTTCCAAAATGTCCAAGAACTCTCCAAGATCATTTGTGGTTAGGGAGAATCGAAAGTTTGAAAATGGCAAATTATCACTTTTGTCCAAGGCATTTTTCATATTGGTACAAGTTGCAAATCAGTTTGGATCATGCTTGTACTTGGTTTACAGGTTCTAATCCTTTCTACACTCATAAATTAAATGCAAATACATTGGTTAAAGGCTTTGTTCTGAGCTTTAGAACATTGTACAAGGAATTATTCCAAAAATGGCAAAAAGATAACAATACTACTTTGATAAAGTTCACTTTTAGCAACTTTGTTTATCTTGAGCCAAGGACCTAGCCTCTTGCTGCAAACAAAGTCCACTAATATCAGGCAAAGTTCACCAACTATGTGCAACTAAGGAACAGGCCTGTACAGGCTTTGAGCATTGTCAACTCACCTTTTTCTTCAAAAACAAGAAAGCTTACAAAAGATCCACAACTCTTCCATCTGATAAAACCAAGCCTAAGTCTCATTTCAAACAACCTCACCATATTGTCTCGAGCCAGAAACACAATTTTCCAAGCTCTAAAACACCCCAAAACACAAAAACATCAAGTTCCTGCCCAAACAGGGCATCATCTTCAGAACCACTTCCAAAACAAATTTGCCTCATGCGTTTTGCTTGAAACCACTTCAAACACTTTCAATACAACACACATAAACTGTCCAGGCCCTTACTTTGCAATTGTAACCTCGTTTGCACACTTCACCATTTTCATTTTGAAGCTTTGCAGGTTGAGTTCTACAAGAAGATTCAGGCAAGTTCAAAGCAACCTAAGCATTGGGAAAGGTTGAGGGAACTTCAAACAAGCTCACAAGTCCTTCAGGCCTCATTCAAAGTTACTACATTGCCATATTCCAACTTGACTGAACAAGGTAATTTCCAACTTTCTATCTCCTTATTCAGACATCCTTAGGCTTAGGTTTGTGAAGTAAAAATGTAGTCTTTAACTGAGCTAGGAGTATTTGATAGTTGAAGTTGCTGAAAAAACTAGGTTAGAATTTAGGGCCACTGAAATTCTCCCTGGTTTCTTGGAGTTAGATCAAGTTTTTTATATCATTGAAATCGTGATTTAACAAGCTACAAGTTTCACGTTGCAAGATTTCATTTTTAAGCACGTATGCAAGAGTTACAGTTTGTACATGGCGCGCGCGTTTTTCTGGTTTGAAGGACAGGGATGAAGTGAACGTAGGCCTGGGCCTGGCTTGTCTGGCTATTTGCACCCTCCATTGTGTTATTTGCACCCCCTTGGCCCATTTTCTATATTTTTGCATATTTTTCATTTTATTTATATTTTCTGACTTTATTTATTTTTTCTAAACATTGAAAAATCTCAAAAATATTTTCTTAATTTTTTGCATTTTATTTTATTTTTATTTTTATTTTTTGGACATAAAAATAGTTTATTAATAATAATATAACTTATTTTCTTAAATAAAATTTGTAAATAATACAAAAATATTATATATTTTTATTTTTATTATTTATACACTTAAATTAATATTTTCTCACATATTTTATTTTTTAACATTTTTGTATATATTTTTATTTATTTTCTTGTACATAAAAATGAATAAATAAATAATATAGAATATATCTTTTTTAAACAAAAATTAGGGTTTTCACCCTTTCAAAAATAATCATTTTTATTTTCTTATTTTTAAGACATTAAATAAATTTATTTTACATACATAAAATAAATACAAAAAACATTTGTGCATATTTATATTTTTATTGCATATTTAAATACTTGTTTATTTATTTATTTGTACAATAAATTAAATATGGTTGTAATAGTTTTAGGGCTTTATTTTTGTGCAATATCCCCCTATTCAAACTTGTATCCCCCTCCCCATAATAATGTTGTAATAGTCTAGATTTACTTTACGCATTTTATCGCTTTCATATACCATGATAGTAAGATTAGGGTTTTGTATGCAAAGACCAAAATCAAACAAATAGCATGACTTAATACAAGACAAAAAGGCATGAAAAATGACAACACATTGTACACAAGCACCCCTAGGGTTTCATCCACTTTGTTGCCTTAAAATGGCCATGGTATGCATGCTAGGTATCTTGGCAAAACAAAAACAAAATAAAAAGATCATAGTCCCTCGATGACGCTATCTTGGTTGCCTAAACAAAAAATGATCTAGTCCCTCAAAAACTTGCTAAGATACTTGGCAATATTGTTATCATGGTCGTACGATGACCCACACCCGTCCCGTTTAACATCCAAAGATAGGGTTGTTTACCAAATACAATGGTAAAACAACAATGTCAAAGAAATAAAAATGTGTAGGAAAGACTTTTGAGTAGGGTAGACAACTCCTAGTTACTTGGTTAAACTTGCAAACCATCCTTGCTAATTTCAAAAACACACACACAATTTCAAAACATTTTCCAAACAAACTTTCAAACATTGAAACATTTTTCAAAAGACAAACATCTTTGTATACATTCAAACAAGAATCATTACAAAGGTTGCCTAAACAAAGGCCTCTTTTCAAAATACTTTCAAAACCACACACAAAGCACCATTTCAAACAATTGAAAAGAAAAAGCAAGTGATCTAAAACAAGTAACTAAGAGCCCATGGAAAACCATGGATGAAAAGGGTGCTAGCATATTCCCTTTTCATAATCTACCCCCCGAACCCAAAAACAATCTCAAAGGTCTTTCGTGTGCATTTTTACCTTTCCTTTTGGATAAAATAAAAGTCGGTGGCGACTCTTGCTAAACCGAAACATTTGCGAACACAAACACAAAACCTCAAGTCAGTTCTCCCACCGCATCACAGAATTGAAGACTCTGCCGGGGAACTATCTATAAAAGTGGTGTTACCTTAGGGTTTTAGATCACCTTTACATGCTTATCTTGCTTGACTTGATTACTTTACATTTGGTTCTATTGTTTGGGTTTGAATCCTCTACCCGAATTTGGGAAACATTCATAGGTAAATAGCAATATGTTGTGGAAATTGTACGGGGTATACCGACATGGTTGAAGCAATAACTATATTAGTTCGACATATTTATGGGTACCGATAGCCTTTGAGTCAATCAAAGAGAATACGGGGCCGCTGAGTAATGTCATGAAGCACTAATGGACTTTTAGAACCTTTACTTGACCAACTTGGCCTTTTTAGGGGTAGTGAGATGACCGGCTTTGGTGCAGTCCGAAGTTGGTAGATACTCGATACTACACTCATTGAGGGTTGTTTTCTTGGAATATTTCGGTCGCCAGTAAAGTGGATAAACTGAAACAATGAACACAGAAAATAATCCAGTGATATTGAGCTCCTTAGAACCCGATTACTATTTCTAGGACAGGTTGAGCCAACTAAACTTCAAGAGGGTACTTACCTATGAAACCCCATGCAAGCCTGAAACTAGGAACTTGGGTGATTTGTTTGTACATATATACTTGTGCATAACATCATAACATCATGAAGCATCATGTGCATCCACTAACCATTTCAAGGATTTTGGATCTTCATCTTTGTTCCTGTTTTGTAGGTAATGGATTCACTTCGCAGGAAAACAATCCAAGTCAACCTTGTGAGAATTCCTCCTCAACTTAAGGATCTAGCTTCAAGGATTCCTGAGGATTCTCCATTCACCGATAGGCATGGTCGTCTTCTCAACTTAGTCACTGCCAACACTGAGGAGGATATGCTGAAAGTTCTCTTCCAGTTCTTTGACCCTTTGCATCATTGCTTTACATTTCCTGACTACCAACTTGTGCCTACTTTGGAGGAATTTTCTCAACTCTTGAGGATTCCTATTCTCCATCAACTACCCTTCAACGGTACGGAAAGAGATCCAAAGCCTGAAGATGTTGCTCAAGCCTTACACTTGCAACCATCTGATATCATATGCCATTGGGAAACTAGAAGTGGTGTCAAAGGCTTCTTGTCAAAGTTTCTATTTGAGAAGGCCCAAAGCTGCTGGAATTCATTGGACTTACAAGCTTTTGAGGAGATTGTAGTTCTTCTCATCTATGGGATGGTCTTGTTCCCTAACCCTGACCAACTTATAAATGTGAGTGCTATCAAAATCTTCATGGCTCGCAACCCGGTGCCTACATTGCTTGGAGATATCCTCCACTCTTTTCACACTAGAACAATGAGGAAAAGAGGTGTTCTCATGTGTTGCACTCCTCTACTGGCAAGATGGTTTATTTCTCATCTTCCCCAATCAGTTTTGAAGAATGAGCAAGGTTTGAGGTGGTCACAACGATTGATGACTCTTACACATTCAGATGTTCATTGGTGTTCTCGATCCAGAGAAAATGTTATCATCATTGATCATTGTGGGGAATTCCCTAATGTCCCTCTACTTGGCATTATGGGAGGCATTACCTACAACCCCTACTTAGCTCTGAGACAGTTTGGGTATGCCCGAAGGGATGGCCCACATGACACGCTGATTCCAGACTTGGTTTTTGACTTCGACAACGATGATCAAGGACTTCGACAAAGGTTTATCCGAGCTTAGAGGATGCCCAACAAGGTGGACAGTAAGACCTTGGGACACAAGAATTCCATCCCTCTTGAGCCTTACCTCAAGTGGGTACGAACCCGCGCCCAAAGTCTTATGATGCCTTACCCCTATATTCTCCCTGTGATCAAAGAGCCTGTTATGGAAGGAGAGGTTCCATGCACCCTCCTACATCCTGACATGCCAACATCACTAGAAGATTTACAAAGGAGTTAGATACAGCTCAAGGGAGAACGCGATACTTTCGAAGCCCAATTCTACGCAAGCGAGAAGAAGGTTTTGGAACTCACTCGTCAACTTCACGAAGAGTAGACTCTCAACACCTACATTGAACCAAAGAGGATGCGCAACGTCTTTTTACCTTAGAATTTTGTATTATTTTGCCCATGGGGCATTGATGTACTAACAAATTCTATCTTATTAATATGACGTGTGTTCCTTTTTTGTTTTAAAACAAATTTGAATTTATGAATCCTTGAATGCATTACATGAATACATATCATTCGTCATATGCATAAACAGGTCTTTACACCAGGTTTCCTTATCTCTCTGCTGTTTATTTCAGCAAGATGGATATAGAACAGATGGTCAAAGACTTACAAGCGCAGAATTCAATGTTTCAACAACTACTTCTGACCTTGGCTAAGGGGCAGGAGGAGCTCAAGACTCTACTGGAAAAGGAAAAGGAGAAAAAGAAAAAGAAGAGGGCTGGTGTGGCTACCATGGGTAGAAGATTTGAAGGTCAAGCTAGAAGGGTCTTGGATTTCCCCTCAACATCTGATGAAGGGGTAGGAAAAGGAAAGGGAGCTGCAGTGCCATATGACTCTGAGGAAGAAGAAGAAGAGGATTAAGACTATTCTGAACAGCAGTACCCTCCTGCAGATGTCAAATACAAGAATCTGGAAGAGCGTCTAGCTGCCATGGAGGTACAAAGAGTGCCTGGGCTGGACTTTGAAGAGTTAGGGCTGGTTTCTGGGATTGTGATCCCTCCTAAATTCAAAGTACCTCTTTTTTCTAAATACGATGGGTTGTCTTGTCCCAAGATGCACCTACGGTCTTATGTCAGGAAAATCCAACCACATTCTTCTGAAAAAGACCTGTGGGTTCATTTCTTCCAGGACAGTTTATCAGGGATGCAGCTGGATTGGTTTTACCAATTGGAGAGGTCTGATGTGCATAACTGGGAGGATTTGGCGGCCGCCTTCTACAAACAGTATCAATATAATGCGGACTTAGCACCAACCCGTACTCAATTACAGAGTATGGGCATGGTCTCAAATGAAGGTTTCAAAGAGTATGCCCAGAAATGGAGAGATTTGCCGGGACGAGTACAACCACCTCTATCTGAGAGGGAGCTTGTGGATATGTTCTTGGGGACTCTGTCAGGGCCCTTCTTTAATCATCTGATTGGAAGTTCGTCTGCGGGGTTCACCGAGTTGATTCTAATTGGTGAGAGAGTTGAAGCTGGCATAAAGAGCGGGAAAATTCAGAATGATGCATCTGCTTTCGCTGCCATCAAAAAGACTTTTCCAGCAAAGAAGGAAGTATCAGCTATCTACTCCCAAAGAGGTCAAGGAAGAGTTGAGCGCCGGCCATCGGTGGGGCCCGTGATGATTCAGAAGTCTGCAGCTGATCAGCCTAGAAGTAATCAACCAATAACCAACCAAGCAAGGGTGGAAAGGCCTGTACGGCAATTCACCCGGATCAACATGACTCATGCTCAGGTTTTACCCCATCTCTTGAAGTTAAACCTTGCAAGTTTGAAAGAGGCACCGAAGAATCCGAATACATCTTCTCCTTACTACCATTCGAATGCCAAGTGTGCTTATCATTCAGATAGCCTGGGGCACGACACCAATAATTGTTGGGCCCTCAAGAATAAGATTCAGGATTTGATAGATGCTAAAGAAGTTGAATTCGATGCCCCTGAAAAGCCAAATGTGATCTCTGCTCCAATGCCAAAGCATGGCCACAATGCCCATGCTATTGAAGAAGATCTTTTTGTTGCTACTGTTGATGATTTGATGACTCCGCTACCGATAATCAAGTTGAATTTGCTGAAGGCTGGGATTTTCCCAGGATGTGAAGAAGATTGTTGCCTTTGTTCATCCTTACCAACCGATTGTCTGTTGTTGAAGTTAAGCATCCAACGCCTAATGGATAACCAAGAAATCCTTTTTGAAAAGACTCCTGTCACACCGACTCCTGTCAATGATGTTTATATAATAACCATATCCACCAATTTTTCCAAGGTCTCCAAAATACCTGTTATGATTACATTCGATCCAAAGATTGCACCTTTGAGGATAACCATGCCGGGGCCTATCCCGTACAAGTCCAACAAATCAATACCGTTGAACTATGGTGGAGAGATCTATTACCACGGTATTAAACAAAGTGAATCAACTGAAGAGAGTTCTGATGAAGAGACTTCCGACATTGGAAACATTGCTGGAACGAGTAAAATCACCCGCAGTGGAAGAATTTTCTCTCCGGAGATTGCCCCATAAAGGCAATCTTCGAACCCTCAGCCACCCCTAAGGTTACCCCTGCACCGGTAAACATATCTGCAAGAACTCCAATTATTGAAGAAGTTGTAACTCCTGTGGTTGTCCCCTTTGCTGCTGCTGATGATAGAGGGAAAGGGATCCAAGAAGAGCCCGTTAGGACGAGGGCTCAGCCATTGGTCATCCCTGAGACCTCTCAAAAAGAAATGGAAGAGATTTTTAAAATAATCAAGAAAAGCGATTATGATGTTGTGGAATAACTGGGGCAAACCCCCTCAAAGATCTCTATGTTGGCCTTACTGCTTTGTTCGGAAGCTCAAGTTAAAGCTCTGATCAGATTTTTGAAGACGACCCACGTGCCACAGGAAACCTCCGTGGATCAGTTTCAGGAATGTGTAGCTAGCTTAATAGCTGACAATGGTCTAGGATTCTCCGATGCTGATCTAACAATCAAAGGGAGAAAACATAATGACGCTTTGCATGTCTCGGTGGAATACAGAGGGACTACTCTAGCACATGTACTGGTAGACACTGGTTCATCGCTGAACGTCTTGCCGAAGAAAGCCTTGGACAGGCTAGATTGTGAAGGCCTAACCTTGAAGCCCAACAACATCATTGTCAGAGCCTTTGATGGTTCTAAAAGGATGGTCCACGGGGAGGTGGACATCCCGATCAAAGTGGGAACTGAAACCTTCAACTCCACATTCTACGTGATGGACATCCATCCTTCCTATTCTTGCTTGTTGGGAAGACCCTGGATTCACCATGCTGGAGCCGTCACTTCTACTCTGCATCAAATGCTCAAGTACCCTGTCCAGGGGAAAATCATAACTGTTCACGGCGAAGAGGAATACATGATAAGCCATCTTAATTCTTTCCGCTATGTGGAATTAGATGGTGAATTCATCAAAAACCCCTTTCAACATTTTAAAGAGGTAGCTCAGGAGATTTCGGTAACCAAGACAGTGTCTTATGTACCCATGATTACCAGACCTCCGCCTCGGATGTCGTCTCTCAAAGATGCAAAGGTTGTGATTGAAGAAGGAGGAAGCACAATCTGGGGCAGCTTCCCGACTTTCCTTTCAAATTTGATAAATTTGGCTTGGGTTTCACTTCGGCTAGTCAGAATGTTGTGCGTCGCTCCCGGACTGGAGGGCCACCAGTGAAGATCACCCATCATGGAGTCAATGCTTTGGAGGATAGTGAAGAGGAGAGAAACTTGGAAGACTGGATTTTCCCTACTGTTGACGGAGGACTGTGCAACTGGGAGGCAAAAGACTTTATTCCGATTACTTTCATACCGTAGTAATTTATCTTTCAAAAATTTCTGTTGGTTTGTAATAACTCTTAAACAATCCATACACTTTTAACCTTGTGCCTTACCCGAGGCACATAGGTCCATTTGTAAGGGTTTGATTTTTTCATCTTCATATGCCATTTTAATGAATCATGGACGTTTTCACATATAAACTTTTGTGTTCATTGTCTTTCTTTTTACATTTTATTTGTTTAAAGGTGGCTATCCCTTACACACACCCACATTCACAAATGCAGGTACCCATCCATTCCGGATTCCATGGGTAACAATTCTGCTATGGCCTTCAGTGACTCTGAAGATCTGGTCTACCATGTCGAATACGAAGGCGAGGAAGATTGTGAGGTGCCGGGAGAATTGGTTAGGCTGCTACAACAGGAAGAAAGGGCTATTCTACCTCATGAGGAGCTGTTAGAGACAATCAACTTGGGTACTGAGGAAGACAAAAAAGAAGTTAGAGTGGGTGCCAACCTAGAGCCAAGTGTCAAGGAGCGCTTAATTCAGCTGTTGAATGAATATGTGGAGATCTTCGCCTGGTCTTACGAAGACATGCGGGACTTGATACAGACATTGTGGTACACCGTCTCCCCACGAGAGAAGACTGTCCACCAGTTAAACAAAAAGTCTGCCGCATGAGGCCCGACATGTCTGAAAAGATCAAAGCAGAAGTTATGAAGCAGTTCAATGCTGGATTTCTTGCAGTTACTTCCTATCCACAATGGGTTGATAACATTGTGCCCATGCCTAAGAAGGACGGAAAAGTCAGAATGTGCATGGATTACAGAGACTTAAACAGGGTCAACCCTAAACATGACGTTCCACTACCACACATTGACATCTTGGTTGACAACACAGCTCAGCACAAGGTATTTTCTTTCATGGAGGGATTCTCAGGCTATAACCAAATCAAAATGGCCCCTGAGGACATGGAGAAAACTACTTTTGTTACACATTGGGGTACGTTCTTCTACAAAGTGATGCCATTCGGACTAAAGAATGTCGGGGCAACCTATCAATGCTCCATGGTAGCTTTGTTTCATGATATGATACATCATGAGATAGAGGTCTACGTAGATGACATGATAGCCCGATCACAAACTGAAGAAGAACACCTCGACCATTTGCAAAAACGGTTTGTCAGGTTGAAGGAGTACAAGCTCAGATTGAACCCTAACAAGTGCACTTTCAGAGTCAGGTCCGGTAAACTCTTGGGTTTCATTGTCAGCAACAAGGGTATCGAGGTTAATCTTGCCAAAGTCAAAGCTATACAAGAAATGCCTGCTCCTCGCACTGAGAAGGAGGTCAGAGGTTTCTTGGGACGCCTAAACTACATTGCTAGGTTCATTTCTCACCTAACATCTACCTGTGAACCAATCTTCAAGCTGTTGAAGAAAGATCAGGTGGTTAAATGGAATGATGACTATCAAGTTGCTTTCGATAAAATCATGGAGTATTTGCTAGAGCCTCCTATCTTTATGCCACCCGTCGAAGGAAGACCATTAATCATGTATCTGACTGTCCTAGAGAATTCAATGGGGTGCGTATTGGGCCAACATGACGAGTCTGGCTGAAAAGAGCATGCCATTTATTACCTTAGCAAAAAGTTTACCGACTGTGAGACCCGATAATCACTGCTCGAGAAAACTTGCTGCACTTTGGAATGGGATGCTCGCCGGCTAAGGCAATATATGTTGACTCATACCACTTTGTTGATCTCTAAGATGGATCCGATCAAGTACATCTTTGAAAAGCCTGCTCTATCTGGAAGAATCGCTAGATGGCAGATGATCCTAACGGAATACGATATACAGTACACGACCCAAAAAGCTATAAAGGGGAGTGTGCTAGCCGATCATCTGGCCCATCAAGCTGTCGAAGATTACCAATCCATGAGGTTTGACTTCCCCGACGAGGACATTATGAAATTGGACAACATTGAAGATCTCAGACCATATGACGGACCTGAACAAGGATCTCGATGGACCCTGTACTTTGATGGTGCCTCCAATGAACTTGGCAACGGTATTGGCACGGTACTCATCTCTCCAGAAGGTTTCCATACACCTTTCACTTCCAGACTTTGCTTTAACTGCACCAACAACATGGCCGAGTATGAAGCTTGTATCTTTGGTCTCAAGGCTGCAATTGACTTGGGAATCAAATCCTTGATTGTGTTTGGGGACTCAACTTTAGTTATCAGTCAAATCAAAGGAGAGTGGGATACTAAACATCCAAACCTCATCCCTTACAAAGAACATGTCTTGACATTGTTACCACATTTCAAGTAGATTACCTTCGAGCACTTCCCGCGAGAAGAAAATCAGCTAGCAGATGCTCTAGCTACAATGTCATCCATGTTTAAACTTAACTGGGATAATGAGGCTCCCCAAATCACCATTGAATGGATGGACGAACCTGCACATTGTCACGAGATTAATACCGAAGAAGTAGTGGACCGACCTTGGTTTCATGAAGTCAAAAGGTATCTCGAGGCGCAAGAATATCCTGAAGGAGCTTCAGTCAACGATAAAAAGTTCCTAAGGAGGTTCTCAACCAAGTTCTTCCTGAGCAATGGTATCTTGTACAAGCGCAATCATGATTTCATTCTGCTACGTTATATGGACAAGACCGAAGCTGAACAAATTATGGCTGAATTGCACAATGGTACTTTGGGTACTCACTATAGCAGGCATACGATGGCTAAGAAGATTCTACAGGAAGGCTGTTACTGGTCTACCATGGAAGATGATTGCTATCAATATTCCAGGACTTGTCACAAATGTCAAATATATGCGGACAAGGTACATATACCTCCAGTTCCTCTCAATGTCTTAACAGCTCCTTGGCCGTTCGCTATGTGGGGAATCGACATGATTGGAGAGATCAAGCCTACAACATCCAATGAACACCGTTTTATCCTGATGGCCATTGACTACTTCACCAAGTGGGTCGAAGCAGCTTCCTTCACATCCGTCACAAAGAATGTTGTTGCCCGCTTCATCAAGCAGAACCTCATTTGTCGGTACGGCATCCCCGAAAGGATCATCACTGACAATGGTACAAACCTTAACAATACTATGATCACCACCTTATGCAAGCAGTTCCAGATTCAACATCACAATTCATCTCCCTATCGGCCAAAGATGAACGGTGTTGTCGAAGTTGCGAACAAAAATATCAAGAAGATCATACAAAAGATGACAGTCACCTACAAGGAATGGCATGAGATGTTACCGTTTTCTCTTCACGGGTACCGTACCACGGCACGCACATCAACTAGGGCAACACCCTATTCTTTGGTATATGGCATGGAAGCTATTTTACCTATCGAGGTTCAGATTCCATCCTTGAGAATCATGAAGGATGCTGGTTTGAGTGAAAACGATTGGATTCAGACCCGGCTTGATCAACTTAATTTGGTTGACGAAAAGCGACTTACTACTGTTTGTCATGGTCAGACGTATCAGAAACGGATGATCAAGGCATTCAACAAGAAAGTCAGACGCCAGATATATCAAGTCGGGGATTTGGTAATCAAGCGCATCATCTTGCCGCAAAGTGATCCCAGGGGCAAATGGAATCCTACTTACGAAGGACCATTTGTGATCAAAAACATCTTTTCTGGTGAGGCAATGATCTTAACCACCATGGACAGCGACGACCTGCCGCACCCTGCGAACGCAGACATAGTCAAAAGATACTACACATAAACGACCCGACAAGTTGATAACCCGAAAGGGCTACTTGGGAAAAAAAGGGCATCTCAGTGAATCGAAAACCCGAAAGGGCGGTTCAGGCAAAAATTAGGGATAAATAAAAATAAATCTGTACACCCGGCAATTTGAAAACCCGAAAGGGCGACTTGGGCAAAAACGGGTTTCCCGGTGGACTGAAAACCCGAAAGGGCGGTCCAGGCAAAAGTTAGGGAATTAAAGCGTATAACTATGTCTCGTCGGATCACTTTGAGGATAATCTCTTCACAAGACAAGCTACATGCTTCTGATCAACTCAATCATCTTCGGACGAAGCAACGAATGAACAAGATATTCAGAGTTACGAAGGCTATAGCAGAATGGGAACCCCATGGAATTTTTACACATAGCCATTTTTCTTTGTATAAATTTTTCTCATTTTTATGACAATGTTCTCTTACTAGGATGTCTGTCTCCTTTGTACAAAATACTTACACAAAGTTAATACAAAGATACTTCAAAGTGCATAAAACTATTTGTCTTTTCCTTTTTACAGTTGTGTTTTATTTGAAAACGTCCAATGATTTATTAAATGAGCATAAGCATTTGAATATAATCACTGTTTACAAATAAACGAAATGGGAAAGAATAATTACTGACATGTTGAAAGTATAGGAAAACGTCTTTAGGCTATTCCAGGAGAAATCCCCTGCAGTACATCATATAGATCTCCAACAGAGCTAAAACCTTGAAATGCATACCCCCAGCGGAGTTATAATTTCAAATCCTTAATTCCCATCAGAGTTAAAACTTCAAACTCCCAGTCCCCAGCGGAGCAAAAACTTTGAACTACAAACCCTCAGCAAAGATGAAACCTTCTTCCCCAGTCGAATCAAGTTTCCAATTGTCAATCCCCAGCGGAAACCATCCAAATTCCCCAGCAAGTTGTCTTGAAGTCTGAGAATCAACCAGATAATAGTTAACTTTTATCCCCAACCTTCGGATAATTCAACAATAGATTGGCATACAGCCCAAACTCCTGATCTCCCCAGAAAGATAGCTACTCTCCATCAGTATAACTTGTTCCCCAAAGTCCTGAACTTACTCTCCAGCAGTAAGCCTTCTTCACCATAGAGTTTTTACTCCCCAACAGAATGAAGATTCTCATTCTTGATTCCCTAGTGAAGTTGCCAGAATCTTCATTACTCCCCAGTATGAATTTGTCAGAATTTTTAATCCCCTACAGATCGAAGATTCTCATTCTTGACTCCCCGGCATGAAGTCCCCAAGGATTCAAATTCCCCAACAGATTGAGGGTTCTCATTCTTAATTCCCCGCAGAAGCCATCAGAGTCTTCCTTATTCTCCAGCAGATCAAGGTTTTCCTTTGTTTGATCCCCGATAGAGATCGCTAGAGTTTTCCCTATTCCCCAGTCGAGTAAGGATTCCCGTTATTTAACCCCCAGTAGAAGTCTTCAAAGTTCACTGGATTCCCCAAGCAGGTTTCTCAAGCAACACTTGGCATTATTTTCACAACAGAATGATTATTATATTCCAACTCCAAAGACTTGAAGGATCCCTATATCCCCAAGAAAGTCATGAAGGATTCTCACATCCCCACAGAAGTTGTCAAAGGTTTTGAATCTCCAACAGTCACCAAGGATTTCTCATCCTCAACAATCAAAGATTTTGAATCTCCAGCAGCGGTTAAGGATTTATTTTCCCCGACAGCAGTCAAATATTTCATTATCTCCAGCTATCAAGGATTTATTTTCCTCAGCAATACAGCGAATCAGCTTACATGCACATACATTACATTCATATATCATAAACATTGATAAAACACATTTTATTGCACCATACATTTCATGCAACATAACTTTGTGTTTCAGCTAACATTTTACCCTTTTCAGGATAAGATTAACAACTATCTTTAATAAATATTCAAAGATTTCAGATACAATACGAATACACTCCAAGACATGGAAGTCATTCTGTTACTCATTCAGATCTCTTATTCAGATACAATACGGATACACTCCAAGACATGGAAGTCATTATGTTACTCATTCAGATCTCTTATTCAGATACAGTACGGATACACTCCAAAACATAGAAGTCATTCTGTTACTCATTCAGATCTCTTATTCAGATACAGATTGGATACGCTCCAGACACGGAAGCCATTCTATTTATCATTCAGAATTCAAAGTCAAGATACAGTACAGATACACTCCAAACACGGAAGTCATTCTGTTACTCATTCAGAATTCAAAGTCAAGATACAGTACGGATACACTCCAGACACGGAAGTCATTATGTTACTCATTCAGACTTCAACAATCAGATACAGATTAAATACGCTCCAGACACGGAAGCCATTCTATCTCTCATTCAATTATCAATTTCAAGTTCAGATACACTCCAGACACGGAAGTCATTCTATCACTTATTCAGATCCCAGTTACAGTATGGATACCCTCCAAACACGGAAGTCATTCTGCTACTCCTATAGATCTCAACTTCTGATACAGTCCAAATACGCTCCAGACACAGTTGCCATTCTGTCGCTTATTCTGACCTTTTCCCCAGCCCAGAGATTCTCCAGACACGGATGCCATTCTGTCGCTTATTCAGACTTTAGATTCAGATACAATACAGATACACTCCAAACACGGAAGTCATTCTGTTATTCATTCAAGAATCAAATACAGTTACAGCTCGGATACGCTCCAGACACGGACGCCATTCCATTGCTCATACAGATTCAATCCCTAGATATAGTCCAGATACGCTCCATACACGGAAGCCATTCTGTCACTCATTCAGATTCAAAAGATACAACTCAGATACGGGTACCATTTTGATGTTCATTCTCCTGATTTTCAACAAACATTCTTGATGGCATCTACAAGCCCATCTCCGACAATATTCTGTCACCTTTCCAAATGGCTTCTTTAAGCCCATTCCCTCAACTACACTTTGACGAGTGCAAATTTACGGGCACTCTAGTGTCCAATCATCTTTTACCTTCGAGCCACGAATGGCAAAATTCGCCAATCTAACTCTTCAGGTTCAAGAAGATTGAATAGGGGCAGATGTTATACCCCAAAATTTGCCCTCTCATTTTATCAAGATTCTCCTCACAAGACTCTTTGTACTCAAGACCAGATTAGGGTTTGCTCAGCTTAAGACATCTCCTTGCACTGATGACCTGAAGTTAGGGTTTGAGTTTGCACAAGGACTTGTGGACTTCCAATGCCTCGTGTGACTTTCATACTTCATGTTGGAACTCTAAGATTGCCCATACCAAGTTTCAAGCTTTGAATCACTTTTTTGCCCAGTCAATTGGACAGTTGACCTAAAAATCAACTGTATTGGGGAAAAAGTCAACTGTGGCCAATTTACAGTCAAACCTCATAATTTTTGATCCACATCAACATTATAGACTCATATGAACCATTTGATCAAGTTTGTATCACAACTCCTCAAGAAATTTGATCAGATCATCAAAAGGGCAAAATGGTCATTTTTAGGGTTTTGACTGTAGAAGGGCAATTTCTGATTTTTCACCTAGCCAATGGAAAATTTGATTCAAGCATGGTTTCAAGGACTCAATGGCATCATCTTGACCTAATCACAAGGTTCAAAAGATCTCAAATGCATTGGATTGACAGATGAATTTTTCAATCAACTGATCAAAAGTCAACTGTACACTGAAAAGTCAAACTTTGACTTTTTGGTCAAAATCAAGTGCCAAGGGTCATTTTTCATCAATATGTGTCAAAACATGAAACTTGTTCACCAAGAAACCTGATTTTGGAAATTAGGGTTTAAGATTGAAAATTTTCATAACTTAGAAATTTTCTAAGTTATGAAATTTTCTTATTTTTTCCCAACTTTTCCCAACTTTTTCACCATGATGCAATTGGATTAAAAGAAAACTTCCAACATGAAAGTTGCAGTCCTCCATGAAATCTACAACTTTGATTCACAAAGTTTTCCCAAAATATTCTTGGATCTCAAGTTATGATTTTGTGAATAAGGGTCCATGAAACTTTTAACTTTGTGAAATTTTGCCCTAGTTTAGGCAGGATTTTGACCTATCTTCATGGCAACTTTTCACCTAGTTAGAAGTGTAATATAAAAATTCATTTCAAATATGGATTGTAGAGCATGTTACAAGCTTTCCAAAATGTCCAAGAACTCTCCAAGATCATTTGTGGTTAGGGAGAATCAAAAGTTTGAAAATGGAAAATTATCACTTTTGTCCAAGGCATTTTTCATATTGGTACAAGTTGCAAATCAGTTTGGATCATGCTTGTACTTGGTTTACAGGTTCTAATCCTTTCTACACTCATAAATTAAATGCAAATACATTGGTTAAAGGCTTTGTTCTGAGCTTTAGAACATTGTACAAGGAATTAATCCAAAAATGGCAAAAAGATAACAATGTTACTTTGATAAAGTTCACTTTTAGAAACTTTATTTATCTTGAGCCAAAGACCTAGCCTCTTGCTGCAAACAAAGTCCACTAATATCAGGCAAAGTTCACCAACTATGTGCAGCTAAGGAACAGGCCTGTACAGGCTTTGAGTATTGTCAACTCACCTTTTGCTTCAAAAACAAGAAAGCTTGCAAAAGGTCCACAACTCTTCCATCTGATAAAACCAAGCCTAAGTCTCATTTCAGACGACCTCAGCATATTGTCTCAAGCCAGAAACACGATTTTCCAAGCTCTAAAACACCCCAAAACACAAAAACATCAAGTTCCTGCCCAAACAGGGCATCATCTGCAGAACCACTTCCAAAACAAATTTGCCTCGTGCGTTTTGCTTGAAACCACTTCAAACACTTTCAATACAACACATCTAAATTATCCAGGCCCTTACTTTGCAACTGTAACCTCGTTTGCACACTTCACCATTTTCATTTTGAAGCTTTGCAGGTTGAGTTCTACAAGAAGATTCAGGCAAGTTCAAGGCAAGCTAAGGATTGGGAAAGGTTGAGGGAACTTCAAGCAAGCTTACAAGTCCTTCAGGCCTCATTAAAAGTTACTACATTGCCATATTCGAACTTGACTGAACAAGTTAATTTCCAACTTTCTATCTCCTTATCCAGACATCCTTAGGCTTAGGTTTGTGAAGCAAAAATGTAGTCTTTAATGTGCTTGAGCTGTACATATGCATAAATTTCATTTATGTTAACTGAGCTAGGAGTATTTGATAGTTGAAGTTGCTGAAAAAACTAGGTTAGAATTTAGGGCCACTAAAATTCTCCCTGGTTTCTTGGAGTTAGATCAAGTTTTTTATATCATTGAAATCATGATTTAACAAACTACAAGTTTCATGTTGCAAGATTTCATTTTTGAGCACATATGCAAGAGTTATAGTTTGTACATGGCGCGCGCATTTTTCTGGTTTGAAGGACAGGGATGAAGTGAACGTGGGCCTGGGCCTGGCTTGTTTGGCTATTTGCACCCCCTTGGCCCATTTTCTATATTTTTGCATATTTTTCATTTTATTTATATTTTCTGACTTTATTTAATTTTTCTAAACATTGAAAAATCTCAAAAATATTTTCTTAATTTTTTGCATTTTTTTAATTTTTATTTTTTATTTTTTGGACATAAAAATAGTTTATTAATAATAATATAACTTATTTTCTTAAATAAAATTTGTAAATAATACAAAAATATTATATATTTTTATTTTTATTATTTATACACTTAAATTAATATTTTCTCACATATTTTATTTTTTTAACATTTTTGTATATATTTTTATTTATTTTCTTGTACATAAAAATGAATAAATAAATAATATAGAATATATCTTTTTTAAACAAAAATTAGGGTTTTCACCCTTTCAAAAATAATCATTTTTATTTTCTTATTTTTAAGATATTAAATAAATTTATTTTACATACATAAAATAAATACAAAAAACATTTGTGCATATTTATATTTTTATTGCATATTTAAATACTTGTTTATTTATTTATTTGTACAATAAATTCAATATGGTTGTAATAGTTTTAGGGCTTTATTTTTGTGCAATATCCCCCTATTCAAACTTGTATCCCCCTCCCCATAATAATATTGTAATAGTCTAGATTTACTTTACGCATTTTATCGCTTTCATATACCATGATAGTAAGATTAGGGTTTTGTATGCAAAGACCAAAATCAAACAAATATCATGACTTAATGCAAGACAAAAAGGCATGAAAAATGACAACACATTGCACACAAGCAACCCTAGGGTTTCATCCACTTTGTTGCCTTAAAATGGCCATGGTATGCATGCTAGGTATCTTGGCAAAACAAAAACAAAACAAAAAGATCATAGTCCCTCGATGACGCTATCTTGGTTGCCTAAACAAAAAATGATCTAGTCCCTCAAAAACTTTCTAAGATACTTGGCAATATTCTTATCATGGTCGTACGATGACCCACGCCTGTCCCGTTTAACATCCAAAGATAGGGTTGTTTACCAAATACAATGGTAAAACAACAATGTCAAAGGAATAAAAATGTGTAGGAAAGACTTTTGAGTAGGGTAGATAACTCCTAGTTACTTGGTTAAACTTGCAAACCATCCTTGCTAATTTCAAAAACACACACACAATTTCAAAACATTTTCCAAACAAACTTTCAAATATTGAAACATTTTTCAAAAGACAAACATCTTTGTATACATTCAAATAAGAATCATTACAAAGGTTGCCTAAACAAAGGACTCTTTTCAAAATACTTTCAAAACCACACACAAAGCACCATTTCAAACAATTGAAAAGAAAAAGCTAGTGATCTAAAACAAGTAACTAAGAGCCCATGGAAAACCATGGATGAAAAGGGTGCTAGCATCTTCCCTTTTCATAATCTACCCCCCGAATCCAAAAACAATCTCAAAGGTCTTTCCTGTGCTTTTTTACCTTTCCTTTTGGATAAAATAAAAGTTAGTGGTGACTCTTGCTAAACCGAAACATTTGCGAACATAAACGCAAAACCTCAAGTCAGTTCTTCCACCGCATCACACTATGAAACTTGCATTCTTCTTGTAAATTAAATGAAATAATTCTTGAGAATTTTAGGCCATGGTCATTTTGGAAACTTTTGTAAATTAGTGAAATATTTGGCCTTTAGAACTTCAATTTTACTTTGTAACTTGAAACCTTTTGAATGTTGAATTGGTAATCATTATGTTGAAAGAAAATCCAAAAGTTCTATCTTGTTTGGAACAATAACGATGCGATGAATGAGAAAATTGGTATTCTTGCATTTTCTATGATAAAACATGGAATTTAAGCCATAGAAACTTGAATCATACTTGCATCTTGAAAACAAATCTTGGAATAACAACTTGCCAAATTATGAAATTAAATTCTAATTGAAGCTTCCTTAGTGAAGATTGAATGAACATCAAAGTTTGAATCATCATGATGCCTTGTAGTTCTTTAAAAATTCAATGATGAAAACAAACTTGAAAATCAAAAGAAATAACACCAATTTGTCTCTAAATAGAATCAAGACTCGAAAACTTGAACTCTTGGATGCCCAAAAATGATGGACTATAAAAGCCCAAACAACTCTTGCATAATAGACCTCAATATTTATCCTCAAAACAAGTAATCCAAAAATCATTTGATCATAGAAATCAGAAATTCTCCTCAATCATAAAGCTTAAGAACAATATCTTGTTTTTTTGAAGAAATTAAACAATCAAAACCCTAACACACAAACCAATAGATGGGAGAAAAACATGATCCATTTCGAAACACTTGCAATTCTGAATCTCCTGATGAACCCAAGAATCAATTGAGATGTCCCGAGGCCTGAGAAACCCTGGTAGCTTGAATGGACAGAAGAATGAGGACATGAGATCCATCTTGGACTGATTGTCAATACAACCAACTTAGTGCTTGGCAATGATCATGAAGACAAAAATACCTTGATCCCATCTCGAATGCATGAATATGTATGATGAAACATAAGCCATAAAAGGTAAAATGAAGAGGGAAAATTTTGGGGTACAACAACTGCCCCTATTCAATCTTCTTAAACCTGAAGAGTTAGATTGACTTGCCCGCCATTCGTGACTTGAAGATGGAAGATGATTAAACACTTAAGTACCCAGAAATTTGCACTCGTTTTGTGCATGAAGTAAAAATGGTTTGTTGATTATATTGGGAATGAGATTAAATATGCCATTTGGAAAGATGATGGAAAGTTGTAGGAGATGGGCTTAAAGATACCATCCAAAGTAACTGTTGATAGAAATATTAGAATGAGTCTACGCTCGTCTGTATCTGAGGAGTATCAGAATAAATCTATGCTTGATTTAAACTGGGACAGAAGATGTCTGTGTCCGTCTTTAACTAGAAAAGAATCAGAATAAATCTTTAGTCGATTCAAGCTTAACCAACAGATGTCTTGTGTCGTCTTTAACTTTTAAATTGAGAGAAGTATTAGAATAAATCTTTGTTCGATTTAATCTGAGCCAGAAAAAGATCTAATGAGAAAGGTATCAGAACAAATCTTTGGTCGATCTAATCTGAGGCAACAGAGGTCTTTAAATCTTTAACTGAGAGAAGTATCAGAATTAAATCTTTGGTCGATTTAATCTGAGCCAGAAAAGGTCTACTGAGAGAAGTATCAGAACAAATATTTGGTCGATTTAATCTGAGCCAGAAAAAGGTCTACTGAGAGAAGTATCAAAACAAATATTTGGTCGATTTAATCTGAGCTAGCAGAGGTCTTTAAATCTTTAACTGAGAGAAGTATCAGAATTAAATCTTTGGTCAATTTAATCTGAGCCATAAAAGGTCTATTGAGAGAATTATCAGAATAAATCTTTAGTCGACTTAATCTGAGCCAACAGAGGTCTTTAAATTTTTAACTGAGATAAGTATCATAATAAATCTTTGGTCGATTTAATCTGAGCCAAAAAAGGTCTACTGAGAGAAGTATCAGAATACATCTTTGGTTGATTTAATTTGAGTGAGCAGATGTTTTTAAATCTTTAACTGAGAGAAGTATCAGAATTAAATCTTTGGTCGATTTAATCTGAGCCAGAAAAAGGTCTACTGAGAGAAGCATCAGAACAAATCTTTGGTTGATTTAATCTGAGCCAAAAAAAGGTCTACTGAGAGAAGTTTCAGCACAAATCTTTGGTCGATTTAATCTGAGCCAACAGAGGTATTTAAATCTTTAACTGAGTGAAGTATCAAAATTAAATCTTTGGTCAATTTAATCTGAGCCATAAAAAGGTCTACTGAGAGAAGTATCAGAATAAATATTTAGTCATTTTAATCTAAGCCACCAGATGTCTTTAAATCTTTAACTGAGAGAAGTATTAGAATAAATCTTTGGTCGATTTAATTTGAGCCAGAAAAAGGTCTACTGAGAGAATTATCTGAATAAATCTTTGGGTGATTTAAACTGAACCAACATATGTCTATCTTTGTCTTTAATTGGATAAGAATTAGAATAAATCTTTGGTTTATTTAAGCTGAACCAGAAAAAGTGTCTACCAGAAAAAAATCAGAAAAAATATTTGGGAGATTTAAACTGAACCAACATATGTCTGTCTTTGTCATTAACTGGATAAGAATCAAAATAAATCTTTAGGCGACTTAAACTGAACCAGAAAAAGTGTCTATTGAAAAAGAATCAGAATAAATGTTTGGGCGATTTAAATTGAACAAGCAAATATTTGTCTTTGTCTTTAACTGGATAAGAATCAAAATAAATCTTTAGGCGACTTAAACTAAACCAGAAAAAGTGTCTACTGGAAAAGAATCAGAATAAATCTTTGGGCGATTTAAACTGAACCAACAAATGTCTGTCTTTGTCTTTAACTAGATAAGAATCAAAATAAATCTTTAGGCGACTTAAACGGAACCAGAAAAAGTGTCTACCGGAAAAGAATCAGAATAAATCTTTGGACGATTTAAACTGAACCAACAGATGTCTGTCTTTGTCTTTAACTGGATAAGAATCAGAATAAATCTTTAGGCGACTTAAACTGAACCAGTAAAAGTGTCTACAGAAAAAAAATCAGAATAAATCTTTGAGCGATTTAAACTGAACCAAAAGATGTCTATCTTTGTCTTTAACTAGAAAAGAATCAGAATAAATATTTGGTTGATTTAAGCTAAACCAGAAAAAGTATCTATCGAAAAAAAATCAGAATAAATCTTTGGGCGATTTAAACTGAACTAGCAGATGTATGTCTTTGTCTTTAACTGAATAAGAATCAGAATAAATCTTTTTTAGGCGACTTAAACTGAACTAGAAAAAGTGTCTACCGGAAAATAATCAGAATAAATCTTTGGGCGATTTAAACTGAACAAGCAGATGTCTATTTGATTGTATCTGAAAAATATATTAGAATAAGTCTACGCCTGACTGTATCTATAAGTGGATCAGAATGAGTCTTCGCCCGAGTGTATCTGAACCTTGCTTTCCAGAATGAAACTCTGGGAAAGGTGTTTGAGTAGCTGCTCGTCATGTAGATAGTCGCCCCACACTGTTTCGGGATTTGTCTACAATTAGTTTATTGGTAAACTTGTCCTGTTTCGGGAGTTCATACCATTGGTGATAAAGATAGTCGCCCCGTCTTGTTTTGGGAATTAATCTTTATCTATTCTTCGTAGATAGTTGCTCTGTATCATTTCAGGAATTAATCTGGAACTTGCTCTTTGTTGGTTGTTATGATAGTTTCCCCGTCTTGTTTCAGAAATTAATCTCTGGCCTGGTCTTGTAGGTAGTTGCCTCGTCTTATTTCGGGAATTAATCTACAAATTGTTGTTCACGGATAGTTGCCATGTCGTATTTCAAGAATTAATCTGGAACTGTTGAAAATTGTTGATGATATTCGTCTGTTGATCGACCTTTCCTGAAAAGGTAAAGAGTTAGCTTGTATGTAATGTCATGATTTATGAAATGCATTGTGTAATGATGTTTTCAAAATAAATGAGTATGTGCTATATATGTTTTGTATGCATATGCCATGATGAGTGTAAGATGCTTGTTGAAGTGTATTTGTAAACCCATGCGGTATCTTTGTTTGGGAAAATAAATCCCTGACTATTGTTGGGGATGAAAAGCATGTGTATCTTCAATTTTGTATAGGATGATTTCGCCGGGGATTCCTTCTTACATGTTTGAGGAAACTCTGCAAGGGATGTATTGATTTTTGTTTGGGAAGTAGAGTTTAGGGACATTGGTCGTCCGTTGCTCTACTGGGGAATTTATTTCTTATATACCCTGACTGGGGATAAAAGAGATGGTTGAACTTTTGACTCATCTAGGGAGGATAGTTCTTATATATCCTGACTGGGGATAAAGAGATGGAAAACCTTTGAGGAAGATAATTCTTATACACATTGACTGGGGATAAAAGAGATGGATAACCTTCTGATTCGTTTGGGGAAGATAATTCTTAACTGACATCAGGTTCAATTCCAGGTTTTGCAGCAAGTCTCTGGGGATAGTGGCAACTTTACTGGAGAGAAGAATTTTATCAGAGATCTATAGTAGCCTGAAGAATAGACTCGAGCTAAGGAGACTTGTAATCTGTTGGTGAAATAAACCCTGTTATCGGAGACATGCTCTGCTGAGGAAACAAACTCTCCTGGGGAATTTGAATTTGCTAAAGAAGAAGAACTGTTGCGAGGTTACTTTTTCAATTTTGGAGGACCGAACTTGTAACACCCCAATTCTACCCGGCAATTATATATGAAAATCAAAGTCATAAAATTCATGCAACTGAATCAGGATGCCACAAATTCAACTTAAAAACACATTGCATTCAACATGGATACATAACACTTTAAACCTTCAGATGAACTATCAGCATAATAATTTAATCTCTTAATTCAACAACTTAAACATCTACGCAGCCGAATTTTTAATAACATCTTTGTCCATCGTTACAGCAACTTCAAAACAACACATACTTAGCAACAATCAAATTAAAGTTCAACAACTGAATTGATCAATAATTAAAAGCAACAAGCGTTCATCCTCCCGAGTGTTACGTATCAGAGCAATGACACCGACTCGAACTACTGAAGGTATACAACCTTCACTTTGGATTACTTGCACGTTACCAACGTAAGGGTAACATTCAAACATAAGGGGTGAGATATCTAACAATATAATAAAACGTATGCTAAATAATATATTAAATTAGATCACATAACATCACCACTTATCATCGTATAAATAACAATAATTGCAACAGAATACCAACAATATACACATTTACCACATCAATACACAACTTCTTTATGCAATCATATAATGTGACTCAATACTATGCAAATGCATGTGGTACCATTGGAGAAGAACTCCCATCTCAAAATAATTGCCAATAAATAGAGGCATCAACAAGGCATAAGCCTTCATCTTAATATTCTCCAATACAGGCCATCTTAACGAGCATCAGCTCCATCTTAAAATGCAATGTATGCGACACAATCATGAATGTAATGACAACAACCATAATTAACAACATCTCATCACAACATCATCGTTGTCCAGAAGCCTACATCTTAATAGCTGCCAATTATTAGAGGCTTCTCAACATCATTCATCAACAACATCTATCAACATAAATCATTGACATCATTTATCAACATCATTCATCAAAGTCATTCATAAACATAATTCATCAACACCATTTATCAACATTATTCATCAACGTAATTTATCAATTTTATTTATCAACATCATTCACAACAACTCAGCCATACAACAATACAACGACATATCGACAATCCTTCAATGTTGGCCATAGGCCTACAACATGATATTGCCTATAATTAATTAATCATCTAAGGGTTACCTATGAATTACCAAACCTCTACATATTATTAATTATGTAATACTACATCATTATCATCATTAATCGTACTATTATGAACCAAACAATAACCTATAATCGTCTTATCCTCATCGTACTTCACAAAATCATCATAGCGATTAACGCGGGAAACTAACTCTAATCCTAATTTGGGTACTAGGATTTACTCTCCTTATCCTTCATTTTAATCCTTAAGAATGAAGTTCATCGTGTTAGCTATCCAACGCTTCGAATGGCACCTCAACAGAGTCCGGAAACTCAAGTTACAGCCTCTGGAAATGATTCTGTCAAAAACCAGACTACATGGGTCGACGTATAACATCTTGAGTCGAGACGTACTGGGATTAACACACTGCATGTATCAACGCGTACTCCCTTCGTATCGACTCATACTGAGTCTGCAACACTACATGTATCGATGCATGCTCCTTCGTATCGACTCATCCCGAGTCTAAAAACCTGCATGTATCGACGCATGACTTCTTCATATCGACTCATCCTGAGTCTAAGAGCCTTCATGCATCGACGCATGGCTTTTGGGGTCGACACATATTGTTCTGTCATGAATATTTTCTGCGATTTCACTACATTTTCACTGCGGTTTCCATGTTTTAGGCCCTAAAAAAATCCTCTAACCATAGGTAATCATCAATTATAATTATCCTATATTTCTACATCAATTATACAGCATTATAGCATCATTATTCATCCTTAAATCATTGATTCTCATCAAACAACAATGTATATAATTCAATCATAAACCAAACAATCTTTCACATCAAATCCCACATATGATTCATCATAAACCTTATTATAGAGTCAGAACTCCACCCTTACCTTGGATTGAAGGTTTCTCTATAACTTTTCCGAATGAATTCCGTTCTGCCTCTTTTCCTTCTTTTCTGCAACTTTCACGTTCTCTTTCTCTTCTTCCAACCCTTATTTCCTTCTCTTCTTACAGCTTCTTCTTTTTCCTTATTATTTCTAAAAACTAATATAATAACCCTATAATTCTTATTATGACTAAATGGGCTTAAGACTCCTACACCCCCCTTTCTACTACTACTATTCTTTAAAACAAGCCCACATCAAATAATATTATCATTCTAATATTATTCCACAACTTAATAGAATAATTAAATCCAATAACAACAACACATCAATTATTATCATAACACAACTTCACAAATAATCCAAGAATAATTTAATTAAATAATTAATTAAATTACGGGCGTTACAACTCTCCTCCACTTAGAATATTTTCGTCCTCGTAAATTTACCTTAATCAAACAACTCAGGATAGGAGTCTCGCATCTTGCTCTCCAACTCCCAAGTCATGCTTTCTCCGGAAGCTCCCAGCCAAACCACTTTAACCAAAGCAGTCTCTTTGCCCTTTAGAGTCTTAGTTTCACGATCCGCGATCCGTACAGGCATCGTCTCCACCGTAAGGTTATCCCGTACTTGCACATCATCCATATGAATCACATGAGATGGATCTGAAATATACTTTTAGAGTTGTACACATGAAACACATCATGAAAATTCGAAAGATTAGACGGTAAAGCCACTTTATAAGCAACATTCCCCACTCTCTCTGAAATCTGATACGGTCCCATAAAACGAGAAGTGAGCTTCTTAGACTTCAATGCTCGTCCAACACCAGTCACAGGGAAACTCTTAAAAACACATGGTCACCCGCTTGAAATTCTAAATATTTCCTTCGCTTGTCATGATAAATCTTCTGTATACTTTGGGAAGCTTTCATCTTTTCTCGAATCAACTTCACCTTCTCAGTAGTCTCATGAACAAGTTTAGGTCCAAGTACTACACTTTCACCAGATTCATGCCAACATAAAGGAGTTCTACATCTTCGACCATACAGCGCTTCAAAAGGTGCCATCCCAATACTGGAATGATAACTGTTATTATAAGTGAACTCTATCAACGGAAGATAATTATCCCACGAACCTCCCTGCTCAAGAACACATGCCCTCAGCAAGTCTTCCAACAATTGAATAGTCTGTTCAGTCTGACCATCTGTCTGAGGATGGTACGCCGAACTCAACCTCAACTTAGAACCCAACGCTTCTTGCAAACTCTTCCAAAAATAAGAAGTAAACCTTGGATCCCTATCTGATACAATGCATAAAGGAACACCATGCAGCTTCACAATCACATTCGTGTAAATCTCAGCCAACTTCGACACTGGAAAACTGATTTTAATAGGAATAAAATGAGCCGACTTCGTAAGCCTATCAACAATCACCCAAATCGAATCATGTCCTCTTATAGTATTAGGTAACCCCGTCACAAAGTCCATCGAAATGCTATCCCATTTCCATTCTGGAACTTCTAACAGTTGCATCAACCCTGCAGGCTTCTGATGTTCAACTTTCGACTTCTGACAAGTCAAACATGCATACACAAACCGAGCCACATCACTCTTCATTTCAGGCCACTAAAACAAACCTTTCAAATCTTGATACATCTTTGTAGCTCCTGGATGAATACTCAACTTACTTCTATGACTCTCTTCAAGTATCACTTTCTTCATCTCAGCATCATCAGGAATACAAATCCGATTACAAAATCTCAACACACCTTACGTATCTAGCTTAAAATCATTATTCTCAGACTGATCGATCCCAACCATCGAATCTACCAGTTTCACATCCAACTTCTGAGCTTCTCTGATACTGTCTAGAAATTCATTATTAATCTTCAGCATACCTAACATAACACTCCACGGTGTCACCTTGCAAACTAAGCTCATATCCCTGAACTGTTCAATTAATTCTAACTCTTTAACCATCACTGCCGACGTGTGTAAAGTATTTCGACTCAATGCATCGGCTACCACATTCACTTTTCCTGGATGATAATTCAAATAGAAATAATAATCCTTTAACAATTCCAACCATCTTCGTTGCCTCATATTCAACTCCTTCTGATTGAATAAATAGTTTAAGCTCTTATGGTCACCAAACACTTCAAATCTAGAACCATAAAGATAATGCCTCCAAATCTTCAACACAAAGACAACTGCAACAAGCTCTAAATCATGTGTAGGATAGTTCTTCTCATGAGTCCTCAACTGCCTTGACGCATAAGCAACTACCTTATCATTCTGCATAAGCACACCTCCTAAACCCATCTTAGAAGCATCACAATATACCACAAAAGGCTCTCCTGGATTAGGTAACGTCAAAATCGGAGCCGACGTCAATCTCTTCCTCAATTCCGTAAAAATTTCTTTGCACTGAACATCCCACACAAAAGCTCTACCTTTACAAGTCAACTTATTCAACGGAAGTGCCAACTTAGAAAAACCTTCAATAAACCTTCTATAGTAACCATCTAATCCCAAAAAGCTCCTAATCTCAGTAGCTGACTTCAGAGTTTCCCATTGCAACACAACATCAACCTTCGATGGATCTACAGCAATGCCACTACATGAGATCACATGACCAAGAAAACCAACCTCCTTTAACCAGAATTTACACTTGGACAGCTTTGCATACAACTTCTTCTCTTTCAAAACTTGCAATACTACTCTTAAGTGTTCTGCATGCTCTTCTTATGACTTAGAGTAAATCAAAATATCATCAATGAACACCACTACAAACCGATCCAAATAAGTTTGAAAGATATGATTCATATACTCCATGAATACTCCCGGCACATTAGTAACACCGAAATGCATCACTGAATACTCATAATGTCCATAATGCATTCTGAAAGCCGTCTTCTGGATATCTTCATCCTTCACTTTAATCTTATGGTAACCCGACCTTAAATCAATCTTACTAAACACACGAGCGTCCACCAATTGATCTATCAAGTCATCTATTCTTGGAAGCAGATACTTGTTCTTAATTGTCACTTTATTCAACTTCCTATAATCAACAGAAAGCCCCATACTTCCATCTTTCTTCTTTACTAACAACACTGGAGCTCCCCATGGAGATACACTTGGTCTTACAAACTTCTTTTCAAGTAACTCTTCCAATTGCTTCTTTAACTCTGACAATTCAAATGCAGACATCCTGTATGGTACCTGTGATCGGTGGAAATAGAACTGACTGTTTTTTAAGCTGGTTTGCGAAATGTCGCGGTAAGCAAGAGTCGCCACCGTCTTTTATGTTCTCTAACAAGGAAAGGACAAAAGCACAGCAAAATTCCTTCTTTGAGAATGTTTCTCGGTTCGGGAGGTAGATTTATAGAAAGGGAAGGTGTTAGCACCCTTTCTATCCGTGGTTATCCACGGGCTCTTAGGTACTTGCTCTTATGTTTTCAAAATATGTTTGCTTTTCAAATGTGTGTGGGTTTTGAAAAAGTTTCGTTTGAAAAATTTCTAAGTAACTCTTGTATCTGTCCTCAAGAGTGTATGAAAAATTGGTTTGGAAACTTTTTGAAAGTGTAAGTGTGAAAAGATGTTTTGTTTGTTTTTGAGAGAGCAAGTACCCAGGAGAATCTACCTACTCTAAGGAATTAGGCTGTGTAAGAGTCCTTTAGATAGTGATATCCCACCATTGAGAGGTAGGTAGCACCGTCGTTGGAGGTATTCGGGTCAATTCGATTAAGGGACATGTGTGGTCACCGAAGCAATAGTAGGACACCTTAGAAGTAACCCTAATGTCCTAGATCCTTTTTTTATCCGAGGCAACCATTTCGAGGCAACAGGATCTTTAGACAGGAGGGCGACCTCTAAGACACCCTATACTTGACGACCACGTCGAGGCAACCAGTGAGGCGTACCCTAAGAGTGGCATGTGCATGTGTGTTGTTTCATTTAAATTGTCTTGTACATGTTTTTTGTGAGCTACAGATTGATTTTATTATTCATACAAGTCTTTCATGCATTGTTAACAGTTAGGAGTGCGAAAAATAAATTGCGGAAAGGTAAATTCTACGCTATTACAAGGCGCGGGTCTATACATCGCCAAAAAACAAAAACCCGTTTTGAAAATAAGTGTGAAAAATAAAGGAAAACGATAAACCTAATTAACTATTACATCCGGAAACAGTTACATCAAAATAATAAATTAAAAATATGCGCGCGAAAGAATTAAATTGGGACGTCCTTAGGGTTTTGACCCTTTTGAGAAAAGAAAGTAATTTTAGTCCTTTTTTTGCAATTAAAATTAAACCTAATAGCTAATTAATTAATATTTACAAGAAAAGATGTTTTTTGTGTTTTTATGTTTTTTTTAATGAAATAAAATAAAAAAAGGAATTAAAAGTGTCAAAGGAAAAAAAACCTAAAGTCTAATTCATTTTTATTTATTGTAAAGAAGATTAAAATTAAACCTAATTAAACAACTAAACTAATTAATTAAAATTTATTTACAAAAATAATTAATGGTATAATTAATAATAATAATAATAATAATAATAATAAAATATTTACATTTTTATTTTCTGAATTTATTATGAAAAATGTTAGTTTATGAGATAATTAAATAATAATAATAGTTAATAATAATAATTAGTTAAAAGAAAAATAAAAAAAGAAAAAGAAAACAAAAGAAAATATGAAAGAACCAGGGGGGTGTTGGCCCAAGTATGGCGGTTTGAAGAAGCAATTTGGCCCAATAAACTTAAGCCTTTGTTGACTTTGGGAATTGCCTGCACGTGCTTTGACTTGGAGCATGGTATCCAGCATCTCATAGCCCTTGGATTGATCTTTGAGGCCACTTGGCGCATGATCGTTTGATGCACATGGTGGAAAGCCTTTGTGAAACCTGCACAGGAACATGTTATGAAAAAATAAAAATAAGCATTTGGGGGACCTGGGAATCGAACCCAGGTCCCAGTGATCATTGCCAGCGCGTCCTTCCACTGAGCCACTTGCCTTCAGTTGTTATCATAATAATACATAATTATTATGTTGATAAATCAAAACAAAGCCTAGAAAAAAAATAAAACGCGCGTTGTTTTAAACCGACAAATGAGAGGGGGACGCGTCAACGTCTTCTTCCTTTGATACTGGTTTTTTACCTGCGGATTCCTATCCGCATGTGGTTTCGTAGGTTGCTTTGAAAATGATCCTCAGGCCATGAAAATGCCACCTGAGACCATGGGCGTGTCCGTCTTGATCCCCTGATCATCTTTATCCCCATTATTGGGTCCAATTTGCCCTGTACCAAAAACACCTAAAACGCAATATCATGAACCCTAGAATCGGGCATCACGATTCAGGGCCTAAAAACCAAATTGGTTAATGCAGTTATGTTAGAAATCAAACAAGCAACATGATTATGCCAATATTTTTGAGAAAAAAATGCGAGAATGGAGAATTCAAGCTTCGTGTACAGGGGTGAGTTTGAGGTGACTTACAGTGCTGTATAGGTGATCTTAGGATGCGTTTGTGGTCTCTTTAACTTCAGGGTATGGCAATGAAGAAGACTACGTGCTTCTTTTGATCTGAAAGTGCCTCTATCACTGTTCTTGATCTCACTTTTTTTCACAATTTTTGAGTTTTGTTCTGGCCGTTTTCAGTGATGCTTAGGTCGTGTCTTAGGTTTGTCTCACTTGCTTATGTAGGTATGAATGAAATTAGGTCAGCAGCTGAGCTTGTAGCCTTGTGCAATTAAGTTTGGAGATTTTATTTACCACCATTAAAGGACTTTCCATGCTTGGAGCAAAACTTGGATTTTATGCTCAAAATGGCTTGGCACGAATTTGTGAGCTGGCAAATGATACATGAAAGCTATTGAAACCACAAGATACTACTCCATTAATTTTTTTGATTTTATTTGAATTATTATGGATTTAAAATGAATTAAATCAATAAAAATTAAATAAAATTGAAAAATGAATGTTTGATCTTGAAATTAATCATGGGACACGTGGGTGGCATGACAAGGCTGAATCAAGTGGAAGAAAGTGGGCCCTTTTGTCAAAAATTGAAGTTTTAAGGATAGTTGACTTTTGCCATTTCACAAAAATTTCCCAACTTCTCCAATGCATATCTTGCTCAATTTTGATCATATGAACATGTTCTTGGACATTTTGGAAAGGTCTTGAAGTCCTTCAACCAATGCCTTTGGTCCCATGTCATTTTTCTTTACCAATCTCAAGTTATGGTCTTTTACTTAAAGTGCCTTTTTGTGGACTTTTGAAAATGACCTATAATGTAGAAATTGATAACTTTTTGTGAGAGCATTTCTTGGACTATGAATGTGAAGATGAGTTGTAGGAAATGTACTCCCCTTCAAAATGAGCATTGGATGGGATTTTTCTGATGAACCATGAAAAAGTTATGCCTTGGTCAAGTTACAGTTTACTTTTCAGCTGTCCAAAAATGGAAACTTTTGCATCTTGATGATTTTTGAGCCATTCTTGTAGAATCATGATCAAGAATTGATCAACTGATGATTGTGGCCTCAAAATAAGATGTTGACCAAAATTTTTGACTTTTGACTGTAAAATGACCATTTTGCCCCTGTAGTTGGTTGTGAAGCAATTAGGGCTTTTGACTGTGCAACTTGATGCTGTGAACCTTGAAACTTGGCATGTAGATGCTTGACAATGTGTATAGGCCTATGGGACTTTGATTGAGCCATTTAAAACCTCAACTTCCTTGAGAGAAACAAAACCCTAATTTTGACTGGCTTAGGAGGATGTTTGACTGTGCAACCCTTGAGAGATTTTGAACCATTTGAAGATTGATCTTGACAAATCTTGAAGAATATGGGAGGGCAAATTTTGGGGTACAACAGTTGCCCCTGTTCAATCTTCTTAGACCTGAGGATGTAGATTGGCTTGCGTGCCTTTCGTGATCCAAAGGTGGAAGATGATTGAACACTAGAGTGCCCAGAAATTTGCACTCACATAATGGAGTATCAGCAGCGTGATGGCGGGAATGGGCTTACAGATGCCATTTGGAGAGATGATGGATAGGAGGATGGGCTTATAGATGCCGTCTGGATGTGACAGGACCTTGTCGGGAATAGGCTTATAGATGCCATTTGGAAGTGTGATGGATAGTTGTGGAGATGGGCTTATAGATGCCATCCGGGGTGTCGATCGCGTAAGAGATTCCTTAGCGAGAACTTGCGTACTTTGAGAAAGGAAGATGGTTTCCTGGCCTGTTACAGGTGTTGATCTTCAATCTCTTCATGTAGATATGCCCTGGCTAGATACAAGTATCGAATCCACAATCAATTGCTCACAGATGTGCCCTGGCTAGATACAGGAATCGAATCCGGAACTTCAAAAGGTTGCTTACAGACGTGCCCTGGCTGGATACAGGTATCGAATCTACAAGCAATTGCTCACAGATGTGCCCTGGCTAGATACAGGAATCGAATCCGGAACTTCAAAAGGTTGCTTACAGATGTGCCCTGGCTGGATACAGGTATCGAATCTACAAACAATCGCTCACAGATGTGCCCTGGCTAGATACAGGAATCGAATCTGGAATTAGTCGTCTACAGATATGCCCTGGCTGGATACAGGAATCGAATCTCTAAACTCTTCATGCAGATATGCCCTGGCTAGATACAGGTGTCGAATCTACAATCAATTACTCACAGATATGCCCTGGCTAGATACAGGAATCGAATCTGGAATTGGTCGTCTACAAATATGCCCTGGCTGGATACAGGAATCGAATCTCTAAACTCTTCATGCAGATATGCCCTGGCTAGATACAGGTGTCGAATCTACAATCATCTACTCACAAATATGCCCTGGCTAGATACAGGAATCAAATCTGGAATTGGTCGTCTACAGATATGCCTTGGCTGGATACAGGTATCGAATCTCTAAACTCTTCATGCAGACATGCCCTGGCTGGATACAGGTATCGAATCTACAATCAATCACTCACAGATATGCCCTGGCTGGATACAGGAATCGAATCTGGAATTGGTCGTCTACAGATATACCCTGGCTAGATACAGGTGTCGAATCTACAATCAGTTACTCACAGATATGCCCTGGCTAGATACAGGTGTCGAATCTACAATCAGTTACTCACAAATATGCCCTGGCTAGATACAGGTGTCGAATCTGGAACTGCGACAGTTGATAGTAATCATCTTTGGATTGACCTTTTCCTGAAAAGGCAAAACATTAGTTGTATGCAATGTCATGATGTATGAAATGCATGATGTCATGATGTTCTCAAAAATAAATGAGATCGTGCGAGGTGATGCGTATATGCATGCATTATGTATGTAAGCAGGATGTATGAAATGTGGAATGTCTATGAATGTATTTTCGTCTAGGAAAATAAATCCTTGACGAGTGCCAGGAGCTTGTTGAATCTTGGGCTGATGTTTGAAGAATAAAGTTCTTCGTTTCCGCTGAGGATGAAGATTGCAAGAATAAACCAATAGGAGAAGATGACTCCGTTGGGGAATGAACTTGTTGGAAAGATTACTCTGCGGGGAATTACTCTGTGGGAAGAGATACTTCGCTGAGATTTTGATGATGACTCCGCTGGGGATACCGTTGATAAGCTTTGTTGGAGGATTTGATGAACTCCGTTGGGGGATAGGAAGAACTTCGCCGAGGACGATCTTTTCGTGGCAATTAGCTGAGGATAACCCAGTTATAAGCTCTGGTGGGGAATAACCTTTGAATAAAGTCGGGGAGGTGCATTTGCACTCTGCGGGGGATAAGCTTCCGGAATCCACTGGGGATAAGCTTCTGGAATCCACTGGGGATAAGCTTCCAGAATCTACTGGGGAGGATGATTCAACTCTCCTGGGAAACTTTTGGACTGTACTGGGGAAGTGGCTCCACTGGGGTGTCTGTATTCCGTCGGGGAACAATCTTATACCAAGACTGCCGGGGATGCTTGTTTAGGAACATTTGTATACTCCGTTGGGGGATATTGAGATTTACTGGGGATATCCAACTTCCTTAAGACTGACAGTAGCCTAACTCTGCTTGGGGAGAGTGTTGCTGACTTGCTGGAGATACTGTGCCTTGTTAGGGCTGACGGGAGACCAACTCTGCTCGGGGGAGAGCATTGCTGAATCTTGTCTTACTCTCGGGGAGTGAAGGTATCTGGGTCAAATTCTTCAGCCGAACCTACCTTGGTACCTTGGTGGACAGAGCAACTAGATTGCTTAGACAACTCATTATTGCCCCTGTTTCTGATGTCACCTGTAATTAGTCCTTCGTTTCACATGAAAATATTTATGATTAGCAATTAATGTCAAATGCATATATCAAAAATGAACATTGGACGTTCTTCGCAAAACAAAACAGATAAAGGAAAAACAATTGGCAATTTGTCTGGAAAAGTGAATTTGTATTGATTTTGAAATTTGCCTGTAAATAGGCGTTTTTGTACAAGAGGTTGACGTCCTAGTAAGAGAACGCCGCCGAACAACATAGAGTTTATACAATTTTGTGAAAAGGAAACAAAACAGCTATGTGAAAAATCCCACTGGGTTCCAACTCTGCTATCGCCTTTATGTCTTCAAGCGTCTCATCACTTTGCTGCTTAGTTGAAGATGAAGCTGACTGATTGGTTCCGTTTGAGCCTGATGGTTGATACTGAAGTCTGAAAGCAGGGTGATCCAATGAGACATAGTATTACGCTTATCCCTAACTTTTTCCTAGACCGCCCTTTCGGGTTTTCAGTCCACGGGGATACCCATTTTTGCCCAAGCCGCCTTTTCAGGTTTTCGACTTGCCGGGTGTACAGATTTTTTTCCTTTCATCCCTTATTATTGCCCGAACCCTTTTGGTTCGCCGGGAAGCCCTTATTTTTTCCTAGGCCAATCGACCTAGCGGGTCTTTTATCATGCGTAGTATCTTTTTACTATGTCTGCGTTGGCGGGGTGAGGCAGGTCGTCACCATCCATGGTAGTTAGAATCATAGCTCCTCTTGAGAAGATATTCTTAACCACAAATTGCCCTTCGTACGTAGGGGTCCATTTGCCCCTGGGATCACCTTGAGGAAGAATGATGCGCTTGATTACCAGGTCTCCGACTTGATACTCTTGTCATCTGAATTTCTTGTTAAATGCCCTGATCATCCGTTTTTGGTACGTTTGACCATGACAAATAGCGGTGAGTCTCTTTTCGTCGATTAGATTCAATTGATCAAGTCGAGTCTGGATCCAGTCATCTTCGCTCAAACCTGCATCCTTCATTGTCTGGAGAGAGGGTATCTGGACTTCAATAGGCAAGACTGCCTCCATGCCATAGACCAAGGAAAAGGGTGTTGCCCCCGTTGACGTCCTTGCTGAGGTACGGTACCCATGAAGAGCAAACGGTAACATCTCGTGCCAATCTTTATAGGTCACTGTCATCTTCTGCACAATCTTCTTGATATTCTTATTAGCTGCCTCTACATCCCCATTCATCTTCGGCCGGTAGGGAGAAGAGTTGTGGTGCTGTATCTTGAATTGCTCGCAGAGCTCAGTGATCATCTTGTTGTTAAGATTGGTACCATTATCCATAATGATCCTCTCGGGTACACCGTATCGACAGATCAGGTTGTGCCGAATGAACCGTGCCACGACGTTCTTGGTTACCGTAGCATAGGAAGTTGCTTCAACCCACTTTGTGAAGTAATCAATCGCTACCAAGATGAAGCGATGCCCGTTGGATGCCGTAGGTCTGATCTCGCCGATCATATCAATGCCCCACATTGCAAAAGGCCAAGGTGCTGTCAAGATGTTTAGAGGAACTGGAGGAACGTGCACCTTATCAGCATAGATCTGGCATTTGTGACATGTCTGAGAATGTTGGTAACAATCAGCTTCCATTGTGGACCAGAAATATCATGCGCGAAGGATTTTCTTTGCCATGGTATGTCCACTGGAATGCGTTCCGAAGGTACCCTCATGTAGTTCTGTCATGATCCTTTCTGCTTCAGTCTTATCCACACAACGCAGTAAGGTTGAATCATAGTTTCGCTTGTATAGAATGCCGTTACTGAGGAAGAACTTTGCCGCGAACCTTCTCAGAAACTTCTTGTCGTTAACAGATGCACCCTCGGGGTATTCTCGAGTTTCAAAGTACCTCTTTACTTCATGATACCAAGGTTTTTTGGTTACCTCTTCAGTCTCAATGTCACAACAGTGTGCAGGTTCATCCAATTTCCAGATAATGATCCGGGGAGCCTCGTTGTCCCATTTGACTTTGAACATAGAAGACATCGTAGCCAGCGCGTCCGCCAACTGATTCTCCTCTCTCGGGAAGTGTTCAAAAGTTATTTCTTCGAAATGGGGGATCAATGTCAACACATACTCTTTGTAAGGAATAAGATTTGGGTGTTTCGTATCCCACTCGCCTTTGATCTGATTGATCACGAGAGCGGAATCTCCGAAGACACTCAAAAGCTTGATCCTTAAGTCAATTGCAGCTTGAAGACCCATGATGCATGCCTCATACTCTGCCATGTTGTTGGTGCAGTTGAAACATAGCCGGGCGGTTAGTGGAGTATGAGTGCCTGTCAGAGATATGATCACAGCTCCAACACCGTTACCCAAAGCGTTTGAGGCTTCGTCAAAGTGCATAGACCATCAGGATCCTTCCTCAGGTCCTTCATCCGGTCCAGGTACTTCACAATCAGTTACTACCATGATATCCTCGTCCGGAAATTCAAAGTTCATAGATTGGTAGTCATCCACTGCCTGGTGTGCCAAATGGTCTGCCAATACACTTCCCTTGATTGCTTTTTGAGTCGTGTACTGGATGTCATATTCCGTTAAGATCATCTGCCATCTTGCTATTCTTCCGGACAGAGCAGGATTTTCGAAGATGTACTTGATTGGATCCATTTTTGAAATCAACAGAGTAGTGTGAGTCAACATATACTGTCTCAGCCGGCGAGCAGCCCATACCAAAACGCAACAAGTTTTCTCGAGCAGTGAGTATCGGGTCTCACAGTCGGTAAACTTTTTGCTAAGGTAATAAATGGTGTGCTCTTTTCGGCCAGACTCGTCATGCTGCCCCAGCACACACCCCATTGAGCTTTCAAGTACTGTCAAGTATAAGATTAGAGGTCTCCCTTCAACCGGTGGCATAAGAATGGGTGGCTCTTGGAGATACTCTTTGATTCTTTCGAAAGCAGCCTGGCATTCATCGTTCCAACGTACTACTTGATCTTTCTTCAGCAGCTTGAAGATTGGTTCACAGGTAGCAGTTAGATGCGAGATGAATCGGTCAATGTAGTTCAGACGTCCTAGAAAGCCTCTGACTTCTTTCTCTGTCTTGGGAACTGGCATCTCTTGTATGGCTTTCACTTTGGCAGGGTCCACTTGAATACCTTTATCGCTTACGACGAAGCCTAGCAATTTTCCAGATCTTACCCCAAAGGTGCACTTGTTTGGGTTCAACCTCAGCTTGTACAACTTCAGACGGTCAAACAGCTTCTGTAGATGGTCAAGGTGTTCCTCCTCAGTTTGGGACCTTGCAATCATATCATCGACATATACTTCAATCTCATGGTGGATCATGTCATGAAACAGAGCAACCATGGCACGTTGGTAGGTTGCCCCAGCATTTTTCAACCCAAAAGGCATGACCTTATAGCAAAAGATGCCCCACTGAGTAACAAAAGTGGTCTTCTCCATGTCTTCAGGAGCCATCTTGATCTGATTATAACCAGAGAACCCGTCCATGAAGGAGAATACCTTATGCTGAGCAGTGTTGTCAACCAGAATGTCGATGTGAGGCAAAGGGAAGTCATCCTTGGGGCTTGCCCTGTTCAAATCCCTGTAATCAACACACATTCTTACCTTACCATCTTTTTTCGGCACTGGAACCACGTTGGCAACCCACTGAGGGTAAGAAGTCACTGCTAGAAACCCGGCATCAAATTGTTTCATAACCTCAGCTTTGATTTTCTCGGACATCTCTGGACGCATACGGCGGACCTTCTGTTTTACCGGAGGACAGTCTTCCTTGGTAGGCAGGTGATGAACCACAATGTCAGTATCCAACCCAGGCATGTCTTCGTAGGACCAGGCAAAGATTTCCACATAATCATGCAGCATCTGAATCAACCGTTGTTTCACACTAACCTCCAGATTGGCACCAATATTGACTTCCTTTTTGTCCGGCTCAGTACCCAAATTTACCGTTTCCACTGGCTCTTCATGTGGCTGAATGGCCCTCTCTTCCTGGAGTAGCAGTCTTGCAAGCTCACCAGGCACTTCGCAATCATCTTCACCTTCGTCTTCGGCTAAGTTGATCGGATTTTCGAAGTCATAATTGGCAGTAGCAAAGTCGTTACCAGTGAGATCCAGAGTGGATTGGAACCTGTATGGGTGAGTGTGTGTAAATAGCTGTTTTGCAATATATAATAAAGAAAGAAAAGGAGCGCAAGATTTGAAATGTAAAAAACGCCCAATGCTTTTATTAATGATATATGAAATTGACACACAAAAGCCCTCACAAATGAAACCACGGTGCCCCGGGTAAGACACCGGGCCATAAAGTTTCAAATTATTGTTCGTTACAACTTTAAAACAAAGGAGTTCATTACTGAGTGACAAAAGTAATAGGTATGAAATCTTTCGCCGTCCAGTTGCTTGGTCCACCGTCGGTCGTTGGGTAGATCCAGCCGTTGAATTCAGATTCCTCCACGTTGTCATCATCCCCAATAGCATTTACTCCATGGTTGGGCATGGGAGCAGTCACCACATTAGGCTTCTTGGGCGCCTCGAACTGTACCTCTTTAGCATCAATAAGGTCTTGAACCTTATTCCTCAAAGCCCAACAATCATCTGTGTTATGCCCCGGACTATCAGAGTGATAAGCGCAGCGGGCGTTGGGGTTGTACTTTGGAGAGGTTGTGTTCACAACCTTTGGAGCTTCCTTGACAGTTACCAGATTGGTCGACAGTAGTTGCGGCAATATCTGAGACAGGGTCATGCTGAGCTGAGTGTACTGCCTTTTGGGTCTCTCACCCCTTGGTTGGTTATACTGCTGAGGAGCAGCAGCAGGCTTTGAAATTACCACTGCGTTGACAGCTTGACGACATTCCGGTTTGTTCTATCTCCTTGGACCATAAACAACACTAGCTTCTTTCTTGAAGGGCTTCTTTTCAGTACTCGAGGAGGCACCCTTCTGTATCTTCCCCGACTTGATACCAGCTTCTATCCTTTCACCAGTCAGAATGAGGTCTGTAAACCCTGCAGAAGAATTACCAATCAGGTGGTTGAAGAATGGACCAGACAGGGTCCCCAAGAACATGTCCATGAGTTCACGGTCAGTCAACGGTGGCTGCACCCTGCCAGCCAGGTCTCTCCACTTCTGCACGTACTCCTTAAAACCTTCACCCGTTCCCAGTGACATACCCTGGAGTTGGGTACGTGTGGGAGCGAGGTCGGAATTGTACTGATACTGCTTATAAAATGCAGTAGCCAAGTCCTCCCAGTTTCGAATACTGGCTCCATCCAGCTGATAGAACCATTCGAGTTGAGCCCTTGAAAGGCTATCCTGGAAGAAATGGATCCATAGGTTCTTGTCTGCAGTGTAAGGTTGAATCTTCCTTACATAAGAACGGAGGTGCAGTTTAGGACAGGAAGCCCCGTCGTACTTCACAAAGGCAGGTGCCTTGAACTTGTGTGGGATCACCACCCCAGAAGATAAGCCTAGATCTCCAAAATCCAACCCAGGCACACGTTGGATCTCCATAGCATTTAACCAGTCCTCCAGCTGTTTGTACCTGTCCTCAGCAGGAGGGTACTGCTCATCATTGTAGTCTGTCTCGTTGTCGGAGACCGCAGGACTAGGAACCTCTCTCTCTTGGGGACTATCCTTCCCTGCAGAGGAAGTAGCCTGATCAGCCTCATTCTGCAGTGTATTCCCAAACCTCCGTCCAGTGTTAAACAGCACATTCCTTCTCTTCTTCTTCTTCTTCTCCTTCAAGAGCAGAGTCTTCAACTCCTGTTGACCCTGGGCTAAGCTCATGACCAGCTCTTGAAACTGGGCGTTCTGGGCCTGGAGGGCCTTGATAGCTTGTTCGGTAGTAGGCTCGGAAGACATGATGATTGAGCGCTAAAATAAACAGCGAAGAAGATTAAGCAACCTGTAGAAAAAGGGTACCTGTTATGCACATGATGCATGTTATGCTATTTATGCAATGCATTCAAGGGTTCGAAAGTTCAAATTCATTGTAGACAAAAAGGAACACACGTTATATTAAGAAATAATATGTTCAGTACATCAGGGCCTCATGGGCAAAACATTACAAAACTTAATCCCAAAAGACACTGCGCATCCTCTTTGGAGCAATGTAAGTGTTGAGAGTCTTTTCCTCGTGAAGTAGGCGGGTGAGCTCCAAGACCTTCTTCTCACTGGCATGTAGACTGGTTTCAAGAGAATTCCGTTCTTCCTTGAGTTGGATCCAGCTTTTTTGCATTTCCTCCCAAGATGTTGGCATGTCAGGATGTTGAATGGTGTAGGGCACCTCTCCTTCCAAAACTGGCTCTTTGATCACGGGGAGAACATGAGGATATGGCATCACCAACTTCTGGGAGCGGGCTCGTACCCACTTGAGATAAGGCTCAAGGGGGATGGAGTTCTTGTGCCCCAGTGTCTTACTATCAACCTTGTTGGGCATCCTTCAAGCTCTGATGAATCTCTGGCAAAGTCCTTGCGTATCATTGTCGAAGTCAAAAACTATGTCAGGAATCAACATGTCATGAGGGCCATCCCTCCGAGCATATCCAAACTGTCTCAAAGCCAGACACGGGTTGTAAGTAATGCCTCCTCTGATTCCAAGTAAAGGAACATTAGGATACTCTCCGCAACGGTCAATGATAGTGACATTTTCTCTGGACCGAGAACACCAATGTATATCAGCATGTGTAAGAGTCATTAATCGTTGTGACCATCTCAAACCCCGCTCGTTCTTCAAAACTGATTGTAGAAGGTGCGAAATAAACCACCTTTCCAGGAGAGGAGTGCAGCACATGTGAACACCTATTTTTCTCATGGTTCGAGTGTAACATGAGTGGAGGATGTCCCCAAGCAACGTAGGTATAGGATTCCTGGACATGAAGATCTTGACAGCATTGATATCTATAAGCTGATATGGATTCGGGAACAATACCAACCCATAGACAAGGAGTGCCATAACTTCTTCAAAGGCTTGTAGGTCAAGGGAATTCCAACATTCTTGGGCCTTCTCAAACAGAAACTTTGCCAAGAATCCTTTGATACCACTTCTGATTTCCCAGTGTCCCCTGATGTCAGATGGTTGTAGGCATAATGCTTTAGCAACCTCTTCAAGTTTTGGTTCCCTTTCCGTACCGTTGTAGGGTAGTTGATTAAGAATAAGAACCTTCAGAAGTTGAGAAAACTCTTCCAAAGTAGGCACTAATTGATAATCCGGGAAAGTAAAACAGTGGTGCAAAGGGTCAAAGAACTGGAAGAGAACTTTTATCATATCTTCTTCAATGTTGGTGTTGACCAAGCTGATGAGTCTACCATGCCTTTCACTGAAGGAAGAGTTCTCGGGAATCCTGGATGTAAGCTCCTTAAGCTGAGGAGGGACCCTTACAAGGTTGATCTGAATTGTCTTTCTACGGATAGATTCCATGTCCTACAAAACAAGAACAAAGATGAAGATTCGAACCCTTGAAGTGGTTAGTAAATGCATATGATGTTGTATGATGCTATGATGTTATGATAAGGACACACCACAAGTATTCACAAACAGAAAACATGATAAGGCACATAAGTCACACCAGACAACCCTTAGAGTTTAGGCCAGCATGGGGTCTAGGTATTACCCTCTTGAAGTTGGTGGGCTCAAAACCTGTCCTATCAAAAGTAACCGGGTTCTAAGGAGCTCAATATCATTGGGTTGTTTTCTATGTTCATTGTTTTGATTTAGCCACTGAAATGGCGATCAAAATATTCCAAGAAAATAACCCTCAATGAGTGTAGTATCGAGTATCTACCAACTTCGGACTGCACCAAAGTCGGTCATCTCACTACCCCTAAAGAGGCCAGGATGGTCAAGTAAGGTTCCTAAGGTCAGTTGATGCTTCACGACACCACGCGGCGGCCCCGTACTCTCCTTGACTTGACTCAAGGGTTACCGGTACTCACCAAAGTGTTACATCAACGTAGCAAACTGCTTCAACCGTGTCGGTATACCCCGCACAGTTCCCTCACAGTTTGTTGCTACTTTCTAAAAGGTATCCCCCAGATCCGGGTTAGGATCTATGAAACTCCAAGGCAAACCCACAATATTAAAGCAAACAAAGCAAGTAATTGAAAACATAAGAGTGGTCTAATCCTAAGGTACATCTCACTTTATAAGTTTCCCAACAGAGTCGCCAGTTCTGTGATCAGTGGAAATAAAACTGTCTGTTTTTTAAGTTGGTTCGCGAAATGTCGCGGTAAGCAAGAGTCTCCACCGTCTTTTATGTTCTCCAACAAGGAAAGGACAAAAGCACAGCAAAATTCCTTCTTTGAGAATATTTCTCGGTTTGGGAGGTAGATTTATAGAAAGGGAAGGTGTTAGCACCCTTTCTATCCGTGGTTATCCACGGGCTCTTAGGTACTTGCTCTTATGTTTTCAAAATATGTTTGCTTTTCAAATGTGTGTGGGTTTTGAAAAAGTTTCGTTTGAAAAATTTCTAAGTAACTCTTGTATCTGTCCTCAAGAGTGTATGAAAAATTGGTTTGGAAACTTTTTGAAAGTGTAAGTGTGAAAAGATGTTTTGTTTGTTTTTGAGAGAGCAAGTACCCAGGAGAATCTACCTACTCTAAGGAATTAGGCTGTGTAAGATTCCTTTAGATAGTGCTATCCCACCATTGAGAGGTAGGTAGCACCGTCGTTGGAGGTATTCGGGTCAATTCGATTAAGGGACATGTGTGGTCACCGAAGCAATAGTAGGACACCTTAGAAGTAACCCTAATGTCCTAGATCCTTTTTTTATCCGAGGCAACCGTTTCGAGGCAACAAGATCTTTAGACAGGAGGGCGACCTCTAAGACACCCTATACTTGACGACCACGTCGAGGTAACCAGTGAGGCGTACCCTAAGAGTGGCATGTGCATGTGTGTTGTTTCAGTTAAATTGTCTTGTACATGTTTTTTGTGAGCTACGGATTGATTTTATTATTCATACAAGTCTTTCATGCATTGTTAACAGTTAGGAGTGCGGAAAATAAATTGCGGAAAGGTAAATTCTAAGCTATTACAAGGCGCGGGTCTATACATAGCCAAAAAACAAAAACCCGTTTTGAAAATAAGTGCGCAAAATAAAGGAAAACGATAAACCTAATTAACTATTACATCCGGAAACAGTTACATCAAAATAATGAATTAAAAATATGCGCGCGAAAGAATTAAATTAGGACGTCCTTAGGGTTTTGACCCTTTTGAGAAAAGAAAGTAATTTTAGTCCTTTTTTGCAATTAAAATTAAACCTAATAGCTAATTAATTAATAATTACAAGAAAAGATGTTTTTTGTGTTTTTATGTTTTTTTTAATGAAATAAAATAAAAAAAGGAATTAAAAGTGTCAAAGGAAAAAAAACCTAAAGTCTAATTCATTTTTATTTATTGTAAAAAAGATTAAAATTAAACATAATTAAACAACTAAACTAATTAATTAAAATTTATTTACAAAAATAATTAATGGTATAATTAATAATAATAATAATAAAATATTTACATTTTTATTTTCTGAATTTATTATGAAAAATGTTAGTTTATGAGATAATTAAATAATAATAATAGTTAATAATAATAATTAGTTAAAAGAAAAATAAAAAAATAAAAAGAAAACAAAAGAAAATATGAAAGAACCAGGGGGGTGTTGGCCCAGGTATGGAGGTTTGAAGAAGCAATTTGGCCCAATAAGCTTAAGCCTTTGTTGACTTTGGGAATTGCCTGCACGTGCTTTGACTTGGAGCATGGTATCCAGCATCTCATAGCCCTTGGATTGATCTTTGAGGCCACTTGGCGCATGATCGTTTGATGCACATGGTGGAAAGCCTTTGTGAAACCTGCACAGGAACATGTTATGGAAAAATAGAAATAAGCATTTGGGGGACCTGGGAATCGAACCCAGGTCCCAGTGATCATTGCCAGCGCGTCCTTCCACTGAGCCACTTGCCTTCAGTTGTTATCATAATAATACATAATTATTATGTTGATAAATCAAAACAAAGCCTGGAAAAAAAAATAAAACGCGCGTTGTTTTAAACGGACAAATGAGAGAGGGACGCGTCAGCGTCTTCTTCCTTTGATACTGGTTTTTTACCTGCGGATTCCTATCCGCAGGTGGTTTCGTAGGTTGCTTCGAAAATGATCCTCAGGCCATGAAAATGCCACCTGAGACCATGGGCGTGTCCGTCTTGATCCCCTGATCATCTTTATCCCCATTATTGGGTCCAATTTGCCCTGTACCAAAAACACCTAAAATGCAATATCATGAACCCTAGAATCGGGCATCACGATTCAGGGCCTAAAAACCAAATTGGTTAATGCAGTTATGTTAGAAATCAAACAAGCAACATGATTATGCTAATATTTTTGAGAAAAAAAAATGCAAGAATGGAGAATTCAAGCTTCGTGTACAGGGGTGAGTTTGAGGTGACTTACAATGCTGTATAGGTGATCTTAGGATGCGTTTGTGGTCTCTTTAGCTTCAGGGTATGGCAATGAAGAAGACTACGTGCTTCTTTTGATCTGAAAGTGCCTCTATCACTGTTCTTGATCTCACTTTTTTTCACAATTTTTGAGTTTTGTTCTGGCCGTTTTCAGTGATGCTTAGGTCGTGTCTTAGGTTTGTCTCACTTGCTTATGTAGGTATGAATGAAATTAGGTCAGCAGCTGAGCTTGTAGCCTTGTGCAATTAAGTTTGGAGATTTTATTTACCACCATTAAAGGACTTTCCATGCTTGGAGCAAAACTTGGATTTTATGCTCAAAATGGCTTGGCACGAATTTGTGAGCTGGCAAATGATACATGAAAGCTATTGAAACCACAAGATACTACTCCATTAATTTTTTTGATTTTATTTGAATTATTATGGATTTAAAATGAATTAAATCAATAAAAATTAAATAAAATGGAAAAATGAATGTTTGATCTTGAAATTAATCATGGGACACGTGGGTGGCATGACAAGGCTGAATCAAGTGGAAGAAAGTGGGCCCTTTTGTCAAAAATTGAAGTTTTAAGGATAGTTGACTTTTGCCATTTCACAAAAATTTCCCAACTTCTCCAATGCATATCTTGCTCAATTTTGATCATATGAACATGTTATTGGACATTTTGGAAAGTTCTTGAAGTCCTTTAACCAATGCCTTTGGTCCCATGTCATTTTGATTTACCAATCTCAAGTTATGGTCTTTGACTTAAAGTGCCTTTTTGTTGACTTTTGAAAATGACCTATAATGTAGAAATTGATAACTTTTTGTGAGAGCATTTCTTGGACTTGGAATGTGAAGATGAGTTGTAGGAAGTGTCCTCCCCTTCAAAATGAGCATTGGATGGGATTTTTATGATGAACCATGAAAAAGTTATGCCTTGGTCAAGTTACAGTTGACTTTTCAGCTGTCCAAAAATGGAAACTTTTGCATCTTGATGATTTTTGAGCCATTCTTGTAGAATCATGATCAAGAATTGATCAACTGATGATTGTGGCCTCAAAATAAGATGTTGACCAAAAATTTTGACTTTTGACTGTAAAATGACCATTTTGCCCCTACAGTTGGTTGTGAAGCAATTAGGGCTTTTGACTGTGCAACTTGATGCTGTGAACCTTGAAACTTGGCATGTAGATGCTTGACAATGTGTATAGGCCTATAGGACTTTGATTGAGCCATTGAAAACCTCAACTTCCTTGAGAGAAACAAAACCCTAATTTTGACTGGCTTAGGAGGATGTTTTACTGTGCAACCCTTGAGAGATTTTGAACCATTTGAAGATTGATCTTGACAAATCTTGAAGAATATGGGAGGGAAAATTTTGGGGTACAACAGTACCATATACACAGGTCTGGTACCAGGTACAAGATCAATAGTAAATTCAACTTCCCTCTCCGATGATACATCAGGAATTTCATCGGGGAAAACTTTAGGAAATTCACACACCACTTGCAATTCCTCAATTATAGCTTGAGTCTCTACAGATAGTGATGCCATCAACGAGAACATCTGTGCTTCTTCTTGCATCAACTTCCTCAACTATCTAGCAGACAACAGACTATCTTCCTCTTCTTCAGGAGTAGAAAACCTCACAGACTTGTCATAACAGTTAATATGAACATAGTTATGCTCTAACCAGTCCATACCCAAAATCACATCCAACCCTCTTAACGGTAAATAAACCAAATCAACAACAAAGTATCTGTCGAAGATCAACAAGGGACACTTCAAACACCCAAAATAAGTAGTCATCGACCCCTTGGCTGGAGTATCAACGACCATTTCTCCATTCATAGAAGATAACATAAGACCCAATCTTTCAACACAATCAGCAGTAATAAGGAAATGAGTAGCACCAGTATCAATAATAGTAATTAAAGGAGTACTATTAATGAAACATGTACCTCTAATAAGTCTGTCCTCAGCAGCTGTCTGATCCTCAACCAAAGCGAACATTTTACCACTTGTCCGCGCCCTCTTTGGTTTCTGACACTGACTACCAATGTGCCCTTCTTCACTATAATTGAAACAAATAACATCCTTATGCTTGCACTCAGATACAACATGTCCGTTCTTACCACAATGGAAACACCTCTTTACTTTATTAATACACATATTACTCTTATGCCCAGGTTTCCCACATTTAAAACAAACCACACCAGCAGGAGCATCTCCCCCACTAGTCCTCTGACCCTGAGCAGCTTTCTGTTTACCTTTACCAACTGGGGTATCATAGGCTTACCACGATTCTGTTAGTGCTTACCCCTCTTCTCATTGATAATATTGTAATGAGCATTATTATCCTTCTCATAAATCCTGCAACTATCAATCAAATCATAAAAGACGTGAATCTTCTGGTATCCAACTGCCTTCTTGATCTCTGGGCGCAACCCGTTCTCAAACTTGATGCACTTAGAAAACTCAGCATCTGCCTCACTGTAGTGCGGATAGAACTTAGCCAACTCAGAAAACTTTGCAGCATACTCAACAACTGACATATTCCCTTGCTTCAACTCAAGGAATTCAATCTCTTTCTTACCACGAACATCTTCAGGAAAGTACTTCCTCAAAAATTCCCTATGGAACACAGCCCAAGTGACATTTTCACCTGCAACTTCAAATCTCTGACAAGTCTCTAGCCACCAGTCATCAGCTTCAACTGCTAGCATATGAGTACCATACCGAACCTTCTGTGCTGGAGTGCAGTCCATCACACAGAAGATTCTCTCAATCTCTTTCAACCAGTCCAATGCTCCGTTAGGATCATACTTTCCCTTGAAGGTAGGCAGATTCTCTCTTTGGAAATTCGCCAAACTACGAGATCCAACATTCTCGTCAGTGTTCGACTGATTCTCCATCGCATGCGCCATTGCTTCTAAAGCAGCATCACGTACAACATCATTCCTTCCAACCATCTCAACTTATCACTACAACATAAACAACGGTTAGAACTCAAATTAACAATATTCGATTGTTAGACAATTACGACACGACAACTTGGTCGGACGGACCAACCTTTACTCTGATACCAACTTTGTAACACCCCAATTCTACCCGGAAATTATATATGCAAATCAGAGTCATAAAATTCATGCAACTGAATCAGGATGCCACAAATTCAACTTAAAAACACATTGCATTCAACGTGGATACATAACACTTTAAACCTTCAGATGAACTATCGGCATAATAATTTAATCTCTTAATTCAACAACTTAAACATCTACGCAGCGGAATTTTTAATAACATCTTTGTCCATTGTTACAGCAACTTCAAAACAACACATACTTAGAAACAATCAAATTAAAGTTCAACAACTTAAATTATCAATAATTAAAAGCAACAAGCGTTCATCCCCCCGAGTGTTACGTATCAGAGCAATGACACCGACTCGAACTACTGAAGGTATACAACCTTCACTCTGGATTACCTGCACGTTACCAACGTAAGAGTAACATTCAAACAGAAGGGGTGAGATATCTAACAATATAATAAAACGTATGATAAATAATATATTAAATTAGATCACATAACATCACCACTTCTCATCATTTAAATAACAACAATCACAACAGAATACCAAAAATATACACATTTACCGCATCAATACACAACTTCTTTATGCAATCATATAATGCGACTCAATACTATGAAAATGCATGTGGTACCATTGGAGCAGAACTCCCAGCTCAAAATATATGCCAATAAATAGAGGCATCAATACGACATAAGCCTTCATCTTAATATTCGCCAATACAGGCCATCTTAACGAGCATCAGCTCTATCTTAAAATGCAATGTATGAGAAACAATCATGAATGTAATGACAACAACCGTAATTAACAACATCTCATCATAACATCATCATTTTCCAGAAGCCTACATCTTAATAGCTGCCAATTATTAGAGGCATCTCAACATCATTCTTCAACAACATTTATCAACATAAATCATCAACATCATTTATCAACATCATTCATCAACGTCATTCATCAACATAATTCATCAACACCATTTATCAACATCATTCATCAACGTCATTTATCAACATCACTCACAGCAACTCAGCCATACAACAATACAACGGCAGATCGACAATCCTTCAACATTGGCCATAGGCCTACAACATGATATTGCCTATAACTAATTAATCATCTAAGGCTTACCTCTAAATTACCAAACCTCTACATATTACTAATTCTGTAATACTACATCATTATCATCATTAATCATACTGTTATGAACCAAACAATAATTTATAATCGTCTTATCCTCATCGTACTTCACAAAATCATCATAGAGATTAATGCGGGAAACTAAGTCTAATCCTAATTTAGGTACTAGGATTTACTCTCCTTATCCTTCATTTTAATCCTTAAGAATGAATTTCATTGCGTTAGCTATCCAACGCTTTGAACGACACCTCAAACGGAGTCCGGAAACTCAAGTTACAGCCTCTAGAAATGATTCTGTCAAAAACCAGACTACATGGGTCGATGCATAACGTCTTGAGTCGACGCGTACTGGGCTTAACACGCTGCATGTATCGATTCATACTACCTTCATATCGACTCATACTGAGTCTGCAACACTGCATGTATCGATGCATGCTCCTTCGTATCGACTCATCCTGAGTCTAAAAACCTACATGTATCGATGCATGACTTCTTTGTATCGACTCATCCTGAGTCTAAAAGCCTTCATGCATCGACACATGGCTTTTGGGGTCGATACATACTGTTCTATCAAGAATATTTTATTCTATTTTAACTATGTTTTCATTGCGGTTTCCATGCTTTAGGCCCTAAAAATATCATCTAATCATAGGTAATAATCAATTATAATTATCCTATATTTCTACATCAATTATACAACATTAGGGCATCATTATTCATCCTTAAATCATTAATTCTCATCAAACAACAATGTCTATAATTCAATCATAAACCAAACAATCTTTCACATCAAATCCCACATATGATTCATCATAAACCCTATTATAGAGTCAGAACCCCACCCTTACCTTGGATTGAAGGTTGCTCTATAACTTTTCCGATTGAATTTTGATCTGCCTCTTTTCCTTCTTTTCTGCAACTTTCACGTTCTCTTTCTCTTCTTCCAACCCTTATTTCCTTCTCTTCTTACAACTTCTTATTTTTCCTTATTATTTCTAAAAACTAATATAATAACCCTTTAATTTTTATTATGCCTAAATGGGCTTAAGACTCCTACACCCCCCTTTCTACTACTACTATTCTTTAAAACAAGCCCACATCAAATAATATTATCATTCTAATATTATTCCACAACTTAATAAAATAATTAAATCCAATAACAACAACACATCAATTATTATCATAACACAACTTCATAAATAATCCAAGAATAATTTAATTAAATAATTAATTAAATTGCGGCCGTTACAGAACTTAGCTGGGGAAGAGTATTTCCATGAGATACACTAACTTGGAACTCTGTGGGTTCTTGATATTTCCATGGAGAAGATCATGCTCCTTTATCCGCTAGTGGGATCTACTGGAGAGTATGACTATGTTATCAGTTGGAAGATGTCCCACTTTCTGTTTGAAGGCATTTTAGACCTGTCGGGGAATGCATCTTTGTTGAAGATGAGCTAGTGAAGATGACTCTGTGGGGATAATCCTGTGGAGGTTGCTCTGTGGGGATGACTTGAACATTGTCCTATCTCCTAGAGTCCTTGATAAATGTTGATCAAAGTGATAAATATTTTACTGATAAACGAGTGATGAGATAACGGGACATAGGCGTACGCTTTAATCCCTAACTTTTTCCTAGACCGTCTTTTCAGATTTTTAGTCCACTGGGATACCCTTTTTTGTCCAAGCCGCCTTTTCAGGTTTTCAACTTACCGGGTGTGGAATATTTATGTATATATCCCTAATTTTTGCCCGAACCCTTTTGGTTCGCCGGGATGCCCTTACTTTTTTCTTAGGCATGTCAATCTAGCGAGTCTCTTTTATGCGTAGTATCTTCCGACTATGTCTGCATTCGTAGGGTGTGGAGAATTGTCACTGTCTATGGTAGTAAGTGTTATAGTAATGCCAGAAAATGTTTGCTTGACCTAACATGACCTTTCACATGTGGAAGCTCGTTTTCCCCTGGGGTTAGTCTGGTGTACCTGATGTTTGAAGTTTTTGATTAAATTTCTGATAGTCTTTGACCTTCCTCAACATTTTTCTAAAAACTGTCATGGAAGGATACAAAGACATGATACTAACACCATATGGTACTACTAGCATAAATAATCAATTTGATGATACCGAAGATTTTTGATCAAGTCTCTGATAGTCTTTGACCGTCCTCAGCATTTTTCTAAAAATTGTCATGGAAGGATCCGAAGACATGATACTGACACCATCTGATACTACTGACACAGATAAGAAATTTGATGATACTGAAGATTTTTGATCAAGTTTCTGATAGTCTTTGACCTTCCTCAACATTTTTCTAAAACCTATCATGGAAGGATCCGAAGACATGATACTGACACCATCTGATACTACTGGCTCAAATAAGCAATTTGATGATACCGAAGATTTTAATTTCAATGTGGTTTTTGCTGGAACCCCTGATCAATGTAACATGCCCCAAGTGATTCAGATGGAGATCTTCCCCTGGATATTCAACACTTTTGAGAGATTCTTTGAATCTCGACTTGACTGCCACAAATGAGTTGGACAATAACATGTTATGCCCCCTAGCTTATGGATGGTTTGTAATTGGAAGTGTCTTTCCCTCTGAAGTGATTCCATTTATTGAGAGGATTTCCATTCATTGGACATTCATCGTGCGAATTTCTCTGTTGTCAAATAATTAGTTATATGTAAACAGTGGTATCATAAAATGCAAAATTTATGCTTGTCTTGAAGTTTTGAAAATGCAGTTTTAGTAAACAACAAAGTTTTGTAAGATTATGAATTCAACTCAGGATTTATAGTAAACCTTACAGGAATCAGGATACCTTTTGTAACAACATGCTTTCAAACTAACCCATGCTTCAGCTAGGACTTTTAAGGGTTGTAACATGGTCTGGTTCATGGTTTAAGAAACAAAGGATAAGGCTAAAAGTTTATTTGTACCCAAATCGTTCTTCGTGATATTCTTCAACCCTATACTCGGTTAATTGTTTGTTTAGATTCCACTTGAGTTCTGTAGTGATATTTGGGTGATGGTTCGGGTATTGGAAGTTTATTTAAGAAGGCAGTCATTTTCAGTTGTCGAGGATTTGTAGCGACCCTTTTTTTTAATTTATTATCCCTACCTTTTGCCTGAACTGTTTCTTTTGTGATTACAGTCAGCGGGATGCCCCAGTTTCTCATAAGTCTCCTTCATATGTTTTGACTTAGCGGACTCTCTTTTTTGAAAGATAATGACTTCCTGTTTTACGGGGAACCATCACTGTCTTTTGACTTGGAAGAAAGTCTCCGATGCTATTTGTTGTGTACAAAGTGAAAGCTTGCGACTGAATACGCATTTGAATTAGCTGAGAAACTACCCCGCCCTAGTTTATGATTAAAGGTTTCAATTTAATATGAAAAAGAAAGTGCATACTTCTTAGGCTCAAAAGAGTTGACTATGGATTATCTTCCTTAGAACTCCACTGTTTAGGATTTGAAACAACGCATGTACATCGTCAGCAAGGTTTATTCAAAAGCATACTGTAGAGATTACAATATTTTTCGTCATCCTCCCTCTAAAGGCTTATAACTTTAAATCGAGATTTGGATATCACAAAAGGAAGTAAAAGCATAGTTTATGTATAGTGAAAACGAATGTATTAGTTCAAGAAAGACATATGCAATGTGTGATACGGTGGGAGAACTGACTTGGGATTTTGCGTTTTGTGTTCGCAAATGTTTCAGTTTAGCAAGAGTCGCCACCGACTTTTCTTTTATCCAAAAGGAAAGGTGAAAAAGCACAGGAAAGACCTTTAGAGATGTTTCTTGGGTTCGGGGGGTAGATTATGAAAAGGGAAGGTGCTAGCACCCTTTTCATCCATGGTTATCCATGGGCTCTTAGTTACTTGCTTAGATCACTTGCTTTTGTTTTGAATGTGCTTGTGGTGTGTGTTTTGAAAGTATTTTTGAAAATAGAACTTCGTAATGGTTATCGTTTCTATAAGAATGCCAACAAAGTGTTTGTTTCGAAAAATAGTTCAAAAGTGTGTTTGTGTTTTTGAAAGTATTTTGAAAACGGAACTTCGTAATGGTTCTCGTTTCTATAAGAACGCCTACAAAGTGTTTGTTTCGAAAATAGTTCAAAGATGAGAGTGTGGGTGTATACAAATGTTTTTTTGTTGTGAGCAAGCGAGTGACTAGGAGCGAATCTACCTACTCGAAAGGTCTTAAATGTGCTTTTCCTTCTCCTTTAGATGTGGCTATCTTACCATTGATTTGGTAAGAAGCCCCATCGTTGGATGTGAAGGGACGGACATTGGGACGTTTGTATAGTCATAGAAGGAAACATATGGGATGTTTTAGCAATGTCGTTTTAGGGACTAGATCGTTTACCGAAGGCAACATCGAGGGTCATCGAGGGACTATGATCTTTTATCGAGGGTCTTTGCTAAAACTCCCATGCTCGAGGGACATGACTATTTTCCGAGGTAACAAGTGAGATTACACTAAGGGTGCATGTGTGCAAAGTGTGTTTTATTGCATGCATTTGTCTTTGATTTTTAGGTTGTCTACTTGTTGGTTTTATCTTGCCATACACACCTAGTTACTAGCATTTGTACAAAAGCAATAAAAATGCAAGAAATAAATACTACACTATTACAACCATATTTAAAGGCAAGAAAATGTAAAGGCAAAAACAAAATAAAAGAAAGGAAAATGAGCTCCTTCGATTTGGGCAGGAGCAGCCTTCGATCTTCATTTCTAGGCTTCTTTCGATTGGGAGTTCGCACCAGTGAGGTCATGGCCTTCGATTGGGCTTTGGCACCAGTCAGGTTATGTACTTCGATTGGAGGCTGGCACCAGCATGGGAGTGCCTTTCGTCTGAGCCTGGACTTAGTGCAAGTGTGCCTCTGGCTGGGCCTTTTTGCCTTGTTGCCTTCTTCGATTGGGCCAGTGAAATCAATGTGAGCGTGTCTCTGGCTGGGCCTGGAAGTCAGTGTGGAATCCAAAGGCTTCGTTTCATACTCCTGTCTCCTGTTTCTTTCGTTTTGAACTTTTTGAACAGCAACGTGGCATAAGGCCATGCTAGTATTGCCTTACAATCAGTTAATACTTAATGCATATTTAAGTAAACAAGCAGCAAAACGAAAGGGGTTAGCTCTGAAAACATATTAAGTAGGTGGAAACGAAAAGAACCAAAGTGTTATGTACATGTTTTGAAATGAAAGGGAAGATTATTCACATACTATGCCATGAAACGAAAGGTTCAAGGGTAAGAGTGACTTACCTTGCTTCAGGCCTTGAATGGATGTGGGATTCGAACTTGAACTTCTACCTGGACGTTTCTGGAATTCAAAGAGTAGTCACAGGGGGTTTGCTTTTGGTTCGAAGAGTTGTCACAAAAGGTTGTCTTTGAGTTTGAACAAACTTCTATGTGTGGGGTGTTCTTCAGAATTGAAAGAGGTGAGTGTTTGGGATTCTGGGTTTTGATTTCTCAAGTGTTGATGAACTTGAGAGTTTTGTTGTGTTTGAGAAAATTTGGGAGATTTGTTCCTCTGGTCCAAAGATCCTTCTTAAACATGTGTTGGAGCCTCTTATTTATAGGCAAAGTTGGCTGAAGTTTTTGGAGGGAAAACAAAATAATTTGAACAATTTGAGTAAACTGCTCTTTGTAGCCTTCGATGGACAGTGCTTGTATGCTATTTCGGTGCAAGAACGGGGCAGTGTTTCAGGACTGCTGTGCAGCAGTTTTGGCCAGTGTATCATGCCTGAACTTGGCAGCAAGCATCTTTGAATATCTCATCCTTTCATTTTGACCCTCCTTCGACCAGATTCTTCTTCCAAACATATTGTTCGACTTTCCTCCAACAAGTGTCCTTCAAACAAATCACCTTTGTGCATCATTTGAAGGGGCCATCAACCATGTGATGAAGTTTGTCTAGGATGGAAATGCAGCACATTAAAGAGAAATGTTGTCCAGTCGAAGCTAGTACAAACATAGTCAATGTCTTGTCATAGCCTTGTGGTCGAAACAAGCTAATGCCCAGTCGAAGCTTGTATCGAAGAAAACATATTGCCAAATCGAAAGCTCATGCTCGAAGGAAGCATATTTCCCAATCGAAGCTTGGGTCGAAACAAACATAAAGGGAGTCATTGCCTTTTAGCGTGAGGGAAGTTCTTGGCTTCTGAGTCGAAGGGTATTCCCAAGTTGCATTCGAAGGAGGCTCTTGCTCAAAACGAAGGATGTAATCCAAGTTGCATTCGAAGGAGGCCAAGAGTCAATCGAAGGGTGCTAAATCAAAGGAGACATGTTTTCCTCCAAATTTGTCAAAATGTTATTTTTATCTGTTTTTTTCCCTTTTTGACAGTCTCCTTGTAATTTTGGTATTGGAAAATCCCAATGCACTTGTTCAAGCTTGAACCTTGAAAATCCTTGTAAGAAAGGCCTTGAGAATTGAGAGGGCAAATTTTGGCGTACAACACAATGCATTAATGAGGACAACCAAAAGTCTCACATAAAGATAAATGTTTGAATCAACTAGAGAAAATACAAATGAAAATTCGAATGAACAAAAAGCTTCTCCGCCTGAACTTGTCACTTTAGATGGTACGCCTTGTAGACTCGACATTTGGGGGATAACAGGAACTCGATCTGACCATCTTGCATGAACTCGACTATTCCTTCGTCAATCAGATCCTAAATCTTATTTTTGAACGCCCAACAACTGTCAGTGTCATGCCTAGAACTGTTGGAGTGGTATGCGCACCTTACATTAGGATTGTAACGGGAAGAAGAAGTATTGGGATTTTGAGGAGGATCCCTCAATATTACCAGCTTGGCCTTCAATATGTGTTGCAATGTTTGAGCCAACGACATGTTGATTTTGATAAATCGTCTTTTGGGTGCATCCTGCTTACACCGATTCCCCTGTTGTTGTTGGCGAGGACGTTGTTGGGCTTGTGATGTAGTAGCAATCCGGAAAGGCCTACTTTTAACCAAGCCAACCTTCTGTCTCATTGGAGGTTGATTAATGATTTGATCCCCAATTCTATCCGTTCGTCCCATATGATTGCATTTGTCTTGATGAAGTTCGCTGATGAGAGTTATCAAATCTTCTTGTCCTCGAGCTAAGTTTTGGATAAGAGCCATTTGACCCATCATCTGGATTCTCATCACTTCCATCTCATCCTACAATTGTTCCAACTGGTTATCTTTGTTGTCTTCAGGATTCTTCTTGGTCATGCTCTCAATGAGGAGTGCCTTCAATTCTTCTTGTCCCTTGGATAGGTTCAGGAACATTTCTTTAAACTGAGCATCTTGAACTTGGAGATTTCTGACGGTTTGTTCGAGAGCCATCTTTACTAAAATAAACAGTAAGCAGATGAGAAAACCTGTATGGGGAAAACCTGTTATAACATGATGCGCAATATGTAGATGCAATGTTTTCAAGGATCTCGTGGGGTAAACAAAATAAAATGTTAGAAGTCGAATCTGACTATAGTTTTGATTGAAGAACTGCGTATCATTGAATGTCCTTCTACGAGAATCAAGCTCACCATGTCGAGTGGGTCGTAGCCTTTGAATCAATATAACGTGATTTGGTCTTTGACATCATTGCTTTGAGGAAAATAAGTCCCCTTTCCCCTTGTTAGACGTTGGTTCATGATACTTCGACGACATTTAGTTAGAGGGAAATAAATCCTCCTGCCCCTTGCTAGGTGCCTGGTTCATGGTAACCTGCATTGGTGGCCCTTGTGATCCTTGAACTGGTCAGTGAGAATGATATGGTATGATGTTATGATGTGTATGCTATGCACCAAGCAAAAGTGTAAGGTGGTGAAGACAATTAAGTTTTGCAAAAAGTCCAGGTTATTGGATAATGACTACAAACAAGTCCTGCAAGGAATTCACGTCGTTAGATAATGAATACAAACAAACCCTACAAGGAGTTCAAGTTGTTAGATAATGTAAACAAGTCACACAAGTAGTCTTAGGTTCAGGCTTGCATGGGATTTGTAGGTAAGTACACTCTTGAAGTTTTAGTTGGCTCAACCTATCCTAAAAGAAGTAATCGGGTTCCAAAGAATCTAAATATCATTAATCTTTCTTCATCGAGCATTGTTTCAGCACAAGCTTCTTTATTAGCGACTGAAATATCCCGAAAGTTCGATCTCAATGAGTGTAGTATCAAGTATCAACCAAATTTAGTCTTGCACCAAAGCTAGCTATCTCACTACTTTCTAATGGCCAAGTTATTCAACTAAGGTTCTACGGTCAGTTAGTGCTTCATGACACCACACAGCGGCCCCATGTTCTCCTTATCCGGACTCAAGGGACACCGGTACCAACAAATTTGTCACACTAACGTAACTATTGCTTCAACCATATCGGTATTATGCCGCATAATCCCCACGATCTATTACTACTTACATAATATGCCCCAAATCTGGGTATAAGATTTTTACAAGAAATAAACCCAAGCATAATCCACAAATGTAAAGCAAACAAGACAAACCAATAACGAAAATAAAGGTGATCTAGATCTTAAGGTAACCCCAATTTTAGTTTTATATCCCCAGCAGAGTCGCTAGTTCTATGATACGATGGGAGAACTGGCATGGGTGTTTTGCGTTTTATCGCAATTGTTGTGGATAGTAAGAGTCACCACTGACTTTTCTTTTATCCAATAAAGTAAAGGGTGAAAAGAACAGGAAATACCTTTTGAGAATTTTCTTGAGTTCGGGGGGTAGGTTATGAAAAGGTAAGGTGTTAGCACCCTTTTCATCCGTAGTTATCTACGAGCTCTTAATTGCTTGATCACTTTGAAATATTATGTTTGTGTAAGTTTGAAAATATTTTAAAAACGCCTAAGTTTGGAAAACTTTACAATGATTCTCGTATCGTTGAGAATGTATACAAAGTGTTGGTTTTTGAAAATATTTGTTGAAAAGGGAATATTTTGAAAGATGTTTTGAAAATGCCAATGTAAGGAAATTTTGTAATGATTCTCGTATCATTGAGAATGTATACAAAATGTTTTCTTTGGAAGATGTTTGAAAGTGTGAAGTGTGAAAATGGTTTTGTTTGTGAGCAATCAATTACGAGCAATCTACCTACTCAAAAAGTCTTTGTTCTTTTCCTCCTCCTTTAGATAGTGCTTGTCTACCATTAGTGGGTAGAAAGCCATATCATTGGATGTGAGGGACGGGCGTGGATCATCGTACAGTCATAGAAGGAAACTTGTAATATGTTATAGAAATTTGTCGGAAGGGACTAAATCTTTTACTGAAGGTAACATTGAAGGGTCATCGAGAGACTATGATCTTTTTATCGAGGGTCTTTGCTAAAACATCTCATGTTCGGGGGACGTGACTGTTTTTTATCCGAGGTAACAAGTGTGGATTACCCTAGAGGTGCATGTGTGCAAAGTGTTTTTGTTTTCATGTATTTTATCTTGAATTAGGGTTATCTAATTGTTGATTTTAAATCTTGCCATACAAATCCTAATTACTAACAATAATATAGAAAGCAATAAATTGTGGAAATTAAAGGTCCTACGCTATTACAATACTTTTGGGAATAGGGATACAAATTTACAAATGGGGATGACAAGTAAAGTAAATCCTAATTACTATTACAAAGCTTTGACAGTTACATAAATTGTAAAACATTAAGTCTAAAGATAAAATGTGCGAAGATGGTGAAAAAAGGAAAAGTGTTTAAAACCCTAAAATGATTCCAAGTATTTTAAGAAAATATTTTGTTGTTTCCTTATTTAGAAAATATTGGAAATGTGAAATAAAATATTAGACCTAATTCTAATTTAATTTACAATTTAATTATTTAAAATAAAATAAAGTGTGACTAAACTAATTAATTTTATTTATGAAAAATCAAACTAATTAATTAAAAACTTAAAGAATTCTAGGTATCTAGAAAATATTTTTTGGTGTTTTATGAAGCAAAAGAAAGAGAAAATATAGAATATAGATATAACTAAAACAAAAGTTGTCTAAACTAAATTAAAATTCTAAAGTTACTAAATTAAAATTCTAAAAAATTATTAAATTAAATCTAAACTAAATTAAAATTTTAAAGTTGTCAAAGTATTTCTAGACTAATTAAAAACTACCGAAAATGATTCTAAACCAAAATAACATTCTAAATCCACTAAATTAATTCTAAATTTAAGCTAATTGATAAAATTATCTAATTAAAACTACATATTTATTTCTAAGAAACTAACTAACCTAAATTAACCAAATAGAATTAATAAAACTAAACTAAATAGTTTGGGGTGGGATTTGAATTTTTAGAATTGGGCTTGGCTGTTGGGTTGAGCAAGGCCCAATAGAGTTATTGTTTGTTTGCTGAAATGATAAAAAAAACAAATGGGTGTAGAAAAGAAACTGGGCTATGGTGTACCGGGTTGGGTTAGTTGTTGGAGCCTAAATATTCTAAATCATCCTTGTTGAATTCCAAAATAGAAAAAAAAAAGAGGTGCATGAGTGGAGAGAGAGTTGGGCTTGGAGATGGGATTTAGTCAAAAAATTGTTAACAAATAAAACAAGAAAAATGAGCAAGTTAACTCATTAATATAAAAAAATCATCTCTCTAACTCTTAACACTCTCTCGTTCTCTCTGATAGGTCTCCGCCGGAGACGAAGAACATGACGCGCTGGAAATCTCCTCACGACGGTGACGGCGGCGGTGAAACTCCGATCCTAAATATTTTTACATCATTAGCTTTATCTTGTTCTCCTCTTTTCTAATCTTTGGCTTGATTTTGCAGATGGTACACGGTTTTGAGTAGATCTTGAAAGGGGTTTCTAAAAACCCTAGTTACTGAAACAAGTAGATATTCACATGTGAAGAGAAAATATGCGCAAATGAAAAGAAGAAAACGTAAAGAGAGAAGAAGGAAGACGAGTGAACTCGAATATGTGAGTTATCTGCATTGATGTTTGCTCCAATAAGGTTTTCTGGCTTTCTGTACTTGTATACTCCTTATCTCTTCTTCCGAGTTTGCGATTTGTGTCTATTTCTTCTATGCGAATTCTGAATGGTTTCAGTTTGGAAAATGATGAAACACAAAAAAATTAGGGTTTGTGGTTCTGCGGCTTTGTTTTCCGTATGTTTTGAGAACTCTCTATTTTTGCCTTCTCTCTGAACGATTTTTTTGAAGGGGTTTTGAATCTAAGGTTTGTGTGTTCTGCGACCCTCTTTCTGTCCCTATGTGAACTATGGCCTTCTTCTTTATATACTGTGAACTCCCTATTTTTGCTTGCTGAAACGAGTTTTGAAGGGTTTGACTTTGAGGGAAATGATGGGAGAGAACAAACTTAGGGTTTGTTGTTGACATTGAATTGTGATAACAGGCCTTGAGCCATTCATCTTGGACTTGTGATTTTCTGTTATGTTTCTTGCTGGCTTTGATTTTTTGTACTTGTTGCTTGCTGGATTTGATTTTCTGTACTTGTGAAGTACATGAGTTTGTACTTTTACTGTGAACCAAACAAGTCTTTTTTGAGTATTTGTTTGAGATTTGTAGTAGAGGGCCAGGCCTATGATTTGATATTGCAGTTTTGATTTTTGTTGAAACAAAGCAACATGAGGCATTTTTTTATTGTTGTGTGAAACATGATGTTGAGTTTGAAATTTTTATTTGAACCTCTTTTGATTTGTCTTTTCTTATTGTGAACCAAACTTATTTTGTGATTTGCAATAGGAATGTTCTTTGGCCAATGATAGAATCTTAATTTATGTGAAACAAAATTGTATGAGGCTTTGGTTGTTATGTGTTAGGCTTTGCAATTTTATTTTGCTATTGGCCTAGAATTGTGATGGAATTTTGTTTGGAATCCTCTTTGAATTTGTCTTTTGTGAACCAACTTCGCTTGTGATTTGCAAAAGAGGAACTGCTGCCCATGATTAAAACCATTGAAAATTTGACTTTATGAGGCTTTAATGTATGCTTGAACATGATTGAGAAACAACCTAAAATCAGATTCCTTAAACAAAACCCTAATGATGAATTGCGAAATATTTGCTTGGATGCTTCCTTGTTCATGCTTCATTGATTGAATTTGTACTAACCACTTCCTTGTTTGTTTCCATGTGATGCTGATGGATGAGCTTGCAAGACTATAGAGGAAGACTTGAAGAATAAGTTATGGCAAGATGTAAGAACAAAACGCTTGAAGATGGAGCAAGGACATCGAAGAAGAATTCTCTTTTCATTGTATCTTTTTAGAACAAATAATAATTTTGTAGTTTGTGTTTCAAATTTGTAATTGAATTCGTAAGACTTGAAGACTTGGAACTTTAGGCTATGAAACTTTCATTATTCTTGTAAATTGAATGAAATGATTCTTGAGAATTTTAGGCCATGTTCATTTTGGAAACTTTTGTAAATTAGTGAAATATGTGTCCTTTAGAACTTCAATTTTACTTTGTAACTTGAAATCTTTTGAATGTTGAATTGGTAATCATTATGTTGAAGGAAAATCCGAAAGTTCTATCTTGTTTGGAATAATAACGATGCGATGAATGAGAAACTTAGTATTCATGCATTTTCCATGATAAAACTTGGAATTTAGGCCATAGAAACTTGAATCATACTTGCATCTTGAAAACAAATCTTGGAACAACAACTTGCCAAATTATGAAATTAAATTCTAATTGAAGTTTCTTTAGTGAATATTGAATGAAAATCAAAGTTTGAATCATCATGATACCTTATAGTTCTTTAAAAATTCAATGATGAAAACAAACTTAAAAATCAAAAGAAATAACACAAATTTGTCTCCAAATAGAATCAAGACTCAAAAACTTGAACTCTTGGATGCCCAAAAATGATGCACTATAAAATCCCAACAACTCTTGTATAATAGACTTCAATATTCATCCTCAGAACAAGTAATCTAAAAATCACTTGATCATAGAAACCATAAATTCTCCTCAATCATTAAGCTTAATAACGATATCTTGTTTTTTTGAAGAAATTCAACAATCAAAACTCTAACACACAAACCAATAGATAGGAGAAAAACATGATCCATTTCGAAACACTTGCAATTCTGAATCTTCTGATGAACCCAAGAATCAATTGAGATGTCCCGAGGCCTTAGAAACCTTGGTAGCTTGAATGGACAGAAGAATGAGGACATGAGATCCATCTTGGACTAATTGTCAGTACAGCCAAGTTAGTGCTTAGAAATTATCATGAAGACAAAAATACCTTGATCCCATCTCGAATGCATGAATATGTATGATGAAACATAAGCCATAAAAGTTAAAATGAAGAGGGAAAATTTTTAGGTACAATAGCTGCCCATGTTCAATCTTCTTAAACCTGAAGAGTTAGATTGGATTTCCCGCCATTCGTGACTTGAAGGTGGAAGATGATTAAACACTTAAGTGCCAAGAAATTTGCACTCGTTTTGTGCATGAAGTAAAAATTGTTTGTTGATTATATTGGCAATGGGCTTAAATATTCCATTTGGAAAGATGATGGAGAGTTGTCGGAGATGGGCTTAAAGATTCCATCCAAAGTAATTGTTGATAGAAATATCAGAATGAGTCTACGCTTGACTGTATCTGAGGAGTATTAGAATAAATCTATGCTTGATTTAAACTGGGCCAAAAGATGTATGCGTCCATCTTTAACTAAAAAAGAGTCAGAATAAATCTTTAATCGATTCAAGCTGAACCAACAGATGTCTTGTGTCGTCTTTAACTTTTAAACTGGGAGAAGTATCAGAATAAATCTTTGGTCATTTTAATCTGAGCCAAAAAAAGATCTACTGGGAGAAGTATCAAAACAAATCTTTTGTCGATCTAATCTGAGCCAGCAAAGGTCTTTAAGTCTTTAACTGAGAGAAGTATCAAAATTAAATCTTTGGTCATTTTAATCTGAGCCGGAAAAAGGTCTACTAAGAGAAGTTTTTCTTACAGGTACAAGTACTATTGGTGACTTTGTGCTTTGATGGTGACTCGGGTTCCCATGGTAGTTCTGAAGCTATGTGGGATTTTTGATCTTGAGCTATGTGGTTCTATATAATGGTTCATCCATATCCAGTATGGAAACTTTGATCCTGTCATGTCACATCAATCATAGCATATTTATTTTAAAAAAATGATGTACAAAAAATAACTAGCATATGCATGTCATTTTTCAGGGGCATTCAATAGTTTTCTCTCCATCAGAAATGGTTGATCTCCTGCCAGATGAGTTTGATTCAGTTGTTGTCAAAGAACCCACCAGATATAACCTTGCTTACCATATTTCGACTGTTGATGTGTCTGAGTTAAATAAGTTAAGTTCTTATCTGAAGGGCGATGTTCTGAATAATTTCAACATGGATTATGGCAATTTTTTATCAATTCTCAATACCTCAGTTGACTAATGGATTTGATCACTCTCTTCTAGTTTTATGACAAGGGATTGTGGTGTTTTACTTTTCAAGATTATCAACTGGTTCCCACACTAGAGGAATACTCCTATCTTCTTAACATCAAAATAGCCAATGAAGTTCCTTTTGTCCAAGTGCCTGAGAAGTTGAAGTTTGAAGCCATCGCTGAAACCCTTTATTTGAGTTGGAAAGAGGTGAAGGAAAATTAGAAATCAAGCAAAAATGTTATGGGGTTCTATCTGAAATTCTGAGTAAAGAAAGCTGAAGACTTGGCAAAGGAAGGAAACTGGGGTGACTTCAATCTTTTGTTTTCTCTTATGATATACGATATTATTATCTTTCCTCATAAGATAAACTTTATGGATTTAACGTCTATCTGTGTTTTTAGGAGTAAGAACCCAGTACCGACACTTCTGGAAGATACTCTTTACACTATTCACTTCAGACATGAAAAAGGAGGTAATTTTAGCTTGTGTGATTCAATGTTGTATCAGTGGCTTAAGTTGCGTTTACCAGTGAGTGACCCTTTTGTGGACACAAGGCATTCTCTCCAATGGTCGTCAAGGCTTGTTAACCTCACTTCATTCGATATCCGATGGAATTATGTCATGGGTTAAGTGCAAACTATTATCACTATTTGTGGATATTTCCCTAATGTTCCCCTCATGGGAACTAAGGGGTGTATCAACTATAACCTTGTGCTTGCTTACCGTCAGTTGGGATATGCAATGGATGGTCCATAAAAAGATGAGGAAGTAACTAAATTAGTGTACTTTGTTATAGGAAGTAATCCTGATATGTTAAAAAGAGTGACAAATGCTTGGAAGGGAATTCAAAGGAAGGATAGAGCCACTTTGAGCAAGAAGGTTCCCATTGCCAGGTTTCCTTACATGGAGTGGATTAAATACAGGGTTAAAACTCTACAGTTGCCATTTTCAGGATCATCTCCTTTATATGAGCACAAAGTTATTCAAGTTGAAAAGTACGATTGTGAAAAAGCATACTTTCAGGACATAAGTAAATCACTCAAAGGGGGTGTTATCTTCAAAACTTTATGAGTTTCTCATTCACCCGTGAGCATGAGGTTAAGAAAGGGATTGTCAAGACTCCCCTGAGCAGGGGCAAGATATTCCAAGTTAGTACTTCCTTGAACAGAGATAAATGTATCTCAGAGTTTGATTACCCTAAGGGACACATAAGTGTGTAAATACTCCATTGAGCAAGAGTTCAGTCAATCTGGGGCAGTTATGTCAAGATTCGAAGAATCTCTCAAAGTGACGAGTAATCAGGGGTATACAACCAAGCATGGTTGAAACCATCTTCAACTTTGGTTAGTCAGGGGCAGTGTTTCAAAGTTCAAAACACAGTGGCAGTTTTTCTTTGATGGTACAAATCTCAGGAAGACCTCTCAAGGAAAGTCTCTTCAAAGGCCCTACAGACTGGGGTAAGGAATTATGCAGGGGCATTCCTCCTCTTCAAGTGTCGATCAGGTTAAGTCCAGGTGCAGACTAAATAACTTGTGAATTCGAAGAGCATGTTGGGAAGTCAAGTATTAGCGTTCCTCAGCAGAAGCCAAATTTTTTATCCTCAGCTCATCAAAGATTTAAGTTAGGTTGTTGGCGTTCCTCAACAGAAGTCAGGATCTTTATCCTTAGCAGAAGGCTTCATTCTTTGAGTTCCCATCAGATATCTTCTCCTCAACACATTTTCATATAATAATCATCATTGCATTGCATCCTCAAAAGTGCATAACATTTCCATTAATATGGAGCATTACGCTAAAAAAATCTCAAACATGCATTGAAGTATAAGCCAGATTTAAGTCTTTTTCAAGCACAGCTTTCTCCCCCAATTGAGCTGGTTAAACCTCTCAGAAGAGAACTTTATCCATTAAAAATCCCTAGTGGTATTACCCACAAGTTTTCCTCAATCATACTTTCTTGTTGTTGTTATCTTCAAGCATTATTGACCCCATGTCATTCAAATACATGACTCAATTCATTTACCAAGCATCTTGCTCTTATTGGAATATTTTTCCCATTGTTTGCATTTGCAGTTATAATGTGAGTCATAGTTGGTGTATAACATGTCTTTCTTCTCAATTTGTTTGAGTATCCATACTTTGTGTGTGGCAATTCAGATAATTACCACTCTTGAAGAATTACACCATGCCTTTGGCCCGAGGGATATTGTAGTTCTTGTGCTTTAGCAAACATAATTACCCTCTTAAAGAGAAACTTAATTTGGAAACCCTTGTAATAATCTCCTTCGGCTAGTCTTTTCTCTCTCTCTCTATGTCCTCCCTCAGCCTGGTGTACATTTAACTCTCGAGTTGTCTTTTTATTTCCTCTTTGATTGCTGAGTCGCGGGTTTGTCATTTTATTTCCTCTCTGATTTCTGAGTCGCGAGTTTGTCTTTTTATTTCCTCTTCGATTACCGAGTCACAAGTTTGTCTTTTTATTTCCTCTCTGATTTCCGAGTCGGGAGTTTGTCATTTTATTTCCTCTCTGATTGCTGAGTCGCAAGTTTGTCATTTTATTTCCTCTTTGATTTCCGAGTCGCGAGTTTGTCTTTTTATTTCCTCTCTGATTGCCGAGTCGCGAGTTTGTCATTTTATTTCCTCTCTAATTTCTGAGTCGCGAGTTTGTCATTTTATTTCCTCTCCTATTACCGAGTCGCGAGTTTGTCATTTTATTTCCTCTCTGATTGCTAAGTCACGAGTTTTTCTTTTTATTTCCTCTCTGTTTGCCAAATCGTGGGTTTGTCATTTTATTTCCTCTCTGATTTCCGAGTCGCGAGTTTGTCATTTTTATTTCCTCCCTGATCTTTGAGTTGTGAGTTTGTCATTTTATTTCCTCTCCAATTTTCGAGTCGCGAGTTTGTCATTTTATTTCCTCCTCGATTAACGTGTCGCGAGTTTGTCATTTTATTTCCTCTCCGATTGCCGAGTCACAAGTTTGTCATTTTATTTCCTCTGTGATTTCTGAGTCGCGAGTTTGTCTTTTTATTTTTTCTCAAATTACTGAGTCGCAAGTTTGTCTTTTTATTTCCTCTCTGATTGCTGAGTTGCGAGTTTATCATTTTATTTCCTCTCTGATTGCTGAGTCGCGAGTTTGTCATTTTATTTCCTCTCCAATTTGCCAAGTCGTGAGCTTGTCACTTTATTTCCTCTCAGATTGCTGAGTCGCGAGTTTATCCTTTTTGTTTCCTCTTCAATCTCTGAGTTGCGAGTTTGTCATCTTATTTCCTCTCCGATCTCTGAGTCACGATTTTGTCATTTTATTTCCTCTTTGATTGTTGAGTCGCAAGTTTTTCATTTTATTTCCTCTACTATTGGTGAGTCTCCAACCACTGAGTTTTCAGTTTGTTTATCATATATTCCCCAACATTTGTTTTTCAACTTATGTTTATCACTTATGTTAAGTTTTTTCATTCGTGAATCCCCATAATGTCAAGTCTCTTCCTGTGGCACAGAAGTCTTATCCCCAAGAAGATTCCTTATTCACCTTTTTACAAGTACGCACGGTTAAGCATCATTTCCATCTTCTATCCACCTTTTGTAGATATGCAACACAAATTTTCTTTCCTTCAAGGAAATCCTTCGGGAATATCAAACCATTATCCACCAAAACATGGTAGTGAAACCATAAAAAAATAGTGCATCATTCACATGTTCTTTGGAGTGCAAATTTTCTGGTTCTTTTAGTAGTTAATCTTCTTCTATCTTGAAGACTCGAAAGGCTAGCGCCAATCTCACCTTTAGGTTTAAGACGATTAAATAGGGACAACTGTTGCACCATCAAATTTTCCCTCCTATCTTTCTTTTGTCTTACTTATGTTTCAAATTTCATCAACATAACATACATGCATCCATAAAGCACTTTGGTTCAAAAAGATCAACAATATTGAAGTTGTACAACATTCAAGGTGTACATGTCCCATAAAGTCTGATTTCTCAGATTTCTTCCGCAAGCAGTGAAATGTGAAAATTAGGGTTTCTATGGACTCTAAGGATACCATCCTATTCAAGGGCTATTCTCTATCCCATTTCATCAATGTCAAAGGCTATTAGGGTTTATTTCCCCATATGTGATCAAAGATTCAAGTTGATTCAAAGCAGTTTGCTCTCAAAGTCAACATTTCACAGTTCAGAAATTCACAACTTCTTCATTATTCAACACTTTTGAGCGATTTATTTAGACATATGAATCTCACTGACATCATCTCCAACTTCTCTTTACAAGTCAAGAGCTGATTATATGTAGAAGATCATCAATAATTTGATTACTTTAGAGGTCATTTTGTGATTTTGACCTAATTCCAAAAGACTGTTGCCCAACTTGCAAGGATTGTAACTTCCTCAGTTTTCAACATGTTGAGAGTATTCTTATTGCAAAGTATCACAAATGAGATCACCTAAAAGATTTCTTCAAGGGTCGAATTCGAATTATGCTCAGAAGGCCATGGTTTTTATCGAGACATTATAGGACATTTTTATGACTTATAAGTTTTGCAATTTGTTTTGATTCGCAATTCACGATGCCTATGCCAAAGTTTGAGGATTAAAGTCCAATGCCAATTCAAGGTTTAAGGTTCCATCTTTCTTTATTTTTAATTCAAATTTATAGTTAATTTGTTTTCTTTTCCTTTTATTCAAAAATCTCCAAAAATATATGTTTCATTTTTCATTTCTATTAAAAAAAACCTCAAAATGATTTTATTTTAATTTTTAGTTTTAATTTTAATTTTAATTAAAATTGAATTATTATTATTATTAAAATTAATTTTTAATATAAAATATTTTATATTTCATTAAGTCATTTTTATTATGATACTAACCAATTATTATAAATACTATTAGTATTATTTTATCATTTTTGTAATTACTAACAAATTTAGTTTTTCTATTATTGTTATATTTTTTTAATTATTATTATACTTTTATTGATGTCCAAGAATAGGAAAAATGATAAATTAGAGTGGGACCATATAAAGTGCAAGTCACGTCATTCACATCAAGAAACACAAAATCTCACCGCGAAATCCAACAAACGCAAAAACTTTCAACTTCAATCCAATTCAATATCAAATCCATCTCAGGCTTTCATCCAATGTTATCAAGGGTCACAAATTGCCAATACAAATTGACACAGATCGACAAAAAGGCTCCAAGCTGAAATTTTAAAGTTACATAAATTTCCCTCTTGCAAAAATTCAATCTCACTCTCAAAATTTACTACATTCCACTATAAATAAACAGTTTCATTCAGATGAGGGGGAGAAAAATATTAAACAAAATTCTGCTCAATTTGTAAATGCTTCCTCCCAACTTCATTCTCCAAACTTGCAAACAGAGCCACAATTGCACAATTTTCCAAGCTTCAGATTCAATACTTTCAACAAGCTGCAATACAAAAGCAACACAAAACCTGCATCAACAACATAGAAATCAAAAATATCCAAAAGCATAAGAGAAGGAAGAAATCAAAACACCATACTTGAACTTGAAGACCCATATGAGGAACTCCGATTCGGTACTTTTTTTGAATCTTCATTTTGAATCTAGATTTTCATTTATTTCTCTGCCTTAATCGTTGTTATTAGTCTGTGAAATGTGAGTTTTATTGTTGTCGAATCATAGCCATGAAAAATAAAATCTGAAACTATTTGTTGTTGGTACCACTTGAAAACTAAACCATAAACATAGTTGTGTTGTTGTTGTTTCCCGAACATGGCAAGTAAAGGTGATTTTAGGGTGGAGAATTAGTGTTGCTGTTATTGAATCGTAATATCGAGAAGGAAGATGATGAGAAAACAGAGGATATCATGTTTTGAGTGTAAGAATGGAAACAAAAGTATTTTCAAGGAGGAGGCCAGAGGGAGTATTCATTTTCCGATGTAAGGAATTTTGATGTTATACCATAAGAATAGAGGAAGTTAGAGGCGGAAGAAGAGATTAGAGCATGAAAAGATTTGGAACAGAGGATGTTGAAGCGTTTTCACGAGAGAGAAAAAAAACAAGTTGAAGCGTGAGAATAGAAGCATTTAACGACTGTGATATAGATTGAGTTTTTAGGGTTTTTCTAATCTTAATTTCGTTGGGCCTCACTAAATACACTAAGCCCAATTTGTTTTTAATGTATGTTTTTCTATTTTGCTAAAATAACATTACTTGGACTCAAGCTCTAAAGCCCAGCAAATTTTTAATTAAAGCCCAACGAATTTCTATTTAAAGCCAATGCGGTTTGCTAACTCACACCACCCTTATTTCTATTTTATGTTTTTTTTAAACTTAACTTTGGGTCTCACCCCAATTTCCAGGCCCAACGAAATTCTCCAAAATCAGCCCACTTCGTTTCTGCTCTCACATACTCAATTGTATTTTGCACCCTCCCTCTGTTTCTTTTATTTCTTTTTGATTATTATTATTATTATTATTATTATTATTATTATTATTATTATTATTATTATTATTATTATTTGTTCTTCTTTTAATTTTACTTTCTTTGATAAAAACATAAAAATATTAGAATATGTTTTTTATTTTCTTTTCTAATTTTCTGGCATTAAAAAATACTAAACAAATAGTATTTAAAATTTTAATTCTTGAATTTTTATCTATAGCTATTATTTGATTTAGATTTAATTTTCTTCATGATAAAAATTCCAAAACAAATTAGAATTAGGATTTCATTTCCTTTTAATTTATAATTTCTTTTCATAAAAAAATAGTAGATTAGAATTTTACTTCCTTTTGATTTAATTTTTAGCAAGATAAAACTACAAAAATATTAGAGTAGGTTTTTTATTCCTTATTACTTCTAATTTCCTTACATGAAAATCACAAAAATATGGTTAGAATTTTAATTCTTGTATTTTGAATATTAATTGTTTGGTTGATTATGCCATAATCCCTTGTTGCTTCTTGATAAAATCTTGTGATTAGTTCTTGATGATTTTGAGTAAGTCTCTACTTTTCATATTGATGTGTGATTGTCTAATTTCCATATTTTCGTGTCTTACCTTGATGACATGATATCTTGGTTAAATGTTTATTTCTTGAGTAAGTTTCTACTCCTCGTGTGATACATTGCTTGCTTTCATTATCTTATCTAAGTATTTAGTTGCTTGCTTGCTTCTTCATCTTGTTCTCTTTTGTGAGATTGACATGCTCCCCATAGGGTTGTTAGTTAATTCTCCTTTAAGATTGAACTAACTAGACATTAGGCTTGTATCCATGTATGCCAACATTAGGTAGAATTCTCTTGATCTCGACTCTAGAGCCATCATTGCATGTTAACAATAAGGGATAGAATTAAGCTAGTCTCCATTAGACCCTTTCTCTTCCCCTTTTTCATCTTTAAAACTAAAACTCTTTTCTTTCATCAAGTGCATAAAACACTATAACATTGTAAAATCCTTTTTCAAGGTAAAAAAACACCAACCAATGCAAACCTTTCTGTCTTCGGACTTTTTCTTTTAGAAGCTTTTCAAAAAGGACATGCTTCGCTAGCATCGTTCATAAAGAAACATGCAACTCACCAAAACTTTTGAGTTGAACTACGAGTGCCTTGATCCTCATTGCACAATCGGTGGTTTGTAGGCACAAAGGTTCTCAACCGCGAAAGACACAACTAATGAAAACTTTCTTTTTGTATATACTCTCATGTATTCCCTTAGCATTAAGCTTTAAACTTAGATTTTTTTACACTCTTAGATTAGAACAAACTTGAGCGTATCCTATGGAGTACCACAGACGTGAGGGGTTCTAATACCTTCCTCTTACGTAATTGACTTCCTTACCCTTTCTCTTAGTCGTGTGACCATGCTCCTTTCCTTCCCTCGGGTTTGCTCAGTGTTTCCTTTCCCTCTTTTGGGATAAATAACATTGATGGCGACTCTTCTGTCTTTCAACTCCGTTCGTGCTTCGATGAAAATCTCAGACACGACAAAGAGGTACTCCAAGATATATGAAGGGAGTGTACCTTATGCAAAATTAGTGATTTCATGTATCTTTGCTTTAGTGCAACTATCAACTCCTCCATAATAAATTTTACACCGTGATGGATTAACTTTGAGGCATGTTGACTTTGAAAACCCATAGAAGATATCCATAATCATTTGAATTGACTTATTGTCTCCTCTATAGAACATCAATAAATCATGAGCAAATAAAAGGTTAATTATATGCACATTTTCACACTTAGAATAATAGTTGAAATCAGGTTTTATGCCCTATGCAAATACTCCATTACAATGATAAACAACAAAGATAAGAGTTGGTCTCCCTGTCTGAGTCCTTTCTTAGCCTTCAAGATCTTAGTGTGCTCACCATTATTGACATTTTTTAATTAAATCTAAGTGAATACATTTTTTATTTTATAAACTTATAACTTCTAATCTTTCCTATGTTAACTTTGTCATCTTAGGCAGAATAAAAAGAGAGAGTTGTGTTAGGCAGTCGACAATCAACGTAAGCTTTGTCGAATCTTTATGATATAGAATAATTACGAAATAATGTGAATGTTAGGTAGTTGTCTATAAGCAACATGTTATATGGCTCAAGTAAAATTTCAAAAAAGCAAGGACCGTTGCATCAACATTTGGATGCAGTGAAAATAAACAAGAGTTCTCATATTTTTGTAAACAGTTGTGGGTAAAGAAGTTAGTTCACGAGAGTACGATTCACTTTAGATCATGGAATATATTCATGCTTATTGAAAATCTATGAATATAATGGACATTATGGTTATTAGAAAGATCAATTTTATGTGCTTACAAGAAACTAAGTGGACAAGTGAAAAAGCAAAAGAATTAGACAACTCATAATTTAAGCTTTGATACATTGAAAAAGTTAGATCATAAAATAGGTTGTGGATTATTGTTGACAAGGAGTAGAAGAAGGATATTATGAATGTGAAAAGAGTAGGAGATTAAATCATAGCCTTGAAACTTGTTGTAGGTGTTTAGGTATTGGCTTGCATTTTTGGTAAATCCCAAGTGTATGTGTGAATGTCATGACTGATGTCATAACATTCTAGTTCAGGTTGTACTAACTCATTAGGTACATGTGCAGAAAAATATTGTAATTCAAATACTGATGTTTATAAGTGTGTATCTGAGCATGTTTGCAAAATGATCACATTTTGCTAAATCAGTAGACAGGTTTTCTCAGATGTCATAACAGATGTTATGACATCCTGTTCTGAACTAACAGGATTGTAGGATTGGATAAGTCTGAGTTTTTTCAGGAAATAACTCAGTCCTTTCTGAACAGAATCCTGCGTTTTCTGAGGAGTAACCTAGCTCAATCCTAACCTGGTCAATAAAGTACTGTGACCTGGTCTTTAGGTCAAACGGAATCAACCCTAGGTTTTTGGAAACCTTAACTGAAGTTGCAGCTGCTATATATTCAACAGAGCTGCTGTTTTTCAAGACATTCCAGCTGATTGATTAGAAGATCAATTTTGTAATCTGTATAGATTTGTTTATTGTACTCCAAGCAATTATCATTGTGATAAGTGCCTTGGAATAGGTTTCGATTGTAAGGGTTGTGTAACACTCAAAGCTTTGAAGCAAGAGTGTTTGAATGTCCCTTGACTAAAGCTGTGAAGCAGAGTCAAGTTAGTTGTGTACATCACTCAAAGCTGTGAAGCACGAGTGATTGTGTTGCTTGATTAAAAAGCTGTGAAGTTTAATCAAGTGTGTGTTTTTTTTGAAGAGTGTCTTCATCAATTCTTAAGTCAAATTGGTTTATGTATCACTGCTGTGATTGAGGGGGAGTGAGTAGGAACTCAGGTTTAAGTTGTACTTAGATTAGAATTGCATTGGGTAGGTCTTAAGTGAAGGAGATAAACTGGTTGGTTTATTCCTGAATTAACATCTCTTATAGTGGATTCTCTCCCTGGCTTGGTAGCCCCCAGAGTAGGTGTTGTTGCACATTGAACTGGGTAAACAATTGACTGTGTTCTTTACTGCTTTTGTATTTACTGTCATATAGTAAGTCAGATACGGTGTCATAACATTGGACGTGACATTGAGTATCTGCAGCCAGAATTTTCAATTGGCATCAGAGCAGGCACCCTGCCTGTATTACTGGGTGAGATCTAGGGATATCACTTTCTGGCACTATGGACAAAGAAGGAGTTTTTGGAAATAGACCACCCATTCTGGATGGAACTAATTATGACTACTGGAAACCTCGTATGATTGCCTTCCTAAAATCTCTGGACAAAAAGGCTTGGAGAGCTGCTGACAAAGGATGGATTCATCCCACCATAACTGAGGAAGATGGGTCAATCAGTCTGAAGCATGAGGAAGATTGGAGTAAAGAAGAAGATGAGTTAGCCTTGGGAAATTCCAAAGCTCTAAATGCCTTGTTCAATGGAATTGATAGAAACATTTTCAGATTAGTCCATCAATATGAACAGGCCAAGGAAGTTTGGGACACTCTCAAAACTACTCATGAGGGAACTTCCAAAGTAAAAATGTCAAGGCTTCAGATGTTGACCACTAAGTTTGAGAATCTAAAAATGATGGAAGATGAAACCATTCATGAGTTTTACATGAACATCTTGGAGATTGCCAACACCTCAGGAGCACTGGGAGAAAAAATGTCAGAAGAAAAACTGGTAAGGAAGATTCTCAGATCCTTGCCTAAAAGATTTGCAATGAAGGTAACTGCCATAGAGGAAGCCCAGGACATTAGCAAGTTGAAAGTGGATGAACTTATTGGGTCTCTTCAGACTTTTGAGATGGGAATCACCAATGATGATGTCAAAAAGAACAAGAGTATAACACTCATGTCCAACACTGATGTTGAAGAAAACATTTCAGAAGCTGTAGTCATGCTTGGAAGACAGTTCAACAAACTCATCAAAAGAATAGATCCAAAGTCAAGGTCTAATGTTCATAACATTCCCTCTAACATTGACAGTTCCAGCAGAAGACCAAGGTCAGAAGAGAAGGGAATTCAAGGCAGAGGAATTCAATGCCATGGCTGTGAAGGATATGGGCATATTCGAACTGAATGTCCTACCTTTCTTAAGAAACAAAAAGGAATGACTGTTACTTGGTCTGACTGATTCAGAAAGTAATTCTGAAGAAGAGACTGCCAAACGAGTTACTGCTTTAACTGGTGTTTGTACCTCTGAAAGTGACATCAGTGATGAAGAGGTGACTTTTAAAGAACTGGCTGATACCTACAAGAAATTGTGTATCAGAAGTGGTGAAGTCTGTGTGCAAAATGAGAAACAATCAAAACTCATTATAAAGCTGGAGACTGAAAAGAGGGCAAATCTTGAAACTATAAGTCATTTAGAAGGAGAAGTTCAACTGCTGAACTCACAACTGAATCAAATGACCAAATCTGTCAAGATGTTGACCAATGGAACAAGCAAATTGGAAGAGATCCTTCAGGCTGGACAAAATATGGGAAATAAATCTGGCCTAGGATTTGTGGAAACAAAGAAATTTGGTACTGGGAAGCAAATGTCAAAACGGATGTCTCAACATTACTCTCAACATCAGGGACAGAGACATATGAAGAAGAGGTACCAAAGATGGAGATGTCATCATTGTGGGAGATATGGTCATATAAAGCCCTTCTGCTTCAGATTACATGGATACCCTAATCAGAACTCAGGTGTCAAACCTAATTCTAAAAAGGTACCACATGCTCCTCAATGGAAGAAAAAGACTACTGCACTGATAGCTCACACTTCCCTGAGGGTCTCTGCAAAGGAAGACTGGTACTTTGACAGTGGATGTTCCAGACATATGACTGGAATCAAGAACCTCCTCAATAATGTTAAGCCTCACACCACCAGTTTTGTGACCTTTGGAGATGGGGCTAAAGGTGAAATCAAAGGAGTTGGTGATTTGGACTGCCCTGGAGTTCCAAGTCTGAATGAAGTACTGCTGGTGAAAGGACTGACTGCTAATCTCATTAGTATCAGTCAACTGTGTGATCTAGGATTCAAGGTCAATTTCTCAAAATCTGAATGCCTTGTGATCAATGACAAACAAGAGATAGTAATGAAAGGAGTCAGATCCAAAGACAACTGTTACTTGTGGGAGGCTGAGAACACCAATTTCTCATCTGTGTGTTCCATTATAAAAGAAGAAAAAGAGGTGAAACTGTGGCACCAAAAACTTGGCCATCTTCATCTAAGGGGGATGAAGAGGATTATCTCCTTGGAGGCAGTCAGAGGTATTCCAAAACTGCAAATTGATGAAGGAAGAGTTTGTGGTGAATGTCAGGTGGGTAAGCAGACCAGGATGTCACATCCAAAGTCAAGACATCTGACCACCTCTAAGGTTCTAGAACTCCTCCATATGGATCTGATGGGACCAATGCAAGTAGAGAGTCTTGGAGGTAAAAGATATGCCTACGTGGTTGTAGATGATTTTTCCAGATTCACCTGGATTAATTTCATTAGGGAAAAATCAGATGCATTTGAAGTTTTTAGAGAACTGTGCAAGAGAATTCAAAGAGAGAAGGAAGGATGTATTGTCAGAATCAGAAGTGATCATGGCAAGGAATTTGAAAACAGCAAGTTTGATGACTTCTGTGCTTCAGAAGGAATCAGTCATGAGTTTTCTTCTCCCATAACACCTCAGCAAAATGGAGTTGTGGAAAGAAAAAACAGGACCATACAAGAATCTGCCAGAGCAATGTTACATGCCAAAAGACTTCCTATGTATTTTTGGGCTGAAGCTATGAATACAGCTTGCTATGTTCATAACAGGGTCACCTTGAGAAAGGGAACCTCATCCACCATATATGAACTCTGGAAAGGAAGAAAACCAACTGTGAAGTACTTCCATGTGTTTGGCAGCAAATGTTATATCCTATCTGATCGTGAACAAAGAAGAAAACTGGACTCCAAAAGTGATGAAGGCGTATTTCTAGGATACTCCTCAAACAGCAGAGCTTATAGAGTATTCAACTCCAGAACCAAAACCATGATGGAATCAATAAATGTTATAATTGATGACTATCATGAAGAAATAGATGTTCCTTGTACTGTTGAGACATTCTTTGAGACTTCAACCCAACAGGATGATCTACCCAACTCCACCACAACAGAATCTGAATCAAAGGAAGCTAGCAAGACTCCTTCCATCAGAATTCAGAAGGATCATCCAAAAGAGCTCATCATAGGAGATCCCAATAGTGGAGTCATCACAAGATCTAGAGAAATCATCTCAAATTCTTGTTTTGTGTCCAAAATGGAACCAAGAAATGTCAAGGAAGCCTTAACTGATGAATATTGGATTGGTGCAATGCAAGATGAACTGAACCAATTCAAGCAACATGAAGTTTGGGAACTGGTTCCTAGACCTGAAGGAACTAACATCATTGGGACAAAATGGATATTCAAGAACAAGTCAGATGCTGAAGGAGTTGTCACCAGAAATAAGGCAAGACTTGTTGCTCAAGGATACACCCAGGTTGAAGGGGTTGATTTTGATGAAACCTTTGCACCTGTAGCCAGGTTGGAGTCAATCAGACTCTTGTTGTCAATTGCGTGTCTTCTGAAGTTCAAGTTATTTCAGATGGATGTGAAAAGTGCCTTTCTAAATGGGTACTTAAATGAGGAAGCTTATGTGGAACAACCTAAAGGTTTTGTGGATCTAACCCATCCTGATCATGTCTACAAATTGAGAAAAGCTCTATATGGGCTGAAACAAGCTCCTAGAGCATGGTATGACAGGTTAACAAAGTTTCTCTCAGACAAAGGCTACAGAAAAGGAGGCTTGGACAAAACTCTATTTGTCAAAACTGAAGGAGGGAAGTTGATGGTTGCCCAAATATATGTTGATGACATAGTGTTTGGAGGAATGTCAGAACATATGGTTAAACAGTTTGCTGACCAGATGCAGGCTGAATTTGAAATGAGTCTCATAGGAGAACTAACTTATTTTCTTGGACTACAAGTCTCACAGATGGAGGACTCAATCTTCTTATCTCAAAGCAAGTATGCTAAGAATATTGTAAAGAAGTTTGGTATGGAGAATGCAAGTCACAAAAGGACTCCTGCTCCTACTCATCTAAAGCTTTCCAAAGATTCAAGTGGGGTTAAGGTGGATCAAAGTCTGTACAGAAGCATGATAGGAAGCTTGTTGTACTTAACTGCCAGCAGACCTGATATTGCCTTTGCAGTTGGAGTTTGTGCTAGATACCAAGCTGATCCCAAAGTCAGTCATATCAATCAAGTGAAGAGAATTTTGAAGTATGTAAGTGGTACTTACAACTATGGATTGTTGTATACTCATGGCTGTGAACCAGCTCTGACTGGCTACTGTGATGCTGATTGGGCGGGTAGTGCTGATGATAGAAAAAGCACCTCTGGAGGATGTTTCTTTTTGGGAAGTAATCTGGTTTCCTGGTTCAGCAAGAAACAGAATTGTGTGTCTCTTTCCACTGCTGAAGCTGAATATATTGCAGCTGGTAGTAGCTGCTCTCAAATGATATGGATGAAACAGATGCTCACTGAGTATAATGTCACACAAGATGTTATGACATTGTACTGTGACAATCTGAGTACAATCAACATATCCAAGAATCCCATTCAGCATAGCAGGACCAAACATATTGACATACGACATCACTTTATTAGAGACCTTGTAGAAGAGAAGACAATCAAATTGGAACATGTTGCCACTGAGCTACAGCTGGCTGACATTTTTACCAAGGCTTTGGATGCAAACCAATTTGAAAACTTAAGGGGTAAGCTGGGTATTTGTCAACATGAGGAATTGTAGCAATTAATTTTGCTTAAAACAAAGACCAAAGGACTTATGCCTGTTCTGATTGGTTTAAAATTGTATTTTCTCATTTCCAACAATTCTTTTAAGAAGTTGAATAGACACTCCTCTGCTTCCTTCCTCTCTCGTCTCCTCATCAAAACCCAGTCTCTCAATCAGAAATTTCTACTCATTTGCTGTTGGTCCTTCAAAACTGACAAAATGTCTCAAACACCATCATCATCCAACACGACCATCTCAACCTCTTCCTCTGATCAAGATTCTGGGTCAATCTCTTCCTGTCTGGACTCTGACGTTCTGGAGATCTGTTCTCATAGAACTAACCCCACCAAGGCCAAAGAGTTGAGAACAAGACATACAGGTAATCCATCTCATCCTTCCTCTTCAGTTCCCCCTGAAATTGCAAATAGGGAAGGGACAGCCTATGTTAATCAAGCAATAGCAAAAATTGTTTCAAGAATTCTGAACAAGAACCACTCAGTTCCTGGCATTTCTGTTCCTCTGAACCAAGAAAACTCAAATGTTGAAACAAATCCAAATGTCTCTAAGAATGTTGAGACATCAAACAAAGAGAAGAATGCTGACATTGCTCACAAGAAAAGAAAGAAGCCTGAATCCTCTGGATCTGATGACAGTGCTTGAAGGTTGATTGCTGCTTGGTGGTGTTGCTGGTAGAGTTTGGAAGTGTGTTCTGCTGTTGTCAGCTGCTGATCTCATTATTTTGTTTTGGATAACTGTATAACTTTATGAACATGTATCTTTGGCCCATTTGTGGCTAAAGAGGGGGAGAATATTTTTTGGTACTTGCTTGACATTATATTTTTCTGCTGTCACTTATTTCTGCTGCTATCTATCTATCTCTGATTGTTTAGGGACTTTAGCCAAAAATCTGCCAAAGGGGGAGTTTGTAGGTGTTTAGGTATTGGCTTGCATTTTTGGTAAATCCCAAGTGTATGTGTGAATGTCATGACTGATGTCATAACATTCTAGTTCAGGTTGTACTAACTCATTAGGTACATGTGCAGAAAAATATTGTAATTCAAATACTGATGTTTATAAGTGTGTATCTGAGCATGTTTGCAAAATGATCACATTTTGCTAAATCAGTAGACAGGTTTTCTCAGATGTCATAACAGATGTTATGACATCCTGTTCTGAACTAACAGGATTGCAGGATTGGATAAGTCTGAGTTTTTTCAGGAAATAACTCAGTCCTTTCTGAACAGAATCCTGCGTTTTCTGAGGAGTAACCTAGCTCAATCCTAACCTGGTCAATAAAGTACTGTGACCTGGTCTTTAGGTCAAACGGAATCAACCCTAGGTTTTTGGAAACCCTAACTGAAGTTGCAGCTGCTATATATTCAACAGAGCTGCTGTTTTTCAAGACATTCCAGCTGATTGATTAGAAGATCAATTTTGTAATCTGTATAGATTTGTTTATTGTACTCCAAGCAATTATCATTGTGATAAGTGATGGGGTTTAATCTGTAACGTATAGCCTAAATGTAGTACTGCAAGTGTACAGCCTATCGAAGTAATATATAAGATTATCGAACCACAGAGACCAATTGTCAATCTATCAACTCTATTGCTAAGGTGCTTATCTAAGGCGAATAAGGATATTGATGTGAGTGCAGTGCACAAAGTAAATGAGCGAGGGAAATAACAGTTTAAAAGACAGGTTGGAATGTAAATCATGTAATCAGATATTGGTCCGGTCATGCGTAGATGAACCTACTTATGGGGCAGTATTTTCTATTGATAGCAAAGAATCAGTTTAACGGGAACTTGTAGCTTTTGACTACTAAGAACCGAGTTTACTCTTTAAATTAAATTCCTTTATTGTCACATATAAAGGGTGCCTTCCGCGTTAAAGAGGTAAACCTATTTTTAAGAAATTGATAGTTTTGACTTAACAGAAAAGTGATCTTACTCGGAAAGATTAACTTAAAGAGACTTTTGGCTTTTGACCAAGAGTCAGATTTTAAACCTACAAACGCGTCCGAAAATAGTTTCAAAATCGTTTTCTAAAAAGGTCAATGATTCCTATTTAACCAATCAACGGCTGTCGCTCTTTTTGTTTGGTTAAATAATAATCAAGTCGTATCATTAGTTTGGACGGCTTTCGATCTTACCCAATAAACATTAAAACACAATTGACTTAAGTTAGAAGCAAAACATCCCCAGAGTATTTTCACTAGCATGATAATTGGAACACAACCACGATGACAATCATTACATCCTAACCTTTATAGTTTAGCCAGACATAATAAGTGCGAGTCTATAAAACATGTAGACTATGGTAAGAGCATTTAAAGTCTATAAAACGTGTAGACTATGGTAAGAGCATTTAAAGTCTATAAAACGTGTAGACTATGGTAAGAGCATTTAAAGTCTATAAAACGTGTAGACTATGGTAAGAGCATTTAAAGTCTATAAAACGTGTAGACTATGGTAAGAGCATTTAAAGTCTATAAAACGTGTAGACTATGGTAAGAGCAATTAAATAAAGAAATGCAATAAATTAGAACCTTGCTCCGGTCGGAGACTTGAATCTGATACAAATCTACGGAAAAGTAAGGCCGGTATGATGAACTTCAACCAAAGTGCTCCAAGACTCGATTACAACTCAATCTACACCGCAATAACTCCCCGATGTGAAGAGATTATTACTTTACAGAAACTGATAGTATATGGCTTAAGATTGTACTAAGCTTGGATGAAACTAAAGAATGAGAATCGAAAGCTATTTATAGAGGAACTTTGAGGTGCGTAAGGACCAGCATGCCCCTTAACTTCTTTTGAGCGGGAACCTTTTTGTGAAGGCCGCGGGCGCGGTGAGGGTGGCCGCGGGCGCGGTGCCTGGAACCGCCACATCATGGGAACGTGGCAGTTGATCTCTGGGTGAAAGTGGGCCACGTCATCGCGTTTCCTGTAGCCAGCGCGGTGCTGAACGCCATAAGTGCAGAATATCTTGAAAAACCCTAATTTCTTGGCGTTTTGGCTCGTTTCTTCACAGAAGGCTCTGAAATGACAAGAATCCTGAAAACAAAGGAAAAAGGAACATAATAGGAGAAAATGACAATAAAAACTAAGGAAAACATGTGATATTTGAGTCAGAAACATAGTGCGATTTAGTGCGATCAAATCCTCCCACGCTTAGACCTTTGCTTGTCCTCAAGCAACAACTCTTAAAAGTAGATGAAAGAAAATTATGGTGTATACAGGTTTTGGGCAAAGAGGGCTTCTAAGTCCGAGTAAGGGTGTGTCGTCAGGCACTGACAATCTGAATCAAAGGTATCGTAATTACACTACTCGCAGAAATGCGGACATAAACCTCATAAGTATACAGATCGATCCTAATATCCTTACTATGCTAAGACTTCCCTTTTTTACGAGGTCCTTTTTCATTCAGGCGCAATCACATTAAGCCCGTTATCCGTACATACTCATGGTGTAGTGACCGGTTAGTGACTCTGATCTCAAGTGATGGGATTCTGGTACAAGAGTTGGTTTAATCCCTTTTTATTTTACCCATTTGCAGTTGCGGGGGATCGGACCGTAGTCCGCCCTACCAAGTTCAGCACCAGATACCTCTGAACCAACTACAACAGATATGCCTTATATATTTTTTTTTTCTTTGCTTTTGTTAGTGCTTACAACTTTCTTGAGTTGAGTAATCTTTGTGAGGATCACCCAACTCGTAGTTGTATTCATACTTTATTTTATAACTTTTAAGGCAAAATAGAGATCATCCACTTATATTCATCGATCCCACACTTAGAGCATGCTTAGGCCGGAGCTGACTGCTAAGATAAACTACTTGAAGACCTATTTGTACAGTTTTTATTCAAAATCATAGCATATTGGGGAGAAAGGATCTAATCTAAGTATTCAAAAAGGCTTATGGTGTAAAAAAAAATGATAACGAATTTTTCAAAAGGTGAGTGTCCGAGAAACAGACCCTATCTAGGACCTGTCTCATAGCCCAAATCCTTAAAAACAACCATAAATCGTTGAAAAATAAAAATTTTGTAAGGCTAAAAGGTGGGGGAAATGAAAGGGTACACTACGCAGAAAGACTCGCCTATCACATGCATTTTATTAACTATGAATATAAAAAAGGAAAAATGCGGAAGGAAAATAAAAACAGGAAAAACGGAAAATAAAAGTGATAAATAAAAGCGAAAATGGGAAATAAAAGCGATAAATGCTCCTCCCACACTTAAATCAGACATTGTCCTCAATGTCCCAAAATAAGGTAGGAGGAGGTACCTTAAAACACTAGTGGGGGCCACTAGGACCTTCACCATCCTGGTTGGTACGACCGGAACGGCGGCTACGGCTGCGACGGCGGCTATCTCGGTCCAAAACAAGCTGCTCCAGTCTCTCTGACAAGGCGGCATTTGCCGCTTGTAGCTCTTGGGTCCGACCAATGAGGGTGCCTTGGGTTGCCTCCATCAATTGGAAGTGACGAGCGTATGTGGTCTGGTGTAGGTGCTGTTCTCTCTGGAAAGCCAGCTGACTTTCCATAATAGTGCGCAGAGAGCTAGCATTTTGTTCTTGGGACGCTTGCATGAAGGCCATGTTGTCGGCCGCCTGTTGCTGCAAGGTAGCAAGGAGGGTGTCCCTCTGGGCCTCTCGGGTCATATGCTCACGCCACATGTCCTCAGTGACATGGAAGCTAGGAGCTGTACCTGCATGTGGGTTAGAGGTAGAAGGTGCCGTGTGTGGTGGTGAAAAATGGGGTGGTTCCTCTGTTTGGAAATCGTACTCATCATCAGTGTTGTTACCCTCATTTAAAGGTAGATTTGGGGGCAACGGACCAATAAAAGCAGGAGCGTTGAGATCGTAGGTCCAGTTACGCTCAAATCTAATATCAGTACGACGGGTGCAAGGCATAACAACACTGGGTACAGCAGCACCTCCAACCATTAGGAAGTAACCACCTTCCTTCCTCGTCTTGCATAAACGCATATCCCTGAAAAATTTAAGATTTGCAATCCGAGGAGGAAGTGGTTCTAGGGTGGCAAGTTCCGTATCCAAACCTATGGCACGGGCAATAGTGGTAATCAGTCCACCAAAGGAAATCGGCCCACCTTTTCTTAAAACATGGTGCATGTGGGCAATCATGAATGGGACGGGATTAACTTTGGTGTCTGTGAGGCAGCTCTGCATGATAATTAATTCTTTAGCATTCACCTTGTTTGGGTTTTCCCGAGCAAAGATGGTGGATGCTTAAAGAAATCTAAAGACACGAAGGGCAGGATTGTGGATGTGAGAAGCAAGAAGGCCATCAAAAGATGTTGCATTTTGTTTAGTAATTCTGGCCCAGAATGCTTCAAATGCCCAATCCGTGTCTAAAGGTGCTTCACAAATGGCACCATCCCCATAAGGCAATCCTAACATGGCGGCTAGACCGTCAGTGGAGTAATCATATTCGATATTAAACATTCTAAATTTGACTCCACCTACGGTGCTAGCAGTGTTAGGGGAGACGTTATAAATTAAAGAACTTAAAAACTCCAACGTCAGCCCAGGGTAGGTTGGTGCTTGAGTAACAAAAATATCATGCATACCTATTTTATCTAGAAGGAAGAATACACTATGGTATATACCTAATGAATATAGACAGTTTTCATCGATATACCTGGTAGAGTGTATTGGTGTTGTCAGCAATTTTTCAAGCCGCTTTAGTTGCCTTTCTCCGGCTTGACCACCACGTAAAATGTAACCGTGATATTCCATAGGATTTTCTTGTGGATGAAAAGAGAGAAAGAGTGGGATGTAGAAGTAATGAAGGTGTGAGGAAGAAAATGAAATAGTGGGGGGTATTTATAGAAAGGGAAGAAAGAAAATGGTGGTTGTAAATATTTATGATGAAAATAATGGAAATAAATGTAGTGGGTTGGTATGGGTAATAAAGTGGGTAAAAAAATGGAAGAAAATGGGATTGGGAATGGAAAGTGGTAAAATGGGGGGAAAAACGAGCTACTAGCCGTTAGGTGACCGTTGCGTCACCGCGGGCGCGACAGGGCCTACCGCGGGCGCGGTGAGGTCGAGGTCAGTTGGGCTGGCCTGGCTTTCTTTCCATTGGGCTTTTTCTTCCTCGCCATTATCTTCAATTTCTGGAGGTGTACCTATTTTTCTTATAAATGTGCATATATGTACGTGAATACATATACACATGTATATTTATTTTATTTTTATATTAAAACTATGGTGACCTAGAAAAACAAAAACATTAGTAAATAAATAAAACATATGCATATATATATATATATATATATAGATATAGGTACGGACATTGGGTCATCAAAATAAATATTAACAACTCAGGAAACAGATAATGCAAAAAATAAAAATGAGTCTGAAAAGGAAATCAACATAATACTAATAATACTGAAACTAGATATCTTGTGAACAATACAGATCTATTGCCAACCGGTAGGATGCTCTGCAGGAGTGCCTGGGCCACGCAGCTCAGTCAGCTGGCGTCGAATCTCTGCCACCTCGTGAGCTAATTCATCTAACTCACCAGCAAAGGTAACATCATTCACTTCCAACTGCAAATGAAGGTCAGCCACCTCATTGCGGAGAGTGGTTATCTCAGTGCGCATAGCAGTCAATAGAGTGCGAATATCAGGTTCCTGCAAGCTGAGGTTATTAGTAAGAACAGTAGTGTGTGTAACCTCGGGTCGGGATGTGTGATCCGGAGCGGAGTCCTCGGAAGCAGGAGTGTAGTCCTGAGTGGGATCTTCGGAAGCAGGAGTGTATTCTGGAGTGAGATCTTCGGAAGCAGGAGTGTATTCTTGAGTGTACTCTGATATCTCACCCCAACCTTCTACAGAATAGTTCCAATTAGCAGAGTTGGAAACACAAGTCATTTGAGGGTCTGGCATGGTGAAGGTGTAAACTGTCTGGTCATTGATAAGCAATCTGTACCGATATGGGTGGAAAGAGGCCCTCCTCATGAATCCACGATCCATGCAAAAGTCTAAATCCAGAAAAGTATATCCACAGTATGGGGTCAGCTGTGCTATCATACTGTCTAAACCCAAAGTAGAAGCTATCTGTGTCACATTCCCTCCGGAATGAATGAGCCCTACAGCGGATCGAGCAGTCTGCTCGAGGCTCTCTATCAGAAAACCTCCACTAGCTATAGGTCTGGACTGACTAGCACAGTATAGGAAAAGGATCTCCTCAGCGGTGACCAAGTGGTCACAGTAACTCCTCCCAAAGAAAGTGTGGCATAGGATCATCTCGAAGTATCGGAAGGCCGGGTTATGGATCTTCCGGGACAGCTGGGTAGAGGGGTCAAGACTGGCTCTATCAGTAATGTCCTGCCAAAATTTATCAATGTCTCTGTCCATGTAGCAACTCAATGGGAACTCAGTTATAGCGGTCGGTCCAGTTTGGAAACCAAGCAAATCCCCAAATTCTTTGGTGGTCAGGGTATACTCGGTGCCAAACAATCTGAAACTCAGGCGTCCTCGCTCATCTCCTTCACCCACCCGTGGGTTATAGTCCATAGAGCTAAGAAACTCCAGAGTAAGGTTCCTGTAGGTTTTGTGGACATCATCAGCATAAGAATCCCAACTAAGTTGGTTGCATAGATACCGAATACTTGGCTCAATCCCGAGTGCCTCCATGCAGCTCTGATCGGGGTACCTAGTGGGTACCATAGGTCTAGCAGATAAGGTAGCAAATCGGGCCTTTTGTGCTTCATCTCTGAAAATCACAACCATACCATCGGGGTAATGCATCCTTAAAATATAAACACAAGAAATTAGTCCAGATAAAATATATAAATTACTAAAATAAAAATAAAATAAAATGAAGAATAAACCATGGGTTGCCTCCCATGCAGCGCTTGTTTAACGTCGTTTAGCTTGACGATTAGATCTTACTTTATGTGGGTATTGGTGGGTCTATAAGAATGTGACTAGAGTAGTCAACAGACAAATCGCCTCCTTTGTAGAGCTTCAGTCTTTGTCCATTTACCACAAATGGAGCGCATGAATTGTTTTTGATTTCTACTGCTCCAGACTTTAGAACTTTTGACACTTCAAATGGACCTGTCCATCTTGAACGAAGCTTACCAGGAAAAAGTCGTAACCTTGAGTTAAATAGGAGAACAGGATCACCAATGTTGAAATCTTTCTTGATGATTTTTTTATCATGCCACATTTTGGTTCTTTCCTTATATATGATGGCATTCTCATAGGAATTCAAGCGAAGCTCTTCTAGCTTGTGAATGTCCAGGATACGTTTTTCTCCGGCTTTCAGGTAATCTAGATTCAAGGATTTAATGGCCCAATAGGCTTTATGTTCTAATTCGAAGGGTAAATGACAGGACTTTCCATAAACCAATTGAGAGCGTGCATGTGGTGGTGAATGTGGAGGGTAAATCCATCTTAGAGTTTTCGTTAGCTTTAGATATTACTATAGAAAATATATGGTTTAAGAAAAGAGGTGAACATATCATCACATATAAAAGTGGGATGACATGTTCATTTTTGAAATCCTATTTTAAAAATATTTTATCAAAATTGTTTGAAAAAGTAAGAAGGGGAAATTAAAATCAAAGAAATTAAACTAAATAAAAGTGATCATGGAAGAGAAATGAAACTGGAAATTTATAGAAGTTTGGTTTAATGAAGTGACCTACTCCTCTTCTAAAGAATTGATCTTGAGAGTATCAATTATTAAGTGAGAGATTTTAGAAGGTTAAGCCCGCAAACTCAAGGAAATGAAGTTTCATGCTAGCTTCCAACCAAATAACAAGTTGACCTTGAAGAAGTTAGTGTTCAAACAAACCAACGAACATGCTTGAAGATGTTAGTCTTCAAATCAAACAATGAACATGATTGAAGCAGCTAGTCTTAAAACCCAACATGGAACATGCTTGAAGTGGTTATTCTTCAAACCAAACAACAAATAGGCTTGAAGCAGTTAGTCTTCGCACTAGACAAATATTTTGCATAGATTAATCTCAAACTAAGACAAAATTTTGAGTTGTTATCCTTCAAATCAAACCGAGGTTATACACGGGCTAACCAAAACTCAAACTGATATTTTTATAGGCTGATCATGAACCTACTGAACTTTTTTACCAGACTGATCTAAGAGACCAATTGGTTTCTTAAACTAAATTGATATCAAAGCGATAGAGATTTTAACCAGGGTTGAGCTTAATAACAATTGTGGAGATTTTTACTAGCTAATTTCCACGAATGTAAAGAGAGCTTTACAATGGCGAAGCTCATGAATCAAACTAAGACTTATATTAATCCCTCAAATACAAACGAGAGCTTTACAATCGTTTAACTCCTAACCAAAATAATAACTTTCTAAGGAAAGATGATTTAGTCAAGAGAAAAATTACACTCATGGTAAGTTTACAATAAATCCCTACCCAAAACAAAGCTCCTCACTAAACTTAAGAACACTATTAAAGCACCATGGATAAAATATGTGAGAAAATGTGAATAATTTAGGGATATTATGAGAGACATGAACAGTAATATTTTTCACATTTTTTAGTTATTTAAAATGATATAAAAGCACTCTGTTTATAGGCCAATAAATTACGTAAGTTTAAAACAACCCATGGGTCAACTAAGTTACCTAATCGATTAGGCTAATCAATTAGGTGCATCCAATAATTGATTATTCGTGCCTAAAATGGAATATTTGGATATAGAGTCGTTATCAATCTTTAATAAACTATCACAGTCAATTATAGACTCAATTTTCCATCATCTAATCGACTATGACATATATCTAATTATTTAGACAGTTGAAAAAAGTCTTCTAATCAATTGAGAAATTTCCTAATCAACTAGGCGTCAAAAAAGTTATGGTTTAATTAAATATGAGAGCCTTGAATATTATTTTGAGTGTGTTATTTAGTCATAATACTTCCATAATCACCCTTACATCTTTACAATATATTGATCACTCAGACAAACATGATTACACAAGCTTTCACACTTCCTCTCTTTTACACTTTGAAGCTTTAAGTCTTGGTATAATAATCTGAATTTGACATCACATAAGATCCTTGGATCTTCTTAACGAGGCTTGAGTTATCTCCTTATTAGTTACCAATTACCATCACCTTAGATGTTTAAATTTTGAACCACCAGTGATCATACACCCTAAGTCTTCATTTGAGAGTCGTTGTACTACAATGTTGAATTTAATACACACGTGATTTAGGGTGATAACTTGGTCATTCATCTTGTGAATCTTTGATCACTTGAGCTAACTTCAATAACTTATTTACTACAAGTGTTGTTATCTATAAACTTCACTATCTTGGATCACTTCTTAATTATACATGCAAGCATATAGATCCGCATATCTCATCAAACATTAGCATGCTCAACATAAGAGAAGAGGATAAAAAATATAACTAATGTCATCAGATTCATAAATAAGAGGTATATGAAGCATTGAAAAGGATGAGTAACACTAAGGCAGTTGGTCCAGATAATATATTTATTAAAGTGTGGAAAAATTCTTTGAGATAGAAGTATTGGTTGGCTCACCAAATTCTTTAATAAAATTATAAGGTCAAAGCAAATGTCAGGTGAATGAAAAAGAAACACTCTAGTTTCAATCTATAAGAACAACATTGATATACAAAATTGTACATAATATAAGGGAATTAAACTTATAAGTAATACCATGAAGTTATGGGAAATAATGATTGAACAAAGACTAAGAAAAGAGACTCAAGTCATTAAGAATTAATTTGGTTTTATGCCTGAAAAGTCGATCATGGAAGTTATTGAAACAAAATTGGTTTGTACCATATATAGAGAGTTTTGATGATAACAAAGTATTTAAAGCACAATTAGGTATACTAATGAGTTTTCAAGTGTGTAGGACCATATACTAAATTTTTTGATATAAACTTAATACTGGTAATGAAAATAAACATTTAAAAAGAAGCCAAAAGATCCAGAATCTGAAGGATCGGAACCTGAGAACCAGACTCTGAAAGAGGTCAATGTCTGAAGATCAGACTCTGAAGTATCAAAACCCGAGATCCAAACTCTGGATGAGGTTAACTTCCTCTGAAGTTCTTAAACTATGAAGAAGGTCAATGCAAGAATTAAGAAGACTCTGATAGGTCACTATCAAACTCTAAGATCATTTTGTCTTCTTCTGATCACATGCAAATTGTAATACAGTGGGAAAACTGACTTTACTAGTTTGCATTTTATCGCAAATGTTGCGGTTAGCAAGAGTCACCACCGACTTTTCTTTTATCCAACAAAGAAAAGGGTGAAAAGAACAGGAAATACCTTTCAAGATTATTTTCTGAGTAAGGGGGGTAGGTTATGGAAAGGAAAGGTGTTAGCACCCTTTCCATCCGTAGTTATCTACGGACTCTTAGTTGCTAGCTCGCTTTGAAAATGCTTTTTTGTGTAAGCGTGTTTTGAAGATATTTTGAAAAGACGCCTTAGTGCGGAGAACTTTGTAATGTTTCTCGTTTCGGCGAGAACGTATACAAAATGTTTTTTGTCTTTGAAAATATTTAGAAAAGAGTTTGTATATGTGTGAAAAAAATTGTTTTTTGATTATTTTTATGAGCAAGCAACTAAGAGCTATCTACCTACTTGAAATGTTTGTTCTTTTCCTCTTTTCCTTTAAACAATATTATCCTACTATTAGTGAGTAGGTAGCCATATCATTGGATTTTTGAGGGACGGGCGAGGGTCATCGTACAGTCACAAAAGCAACTAGTAAGATACTTTAGTAGTTACCCTAATGTTTTAAGATCATATACCTAGGCAACATCGAAAGGGTCATCAGGGACTTATGATATTTAAACCAAAGGGTTACCACTAAAATCTCTTACATTCAAGAGTCGTGACTGTTTATTTATCCAAAGGCAACAAGTGGAGGTACCTTAGAGGTGCGTGTATGCGAGTGTGTTGTGTTTCAGTTATTTATCTTGAGTGTTAGATTTGCTAACGTTTGATTTTATTTTGCCATACACGACCTAATTACTAATAGTAATATACATGTATATACAGAGGTGCGAAAAGTAAAAGTACGAGAAAGTAAATCATAAACTATTACATCCCATGAGCAGTTACAATATTTAGAAAGAAAATGCGAAAAAAGATAAACTAACTATTACAAAATCATATGTGTGACCTATACATTTATTTCTAAAATGGTAAATAAATAAAAAATAATAGGAAATATTATTTAGAAAGAAAATTAAATGTCCTAAAATAAAAAACCTAAATATTTTTGGTATTTTTGTGATTTGATCTTAATATTTTAAAAAAGTCTAAATTAATTTCAAATTGATTATGAAATAAACATTAAAATGGGATTAAAATTAATTTGTTAAAAATTAATTTTAATCTAAAAAAAAACCTAAATCTGATTTTTTGTGATTTCGATTTTATGATTTTTTGTTTATTATTATTTTTAATTGATTTAAGAAAATTAAGTTAATGATAATAAAAAAATCTAATGTCTAATTGATTTTAATTAAAAAAGGAAGTGATTATTAATTAAAATCAAATCAATTTTTTTTTTGGTTTTTGATTTTATGAGATTTTTATGATTGAGTTAACTATCTAAAAAAAGTTAATAAGACAACATAAATATTAAAAAAAAAATCTCCTAATTCCGAATCTGAGCTTATTTTTGTCTTGATCGTCCCATATCTTGAGACCCAAAACCAAACGTTCTTGATGCCCTAACGATGGCATCACGTTATTTCTGCCTTCATGCTTGCATGTAAAACGTTAGACTTGCTAAAAACATCAATAGTAATAAGAATATACGCATAAAAATGATTTAAATTACGAAATCAAAGAGATTCAAAATCAAAATTTTCCCAAATCGGAGGGAAGGTATGAAGGGTTTTTGAGACATGTGAGGGTTGGATAATGATGTGGATCGCCTCCTAGGGGTCTCAGAAGGATGAATGAGTCACTGGTTTTGAGTGAGAGAAGCTGGAACTTAGGTTATGAGTTTTACAACTTCTTAGAATTTTTTATGAATTTCGAGCTCTCTCTTAGGCAATGATTTTTTTGTGCTCTTACGCAATCATTCTTTTCGTGCTCTTAGGAAATGATTTTTTCGTACCTTTGTAGCTTGTATAGTGTGGTATATATAGAGGAGTGAGAGGAAAGCAAACATGTAAGGTAAGAATCAAGGCATTAAGGCCCTTTTCAAAACAAGATAAAACACATTAAAATGTTTCCAAACTTGTTAAATCCTTGCCATTCTTGACATGCATTGAACCTGGACTTCCTTGTTGGCCTTTGCACGAAATTTGGGCTTCAAACTTGACCCATAAGTCCAATCATACACCTAAGCCCATTTGATTTACACTTTGTTCTTGATTTAAATGAAAAAATTCAAATAAAATAAATAAAAATCATAAAAAATAAGGTAATGGTTTTAGGGGTCCTCTAACATATCATGAACATGTATGAGTCTAAAAAATTAGGTCCATTGGTCTAAAAGTTCAAAATTGCCCAACTTGAAATTCACGAACTCCTTCAAAATTCCCCAACTTGTGTAACTCATAACTTGCTTAATTTTCACCTTTTGAAGATGATCTTGGACTTTTTGGAAATACCAAGATGTCCTCTATACTTTCTATTTTAATAATTTTTGCATTTGGAGATATTATCTTGATGTAAGTTTCCTTGACAAAAAATGTCTTTTGTTGACTTTTTGAAAATGACCTATAATGTATGAGATTATATCTTCCAAATGAAGCATCTTTTGGACTTGATAATAAAAGCAAAGTTGTAGTGAATTGAATTTTCTTCAAAATGGGCTTTGTTTGGGGAAAAGTTGATGAAGCATGTGAAAGTTATGACAGTTCAAAGTTCAATTGACTTCTTCTAAAGAAAGCCCTAATTTGGCAAATTCTTGACTTTTGATGATCTGAGGACTTTCCTTGGGGAATCTTGATCAAAACTTGATCAAATAATTAATATCACTTCAAAATGTTGATGTTGACCAAAAATCTTGAAGTTTGACTATATGTTGACCATAATTTACTTTTTGATCAATACAGTTGATTTTCAAGCATTTGAGCCATTGACTGAGCAAACTTGTGATGTAGGGCTTGAAACTTGACATAAGCCTTGTTGAGGACCTATTAAGAACCATGGAAGCCATTTGAGACCTTTACAAATTAAATTTCCTTGAGAAACTCCAAACCCTAGTTATGGGCCTTTGGTCTAGGAGGAGCACCTTGACTAATCAAACCTTGAGTGCCTTGACTATTTGAAGAGCCTTGAAAGAATGTCTTGAGGAAAGTGAGAGGGAAAATTTTGGGTTACAACACAAATGCAAACAAAAATATACATAGACAGTTGAGGTGTAACACATAATGCCTCTTTAAGGAAAGGGAATTCAAATGTATTTTAAACGACATTTAAACATATATGATCAAGCTTCTCCAAGACTCACTTGTGCAAGCTCTTTTCTTCAAATAATCTTTTTTTCTATCTAAATAAGGAGCTGAAGACTTAAAGAAAAAAAATTATCCTTGATAATCAAAAGATTTGTTACTTTGTCAAATCAAAAGAACAAGTTTAACTTATAATTTATTATCATTTGTATATCTTATAAATTCATAAGTCTTAAGATTATTTTTTAGTCGTATTCTATTTACACCTTTAATTCTATATCAAGTGTAATATTCAAAAAAATATTTTATCTGACCAAGTTAGATTATTAAAAGTCTCTTGTTTTCTTGAGCATCTAAAGTCTCTTACTTGTATGCTTGAGCATATGAAATCTCTTCCTTGTATGACTGAGCATCTGAAGTATCTTGTTTGTGTTCTTGAGCATTAAAAGTCTCTTTATTGTGTGTTTGAGCATTAGAAGTCTTTTTCTTGTGTTCTTGAGCATTTGTAATCAGTTGTGAGTATTATTCTGGGATGGGCCTGCACTCAGGGCAAAGCCCAATTCACTTATGCTAGGAAGAAGGCCCAATACAACGGCCCACACAATTATAACCGTTGGAGGACTCTTCCTCCATGCCCCTATCGAGGACATCCTCCTCGACACGTGCACATGTTGAGTCCCTCCCAAGCGTACCTGTCGGGGACCTCCTTTCAACGTGCCCGACATGAGCGTCATGTCTACATGCCCGACATCAACACCATGTCCACATGACCAACATGAGCGCCATGACCTCGCGCATGACAAAGGTATGTAACCAACATTCCTCCGAATGATATGGAGTCATCCTACTCCCAAAAAGAGCAGGTCTTCACCTCTGTGAATCGTGGAGCAGTTGAACCAGGATAGGGACCACGAACTGGTCCCCCTACCATTGTAGGATCCTAGCAGTCTCCATTATAGGCTTGGGTATCCATCCAAAATGGAGACCTTTGCCCAACGTTGGGGGCTATAAATACCCTCTCACTAGAGGGTCAGGTACATTATTCTACACTATTTCAATATTTGCATTTACCCTGAACCTTACTTTGGCATCAGAGTGTCTCTCAGGTACCCCCCCCCCACTTCACTTTCAACCGCCGTTCAATTCAAGCTTGTGGGCCATAAACGATTCATTCTGGTCAAGTACGATCAATTATAGTGAAATCCATTGGAAGTGAAAGGGGACTCAACTAATCTCATTTTGTGGGAGGAACCTGTATAAACTTGCTTGTGTCTTTCTTTGTTTCTTGCTCTATCTCTATACTTGTTTTATCTACTGCAAACACTTGCCTCTCTATCACATAAAAAATATTCACTTCACCGACATCGGTAACAACAACAACGAGACCTACGTTCACCAATATGATAACATGTATGGAAGGACAACTTCCTATTTCCATGGTGTACCAGGAAATCCCGGTGCCCGCCAATGTTGATCCTGCGACCCAGGCTTTATTCGCGGCGATCAATCAGACCAATTACTTGATTTTCATGCTGGTCGATCATATCGGAATGCTGGAGAAGACCTGTCGATCATGCTTTACTAGAAGATATAAAAGATGTGATTCACGTAGCTCGTCCCCGCGACAATGTGAAACCCGTTTACAATCTCCCTCGCGGCGACACCAACGAGAGGATTCTCACATCTCCTCTCCTTGTTGTACTATACGAGGCCCTTGACTAGAGAGGACCCAACTCGAAATAATTAAGAAGCGCGACCACACTCCACCGTGCAAAGAATGACGATCCCCTGTTCATAATAAGAACAAGGGTAAGGAAGATGAAAAGAGGACTCGGACAAGGAATTCTCCTCGCCGTAGAGATCATTGTTTTGACTCTTCCCCGTCCCACTCCCCCGATCGAAGTGATAAAGATGACCCCCGCAGTCCACTGTCACGAGCAATTATGGAGGCCCATATTCCTAAAGGGATGGCGAAGCTTCCACCTTTGAACAACTGCGATGGAGCTACGGATCTTGGACCACCTCAAGAGTTTTGAGTCGATGCACCACTTCCACAACATTGTGGGTGCCATAAAATGCGGATTATTCCCCACAACCCTAAGAAAAATTGCCATGGGCTGGTACAAAAGCCTTTCCCCCGAGTCCATCACCTTGTGGAAGAGCCTAAAGACCCATTTCACCAGAAACTTCACAGCCTATCGGCGACACCCCAAGATTGTGGCCTCCCTCGAGGTGATCATTAGGGGGAATGGTGAACCCCCTCGAGCATACATTGAGCGGTTCAACCGTGAGGCCATCCAAGTCCCCATTACCGACCTCATGAAAAGATACCTTCTTGAAATAAGGCTTCTCCCGGGAAGTGATAGGAAAAATAGAAAGTGTACTATTTTTCCCCCTTATAATAATAGGGAAATTCCATGAATGTCGATCTCAAGGACTGCATACAATCATCGAGTTCAATTCCTGTTCATTTAAACAAAACTTAATTGGGGTTTTGGTTTAGGAATTGTCACTTAACCGAAATTAAAAATAAGCAAAATGTAAATTATGGCTTTTCGCAAGTATGAGCAACAAGCTAGGGTGTGATGTGTAATTTGCCCTGTAACAACCTTGAATCCTGATATCATCAACAAGTTCATAATACCAATTACCAGCCCTTTAGGTTATTTTCCCCTAATTCCTTAGTGAGAAAAGCTTTGAACATTCATCCTACATCCTAAGTCCTTAGAGATATCTGATGGATTCAAGTCTTTGTTTTATCAAGAGTTTCTAGTAACTTATAGGGTATCCCTAGTCCTAAGTGATATCTACTATAGTCTAATCATACAAAAACCTTAACAATCACGGTCCAGCTGGTTGTTAACCATAGACCAATCCTAATTGGATTGATCAGGAAAGCATAAAAACATTGCACGATTAAATTGAATATTAAAACCATGGAATTGATAAAATTAGAAATTCAAAGTCATTATAGATTCAAATCAGGGACACCCCATAGCATTGGGGGTTTAGCTACTCATATTGATCAAAAGAATTTCAATGATATAAAGATTAAACATTACAGATAAATGATAAAATTTGATCTTCAATCGCTGCGGCTCATGAAAAATCTCCGTCCTCCAAGAATCTCATATGTTGCTCTCTTCAATCCTTAATTCTTCGTGTGTCAAAAAGTCCTTTAGTTTCTCTTCAAAACTTGGCTAAACAGTGAACAATCCATTTGTCTCAGTTGGAAATGCCCAAAATGCCCTTATGGGTCCCAAATAGTGAAAAATCACGAAAGCACTCAAAATCAGCGTCAATGGCCAACATGTCCCATTTCAGGTGACACATCCGCTTGTGTTGGCCTTTTGATAATTTATTTTCTGACTTTTTGTTCAAGCACCCTAACACGGGCACCCGTGTCAGCCCTATGATTTTCCTCTTTGGCAATAACGTTCATCCTCACACGGCTCGTGTCAGGTGACACAGGTGGCCGTGTCAGGCACCCTGTATCTTGGTTTTTGAGACTTCCTCTAAAACTCTGAATTTGCACTTTTCGCACTGATTTTCTTGGTTTTATTCCTCTGAGCCCGAAAACAACAAAATACACAACCAACGCATAAAACATAGAAGAATGAAATAAAACACTTGACAAAATAAAGAAACTATAACTAAAATCAACTGTAAATAAAGGTGGGAATACCAATGATTAGGCAGTAACTTCAGGAAGGCTTTTGGCATCGAGACCTCTAAATTGTTGGCCGACCTCCTCTACAAATCCCAATCCTACATCACGTACGAAGAGAATGAGGCCGCAAATAGCGCCCATGATTCTAGGAACCGTGTAAGACCCAGTGTCCCGAGGTATAATGATGTTGGGCCATCTCGACGAGTCAATAATAAGAAAAAAGACAAGAAACCCCGCGACTCTTGCGAGCACAGAGGTCCAATTGGACGCTTCATAGAGTACACCCCGCTGACCATTCCCCGCAAGCATATTGATGTTGAGTTTAATCAAATGAAAGTATTGTTTTATTGTATCTATATGGATTAGAGCGATATCAAAACCGTTCAACAATTTCTATACTTCTAAGCATAAGTTTCAATATTTGTTTGGTTTATAAGTGACGAAAAGTAAAATGCGTAAAATACGAAAGATAAGTTTAAGAGAAATAGACTTGTTGGGAATTGTTTTTCATTCACCGATTCAATATGCACATCCACTATGCCAAAAAGGCCTTTAGACATCGCACCTTAGACAACGCTTTTATACAAAAGCGCTGCTATAAGTAAATTAAAAAATAAAACACGAAAACTGTATACGAAAATGAGTAAAAGTGCTGCTAAAAGGTCGACCTTAGATAGCGCTTCTGAAAAGCGTTGCTAAAAGGGTTAGAAAGTGCTTAAAAAAGCGTTGGGAACGGACCACATTAGCCAGCGCTTCACTGAACCGCTGTCTAAAGTCATATAAATTTTAAAAAAAATTTTAAAAGCGCTGCTAAAAGGGTTGCTTTAGAAAGCGCTTAAAAAAGCACTGGTAAAGGACCACATTAGCCAACGCTTCTCCGAAGCGCTGTCTAAAGTCATATAAATTATAAAAAAAATCTTAAAAGCGCTGCTAAAAGGGTTGCTTTAGAAAGCGTTTAAAAATGCTGGTAAAGGACCACATTAGCCAACGCTTCTACGAAGCGCTGTCTAAAGTCATATAAATTTAAAAAAAATCTCAAAAGCGCTGCTAAAGGCCCATATTAGCCAGCGCTTCTCAAAAGCGGTGTCTAAAGTCATATAATTAGAATTGAAAAATAGAATCCCCATAACTCGTTTCTATTCACAGACCTCCAGAAACGTAACACTTTTCTCTTCGTCCTTTCGTCGTTCCTCCGATACCGCCCTCCTTTCGCCGTCCCTCCGACCGCCCTCCTTTCGCCGTTCCTCCAACCGCCCTCCTTCCGCCGTCCCTCAGTTTCTGTCCTCCACGGTATCTCAAGGTAAGTTCCCCTTGTTCCTATCTCTATTACTGCTATGGTTCTTTCGGTATTTGGTTTATAACATTTATTTTTTTGGACTCTCTTGTAGGACTTCTATCAACCATTTCACCAACATTTGGTTTTGTTAAGCTTGGTTCAGCATTTCCTTCTACATTTCTAGGTATTCATTTCCTTCTACATTTCTAGGTATTTCCTTCTTCATTTCTGCAAAACCCGTGACCTGTTTATAAGTTCGATTAGTTAGTGATATAAACTCTGTTAGGCTGTCCGGTTTTATTTAGTTTCGATGAAGGTTGGATGTTGATGTCACGTTTATTAATGTATAAACTAACCGAGAAACTATTGGGGCTACCCGTTTTGTTTTATTTGTTAGTTTTTCGAGTTTGAATTTAATGTTGTGTCACTTTGTGTGAGAAAATTTGAAAGAGATTTTGATGCGTATTGTTATGAACTCAAGGTTTAATTCAGTTACAGTGCCACTTTGTCGCGATAGTTTGATTTCATTTTGGTTTCGATGACGGCTTGATGTCTATGCCGCGTTATTTGCATAAGATATAGTCGAGAACCATTCATGGGGCAACAATTCATCTTTTATCGTTGCTTTGAGATTCAGACAACTTTATTGTGTAATTTGATTTAAATTCGAAAGCTCGCATGGTTGTGACATCAGGTGCTTTCCCATTTTGTTTCGAATCTTCTTGAGTTGAAACTATCGAGCATTCATAACTTGTTATAGTTGCTTCCCGATTTTTGTTTAATCGAATAAATCATGTGTTAAAATCAATTTTCCATGTTCCGATTCTTAAATTGTGTAACAAAATGAGTTCTTTATTTTTATTTTCATTTGAGGATTGGTATCGTGATTTTATTCTCAACTCTATGCATTTTCAATGTTAGTGTGCTTACTAAAAAGTTGGCTAAGACTTTTTTGTATTGGTGTAGTTAGTCGAAGACCCTCACCGATTCAAAGAACATTAAAGCAGAATCATTCGCCGTCGACACCAATAACCCCTCTTCTTTTTTTGGTAAGTCAAGTTCAAATTCAACATTACCGACTCATTTATTTATTTACTATCTGCTTCCTAAATTATAAAACATTTTATCTATATCAATTAAAAAGCACAATTAATTTTATATAGAAATAATTAATTTTAGTCTATATCGATCTAGAACTAATCCGATTAAATCTTATGAAATATTTCTAAAAGTTTGTATTAATATTCTTTTTGTGTCGCGAAAGTGTTTTTCTTTATGTTCTTTTGAAATAGTTACGTGAATAATTAGTGTTTTTGTTTACCTTAATTAGTAGTAATTCCATGGATAAAAAATGGATGAATGCCGATCGATTGTCAAAAGAGTATGAGAATGGAGTATTGGAATTCATTAAGTTTGTTATTGACCACGTCAAAGACTCCAGTCGAATGAAATGTCCTTGCTTGGGTTGTTGTTATGTGGGTCGGGTTGACGTGGATGGATTGAAATCGCATTTACTGACGCGTGGGATTGATATAAGTTATAAGTGTTAGATATATCATGGTGAGAAAATTAACGAGAATGTTAAACCGGGGGAGAAAAGTAATACGACGACCTATTCTCCATACGATAATGACACAAATACATACGGTTCTGATCGAGTTGAAGAGATTGCAGAAGCACTTGAAGAAGATCTTAAGGATTATCCCAAAATATTTGAGAGGTTGGTAAGCGATGCAGAGAAACCATTGTATAAAGGTTGCACTAAATTCACAAGACTGTCTGCGGTATTAAAGTTGTACAACTTACAGGCGGGCAATGGATGGTCAGATAAAAGTTTCAGAGTTATTAGCCCTTATGAGAGATATGCTTCCAGAGGATAATGTTCTTCCTAATCGAACCTATGAGGCCAAAAAATGTTGTGCTCTATTGGCATGAGCTATGATAAGATACATGCTTGTCCAAACGATTGTGTTTTGTTTCAAAACGAATATGCATTGTTAAATGAGTTCCCTAAATGCAGTTATCTCGATATAAGAAAAAATTGTCTCCAGCAAAAGTCTTATGGTATTTTCCTATAATTCTGAGATTTAGGCGCATGTTTCATAGTGAAACCGATGCAAGACACTTGACTTGGCATGCATATGAAAAGAATTATTGATGGCAAGTATCGACATCCGAAAGATTCACCATAGTGGTCGAAAATTGATGATGATTATCCTGATTTTGGAGAAGAAGCAAGAAACCTTCGCTTGGCATTATCTACTGATGGAATGAACCCACACGGTCTTCAAAGTATCTCACATACCACATGGCCTGTGATTCTTATGATTTATAAACTACCTCCATGGCTATGTATGAAGCATAAGTACACGATGTTATCTATGTTAATTCATGGGCCTAAACAACCAGGGAATGACAAAGACGTATACTTGACACCTTTGATAGAAGATTTAAAGATTTTGTGGGAGAAATATGTGGAGGTTTATGATGGGTATAAGAAAGAAAGTTTCAATTTAAGGGTGATGTTGTTTGGCACAATTAATGATTTTCCAGCATACGAGAATCTATCTGGGTATAGCTTTAACAGTCAACGTGCATGTCCTGTTTGTGAAGATGGAACCGATATGACGCGATTGGAACTTTGTCAGAAGAATGTGTTTCTCGGTAATCATAGATTCTTAAATTCTAAACATCACTACCGTGGGTGGATAAAAGCATTCAATGGAGACATCGAACAACGTAAAGCTCCACCTACATTGGCAGCTGACCAAATTTTTGAAAAGGTGAAAGATGTGTGTACTCAGTTTGGCAAGACTTTTGCATATAAGGTTGTCAAAGGTGGGTGGAAGAAAAGGTCGATTTTTTGAATTACCATATTAGAAGTCTTTGTATGTGAGACATTTTCTCAATGTTATGCATATTGAAAAAAATGTATTCGAAAGTGTTATTGGTAGGTTACTCAATATAAAATGAAAGTATAAGGATGGCCTTAAAGGAAGGGAGGACATGTTAAAGATGGGAATAAGAACTCAATTAGGACCCGTGAAGAAAGGAAGATGAACATATCTCCCAAAACTCATATTTTTGAAAAAAAAGGAAGGTAAAAAATTAATTGGAAATAAAATTGAGACTGTATCAAGGGATGAACGGGAATAAGTGCATTTGTATGTTCTGCACAATGATAGTGAGGTTGAGCCATATGTTGAAATGTAAAAGGTTGTACTCCGAGAGTTAAATCAGAACAGAAATGAAAATTGGATAGTACGAGAGCACAATCAAAGTTTTATACAATGGTTTAAGGATCATATTTATTCAAAGCGCTCTTCAGATACCGCTTCAGTAACAGAAAGGTTGAGATGTTTGGCATATGGTCCAAGTTTGCATGTGTTTTCTCATAGCACATACGCAATAAATCGTTACACATTTTATACCAAAGAACAAGATGATAAAAGTACTATGCAAAATAGTGGTGTCACCGTGCTAGCTAAAGCAATGCACATATCAAGTATGAAGGACTTAAATCCCAAATATGCAAATCTGTCATATTTTGGGGTTATTGAGCATATTTGGGTGTTTGATTATGAGAAGTTTCAGATTCTTATATTTGGTTGCAATGGGTAAATAGTAGTGGCATACGAATGGATAAGTCATGATTTCTGCAAGTTGATCTTAATAGGGTGAGGTACAAAGACAAGCCTTTTATTCTAGAATCTCAAGCGAAACAAGTGTTCAATGTCACTGACCCGACGAGTACGAAATGATCTATAGTGCTTTTATCTAACAAAGTGATTGATGATACCGGTGTAGATCAAGGTGATATTAATGTTGAGAATCAGTCATGTATTAGACGAAATGATCAAGATGAAAATATTATAGAGGATGAATCATATATTAGAAAAGATCATAACGAGGGAATTTGGATCAATTCTGACGCCCGCATTGCTAAGAAACAAGTAATTCATATTCCAACCAAGAAAAGAAAGAGATGTTAGTGAAAGAGGTAATATAGTAAAATATTATATATTATGTCATTTTCAATAAATTTATGTGCTCTTCTTTATTTGTAATTTTTTATATATTCAATTGATTATGGATTTTTATATTGGATTAAAGTTTTTCTTTATTACATGTTAGATGGCTAGTAACGAGGATCACCCACATGATGATGCTATTGATGATGGAGATCATGAGACCGCTATTAATCAGGAAGCATAAATTAGACGGGGAATAACAATTATGAAGAAAGTCATTCGTGATAGAGACCAAGGCATAAAATTAGATGCGCATTGGAGCCAAAGTGGCCAACTAATTGAGCCTAATGGTTCAACGTTGACAAGTTTTATTGGTACACTTGTAATGAATGAAGTTCCAATTACTTGTGATGGTTGGAGAAAACGAGAGTTGAAAGAAGCTAAAGAAATTTTTTGGAGTGAGATACAGGTACCATATTTAATGAAGTTCCAATTTGTTTTTAATGATGATTATGTCTTTAAATTACTTATACTAATGCACTATGTGTATGTTTTTCGTAGAGGTCTTTCAACAATATCGACGATACTAGAAGAACTTTTTGTCTCCGATTGGCCGGAAAACTACTAAGAGGGTTTAAGACTTTTTAAAATATCAATTTTCTTAGGGATGCAGATAAATTTTTTGTTGATGCAGAGCTTCTATCTAAATATGCAAGTTTGGTTTCACCTAAAGAATGGGAAACATTTAAAGCCAAACGAAAAACCCAACAATTTCAGAGTGTAAGTGAAACAAATCGGCAAAGAGCATCAAGTCCCGCATATCCATACAGAAAAGGGCGTATTGGATATGGACGCTTAGAACAGTCTATCGTAAGTATCTATAAATTTCAATGATATACTTGTTCATCCTGAATTATATTTGATCATATTATTTGGCTTAATGTGTAGTTAACAAAGGAGAATAGTTTTGAAACATCTCTTCCGGCACATGTTTTGTGGAAGGAAGCCCGTGTGGGTAAGGATGGAGTTGTCAAAGAAGATGTTTAAAAAGTTTTTGAGAAATGTGTAAGTATAGCATTATTTCTTTAATTAACTAAAATGTTTAGTAACATATAATTAAGACAAATTTTCAATATTCATATAAATTTCAGGAGACTCTATCTCAGCCTATATGTCCAGATGAAGACAATGATTGCAGGAGCATACTTAGTCGAGCATTAGATGTTCATGAGTATTCAAGTCGAGTGAGGGGTAAGGGATTTGGAATCACTCCAAAATCCTTGAAGATGAAAACACAAAAGACTTATAGCAATAAAGAACTGCAGGAAACCTTGGAAGCACTACAAGCTGAAATCCGTGAATTGAGAAGGGAAAAAGAATTAAGAGAGCAAGCTTCGGGTTTTAAAGCTACTAGTGACAAAGGTAGTATCGGTTGTAATTTTTAACCGAATCTTCCATATGTAATTATATATATCATTATGAAATTAAAGTAGCTTAATTTATTTAATTGAAATATATACACAATAACAATTTGAAATTTATTATTGGTTTTAGGGCATTTCGCATTGTCAACTCTACTTATCGTCACCGACTTATCGGACGATTGGCAAGGGAAAAGTGAATAACACTTAGGGAGAATTACTTCACACAAAACCACTCCCTACTGGCTATTTGAAATTATCAGTTGACATTGCTTTGGAGAAGGATGCGTTATTACCATATCTTGACGATATTTCGGATGCCACACTGGTGGGATATGCAATAGGTTCGTTTGTTGCATGGCCGTCAAGCCTCATTGGTGTAGATGATGAGGTATTCTTAAAACCATATATATGAACCTTTGAGTATTCAATGTTTTTACGCGCATTTTACGTACATTTGTTTTTACATGGGGATTCCACGGCAAACCGGGTCAGTTGCATCAATAAAAGAGGTACATCACAATTATATGATATTTATGCATGAAAAATATTAATTCGTGATCTTATACTTCACATAACTAATTATATGATCTTTAGATTCATTCTAAAGAGAATGAAGATGTCGGTAGGAGTAAGAATCCTGAAATTAGCAACATTTCCATACAAAAAAGGTTGTTGCTAAGAAGACCGTGGCTAAAAAACAACTTACTTCCAAGTTTAGGTCGTGCCTTGGGACATTTTTAGAAATGTCTGATATTCCGGAAGGAAATACTCGTCTTCTACCTATGAAGTTTGGTATTTTTGGTTTTGCATATTCCAAAACAATTGGTATGGAGGATTTTGATCAAGTTTTAAAACATACACAATTAGGCCTCAGTGTTGTTAATACACACATAAGGTATATCCGATCTATTTTTTCTAATTAATTGATCAATTCATTTACTTTTTTCAAATGTTAATGAGGTCTTTTATTTAAGGTTTTTGTATGAAAAATTGATGCGCCCGAGTGGATTGGAGAAATATTCACTTTCTTATCTCCTTACAATACCAACTTAGGGTTAATCATGCATAAACCAGATGAAGTCATAACGTATGTGTGATACGGTGGGAGAACTGACTTGAGGGTTTTACGTTTTATCGCAAATGTTGCGGTTAGCAAGAGTCGCCACCGACTTTTCTTTTATCCAAAAGGAAAGGTGAAAAATCACAGGAAAGACCTTTGAGATGTTTTATTGAGTTCGGGAGGTAGATTATGAAAAGGGACGGTATTAGCACCCTTTTCATCCATGGTTTTCCATGGGCTCTTAGTTACTTGCTTAGATCACTTGCTTTTGTTGTTTGAAAATGTGTTTCGTGTGGTTTTGAAAATATTTTGTAAAAGAGGCCATTCGTTTAGGCAATATTTGTAATGATTCTCGTTCGTAAGAATGTATACAAAGATGTTTGTCTTTTTTAAAAATGTTTTCAATGATTGTAAGATGTTTTGAAATGTGTGTGTTTGTTTTGAAAGTAGCAAGGATATTTGTTTGAAATGGAGCAAGTAACTAGAAGTAATCTACCTACTCAAATGTTTTTCTTGTGCATTTTCTATTCCTTTGACATTGTTGTCTTACCATTGATTTGGTAAGCAACCATATCTTTGGATGTAAACGGGACGAGCGTGGGTCATCGTATAACCATGATTAGCAATGTTTGCAAAGTATCTTAGCATTTTTATGGACCAAGATCATTTTGTAAGACGACTTTTTGAATAGCGTCATCGAGGGACTATGATCTTATATTTGTTTTGTTTTGCCAAGATACTTCACATGCGTAATATGGCCATTTTTGTTTTAGGCAACCAAGTGGAGAAACCCTAAGGATGCTTGTGTGCAAGTGTATCATTTTCATGCTTTGGTTTTATCTTGTATTTAGGGTTTTCTATTTTGGTTTGTTTCGATCTTACCATACAAACCCTAATTATTAATCATGGTATGTAAAGCGATAAATTGCGTAATGTAAATATTACTAAGCTATTACAACAATTTTATGGGAGGGGGGAATACAAATTTGAATGGGGGATTTGCAAAAATGTAAACCTAAATAAATTATTACAACCAAATCAAATTTGTATGAATTAGAATAAATAATACAATATTTAAAGATGCAATATAATATACATGTGAGGAAAAGATTTTTGTTTTATTTTTATGTAAAAGAAATTTTAATCTAAACTTAAAATTATAAGGAAAAGAAATTAATTTTTTAGAAGGGAGGTTTTAACCCTAATTTCTATTTTAAAAGAAAATAAAGTTTATGTGTATTATTTTTTATGTATTTTTTTATATCAAAATAATAAATAATATTGTATATAAAAATATAAAGTTTTTTTTTATATATGCAAAAATGAGTATTTATGAGTATGGAATAAATAAATTAAGTTAAATATATTTTAATTTTATCTTACAAGTTTATTAAGAAAATAAATAACATATTTAAAAATAAAATATATTTCTATGTGAAAAGTAAACTGAAATAAAAATGCAATAGTATGAAATTTACATTTTTTTGGGATTTTTATGCATCAAAGAAATATTTAATATATTAAAATGAAAATAAAATAAATAAAATAAAAGTATAAAAAAGTTGGGCAAAGGGGGTGCAGTAGAAAAACTGGTAGTAGTGTGTTAGTAAAAAAAAACTATGGTACAAAGAACTAAGCCCAAACTTGCAAAAAAAATCACAAAGCTGAAAAATGGAAAAAATATGGAGAACAAAAGTAGCACCCAGGTTCGAACCCAGGACATGGGTCTTACCAGCGTGCTACTTTGCCACTGGGGTGGCTATACATCCATTTTCTTAAGTGAAGCAAAAATAATATAACATGAAACAAGTCATTGCTCTGTACTTCATCTTCTTCCCCAAGCTTGGCCAGACATCTTGTAACTCTCTCATTCTTCTATGAAAATGAAAACTCATAATATGAAAGTTGTAGTATTTGATCTCACGATTCCAACCATATAAGTAATGTAAACTAACAATCAAAGATCATAGAGAATTTTAAAAGCCCTAAATTTAAACCTAAATTTTTCAGAAACTTCAAGTTCTAAATTCTCTCAACTCAGGCCAAATAAATGTAAGATAAATATATGTACAGTTTCGTTGCAATGAGGACTACATTATTTATTCACAAATCGTGGCCAATGGTTTCCTGTACAAGGAGATAGAAGTTGAGATTTTACCACCTTCAGTTGAAATCGTGGATGGAACTGGAGTGAGTTTGATGGAGGCCTGATGCTTGCTTGAGCTTCCTTGAACTTCCCTGAATGTATTCCCACCCTTGCCTTGCTCTGAAAGTGTCTGAAACTCCTTGGCCAAGTCAACCTGCAAGCTTTGAAAACAAAAATGGCAGATGATGGAGAAGGGGTTACAATATAGGGATAAAGGTCTGGATTAGTTATATATCAAGTAGGTAAGATGTTTTGATGATCAAGAATGGAAACGCATGAGCCAAATGGAAGATTGGTATGCTTATGCCAAAACTGCAAGTCTTGACAGTTTTTTGGTGTTTTTGAGCTTGGGAGTGTTTCAGGCCTTAACTAATCGTGTCTTGTGTTGTATTATGTTTGCATATTAGTATATAATCAATTTCATGTCAACCCTCCAACAGATGTGCCAACTCTAGCCTTTTGGCAACTTTTCATGCCTTTGAAGTAAAATGAAGGAACAAGGCTTGCCATGCTTGTACTTGCTTTCTTAGGGTTGGTATAAACTTGTACAAATTGCTTTAGGCCTGTAAGACTTGTATGTGCAATGGAGACAGGTGCAATGCTCAAGAATTGGAAAGTGGCAAAAGTTGAGCTTTTTCAAAATGGCAATGGTCACTTTATGCCATTTATGGAATTACAACTTGGATAACGGATCTAGGGCATGGATAAAAGCCTTTTCAATTGAGTAAGCATTAAATTAAGGAGTGAGGAACAAGTTTTGGACCTTTAAAGCATGGATTAGGCATCATAGGTACTGATTGGAACTTTGTTCTTCATGAAATGGCTTGGACAAAAAGTGATAAATTGCCAACTTCATCTCTTCGATTCTCCTTACTCAAAAATGATCTTGAGGAGTTCTTGGACATTTTGGAAAACTTGTAATGTTCTCTATAATTAATCTTTGAAATGAATTTTGAGATACCTCTTGGAACTAGGTAAAAAATTGCCATGAAGTTTGGTCCAAAACCTACCTAAATTAGGGCCAAAATTCACTAAGTTATTTAGTTCATGACCATGTATTCATAAATTTATATCTTGAGATCCAAGAATCTTTAGGGAAAAGTGTGAGAAGAAAAGTTGTATATTTCATGGAGGTCTAAAACTTTCATGTTGGGAACTTTCTTTGAATCATTATGCATCATGGTGAAAAAATGACCTAAAGTTGAGAAAAAATAAGAAAATTTTCTATACTTAGAAAATTTCTAAGTTAAGAAAAATTTCAAATTTAAACCCTAATCTTCAAACTTGGATTTCTTAATGAACAAGCTTCACATTTTGACATTTTTTGATGAGTTATGACCCTTGGCACTTGATTTTGACCAAAAAGTCAAAGTTTGACTTTTCAGTGTACAATTGACTTTTGATCAGTTGACTGTAAATTTCATCTGTCAATCTAATGAGATTGAAATGTTTTGAGCCATGTAATAAGGTTAAGATGATGCAATTGGATCCTTGAAATCATGCTTTAACTCAATTGGTCATTTTCTAGGTTAAAAATCAGAAATTGCCCTTCCTTAGTCAAAACCCTAATTTTTGACCATTTTTCCCTTTTGGTAATTTGATCAAATTTCTTGAGGAATTGTGATTCAAACTTGACCAAATGATACATATAAGTTTAAAATGTTGATGTGGATCAAAAATTATGAAGTTTGACTGTAAATTGGCCATGGTTGACCTTTTTCCCCAATACAGCTGATTTTTAGGTCAACTGTCCAATTGACTGATCAAAAATATAGTTCAAAGCTTGAAACTTGTCCTGAGTGATCTTAGGGATCCATAATGATGTTTGAAAGTAACATGAAGCATTGATAGTCCACAAATCTTTGTGCAATCTTAATCGGGACTTTATAAGTCTGTCGGGATACTAACTGCAAGTATACAATTTAGTCGTTGTAGTTTTAAAAGATTATCGAACCCACAGAGACTAAGGATCAATCGCATACGATCTAATGCTACAGTTTGTTTAACTAAGCGATGAATATTCGATTTTTGGGGGAAACAATTTAATTAAAAATAATAGTAATAGTTATACCGGTATGTGATAATCAGACTTCAGGAATTCGGTGAATCGCTTGGCCTATAAAGTATTTCGGTAAAAGCTAATTGTTTAAAAACCTGAGACATACACTCTCGTGTTCATGAAATAAGTTATGTTACTAAACCTAGTGGATGCACTTTAAATTTAATAACACTTTTTGAAAACAATTCGAGTTTAATTAATTTATTAAAACACTCTCGTGTATTTAAAAATTAATGTTTCGTTACCACTATCTGGGTTGAACCCCAACTCTCGCATGCAGGTTCTTGCCTTAATTAATTTCCCACTCTCGTGGCAAAATCGTGTTAATTAACCTCTCACTCTCGTGACAAGGGTAGTTAAATTAATCTTGGAAATTGGAAACCAGAAATTGTTTTATAAATATTTTTGGCCAAGGTATCACTGAATTCCTTCAGTTCTTAAGAGTCACATACCAATATTAATAAATTAGTCGGACATAATAAATTTAACAGCAATGCAATTCAAAATATAATTCATAACAATAATTGGCATAATATAAAAATGAATAAATATTAATTGCAATAAAAACCTGGAATCAAAGTTGCTATGGTAATCTTGAAGTATTACAATAATCCTTGAGCTTGATTGCAGTAAATAAATCGTGTTAATTCTTGAATGAAGAATTAACACCTAAAACTAAAAACTAAAGCTTGGAATGAAAATTACAGCAACGTAGAAAAACTCTAAAACAAGAAAATAGAAATAATTGTAAAAGAATAATAAATTTGCTCTGAGAAAATTCCTTCGACCCCTGGTACGTTGCACTTGCACACATATATATAGCAGAGGAAAAATAGCAGTTGCCAAGTCTTGAGGAAAGGTTGAATGGAGAAAATATAGGGAGCATTATTAGTGGGTGGAGGAAAAATAGCAGAACGAGTCTGCCCTTGCGTTGCCCACGTCTCCACTCTTTACAACGCCCATCTTCACGCGTGTGACGGTCGTCACAGGTGGGTGACGGACGTAACACGCTTAAGTAGCGCATTACACTCGTCAGTGATGTGTGACGAGCGTTACTCCAAGTTGGGGGGTGTTACGCCCATCACAAGGGTGTGACGACCGTCACTGCTCCAAAAATCCAAACTTTGTATTTTTTTAGTTCTTTTTCTATTTGTTTATTGTCTAGCCTTCTTCATGTTGTCCTTTTCCATTGGTTTGAGTTGACAAATGTTATACTTGTAAAAAGACAAATAATCTCGGAATAATCGGGGGTTAGACGACTCAATGAAATATAAAATCGGTAAAAAACGTGATAATTATATGATATGTTTTCTCGTTATCAAATTCCCCCATACTTAAACCTTTGCTTGTCCTCAAGCAAATAGTCATTCGAAAGGTCGGACAAGTTTTGTCAAGCGCATAAGCATGACATACCTTCGATTTTTAAAGTAATTTCGGGAAATCCTCGTCGGTTCGGCCAATACTTGAGTAAAACACTAAAGATACGCTAATGACACAAGCAATAAGCTTAGTCGTAGGCTTCCATTTCAAACGAGCTATCCAATGGTTCCGTTATAATTCTGCCCGGAGTTCCTCGTATCTATTTCACCCGGTTTCGTTTTGGCGCAATCACATTAAGCCCTTTGTCTTAGCACGTACGTAGTGGAGTAACCGGTTAGTGACTTTGATCCTTTCAGCACGGGGTCTGGTACATGAGTGTGGCAACCTTACATATGTTATCCAAATTGGAGGTTGTGGGGGATTGGGCCGTAGCACGCCCTACCGAGTTCAGAACCAGATACCTCTGAACCAACCAACACTGGATTCCTTCATTATTTGCTCAGCTCTTATATGTGCCCGTATATTTTGGTACACAAATTTTCTTTTCTTTTAGCAGCGAGATAGGAAGGATATTTTTAGAATCAGGCATCAAACACTTATATTCATCGATTCTCCACGTGGTTTATGTTAAGACGGTGCTGACTGCTAGTATAAACTACTAGGGGTTACTTCTAGAACTTGAAACTACAAATATCGGTATAATGGTTATTGAAACGGATCGCGTAAGTAGGAAGTCTACGGTGTCATAACCGTATTGATCTTGTTATGTCGTTTTCGGATTCCTCAACTGGGATTTCGTTAAAATAGGTATGTCGGGCTAATGCGAAGATAAATTTTTTTCGGTATGGCTAAATAAAGCGAAGAATTCGAATCGAGACATATCGTAAGAATTTACTAGTTTATAAAAGATTGAAAGGTACCTCTCCCACACAAAATCCGACATTGTCCTCAATGTTGCGGTATATAGGCGGGGAAGTACAATTACAAAAACAAACGGAAAAGAAATGAAACAGAAAAATAATAAATTACATAGAAATTAAAGAAAGACTACTGGTGGCCACGTCCTCTACTCCTGGTGCGAGAGCGTCTGGTAGAAGTGGCTTCAGTGTCAGTGTCTTGGAAACCAAGGGTGCTGACGTCCATCCTTAAGGCGTTAAGCTCTGACAGGGCCTCATCTAACCTCTCATTCATGTTGCGCTGCCCAGTCAAGATCTGAGTGTTTTGAGCGCACATAGACTCAAATTGTTCATGTTGCCTTCTTTCAAGTGCCGCGTTCATTTAGTTCTGCATATGGAGGGCGCGGAGGATGTCTTCAAGATTAATAGGAGGAGGTGCAGATGAGGATCCTGGAATGTCGTGGACTGGAGGAGCACTATCCAACTCTTCTTGCATTTCGTCTGCGGGGGCTGCGGGTTAGTCTTCATGAGCAGGTGCACGCTCTGCGGGAATTTCAGGCTCGAACAACCAGTTTGCTCGGTTACTTGGATCGATTCGGTCCCTGCAAGGCAAAATGATGTTCTGATAGACAGTGTTCCTGATTATAGGGTGGAATCTGCCATCTTCCCGCTCGTAAATGAGATGTGCGGCTTTGCAGTGATCCAAAGTTAGCAAAGCCGGTGCCATAGAAGGCAAGGTTGCGAGAGCAGCACCGTAGTTCATACCTATGGCAATTGAAGTGACCAGCCCTCCAAAATAAAATGGCTTTCCGCCTCTAGCACAAATAGAGTGGATGTGAGTGAGTAAGAACGGGGCGGCATTGATCTTTTGCCCAGTGAACGCGCAATGCAAAAAGAAGAGCTCCTTGGAGTTGAGCTTATGGTTACTGTCGCGGGCGAAGATTGTGTTGCTAAGGATGCGGTGGAAATAGCGGATGGCCGGATCATGAATGTGGGTGGCATTCAGGTGGTCGTAGGATCCGGCACTGATATTCGTCAAACTGTGCCATAAGTTGAAAGCTTCCTCACCAAAATTATCCGGCACCCGGAGATGAGCACCTTCGTCCGAACAAAAGCCTAAAAGTCACGTGATGTCGGATTGAGGCAACTCGTGCTCAATGCCAAACATGCGGAATTTGGCCAGGCCTGACAGTTGGTTTGTGGCACCTGGCGGAGTGATGTAAACAAATGAACTCAAGAACTCAAGAGTAAGAGTTTCATAGATCGGTCTTGGTTCGCGGTACAAGTTCCACAAACCCACACTTTGCAATATATGGCGGACACTGTCAAGTAGTCCCAAACTTCTCAGACAGTCGATGTCAACGTACCTTGTGGGTTGGAGACCTCGACGTTGAAATTTCTAAAACTTTTCCCGTTGATTTTCTCCTTGTTCGCCGATTCTGAAAGTGAGGGGCGGGGGCTTGTGGGTTGTTTGCCATGGTGTAGGTAGAATTTGTTTGCAAAAGGTTTGGAATATAAAATGGGGTACTGTGTGGATAGTAATTTAGTGTTGGGAGTTTTTAGAAGTTAGAAAAAAAATGGAGTGAAGTGGGTAGTTTTCGTATGATGTGGTAACATGGGGGAAATGGGTTTATGAAGGAAATGGTTGGAACGGTTCTGTAATAGCCGTTCTGATACATTGTATGCGTGACGGTCGTCACGAGGGTGTGACGGTCATCATAAGGCAAAAAGGCGTGTTACGCTCGTCACAAGGGTGTGACGGTCGTAACGCGTTCAGTGTCATTAATGAGACGACCGTTACAGGACCGTTGGGGGTGTTTATATATATTTATATATTTTTATTATTTTCTTGGTAATAAGGTTTGAAGTATTTTAAATTTTTGAAATATTTTAATTGATTAAAGTTTTGAATATATTAAAGTAATCTAATAATAAAAGTTTTGTAATATTAGTTACCAGCACATAACGAAATAGTAATATTGCGGTAAACATAAACCGTAAATAAAAAGAAATACACAATATGCTGAAGATGAAAAGAAATGAAAATTAAAATAAACTTGGTACTTTAAATAATTGAATAAATTCATAAGAAATTGTTTCGAAATAACTAAAAATGATAAAATGCTGAAATAATATCTAGAATCCCTCCCACACTAAAACTAAACAGTGTCCCCACTGTATGTACAAATGCGAGAGAAAATAATAGGATAACAATGACAACTCTAGCCACGGGGAGGCGGAAACATATGCTGGTGCATGTACTCCAGCTGATCGGTCACCAAATCCATGAAGGCTATGAAGTCCACCCGGAGAGATGTCGGCTCGCCCCACATGTCAGTAATTGCTTCATGCAAAGAGTGCAGGGTAACAGTAGGTGAAGGTGGTGTAATCTCGGCAGCCTGGGTGGCGGTCTCAGCGGAGGTAGCCTACTGTTCCCAAGGATCGGGGAACTCATGGTATCCTGGTGGTGTGGCAGGATCTTCAGCAGCAGTAGTAGTGTTTGGGACCTCGTAAATGTCAACAGTAGATGGTGAGGAGGGCGGTGTAGCAGGATGGTGAAGGTCAAAAGGCCAGTTATCTCTGTTATGCACACTGGTGATAGGGTCCGAAAGCTTAAACTGGTGGACGATCTGATGATTAACTAACAGGTCAAATTGATCTGGTCCAAGGTTCCCGATAAGGCTAGTGTTGAAGCAGAATGCAATGTCCATTGGCTTTATTCCATAAAGCGGGGCTGATCCGAGCATAGGCCTGCGGAGTCCAATTGCGTTTGATAGCACGGTAACTAAACCACCCAACAGGATTTGTGCATTTGGAGTCTGGATGATACGCTCCATATTAGCGAGCATATAAGCGACACCGTTTACTGGACGACTCTGGGATGCACAATACATAATGAATAACTCATCGCGGGATACATATGTGACATTCTGATGTTTGCCAAAGATGGTGTGGGCGATGATCTTGTGAAAATACCTGATAGTCGGGTTATGGATGCATTCAGAATAAAGATCAGACGACTCAGGGTGGTTATTACCAGCGATGCTTCCCTAGAAAAAATCAAGATCAGAGTCAGGCAAGAGGTCCTCCCGTGTCATAGTGATAACATCAGGTCCAAAAGGGAACCCAAGTAGGTAGCTAAACTCCCGGAGGTTATAAGTGTAGTCCATGTTAAACATCCTGAAAGTGATCAACCCACGGTTGAATCCTATCCCATGATTTGGAAGGAAGCTCAGGGTGCTCAGGAACTCAAGGGTCAGCTTCTTGTAAGTACAGAACCGTCTTCGGATAGGAGCAGTGTCCCAGCCAATCTGATGTAGCAAGTACATGACACTCTCACGAATGCCAAGAGAGGTCATAGTATGGTCATCTGCGTAGATAGTAGGGCGCATTTCCCGCTCAGCCAGGTCCGCAAATCGTCTTCTTTGGTGTCTGCTTCTCAATTTGACATTCATGAATTTTACACAGGCCATAGCGCTAAATATGAAAGCAAAAGAATTACCCCCTGAAAATATTTGATAAATGTTTGAAAAAAGGAGAAACTAAGTTAGTATTTTCGGGTTAAGAAATTGCCAAAGTTAAATCAAAAAGAAAAAAGAAAGTTTAAAGGGAAAATAAAAATAGAAGAAAAATATAAAGGAGTAAGAGATGCAATCATGAAAATGTTTTAAAGAAAAAGAAAATAAAAATAAAAAAAATGTTAAGGTAGTAAAAATAATTAAAGTAAAACATGGGTTGCCTCCCACGAAGCGTCTTTATTTTATGTCGACGGCTCGACAGTTAATGCCTATTCAGTTAGGTATTGGGGTAGGCGGCTCACTTAACTGAAGATAAGTCGAATAGTTGATATTTCCGACGTTAAAGTAGTGCTTTAAGCGCTGGCCATTGACTATGAATGGTTCGATAGAACTGCCTTTAATTTCTATCGCACCACTTGGGAAAACTTTGGTAATTTCGAATGGTCCGGACCATCTGGAACGTAATTTTCCCGGGAAAATTTTCAGTCTAGAGTTGAATAGGAGTACAATGTCTCCTTCCTTAAATTCTTTCCGCGAGATACGCTTATCGTGCCATTTTTTGTTCTTTCTTTATAGATTCTAGCATTTTCATAAGCGTCTAAACGCAATTCTTCTAATTCATGGATATCTAACACTCGTTTCTCGCCAGCAGTCTTGTAATTTAAGTTAAGGGTTTTTATGGCCCAATACGCTTTATGTTCTAATTCTACTGGCAAATGACAAGATTTTCCATAAACTAATTTGAACGGCGTTGTTCCGATAGGGGTTTTAAAAGCTGTCTGATATGCCCAAAGAGCATCATTTAGCTTGGAGGACCAATCTTTTCTGGATGAAGTTACAGTTTTCTCAAGGATTTGTTTTATCTCCCTATTTGACACTTCCACTTGTCCGCTCGTTTGAGGATGGTATGGTGTGGCTATGCGATGTTTAACGCCATATTTTGAAAGTAACTTTTCGAAGATTCTAGAGATAAAATGGGACCCACCATCACTGATTACTAGTCTTGGTACACCGAACCGTGGGAAGATAATATGCTTGAATAGTTTTAGTACCACACGTGTATCGTTTGTGGGTGCAGCGATGGCTTCAATCCATTTTGATACGTAGTCGACGGCTACCAAAATATACTTATTTCCAAAAGATGCGGGGAAGGGTCCCATGAAATCAATTCCCCATACATCGAAAATTTCTACTTCGAGGATTCCTTTTTGCGGCATTTCGCGCATCTAGATATATTTCCTGTGCGTTGACATCTATCGCAGTTCATAATTGCAACGTGGACGTCTTTCCATAAGGTGGGCCAAAAGAAGCCAGCTTGAAGTATTTTTGCACAGGTTTTCGACGTACTAGCGTGTCCACCATAAGGGGCGGAATGGCAATGGGAAATGACGTCGTCTATTTCATCGTTAGGGATGCAGCGACGGTAGATACCATCGGCGCCTCTTTTAAAGAGTAATGGTTCATCCCAAAAGTAGTGTTTAAGATCATGGAAAAATTTCTTCCGCTGTTGGTACGTTAAATCGGGTGGTAAAACACCGACAGCTAAATAGTTGACGAAGTCAGCGTACCATGGTAATGTGGTGTTAGTACAAATGGCTTTTACTACCGCAGTTGTTAAAGGTTCATTGTTTTGATCTAAACTATCGGTAGGGTTTATCTCTAGCTTAGCAACAAGGCGTTCATAAGGGAAGTCTTCATTTATGGGAACACTCTCGGTTTGGATTCCATCTAATCTCGATAAATGGTCAGCTACCACGTTTTCAGTTCCTCTCTTGTCTTTTATTTCTAAGTCAAACTCTTGTAGGAGTAAGATCCATCTGAGTAGTCGCGGTTTGGCGTCTTTCTTGCTTAGTAAGTATCGGATCGCAGCATGATCCGTGTAAATAATGATTTTGGCACCTACTAAGTAGGAACAAAATTTATCCAATGCGAATACCACAGCTAAGAGTTCCCTCTCCGTAGTGGCGTAATTCATTTGTGCGGGATCGAGTGTTCTGCTTGCGTAGTAGATAGCATGAAGCTTTTTTTCTTTGCGTTGTCCTAGGACTGCGCCTACAGCATAATCGCTCGCATCGCACATTATTTTAAATGGTAGATTCCACTCACGAGGTTGCATAATAGGTGTTGAGATTAAGGCTTCTTTAAGTGTCTCAAATGCGTTCAAGCATTTATCGTCGAAAATAAACTCAGCCTCTTTCATTAATAATTCAGTTAGTGGCTTGGTGATTTTAGAGAAATCTTTTATAAAACGTCAGTAAAAACCCGCGTGTCCTAGAAAGCTTCTTATTTCTCTAACTGTTTTGGGTGGTTGAAGGTTTTTGATAATTTCGATCTTTGCTTTGCCGACTTCAATCCCTCTGTTTGATACAATGTGACCCAACACAATTCCTTATCTCACCATGAAGTGACATTTTTCCCAGTTGAGCACTAGGTTGACATTGACACAGCGTTTCGGTACTAATTCAAGATTTGATAAACATCCGTCGAAACTCTCTCCACAGACAGAGAAATCGTCCATGAATACTTCCATAATTCCGTCTAAAACGTCTGCGAAAATTGCCATCATGCATCGTTGGAAGGTTCCAGGTGCGTTACATAGTCCAAATGGCATTCTTCGGTATGCAAAGGTACCATAGGGACATGTGAACGTGGTTTTCTCTTGATCATCAGGATGAATGGGAATTTGAAAGAATCCTGAGTACCCGTCAAGATAGCAGAAATGAGAATGTTTGGCTAAACGCTCGAGCATTTGGTCAATGAACGGTAATGGGAAATGGCCCTTGCGCGTAGCTTTGTTTAGTTTTCTGTAATCTATACACATTCTCCATCCTGTTTGGGTACGTTGTGCTACCAATTCACCTTTTGTGTTCGTTATAACCATAACACCTCCTTTCTTAGGCACCACGTGAACTGGACTTACCCAGTTGCTATCTGATATTGGGTATATGATGCCTGCTTCTAGTAGTTTCTGCACTTCCTTCTTAACGACTTCACTTAGGATAGGGTTTATTCGTCTTTGATGTTCTCTAGAAGTCTTGCAGTTCTCCTCCAGCATAATGCGGTGCATACAGAGAGAAGGGCTTATTCCTTTTAGATCTGATATATTATAGCCTAATGCGGCTGGATATTTCCTTAACACACCAAGAAGTTTTTTGGTTTCGATCTCTCCTAATTTGGCATTGACTATAACTGGTCGTTCGAGTTCTTTATCTAAGAATTCATACCTAAGATCTTCAGGTAACGTTTTAAGTTCTATACCAGGTTTCTTATTAGTTGGGGCAGGATTGGGTGTTAAGGCTAAACATTCGCTTAGGTCGGCATCTAAGTGTTCTTGTTTCCAGTCCTCGTTCTTAAGGATAGTTGGTGTCTGAATTTTCAGCATCGCAGAATAGGTGTCCTCTTGGCATTCAAGTTCTTTGACACATTCATCAATAATATCTAGGAGACAACATGAGTCATCTATAGCAGGGGCTTTAAAGAATTGGGAAAGAATGAATTCTACTTTTTCTTCTCTTACCTCGAAGGTAAGTTTTCCTTTCTTAACGTCTATGATGGCTCTTGCAGTAGCTAAAAATGGTCTTCCTAGTATGATGGGAATGTTTGAATCTTCCTTGATGTCCATTATTATGAAGTCAGTGGGTATGTAAAATTGTCCTATTCGGACAAGAATGTTTTCTAGCATACCAACAGGAAATTTGACTGATTTGTCGGCTAGTTATAGGGACATCTTGGTAGGCCTCATGTCGCCTAATTTGAGCTTCTCGCAAATAGATAAGGGCATTAGACTGGCACTGGCTCCTAAATCACATAGAGCTTTGTCTATGACAGATTTTCCAATTACACATGGTATGGAGAAACTACCAGGATCTTTTAGCTTTGGAGGCATGTTATTTTGAATTATGGCGCTACATTCGGCAGTTAGCATAACAGTTTCGTTTTCAACGATTTTTTTCTTATTAGACAATATTTCTTTTAGGAATTTAGCATATGACGGCATTTGGGTTATAGCTTCTGTAAACAGAATAGTAACGTTTAATTGTTTCATAAGTTCTACAAATTTCTTGAATTGTCCCTCGTTCTTGGATTTTGCAAGTCTTTGGGGGTATGGAATTGGTGGTTTATATGGTGGTGGAGGCACATAAGGTTTTTCTGAAGCCTCTCTGTTCTCATTCGCGTCTTCCTCTACATTTTCAGATTGATCTTTCGACTTCTCTATTTCTTTTTCAGGTTTTTGATACATGGTCGGGTTTTGGAGTCTAGGATCTACTGGTCCATCAAGGGTTGTCCCACTTCGTAATGTGATACCATTTGCATGTCCTTTAGGATTGGGCTGTGGCTGTCCAGGAAATGTAGCAGCAGGTGCGGAAGAACTAGCTTGGTGTTGTGCTACTTGGGAGATTTGGGTTTCTAACATTTTATTGTGCGTTGCTAGGGCATCTACCTTGTTTGCTAATAACTTCAACTGTTCACCGTTGTGAATGTTTTGATTGAGGAATTCTTTGTTTTGTTGGGCTTGATTAGCGATAAAATTTTCCATTAGGATTTCAAGGTTAGATTTCTTAGGAATGTTAGGAACATTAACAACAGGGTTTTGATACCCTGGAGGTACAGCAGGTGCTTGGCCAGGTGCATATAAAGCGTTATTGCTCTTGTAAGAGAAGTTAGGATGGTTCTTCCAACCAGGATTATATGTATTGGCATAAGGATTACCTTGAGCGTAATTTACCTGATCAGCTGATATTCCTGCTAAGATTTGACATTCGGTTCCAACATGACCAGGAACTCCACAAACTTCGCAGCTTGGGGTAACTGCAGCCACGGTAGTTGCAGGAGGTAAGGTCAAGCTTTCTATCTTTTGGGTAAGAGCATCTACCTTAGCATTAACTTTATCTAGGCTACTAATCTCGTACATCCCACCTTTGGGTTGAGTTTTCTCCATAAATGTTCTTTCTCCTCCCCACTGATAGTGGTTTTGAGCCATGTTTTCAATAAGTTGGTTAGCTTCATCATAAGGTTTGTCCATCAGTGTACCACCTACGGCGACATCTATAGAGAGTCTTGTGTTGTACAAGAGTCCATTATAAAACATGTGGATTATCAGCCATTTTTCTAATACGTGATGTGGGCACATTCGCATCATATCTTTGTAGCGCTCTCATGCATCGAATAGCGATTCAATATCCTTCTGCCTAAATCTGTTGATTTGGGCTCTTAGTGCAGCGGTCTTGCTTGGGGGAAAGTATCGTGCTAAGAATACAATCTTCAGTCCTTCCCACGTAGTGACGGAATTTGATGGCAAGGATTGCAACCAAGCCCAAGCTCTATCTCTTAGTGAGAAAGGGAAAAGACGTAATCTTATCGCATCTTTACTAACACCATTTGCTATAACTGTGTCGGCAAATTGAATGAATTTTGTAAGATGTTCATTCGGATCCTCAGAAGGATCTCCAGAAAATTGGCGTTGTTGGATAGCTGATATCAATGACGGTTTCAACTCGAAATCGTTTCGGTTTATTGCTGGAGCAGCAATGCTGTTGTGGGGTTCTTGTTGTGATGGAGCTACGTAATCCTTCAATGGACGGGTCCTTTGTTCTTCGGCCATGTCTAATTCTGGATTGGTTTCGGTTTCAGAGGAAGAATTAGAATATGTTTCAGAATCAATCTTGATTTCAGGTTTGGGTAAAGGAATAGCGTGATTTAAACAGTAATCCCTGACTGCACGTCTTACGGAAAGAATGCGTTCAGGTTCGTCCGTCCATTTGTCAAGTGGTTCGCCTTGTGAGCGAGTCCTTGGCATACAAATCGAAAAAGGGTATCTGTTGCCTAGTCTAAACGCGCAACAGAAGAATCGTAATTAATTGACTACCAGTCCCTGGCAACGGCGCCAGAAACTTGATCGGGACTTTATAAGTATGTCGGGATACTAACTGCAAGTATACAGTTTAGTCGTTCTAGTTTTAAAAGATTATCGAACCCACAGAGACTGAGGATCAATCGCATACGATCTAATGCTACAGTTTGTTTAACTAAGCGATGAATATTCGATTTTTGAGGGAAACAGTTTAATTAAAAATAATAGTAATAGTTATACCGGTATGTGATAATCGGACTTCGGAAATTCGGTGAATCGCTTGGCCTATAAAGTATTTCGGTAAAAGCTAATTGTTTAAAAACCTGAGACATACACTCTCGTGTTCATGAAATAAGTTATGCTACTAAACCTAGTGGATGCACTTTAAATTTAATAACACTTTTTAAAAACAATTCGAGTTTAATTAATTTATTAAAACACTCTCGTGTATTTAAAAATTAATGTTTCATTACCACTATCTGGGTTGAACCCCATCTCTCGCATGCAGGTTCTTGCCTTAATTAATTTCCCACTCTCGTGGCAAAATCGTGTTAATTAACCTCTCACTCTCGTGACAAGGGTAGTTAAATTAATCTTGGAAATTGGAAACCAGAAATTGTTTTATAAATATTTTTGGCCAAGGTATCACTGAATTCCTTCAGTTCTTAAGAGTCACATACCGGTATTAATAAATTAGCCGGACTAAACTTAACAGCAATGCAATTCAAAATATAATTCATAACAATAATTGGCATAATATAAAAACGAATAAATATTAATTGCAATAAAAACCTGGAATCAAAGTTGCTATGGTAATCTTGAAGTATTACAATAATCCTTGAGCTTGATTGCAGTAAATAAATCGTGTTAATTCTTGAATGAAGAATTAACACCTAAAACTAAAAACTAAAGCTTGGAATGAAAATTACAGCAACGTAAAAAAACTCTAAAACAAGAAAATAGAAATAATTGTAAAAGAATAATAAATTTGCTCTGAGAAAATTCCTTCGACCCCTGGTACGTTGCACTTGCACACATATATATATAGCAGAGGAAAAATAGCAGTTGCCAAGTCTTGAGGAAAGGTTGAATGGAGAAAATATAGGGAGCATTATTAGTGGGTGGAGGAAAAATAGCAGAACGAGTCTGCCCTTGCGTTGCCCACGTCTCCACTCTTTACAACGTCCATCTTCACGCGCGCGACGGTCGTCACAGGTGGCTGACGGTCGTAACGCGCTTAAGTAGCGCATTACGCTCGTCAGTGATGTGTGACGAGCGTTACTCCAAGTTAGGGGGTGTTACGCCCGTCACAAGGGTGTGACGACCGTCACTGCTCCAAAAATCCAAACTTTGTATTTTTTAGTTCTTTTTCTCTTTGTTTATTGTCTAGCCTTCTTCATGTTGTCCTTTTCCATTGGTTTGAGTTGACAAATGTTATACCTGTAAAAAGACAAATAATCTCGGAATAATTGGGGGTTAGACGACTTAATGAAATATAAAATCGGTAAAAAGCGTGGTAATTATATGATATGTTTTCTCGTTATCAAATCTCAAACCCTAATTTTGGGTCATCAGTGCATGATGAGATGTCTTGAGCTGACCAAACCCTAATCCAGTCTTGAGTCAAAGAAATCTTGTGAGAAAAGTCTTGATAAATGAGAGGGAAAATTTAGGGGTACAACAGCTGCCCCTGTCCAATCTTCTTAAACCTGAAGAGTTAGATTGGCAAGTTTTGCCATTCGTGACTCGAAGGTGAAAGATGATTGGACACTAGAGTGCCCATAAATTTGCACTCGACAATGTGTAGTTGAGGGAATGGGCTTAAAGATGCCATTTGGAGAAGTGGTAGAACCTTGTTTGAGATGGGCTTGTAGATACCATCCAAGAATGTTTGTTGAATTGTAAATTATAAGCTGAAAGAATGAGTATCAGAATGGCATCCGTGTCTGGAGCGTATCTGTATTGTATCTGAAGTCTGAATATGAATGAGTAACAGAGTGGCATCCATGTCTGGAGCGTATCCATAGTGTATCTGAACCTTGAAATCTGAATGAGTATTAGAATGGCATCCGTGTCTGGAGCGTATCTGAACTATATTTGAAAGTTGAATCTGAATGAGTATCAGAATGACATCCGTTTATGGAGCGTATCCGTATTGTATCTGAACTTGAAATCTGAATGAGTATCAGAATGGAATCTGTATCTAGAGCGTATCCATACTGTATCTGAACTTGAAATCTGAATGAGTATCAGAATTGCATCCGTGTTTGGAGCGTATCCGTACTGTATTTGAAAGCTGAATTTGAATGAGTAACAGAATGGCATCCATGTTTGGAGTGCATCTGAACTGTATCTGAAAGCTGAATCTGAATAAGTAACAGAATGACATTCGTGTCTGGAGCGCATCTGAACTGTATCTGAAAGCTGAATCTGAATGAGTCACAGAATGGCATCCATGTCTGGAGCGTATTCGTACTGTATCTGAAAGCTGAATCTGAACTTGAAATCTGAATGAGTATTAGAATGGCATCCGTGTCTGGAGCGCATCTGAACTGTATCTGATTGCTCATTGTTAATGGTAGCTATTTAACCTTATCCTGAAAAGGGTAAAATGTTAGCTGAAACACAAAGTTATGCTGCATGAAATGTATGATGCAATGTATTTGTTTTATCAATGTTTATGATGTATGCGTATGTAATGTATGTGCATGTAAGCTGATTTGTTGTATTACTGTCAGATTAGGGAAAATAAATCCTTGACTGCTGCTGAGGATATGTTGAATTTCCAACGTCTCGAGACTGAAGTACTGATGAACTCTTTGCTGAGAGGAGTAAATTTTATTGTGAGGGTAATGCCATATATTGCTTTGAGGAATCCTGAGAAATTTGATGATCTCTACTGGGGATTAATAATTTGAAGTTTTAGTTCCGCTGGGGATCTAAATGACGTACTGTGGAGATTGCTTATGGAATAGCCTAGAGACGTTTTCCGGCTCTTCCAAACTATCAGTAATTGTTTTTTTCTCATTTTTCTTATTTGTAAGCCGCAATTATGTTCAAATGCATATGTTCATTAATGAATCATTGGACGTTTTTGCAAATAAAACACAAGTGTAAAGAAAAAGACAAATAGTTTTCTGTACTTTCAAAGATATATCTTTGTATTGACTCTGAATAAGTATTTTGTACAAAGGAGACAGTCATTCTAGTAAGAGAATGCTGCCACAAAAAGCAAGAAAAACTTTATACAAAGAAAGATAACTATGTGTAATAATCCCATGGGGTTTCCATTCTGCTATAGCCTTCGTATCTCCAGATATCTTGTCTATTTGTCGCTTCGTCCGAAGATGATTGAATTGATCAAAAACTCCGAGTTCTGTCAGTGGAAGTCAGGTGTCGTCCGCAAAGTGATCCAACGGAACATAGTCATACGCTTTAATTCCCTAAATTTTGCCTGGACCGCCCTTTCGGGTTTTCAGTCCACCGGGAAACCCTTTTTTGCCCAAGTCGCCCTTTCGGGTTTTCAACTTGTCGAGTGTACGGATTTTTTTTATATTTTATCCCTAATTTTTGCCCGAACCCTTTTTTTGGTTCGCCGGGATGCCCTCTTTTGCTTAGGTGTTTCAACCTATCAGGTCTCTTATGCGTAGTATCTTTTGACTATGTCCATGTTTGTAGGGTGTGGCAAGTCGTCGTCGTCCATGGTGGTTAAGATCATTGCCCACCAGAGAAAATGTTCTTGATTACAAATGGTCCTTCATAGGTAGGAGTCCATTTGACCCTGGGATCACTTTGCGGTAAGATAATGCGTTTGATCACTAGATCTCCAACTTGATATACCTGGCGTCTGACTTTCTTATTGAAAGCCTTGATCATCCATTTTTGATACATATGACCATGGCAAACAACAATAAGTCTCTTTTCATCAATTAAGTTTAGTTGATCAAGTCGAGTCTGGATCCAATCATCCTCATTCAAACCTGCATCCTTCATAATTCTCAAAGAGGGGATCTGAACCTCAATAGGCAAGACAACCTCCATGCCATAAACCAAAGAATAGGGTGTTGCCCTAGTTGACTTGCGAGTCGTGGTATGGTACCCGTGTAGAGCAAATGGAAGCATCTCATGCCAGTCCTTGTAGGTGACTGTCATTTTCTGTATGATCTTTTTAATGTTTTTATTTGCAGCTTCGACGGTACCATTCATCTTTGGCCGATAGGGGGATGAATTATGATGCTGAATCTTGAACTGCTCGCACAAGGCGATGATCATAGTATTGTTAAGGTTTGTACCATTATCAGTGATGATCCTTTCTAGGATACCTTACCGGCAAATGAGATTCTGCTTGATGAAGCGGGCAACAACATTCTTAGGAACGGATGCGAAGGAAGCTGCTTTGACCCATTTTATAAAATAGTCAATGACCACTAGAATGAAGCGGTGTCCATTGGAGGTTGTAGGCTTGATCTCCCCAATTATATCGATTCCCCACATAGCAAAGGGCCAAGGAGCCGTCAAGATATTCAGAGGAACCGGAGGTACGTGCACCTTGTCCGCATAAATTTGACACTTATGACAGGTTCGAGAGTGTTGATAGCAGTCTGCTTCCATGGTAGACCAATAATAGCCTTCCCGTAGGATTTTCTTCGCCATCGTATGCCCACTGGAGTGAGTGCCAAAAGTTCCTTCATGTAATTCAGCCATGATCTTTTCAGCCTCAATCTTATCCACACACCGGAGTAGAATGGAGTCGTGATTGCGTTTGTATAGGATGCCATTACTCAGGAAGAACTTAGCAGAGAATCTCCTTAGGAACTTTTTATCATTGATTGAAGCTCCCTCTGGATATTCTTGAGCCTCGAGATACCTCTTGACTTCATGAAACCAAGGCTGGTCCACTACTTCTTCAGTATTAATCTCGTGATAGTGTGCTGGTTCATCCATTCGTTCAATGGTGATCTGGGGAGCCTCGTTATCCCAATTAAGTTTAAACATAAATGACATTGTGGCTAGAGCATCTGCTAGATGATTTTCTTCTCGCGGGAAATGCTCGAAGGTAATCTGCTCAAAATGTGGTAGCAATGTCAAAACATGTTCTTTGTAGGGGATAAGGTTTGGGTGCTTAGTGTCCCATTCTCCTTTGATCTGACTGATGACCAAAGCTGAATCTCCGAATACATCTAAGGATTTGATTCCCAAGTCTATGGAAACCTTGAGACCAAAGATGCATGCTTCGTACTCCGCCATGTTGTTTGTACAGTTGAAGTAAAGTTTGGAAGTGAAGGGAGTATGACACCCTACTGGAGATATGAGTACAGCGCCGATACCATTACCAAGTGCATCGGATGCCCCATCAAAGAACAGGGTCCATCGAGATCCTTGTTCACGTCCGTCATATGGTCTAATTTCTTCACAATTGTCTAATGTCATGATGTCTTCATCCGGGAATTCAAATTTCATGGATTGATAGTCTTCTACAGCTTGATGAGCAAGATGGTCAGCTAGCACACTGCCCTTTATAGCTTTCTGGGTAGTGTACTGTATGTCAAATTCTGTTAGGATCATCTGCCATCTAGCTATCCTCCCAAACAGAGTAGGCTTTTCGAAGATGTACTTTATCGGATCCATCTTAGATATCAACAAGGTAGTATGAGTCAACATATACTGTCTTAGCCGGCGAGAAGCCCATGCCAGAGCGCAACAAGTTTTCTCGAGCAGTGAATATCTGGTTTCACAGTCGGTAAACTTTTTGCTCAGGTAGTAAATAGCGTGCTCTTTTCGGCCAGACTCGTCATGCTTCCCCAATACATACCCCATTGAGTTCTCTAAAATGGTCAGGTACATGATCAGTGGTCTTCCCTCGTCTGGTTGCATCAAAACAGGAGGCTCTTGTAAGTACTCTTTGATCTTGTCAAACGCAATCTGGCATTCATCATTCCATCTGACTACTTGATCTTTCTTCAATAGTTTTAAGATTGGCTCACAAGTAGCTGTCATGTGAGAAATGAATCTGGCAATATAGTTCAGGCGTCCCAAGAATCCTCTGACTTCCTTCTCAGTATGAGGAGCAGGCATTTCTTGTATCGCTTTAACCTTGGCAGGATCAACCTCGATACCTTTGTTGCTGACAATGAAACCTAAGAGTTTACTGGACCAGACTCCGAATGTACACTTGTTTGGATTCAACCTTAGTTTGCACTCCTTCAATCTCACAAACAACTTTTGCAAGTGATCAAGGTGCTCCTCTTTAGTTTGTGATCGGGATATCATGTCATCTACATAGACCTCTATCTCATGATGTATCATATCATGAAACAAGGCTACCATGGCGCGTTGATAGGTTGCCCCAACATTCTTCAGTCTGAATGGCATCACTTTGTAGTAGAACGTGCCCCACTGTGTGACAAATGTAGTTTTCTCCATGTCTTCAGGTGCCATTTTGATTTGGTTATATCTTGAGAATCCTTCCATAAAGGAAAATACTTTGTGCTGGGCTGTATTGTCGACCAGGATATCGATGTGGGGAAGTGGAAAATCATCTTTAGGGCTGGCCCTGTTTAAATCTCTATAATCCATGCACATTCGTACTTTGCCATCCTTTTTAGGCACGGGAACAATGTTGGCAACCCATTGAGGATAGGAAGTGACAACCAAGAATCCAGCATTGAATTGTTTCATGACTTCCGCTTTGATCTTCTCTGACATGTCGGGTCTCATGCGGCAGACTTTTTGTTTTACTGGTGGACAGTCTTCTCTTGTGGGCAGACGATGTACCACGATGTCTATATCAAGTCCTGTCATGTCTTCGTATGACCAGGCAAAAATATCAACATAATCATGCAATAGCTGAATTAGACGTTCCTTGACACTCGGCTCTAGATTGGCACCCACCTTGATTTCCTTTTTATCTTCCTCGGTACCCAAGTTGATTGTGTCCAACGGTTCCTCATGAGGTTGAATAACTCTTTCCTCTTGTTGTAGTAGTCTGGTCAATTCCCCTGGTACTTCACAATCTTCCTCACCTTCGTATTCGGCTTGGTAGATTAGATCTTCAGAGTCACTAAAGGCCATAGCAATATCGTTACCCATGGGATCTGGAATGGAGGGGTACCTGTATTTGTGAGTGTGGGTGTGTGTAAGGATATAGCCATCTTTAAACAATAAAATGTAAAAGAAAGACAATGAGCACAAAAGGTTTGTATGTGAAAAAACGTCCATGATTCATTGAATGTCATATGAAGATGAAATAAAAACCCTTACAAATGGACCATTGTGCCTCGGGTAAGACACAAGGTTTTTAATGTGCGAATTGTTTGTGAATATTACAAGTCCAACAGAAATGTAAAAGATAAATTACTGAGAGATGAAAGTTATTGGGACAAAGTCTCTTGCTTCCCAATTGCGTAGTCCTCCGTTGGCAGTAGGAAATATCCAATCCTCCAAGCTGCCATCTTCTTCACCGTCTTCCATTGCGTTGACCTCTCAGTTACTAATCTTCAAAGGTGGCCCTCCAGCACGGGCACGACGCACAGCCTTCTGAGCATTTGAAGTAAACCCTAAGCCAAACTTGTCAGATTTATACGGAATGTCCGGAAGCTGTCCCCAAATGGTGCATCCACCCTCTTCTACTACTGCCTTGGCGTCCTTTAGAGATGACATCCGAAGCGGAAGCCTTGTGATCTTGGGGATCTGGGACACCACCTTGGTTACTGCTACCTCTTGAGAGACTTTTTCGAAATGTTGAAAAGGAATTTCAATGAACTCGCCATCCAACTCCACATACCAAAAAGAATTTAGATGGCTAATCATGTACTCTTCCTCTCCGTGGACAGTGATAATCTTTCCATGGACTGGGTATTTCATCATATGATGTAGTGTAGAGGTGACAGCACCGGCATTATGGATCCAGGGTCATCCTAACAGACAGGAGTAAGAGGGGCGAATGTGCATTACATAGAAGGTTGAGTTGAAAGTCTGAGTTCCCACCTTTATGGGGATGTCCACCTCCCCGAGGACCATCCTCTTTGAGCGATCAAATGCTCTCACAACTATGTTAGTGGGTTTCAATGTCAGTCCTTCGCAATCCAATCTGTCGAGAGCTTTCTTTGGTAAAACGTTCAAAGATGAGCCAATGTCCACCAAGACATGGGCCAGAGTTGTTCCTCTACACTCCACAGAGACATGTAATGCATCATTGTGCTTTCTCCCTCTTGGTGTCAAATCAGCATCAGAGAAGCCTAGGCTGTTATCAGCTGTCAGACTGGCCACACAATCTTGGAATTGGTCAGCAGATGTCTCTTGTGGCACATGGGCTGTCTTCAGAAACTTCACCAGAGCTTTCACATGTGCCTCAGAATACAGTAGCAATGCTAGCATGGAGATCTTGGAGGGCGTTTGCCCCAATTTTTCAACCACGTCATAGTCACTCTTCTTTATTATCCTCATGATCTCCTCCATTTCCTTCTTGGAGGTTTCAAGGATAGTCAGCGGTTGAGCCTTCGTCCGGACAGGCTCTTCTTGAATATTTTTTCCTCGATTTTCAGTAGTAGAAGTGTTGGTAGGGATAACAGTGGGGGTTGTGTCATCTTTGTTAACAGGAGCACTTGCAGATATGATTATTGGTACAGAGGTAACCTTCGGAACAGTCACGGGTCCAAAAACTGCCTTTGGAGGGGCAATTTTTGGAGAGAAGATTCTACCTCTACGGGTAATCTTACTGGTTCCGGCAATATTGCTAATGTCAGAATCTTCTTCTTCGGAGCTCACTTCTTCGGAGGTCAGCCCATCTTGTTTAATACCATGGTAGTAGATGTCTCCACCGTAATTCCACAGTATTGTTTTATCTGATTCATACGGGACCGGCCCAAGCATTGTGATTATAAGAGGAGTAGTCTTTGGAACCGATGTAATCCTAACAGGTCTTTTAGGGACCCTGGAAGGATTGGCGGAGATGGTTATGATTGAAACGTCTTCAACAGGAACAGGTGAAACAGGAGCATTTTCAAACAGAATCTCTTGGTTGTCTATCAAGTGTTGAATGCCTGTCTTCAACAGAGGGCAAACAGTTGGTAAGGATAAGCAAAGATGGAAGTCTTCATTACAACCTGGGAATATACCAGCTTTCAACAAGTTTATCTTAATGATTGAAAGCGGATTCAAGAGTTCATCCACTGTGGCAACAAACAAATCTTCCTCGATAGCATCGGTGTTGTGACCATGTCTAGGCATAGGAGCGGAAATGGCATTCGGTTTCTCAGGCGCATCAAACTCAATTTCTTTGGCATCTATAAGGTCTTGAATTTTGTTTTTCAAAGCCCAACAATTGTTAGTGTCGTGACCTGGACTTTCAGAATGATATACGCATCTGGCATTTGGGTGATAATGAGGGGACGCCGTGTTGGGATTCTTTGGAGCTTCTTTTAAAGTTGCTAGATTAGATTTCAGAAGATGTGGTAAAACTTGGGCTAGAGTCATATTAATTCTGGTGAATTGTCGGACTGGCCTTTCCACCCTTGGTTGGTTACTTCTTGGTTGATCAGATGTAGGTTTTGGGATCATAACAACCCCTACCATTGGTCGGCGCTCAGCTCTTCCTTGGTTCCTTTATGGATAAACATCAGATACCTCCTTCTTTCCGGTGAAAGGCTCTCTCACAGCTGTAGAGGCAGACGGATCCTTCTGAATCTTTCCACTTTTTATGCCAGCTTCCACCCTCTCTCCGGTTAATATTAACTCAGTAAACCCAGCAGATGAGCTCCCAATCAAATGATTAAAAAAAGGGCCCGATAGAGTGCCTAAGAACATATCCACCAACTCCCTTTCAGACAGAGGGGGTTGCACTCTCCCAGCTAGATCTCTCAATTTCTGCGCGTAATCTTTGAAGCCCTCGTTTGAAGCCATAGCCATACTCTGAAGTTGAGTACGGGTAGGCGCCAAATCTGCATTATACTGGTATTGTTTATAGAAAGTTGCAGCAAGGTCTTCCCAGTTGTGGACGTTGGCCCTTTCCAATTGGTAGAACTAATCAAGTTGTGTTCCGGATAAACTATATTGGAAAAAATGCACCCACAGGTCTTTATCGGCAGAGTGCGGCTGAATATTTCTCACTTATGATCAGAGGTGCATTTTAGGATATGACACCCCATTATATTTTGCAAACAACGGAACTTTGAACTTTGGTGGGATCACAATTCCCGACACTAGCCCCAATTCTTCAAAGTCTAGACCTGGTACCCTTTGTATTTCCATAGCGCTTAAACGCTCTTCAAGATGTCTGTACTTATCATCAGTTGGAGGGTACTGTTCCTCAGAGTAATCTTCCTCTTCTTCCTCCTCTTCAGATTCTGACGGAACTGCTGTTTCTTTTCCTTTCCCTTCTCCTTCCCCGGAAGTGGTTGCAAAATTCAATGTTCTTCTAGTCTGTCCCTGAAACCTTCTCCCCATGTTCAAGACCCCAGTGGCCTTCTTTGTTTTCTTCTTTCTTTCTTCAGCTAACAGAGTCTTCAACTCATCTTGCCCCTTGGCTAGGGTCATGAGTAACTGTTGAAACTGTGTGTTTTGGGCTTGAAGATCTTTGACCGTATGTTCGAGATCCATCTTACTGAAATAAATAGTAGAGAGATGAGGAAACTCGTTGCAAAAGACCTGTTTATGTTATGATGAATGATATGTATATATGCAATGCTTTCAAGGATTTAAAAGTTCAAATTTGTTTTAAACAAAAAAGAAACACATGTTATATTAATAAAATAGAGTTTGAATACATCAATTCCCCTTGGGAAAAATAATACAACACTATAAGATGAAAAAAGTAGTGCACATCCTCTTTGGTGCTATGTAGGCATTTAGATTTTGCTCCTCATGAAGTAGCCTAGTGAGTTCCAAAACCTTCTTCTCGCTTGCGTAGAATTGGGCTTCAAAAGTATATCACTCTCCTTTGAGTTGTATCCAATCCCTTTGTAGGTCTTCAAGAGATGTGGGCATGTCAGGATGAAGGATAGTGTATGGACCTTCTCCTTCCTTAACAGGCTCAATAATCACCGGGAGAATGGAAGGATAAGGCATCATAAGACTTTGAGCGTGGGTTCATACCCACTTGAGGTAAGGCTCAAGAGGGATGAAATTCTTGTGTCCCAAAGTCTTGCTATCCACCTTGTTTAGCATCCTCCAAGCTCGGATGAATCTCTGGCAAAGACCTTGATCGTCGCTGTCATGGTCGAATACCAAGCCTTGAATCAACATCTCACGTGGGCCATCCCTTCGGGCATACCCAAACTGTCTTAGAGCTAAGCATGGGTTATAGGTGACGCCTCCCCTAGTGCCAAGTAGAGGGACATTAGGGAATTCCCCACAACGGTCAACAATGATAACATTCTCTTTGGATCGAGAGCACCAATGAATATCTGAATGTTTGAGCATCATTAACCTTTGTGACCACCTTAATCCTTTCTCATTCTTTAAGACTGATTTGGGAAGATGAGAAATAAACCATCTTTCCAGGAGGGGAGTGCAACACATAAGGACACCTCTTTTCCTCATTGTACGAGTGTGAAAAGAGTGTAGGATATCCCCTAGCAATATAGGCACCAGATTGCGTGACATGAAGATTTTGACGACACTTACATCTATGAGTTGGTCAGGATTGGGGAACAAGACCATCCCATAGATAAGAAGAGCCACAATCTCCTCAAAATCTTGCAAGTCTAGGGAATTCCAACAGCTTTGGGCCTTCTCAAACAGAAATTTTGCTAAGAAGCCTTTGACACCACTTCTAGTTTCCCAATGAGTTGTGACATCAGATGAGTGAAAGTGAAGGGATTGAGCAATCTCTTCTGGCTTTGGATCTCTTTCCGTACCATTTAAAGGTAGTTGATTGAGAATAGGAGTCCTCAAGAGTTGAGAGAATTCTTCCAAAGTGGGCACAAGTTGATAGTCAGGAAATGTGAAACAATTATGCAAAGGATCAAAGAACCGGAAGAGCACTTTCATCATATCCTCCTCTGTGTTGGAGGTGACTAAGTTGAGTAGACGACCATTCCTCTCAGTGAATGGAGAGTTCTCAGGTATCCTTGAAGCTAGCTCCTTGATTTGTGGAGGAATTCTTACAAGGTTGATTTGGATAGTTTTCCTTCGAAGTGAATCCATATCCTACAAAACAGGAACAAAGATGAATCTCAAAAATCCTTGAAATGGTTAGTGAATGCATATGATGTACATGATGTTATGTGTAAGTATGAATATACAAACAAATCAAACAAGTTCTTAGTTTAGGCTTGCATGGGGTTTTATAGGTAAGTACCCTCTTGAAGTTTAGTTGGCTCAACCTGTCCTAATAGTAACGAGGTTCTAAGGAGCTCAATATCACTGGACTGTTTCCTTGGTCAAAGTTTTATACAATGGTTTAAGGATCATATTTATTCAAAGGTCTCTTCAGATACTGCTTCAGTAACAGAAAGGTTGAGATGTTTGGCATATGGTCCAAGTTTGCATGTGTTTTCTCATAGCACATACGCAATAAATGGATACACATTTTATACCAAAGAACAAGATGATAAAAGTACTATGCAAAATAGTGGTGTCACCGTGCTAGCTGAAGCAATGCACATATCAAGTATGAAGGACTTAAATCCCAAATATGCAAATCTGTCATATTTTGGGGTTATTGAGCATATTTGGGTGTTTGATTACGAGAAGTTTCAGATTCCTATCTTTGGTTGCAAGTGGGTAAATAGTAGTGGCATACGAATGGATAAGTCAGGATTTCTGCAAGTTGATCTTAATAGGGTGAGGTACAAAGACAAGCCTTTTATTCTAGAATCTCAAGCTAAACAAGTGTTCTATGTCACTGACCCGACGAGTACGAAATGATCTATAGTGCTTTTATCTAATAAAGTGATTGATGATACCGGTGTAGATCAAGGTGATATTAATGTTAAGAATCAGTCATGTATTAGACGAAATGATCAAGATGAAAATATTATAGAGGATGAATCATATATTAGAAACGATCATAACGAGGGAATTTGGATCAATTCTGACGCCCGCATTGCTAAGAAACAAGTAATTCATATTCCAACCAAGAAAAGAAAAAGATGTTAGTGAAAGGGGTAATATAGTAAAATGTTATATATTATGTCATTTTCAATAAATTTATGTGCTCTTCTTTATTTGTCATTTGTTATATATTCAATTGATTATGTATTTTTATATTGGATTTATGTTTTTCTTTATTACATGTTAGATGGCTAGTAACGAGGATCACCCACATGATGATGCTATTGATGATGGAGATCATGAGACCGTTATTGATCAGGAAGCATAAATTAGACGGGGAATAACAATTATGAAGAAAGTCATTCATGATAGAGACCAAGGCATAAAATTAGATGCGCATTGGAGCCAAAGTGGCCAACTAATTAAGCCTAACGGTTCAACGATGACAAGTTTTATTGGTACACTTGTAAGGAATGAAGTTCCAATTACTTGTGATGGTTGGAGAAAATGAGAGTTGAAAGAAGCTAAATAAAAAATTTGGAGTGAGATACAGGTACCATATTTAATGAAGTTCCAATTTGTTTTTAATGATGATTATGTCTTTAAATTACTTATACTAATGCACTCTGTGTATGTTTTTCGTAGAGGTCTTTCAACAATATCGATGATACTAGAAGAACTTTTTATCTCCGATTGGCCGGAAAACTACTAAGAGGGTTTAAGACTTTTTTAAATATCAAGTTTCTTAGGGATGCATATAAATTTTTTGTTGATGCAGAGCTTCTATCTAAATATGCAAGTTTGGTTTCACCTAAAGAATGGGAAACGTTTAAAGCCAAACGAAAAACGCAAGAATTTCATAGTGTAAGTGAAATAAAATCGGCAAAGAGCATCAAGTCCTGCATATCCATACAGAAAAGGGTATATTGGATATGGACTCTTAGAACAGTCTATCGTAAGTATCTATAAATTTAAATGATATACTTGTTCATCATGAATTATATTTGATCATATTATTTGGCTTAATGTGTAGTTAACAAAGGAGAATAGTTCTGAAACATCTCTTCCGGCATATGTTTTGTGGAAGGAAGTCCGTGTGGGTAAGGATGGAGTTGTCAAAGAAGATGTTTAAAAAGTTTTTGAGAAATGTGTAAGTATATCATTATTTATTTAATTAAATCAAATGTTTAGTAACATATAATTAAGACAAATTTTCAATATTCATATAAATTTCAGGAGACTCTATCTCATCCTATATGTCCAGATGAAGACAATGATTGCAGGAGCATACTTAGTCGAGCATTAGATGTTCGTGAGTATTCAAGTCGAGTGAAGGGTAAGGGATTTGGAATCACTCCAAAATCCTTGAAGATGAAAACACAAAAGACTCCTAGCAATAAAGAACTGCAGGAAACCTTGGAAGCACTACAAGCTGAAGTCCGTGAATTGAGAAGGGAAAAAGAATTAAGAGAGCAAGCTTCGGGTTTTAAAGCTACTAGTGACAAAGGTAGTATCAGTTGTAATTTTTAACCGCATCTTCCATAGGTAATTATATATATCATTATGAAATTAAAGTAGCTTAATTTATTTAATTGAAATATATACACAATAATAATTTGAAATTTATTATTGGTTTTAGGGCATTTCGCCTTGTCAACTCTACTTATCGTCACCGACTTATCGGACGATTGGCAAGGGAAAAGTGCATAACACTTTGGGGGAATTACTTCACACTAAACCACTCCCTATTGTCTGTTTGAAAGTATCAGTTGACATTGCTTTGGAGAAGGATGCGTTATTACCATATCTTAATGATGTTTCGGATGCCACACTGGTGGAATATGCAATAGGTTCGTTTGTTGCATGGCCGTCAAGTCTCATTGGTGTAGATGACGAGGTATTCTTAAAACCATATATATGAACCTTTGAGTATTCAAAGTTTTTACGCGCATTTTACGTACATTTGTTTTTACATGGTTATGTCAATTAGACTCTAACAAAATCCAAAGCAAAAGACAAGGGGATTCCACGGCAAACCGAGTCAGTTGCATCAATAAAAGAGGTACATCACAATTATATGATATTTATGCATGAAAAATATTAATTCGCGATCTTATACTTCACATAACTAATTATATGATCTTTAGATTCATGCTAAAGAGAATGAAGACGTCAGTAGGGGTAAGAATCCTGAAATTAGCAACATTTCCACACAAAAAAAGGTTGTTGCTAAGAAGACCGTGGCTAAAAAAAAACTTAGTTCCAAGTTTAGGTCGTGCCTTGGGACATTTTTAGAAATGTCTGATATTCCAGAAGGAAATACTCGTCTTCTACCTATGAAATTTGGTATTTTTGGTTTTGAATATTCCAAAACAATTGGTATGGAGGATTTTGATCAAGTTTTACAACATACACAATTAGGCCTCGGTGTTGTTAATACACACATAAGGTATATCCGATCTATTTTTTCTAATTAATTGATCAATTCATTTACTTTTTTCAAATTTTAATGAGGTCTTTTATTTAAGGTTTTTGTATGAAAAATTGATGCGCCCGAGTGGATTGGAGAAAGATTCACTTTCTTATCTCCTTACAATACCAACTTAGGGTTAATCATGCATAAACCAGATGAAGTCATAACGTATGTGTGATACGGTGGGAGAACTGACTTGAGGGTTTTGCATTTTATCGCAAATGTTGCAGTTAGCAAGAGTCGCCACCGACTTTTATTTTATCCAAAAGGAAAGGTGAAAAAGCACAGGAAAGACCTTTGAGATGTTTTCTTGAGTTCGGGAGGTAAATTATGAAAAGGGGAGGTATTAGCACCCTTTTCATCCATGGTTTTCCATGGGCTCTTAGTTACTTTATTAGATCACTTGCTTTTATTGTTTTAAAATGTGTTTGGTGTGGTTTTGAAAATATTTTGTAAAAGAGGCCATTCGTTTAGGAAATCTTTGAATTGATTCTCGTTCGTAAGAAATTATACAAAGATGTTTGTCTTTTTTGAAAATGTTTTCAATGATTGTAAGATGTTTTGAAATGTGTGTGTTTGTTTTAAAAGTAGCAAGGATAGTTGTTTGAAATGGAGCAAGTAACTAGAAGTAATCTACCTACTCAAATGTTTTTCTTGTGCATTTTCTATTCCTTTGACATTGTTGTCTTACCATTAATTTGGTAAGTGTGATACGGTGGGAGAACTGACTTAAGGTTTTGTGTTTGTATTCGCAAATGTTTCGGTTTAGCAAGAGTCGCCACCGACTTTTTATTTTATCCTAAGGAAAGGTTAAAAAGCACAGGAAAAACCTTTGAAATGTTTTCTTGGGTTCGGAGAGTAGATCATAGAAAGGGAAGGTATTAGCACCCTTTCTATCCATGGTTATCCATGGGCTCTTAGTTACTTTCTTAGATCACTTGCCTTGCATTTTCAATTGTTTGAAATGGTGCTTTGTGTGTGTGGTTTTGAAAATATTTTGAAAAAGATGCCTTGTCTAGGCAACCCTTGTAACAATTCTTTACTCGAATATTTTACAAAGGTGTTTGTCTTTTTGAAAAGATGTTTCAATGTTTTTTTGAAAGTTGTTTTGAAAGTTATGTTGTGGAGTGTGCTTTGAAAGTAGGCAAGTGTGTTTTGCAAGTTGGTCAAGTAACCAAGAGCTATCTACCCTAAATTTCTCAAAGATCATTCCTATGTTTTAACCCTTTTAACAGTATTGTTCCACCATTGCATTTGGTGGACAATCTTGTGTTAGGATGTTAATGGGACGGGCGCGGGTCATCGTTTAGACCATGAATGTAATAGTGCCAAGTGTCTTTGGAAATTTTTCCTTTAAGGGACTTGATCATTTTTTAGGCAACTTTGAAAGCGTCATCGAGGGACTATGATCATTTGATTTGCTTTTGTTTTGCCAAAGACTCTCAACATGCAACATGGCCTATTTTTGAAGGCAACAAGTGGAGTAACCCTAGGGGTGCAAGTGTGCTTGGTGTTGTCCATTTTCATGTATTTTTATCTTTGTATTAGTCAAGCTATTTGTTATTTGATTTGCATACAAACCCTAAGTCTATCATGGCATAATTTGAAAGCTTTTAAATGCGGAAATTTAAAGTCCTAAATTATTACAACATAATTATGGGGATGGGGGTACAAATGTTTGAATGGGGGGATATTTAGCAAGAAATTAAATCTAAAGCTATTACATCCATATTGAATAGACAAATTAAATTGTACAATATTTAAACAAATATAATAAATATGCAAAATATATTATGCACAAAAAGGTTTTTTATGTATGTGAAAGTATTTTCCATGTGAAATATAAACAAGAATAAAAAAGTCAATTTTTTTGATATTTTTATGGTTTAGGGCAAAACCCTAGTTTTTTGAGTAAAATGGTATTTATTTATTAATTATATACAATATTTATATATTAATTTATACGAAAAAAAGAAAAAGTATATTGTAAAAAAAGTATTTTTGAAGTCAAATATTAATAAAAATAAAAATGTATTATTTTCATATTTTTTGTCCTAAATATTTAATAAAATATATATAAGTATATTTATATATATATTTAAATATACTAAATATGTACAAAAATAAAATATTAATTATGTACAAAAATGTATATTTTAGAAAATGTTTTTAAAATATAAATAAAAAATAATAACTAAAAAAATATTTATTTTGTATTATCTTCTAGTGTTTTAAATAAAAAGGAAATATATTTGTTTATATATATATGCTAAATAAAACAAACAAATGCCAAATAAATGCAAAAATGGATGGAAAAATATTTTTAATGTTTTTTATGTTTTGACAAAAAATATCAAGTCAAAAGAAAAAATAAAAAGTAAAAAATAATGGATATTTCACACAATGGGCCAGTGGGGTGTAAATGAAAAAAAGGGGTGTGAACAACAAGGATAGCTCAGGCCCAGCCCAAGCCATCATCTTCTTCCTCCAGCTTCTATCAAACGCGCACTTCTTTGTTCAAAATATAAACTCCTGATTCTTTGACTTTTAACAAAAACTCATAACACAAACAATGTAGAGCATCAAGAGACGAATTCATACATATAAAAAAATTGACCTAACTATAAGAATAGAGGGAGAATTTCTTCATCCCCAATTTCTGACCTAATTTTTCTTCAATGTTCATGGCCAAAATTCTCACAGCACACTCAATATAAATGAAAAGTAAATACATGGATGGCTTCAGGGCTATGAGGAGAACATGTTTCATTCACAAACCTAAGCCTAACTCTTCCTACATTGAGAGATAGAAGTTCATGTTTTTACCTGTTTCAGCTTGAGTCGTGTACAGCAATGGAGGTATCTTCAATGGTGTTTGAGCTTTGGTACAGCTTGCCTGAAGTCCAAGGATGCTTCTCCAACACCTAGCCTGCTTTGAATCACTATGAATTGTGCTATGGAAGTTCACCTGCAAAACTGAAAAATGAAAATGGCAACAGGGGTTAGGGATGTTACAGTTTGTATCTAGGGCTTGGGATAGCTTCAATGGATGGTAGGGAGTGTGTTTGAACAAGCTTTGGCCAAAACGCACGAGCAAACTGAGTTGTGCAACTCAATCTGCAGGGATGCCCTGTTTCTTGCAGAAAAATGGTGTTTTGGTGAATGAGGAGGTTTGGGAGGTGGTTCAGTCGTGCCTTAGGTCTGTTTTGATGTGTGTAAGATGTTCACAAAGTTTGCTTGAGTTGGTGTTTTCAGGAATGAGAGATTGAGAGTTTTGGCCAAGTTTTCTTCTCATGTAAGCAAGGATAGTCAACTTGTGATATAGGCCTGTCCAATGTCCTCAAGCATGCTGCATATCTTGTTCTTGATCAGAGGTATTTGTGTACAAATGCTAGCCTCTAAGATCTGGCCCATGCCTCTTAGATTTGTTATTTGACATAAAGCACTACTTTATCAAAATGGCAAATATGCTTTTTCCATTTAAAGATTAATCTTGCATGTAATGACCAAATGAACAAAATAACACCTTAGCACAATGGTTAGGCATTTAATTATGGTGTGTGAAACTGGTTTTGACGCCTGTAAGCTAGCTTGTACAAGCTGACTTGAAAAATGCCAATGTATGAACATGTATTTGGTTATGAACAAAAATGGATTTTGCCCAACTTTGCAAATTCGATTATCCCTAACCACAAGGGTGTTTGAGGAGTTCTTGGACAATTTGGAAAGCTTGTAATGTGTACTACAATCCATCTTTGTTATGCAAAATGAAACTCCAAGTGGAAGCATGTGAAAAATGGCCATGAAGTTGGACAAAAATCCTGCCTAGAATAGGTCAAAATTTCTCTAAGTTAAAAATGTTTTGCACCCTTGTTCCAAAAATCATAACTTGAGCTACAAGCTTCCTTTGAGAAAACTTTGTGATTAAAAGTTGTAGATTTTGCAATGGACTACAACTTTCATGTTTTGAGTTTTGTTTGAATCCATTTGCATCTTGGTGAAAAAATGGGACAAAGTTAGGAAAAAATAAGGAAACTTTATAACTTAGAAAATTTCTAAGTTATGAAATTTCTTCATTTTAAACCCTAATTTGCAATTTTGGGTTTCTTGATGAACAAGTTTCATAATTTGACATGTCTTGATGAAAAATGAATCTTGGCCCTTGATTTTGACCAAAAAGTCAAAGTTTGACTTTTCAGTATACAGTCAAATTTTGATCAGTTGACTGGAAAATTCATTTGTCAATCCTGTGCATTTGAGATCTTTTGAACTTGTTGAATGTGTCAAGACAATTCCATTGAGTCCTTGAGTCCATATGTGAGCTTGGTTTGCCATTGGTTAGGTCAAACAGTCAAAAATTGCCTTTGTGCAGTCAAAACCCTAAAAATGACCATTTTGCCCTTTTGGTGATCTGATCAAATTTCTTGTGGAATTGTGATCCAAACTTGACCAAATGGTTCATATGAGTTCATGATGTTGATGTGGGTCAAATTTCATAAGGTTTGACTGTCAATTGGCCACAATTGACTTTTTCCCCAATACAGCTGATTTCTAGGTCAACTGTCCAATTGACTGGGCAAAGATTGGAATCAAGGCTTGAAACTTGGTATGGATAAACTTGTGAGTCCAACATGAAGCATGAAAGTCACTTTGGGCATTTTTAGGTCAAAACATCTTTGTGCAAACTCAAACCCTAATTTGGGTTAACAGTGCAAGGAGGAGTCTTGAGCAGAGCAAACCCTAACTTGATCTTGAGCTCCAAGGGTCTTGTGGTGAGAAAATGTTGATGAAATGAGAGGGAAAATTTTGGGGTACAACAGTTGCCCCTGTTCAATCTGCTTGAACCTGAAGAGTTAGATTGGCAGGTTTTCCTTTCGCGTCTCGAAGGTAAAAGGAGATTGGACACTAGAGTGCCCTTAAATTTGCACTCGTCAAGATATGGATGTGGGAATGGGCTTAAAGATGCCATTTGGAGATGGGCTTAGAGATTCCATCTGGAGATGTGACATAATCTTGTCGGGGATGGGCTTAAAGATGCCATCTGGAATGTTTGTTGAACTGTAGGTCGTTGATGATTGAGTGAGTATCAGAAAGGTATCCATGTTTTGGAACATCTCTGAACTGGGGATCTTGAATAAGCAATGGATTCACATCCGTGTTTGTAGAATCCGTAAACTGTTTTCAGAGATCTTGGATCTGAATAAGCGATAGGTTAACATCCGTGTCTGGAGAACCCGTAAACTGTTTTCAGAAGTCTTGAGTTGAATAAGCAATAGAGCAGCATCCATGTTGGGAAGCGTCCGTAAACTGTTTTCAAAAGTTGAGTCTGAACAAGCGATAGATTAACATCCGTGTTTGGAGAATCCGTAAACTGTTTTCAGAGGTTGAAGAATCTGAACAAGCGATAGGTTAACATCCGTGTCTGGAGAACCCGTAAACTGTTTTCAGAAGTCTTGAAATTGAATAAGCAATAGAGCAGCATCCATGTTGGGAAGCGTCCGTAAACTGTTTTCAAAAGTTGAGTCTGAACAAGCGATAGATTAACATCCGTGTTTGGAGAATCCGTAAACTGTTTTCAGAGGTTGAAGAATCTGAACAAGCGATAGGTTAACATCCGTGTCTGGAGAACCCGTAAAATGTTTTCAGAAGTCTTGAAATTGAATAAGCAATAGAGCAGCATCCATGTTGGGAAGCGTCCGTAAACTGTTTTCAAAAGTTGAGTCTGAACAAGCGATAGATTAACGTCCGTGTTTGGAGAATCCGTAAACTGTTTTCAGAAGTCTTGGAATGGAGAAGGAACCGGTGTAGGGTTTCCTGATGATGAGTCCGTGTAAAACTACATCTGGATAATTGTTAATGATAGCCTTTTATTCTTATCCTGAAAAGGACAAAATGTTAGCTAAACACAAAGTTATGTTGCATGAAATGTATGATGCAATATGTGTATATCAATGTTCATGATATGAATGTAATGAATGCGTATGCAAGCTGACGGGCTGTCTTGCTGCGGATAGAGGAATCCTGGATAGCCGGAGATAAAAGAATTTTGACTTCTGCCAGGGAAAGTGGATCCTTGCTACTGCAGGGGAGTGTAAGAATCTTTGATTGCTGAGGATGAGACATCCTTGTTAACTGCTGATTGCTTGGGGAACAAGATCTTCAGTTGTTGAGGGATCTTAGGACCACTGGTGGGGATTGGAACTCCTTGGTGACTTGTAGGGAACGAGAATTCTGATGATCTCTACCGGGGATTCCATAACCTGGGAGGCTCATGCTGGAGGAGTAAGACTGAGAATCTTCAATCTGATGGGAAGTATCTCTGTGGAGAGAAGGTTTACTAATCTGGTTCCGCTGGGGATTGACAGTTGGAAGTGTTAGCTCCACTGGAGATTGGTAGTTTTGACTTCAACTGGGGATAGGATTTTCAGGGCTCCACTGGGGATATTAAAACTTAACTTTGAGGGGAAATGAGTTCTGGAAGGCTCTCTGGCTGGGGAAATCAATTTTGAGAAAGCTTCTGTTCTGCTGAAGATCCTGAAGTTTAACTCTGTTTGGGGAATTTGGAGTTTAGAACCGCTGGGGATTCCTTCTGAAAGGGCATCAAGATATCTATCTGTACCCTCAACCTATCCGTAATCATCTTTTCTGATTTGTAAGAAAATGATTATGTTCAAATGCATATGCCTATTTAACAAAACATTGGACGTTTCTCAAATAAAACATAAGTGTAAAAATCAAAAAGAAAACAAAGAAAATTTCTGTATTTGGAAAAGTATTTGTATTAACTTTCTGTGAGTATCTTTGTACAAAGGAGACAGACATCCTAGTAAGAGGATGTTGTCGTAAAAAAAATTGAAAATTTTATACAAAAGAAAGATGGCTATGTGTGACAGTTCCATGGGATTCCATTCTGCTATAGCCATCACAACTCTGAATATCTATCCATTCGCTGCTTCGTCCGCCGATGATTGGATTGATCAGAAGCTCGGAGCTTGCTGATGAAGAGATTGTTCTTTAAAGTGATCCGACGAGACATAGTCATACACTTTAATTCCCTAACTTTTGCTTGAATCGCCCTTTCGAGTTTTCGATCCACCGGGAAACCCTTTTTTGCCCAAGCCGCCCTTTCGGGTTTTCAACTTGCCGGGTGTACAGATTTTTTGTTTTATCCCTAATTTTTGCCTGAACCGCCCTTCCAGGTTTTTGGTTCACCGGGATGCCCATTTTTGCCCAAGTCGCCCTTTCGGGTTTTCAACTTGTCGGGTTATTTTATGCATAGTATCTTTTGACTATGTCTGCGTTCGCAGGGTGCGGCAAATCGTCGCCGTCCATGGTGGTCAGAATCATTGCACCACCAGAAAATATGCTCTTGATCACAAATGGTCCTTCGTAGGTAGGAGTCTATTTTCCCCTGGGATCACTTTGCGGCAAGATAATCCGCTTGATTACGAGATCTCCGACTTGATATACTTGACGTCTGACTTTTTTGTTGAAAGCCTTGATCATCCGTTTTTGGTACGTCTGACCATGGAAAACAACAGTGAGTCGTTTTTCATTGATCAAATTGAGTTGATCAAGTCGGGTCTGAATCCAATCGTCTTCATTCAAACCAGCGTCCTTCATAATCCTTAAAGAAGGAATCTGAACCTCCATGGGCAGGACAACTTCCATGCCATATACCAAAGAAAATGGGGTTTCCCCTGTTGAAGTATGTGCCGTGGTACGGTATCCATGCAGAGCAAACGATAACATCTCATGCCAGTCCTTGTAGGTAACTGTCATTTTCTGAATGATCTTCTTAATGTTTTTGTTCGCAGCTTCAACAACACCGTTCATCTTCGGCCGATAGGGAGATGAATTGTGATGATAAATCTTGAACTGTTCGCATAGAGCGGTGATCATAATATTATTCAGATTAGTACCGTTATCTGTAATGATCCTGTCTAGGACACCATACCAGCATATGAGATTTTGTTTGATGAAGCGGGCAACCACATTTTTCGTAACGGACGCAAAAGAAGCTGCTTCGACCCACTTGGTGAAATAGTCAATGGCGACCAGGATGAAGCGATGTCCATTGGACGCTGTGGGCTTGATCTCTCCAATCATGTCAATGCCCCACATTGCGAATGGCCAAGGAGCTGTTAGAACGTTGAGAGGAACAGGAGGAATATGAATCTTGTCAGCGTAGACTTGACATTTGTGGCAAGTACGGGAATGTTGATGGCAATCTGCTTCCATGGTAGACCAGTAATCGCCTGCCCTTAGAATCTTCTTAGCCATCGTATGCCCACTCAAGTGGGTGCCAAATGTACCGCTGTGTATCTCGGTCATGATTAACTATGCTTCAGCTTTATCCACACAACGGAGTAAAACACAATCGTGGCTGCGTTTATAGAGGATGTTGTTGCTCAGGAAGAACTTGGCAGCAAATTTCCTTAGGAACTTCTTGTCATTTACGGAAGCTCCCTCTGGATATTCTGTAGTCTAGAGATACCTTTTGATTTTGTGAAACCAGGGTTGTTCCACTACTTCTTCGGTATTAATCTCATGACAATGCGCAGGTTCATCCATTCGCTCGATGGTGATTTGGGGAGCCTCATTATCCCAGTTGAGTTTAAACATGGAAGACATTGTAGCCAGAGCATCTGCTAGCTGATTCTCTTCTCGCGGGAAATGCTCGAAGGTGATTTGCTCGAAATGAGGTAACAATGTCAGGACATGTTCTTTGTATGGGATAAGATTAGGATGCTTGGTATCCCACTCTCCTTTGATCTGACTGATAACCAAAGCCGAGTCCCCAAATACGATCAAAGATTTGATCCCCAGGTCTATAGCAGCCTTGAGACCAAAAATGCAGGCTTCATATTCAGCCATATTGTTGGTACAACTGAAGCAAAGTCGGGTCGGGAAAGGTGTGTGGCAACCTTCCGGGGAAATGAGTACCACACCGATACCGTTTCCAAGTGCATTTGAAGCACCATCAAAGTATAGGGTCCATCGGGATCCATTTTCAGGTCCGTCATACGGTCCGTTACCTTCAATGTTGTCCAAATTCATGATGTCCTCGTCCGGGAAGTCGAATCTCATGGATTGATAATCTTCGATAGCTTGATGAGCTAGATGGTCAGCTAGTACACTCCCCCTTTATAGCTTTTTGGGTAGTGTACTGGATGTCATACTCAGTCAGGATCATTTGCCATCTAGCGATTCTTCCAGATAAAGCAGGCTTCTCGAAGATATACTTGATATGATCCATTTTGGAAATCAACAGAGTGGTATGAGTCAACATATACTGTCTTAGTCGGCGAGCAACCCATACCAAAGCGCAGCAAGTTTTCTCAAGCAGTGAGTAGCGAGTCTCACAGTCGGTAAACTTTTTGCTAAGGTAATAAATGACATGCTCTTTTCGACCAGACTCATCATGCTGGCCCAATACGCACCCCATTGAGTTGTCCAAAACGGTCAGATACATGATCAGCGGCCTTCCTTCGACGGGTGGCATCAGAATAGGAGGTTCTAGCAAATACTCCTTGATCTTATCAAAAGCAGCTTGGCAGTCGTCGTTTCATTCGACTACCTGATCTTTCTTCAATAGTTTGAAAATTGGCTCACAGGTAGACGTCAGATGAGAGATGAATCTGGCAATATAGTTCAAGTGCCCCAAGAACCCTCTAACCTCCTTTTCAGTACGGGGAGCAGGCCTTTCTTGTATAGCTTTCACTTTTGCTGGATCGACCTCAATGCCTTTGTTGCTGACAATAAATCCTAGAAGTTTACCAGACCTAACTCCAAAAGTGCACTTACTTGGATTCAGCCTGAGTTTGTACTCCTTCAACCTGGCAAACAGCTTCTGCAAATGCTCAATGTGTTCCTCCTCTGTTTGTGATTGAGCTATCATGTCGTCTACGTAAACTTCGATCTCATGATGTATCATATCATGAAACAAAGCCACCATGGCGCGCTGATAAGTTGCCCCTGCGTTCTTTAGTCAGAACGACATCACCTTGTAACAAAAGGTACCCCATTGTGTAACAAATGTTTTTTTCTCCATGTCCTCGGGGGCCATTTTAATCTGGTTGTAGCCCGAGAATCCGTCCATGAAGGAAAACACTTTGTGCCGAGCCGTGTTGTCAATCAAGATGTCGATATGTGGTAGCGGAAAATCATCTTTAGGGCTGGCCCTGTTCAAATCCCGGTAGTCCACACACATTCTGACCTTTCCGTCTTTTTTATGTACTGACACAATGTTGGCAACCCATTGTGGATAGGATGTAACAGCCAGAAAGCCAACATTGAATTGCTTCATTACTTCAGCTTTAATCTTCTCAGACATGTCGGGCCTCATTCGGCGGACTTTTTGCTTGATCGGTCGACAATCCTCTCTTGTAGGGAGACGGTGGACCACTATATCTGTGTCTAGACCCGGCATGTCTTCATAAGACCAAGCGAAGATTTCAACGTATTCATTCAACAGCTGTATCAAACGCTCCTTGACACTTGGTTCCAGATTGGCACCCACTTGTACTTCTTTCCTGTCTTCCTCTGTTCCTAAGTTGACTGTTTCTAACAACTCTTCATGAGGCAAGATGGACCTTTCTTCTTGTTGTAGAAGTCTGGCTAGCTCTCCTGGTACTTCACAATCTCCGTCATCTTCATACTCAGCCTGATTGACCAAATCTTCAGAGTTATTGAAGGATACAACAGAATAGTCACCCATAGAATCCAGAGTGGATGGGTACCTGTATTTGTGAGTGTGGGTGTGTGTAAGGGATAGCCATCCTTAAACAAACAAAAATGCAAAAGGAAAGAAAATGAACACAACATTTTATAAATGAAAAACGTCCAATGAATCATTAAATATGGCATATGAATATGAAGAGAATCGAAACCCTTACAAATGGACCTACATGCCCCGGGCAAGGCATGAGGTGAAAAATAGTGTGCAGATTGTTTAAAAGTAATTATTACAGACCAACAGGAAATGTTTGAAAGATAAGTTACTGATTAATGAAAGTAATGGGGACGAAGTCTTTCGCCTCCCAGTTGTGTAGTCCCCCTTCGATGGTTGGGAAGATCCAATCTTCAATGTTGGCCTCTTCGTCTTCGTCTTCCAAAGCATTAATTCCATGAGGAGAAATCTTGATAGGTGTCCTTTCAATTTTTGAGCGACGCATAGCCTTCTGCCCCGCAGTGGTAAATCCCAACCCAAACTTGTCTGTTTTGTGAGGAATGTCAGGCAACTGTCCCCATGTTGAGCTCTTCCCCTCCTTCATTGCAGCCTTTGCGTCTTTCAGAGATGCCATCCTGGCCACCTGCTTGGGCTCTTCAGCTACTTCCTTCGCTACTGCAACCTCGGGAGCAATTTCCTCGAAGTGTTGGAACGGTGTCTCAATGAATTCGCCCTCCACTTCCACATATCGAAAGGAGTTCAGTTGACTGATCATATATTCCTCTTCACCGTGTACAGTTATGATTTTTCCTTTGACAGGGTATTTCAGCATCTGATGTAGGGAGGAAGTGACTGCGCCAACATTATGTATCCATGGTCTCCCTAGCAAGCAAGAGTATGACGGACGGATGTCCATCACATAGAAAGTTGAGTGGAATACTTCAGTGCCCACCTTGATGGGAATGTCGACCTCCCCATGCACCATTCTTTTAGACCCGTCAAAGGCCCTGACAATGATATTACTTGGTTTCAGCTCCAAGCCTTCACAATCCAATCGATCCAGAGCTTTCTTAAGCAACACGTTTAGGGAGGAACCAGTGTCGACCAAGACATGGGCGAGAGTGGTTCCTCGGAACTCAACTGACACATGCAGTGCGTCATTGTGATTTCTTCCCTTCGGAGTCAGGTCAGCATCAGAGAAACCTAGGCCGTTGTCGGTGGTAAGGCTGGCTACACAATCCTGAAATTGATCGACTGAGGTTTCCTGGGGCACATGGGCTGTCTTCAAAAACCTTATCAAGGCTTTGGCATGAGCCTCCGAACAAAGCAGCAAAGCTAGCATGGAGATCTTCGAGGGGGTTTGCCCTAGTTGCTCTACAACGTGATAATCACTTTTCTTTATTATTTTCAGAATCTCCCCCATTTCTTTCTTAGAGGTTTCGGGGATGACCAATGGCTGAGCCCTCGTCCTGACGAGCTCATCTTGGATCCCTTTCCCTTTATCAGCAGGAGTAGGAGGGACAACCACAGGAGTGACGACTTCTTCAATCAACGGAATTCTTGCAGAAAGTTTTATCGGTGCAGGAGTAATTTTGGCAGCAGCTGAGGGTCCAAAGATTGCCTTTGGAGGGGCAATCTCTGGAGAGAAAATTCTCCCACTTCGGGTAATCTTACTCGTACCGGAAATGTTTCCAATGTCGACATTTTCTTCGTCAGAGCCCTCTTCAGTTATCTCAACTTGTTTAACATCGTGGTAGTAGATTTCTCCACCATAATTCCACGATATTGATTTGTCAGATTTGTAGGGGACAGGCCCAGGCATGGTTATTTTCAGAGGAACAATCTTCGTAGCGGATGTAATCTTAATAGGCTTTTTAGGGACCTTGGAAAGATTGGTGGAAATGGTGATTATTGAAACATCTTTGATAGGGGTTGGAGTAGCAGGAATCTTTTCGAAAAGAATTTGTTGGCTGTCCATCAGGCCTTGGATGCCTATCTTCAGCAATGGACATTCGATTGGTAGGGAGGAACAACAGTAGCAGTCTTCTTTACAACCTGGGAAAATCCTAGCCTTCAACAGATTCAACTTGATTATTAGTAGTGGAGTTACCAGATCATCAACAGCAGCAACATACAGGTCTTCTTCAATAGCATGGACATTGCGACCATGCTTTGGCATCGGAGCAGAGATCACATTCGGCTTCTCCGGGGCGTCGAACTCAACCTCTTTTGCATCTATCAAGTCTTGAATTTTATGCTTGAGCGCCCAACAATCATTGGTGTCATGCCCGATGCTATCAGAATGATAGGCACATTTAGCATTGGGATGATAATGCGGGGAAGTTGTATTCACATTTTTTGGTGCCTCTTTGATAGTGGTGAGATTTAGCTTCAACAAATGGGGAAGAACTTGTGCGGGCATCATATTGATGCGGGTGAACTGCCGTTGTGGCCGTTCTCCCCATTGCTATTTAGGTCTGGACTGATTGTTACGAGGCTGATCATTTGATGAATTTTGGATCATCACGGCCCCCACAGTCAGCCGGCACTCAGTTCTTCCCGATCTTTTCTGAGAGTATATAACAGCTGCCTCCTTCTTAGCCGGAAATGATTTCTTAACAGTTGTGGATGCAGAGGCATCCCTTTGAATCTTCCCATTCTTAATACCAGCTTCCACCCGTTCGCCAGTCAGAATCAATTCAGTAAACCCTGCGGAAGAGCTCCCGATCAAATGGTTGAAGAACGGGCCAGATAGGGTCCCCAAGAACATATCAACTAGTTCCCTATCTGAGAGAGGTGGTTTTACTCTTCCAGCCAAGTCGCGCCATTTCTGGGCGTATTCTTTGAATCCCTCATTTGAGGCCATCCCCATACTCTGTAGCTGAGTACGAGTTGGCGCCAAGTCAGCGTTATATTGATACCGGCGATAAAAGGCAGCTGCCAAGTCTTCCCAGTTATGCACTTCTGACCTCTCAAGCTGGTAAAACCAGTCTAGCTGTGTACCAGACAAGCTGTCCTGAAAGAAGTGTACCCAAAGATTTCTGTCGGATGTATGAGGTTGAATTCTTCTGACATATGACCTTAGGTTCATCTTCGGGCAAGACAACCCATCATATTTTGCAAAAATTGGCCCTTTAAACTTTGGAGGGATCACAATCCCAGCAATCAAACCCAATTCTTCAAAATCTAGCCCGGGAACCCTTTGCAGCTCCATAACTGCCAGTCTATCCTCCAGGTTTTTGTATTTGTCGTCCGCTGGCGGGTATTGCTGCTCTGAATAGTCTCCATCTTCCTCAACCTCTTCCTCTTCAGCCTCGGACTCAGAAGGTAATGCAACCCCTTTTTCTTTACCGGTCCCCTCATCAGATGTGGAGGGGAATTCAAGAACTCTTCTAGCTTCATTCTCAAACCTTCTTCCCAGTGTAGCTACCCCAACTCTTTTCTTCTTCTTTTTTCCTTTTTCTTGCTCTTTATTCCCAAGTAGTGCTTTAAGATCCTCTTGACCTTTTGCTAAGGTCATTAGGAGCTGTTGAAACTGTGAGTTTTGTGACTGCAGATCTTTGACCGTCTGTTCGAGATCCATCTTACTGAAATAAACAACAGAAAAATAAGGAAACCTGGTGTGGAGACCTGTTTATGCGTATGATGAATGATATGTTTATTCATGCAATGCATTCAAGGATTTAGAAATTCAAAGTTGTTGCAGACAAAAAGAACACACGTCATATTAATAAGAAGAAATTTTGTCAGTACATAAATGCCCCATGGGCCAAATATTACAAAAACTTCTTAAGGTAGAAAGACGTTGCGCATCCTCTTTGGTGCGATGTAAGTGTTGAGGGACTCCTCCTCATGAAGTCGGCAGGTAAGCTCCAAAACCTTCTTCTCACTGGCGTAGAAGCTGGCTTCAAAAGTATCCCTTTCCTCCTTGAGTTGGATCTAACTCTTCTGCATCTCCTCCCATGATGTTGGCATGTCAGGATGTAGGATGGTGTAGGGAACCTCTCCTTCCTTAACAGGCTCTTTAATCAAAGGGATAATATGAGGGTAAGGCATCATAAGACTCTGGGCTCGGGTTCTTACCCACTTGAGATAAGGCTCAAGAGGGATGGAGTTCTTGTGCCCCAGTGTCTTGCTATCTACCTTGTTAGGCATTCTCCAAGCTCTGATGAATCTTTGGCGAAGTCCTTGCGCATCGTTGTCGAAGTCAAAAACTAGGTCAGGAATCAGCATGTCATGAGGGCCATCCCTCCGTGCATATCCAAATTGTCTCAAAGCTAGGCAAGGGTTGTAGGTGATGCCTCCTCTAATGCCAAGTAATGGGACATTAGGGAACTCACCACAACGATCGACGATGATGACATTTTCTCTGGACCGAGAACACCAATGTACATCAGGATGTGTGAGGGTCATCAATTGTTGTGACCATCTTAAGCCTTGTTCATTCTTCAAAACAGATTGTGGAAGGTGGGAAATAAACCACCTAGCAAGGAGAGGAGTACAGCACATGAGAACACCTCTCTTTCTCATTGTTCGTGTGTAAAATGAGTGGAGGATGTCCCCAAGCAATGTAGGTATGGGATTCCTGGATATGAAGATCTTAACAGCATTCACATCTATAAGTTGGTCAGGATTTGGGAACAAGACCAACCCATAAATAAGGAGTGCCACAATTTCTTCAAAGGCTTGCAGATCCAAAGAATTCCAACACTCTTGTGTCTTCTCAAACAAGAATTTTTCCAAGAATCCCTTGACACCACTTCTAGTCTCCCAATGCCCCTTGATGTCAGATGGTTGCAAGTGTAGTGCTTGAGCAACATCTTCAGGCTTTGGTTCTTTTTCCGTACCGTTGTAGGGTAGTTGATTAAGAATAGGAATTCTCGGGAGATGAGAAAATTCCTCCAAAGTAGGCACCAATTGATAGTCGGGAAATGTGAAATAGTGGTGAAGGGGGTCAAAGAACTGGAACAACACTTTCACCATGTCTTCTTCAATGCTGGTGTTGACTAGGTTGAGAAGTCTACCATGTCTTTCACTGAAGAGAGAGCTTTCTGGAATTCTGGATGTGAGCTCCTTGAGTTGAGGAGGGATTCTCACAAGGTTGACTTGGATAGTTTTCCTGCGAAGAATTTCCATGACCTACAAAACAAGAACAAAGATGAAGATCCAAACCCTTGAAATGGTTAGTGGATGCATATGATGCTTTATGATGTTCATGATGTATGCACAAACATATGTACAAGCAAGTCACACAAAACCCTAGTTTCAGGCTTGCATGAGGTTTCATAGGTAAGTACCCTCTTGAGTGAAGTTGGCTTAAAAACCTGTCCTATAAGTAGTAACCGGGTTCTAAGGAGCTCAATATCATTGAATTGTTTTCTATGTTCATTGTTTTGGTTTAGCCACTTAACTAGCGACCAAAATATTCCAAGAAAACAACCCTCAATAAGTGTAGTATCGAGTATCTACCAACTTCGGACTGCACCAAAGCCGGTCATCTCACTACCCCTAATAAAAGGCCAAGATGGTCAAGTAAGGTTCTAGGTCATTAGTGCTTAGTGACATCACTCAGCGGCCCCGTACTCTCCTAGATTGAACTCAAGGGTTACCGGTACTCACAAATATGTCGCACTAATATAGCTATTGCTTCAACCGTGTCGGTATACCCCGCACAGATTCCATAACGTATTGCTATCTATGAATGTTTCCCCAAATCTGGGTGTAGGATTTCAAGCCCAAACAAGAGAACCAAGATGTAAAGCAATCAAAGCAATCAATTAGTCATGCAAAAGGGTGATCTAATCCCTAAGGTTACTCCACTTTTAAGTTTATCCCCAGCAGAGTCGCCAGTTCTGTGATACAGTGGGAGAACTGACTTGAGGTTTTGCATTTGTATTCGCAAATGTTTCGGTTTAGCAAGAGTCGCCACCGACTTTTTATTTTATCCTAAGGAAAGGTTAAAAAGCACAGGAAAAACCTTTGAGATGTTTTCTTGGGTTCGGGGAGTAGATTATAGAAAGGAAAGGTATTATCACCCTTTCTATCCATGGTTATCCACGGGCTCTTAGTTACTTGCTTAGATCACTTGCCTTGCATTTTCAATTGTTTGAAATGGTGCTTTGTGTGTGTGGTTTTGAAAATGTTTTGAAAAAGATGCCTTGTCTAGGCAACCCTTGTAACAATTCTTTACTCGAATGTTTTACAAAGGTGTTTGTCTTTTTGAAAAGATGTTTCAATGTTTTTTTGAAAGTTGTTTTGAAAGTTGTGTTGTGGAGTGTGCTTTGAAAGTAGGAAAGTATGTTTTGCAAGTTAGTCAAGTAACCAAGAGCTATATACCCTAAATTTCTCAAAGATCATTCCTATGTTTTAACCCTTTTAACAGTATTGTTCCACCATTGCATTTGGTGGACAATCTTGTGTTAGGATGTTAACGGGACGGGTGCGGGTCATCGTTTAGACCATGAATGCAATAGTGCCAAGTGTCTTTGGCAATTTTTCCTTTAAGGGACTTGATCATTTTTTAGGCAACTTTGAAAGCGTCATCGAGGGACTATGATCATTTGATTTGTTTTTGTTTTGCCAAAGACTCTCAACATGTAACATGGCCTATTTTTGAAGGCAACAAGTGGAGTAACCCTAGGGGTGCAAGTGTGCTTGGTGTTGTCCATTTTCATGCATTTTTATCTTTGTATTAGTCAAGCTATTTGTTATTTGATTTGCATACAAACCCTAAGTCTATCATGGCATAATTTGAAAGCTTTTAAATGCGAAAATTTAAAGTCCTAAATTATTACAACATAATTATGGGGATGGGGGTACAAATGTTTGAATGGGGGGATATTTAGCAAGAAATTAAATCTAAAGCTATTACATCCATATTGAATAGACAAATTAAATTGTACAATATTTAAACAAATATAATAAATATGCAAAATGTATTATGCACAAAAAGGTTTTTTATGTATGTGAAAGTATTTTCCATGTGAAATATAAACAAGAATAAAAAAAGTCAATTTTTTTGATATTTTTATGGTTTAGGGCAAAACCCTAGTTTTTTGAATAAAATGGTATTTATTTATTAATTATATACAATATTTATATATTAATTTATACGAAAAAAATAAAAAGTATATTGTAAAAAAAGTATTTTTGATGTCAAATATTAATAAAAATAAAAATGTATTATTTTCATATTTTTTGTCCTAAATATATATATATATATATATATATATATATATATATATATATATATATATATATATATATATATATATATATATATATATATATATATATATATATATATATATATATATATATATATATATATATATATATATATATATATATATATATATATATATATATATATATATATATATATATATATATATATATATATATATATATATATATATATATATATATATATATATATATATATATATATATATATATATATATATATATATATATATATATATATATATATATATATATATATATATATATATATATATATATATATATATATATTTAAATATACTAAATATGTACAAAAATAAAATATTAATTATGTACAAAAATATATATTTTAGAAAATGTTTTTAAAATATAAATAAAAAATAATAACTAAAAAAATATTTATTTTGTATTATCTTCTAGTGTTTTAAATAAAAAGGAAATATATTTGTTTATATATATATATGCTAAATAAAACAAACAAATGCCAAATAAATGCAAAAATGGATGGAAAAATATTTTTAATGTTTTTTATGTTTTGACAAAAAATATCAAGTCAGAAGAAAAAATAAAAAGTAAAAAATAATGGATATTTCACACAATGGGCCAGGGGGGTGTAAATGAAAAAAAGGGGTGTGAACAGCAAGGATAGCTCAGGCCCAGCCCAAGCCATCATCTTCTTCCTCCAGCTTCTATCAAACGCGCGCTTCTTTGTTCAAAATACAAACTCTTGATTCTTTGACTTTTAACAAAAACTCATAACACAAACAATGTAGAGCATCAAGAGACGAATTCATACATATAAAAAACTTGACCTAACTCTAAGAAACGAGAGAGAATTTCTTCATCCCCAATTTCTGACCTAATTTTTCTTCAATGTTCATGGCCAATATTCTCACAGCACACTTGTTGTACCCCAAAATTTGCCCTCCCATATTCTTCAAGAAATTGCCAAGTCAAGCTACAAAATTCTCCAAGGGTTGCACAGCTCAACAGTCTCCCATACAGTCAAAACTAGGGTTTGTGTTCTGATCAGGAAAATAAAGTTTTCAAGGGCCCAATCAAGTCTCATATACCTACAAATATGTTCAAGCATCCTTATATCAAGTTTCAAGGCATTCAGCTCAAAATTGCACAGTCAAAACCCTAAATGGCACTACAGTCAACTGTAGGGGCAAAATGGTCATTTGACAGTCAAAAGTTCAAATTTTTGATCAACATATCATTTTGAAGCCACAAACATCATTTGATCAATGCTTGATCATGATTCTCAAAATTTGGCTCAGAAAATCATCAAAATGCAAAAGTTTCCTTATTTGGACAGTTGAAAAAGTCAACTGAAATTGACCAGGGCATAACTTTCACATGGATTATCAGAAAAATTCCATCCAAAGCTCATTTTGAAGAGAAAGACATTTCCTACAACTCATCTTCATACTTCAAGTCCAAGAAATGCTCTCACAAAAAGTTATCAATTTCAACATTATAGGTCATTTTCAAAAGTCAACAAAAAGGGACTTTAAGTCAAAGGCCATAAATTGAGATTGGTAAATCAAAATGACATGGGACCAAAGACATTGGTTAGAGGACTCAAAGACCTTTCCAAAATGTCCAAGAACATGAGAAAAGCTTAAAAATTGAGCAAGTTATGCCTTGTGGAAGTTGGGAAATTTTTGGATATTTTGAAAAGTCAACTTTGAACCAAATGACCTAAAAATGCTAATGGGCCCATTTTTCTTCCATGATTCATCATTCCAAGCATATGCACGACCACTTGGCCCAAAGGGAAGTATTTTCTCATTTTTTATTTATTTATTTGAATTATTATTTATATTAATTCACTTAAATTATTTAAATACATGAAAAATATCTAACTTGCCTAAACCAATCTTTTTATACATGTTTTAAGGTCAAGATTTCGTGCACATGCTAATTAGGAAAGATTTGAGGTGATTGAGCATGATTGAACAAGGAACACATGAAAAAAAGATATGAAAAGATCTTTAAAATCAAATTTTCAAAAATCATCAATGCATTGGATTTTATTGAGTTTTGTTGACCTAATAGCTTCACTACAAAGCCAGGAACACAAAACCTAATCGTGCTAGACGAAAAGCTGCGCTAAAAGTCCATGAACAAACTTGGAAAAATTCTCTAAAAAGTCAAAACTGTAAACCACTCTAGAGGCCGATTCAAAGTGCAAAATTTGTTTCAATAGCTTGCCAAGGTTGCCCTGAACACATTCCAATCCCAAACATCCATCAACACGCCAAGAACTGGTAGATTGAACTCAAACTGTGTCAAGAAATTTCCAGAATCGTGCATCATAATTCACGCATCTTTTGCATTTTTTATTTATGGATTCTTGTTCCTTGTGATATTTTAAAGCTAACCATGATCTTTAATTTGATTATTATGCTGTGTATGAGATTTTACCATGTTTATTTCCTAGGGTTTTCAGAGCTTGAATTTAGGGCTTTTACAAAGAGGAAAAATTAAGCCTCAAAACCATGACCATTAGATTCAGCGTATAGAGACGAAGAAGAATCAATTGTCGCGCCTAATTTATATTCAATGAGGACCTAATCGCTATTTCTTGGAAACCGGCCTAAGGCAACGCGTTTAAAACCGTTGCTCAATGATTTTTGTTTCAGGGACAGTGGAGACGACGATGCGTTGGCAGACGGTGATAGGCGGATTTAAAAATTCGCGCGTTTTCCAGCACTAATCTTGTTTTTTATTTTATATTATTTGTTTGTATATTATATATCAAATGGCTTCAGTGGCTCAGCTGGCAAATGCTCATTGCTTCAACGTCTAAGACCTGGGTTCGAGTCCCAGGTCTGTATAATCTTCATAATATTTTTCAATCCAAATTCCTATGCAGGCACAATCTTAAGGACTACCATACGTCCTCCTCATCTATCCATCCACGTGCATGTTAGAACCAGATCAAAGGCGTGGATTCAACGAACACGTTATGCCTTAGTCAACGCACTACATGTGACTCAAAAAGGTCCACCAGGCCATTCTTAATGGGCCTGAGTTGCTAACAAAAGACCTCACAATTGGGGCCTGAACCCCCCCTGGTTTGCCCTCTATTTTTTATATTTTTATTTTTTTATTGTTATTTTATTTGCTTTATTGTTATAAATTAATTAATTATTTTTCTACAAAATATAAAAACTTCATAAAAATCAGAAAAAAGATAAAAACATAATAAAATATTTAATTTTCATATTTTCTTGTAAATAATTGCATGTAAATAAATTTAGTATTAAATAGGTTTTAATTTTAATTCTTTTTAATAACTAAAAATCCAAAAATATAGAATTAGGTTTAATAACTTTTTATTCCTTTTTTGTTTTCTTTTTACCATAATATTATTTATTTATTTTTATAATTAAATTGTACAATAAAAACTTAGGTTTAAATTAGGTTAAGATTCAACATTTTTTCTTAAATAACTTAAAAATAATTAGAACTAGGTTTAACATTTTATTTTAGTTTTAATTAATCCTTTTTCCATTAATTCCTAAAAATACTAAAAATACCAAAAACATTCCTTTTCTTTAATTTCAATTTCTCATTAATTCTAATTAATTAATTCATGTAACTTTCATATTTTGCAAAAGGGTCCAACGCCCTCCTTTCGACTTAATTATTTAATTTCGCACATTTATTCTATTTCGCTTAATTAATTATGTATCTCTCCCAAAGCGTTGTAACATTTACTTCCCGCACCTTTTACTTTGCTTTATTTATTTTTTCTGTCAAATCGGGTCCGGTTTAATTTTGGCGATGTGGACCCGCGCCATTTGTAATAGCTTTAGATTTATTTTTCCCGCAAATATTTTAACTGTTAACAAAAAGCATGCAAGAATGAATGGCCATAATAAAATCAAGCGTAGATCACTGTAACATAACAAGACAAAATATCTGAAAACGACACACAAATCACACACCACCCCTAGGGTACGCCTCACTGTTGCCTTACCTTCGAAAGGTGATCGTCGAGTAGAGGATGTCTTAGTAAGTCCTCATGATCCGAGAACCTGGCATGAGGGTAGCTTCTAAGGTGTCTTCCCATTGCTCTGGTGATCACCATGTCCCGAACCTCGAATTGACCCGAACACCTCCAACGGTGGTGCTACCTACCTCTCAATGGTGGGATGGCACTACTTTAAAGGATATTTACACAGACGAATTCCTTAGGGTAGGTAGGTTCTCGTAGATACTTGCTCTCTTCAAAAACAAACAAAAATCTTTTCACACCGACACTTTTCAAAAGCTTTCGAAACAATTTTTCAAACACTCTGACGCATGAGTCGATCTGAAACTTTCAAAGAAACCTTTTTTAAAACCCACATTGAAAAGCAAACAAACCTTTTTGGAAACACAATGAGCAAGTATCTAAGAGCCCATGGATAACCATGGATAGAAAGGGTGCTAACACCTTCCCTTTCTATAACCTACCTCCCGAACCGAGAGCAATCTCTATAAGGAATTTTTCTGTGCTTTTGTCCTTTCCATTTGGAGAAAATAAAAGACGGTGGCGACTCTTGCTTCCGCGACATTTCGCGAACCAGCATTAAACAGTCAGTTCCAGATCCACCGATCACAGAACTGGCGACTCTGCTGGGGAGACTTTTAAAGTGAGGTGTACCTTAGGGCTAGGTCATAACTATGTTTTCAATTGTATTGCTTTGTGTGCTTTAAATTGTGGGTTGCTTGGGAGTTCTATAGATCCTAACCCGGATCTGGGGGATACCTTCTTAGAAAGTAGCAACAAGGCTGTGAGGGAACTGTGCGGGGTATACCGACATGGTTGAAACAGTCTGCTACGTTGATGTGGCACTTTGGTGTGTACCGGTAACCCTTGAGTTCAGTCAAGGAGAGTACGGGGCCTCCGCGTGGTGTCGTGAAGCATCAACAGACCTTAGGAACCTTAATTGAACTATCTTGGCCTCTTTAGGGTAGTGAGATAACTGACTTTGGTGCAGTCCGAGGTTGGTTGATACTCGATACTACACTCAATTGAGGGTTGCTTTCCTGGAATATTTCGGTCGCCAGTTCAGTGGCTAAATCGAAACGATGAACAATGAAAGCAATCCCGTGATATTGGGAACCTTAGAACCCGGTTACTTTGATTAGGACAGGTTGAACCCACCAACTTCAAGAGGGTACTACCCAGACCCCATGCTGGCCTTAAACCTTAAGGGCTTGTCTTGTGTGCCTTACATGTTTGTCTTTGTAAATATCTGTGGTGTGTTTAATCATAGCATCATGACATCATCCAGCATCATGTGCATTGACTAACCATTTCAGAGGTTCGGATTTTCATCTTTGTTCTTGTTTTGTAGGACATGGAAACTGTTCGTAGAAACACAATTCAGGTCAATCTTGTAAGGATCCCTCCTCAGCTTAAAGAGCTTATATCCAGGATTCCCGAGAACTCATCATTCAGTGAAAGACATGGAAGCCTCATCAGCTTGGTCAACACCAACATTGAGGAAGATATGATAAAGGTCTTGTTCCAGTTCTTTGATCCTCTGCATCACTGTTTTACCTTCTTGGACTATCAGTTAGTACCTACATTGGAGGAGTTCTCCCGGCTCCTGAAGATCCCTATCCTTGATCAGCTACCCTTCAACGGTACAGAAAAGGAACCTAAGCTTGAAGAGATTGCTAAAGCCTTGCACCTACAGTCATCTGACCTCAAGGGACATTGGGAAGTTAGAAGTGGTATCAAAGGGTTCTTAGCCAGGTTTCTGTTTGAGAAGGCCCTTGAATGTTGGAACTCCCTTGACTTGCAAGCTTTTGAAGAAGTGGTAGCCCTCCTTGTCTATGGTTTGGTGTTGTTCCCTAACCCAGATCAGCTTATTGATATCAGTGCTGTTCAGATCTTTATGTCCAGGAATCCTATACCTACGTTGCTGGGGGACATCCTTCACTCATGTTACACTCGAACCATGAGAAAAAGAGGTGTCCTTATGTGTTGCACTCCTCTCCTGGGAAGGTGGTTTATTTCGCACCTTCCACAATCAGTCCTGAAGAATGAGCGGGGTTTGAGATGGTCACAACGGTTGATGACTCTTACACATGCAGATATACATTGGTGCCCTAGGTCTAGAGAAGATGTCACTATCATTGATCGTTGCGGGGAGTACCCTAATGTTCCTTTACTTGGAATCAGAGGAGGTATTACTTATAGCCCATGCCTGGCTTGGAGACAGTTTGGTTATGCTCAGGAGGGATGGTCCTCATGACATGTTAATTCCTGACATAGCTTTTGACTTCGACAATGATACTCAAGGACTTCGCCAGAGATTTATCAGAGCCTGGAGGATGCCAAGTAGGATAGACAGCAAGACACTGGGGCACAGGAATTCCATCCCATTGGAGCCTTATCTCAAGTGGGTACGAGCCCGCTCCCAGAAGTTAGTAATGCCTTATCCTCATATGCTCCCAGTGATCAAAGAGCCAGTATTGGAAGGGGAAGTGTCCTACACTATTCAGCACCCTGATATGCCCACATCCTGGGAAGAGATGCAGAAGAGCTGGATCCAGCTTAAGGAGGAAAGGAATTCTCTTGAGACTAGTCTGCATGCCAGTGAAAAGAAGGTCTTGGAGCTCACCCGACTGTTGCATGAGGAGAGGAATCTCAACACCTACATAGCTCCGAAGAGGATGCGCAGTGTATTTTGGGATTGATTTGATTTTTTTACTTTTGCCCATGAGGCCTTGATGTATTAAACAATGATTTCTTTAATGATAACGTGTGTTCCTTTTTGTCTACAACAAATTTGAACTTTCGAACCCTTGAATGCATTGCATACGCATTTCATACATCATGTGCATAGCAGGTTTTTCCCCCTTTCAGGTTGCTTACAGTTCTTCGCTGTTTATTTCAGCATCATGAATCCCGAATCTGCATCAACCGAGACATCAATCAAGGCTCTTCAGGCGCAGAATGCGCAGTTTCAAGAACTAATCAAGGGTCTGGCTAAAGGCCAAGAAGAATTAAAGACTATGCTCCTGAAGAAGGAGAGGAAGAAGAAAAGAAGAACTGTTCTGTTCAACTCGGGCCGAAGGTTTGGCAATACTCTGCAGCATGAAGAGGCTGGTTCTTCTGTTGGCAAGAGTCCTTCTCAGGCAGAAGTAAAGGTTCCTAGTCCGGTCGTCTCCGACAACGAGACAGATTTTGATGAAGAGCAGTACCCTCCTACTGATGACAGGTACAAGCAATTAGAAGACAGGCTGAAGGCTATGGAGGTTCAACAGGTACCTGGGCTGGATTTCGGAGATTTGGGTTTGTCAACTGGTGTGATTATCCCGCATAAGTTCAAAGCACCATCCTTCTCCAAGTATGACAGGGCGTCTTGTCCCAAGCTGCATCTAAGGTCCTATGTTCGGAAAATTCAGCCGTACTCTGCGGATAGGAATTTATGGATCCACTTCTTCCAGGAGAGTCTTTCAGGGACTCATCTCGAATGGTTCTATCAGCTGGATGGGACCAAGGTTCGTAACTGGGAGGAGTTGGCTACTGCTTTCTATAAGCAGTATCAATATAATGCCGACCTTGCCCCCACCCGTACCCAACTTCAGGGTATGTCGTTAGGTGCAAGCGAAGGTTTTAAGGAGTACGCTCAGAAGTGGAGAGACCTGGCTGGCAGGGTGCAGCCACCATTGACTGATCGGGAGTTGGTAGACATGTTCTTGGGGACCCTATCTGGGCCATTCTTCAACCATCTCATTGGGAATTCTTCTGCTGGGTTCACTGATTTAATCTTGACTGGAGAGAGAATTGAAGCTGGGCTGAAGTCTGGGAAGATTGCGAAGGGTGCATCATCTAGTTCGGAAAAGAAACCATTCAAGAAGGAGTCTAGTGCCGTGTATGGCTCCAGGAGATCAGAGAGATCTGAGCACCGCCAATCTGTCAGTGCGGTAATGATTGCTAAGCCTGCTGCCGCTCCCCGGCCAAACAATGCTCAGAAGGTTGAAAGACCCCGGAGAGAATTCACCCGCTTAAGCATGACTTTGTCGCAAATCCTGCCACAGTTGCTCTCGACCAATTTAGTGACTGTCAGGGAGGCGCCGAAGTTTCCAAATACTGCATCCCCCAAGTACAACCCGAATGCTCGTTGTGCTTACCATTCAGATAGCCCAGGGCACTCTACTGATGACTGTTGGGCGTTAAAGAACAAGCTGCAGGACCTCATTGACGCCAAGGAGGTACAGTTTGAGGCATCTGACAAGCCTAATGTGGTGACAGCTCCCCTGCCTGCTCATGGAGTAAATGCTATTGGGGACGAAGACGAAGTGGACGATGCTGAGTTTGATAGCTGGATCTACCCGGCAACCGACAATGGATCTAACAATTGGAGTACAAAGGACAACTTACCTGTTTCTCTTGTTACTAAGTAATAAATTTCTTTGTTTCGCTATTTTTGTAATAAACAATGATAAACTCTTTGGCCCGATGTCTTACCCGAGACACCGTGGTATCATTTGTGAGGGCATACGAACTGTCATTTCATATATCATAAAGGAAAATCTTGGACGTATTTTTCGCATTGCAAATATTGTGTTCCTTTTCTGTCTTTCTTTTCCTTTACATATATTTCAAAACAGCTGTATTTACACACACACTCACTCATACAGGTTTCAATCCACTCTGGATCTTACTGATAACAACCCTGCTACTGCCAGTTATGACTTCGAAAATCCGATCAACTTAGCCGAAGACGAAGGTGAAGATGATTGCGAAGTGCCTGGCGAGCTTGCAAGACTGTTACTTCAGGAAGAGAGGGCAATTCAACCCCATGAAGAGCCAGTGGAAATCATAAACTTGGGTACTGAGGCAGACAGAAAAGAGGTAAAGATTGGTGCCAACCTAGAGCTCAGCGTGAAGCAACGGTTAACCAAGATGTTACATGACTATATGGAGATCTTTGCCTGGTCCTACGAAGACATGCCCGGGTTGGATACCAACATTGTGGTCCATCACTTGCCAACTAAGGAGGACTGCCCTCCAGTTAAACAAAAGGTCTGTCGGATGCGTCCAGAGATGTCCGAGAAGATTAAAGCCGAGGTCATGAAACAGTTTGATGCCGGGTTCCTTGCAGTGACTTCTTACCCTCAGTGGGTTGCTAATGTGGTGCCGGTACCTAAAAAGGATGGAAAGGTCAGAATGTGTGTCGATTACAGGGATCTGAACAGGGCCAGCCCCAAGGATGACTTCCCCTTACCTCACATTGATGTCCTTGTGGATAATACAGCTCAGCACAAGGTATTCTCTTTCATGGATGGTTTCTCAGGTTACAATCAGATCAAGATGGCACCTGAAGACATGGAAAAGACTACATTTGTTACTCAGTGGGGCACCTTCTGTTACAAGGTCATGCCATTCGGGTTGAAGAACGCCGGGGCAACCTACCAACGTGCCATGGTCGCCTTATTTCATGACATGATCCATCACGAGATAGAGGTGTATGTGGACGACATGATCGCTAGGTCCCAGACTGAGGAAGAGCACCTAGATCACCTGCAGAAGTTGTTCGACCGATTGAAACTGTACAAGCTAAGATTGAACCCGAACAAGTGCACCTTCGGGGTAAGATCTGGGAAACTACTAGGCTTCGTGGTCAGTGATAAAGGTATTCAAGTGGACCCTGCTAAGGTCAAAGCTATTCAAGAGATGCCAGTTCCTAGGACAGAGAAGGAAGTCAGAGGCTTTTTAGGGCGCCTGAATTACATTGCTCGCTTCATCTCACATCTGACTGCTACCTGTGAGCCAATCTTCAAGCTGCTGAAGAAAGATCAGGTAGTACGTTGGAACGATGAATGTCAGGCTGCCTTCGACAGAATCAAAGAGTATCTCCAAGAACCACCTATCCTTATGCCACCGGTTAAAGGGAGACCTCTGATCCTATACCTGACAGTGCTTGACAACTCAATGGGGTGTGTGCTGGGGCAGCATGACGAGTCTGGCCGAAAAGAGCATGCCATTTATTACCTTAGCAAAAAGTTTACCGACTGTGAGACCCGATACTCACTGCTTGAGAAAACTTGCTGCGCTTTGGTATGGGCTGTTCGCCGGCTGAGACAGTATATGCTGACTCACACTACCTTGTTGATCTCAAAAATGGATCCTATCAAGTACATATTCGAAAAGCCTGCTCTGTCTGGGAGAATTGCAAGATGGCAAATGATCTTGACGGAATACGACATTCAGTACACAACCCAGAAAGCCATCAAGGGAAGTGTATTGGCAGACCACTTGGCACATCAAGCTGTAGATGATTATCAATCAATGAACTTCGAGTTTCCAGATGAAAGCATCATGATTGTGACTGATTGTGAAGTACCCGGACCGGATGAAGGACCTGAACCAGGATCTCGATGGTCTATGCACTTTGACGGAGCCTCCAATGCTTTGGGAAATGGTATCGGCGCCATCATCATATCTCCTCAAGGTACTCATACTCCACTCACTGCCCGGCTGTGTTTCAACTGTACCAACAACATGGCGGAGTATGAGGCGTGCATCATGGGTCTTCAAGCTGCGATCGACCTAAGGATCAAATTTCTAAGTGTCTTCGGAGATTCCGCTCTTGTGATCAATCAGATCAAAGGAGAGTGGGATACGAAACATCCAAACTTGATTCCTTACAGAGAATGTGTGTTGACCCTGATTCCCCACTTTACAAAGATAACCTTTGAGCACTTTCCAAGAGAAGAGAATCAGCTGGCGGACGCGTTAGCTACAATGTCTTCAATGTTCAAGGTCAAATGGGATAATGAAGCTCCCCGGATCATCATCTGGAAACTGGACGAACCGGCATACTGTTGTGATCTCGAAACTGAATTGGTGACTGAGAAGCCTTGGTACCACGAAGTGAAGAGATATCTGGAAACTCAGGAGTATCCGGAAGGTGCATCTGTCAACGATAAGAAATTCCTGAGAAGGTTCGCAGCCAAGTTCTTCTTAAGCAACGACATCCTGTACAAGCGAAACCATGATTCAACCTTACTGCGTTGTGTGGATAAGACGGAAGCAGAAAGAATCATGGAAGAGCTACATGAAGGGACCTTTGGTACACATTCCAGTGGACACACTATGGCTAAGAAAATCCTACGGGCAGGATACTATTGGTCCACAATGGAAGCTGACTGTTACCAACACTCCAGGACATGCCACAAGTGCCAGATCTATGCAGACAAGGTGCATGTTCCTCCGGTTCCCCTGAATGTTCTGACTGCACCTTGGCCGTTTGCAATGTGGGGTATAGACATGATCGGCGAGATAAAACCTACGGCATCCAACGGACATCGCTTCATCCTAGTGGCGATTGATTATTTTACGAAGTGGGTCGAGGCAACATCCTATGCTACGGTAACCAAGACTGTTGTGGCACGGTTCATTCGGCACAACCTGATCTGTCGGTACGGCGTCCCAGAACGAATTATTACAGACAACAGTACCAATCTAAACAACAAGATGATCGCTGAGCTCTGCGAACAGTTCAAGATACAGCACCACAATTCTTCTCCTTACAGACCGAAGATGAATGGGGCTGTAGAAGCAGCTAACAAGAACATCAAGAAGATCGTGCAGAAAATGACAGTGACTTACAAAGATTGGCATGAGATGTTACCGTTCGCTCTGCATGGGTACCGCACCTCAGCTAGGACGTCAACCGGGGCAACTCCTTTCTCTCTGGTTTATGGCATGGAGGCAGTCTTGCCAATCGAAGTGCAAATACCCTCTCTCCGGATAATGAAGGATGCAAATCTGAACGAAGATGATTGGATCCAGACACGACTTGATCAACTCAACCTCATTGACGAAAAAAGACTTGCTGCTATCTGTCATGGTCAGACGTATCAGAAACGGATGATCAGGGCATTTAACAAAAAGGTCAGACCACAGGAATATCAAGTTGGGGATCTGGTAATCAAGAGAATCATCCTCCCTCAGAGTGATCCAAGGGGCAAATGGACCCCTACGTATGAAGGGCCATTTGTGGTTAAGCATGTGTTCTCAGGAGGAGCCATGATATTGACCAACATGGATGGTGACGATCTTCCTCACCCCGCCAATGCGGACATAGTAAAAAGATACTACGCATAAAAAAAAAGACCCGCTAGGCTGACATGCCTAGGCAAAAATTAGGGCTTCCCGTCGAACCAAAAGGGTTCGGGCAAAATGAAGGGATGAAAATGAACAATCTGTACACCCGGCAAGTCGAAAACCTGAAAAGGCGGCTCGGGCAAAAATGGGTATCCCGGTGGACCGAAAACCCGAAAGGGCGGTCCAGGCAAAAATTAGGGATAAAAGCGTAATACTATGTCTCATTGGATCACTTTGCATCCAGAATATGGTATCTGCATCAAGTTCAGACGGCATCGATCAGTCAGCTTCACCTTCAACCAAGGTCATCAAGTGATGAGACGCTCAGAGTTATAAAGACAATAGCAGAGTTGAAACCCAGTGGATCATTCATACTTCACACAGCTGTTTTATTTTCTTTTGTACAAAATTTTTATAAACTCTCTTGTTCGGCGGCGTACCTCTTACTAGGACGTCAGCCTCTTGTACACAAAACGCCTATTTTCAGGCCATTCAAAAATCAATACAAATATATTTTCAGTTAAACGTGCCCAGTGTTTTTCTTTTTCTGTTTTGTTTTTGCGAAGAACGTCCAAGGTTCAATTTGTGATATATGCATTGACAATAATTTGCTAACTCATAAATATTTGCATACGAAACAAAGGAATTAATTGCAGGTGACACTAGAAACAGGGGCAATAAAGAGTTGTCTAAACAATACAATTGTTCTATCCTCCAAGGTACCAAGGTAGGTTCAGCTAAAGAACACGACCAAGTACATATTAAATCCCCAGAGAGTGGTTCAGCAAAACAGCACATTCTTCTCCAAGTAAAAATTATCAAATCTCAAAGAAGTTGATTATCCTCCCGTAGATCTCAATACTTCCCTAGCAGCAGCATATATTCAATACAAGCATCCCCGGCAGTCTTGGCCTAAAGATTGTTCCCCGGCGGTATCTCAACATTCAAAGAAATCACTTCCCCCGCAGTTCCAAAACTTCCCCAGAAGAGCCCAATCCAGTTTCCCCAGGAAAGTTGGAATTCATATCCCCAAGCAATAAGCTTATCCCCAGTAGATTCTGGAAGCTTATCCCCTCGCAGAACACGAACGCGTCGTCCGGCTGGATTTAAAGAGTTATTTCCTTAACAGGATATAACTGGGTTATCCTCAGCCAAAAGCCACGGAAAGATCGTCGTCGACATAATCTTCTTACCCCCAGCGAAGTCCATTAACACTTCCAACAACAAAGATATCCCCAACGAAGTTATCATCAACGACTCAGCAAAGTATCTCTCTCCCCACAGAGTATTGCTTCCCAGCATGGTCGCTAGAGTATCTTTTCTCCCTGCAGAATCTTCCATTTGCCAAGTTTATTCCGCAACGGAGTCATCTTCTCCTACCGGTATTCTTGCAGTTATCATCCCCAGCGGAAGCAAAATCTATTCCTCAACATCAGCCCAGGATACGACTTCCCGGCACCCGTCAAGGATTCACTTTCCTAGACAAAAACATACATAAAACATCACATACATCATTATAACATGCATAGACACATCATATCATACAAGTCTCATTTATATCGAGAGCATCATTGCTTGATCCATATCATGCATTGCATATGACTGACCTTTACCTTTAAGGAAAGATGCAGTTAAAATTCTCAATCACGTTTCAAGACTTAGACCGGTTCAGTTAAATCGACCCTAAGATTTTTCTAATGCTTATCCAGTCAAAGGCCTTCTCTGGTTCAGTCAGATCGACCCTAAGATCTCCCTGATTCTTATCCAGTTGAAGATATTTCAAGACCTTGTCCGGTTCAGTTAAATCGACCCTAAGATTTTTCTGATGCTTATCCAGTCAAAGGCCTTCTCTGGTTCAGTCAGATCGACCCTAAGATCTCCCTGATTCTTATCCAGTTGAAGATATTTCAAGACCTTGTCCGGTTCAGTTAAATCGACCCTAAGATTTTCCTGATGCTTATCCAGTCAAAGGCCTTCTCTGGTTCAGTCAGATCGACCCTAAGATCTCCCTGATGCTTATCCAGTTGAAGATATTTCAAGACCTTGTCCGGTTCAGTTAAGTCGTCCCAAGATTTTCCTGATGCTTATCCAGTCAAAGGCCTTCTCTGGTTCAGTCAGATCGACCCTAAGATCTCCCTGATGCTTATCCAGTTGAAGATATTTCAAGACCTAGACCGGTTCAGTTAAATCGACCCCAAGATTTTCCTGATGCTTATCCAGTTAAAGGCCTCTTCTGGTTCAGTCAGATCGACCCTAAGATCTCCCTGATGCTTATCCCAGTAGAAGACACCTAAGATTTTTCTCAACGAGCGTTGTTGAAGTTAAAGTCGCCCAAGGTTCTCTTACCATTCACGCTAAGGCAGCAACCATATCTGGTCCATTCATCATCTTTTGAAGCTCCAGATTCAGCTCCTGTAGCCAGTCAGGACACATCTATACCAAGCGTCTGAAAACCAACTCCTGCAACGTGTCAGGTACTCATTTGTTCTTTTGCAGGTATGCAGGTACTCGCTAAGGAATATCCTACGCAATCAACATTCAGATGGCATCTATAAGCCCATCACCCTATCCAGCAACCTCTAAATGGCATCTATAAGCCCATTCCGCCATCACTGCTACTATGTGAGCGCAAATTTCTGGGCACTCTAGTGTTCAATCATCTTCCACCCTCGGATTACGAAAGGCACGTCAGCCAATCTGCATCCTCAGGTCTAAGAAGATTGAACAGGGGAAACTGTTGTACCCCAAAATTTGCCCTCCCATATTCTTCAAGAAATTGCCAAGTCAAGCTACAAAATTCTCCAAGGGTTGCACAGCTCAACAGTCTCCCATACAGTCAAAACTAGGGTTTGTGTTCTGATCAGGAAAATAAAGTTTTCAAGGGCCCAATCAAGTCTCATATACCTACAAATATGGTCAAGCATCCTTATATCAAGTTTCAAGGCATTCAGCTCAAAATTGCACAGTCAAAACCCTAAATGGCACTACAGTCAACTGTAGGGGCAAAATGGTCATTTGACAGTCAAAAGTTCAAATTTTTGATCAACATATCATTTTGAAGCCACAAACATCATTTGATCAATGCTTGATCATGATTCTCAAAATTTGGCTCAAAAAATCATCAAGATGCAAAAGTTTCCTTATTTGGACAGCTGAAAAAGTCAACTGAAATTGACCAGGGCATAACTTTCACATGGATTATCAGAAAAATTCCATCCAAAGCTCATTTTGAAGAGAAAGACATTTCCTACAACTCATCTTCATACTTCAAGTCCAAGAATTGCTCTCACAAAAAGTTATCAATTTCAACATTATAGGTCATTTTCAAAAGTCAACAAAAAGGGACTTTAAGTCAAAGGCCATAACTTGAGATTGGTAAATTAAAATGACATGGGACCAAAGACATTGGTTAGAGGACTCAAAGACCTTTCCAAAATGTCCAAGAACATGAGAAAAGCTTAAAAATTGAGCAAGTTATGCCTTGTGGAAGTTGGGAAATTTTTGGATATTTTGAAAAGTCAACTTTGAACCAAATGACCTAAAAATGCTAATGGGCCCATTTTTCTTCCATGATTCATCATTCCAAGCATATGCACGACCACTTGGCCCAAAGGGAAGTATTTTCTCATTTTTTATTTATTTATTTGAATTATTATTTATATTAATTCACTTAAATTATTTAAATACATGAAAAATATCTAACTTGCCTAAACCAATCTTTTTATACATGTTTTAAGGTCAAGATTTCGTGCACATGCTAATTAGGAAAGATTTGAGGTGATTGAGCATGATTGAACAAGGAACACATGAAAAAAAGATATGAAAAGATCTTTAAAATCAAATTTTCAAAAATCATCAATGCATTGGATTTTATTGAGTTTTGTTGACCTAATAGCTTCACTACAAAGCCAGGAACACAAAACCTAATCGTGCTAGACGAAAAGCTGCGCTAAAAGTCCATGAACAAACTTGGAAAAATTCTCTAAAAAGTCAAAACTGTAAACCACTCTAGAGGTCGATTCAAAGTGCAAAATTTGTTTCAATAGCTTGCCAAGGTTGCCCTGAACACATTCCAATCCCAAACATCCATCAACACGCCAAGAACTGGTAGATTGAACTCAAACTGTGTCAAGAAATTTCCAGAATCGTGCATCATAATTCACGCATCTTTTGCATTTTTTATTTATGGATTCTTGTTCCTTGTGATATTTTAAAGCTAACCATGATCTTTAATTTGATTATTATGCTGTGTATGAGATTTTACCATGTTTATTTCCTAGGGTTTTCAGAGCTTGAATTTAGGGCTTTTACAAAGAGGAAAAATTAAGCCTCAAAACCATGACCATTAGATTCAGCGTATATAGACGAAGAAGAATCAATTGTCGCGCCTAATTTATATTCAATGAGGACCTAATCGCTATTTCTTGGAAACCGGCCTAAGGCAACGCGTTTAAAACCGTTGCTCAATGATTTTTGTTTCAGGGACAGTGGAGACGACGATGCGTTGGCAGACGGTGATAGGCGGATTTAAAAATTCGCGCGTTTTCCAGCACTAATCTTGTTTTTTATTTTATATTATTTGTTTGTATATTATATATCAAATGGCTTCAGTGGCTCAGCTGGCAAATGCTCATTGCTTCAACGTCTAAGACCTGGGTTCGAGTCCCAGGTCTGTATAATCTTCATAATATTTTTCAATCCAAATTCCTATGCAGGCACAATCTTAAGGACTACCATACGTCCTCCTCATCTATCCATCCACGTGCATGTTAGAACCAGATCAAAGGCGTGGATTCAACGAACACGTTATGCCTTAGTCAACGCACTACATGTGACTCAAAAAGGTCCACCAGGCCATTCTTAATGGGCCTGAGTTGCTAACAAAAGACCTCACAATTGGGGCCTGAACCCCCCCTGGTTTGCCCTCTATTTTTTATATTTTTATTTTTTTATTGTTATTTTATTTGCTTTATTGTTATAAATTAATTAATTATTTTTCTACAAAATATAAAAACTTCATAAAAATCAGAAAAAAGATAAAAACATAATAAAATATTTAATTTTCATATTTTCTTGTAAATAATTGCATGTAAATAAATTTAGTATTAAATAGGTTTTAATTTTAATTCTTTTTAATAACTAAAAATCCAAAAATATAGAATTAGGTTTAATAACTTTTTATTCCTTTTTTGTTTTCTTTTTACCATAATATTATTTATTTATTTTTATAATTAAATTGTACAATAAAAACTTAGGTTTAAATTAGGTTAAGATTCAACATTTTTTCTTAAATAACTTAAAAATAATTAGAACTAGGTTTAACATTTTATTTTAGTTTTAATTAATCCTTTTTCCATTAATTCCTAAAAATACTAAAAATACCAAAAACATTCCTTTTCTTTAATTTCAATTTCTCATTAATTCTAATTAATTAATTCATGTAACTTTCATATTTTGCAAAAGGGTCCAACGCCCTCCTTTCGACTTAATTATTTAATTTCGCACATTTATTCTATTTTGCTTAATTAATTATGTATCTCTCCCAAAGCGTTGTAACATTTACTTCCCGCACCTTTTACTTTGCTTTATTTATTTTTTCTGTCAAATCGGGTCCGGTTTAATTTTGGCGATGTGGACCCGCGCCATTTGTAATAGCTTTAGATTTATTTTTCCCGCAAATATTTTAACTGTTAACAAAAAGCATGCAAGAATGAATGGCCATAATAAAATCAAGCGTAGATCACTGTAACATAACAAGACAAAATATCTGAAAACGACACACAAATCACACACCACCCCTAGGGTACGCCTCACTGTTGCCTTACCTTCGAAAGGTGATCGTCGAGTAGAGGATGTCTTAGTAAGTCCTCATGATCCGGGAACCTGGCATGAGGGTAGCTTCTAAGGTGTCTTCCCATTGCTCTGGTGATCACCATGTCCCGAACCTCGAATTGACCCGAACACCTCCAACGGTGGTGCTACCTACCTCTCAATGGTGGGATGGCACTACTTTAAAGGACATTTACACAGACGAATTCCTTAGGGTAGGTAGGTTCTCATAGATACTTGCTCTCTTCAAAAACAAACAAAAATCTTTTCACACCGACACTTTTCAAAAGCTTTCGAAACAATTTTTCAAACACTCTGACGCATGAGTCGATCTGAAACTTTCAAAGAAACCTTTTTTAAAACCCACATTGAAAAGCAAACAAACCTTTTTGGAAACACAATGAGCAAGTATCTAAGAGCCCATGGATAACCATGGATAGAAAGGGTGCTAACACCTTCCCTTTCTATAACCTACCTCCCGAACCGAGAGCAATCTCTATAAGGAATTTTTCTGTGCTTTTGTCCTTTCCATTTGGAGAAAATAAAAGACGGTGGCGACTCTTGCTTCCGCGACATTTCGCGAACCAGCGTTAAACAGTCAGTTTCAGATCCACCGATCACAACACTCAATAAAAATGAAAAGTAAATACATGGATGGCTTCAGGGCTATGAGGAGAACATGTTTCATTCACAAACCTAATCCTAACTCTTCCTACATTGAGAGATAGAAGTTCATGTTTTTACCTGTTTCAGATTGAGTCGTGTACAACAATGGAGGTATCTTCAATGGTGTTTGAGCTTTGGTACAGCTTGCCTGAAGTCCAAGGATGCTTCTCCAACACCTAGCCTGCTTTGAATCACTATGAATCGTGCTATGGAAGTTCACCTGCAAAACTGAAAAATGAAAATGGCAACAGGGGTTAGGGATGTTACAGTTTGTATCTAGGGCTTGGGATAGCTTCAATGGATGGTAGGGAGTGTGTTTGAACAAGCTTTGGCCAAAACGCACGAGCAAACTGAGTTGTGCAACTCAATCTGCAGGGATGCCCTGTTTCTTGCAGAAAAATAGTGTTTTGGTGAATGAGGAGGTTTGGGAGGTGGTTCAGTCGTGCCTTAGGTATGTTTTGATGTGTGTAATATGTTCACAAAGTTTGCTTGAGTTGGTGTTTTCAGAAATGAGAGATTGAGAGTTTTGGCCAAGTTTTCTTCTCATGTAAGCAAGGATAGTCAACTTGTGATATAAGCATGTCCAATGTCCTCAAGCATGCTGTATATCTTGTTCTTGATCAGAGGGATTTGTGTACAAATGCTAGCCTCAAAGATCTGGCCCATGCCTCTTGGATTTGTTATTTGACATAAAGCACTACTTTATCAAAATGGCAAATATACTTTTTCCATTTAAAGATTAATCTTGCATGTAATGACCAAATGAACAAAATAACAACTTAGCACAATGGTTAGGCATTTAATTATGGTGTGTGAAACTGGTTTTGAGGCCTGTAAGCTAGCTTGTACAAGCTGACTTGAAAAATGCCAATGTATGAACATGTATTTGGTTATGAACAAAAATGGATTTTGCCCAACTTTGCATATTGGATTCTCCCTAACCACAAGGGTGTTTGAGGAGTTCTTGGACAATTTGGAAAGCTTGGAATGTGTACTACAATCCATCTTTGTAATGCAAATTGAAACTCCAAGTTGAAGCATGTGAAAAATGGCTATGAAGTTGGACAAAAATCCTGCCTAGAATAAGTCAAAATTTCTCTAAGTTTAAAATGTTTTGCACCCTTGTTCCAAAAATCATAACTTGAGATACAAGCTTCCTTTGAGAAAACTTTGTGATTCAAAGTTGTAGATTTTTCAATTTACTACAACTTTCATGTTTTGAGTTTTGTTTGAATCCATTTGCATCTTGGTGAAAAAATGGGACAAAGTTAGGAAAAAATAAGGAAACTTTATAACTTAGAAAATTTCTAAGTTATGAAATTTCTTCATTTTAAACCCTAATTTGCAATTTTGGGTTTCTTGATGAACAAGTTTCATAATTTGACATGTCTTGATAAAAAATGAATCTTGGCACTTGATTTTGACCAAAAAGTCAAAGTTTGACTTTTCAGTATATAGTCAAATTTTGATCAGTTGACTGGAAAATTCATCTGTCAATCCTGTGCATTTGAGATCTTTTGAACTTGTTGAATGTGTCAAGACAATTCCATTGAGTCCTTGAGTCCATATGTGAGCTTGGTTTGCCATTGGTTATGTCAAACAGTCAAAAATTGCCTTTGTGCAGTCAAAACCCTAAAAATGACCATTTTGCCCTTTTTGTGATCTGATCAAATTTCTTTTGGAATTGTGATCCAAACTTGACCAAATGGTTCATATGAGTTCATGATGTTGATGTGGGTCAAATTTCATGAGGTTTGACTGTCAATTGGCCACAGTTGACTTTTTCCCCAATACAGCTGATTTCTAGGTCAACTGTCCAATTGACTGGGCAAAGATTGGAATCAAGGCTTGAAACTTGGTATGGATAAACTTGTGAGTCCAACATGAAGCATGAAATTTACTTTTGGCATTTTTAGGTCAAAACATCTTTGTGCAAACTCAAACCCTAATTTGGGTTAACAGTGCAAGGAGGAGTCTTGAGCAGAGCAAACCCTAACTTGATCTTGAGCTCCAAGGGTCTTGTGGTGAGAAAATGTTGATGAAATGAGAGGGAAAATTTTGGGGTACAATAGTAAGCAACCCTATCTTTGGATGTAAACGGGACGAGCGTGAGTCATCATATAACCATGATTAGCAATGTTTGCAAAGTATCTTAGCATTTTGAGGGACCAAGATCATTTTGTAAGGCGACTTTTTGAATAGCGTGATCGAGGGACTATGATCTTATATTTGTTTTGCCAAGATACTTCGCATGCGTAATATGACAATTTTTGTTTTAGGCAACCAAGTGGAGAAACCCTAAGGATGCTTGTGTGCAAGTGTATCATTTTCATGCTTTGGTTTTATCTTGTATTTAGGGTTTTCTATTTTGCTTTGTTTCGATCTTACCATACAAACCCTAATTACTAATCATGGTATGTAAAGCGATAAATTGCGTAATGTAAATATTACTAAGCTATTACAACAATTTTATTGGGGGGGGGGGGGGGGGGGGAATACAAATTTGAATGGGGGATTTGCAAAAATGTAAACTTAAATAAATTATTACAACCAAATCGAATTTGTACGAATTAGAATAAATAATATAATATTTAAAGATGCAATATAATATACATGTGAGGAAAAGATTTTTGTTTTATTTTTATGTAAAATAAATTTTAATCTACACTTAAAATTACAAGGAAAAGAAATTAATCTTTTAGAAGGGAGGTTTTAACCCTAATTTCTATTTTAAAAGAAAATAAAGTTTATGTGTATTATTTTTTATGTATTTTTTTATATCAAAATAATAAATAATATTGTATATAAAAATATAAAGTTTTTTTTATATATGCAAAAATGAGTATTTATGAGTATGGAATAGATAAATTAAGTTAAATATATTTTAATTATATCTTACAAGTTTATTAAGAAAATAAATAACATATTTAAAAATAAAATATATTTCTATGTGAAAAGTAAACTGAAATAAAAATGCAATATGTGATCGGTGGATCTGGAACTGACTGTTTAACGCTGGTTCGCGAAATGTCGCGGAAGCAAGAGTCGCCACCGTCTTTTATTTTCTCCAGATGGAAAGGACAAAAGCACAGAAAAATTCCTTAAAGAGATTGCTCTCGGTTCGGGAGGTAGGTTATAGAAAGGGAAGGTGTTAGCACCCTTTCTATCCATGGTTATCCATGGGCTCTTAGATACTTGCTCAATGTGTTTTCAAAATTGTTTGTTTGCTTTTCAATGTGGGTTAACAAAGTTTCTTCGAAAAATTTCAGTTCGACTCGTACGTCAGAGTGTTTGAAAAATTTGCTTTGAAAGCTTTTGAAAATGTGTTGGTGTGAAAAGTATGTTTTGGTTGGTTTTGAAATTAGAGCAAGTATCTACGAGAACCTACCTACCCTAAGGAATTCGTCTGTGTAGATGTCCTTTAAAGTAATGCCATCCCACCATTGAGAGGTAGGTAGCACCACCGTTGGAGGTGTTCGGGTCAATTCGAGTTTGTAGGGACATGGTGATCACCAGAGCAATGGGAAGACACCTTAGAAGCTACCCTCATGCCAGGTTCCCGGATCACGAGGACTTACTAAGACGCCCTCTACTCGACGATCACCTTTCGAGGCAAGGCAACAGTGAGGCGTACCCTAGGGGTGGTGTGTGCGAATTGTGTGTCGTTTTCATTTGCATTTGTCTTGTCATGTTCATTGTGATCTACGCTTGATTTTATTTAAGTCCATACATTCTTTCATGCTTTTGTTAACAGTTAATATTTGCGAGAAAAATAAATCTAAACTATTACAAATGGCGCGGGTCCACGTCGCCAAAATTAAACCGGACCCGATTTAGCGGAAAGATAAATAAAGCGAATAAAAGTGCGAAAAGTTAAAAATTGTTACAAGGCTTTGGGACATGTACATAATTATTTAAACGACATAAAATAAATGTGCAAATTAAATAAATTATGGACATGGGCGTTGGACCCTTTTACAACAAATTAAAGTTAATAAGGAATTAAAAATTAAAATTAAAAAGAATGTTTTTTGGTATTTTGTGTTTTTAAGATTTAAAAGAAAAAATAATTAATTAAACTTAAAATGAAGCGTCAAGCCCTAATTCTAATGTTTTTTAGGTTTATTGTGAAAATATTAAGTTTTAACCTAATTTAAATCTAAGTTAATTTACATGCCAAATTTGATTATAGAAAAAAAATGAATATTATTATTGTAAAAAAAAGGAATTAAAGAATCAAAATTAATTAAACCTATTTCTACATATTTTTGGATTTTTATTTATTAAAAGAATTAAAGTTAAAACCTATTTTACTAAATTTATTTACATGTTAATTATTTACAAGAAAATAAATAAAATAAATATTTTTTATGTTTTTATCCTTTTTCTGATTTTTTGATGTTTTTTCATATTTTGTAAAAATGATTATTAAATTAAAACAAGAAGACAAATAAAAATAATAATTAAAAGAGATGAGAAAAATAAAAATATTTGCAAACCAGGGTGGGGGTGTAGTCCCAATTTGTGAGGCTTTGGTTCAGTAAATCAGGCCCAATAAGCATGGATCCACTGACTTTTGCCAGTTTGTGTGCTAGTGCGTTGACCAACGTTTACCATAGGCCTTGGGTCTGAGCCCTTGATCTGCATCTCCTGGACACATGTGCGCTTGGATCTTGTGGACACACGGTAGTCACCTGTCTAATGATTGCATAAGAACATATTGAAGATGAAAACATAAGGAAAGTGAGGGGACCTGGGATCAAACCCAGGTCCTGAGAGTCATCAGCGTGCGTGTCTGCCAACCGGGCTATTTTGTTACTTTGTATATTAAACAAACAATAAACATAATAAAAATAAACGAAACGTTAGTGCTTCAAAAACGCGCGCAGTTCAAACGGACCAATGGCTGATGGACACGGAATCATCTTCTTCCTTTTTTTCCTGAAACATAAACCTTAAGCAACGGTTTTGCAAACGTGGTGTTAGACTGCTTTTGGAAAAATAGCGATTAGCGCTAGGTAATTCATAAATTGGGCGCGAGGGTCAAGATTTCTTCGTCTTGATGCGCTGAATCCAACCATGGTCATTTGGAGTTCTAATTTTGCCTTGTTATGAAAGCCCCAAATTTCAGTCCTGCAAACCCTAAAAATCGCGCATGGTATTTTCTCATATATAGCACAAAAACGCAATTGGATCACATGGTTAGTTTCAAAACTTGACAAGGAACATGAATATATGATTAAAATGCAGTGAGGATGCCTAGAAATCAAAGTACGATTATGGATTTTTCTTGGTTCAGTTGGAATCTGCTTTACCAATTCTTTGGGTTTGAGTTGTTGTTTGTGATTGGAATGTGATCAGCAGTTGGCAAGGAAGCTATTAGAAAAACTTTTATGCCTTGAATCCCCCTCGAACCTTGATTTCAGATTTGAGTTATATGGCCCATTTTTCAAGTTTTCAATAAGCTTTTGAGCGCAGCATATGGTGTGTTATGGTTAGGGTTTGACTTAGCACTTATGGGGGAAGAGAATTAGGTCATTAGTTGGCCTTGATTCATGCCCATGAGAGAACTAGTCCTAGGGTTTTCACCATTAACCAATTTTCCCTTTTTTTAAGCAAACTAAGACTTGGTGTGCAATTTAACCCTAGCATGAGTTTGTGAGCTGGCCCATGACATATGGAAGCTATCCAAATTCAAATGACACTATTCCATTGGTTTTTGAATTTTATTTGAATTTTTAAAGATTTAAAATGAATTAAATTATCAAAAATTAAATAAAATAGAAAAATCAATGTTTGATCTTGAAATTAATCATGGGACACGTGTGTGGAATGACAAGGCTGAGTCAAGTGGAAGAAAGTGGGCCCTTTTGTCAAAAATTGAAATTTCAAGGATAGTTGACTTTTGCCTTTTCACAAAAATTTCCCAACTTCTACAAGGCATAACTTGCTCAATTTTTAAGCTTTTCTCATGTTCTTGGACATTTTGGAAAGGTCTTTGAGTCCTTTAACCAATGCCTTTGGTCCCATGTCATTTTGATTTTCCAATCTCAAGTTATGGCCTTTGACGTAAAGTCCCTTTTTGTTGACTTTTGAAAATGACCTATAATGTTGAAATTGATAACTTTTTGTGAGAGCATTTCTTGGACTTGAAGTATGAAGATGAGTTGTAGGAAATGTCTTTCTCTTCAAAATGAGCTTTGGATGGAATTTTTCTGATGATCCATGTGAAAGTTATGCTCTGGTCAATTTCAGTTGACTTTTTCAGCTGTCCAAATATAGCAACTTTTGCATCTTTGATGATCTCTGAGCCAAATTTTGAGAATCATGATCAAGCATTGATCAAATGATGTTTGTGGCTTCAAAATGATATGTTGACCAAAAATTTGAACTTTTGACTGCCAAATGACCATTTTGCCCCTACAGTTGACTGTAGTGCAATTTAGGGTTTTGACTGTGCAATTTTGAGCTGAATGCCTTGAAACTTGATATGAGGATGCTTGACCATGTTTGTAAGCATATGAGACTTGATTAGGCCTTTGAACACTTCCTTTTCTTGATCAGACTCAAAACCCTAATTTTAACTGTTTAGGAGGCCCTTGCACTGTGCAACCTTTGGGGAATTTTGTGACTTGGCTTGGCAATTTCTTGAAGAATATGGGAGGGTAAATTTTGGGGTGCAACAGTTGCCCCTGTTCAATCTTCTTAGACCTGAGGATGCAGATTGGCTGACGTGCCTTTCGTAATCCGAGGGTAGAAGATGATTGGACACTAGAGTGCCCAGAAATTTGCGCTCACATATTAGCAATGATGGGGGAATGGGCTTATAGATGCCATTTGGAGGTCGCTGGATAGGATGATGAGCTTATAGATGTCATCTGGATGTTTGATTGCGTAGGAGATTCCTTGGCGAGAACCTGCATACCTGCAAAACAGAAAATGAGTACCTGACACGTTGCAGGAGCTGATTTTTAGATGCCTGGTATAGATGTGTCCTGACTGGTTACAGGAGCTGAGTCTGGAGCTTCAAACGGCGATGAAAGAAACAGGGATGGTTACCACCTTAGCATGAATGGTAAGAGAACCTTGGGCGACTTTAACTTCAACAACGCTCGTTGAGAAAAATCTTGGGTGTCTTTAACTTCAACAATGCTTGTTGAGAAAAATCTTGGGTGTCTTCTACTGGAATAAGAATCAGGGAGATCTTAGGGTCGATCTGACTGAACCAGAGAGGCCTTTGACTGGGTAAGAATCAGGAAAATCTTAGGGTCGATCTAACTGAACCGGACAAGGTCTTGAAATATCTTCAACTGGATAAGCATCAGGGAGATCTTAGGGTCGATCTGACTGAACCAAAGAAGGCCTTTGACTGGATAAGCATCAGGAAAATCTTAGGGTCGATTTAACTGAACCGGACAAGGTCTTGAAATGTCTTCAACTGGATAAGCATCAGGGAGATCTTAGGGTCGATCTGACCGAACCAGAGAAGGCCTTTGACTGGATAAGCATCAGGAAAATCTTAGGGTCGATTTAACTGAACCGGACAAGGTCTTGAAATATCTTCAACTGGATAAGCATCAGGGAGATCTTAGGGTCGATCTGACTGAACCAGAGAAGGCCTTTGACTGGATAAGAATCAGGAAAATCTTAGGGTCGATTTAACTGAACCGGACAAGGTCTTGAAATATCTTCAACTGGATAAGCATCAGGGAGATCTTAGGGTCGATCTGACTGAACCAGAGAAGGCCTTTGACTGGATAAGAAACAGAAAAATCTTAGGGTCGATTTAACTGAACCGGTCTAGGTCTTGGAATATCTTCAACTGGATAAGCATCAGGGAGATCTTAGGGTCGATCTGACTGAACCAGAGAGGCCTTTGACTGGGTAAGAATCAGGAAAATCTTAGAGTCGATTTAACTGAACCGGTCTAGGTCTTGAAATATCTTCAACTGGATAAGCATCAGGGAGATCTTAGGGTCGATCTGACTGAACCAGAGAAGCCTTTGACTGGATAAGTATCAGGAAAATCTTAGGGTCGATTTAACTGAACCAGTCTAGGTCTTGAAATGTGATTGAGAATTTAAACTGCATCTTACCTGAAAGGTAAAGGTCAGTCATATGCAATGCATGATATGGATCAAGCAATGATGTTCTCAACATAAAGGAGATTTGTATGATGCAGTGTGTTATGCATGCTATAATGATGTATGTAATGTTTTATGACTTGTATGTTTTTGTCTAGGAAAGTAAATCCTTGACGGGTGCTGGGAAGTCGTATCCTGGGCTGATGTCGAAGAATAGACTTTGCTTCCGCTGGGGATGATAACTGCAAGAATACCGGTAGGAGAAGATGACTCCGCTGCGGAATAAACTTGGCAAATGGAGGATTCTGCGGGGAGAAAAGATACTCTAGCGACCATGCTGGGAAGCAATACTCTGTGGGGAGATGCTTTGCTGAGTGTTGATAATAGTTTGCTGGGGATAGGAAGACTTTGTCGACGACACTCTTTCCGTGGCTTTTGGCTGAGGATGACCCAGTTATATCCTGTTAAGGAAATAACTCTTTAAATCAAGCCGGACGACGCGTTCGTGCTCTGCGAAGGATAAGCTTCCAGAATTTACTGGGGATAAGCTTACTGCTTGGGGAGATATGAATTCCAACTTTCCTGGGGAAATTGGATTGGACTCTCCTGGGGAAGTTTTGAACTGTATTGGGGAAGTGACTCCATTGAATGTTTGATATACCGCCGGGGAACAATCTTTAGGCTAAGACTGCCGGGGATGCTTGTTAAGAATGCACATATACTGCTGGGGAATGTTGAGATCTGCGGGAGGATACCCAACTTCCTTAAGGTTGATAATAGCTTTGCTTGAGGAGAGTGTACTGACTTGCTGGCTCACTCTCTGGGGAATTAAGATATCTGGTTATGTCCTTCAGCTGAACCTACCTTGGTACTTTGGAGGATAGAACAATTAGATTGCCTAAACAACTCCTTATTGTCCCTGTTTCTAATATTGCCTGTAATTAATTCTTTGTTTCGTATGCAAATATTTATGAGCTAGCAAATTATTGTCAATGCATATATCACAAATTGAACCTTGGACGTTCTTCGCAAAACAAAACAGAAAAAGAAAAACAGTTGGCACGTTTAACTGAAAAGTATATTTGTATTGATTTTGAATAGCCTGTGAATAGGCATTTTGTGTACAAGAGGCTGACGTCCTAGTAAGAGAAACGTCGCCGAGCAAAAGAGTTTATACAAGTTTTGTACAAAAGAAAATAAAACAGCTGTGTGAAAGATGAATGATCCACTGGGTTTCAACTCTGCTATTGTCTTTATAATTCTGAGCGTCTCATCACTTGATGACCTTGGTTGAAGGTGGAGCTGACTGATCGATGCCGTCTGAACTTGATGTAGATACCGGATTCTGGATGCAAGGTGATCCAATGAGACATAGTATTACGCTTTTATCCCTAATTTTTGCCTGGACCGCCCTTTCGGGTTTTCAGTCCACTGGGATACCCATTTTTTGCCCAAGCCGCCTTTTCAGGTTTTCGACTTGCCGGGTGTACAGATTTTTTCATTTCCATCCCTTCATTTTGCCCGAACCCTTTTGGTTCGACGGGAAGCCCTAACTTTTGCCTAGGCATATCATCCTAGCGGGTCTTTTTTCATGCGTAGTATTTTTTAACTATGTCTGCATTGGCGGGATGAGGAAGGTCGTCACCATCCATGTTGGTCAATATCATGGCTCCTCCTGAGAACACATGCTTAACCACAAATGGCCCTTCGTACGTAGGGGTCCATTTGCCCCTTGGATCACTCTGAGGAAGGATGATTCGCTTGATTACCAGATCCCCGACTCGATATTCCTGTGGTCTGACCTTTTTGTTAAATGCCCTGATCATCCGTTTCTGATACGTCTGACCATGACAGATAGCAGCAAGTCTCTTTTCGTCTATGAGGTTGAGCTGATCAAGTCGTGTCTGGATCCAATCATCTTCGTTCAGGTTTGCATCCTTCATTATCCGGAGAGAGGGTATTTGTACTTCGATTGGCAAGACTGCTTCCATACCATAAACCAAAGAGAAAGGAGTTGCCCCTGTTGACGTCCTGGCTGAGGTACGGTACCCATGCAGAGCGAACGGTAACATCTCATGCCAATCTTTATAAGTCACTGTCACTTTCTGCACGATTTTCTTGATGTTCTTATTTGCTGCTTCTACAGCCCCATTCATCTTCGGTCTGTAAGGAGAAGAGTTGTGGTGCTGTATCTTGAACTGTTCGCAAAGCTCAGCGATCATCTTATTGTTCAGATTGGTACCGTTGTCTGTAATAATTCTCTCAGGGATGCCGTACCGACATATCAGGTTATGCCGAACGAACCGTGCCACAACAGTCTTGGTTACCGTAGCATAGGATGCTGCCTCAACCCACTTCGTAAAATAATCAATCGCCACTAGGATGAAGCGATGTCCATTGGATGCCGTAGGTTTTATCTCGCCGATCATGTCTATGCCCCACATTGCAAACGGCCAAGGTGCAGTCAGAACATTCAGGGGAACCGGAGGAACATGCACTTTATCTGCATAAATCTGGCATTTGTGGCATGTCCTGGAATGTTGGTAACAGTCAGCTTCCATTGTAGACCAGTAATATCCTGCCCGTAGGATTTTCTTAGCCATAGTATGTCCACTGGAGTGCGTACCAAAGGTCCCTTCATGCAGCTCTTCCATGATTCTTTCTGCTTCAGTCTTATCCACACAACGCAGTAAGGTTGAATCATGGTTTCGCTTGTACAAGATGCCGTTGCTTAGGAAGACCTTGGTTGCAAACCTCCTCAGGAATTTCTTATCATTGACAGAAGCACCTTCAGGATATTCATGAGCTTCCAGATATCTCTTCACTTCGTGGTACCAAGGCTTCTCAGTTTCCAATTCAGTTTCGAGATCACAACAGTATGCCGGTTCGTCCAGTTTCCAGATGATGATCCAGGGAGCTTCATTATCCCATTTAACCTTGAACATTGAAGACATTGTAGCTAACGCGTCCGCTAACTGATTCTCTTCTCTTGGAAAGTGTTCAAAGGTTATCTCTGTAAAGTGGGGAATCAGGGTCAACACACATTCTCTGTAAGGAATCAAGTTTGGATGTTTCGTATCCCACTCTCCTTTGATCTGATTGATCACAAGAGCGGAATCTCCGAAAACACTTAGAAATTTGATCCTTAGGTCGATCGCAGCTTGAAGACCCATGATACACGCCTCATACTCCGCCATGTTGTTGGTACAGTTGAAACACAGCCGGGCAGTGAGTGGAGTATGAGTACCTTGTGGAGATATGATTATGGCACCGATACCATTGCCCAAAGCATTGGATGCTCCGTCAAAGTGCATAGACCATCGGGATCCTGGTTCAGGTCCTTCATCCGGTCCAGGTATTTCACAGTCAGTTATTATCATAATGCTTTCATCTGGGAACTCGAAGTTCATTGATTGGTAGTCATCTACAGCTTGATGAGCTAAGTGGTCTGCCAATACACTTCCCTTGATGGCTTTCTGGGTCGTGTACTGAATGTCGTATTCCGTCAAGATCATCTGCCATCTTGCAATTCTCCCAGACAGAGCAGGCTTTTCGAATATGTACTTTATAGGATCCATTTTTGAGATCAACAAAGTAGTGTGAGTCAGCATATACTGTCTCAGCCGGCGAGCAGCCCATACCAAAGCGCAGCAAGTTTTCTCAAGCAGTGAGTATCGGGTCTCACAGTCGGTAAACTTTTTGCTAAGGTAATAAATGGCATGCTCTTTTCGGCCAGACTCGTCATGCTGCCCCAGCACACACCCCATTGAATTATCAAGCACTGTCAGGTAAAGTATCAAAGGTCTCCCTTCAACTGGTGGCATAAGGATGGGTGGTTCTTGGAGATATTCTTTGATTCTGTCAAAAGCAGCCTGACATTCATCATTCCAACGTACTACCTGATCTTTCTTCAGCAGCTTGAAGATTGGTTCACAGGTAGCAGTTAGGTGTGAGATGAACCGAGCAATGTAATTCAGACGTCCTAGAAAGCCTCTGACTTCCTTCTCTGTCTTAGGAACTGGCATCTCTTGAATGGCTTTGACCTTAGCAGGGTCCACTTGAATTCCCTTGTCACTTACCACGAAGCCTAGCAACTTTCCCGATCTTACCCCGAAGGTGCACTTGTTCGGATTCAACCTCAGCTTGTACAGTTTCAAACGGTCAAACAGTTTCTGTAGATGATCAAGATGTTCTTCCTCAGTCTGGGACCTAGCGATCATGTCGTCAACATACACTTCTATCTCATGATGGATCATGTCATGAAATAAAGCAACCATGGCACGTTGGTAGGTTGCCCCAGCATTCTTTAGTCCAAAAGGCATGACTTTGTAGCAGAAGGTGCCCCACTGAGTAACAAATGTAGTCTTTTCCATGTCTTCAGGAGCCATCTTGATCTGATTGTAGCCTGAAAAACCATCCATAAAAGAGAACACTTTATGCTGAGCTGTATTATCAACAAGGACATCAATGTGAGGTAGAGGGAAGTCATCCTTGGGGCTGGCCCTGTTCAGATCCCTGTAATCGACACACATTCTGACTTTGCCGTCCTTCTTAGGTACCGGCACCACATTAGCAACCCACTGAGGGTAAGAAGTCACTGCAAGAAACCCGGCATCAAACTGCTTCATAACCTCGGCTTTAATCTTCTCAGACATCTCTGGACGCATACGGCGGACCTTTTGCTTAACCGGAGGGCAATCTTCTTTAGTTGGTAAGTGATGGACCACAATGTCGGTATCTAATCCGGGCATATCTTCGTAGGACCAGGCAAAGATCTCCTTATAGTCATGCAGCATCCGAGTCAACCGTTGCTTCACGCTGAGTTCTAGGTTGGCGCCAATCTTTACCTCTTTCTTGTCTTCTTCAGTACCCAAGTTTATTATTTCCACTGGTTCTTCATGGGGTTGAATTGCCCTCTCTTCCTGTTGTAACAGTCTTGCAAGTTCACCAGGCACTTCGCAATCATCTTCACCTTCGTCTTCGGCTAAGTTGATCGGATTTTCGAAGTCATAACTGGCAGTAGCAGAGTCGTTACCAGTGAGATCCAGAGTGGATTGAAACCTGTATGAGTGAGTGTGTGTGTAAATACAGATGTTTTGCAATATGTAAAGAAAGGAAAGAAAAGGAGCGCAAAATTTGAAATGTGAAAAACGTCCAATGCTTTTATTCATGATATATGACAGTGACAAACAAAAGCCCTCATAAACAAAACCCACGGTGCCCCGGGTAAGACACCGGGCCATACAGTTTCAAATTATTGTTTATTACAAATCAAAAACAAAGAAATTCATTACTGGGGAACAAAAGTTATGGGTGTAAAATCTTTAGCAGTCCAATTGGTCAATCCACCGTCGGTCGTCGGGTAGATCCAGCTATCGAACTCTGACTCTTCCACTTTGTCTTCCTCTCCAATAGCATTCACTTCTGAGTGGGTGATGAGCACAGGAGGTCTTCCAATTCTCGCCTTGCGCACTGCTTTCTGAGCTTCTGTGGTGAAACCCAGCCCAAACTTGTTAGTCTTAGGAGTAAGATCAGGGAGCTTGCCCCAGTTTGCACATTCACCTTTTTCGATCACAGCCCGGGCGTCCTTTAAGGAGGCCATCTTCAAAGGAGAAACCTCTTCATCTGCTTCTGCTGCTGCCAAGGTTTGTGGTACTTCCTCAAAATGTTGAAAGGGGGTTTCAATGAACTCCCCATCCATTTCTACGTATCTGAAGGAGTTGAGGTGGCTGACCATGTACTCCTCTTCCCCTTGCACTGTTACGATCTTCCCCCTGACCGGGTACTTGAGCTTCTGATGCAACGTGGAGGTCACAGCTCCAGCCTTGTGGATCCACGGGCGACCCAGCAAACAAGAATAGGACGGATGGATGTCCATCACATAGAATTTTGAATCAAATACCTGTGACCCAACCCTGATTGGGATGTCCACCTCACCATGTACCATTCTTTTGGACCCGTCAAAGGCCCGGACAACAATGTGAGTTGGTTTGAGCTCTAGACCCTCACAATCCAGCCTATCCAGAGCCTTCTTGGGCAGCACATTTAATGAAGAACCTGTGTCAACCAGCACATGGGCAAGAGTAGTGCCCCTGCATTCAATGGAGACATGCAGGGCATCATTATGGTTCTTCCCCTTTGCTGTCAGATCGGCATCAGAGAAACCCAGGCCATTATCAGCGGTTAGGTTGGCCACACAGTCGGTGAACTGGTCAGCAGACGTCTCTTGGGGTACGTGGGCTGTCTTTAAGAAAGCAATCAGAGCCTTGGCGTGGGCCTCTGAACACAGCAGCAGTGACAACATGGAGATTTTAGAGGGGGTATGCCCCAGCTGTTCTACAATGTTGAAATCACTTTTCTTTATTATCTTGAGGATTTCTTCCATTTCCTGCCTGGAAGCCTCAACAATGGTCTTTGGTGCCTCCGTCCTGGCAGGCACATCAGCAGCAATCCCCTTGCCCCGAGTATCAGATGACTCGGTAGCAGGGGTGGATACTTGGTCAGGGGGAGAAACAGGCACCCTGGCAGGTGTGAAGACCAAAGGCCTATGAATTACCGGAGGAGCAATGTCTGGCGAGAACAGTCTTCCACTACGAGTGACCTTAGCGGGCCCAGTGATGTTGGAGACACCAGTATCAATGTTGAACTCTTGTCTCACACCCAGAACATAAACATCCGCCCCATAGTGCCATGGGACAGCCTTGTCAGATTTGTAAGGGATAGGCCCCGGAACAGTAATGGTGATGGGAGCAATCTTGTGAACCGGCAAAATTTGGACAGGCTTCTTTGAAGGAGCCTTGGAGGGGTTGTTGAAGATGGTAACGATCGACACTTCTTCAACAGGAGCAGCAAGGAACAATAGTCTTTCTGAACAAAATCTCTTTACTATCTATCAGGTTTTGGACGCCTGACTTCAGCAGAGAACAACCAGCAGGGGAAGCAACACATAGAGGGCAACCTTCGCTACATCCCGGAAATAAACCGGCTAGCAACAGGTTCCTTTTGACCGTCAGCAGCGGAGTAGCAACATCATCCACCGAATCTACATACAAATCCTCCTCAACAGCATTCACTCCATGCTGGGGCATGGGAGCGGTTACAACATTCGGCCTCTCGGGCGCCTCAAACTGTATTTCCTTTGCATCAATGAGGTCTTGAACCTTATTCTTTAGGGCCCAACAGTCATCTGTGTTATGCCCCGGGCTATCAGAGTGGTAAGCACAACGAGCATTTGGATTAAACTTGTGGGATGCAGTATTGGGAAACTTTGGAGCCTCCCTGACAGTCACTAAATTGGTGGATAGCAACTGTGGCAGAATCTGTGATAAGGTCATGCTTAACCGGGTAAACTCTCTCCGGGGTCTTTCAAACTTTTGAGGATTAGTTGGCCGAGGAGCGGCAGCAGGTTTGGCAATCATTACCGCACTGACAGATTGGTGGCGTTCAGGTTGCTCTGTTCTCCGGGAGCTATATACAGCACTAGCCTCCTTTTTGAAGGGTTTCTTTTCAGTACTGGAGGAGGCAACTTTCTGTATCTTCCCCGATTTTATACCGGCCTCGATCCTTTCACCAGTCAGGATCAGATCAGTAAACCCAGCAGAGGAATTACCAATGAGATGATTGAAAAATGGACCAGATAGGGTCCCCAAAAACATATCTACCAGCTCCCGGTCCGTCAATGGTGGCTGCACCCTGCCAGCCAGGTCTCTCCATTTCTGGGCATACTCCTTAAAACCTTCACCCGACCCTAGCGACATACCCTGGAGTTGGGTACGCGTAGGAGCGAGGTCGGAATTATATTGATACTGCTTGTAAAAAGCAGTGGCCAGATCCTCCCAGTTACGAATGCTAATTCCATCCAGCTGATAGAACCATTCGAGGTGAGTCCCTGAAAGACTCTCCTGGAAGAAGTGGATCCAAAGGTTCTTGTCTGCTGTGTAAGGCTGGATCTTCCTTACATAAGAACGGAGGTGCATCTTGGGACAGGAAGCCCCATCATACTTCACGAAGGCAGGTGCTTTGAACTTGTGTGGGATCACCACCCCAGTGGATAACCCCAAGTCTCCGAAATCCAGTCCAGGCACCCGCTGAACTTCCATAGCCTTTAATCTATCTTCCAGCTGCTTGTACCGGTCTTCAGCAGGAGGGTATTGTTCGTCGTTGAAGTCTGTTTCAGTATCAGAGCCCACAGGAGTAGGGACCTCCCTTTCTTGGTGACTACCCTCCCCCACAGATGGGGTAGCCCTTTCAGCCTCAATCTGTAAGGTGTTCCCGAGTCTGCGCCCAGTGTTAAATAGCACAGTCCTCCTCTTCTTCTTAGTCTTCTTTAGAAGCATGGTCTTCAACTCTTGTTGACCCTGAGCCAAGCCTTTGATCAGCTCCTGAAATTGGGCGTTCTGCGCCTGAAATTGGGCGTTCTGCGCCTGAAGAGCCTTGATAGATGCCTCGGTTGATGATTCAGGGTTCATGATGCTGAAATAAACAGCGAAGAACAGTAAACAACCTGAAAAGAAGAGTACCTGTGATGCACATGATGAATGATATGTGTTTATGCAATGCATTCAAGAGTTCGAAAATTCAAATTTGTTGTAGACCAAAAGGAACACTCGTTATTATTAAGAAAATCATTGTTTAATACATCAAAGCCTCATGGGCAAAAGTACAAAAAATCAAATCAATCCCAAAATATGCTGCGCATCCTCTTTGGAGCTATGTAAGTGTTGAGGTTCCTCTCCTCATGCAACAGGCGGGTGAGCTCCAAGACCTTCTTTTCACTGGCATGCAAACTAGTCTCAAGAGAATTCCGCTCTTCCTTAAGCTGGATCCAGCTCTTCTGCATCTCTTCCCAGGATGTGGGCATATCAGGGTGCTGAATAACATGAGACACCTCTCCTTCCAAGGCAGGCTCTTTGATTACTGGAAGCATGTGAGGATAAGGCATTACTAACTTCTGAGAGCGGGCTCGTACCCACTTGAGGTAAGGCTCCAAAGGGATGGAGTTCCTGTGCCCCAGTGTCTTGCTGTCTATCCTACTAGGCATCCTCCAGGCTCTGATAAATCTCTGGCGAAGTCCTTGAGTATCGTTGTCGAAGTCAAAAACTATGTCAGGAATTAACATGTCATGAGGACCATCCCTCCGAGCATAACCAAATTGTCTCCAAGCCAGGCATGGGCTATAAGTAATACCCCCTCTGATTCCAAGTAAAGGAACATTAGGATACTCCCCGCAACGATCAATGATAGTAACATCTTCTCTGGACCTAGGTCACCAATGTATATCTGCATGTGTAAGAGTCATCAACCGTTGTGACCATCTCAAACCCCGCTCGTTCTTCAGGACTGATTGTGGAAGGTACGAAATAAACCACTTTCCCAGGAGAGGAGTGCAACACATAAGGACACCTCTTTTTCTCATGGTTCGAGTGTAACATGAGTGAAGGATGTCCCCCAGCAACGTAGGTATAGGATTCCTGGACATAAAGATCTGGACAGCATTGATATCAACGAGCTGGTCTGGGTTAGGGAACAACACCAAACCATAAACAAGGAGGGCCACAACCTCTTCAAAAGCTTGTAAGTCAAGGGAGTTCCAACATTCATAGGCCTTTTCAAACAGAAACCTAGCTAAGAACCCTTTGATACCACTTCTAACTTCCCAATGTCCCTTGAGGTCAGATGACTGTAGGTGCAAGGCTTTAGCAATCTCTTCAAGCTTAGGTTCCTTTTCTGTACCGTTGAAGGGTAGCTGATCAAGGATAGGGATCTTCAAGAGTCGGGAGAATTCCTCCAATGTAGGTACCAACTGATAATCCAAGAAGGTAAAACAGTGATGTAGAGGGTCAAAGAACTGGAATAAGACCTTTATCATATCTTCCTCAATGTTGGTGTTGACCAAGCTGATGAGGCTTCCATGCCTTTCACTGAATGAAGAGTTCTCGGGAATCCTGGATATAAGCTCCTTAAGCTGAGGAGGGATCCTTACAAGACTGATCTGAATTGTCTTTCTACGAATAGTTTCCATGTCCTACAAAACAAGAACAAAGATGAAAATTCGAACCCCTGAAATGGTTAGTTAATGCATATGATGCTGGATGATGTCATGATGCTATGATTAAACACACCACAGATATGTACAAAGACAAACATGTAAGGCACACAAGGCACACAAGACAAGCCCTTAAGGTTTAAGGCCAGCATGGGGGCTGGGTAGTACCCTCTTGAAGTTGGTGAGTTCAACCTGTCCTAATCAAAGTAACCGGGTTCTAAGGTTCCCAATATCACGGGATTGCTTTCATTGTTCATCGTTTTGATTTAGCCACTGAACTGGCGACCGAAATATTCCAGGAAAGCAACCCTCAATTGAGTGTAGTATCGAGTATCAACCAACCTCGGACTGCACCAAAGTCAGTTATCTCACTACCCTAAAGAGGCCAAGATGGTTCAATTAAGGTTCCTAAGGTCTGTTGATGCTTCATGACACCACATGGAGGCCCCGTACTCTCCTTGACTGAACTCAAGGGTTACCGGTACACACCAAAGTGCCACATCAACGTAGCAGACTGTTTCAACCATGTCGGTATACCCCGCACAGTTCCCTCACAGCCTTGTTGCTACTTTCTAAGAAGGTATCCCCCAGATCCGGGTTAGGATCTATAGAACTCCCAAGCAACCCACAATTTAAAGCACACAAGGAAAATAATTGAAAACATAGTTATGACCTAGCCCTAAGGTATACCTCACTTTAAGTTTTATTCCCCAGCAGAGTCGCCAGTTCTGTGATCGGTGGATCTGGAACTGACTGTTTAACGCTGGTTCGCGAAATGTCGCGGAAGCAAGAGTCGCCACCGTCTTTTATTTTCTCCAGATGGAAAGGACAAAAGCACAGAAAAATTCCTTAAAGAGATTGCTCTCGGTTCGGGAGGTAGGTTATAGAAAGGGAAGGTGTTAGCACCCTTTCTATCCATGGTTATCCATGGGCTCTTAGATACTTGCTCAATGTGTTTTCAAAATTGTTTGTTTGCTTTTCAATGTGGGTTAACAAAGTTTCTTCGAAAAATTTCAGTTCGACTCGTACGTCAGAGTGTTTGAAAAATTTGCTTTGAAAGCTTTTGAAAATGTGTTGGTGTGAAAAGTATGTTTTGGTTGGTTTTGAAATTAGAGCAAGTATCTACGAGAACCTACCTACCCTAAGGAATTCGTCTGTGTAGATGTCCTTTAAAGTAATGCCATCCCACTATTGAGAGGTAGGTAGCACCACCGTTGGAGGTGTTCGGGTCAATTCGAGTTTGTAGGGACATGGTGATCACCAGAGCAATGGGAAGACACCTTAGAAGCTACCCTCATGCCAGGTTCCCGGATCACGAGGACTTACTAAGACGCCCTCTACTCGACGATCACCTTTCGAGGCAAGGCAACAGTGAGGCGTACCCTAGGGGTGGTGTGTGCGAATTGTGTGTCGTTTTCATTTGCATTTGTCTTGTCATGTTCATTGTGATCTACGCTTGATTTTATTTAAGTCCATACATTCTTTCATGCTTTTGTTAACAGTTAATATTTGCGAGAAAAATAAATCTAAACTATTACAAATGGCGCGGGTCCACGTCGCCAAAATTAAACCGGACCCGATTTAGCGGAAAGATAAATAAAGCGAATAAAAGTGCGAAAAGTTAAAAATTGTTACAAGGCTTTGGGACATGTACATAATTATTTAAACGACATAAAATAAATGTGCAAATTAAATAAATTATGGACATGGGCGTTGGACCCTTTTACAACAAATTAAAGTTAATAAGGAATTAAAAATTAAAATTAAAAAGAATGTTTTTTGGTATTTTGTGTTTTTAAGATTTAAAAGAAAAAATAATTAATTAAACTTAAAATGAAGCGTCAAGCCCTAATTCTAATGTTTTTTAGGTTTATTGTGAAAATATTAAGTTTTAACCTAATTTAAATCTAAGTTAATTTACATGCCAAATTTGATTATAGAAAAAAAATGAATATTATTATTGTAAAAAAAAGGAATTAAAGAATCAAAATTAATTAAACCTATTTCTACATATTTTTGGATTTTTATTTATTAAAAGAATTAAAGTTAAAACCTATTTTACTAAATTTATTTACATGTTAATTATTTACAAGAAAATAAATAAAATAAATATTTTTTATGTTTTTATCCTTTTTCTGATTTTTTGATGTTTTTTCATATTTTGTAAAAATGATTATTAAATTAAAACAAGAAGACAAATAAAAATAATAATTAAAAGAGATGAGAAAAATAAAAATATTTGCAAACCAGGGTGGGGGTGTAGTCCCAATTTGTGAGGCTTTGGTTCAGTAAATCAGGCCCAATAAGCATGGATCCACTGACTTTTGCCAGTTTGTGTGCTAGTGCGTTGACCAACGTTTACCATAGGCCTTGGGTCTGAGCCCTTGATCTGCATCTCCTGGACACATGTGCGCTTGGATCTTGTGGACACACGGTAGTCACCTGTCTAATGATTGCATAAGAACATATTGAAGATGAAAACATAAGGAAAGTGAGGGGACCTGGGATCGAACCCAGGTCCTGAGAGTCATCAGCGTGCGTGTCTGCCAACCGGGCTATTTTGTTACTTTGTATATTAAACAAACAATAAACATAATAAAAATAAACGAAACGTTAGTGCTTCAAAAACGCGCGCAGTTCAAACGGACCAATGGCTGATGGACACGGAATCATCTTCTTCCTTTTTTTCCTGAAACATAAACCTTAAGCAACGGTTTTGCAAACGTGGTGTTAGACTGCTTTTGGAAAAATAGCGATTAGCGCTAGGTAATTCATAAATTGGGCGCGAGGGTCAAGATTTCTTCGTCTTGATGCGCTGAATCCAACCATGGTCATTTGGAGTTCTAATTTTGCCTTGTTATGAAAGCCCCAAATTTCAGTCCTGCAAACCCTAAAAATCGCGCATGGTATTTTCTCATATATAGCACAAAAACGCAATTGGATCACATGGTTAGTTTCAAAACTTGACAAGGAACATGAATATATGATTAAAATGCAGTGAGGATGCCTAGAAATCAAAGTACGATTATGGATTTTTCTTGGTTCAGTTGGAATCCGCTTTACCAATTCTTTGGGTTTGAGTTGTTGTTTGTGATTGGAATGTGATCAGCAGTTGGCAAGGAAGCTATTAGAAAAACTTTTATGCCTTGAATCCCCCTCGAACCTTGATTTCAGATTTGAGTTATATGGCCCATTTTTCAAGTTTTCAATAAGCTTTTGAGCGCAGCATATGGTGTGTTATGGTTAGGGTTTGACTTAGCACTTATGAGGGAAGAGAATTAGGTCATTAGTTGGCCTTGATTCATGCCCATGAGAGAACTAGTCCTAGGGTTTTCACCATTAACCAATTTTCCCTTTTTTTAAGCAAACTAAGACTTGGTGTGCAATTTAACCCTAGCATGAGTTTGTGAGCTGGCCCATGACATATGGAAGCTATCCAAATTCAAATGACACTATTCCATTGGTTTTTGAATTTTATTTGAATTTTTAAAGATTTAAAATGAATTAAATTATCAAAAATTAAATAAAATAGAAAAATCAATGTTTGATCTTGAAATTAATCACGGGACACGTGTGTGGCATGACAAGGCTGAGTCAAGTGGAAGAAAGTGGGCCCTTTTGTCAAAAATTGAAATTTCAAGGATAGTTGACTTTTGCCTTTTCACAAATATTTCCCAACTTCTACAAGGCATAACTTGCTCAATTTTTAAGCTTTTCTCATGTTCTTGGACATTTTGGAAAGGTCTTTGAGTCCTTTAACCAATGCCTTTGGTCCCATGTCATTTTGATTTTCCAATCTCAAGTTATGGCCTTTGACTTAAAGTCCCTTTTTGTTGACTTTTGAAAATGACCTATAATGTTGAAATTGATAACTTTTTGTGAGAGCATTTCTTGGACTTGAAGTATGAAGATGAGTTGTAGGAAATGTCTTTCTCTTCAAAATGAGCTTTGGATGGAATTTTTCTGATGATCCATGTGAAAGTTATGCTCTGGTCAATTTCAGTTGACTTTTTCAGCTGTCCAAATATAGCAACTTTTGCATCTTTGATGATCTCTGAGCCAAATTTTGAGAATCATGATCAAGCATTGATCAAATGATGTTTGTGGCTTCAAAATGATATGTTGACCAAAAATTTGAACTTTTGACTGCCAAATGACCATTTTGCCCCTACAGTTGACTGTAGTGCAATTTAGGGTTTTGACTGTGCAATTTTGAGCTGAATGCCTTGAAACTTGATATGAGGATGCTTGACCATGTTTGTAAGCATATGAGACTTGATTAGGCCTTTGAACACTTCCTTTTCTTGATCAGACTCAAAACCCTAATTTTGACTGTTTAGGAGGCCCTTGCACTGTGCAACCTTTGGGGAATTTTGTGACTTGGCTTGGCAATTTCTTGAAGAATATGGGAGGGCAAATTTTGGGGTGCAACACAATAGTATGAAATTTACATTTTTTTGAGATTTTTATGCATCAAAGAAATATTTAATATATTAAAATGAAAATAAAATAAATAAAATAAAAGTATAAAAAAGTTGGGAAAAGGGGGTGCAGTAGAAAAACTTGTAGTAGTGTGTTAGTAAAAAAAACTATGGCCCAAAGAACTAAGCCCAAACCTGCAAAAAAATCACAAACTGAAAAATGGAAAAAATATGGTGAACAAAAGTAGCGCCCAAGTTCGAACCCAGAACATGGGTCTTACCAGCGCGCTACTTTGCCACTGGGGTGGCTATACATCCATCGTCTTAAGTGAAGCAAAAATAATATAACATGAAACAAGTGCTTGCCCTGTACTTCATCTTCTTCCCCAAGCTTGGCCAGACATCCTGTAACTCTCTCATTCTTCCATGAAAATGAAAACTCATAACATGAAAGTTGTAGTATTTGATCTCACGATTCCAACCATATAAGTCATGTAAACTAACAACCAAAGATCAGAGAGAATTTTAAAAGCCCTAAATTTAAACCTAAATTTTTCAGAAACTTCAAGTTCTAAATTCTCTCAACTCAGGCCAAATAAATGTAAGATAAAGATATGTACGGTTTCGTTGCAATGAGGACTACATTATTTATTCACAAATCGTGGCTAATGGTTGCCTTTATAAGGAGAAGTTGAGATTTTACTTCCTTCATTTGAAATCATGGATGGAACTGGAGTGAGTTTGATGGAGGCCTGATGCTTGCTTGAGCTTCCTTGAACTTCCCTGAATGTATTCCCACCCTTGCCTTGCTCTGAAAGTGTCTGAAACTCCTTGGCCAAGTCAACCTGCAAGCTTTGAAAACAAAATTGGCAGATGATGGAGAAGGGGTTACAGTACAGGGATGAAGGTCTGGATTGGTTATATATCAAGTAGGTAACATGTTTTGATGATCAAGAATGGAAACGCACGATCCAAATGGAAGATTGGTATGCTTATGCCAAAACTGCAAGTCTTGACAGCTTTTTGGTGTTTTTGAGCTTGGGAGTGTTTCAAGCCTTAACTAATCGTGTCTTGTGTTGTGTTATGTTTGCATATTAGTATAGAATCAATTTCATGTCAACCCTCCAACAGATGTGCCAGCTCTAGAGTTTTGGCAACTTTTCTTGCCTTTGAAGTAAAGTGAAGGGACAAGGCTTGCCATGCTTGTACTTTCTTTCTTAGGGTTGGTATAAACTTGTAAAAATTGCTTTAGGCCTGTAAGACTTGTATGTAAAATGGAGACAGGTGCAATGCTCAAGAATTGGAAAGTGGCAAAAGTTGAGCTTTTTCAAAATGGCAATGGTCACTTTATACCATTTATGGAATTACAACTTGGATAATGGCTCTAGGGCATGGATCAAAGCTTTGACAACTGAGTAAGCATTAAATTAAGGAGTGAGGAACAAGTTTGGGACCTGTAAAGCATGTATTAGGAAACATAGGTACTGATTGGAACTTTGTTCTTCATGAAATGGCTTGGACAAAAAGTGAGAAATTGCCAACTTCATCTCTTCGATTCTCCCTACTCAAAAATGATCTTGAGGAGTTATTGGACATTTTTGAAATCTTGTAATGTGATCTATAATGCATATATGAAATGAATTTTGAGATACCTCTTGTAACTAGGTGAAAATTTTTCATGAAGTTGGGTCCAAAACCTGCCTAAATTAGGGCAAAAATTCACTAAGTTATTTAGTTCATGACCATGTATTCATAAATTTATATCTTGAGATCCAAGCATCTTTAGGGAAAAGTGTGTGAAGCAAAGTTGTAGATTTCATGGAGGTCTAAAAATTTCATGTTGGGAACTTTCTTTGAATCATTATGCATCATGGTGAAAAAATGACCTAAAGTTGAGAAAAAATAAGAAAATTTTCTATACTTAGAAAATTTCTAAGTTAAGAAAATTTTCAAATTTAAACCCTAATCTTCAAACTTGGATTTCTTGATAAACAAGCTTCACATTTTGACATGTTTTGATGAATTATGACCCTTGGCACTTGATTTTGACCAAAAAGTCAAAGTTTGACTTTTCAGTGTACAATTGACTTTTGATCAGTTGACTGTAAATTTCATATGTCAATCCAATGAGATTGAAATGTTTTGAGCCATGTAATAAGGTCAAGATGATGCAATTGAATCCATGAAATCATGCTTTAACTCAATTGGTCATTTGCTAGGTTAAAAATCATAAATTGCCCTTCCTTAGTCTAAACCCTAATTTTTGACCATTTTGCCCTTTTGGTGATTTGATCAAATTTCTTGAGGAATTATGATCCAAAATTGACCAAATGATACATATAAGTTTAAAATGTTGATGTGGATAAAAAATTATGAAGTTTGACTGTAAATTGGCCATGATTGACCTTTTTCCCCAATATAGTTGATTTTTAGGTCAACTGTCCAATTGACTGATCAAAAATATAGTTCAAAGCTTGAAACTTATCCTGAGTGATCTTAGGGATCCATAATGATGTTTGAAAGTCACATGAAGCATTTATAGTACAAAAATATTTGTGCAATCTCAAACCCTAATTTTGGGTCATCAGTGCATGATGAGATGTCTTGAGCTGACCAAACCCTAATCCAGTCTTGAGTCAAAGAAATCTTGTGAGAAAAGTCTTGATAAATAAGAGGGCAAATTTTTGGGGTATAATAGTATGTACTCGAGCGCTTTATGGCTGACAAAGATACCGAAAAGTTGTTCTTTTTACCACTTAATACCGACAACGGGTTAGATTTTCATTCTAAATTCATCTATTATAATTTTTCATATTTTGATGTTGTGTAGAAAGTTTTCATCTCACATTTGTTTAATATTACAATGGACATTAGTTGTTGGTCGCGATTAATCCTATCAGAGAAGTTGTATATCATCTGGATTCTTTACGCAATGATCCAAGTACATACCAAGATATGATGAATATGGCTAATACGTAAGTGAGATTATTCTAAATATTCATGTGTATATTTATTTATTTATTTATGTGAATTGTTATAAATATACATTTATTTTTTATTAGCATTATACAAGTTTTCCGAGCACAAAGAGGTATTCAAGTACCAAAGAGTAAAGCCAACAATATTACATGGATTATAGTGGAGGTATATTAATTAATTATCACAATTTTAATTATATTAATAGTGATGATACTTGATAAAAATTAGGCCTTATTCATATTTTCTTTTCATGTGTAGTGTCCTCGGTAGCGTAATGAAGTAGATTGTGGTTTTTACATGTTGAGGTTTATGAGAGAAATCCTTCTTTTGGATCGAATAGAGATTCCATCTAAAGTATGGATTTCTAACTTAGGAGTTATTTTAATATTTAACACATATTTCTCCTATATTTAAATTGTTTTAACTTAAACATACTATGTTATATTATTATGTAGTACTTTGATGAATTCAATTGTGCTTATTACTCAAGTTCTCAGTTGGATGAACTTAAAGAGGATTAGTGTCAATACTTTATTAAGACGAAAGTTATATAAGGTATATTGTAATCTTACTTTAATTGATGAGAATTTTGTGTATATTCAAGTGATACAATTTTGTTATTGTTTGTCATGTGGTAAATTATATATATTTTGTTTGTATCATGGTATGAATTACGATATTTTGGTGTTATTTCAGGTTATATGTGCATATGTAGAAGATAAAGATGAATAGATTTTGAAATGGTATATAATGGTGTTGTTTTTGTGTTGTTTTTTTAGTAAAAGTATATATGTACAAGAGTAATAGTATATATAAGTACATTGGTGCAAATGTATAGTATTTTTTGGTATTATTTTTTATTGATTTGAAGCTCCATTATTAGTGAAAATCTGGTGAAATTTGTAATGGTATATAAAGGTGCAAAATATAGTGAAACCTGGTGCAAATATGGTTAAAATTTGTGCATATAAAATTGTATACATCAAACAGCGCTTTATTTTTTCAAAAAGGTTATATAAAAAATTTTGTGGACATTAGACAACCCTTTAAAAAACGTTGTTTAAAGCCCCCTTTAGACAACGCTTTTACTGTAAAAGCGCTGCCTAAAGGGGCTCTTTTTAAAAAAAAAATTGTTTCAGAAAAAGCGTTGGCTAAAGGGGGCCTTTAGCATCGCTTTAAAAAAAGCGCTGCCTAAAGGGGGCTTTAGACAACGCTTTAACATTAAAAGCGCTGCCTAAAGGGGCTTTTTATTTTTAAAATTTTTTTGTTTTAGAAAAAGCGCTGGCTAAAGGAGGCCTTTAGGAGCGCTTTAAAAATAAAAGCACTGGCTAAAGAGGGCCTTTAGCAGCGCTTTAAAAGTAAAAGCGCTGGCTAAAGGGGGCCTTTAGCAGCGCTTTCAAAGTAAATGGGTTGCCTAAAGGGGGATTTAGCAGCGCTTTTACTTTTAACAAAGCGCTGTCTTTACCTACAGCAGCGCTGGAATAGACAGTGCTTTAAAGCGCTGTCTAAAGCCAAAAAACATTGTCTAAAGTCTTGTTTTACATAGTGATCTCAGATAAGTTATACACAGTTAATGCTTATTTCATTATCATCACGTATCACATATAAACAAAGCTCATGTCTAAACTTTGATGTGATTTCTACCTTATGGTTTAATCGACGATTTCTCAGCCTATTAAACAATATGGTAGCATTAAGATTTGATACTTTAGTGAATATTAAACCTAAATCTATGTCTAGAATTTAAAGTTTAATAGATGTTATCTTGGATCGAGATTAGAACCGTATTTGTCAATATCAATTCAATCCTTGAAATAATTAGTAAAACAAAGATAACAATAATAATGATTCAAACATAAATTGCATACAACTCCATAATCAAAGTAAATACATACTATTTCAGTGAACTACAACCAATCCAAACAAGAGAGGGATTTAGCTACTCATGGTAGTTTGAAGCAAAATTGAAGATTTGAGTTGAACCAACATCAATGACGATTTCCCGACTCTTGATGCGAATCCAGCTCTTCTACCTAAAATCTCATCTATTCCTACTTCTTTTACTATTATAGATGATAATATATGATACTAATATGATAAAAACTGGAATTCTCTGCTGAACCGAGTTGTTGTCCTATTTATAGTTAATCTGGCCGCCTGAGTTCGCTAAGAGAATTATACTTTGCTAAGAGAAGTCCTTGCTTCTGAGTTAAGTTTTCAAATTTACTTGATAACTTGATACGGCCAAAGTTTGCTAAGAGAAGTTTGGGTCACTTAGCAAAGTTGATTTCTTTGTCCTTAAGCTTTTCCAAATATCTTCCACAAACCACTAGAGTTCGCTAAGCGAGGTGAGGCTTGCTTAGAGAAGTTGCTTTCTTTAGCCTAAAGTCTTCAAAATATATTCCCTTGACCGCCTTGTTTCACTAAGAGAAGGCCCTATTCGCTAAGCGAACTGCTTCACTTTTCCTCGTTGCTGGCGAAACTTGCTGATTTGCTTTTGTCTTGTGTTCGCTACACGAACTATTCCTCGTTAAGAAAATTGGTATATTTGTTACATCGTTGCTCATCGAAGTATTTGTTTGCTGTATTTTCCTTTATGTCTTGACTTCGCTGGGAGTTTCGCTATTGCTCGCTTAGCTAAGTGTCTGATAGCCAATTTTTGTTTTCATGGCCAAAACCTGCACAAATGCAAACGAAACCAAGTAAATTTGCATAATAACACTTTTATTCAATAGTTGAGGTTTTTATGTTACAATCTTGTCAATTAAGTAAGATAAGTACTATGTAATGATGTGAAAACTTCCATGAATCAAGCATTCATCAAACTCTCCCCAACTTGAATCTTTGTTTGTCCTCAATCAAATAAATGCAAGGGCAAGAGTTTCTATACCATCATTCACATGATCAACAATATTTTTCAAAGAAGTAATCAAGTGCATCGTTTAATGTTGAATTTCCACATCCAAGTATGCCATGTTTATCATTCTCCTAGCATTTAGACATACCTATGAAAAGAGTCATTCACATAAAATTCATGTCAAGCAATTCAAATTAGTATACATGTCTTTTGATGAATCACACATATCACATTTTATTGAAATTTAACAATGATGAGGTATTTTGACTCTCATGTGATAAATTTGCTAACATCTTGATTAATTCATGCATTTATCTAAGCAAAGTATCTTGACATGTAAAGACAAAGATCACTAAGGTATTTTTATGGTTGTAATGTGGACAAGGTACCAAAGAAGTATAATTTCCTATGGCTAATGGAAAAAAGTATTTGTTTCGTTTTTCTTTGAAGTGCATTCATAAACTTTGATTCATTTGAATCAAATTACTTATCAAAACCTTTCCTTGTTTCTTTCTTTTTAAACACATTCATCTTTGTTATTCCTTGTTCTTTTCTTTTCTCACTCTTCTTTTTCTTTCATTTTCTTTTGATTCTTAGCACTTTCCATTTTTTCTTTTTAACTAAACCTCTTTCTTTTCCTCCCCAACTTGAACAAAACTTTCACTTTTCTTTGAATGCTCTTCAAAAAATTTCACAAGATCTTAATGGTTTCAAGGTTCAATACAAGAAAAATAAAATCTATCAACTATGAACTTTTATGAGTTTTCAAAGATATGGAATGATATTTACTAAGTGGCTTACTTAATGCATTATTCATTTCATAACTGATGTATTCATGTCATATAGTTCAAAAAGTGGTTGCAAATGATCACTTACTCACAAGGACTAATGAGGCTACATTTTGGTTTACTAGTTATGCTCAAATTCAAAGAAATGCCTTGATACCTTCTATGTCTTTATAATTATCAACATAAATGTAATATTAAACATGAATTAAATGAGTTAAAACAAAAATTTATCAGTCTCCTAAGCATATGGTGTACAATGGAAGGCAGCCTCACTTTTTTTTGGTTTTAGAACTAAGTAATTCATCATGAAAACATGTTATTTCAAATGATTGAATGAACTGACTTTATGCAGATTACTCCTATCATATTCATGCTAAATCCTAAGAAATAAATAAACATGTACCTTGGTTTATGAAATTCTTTCGAAGTCGGATCCATACCATCATGCCTTTGTTGATTTATGTGAACTTGGTCTTCCACTTCTTGCCTTTCCATTTCATTTCAAAGGAAAATTGTTTAAGCATAACATTATGGATTGGTCATATGACACCACCAACTAAAAACTATTAAAATAAACACAAGGAACTAAAGTGAAGAAAGTAGCATGAATGACATTTTTGTTGATTCTGCTATTTTCGCTTAGCGAAACAGGACTCGCTTAGCGAATTCTACAGAATTCAGTTTTATGCAGAATTTTATTTTTGGCTTATTCATGCTATTTTTCTTCCTATTCAAAACTAATTATGCAAGGAAATAAATATGTAAAGGGTTGAGTTACCTCGCAACAAGTGTTTGTTTAACGTTATTAGCTCGACGCCTGTTTTCGCGAAAAATCAAGGTGGTTTGTATGAATTCTTCAAAGTGTCCTTGCCACCATTCTTTGTCCTTTCTTTGTCATTCATTATTTTAAATACCAGACCTATTTTATCAGGAGCTTTATCTTTGGAATAGTCTTTCTCTTTGTGGTGCAAGGCTTGAAATAATTTAAAGATTACTTCTTTATTTTTGCACCTTACTTTCATCGTTCCTTCATTAACATCAATCATCAATCGGGCTGCTTTTATGAACTAAGACCTAAGATCAGAGGTATGCTATCATCTTTATCCATATTCATCACAACGAAATCAGTTGAAAATAGAAAACTTTTGAGATTCACCATTACATCCTTCACTATGCCAACTGGTTGTACGATTGATTTGTCGGCAAGTTGTAATTTCATTGTTGTTGGTTGCAAATCAAGCTCACCAATCTTCTTGAGAATGGACAATGGAAGAAGGTTGTGCTTGATCCAAGATCTATCAAAGCTTTGTCAAACTTGATATTTTCAATGATAACGGGTAATGTAACGCTTCCAGGATCAGTTTTGAGTTTTTTTGACTTTTTCCCATTTTCAACTCTTTTTTCTTTGATACTCTCCCCAACTTTCGTTTCAGCCACGTCTTCAATCTTTGTTGTAACGGAATTGAAAGTTTCTTTTGTATTGACTTGAGTGGTTGCAGTGAAAGTTCATGTTTGTTGCTCACTCAATTGTTTTGCAATTTTCCCAACTTGTGTTTCCAAATTCCTGATTGAAGCATCAGTGCTTTTTCTGATTTGCCATGGACAGCTGCATAAATTGATTCAAGGTATCCTCTATCTTTGAAAGCTTACCCGACTTAGTGTAACTTTGGTATTGATTCGTCCTGTGTTGGCCATAGCTTGCATTGTTGTTGTATGGATAACCTTGATTGCTTTGATATAATATCTTCCTTTGTTGCTGCTGATTTCCCATATAATTGATTTCTTCATTGATCGGGGTACAAAAACCAGTTGGATGGTGTGATACGGTGGCAGAACCGACTGTTTTGAAAATGCTGGTTTGTGTTTTGCGCTTTGTATTCGCAAAATGTTGCGGTAAGCAAGAGTCGCCACCGACTTTTATTTTATCCAACCGAAAAGGAAAAAAAGCACAGAAAAAAAATCCTTTTTTCGAGATTTTGAGTACGGGGGGTAGATTATAGAAAGGGAAGGTGTTAGCACCCTTTCTATCCATGGTTTTCCATGGGCTCTTAGGTACTTGCTCATTTTTAAATTGCTTGTGTGTGCTTGTTTTGAAAATTTTTGTTTTACTTCGTTTTAACCCTTGTTTTTGTCCTCAAGAGTTTTACGAAGTTGTTTTTGAAAACTTTGTTTAAAAAGTGTTTGTGTGAAAAATATTTGTTGTTTTGAGCAAGTACCTACTAGCATCTACCTACTCGAAAAAGATTGTTTCTATTCTCGTTTACTTTAGACAGCGCTATCCTACTATTTGATAAATAGGTAGCACCGTTGTTGGAGTTTTTAAGGGTCAATTCGAAAGGGACATACGATCACTAAAGCAATATTAGGACACCTTAGTAATAACCCTAGAGTCTTAAGATCATATTCGAGGCAACATTTCCGAGGCAACATTCGAATGGGACGTTTGATCTTTTTTAGACAGGAGGGCAACCACTAAGACACCCTATGCTTAATGATCGTTTACCGAAGGAAACCGAAGTGAGAGTATACCCTAAGAGTTCGCATGTGCGAGTGATTTAATTTCAGTTATTATCTTTGCACATTAGGGCTTTCTAGCCATTTTAAATTATCATGCAATCTGTCATACAATCTTATTAACATACATATAAACAGTTAATTTTGCAAGAATTAAAATGCGAGAAATAAAACCTACGCTATTTCAAGGCTTCGGGGTAGGGATTAATTACATAGCCAAAAAACCCGTAAAAGACGATAAATAAAAGAAAAGTCCTAAGTTAAGCTATTACATACCGTGGACAGTTACATTAATATTGCAAAAAAAAATAATAAACGCGCGCGATGAATTAAAAACGAGAGATTTAGGGTTTTGACCCCAACTACCTAATTGTAATTTAAAAGGAAAATCATTCTTTTGTCGTTTTTTGATTATTTAAGAAAATAAAGCTTTAATTGAATAAAGAAAAAAAAAACCTAATTACTAATTAATTTAAATTTAAGAAAGAAAATATTTAAACTAACCTATTTTTTGTATTTTTTATTTTGAGAAAGAAAAAATAAAAAATAAATCAAAAGTCTAACCCTAATTTTTCTAATTGATTTTAATTATATAAAAAAAATTAGAATTACCCTAGATTAAACTAAACTAATATTAAATTAAATTTGATAAAATAAAACCTAATTCTAATTTTTGTGAAACTCTTGATTTTATGATTTTTTTTTGTGAAAAATTAATTAGTTTGTAAATTAAATGAATAAAGAAAATTAAAAAAAAAAAGAAATAAGAAAAAGAAATATAGAGAAAGTTAGTAATGGGCCTGATATTAGCAGAAAGGGGGGTGTAGTTTTCAATTCTGAGCCCAACAAGTTCTTGGCCCCTTTGAGTTTTTCCTATCCCATGTGCTTGCTTGACCCAGGCGCATGGTGGAACTTCATTGGATAGCCTTGGATGTGCAGCCTTGATGGATGGGACGGCTGGATCTGGATAGTACACGATGGATGCCTTGCCATATGATACACTGGATTACCCTGAAAATATTGAGAAAATAAAATGCACACGCCTGGGATCAAACCCAGGACGTGTGCATCAAAGACAAACAACCTTACCATTTGCGCCAGCATGTTAGTTGTAACAATAAAGAAATAAATAGAATATAACACAAACAACATGCCACGCTTCCCAAAACGCGCGCAGATTCAAACAAGCCACTCACATACTGCCACGCCATTGTCTTCTTCGTGGCTTCCGTCATTTTAGATAAAAGGCTTTTACCTATGGACACCAAGCGTAGGTATAACCCTTGTTCATTCCAAAATCCTGTATGTGTATGATAAATGAAAACCAATGGTACCAATCAACTCGTTGCAACCTCACAAGCATCATGGTACCATTATTAAGGTCCAATTTTCCTTGTACATAAAACCCCTAAAAACGAAGCACGAACCCTAGCCATGGCAACTTTATATACAGTCAACAAAAATGCAATTATATATAACCATTAGCTTACAAACATCTCAAGGATTAAAAATATGTCAATCAATCATGCTAAATATGCCAGAATCAATGCATTCGATTTCAAGAAAAGAGAAAAACCGTGTGACTCTTACAGGGCATTTCAAGGCGCGGGGAAGCTTGCTAGCGATTGAAACACGATCCTAGGATGTCCATCAAACGATTGGTATGATCATAATGGCTTGAGATGGCCTGAAACTTGGAAATCAGTTTACAACTTTTTCTTAAATTTTTGAAATTCGTTCTCCCCTTTGCACGCCTCTAGCCTCTGCTTTTTGATATGCACTTGTTCCTTATGTATACTAGAATGCATTAGGGTTGCAATTTTGTATCAAATCTCTTCCAATTATGAATATTGATTCATGATTTGATCCTTGTACCAAATCTTTCCAAAACAAGAAAATTCAATATTTTTGTGTCCATTTTGAACCTTGCACGATTTGATCTTTTTTCCAGCTGTGTAATGGACCTAATCATGCACAAAATCTCAAGATTTAATTAGTTTTTGATATTTTCACTATTTTATATTGATTTTATTTGATTTAAATGAAATAAAATCAAAATAAATAACAAAAATAAAAGAATGACAAATGGAAGGGCTCATGGGTCGTGGAACACATTAAAAACTCAGTGCAATCATAAAACGTTGGGCCCATTTAGCAAAAAATGTCATTTTGGACACATTTGACTTTTGGCAATTTTGCAAAAGGGGTCAACTTGGCCAATACATAACTCTCTCAATTTTGACCCTAGAGAGGTGTTCTTTTACTTTTTAGAAAGATTAAGATGTCCTACAAGCAACCCTTTTGGTCTCATATAAATTGAGTATTCCATGTTCATGTATGAAGCTTTGACCCAAAAGGTGTTTTTATTGACTTTTCAAAGTGACCTATAATGTCAAAATTCATATCTTCTTGTGAGTGCATATTTTGAACTTTGGAGATAAATATGAATTGTATGGAATTGAATCATCTTCAAAATGAGCTTTGTATGGGTCATTTTTGATAAGGTATGAGAAAGTTATGCTTGGTCAAATTTGAGTTGACTTTTCCTACAAAACCCTAATTTAGCAACTTTTGGGTTTTGATGAATTGTAAGCAATCCTTGAGGAATCTTGATCAACCCTTGATAAAATGATGAATAATACTTGAAAATGAGAATGTTGACCAAAAATCTTGAAGTTTGACTGTATGTAGGCCACAGTTGACTTTTGCCCTAGCACATTCGATTTTCAGGCCTTTGAGCAATTGACTGAGCAAACTTCCTCTGCAAAGCTTGAAACTTGACATGGATGATCTTTAGAACATATTAGGACAATGGTGAACATTTGGGATCCTTTGGACTCAAACATTTTGATGCAAAATGAAACCCTAATTTGGGGTAGACTGCCTTAGAAGAGAGTTTGTCTGGTCAATTCTTGGATTTCCTTGAGCAACTTGAGGACCTACTTGATATGTGTTGAGAAATATGGGAGGGAAAATTTTAGGGTACAACAGTTGCCCTTGTTCAATCTTCTTACACCTGAGGATGTAGATTGGCTTGTCTACCTTTTGTGATCCGAAGGTGGAAGATGATTGAACACTAGAGTGCCCAGAAATTTGCACTCACATGAAGTGGTACTTGTCTTGCAATGTCGGGAATGGGCTTATAGATGACATTTGGAAGTCAATGACGGAAGATGGGCTTAAAGATTCCATTTGGAAGTCAATGACGGAAGATGGGCTTAAAGATGCCATTAGAAGAAGTGTCGATCGCGTAAGAGATTCCTTTGCGAGAACTCGTATACCTATTGTTGAGGAGGATTTCGCTGGGGAACGCTGGCCTCTGTCTTAAGAGAAGTAGAATTTTAGGAGCTTCAGTTGTCCATTACTCTACTGGGGAATCATCTCTTAGTTGAGGAGGTGAAAATAAACGGATATCTGGTCGTGCTCCAGGCCTTGCAGTGATTTGTTGAGGAAAATAAGACTGACTGTTATTTGGTCGTGCTCCTGGTTTTACAGTTACTTATTGGGGAGATGAGATTAAAATTGCTATATGGTCATCCTCCAGGCTTTGCAATTTCTCAATTCTTATCTGGTCGCATTCCAGGCTTCAGAAGGGATTAAATGGTTATCCGGTCGCATCCGGGTTTCAACTTGAATTTAAGGCATATTGATATCCGGTCGATTTCCGGGCTTCATAGTAGTTGGCCAAGTAAACTGCTATTTGGTCGAACTTCAATCTTCACAGTATCTTATATTGTTATCTGGTCGTGTTCCAGGTTTCAGTGTCCTTTGCCGCTATCTGGTTGTGCTCCAGTCTTCACGGTGTCTTATACCGTTATCTGGTCGATTCCAGGCTTCACAGTGTCTTGTACTGATATCTGGTCGATTTCCAGGCTTCACAATAACTTGCTGGGGGGGGGGGTTAAGCTATTTTCTGGTCGATCTCCAGGTTTCATAGCTTGTATTTAAGATATACCACTATCTGGTCGATTCCAAGCTTCGTAGTATTTTGGAGAAATCAAGACATTATCTGGTCGATTTCCGGGCTTCATAGCTTGAACTGGAATAGAAGTATCGATTTGACTGAACCAGAGAAAACTTGCGAGAACTTGATTATATCTTTCCCTAAAAGGTAAAGAGTTAGTCGTATGTAATGTCATGATGTATGAAATGTATTGAGTAATGATGTTCTCAAAATAAATGAGATTGTGTTGTATGATGCATATACACATGCTACGATATATGGATATGCAATGTTCTTGTGATATTCTCCGGCTGGGAAGAATAAATCCTGGACTGCTGTTGGAGAGTACAAGGAGTTGAGTTCTTCGTTCTCGCTGGGGATAGTGACCAAAGATGATTAGCTGGAGACTTGCGTCTGTTCTGCTTGAGAATATTCCGCCGGGAGAGACTCTGTTTGAGAATAACCTTGTGGGAGAATGACTTTGTGGGGAAGAGAGATACTCTGTTATACGATCTGCTAATTTGGAGAAATAAACTCAGCTGGTGGTGAACTTCTATTGCTGATGATAGATAAATTCTGCTTGGGGAGAATTTTGCCGACTCATTCGCGATTATGAACCTCGGTTGGGGAGAGCTAACACCATTTTCTTTGGATACTTCCTACTCTGCGGGGAGTGTATGAACCTTTAGTCATATTCTCAAGCTGGCTTTATCCCTGTACCTGGTGGGTGGAGCAACTGTAAGGTTTGGACATTTCTTATTTGCCCATATTCCTGGAATTACGAGTAATTGTCTTTTGTTTTTTCATGTAAACATTTATGAGCAACAATTATTCTCAAATGCATATATCAAAAATGAATCATTGGAAGTTCTTGCAAAACAAAACAGAAAAAATAAAAACCATTTGAAATTTCTTGTAAAAATGAATTGTATTGATTTTGAAGTTGGCCCATAATAGGCGTTTTGTACAAGAGGTTGACGTCTTAGTAAGAGAACACCGCCGAAAGATAGAAATTATACAATTTGTGAAAAAGAAAGAAAAACAGCTATGTGAAACAATCCCATTGGGTTCAAACTCTGCTATTGCCTTTATATCTTCAAGCGTCTCATCACTTTGCTACTTGGTCGAAGGTGGATCAGATTGATTGGCGCCGCACGAGCTTGATAGTCGATACCGAAGTCTGGTCGCAAGATGATCCAATGAGACATAGTGTTACGCTTCAATCCCTAATTTTTTCCTGAACCTCCCTTTTGGGTTTTCAGTCCACCGGGATACCCTTTTTTACCCAAGCCGCCTTTTCAGGTTTTCGACTTGCCGGGTGTACAATTTTTTTCATTTTCATCCCTTACTTTTGCCCGAACCCTTTTGGTTCGTCGGGAAGCCCTTATTTTTGCCTAGGCCAATCAACCTAGCGGGTCTTAGATTATGCGTAGTATTTTTTCACTATGTCTCCATTGACGGGGTGAGGAAGGTCGTCACCATCCATGGTGGTTAGAATCATAGCTCCTCCCGAGAAAATGTTCTTAACCACAAATGTCCCTTCGTATGTGGGAGTCCATTTTCCCCTGGGATCACCTTGTGGCAGTATGATGTGTTTGATCACCAGATCCCCGACTCGTTATTTTTGACGTCTGACTTTCTTGTTAAAAGACTTAATCATTCGCTTTTGATACGTCTGACTATGACAAATAGAAGTAAGCCTCTTTTCATCAATTAGATTCAGCTGATCAAGTCAGGTCTGGATCCAGTCGTCCTCGTTCAAACCTGCATCCTTCATAATCCTGAGAGAGGGTATATGGACTTTGATGGGTAGGACTGCCTCCATGCCATACACCAAGGAGTAGGGTGTTGCCCCTGTCAACGTCTGTGCTGAGGTACGGTACCCATGAAGAGTGAATGGTAACATCTCGTTCCAGTCTTTGTATGTCACTGTCATCTTCTGCACAATCTTCTTGATGTTCTTGTTAGCCGCTTCAACAACCCCATTCATCTTCGGCCGGTAGGGAGAAGAGTTGTGATGCTGTATCTTGAACTGTTTGTAGAGCTCGATGATCATCATATTGTTGAGATTCATACCATTGTCTGTGATTATCCTCTCTGGTACACCATATCGACATATCAGATTATGTCGGATAAACCGCACCATGACGTTCTTGGTTACTGTAGCAAAGGAAACTGCCTCAACCCACTTCGTGAAATAATCAATAGCTACCAGAATGAAATGATGTTCGTTGGACGCAGTAGGTCTGATCTCACCTATCATGTTAATGCCCCACATTGCAAAAGTCCAAGGAGCTGTCAAAACATTCAGAGGAACTAGAGGTACATGCACCTTATCAGCATAGACTTGGAACTTGTGACAGGTTCGAGAGTGTTGATAATAATTGGCTTCCATAGTGGACCAATAATATCCTGCCCGTAGGATTTTCTTTGCCATGGTATGTCCACTGGAATGAGTTCCGAAGGTACCTTCATGTAACTCTGCCATGATCCTTTAGGACTCGCTCTTGTCCATACATCGTAATAAGGTTGAATCATGGTTACGCTTATAGAGAATCCCATTACCGATGAAGAACTTTGCAGCGAACCTTCTCAGAAACTTCTTATCATTAACAGATGCACCCTCGGGGTACTCTTGAGCCTCAAGATACCTCTTTACCTCGTGGAACCAGGGTTCATCTGCTACCTCTTTAGTCTCAATGTCACAGCAATGTGTGGGTTCGTCCAACCTCTCAATGGTAATTTGGGGAGCTTCATTATCCCACCTGACTTTGAACATAGAAGACATGGTAGCTAGCGCGTCCGCTAACCGGTTCTCCGCTCTCGGGAAGTGTTCAAAGGTTATCTCCTCAAAATGTGGGAGCAATGTCAGTACATATTCTTTGTAAGAAATAAGATTTGAGTGCTTAATATCCCACTCGCCTTTGATCTGACTGATCACTAGAGAAGAATCTCCTAATACACTCAAGAACTTAACCCTCAGGTCAATAGCAGCTCGGAGACCCAGAATACATGCTTCATACTCCTCCATATTGTTGGTGCAGTTAAAACATAATCGGGCGGTGAATGGAGTATGAAAGCCCCCAGGAGATATGATCACAGCGCCAATGCCATTACCCAACGCGTTTGATGCTCCATCAAAATACATAGACCATCGGGATCCTTCCTCAGGTCCTTCATCCGGTCCAGGTTCTTCATAGTCGGTCACCAACATGATGTTCTCATCCGGGAACTCGAAATTCATGGATTGGTAGTCATCCATGGCCTGATGTGCCAAATGATCCGCCAATACACTCCCCTTGATTGCTTTTTGGGTTGTGTATTAGATGTCATACTCGGTTAAGATCATCTGCCATCTTGCTATCCTTCCGGAGAGAGCAGGCTTCTCGAAAATATACTTGATTGGATCCATCTTTGATATCAACAAAGTGGTGTGAGTCAGCATATACTGTCTCAGCCGGTGAGCAGCCCATGCCAAAGCGCAACAAGTTTTCTCGAGCAATGAGCATCGGGTCTCACAGTCGGTAAATGTTTTGCTAAGGTAGTAAATAGCGTGCTCTTTTCGGCCAGACTCGTCATGCTGCCCCAACACGTACCCCATTGAATTATCCAATACTGTCAAGTATAAGATCAAAGGTCTTCCTTCAACTGGAGGCATCAGAATTGGTGGCTCTTGAAGGTATTCCTTGATTCTTTCGAAAGCGGTCTGACATTCATCATTCCATTTTACCACTTGATCTTTCTTCAGCAACTTGAAGATTGGCTCACAAGTAGCGGTCAGGTGTGAAATGAACCTGGCGATGTAATTCAGACGTCCCAAAAAGCCTCTAACTTTCTTTTCTGTGCGGGGAGCTGGAATCTCTTGTATGGCCTTTACCTTGGCGGGGTCCTCCTGAATACCCTTATCACTAACAATGAAACCCAACAGCTTACCAGACCTTACCCCGAAGGTGCACTTGTTCGGGTTTAACCTCAGCTTGTACATCTTCAACCTGTCAAATAGTTTCTGGAGATGATCTAGGTGCTCTTCCTCAGTCTGGGACCTTGCTATCATGTCATCAACATAAACCTCAATCTCATGGTGAATCATGTCGTGGAACAAAGCGACCATGGCGTACTGATAAGTTACCCCAGCATTCTTCAACCTGAAAGGCATTACCTTGTAACAGAAGGTGCCCCACTGTGTAATGAAGGTTGTCTTCTCCATGTCCTCGGGATCCATCTTGATCTGATTGTAACCAGAAAAACCATTTATAAAGGAGAAGATCTTGTGTTGTGCGGTGTTGTCGACCAGAACATCAATGTGAGGAAGTGGGAAATCATCCTTGGGGCTTGCCCTATTCAGATCTCTATAGTCCACACACATCTGTACCTTACCATCCTTCTTAGGCACCGGAACAACGTTTGCAACCCGCTGCGGATAAGAAGTGATAGCTAAAAATCCTGCGTCAAACTGTTTCATGACTTCAGCTTTGATTTTCTCAGACATCTCAGGGCGCATATGGTGAACCTTCTGTTTTACCGGAGGACAGTCTTCTTTAGTCGGCAGGTAGTGTACCACAATATCAGTGTCCAAACCAGGCATGTCTTTATAGGACCAGGCAAAGATCTCAACATAGTCGCGTAGCATCTGTATCAACCATTGTTTGACACTAGGCTTCAGATTCGCACCTATCTTAACCTCTTTCCTGTCTTCCTCTGTACCCAAATTTACTGATTCGACCGGCTCTTCGTGAGGCTGTATGGCCCTTTCTTCCTGCAATAACAGTCTAGCAAGTTCTCCAGGCACCTCACAATCATCCCCACCTTCACCCTCAGCTTGGTTGATCAGATTTTTGAAGTCATAACTGGCAGTAGCAGATTCGTTATCAATGGGATCCAGAGTGGATATGGATTTGCATTATGATACGTGAGTGTGTGTAAGAGAATAGTTGTTTTTGATAAAGCGAGAGACGGAAAAATAAAAACAAGGAGCGCAAAATTTGTAATGCAAGAAACGTCTAATGTTTTATTAATGATATATGAAATGACAAATAATAAGCCCTCACAAGCAAAGCCAAGGTACCTCGGGCAAGGCATCGGGCCGTAAAGTTTTAAACTATCTATTACAACTCTCAAAACAAAAGTCAATTACTGTGGAATAAAAGAAACAGGTATGAAGTCCTTCGCCATCTAGTTGCTTAGTCCGCCATTGGTTGTGGGGTAGATCTAGTTGTCGATATCTGAATCTTCTTCACCATCTTCAATTGCATTAACTCCCTGATTGTTGATATGCAGAAGAGGTCTTCCAATCCGTGCGCGCTTAACAGCCCTTTGAGCCCCTGTAGTAAAGCCCAAACCAAATTTGTCAGTTTTGTGCGTGAAATCAGGGAGCTGACCCCAATTGGTACACCCACCTTCCTCAATTACAGCGCAGGCATCCTTGAGAGAAGCCATCTTCATCGGAGGTTTGTCGATAGCAACTTCAGTTGACGCCAAAGTCTGAGGGACCTCTTCAAAGTTCTGACAAGGGGTTTCGATGAATTACCCATCTATCTCTATGTAGCGGAAGGAATTGAGATGACTCACCATATACTCCTCTTCACCTCGCACCATGACAATTTTCACTTTTACCGGATATTTCAGCATTTGATGGAGCGTTGAAGTCACTACCCCAGCCTTATGAATCCAAGGACGACCCAGCAAGCAAGAATACGATGGTCTAATATCCATCACATAAAAGGTGAATGCAAAAGTCTGAGAGCCAACTTTAACAGGGATGTCCACCTCCCCGTGCACCATCCTTTTTGACCCATCGAAAGCCCTGACCATAATATTGCTCGGCTTTAGAATCAAACTTTCACAGTCCAGACGGTCTAACGCTTTCTTTGGCAAAACATTCAATGAGGACCCGATATCCACCAGTACATGGGCCATAGTAGTGCCCCTGCACTCGATCGAGACGTGCAGAGCAACATTGTGATTTCTTCCTTTAGCAGTCAGATCTGCATCTGAGAAACCCAACCCATTGTCGACAGTCAAATTAGCTACGAAGTCTTTGAATTGATCGGCTGAAGTTTCCTGTGGCACATGCGCAATCTTAAGGAATGCAATTAGAGCCTTTGCATGGGCTTCAGAACACAATAACAAGGACAACATGTAAATTTTGGACGGGGTCTGCCCTAGCTGCTCGACTACGTTGTAGTCGCTCTTCTTGATAATCTTCAATATTTCCTTTATCTCCTGCTTAGAGGTTTCTACAATGATCCTCTTAGGTGCCTCCGCTCGGGCAGGCTCACCTATGATTTCTTTGCCCCGAGTCTCAGATGGCTCGGCGACAGGGGTGATAACTGGAGTAAAAACTGGGACAGTAGCTGATGTACTAGCAGATGGAATAACAACAGGTTTGTGAACAACTGGAGGGGAAATCTCGGGAGAAAAGAGTCTTCCGCTTCTGGTGACCTTGCTAGCCCTGACAATATTGCTGACATCAACATCAGCTTCCTCACTCTTTAAGTATTGTTTAACTCCATGGTAATACACGTCAGCATCATAGTGCTAAGGGATAACCTTATTCGATGTGTATGGGATAAGACTAGGGGCAGTAATTATTAACGGAGCAATTCTTGGGACGGGTGTAATCCTAACAGGTTTTCTCGAGGAAACCTAGGAAGGATTGGCGAAAATGGTTATGATGGCAACATCTTGAATTGGAACCAACAGAATCATAGTCTTTTAGAATAGGATCTCCTTATTATCCATCAGGCGCTGAACACCTGATTTCAATAAGTGGCAACCAGCAGGCAGAATTGAACACTGTGGCAACCTTCACCACAACCCGTAAATAAACCGGCCAACAACAAATTCTTCTTAACTGTCATCAAAGGAGTAGAAATTTCTTCCACTGAGATCACAAATAAATCATCGCCTATAGCATTTACTCCATGACCATGTTTGGGCATGGGAGCAGTTATGACGTTGGGCTTCTCTGGAGCGTCAAACTCAATCTCTTTGGCCTCGATCAAGTCTTGCACCTTGTTTTTTAAGGCCCAACAGTTATTTGTATCATGACCTGAACTTTCGGAGTGATAGGCGCATCGGGCATTCGAGTTGTAGTGGGGAGATGTGGTGTTGGGGTTCTTCGGGGCTTCCCTCAGAGTTACCAGATTGGTCTTCAATAATTGCGGTAGAATTTGAGTCAGGGTCTGTTGTACCCCAAAATTTGCCCTCCCATATTCTTCAAGAAATTGCCAAGCCAAGTCACAAAATTCCCCAAGGGTTGTGCAGTGCAACTGTCTCCTATACAGTCAAAACTAGGGTTTGTGTTCTGATCAAGAAAAAGAAGTTTTCAAAGGCCCAATCAAGTCTCACATGCCTACAAATGTGGTCAAGCATCTTCATATCAAGTTTCAAGGCATTCAGCTCAAAATTGCACAGTCAAAACCCTAAATTGCACTACAGTCAACTGTAGGGGCAAAATGGTCATTTGACAGTCAAAAGTTCAAATTTTTGGTCAACATATCATTTTGAAGCCACAAACATCATTTGATCAATGCTTGATCATGATTCTCAAAATTTGGCTCAGAAATCATCAAAGATGCAAAAGTTACTATATTTGGACAGCTGAAAAAGTCAACTGAAATTGACCAGAGCATAACTTTCACATGGATTATCAGAAAAATTCCATCCAAATCTCATTTTGAATAGAAAGACATTTCCTACAACTCATCTTCATATTCCAAGTCCAAGAAATGCTCTCACAAAAAGTTATCAATTTCAACATTATAGGTCATTTTCAAAAGTCAACAAAAAGGGACTTTAAGTCAAAGGCCATAACTTGAGATTGGTAAATCAAAATGACATGGGACCAAAGGAATTGGTTAGAGGACTCAAAGACCTTTCCAACATGTCCAAGAACATGTGAAAAGCTTAAAAATTGAGCAAGTTATGCCTTGTGGAAGTTGGGAAATTTTTAGGAATTTTGAAAAGTCAACATTGATGCAAATGATTCAAAATTGCTAATGGGCCCATTTTTCTTCCAAGATTCATCATTCCAAGCATGTGCACGACCACTTGGCCCAAAGGGAAGTATTTTCTCATTTTTTATTTATTTATTTGAATTTTTATTCATATTAATTCAATTAAATCAATTAAATATGTGGAAAATATCTAAATGAACCAAATGAATCTTTTTATACATGTTTTAGACTTGATATTTCGTGCTTAGCCAATTATGGAAAGATTTGGCTTGATTGAAACCTAATTGACACAAAAACCATGTGAAAAAGATTGAAAATATAATGGAAAAAATCAAATCTTCAATCCATGATTACAAGAGATTTTGTTGAATTTTGTTAACCTAATTGCTTCCATACATAATCAGAATCACAACCCTAATGCCAACACACTCTATGCTGCGCAGAGAACTCCATTACAAACTTGGAAAATTATTGAAAAAACTCAATTCTGAAATCAGTGATAGAGGGCGATTCAAGGCACAAAAGCTTTTCCAATAGCTTCCTCCAGTCTTCCTGATCATATTGCAATCATAAACTTCCACTCAAACGCCAAGAGTCGGTATCAGGAACCTCAACTGTATCAAACAAATTGCATAATCATACATTCTATTATATGCGTTATTTGTGAATTTTGTTTATTGATTCTTGTTCATATTGAAGTTTTAAAGCTAACCAGCACCTTTAATTGTATTTTTATTGACCATACGAGATTATACCATGATTGAATGTTAGGGTTTCCTGAGCTTCAAATTAGGGATTCTTAATAGAGGAAAAATTGGACATCCCCAGTACCACCATTGCAATCAACGCATCTGGACGAAGAGATTGATATAGTCGCGCCCAATTTATGAATTACATAGCTCTAATCGCTATTTTCTGAAAACATCCCTAAAGCAACGCGTCTAAAACCGTTGCTGAATGCTTATGTTACAGGGAACGTGAAAGAGACGAAGACGTGGCCACAGGCGATTGGGGCGTTTGAATTTCGCGCGTTTCTCTCCACTAAACGCGTTGCTTTCTTTATATTATTTATTTGATATTTATATATTAAACGCGCTAACATGGCGTAGTGGTACAAGTGTTAAGTTGCAATGTCCAAGACCTGGGTTCGAGCCCCAGGTCTGTATAAATTCCATATTATTTTGCAAACTACGTTCCCCTGTAATACAGGTATTAAGACGTACCATATGCCTCCCTCATCCAAAAGGCCACGCGTCCAAGGGATGCAGATCAAGGGCTCAGAGCTGATGAACACGCTATAATTCCAGTCAACATGCCACATAGTGCTTGGAAAAGTCAGCAAATCTGAATCTTAATGGGCCAGGTTATTCAAAGTATACCTCCATATTGGGACTACCCCCCTGGTTTGCTTCTCTATATTTTTTATTTTTATTTTTCAATTATGATTTTATTTTTGCTTTATTGTTTTAATCAAATTAATTAATTCTTTTTTTTACAAAATACAAAAACATCATGAAAATCAGAAAAGGCAAAAAAATATAATATTTATTTATTTTAATTATTTTTATAAATAAATGCATGTAAATAAACTTAGTTTTAATTAGGTTGTAATTTTAATCCTTTTAATAACTAAAATCCAAAAATATGTAGAAATAGGTGTAATTAATTTTGATTTCTTTTAATTTCCTTTTTTTACAATAATAATATTTATTTATTTATTTTCATAATTAAAAAATGCATGTAAATTAACTTAGGTTTAAATTAGTTAAAAATTCAATATTTTTCATAATAACTAAAAAATAATTAGAATTAGGGTTTGACATTTTATTTTAGTTATAATTAATTCTCTTTTTTCCATTAAATCTTAAAAAACCTAAAATACCAAAAACATTTTCATTTAATCTTAATTTTAATTACTAATTAATTTGCAAAAGGGTCCAACGCCCTCGTTTCAATAATTCTTATTTAATTGCGCATATTTACCTTATTTCGCTTAATTAATTGTGTATCTCTCCCAAAGTCATGTAACCTTTACTTTTCGCACCTTTATTTACTTCTTTACTTTCCGTCAAATCGGGTCCGGTTTAATGTTGGCGATGTGGACCCGCGCCATTTGTAATAGTTGTAGATTTATTTTCCCGCAACTTTTAACTGTTAAATAAGCATGAAAGAATGTATGGCCTTAAAAATAAAATCAAGCGTAGATCACTTTAACATGACAAGACAAATATCAATGAAAACGACACACGAATCGCACACACCACCCCTAGGGTACGCCTCACTGTTGCCTTTCGAAAGGTGATCGTCGAGTAGAGGATGTCTTAGTAAGTCCTCATGATCCGGGAACCTGGCATGAGGGTAGCTTCTAAGGTGTCTTCCCATTGCTCTGGTGATCACCATGTCCCGAACCCCGAATTGACCCGAACACCTCCAACGGTGGTGCTACCTACCTCTCAATGGTGGGATGGCATTACCTTAAAGGATATTTACACAGACGAATTCCTTAGGGTAGGTAGGTTCTCGTAGATACTTGCTCTCTTCAAAAACAAATCAAAATCTTTTCACACCGACACTTTTCAAAAGCTTTCAAAGCAAATTTTTCAAACACTCTGACGTACGAGTCGAACTGAAATTTTTCAAAGAAATTTTTTTAAAACCCACAATTGAAAAGCAAGCAAACATTTTTTGAAAACACATTGAGCAAGTATCTAAGAGCCCATGGATAACCATGGATAGAAAGGATGCTAACACCTTCCCTTTCTATAACCTACCTCCCGAACCGAGAGCAATCTCTTTAAGGAATTTTTCTGTGCTTTTGTCCTTTCCATTTGGAGAAAATAAAAGACGGTGGCGACTCTTGCTTCCGCGACATTTCGCGAACCAGCGTTAAACAGTCAGTTCCAGATCCACCGATCACAGAACTGGCGACTCTGCTGGGGACTAAACTTAAAGTGAGGTGTACCTTAGGGCTAGGTCATAACTATGTTTTCAATTGTCTTCATTGCTTGCTTTAAATTGTGGGTTGCTTGGGAGTTCTATAGATCCTAACCCGGATCTGGGGATACCTTCTTAGAAAGTAGCAACAAGGCTGTGAGGGAACTGTGCGGGGTATACCGACATGGTTGAAACAGTCTGCTACGTTGATGTGGCACTTTGGTGTGTACCAGTAACCCTTGAGTTCAGTCAAGGAGAGTACGGGGCCTCCGCGTGGTGTCATGAAGCATCAACAGACCTTAGGAACCTTAATTGAACTATCTTGGCCTCTTTAGGGTAGTGAGATAACTGACTTTGGTGCAGTCCGAGGTTGGTTGATACTCGATAATACACTCAATTGAGGGTTGCTTTCCTGGAATATTTCGGTCGCCAGTTCAGTGGCTAAATCGAAACGATGAACAATGAAAGCAATCCCGTGATATTGGGAACCTTAGAACCCGGTTACTTTGATTAGGACAGGTTGAACCCACCAACTTCAAGAGGGTAATACCCAGACCTCATGTTGGCCTAAACCCTGAGGGTTTCTCTTTTGTGTGACTTGTGTGCCTTTGTACTTGCCTACTTGCATGCTTGTTAGCTGACACATGAACTATTTGCAGGTTTTGTTTATAGTCCTTAACTAGGACTCATGACAAGGTTTACCAAATTTCTTGCAGGTTTTGTTTATAGTCCTTAACTAGGACTCATGACAAGGTTTACCAAATTTCTTGCAGGTTTTGTTTATAGTCCTTAACTGGGACTCATAACAGGGTTTACTAGATCTCTTGCAGGTTTTGTTTATAGCCCTTAATTGGGACTCATAACAAAGTATACTGAATTTCTTGCAGGGTCTGTTTATAGTCCTTAATTGGGACTCATAACAGGGTTTACCTACATCACCCCATGCATAGCATGACATCATACCATCATACCATTGCATACATCATAACCCATTTCAAGGATCTCAAGGGCTTGTGATGCAGGTCATGATGAACCAACTGTCTAGCCAGGGGCAAAGAGGATTTATTTTCCTCTAGCCAAGGTTGTCAGGGGCTATGACCCACTGGATATGGTGAGCCTTTGACCCTTGAAGAAGGGCTCTCTACAGCAGGAAGTTCCTTCAATCAAGTTGCCAGTTTTCAACTCTAACAAGTTTCTCTGTTTACCCCGCGAGGTCCTTGAAATCATTGCATGCATGTCATACATATCATTGCATAACAGGTACCCTTTCTCTGCAGGTTACTTACCTTCTTCGCTGTTTATTTCAGCCGATCGTCATGAATCCTGAATCATCAGCTGAGCAGTCCATCAAGGCCCTCCAGGCTCATAATGCCCAGTTCCAAGAGCTGATCATGAATTTGACCCAGGGGCAACAAGATCTGAAGGCTCTGCTCTTGAAGAAGGACAAGAAGAAGAAGAGGACTGTTTTGTTCAGCCCTAGACGCAGATCTGGGAATGCACCGCAGATTGAAACTGAGAGGACAACTCCATCTGTGAGGGAGGGTAGTCATCAGGGGGAAAGGATTCCCAGCCCAGTGGTCTCTGACAACGAAACAGATTTCGACGACGAACAGTACCCTCCGGCTGAGGACAAGTACAAACAGTTGGAGGATAGGCTGAACGCTATGGAGATTCAACAGGTACCTGGGCTGGATTTTGGAGATCTGGGTTTGTCAACTGGTGTGATAATCCCCCACAAGTTCAAAGTACCATCCTTCTCTAAGTATGACGGGGCGTCTTGTCCCAAGCTGCATCTAAGGTCCTATGTTCGGAAAATTCAGCCGTACTCTGCGGACAAGAATTTATGGATCCACTTCTTCCAGGAGAGTCTTTCAGGGACTCATCTCGAATGGTTCTATCAGCTGGATGGGACCAAGGTTCGTAACTGGGAGGAGTTGGCTACTGCTTTCTATAAGCAGTATCAATATAATGCCGACCTTGCCCCTACGCGTACCCAACTCCAGGGTATGTCGTTAGGATTAAGCGAAGGTTTTAAAGAATATGCGCAGAAATGGAGGGATCTTACTGGAAGGGTACAACCACCTCTGACTGATCGGGAACTTGTCGATATGTTCTTGGGGACCCTGTCCGGTCCATTCTACAACCACCTAATTGGGAATTCGTCTGCTGGATTCACAGATCTTATCTTGACTGGAGAGCGAATAGAAGCTGGCATCCGATCTGGGAAAATTCAAGAGGCTGCACCTTCTGATAAAAAGCCTCATCATGGAAAGAAAGAATCCAATGCTGTGCACGGTAAAAAGAGCCGTCACGAGGTAGGGGCAATCCAGATCTCCAATCCTGGACCTGCTCAACAAGGACAGGGGCAGCAGCGCAAGGAGAAACGGCAGTACACCAAACTCAACATGTCGTTGGATCAAGCACTGCAACAAATGCTGAAAGCAGGACTGATCACCTTAAGGGCTCCTCTTCGGAATCCGAACACTTCTGCTCCCAACTATCATCCCAATGATAGGTGCGCGTATCATTCTGATAGCCCGGGGCATACTACGGACAACTGCTGGCCTCTCAAGAACAAGATCCAAGACATGATCGACGCCGGGGAGATTCAGTTTGAAGTGCCTGAGACTCCGAACATAATCAATGCTCTGTTGCCCAATCATTGAAGCCTTTTGTTTATTTGAGTTTTTGAGTTGTATTTTTCTTTGCTTATACAAACAATTAATGTCGTAGCAAACTCTTTTATTCTATTAATGCATCGCATATGTCTGTTTTGGGAATTAATACAATTGTTTTCATTATATTCAAAATTCTTTTCATATTTTTTCTGATGATCAACTCTTGGTTAATAATTCTGAGCCTCTTGAGGGAGGATGACGAAAACGATACCACAATCTTTACAGTATGCTTTTGAACAGACCCCACTGATGAGGTACATGCATTGTTTCAATCCCTAAACACTGGAGTTATAAGGATGATAATCCCTCGTCAACCCCTTTGAGCCCAAGAAGTAGGAGTTTTTATTTTCGAAAATTAAAACCCTTTATCATAACCTGGGGCAGGGTAGTTCTCTCAGTTGATCCGAGTGCATGACGAATGGCACCGAAGAGATCTTTACAAAACGAACAAAGACAGTGATGGTTCAGAACAATCAAAAGGACAGGCAGTCATCATCAAAATTCATAAATGAAAAGCCCAAAAAGTCTAAACCAACAAAGGGGACTTATGAAACTGGGGCATCCCGCTGACTGTAATTCCAAAAAAGGAAACAGTTCAGGCAAAAAAGAAAGGGATAACAAAATCAAAAAAGAGGTCCTACAAACCCTCAGCAAAAAAGGAAATGACTGCCTATTCAAAATAAGTTATCAACATCTGAACCATCATTGGAACATCAGGACAAAGACGCAAACAAGGTCTAACGCACGATCAACTGAGCTTAGGTTTGAAGAACATCACGAAGAATGGGTGGGTACAAATAATTTGAGCCTTTATCCTTTGTTTCTTAAACCGTGAACCAGGCCACGTTATAACCCTTAAAAAGTCCTAGCTGAAGCATGGGTTAGTTCGAAAGCATACTGTTACGAAGGTATCCTGACTTCTGAAGGCCTACGGTAAATACGGAGTTGACATCACGTTTTACAAACATTTACTTGTTTTATGAAAAAGAATGCATTTTCAAAATCTTCAAGACAGACATAAGCCTTGCATTTTAACATAACTTTGTTTGCATATGACTTTTTGTTTGAACAACATAGAAATTCACATGACGAAAGTCTAAGGAACAAGAGTATCTCCAATCAAGGGGCACGGCATGATCATGGTCTACCATCTGGGGCAGTTAAGTCAAGATCCAGAGAACCTCTCAAAAGGCCAAAAAGCCTGGGGCAAATCTCTGCCTGAGTCACTTGGGGCACCCCAACAACGAATCTTGCACGATCGGACACCTTCTGGTGATATGACAACACAAGCAGCCAGGGGCACCTACCTGCATCCTGAGAGCACGGACATAGTCGGAAAATACTACGCAAAATCAAAGACCCGCTAGGTTGACATACCTAGGCAAAAATAAGGGCTTCCCGGCGAATCAAAAGGGTTCGGGCAAAATGAAGGGATGAAATAAAAAAATCTGTACACCCGGCAAGTCGAAAACCTGAAAAGGCGGCTTGGGCAAAAATGGGTATCCCGGTGGACTGAAAACCCGAAAGGGCGGTCCAGGAAAAAGTTAGGGATTAAAGCGTACGACTATGTCCCGCCATCTGTCTACCAGAAGAAGGTTTGTCCGCCAACAACCATCAGCACCCCACAAGAAACAGGGGCAATAAAGGTTGGTCTAAGCAGTCTGATTGTTCTATCCCCCATGGCATCAGGGTAAGTTCCGTTGAAGAAAATAACCAATACAATTCAAAACTTCCCCAGAGAATCCAATCCAGTTCCCCAGGAAAGATGGAATTCATATCCCCAAACAGCAAGCTTATCCCCAGACGATTCGGGAAGTTTATCCTCACGGAGCACGAACGCGTCCTCCGGCTTTATTTAAAGAGTTATTTCCTCAATAGGATATAACTGGGTTATCCTCAACCAAAAGCTACGGAAAGATCGTCGTCGACACAGTCTCCTTACCCCGGCGAAGTCTATTCACACTTCCAACAACAAGACATCCTCAGCAAGTTATCAACTTCATCAAGGCATCCCTCTTCCCACAGAGTATTGCTTCTCAGCATGGTCACTAGAGTATCTTTTCTCCTCGCAGAATCCGTCATTTGCCAAGTTTATTCCCCAACGGAGTTATCTCCTCCTACCGGTATACTTGCAACTATCATCCCCAGTGGAAGCAAAAGCTATTCTTCAACATCAGCCCAGGAGTGACTTCCCGACACCCGTCAAGGATTTATTTTCTTAGACAAAAATACACTCATAAACATCACATCTTCATGCATATGCATCATACTACACGAAGCTCACTAATTTTGAAGACATACAGTTCATGCATCATGATTTTGCATACAATTATGTTTTGCCTTTTCAGGAAAAAGATCAATACAAAAATGATTACTATCAACTATCGCAATTCTTTCTAGATATAGTTTCAGATATGATCCAGATATGGTGACGTTCTGATGCTGCTTCCAGATTTCCTTCTAGATATAGTTTCGGATATGACCCAGATATGGTGACGTTCTGATGCTGCTTCCAGATATCCTTCTAGATATAGTTTCAGATATGATCCAGAGATGGTGACGTTCTGATACTGCTTCCAGATATTCCTTCTCGATATAGTTTCAGATATGATCCAGATATGGTGACGTTCTGATGCTGCTTCCAGATATCCTTCTAGATATAGTTTCGGATATGACCCAGATATGGTGACGTTCTGATGCTGCTTCCAGATTTCCTTCTAGATATAATTTCGGATATGACCCAGATATGGTGACGTTCTGATGCTGCTTCCAGATTTCCTTCCAGATATAGTCCAGATATGAACCAGATATGGCGACATCCTGACACTTATTCCAGTTAAAGATATTTCAAGGCCTTCTCTAGTCCAGCTAAATCGACTCCCAACAGATTTTTCTGATAAAGACTCAGCCGAAATTATGGTCCCCTCTCCGACAAGTGCGTGAGGTGGTAATTCCTTCTTCAGATGTTTCCCTCTCCGACGATGAGAGTGAGGTGATAGTCTTCTATGGTCCCCTCTCCGACAAGTGCGTGAGATGGTAATCCCTTCTTCAAGATGTTTCCCTCTCCGACGATGAGTGTGAGGTGATAGTCTTCTATGGTCCCCTCTCCGACAAGTGCGTGAGGTGGTAATCCCTTCTTCAAGATGTTTCCCTCTCCGACGATGAGTGTGAGGTGATAGTTCTTCTATTGGTCCCCTCTCCGGCAAGTGCGTGAGGTGGTAATTCCTTCTTCAGATGTTTCCCTCTCCGACGATGAGTGTGAGGTGATAGTCTCCTATGGTTCCCTCTCCAACGGTGTGTGAGGTAACATTTCCTTTTCTTATGATTCCCTCTCCGACGGCGAGTGAGGCGATTCCCTTTCAGATTATAATGGTCTATGGTTCTCGTTCCGATCCTGCGAAGATGGTATTTCCCACCAAGATTTTTCTCAACGAGCGTTGTTGAAGTTAAAATCACCCAAGGTTCTCTTACCATTCATGCTAAGGCAGTAATCATCCATAGTTTATTCATCTTTTGAAGCTCCGGATTCAGCTCCTGTAACCAGTCAGGACACATCTATACCAAGCATCTAAAATCAGCTCCTGCAACGTGTCAGGTACTCATTTTCTGTTTTGCAGGTATGCAGGTTCTCGCTAAGGAATCTCTTACGCGATCAACATCCAGATGGCATCTATAAGCCCATCACCCTATCCAGCAACCTCTAAATGGCATCTATAATCCCATTCCCCCATCGCTGTTACTATGTGAGCGCAAATTTCTGGGCACTCTAGTGTCCAATCATCTTCTACCCTCGGATTACGAAAGGCACGTCAGCCAATCTGCATCCTCAGGTCTAAGAAGATTGAACAGGGGCAACTGTTGTACCCCAAAATTTGCCCTCCCATATTCTTCAAGAAATTGCCAAGCCAAGTCACAAAATTCCCCAAGGGTTGTGCAGTGCAACTGTCTCCTATACAGTCAAAACTAGGGTTTGTGTTCTGATCAAGAAAAAGAAGTTTTCAAAGGCCCAATCAAGTCTCACATGCCTACAAATGTGGTCAAGCATCTTCATATCAAGTTTCAAGGCATTCAGCTCAAAATTGCACAGTCAAAACCCTAAATTGCACTACAGTCAACTGTAGGGGCAAAATGGTCATTTGACAGTCAAAAGTTCAAATTTTTGGTCAACATATCATTTTGAAGCCACAAACATCATTTGATCAATGCTTGATCATGATTCTCAAAATTTGGCTCAGAAATCATCAAAGATGCAAAAGTTACTATATTTGGACAGTTGAAAAAGTCAACTGAAATTGACCAGGGCATAACTTTCACATGGATTATCAGAAAAATTCCATCCAAAGCTCATTTTGAAGAGAAAGACATTTCCTACAACTCATCTTCATATTCCAAGTCCAAGAAATGCTCTCACAAAAAGTTATCAATTTCAACATTATAGGTCATTTTCAAAAGTCAACAAAAAGGGACTTTAAGTCAAAGGCCATAACTTGAGATTGGTAAATCAAAATGACATGGGACCAAAGGAATTGGTTAGAGGACTCAAAGCCCTTTCCAAAATGTCCAAGAACATGTGAAAAGCTTAAAAATTGAGCAAGTTATGCCTTGTGGAAGTTGGGAAATTTTTAGGAATTTTGAAAAGTCAACATTGATGCAAATGATTCAAAATTGCTAATGGGCCCATTTTTCTTCCAAGATTCATCATTCCAAGCATGTGCACGACCACTTGGCCCAAAGGGAAGTATTTTCTCATTTTTTATTTATTTATTTGAATTTTTATTCATATTAATTCAATAAAATCAATTAAATATGTGGAAAATATCTAAATGAACCAAATGAATCTTTTTATACATGTTTTAGACTTGATATTTCGTGCTTAGCCAATTATGGAAAGATTTGGCTTGATTGAAACCTAATTGACACAAAAACCATGTGAAAAAGATTGAAAATATAATGGAAAAAATCAAATCTTCAATCCATGATTACAAGAGATTTTGTTGAATTTTGTTAACCTAATTGCTTCCATACATAATCAGAATCACAACCCTAATGCCAACACACTCTATGCTGCGCAGAGAACTCCATTACAAACTTGGAAAATTATTGAAAAAACTCAATTCTGAAATCAGTGATAGAGGGCGATTCAAGGCACAAAAGCTTTTCCAATAGCTTCCTCCAGTCTTCCTGATCATATTGCAATCATAAACTTCCACTCAAACGCCAAGAATCGGTATCAGGAACCTCAACTGTATCAAACAAATTGCATAATCATACATTCTATTATATGCGTTATTTGTGAATTTTGTTTATTGATTCTTGTTCATATTGAAGTTTTAAAGCTAACCAGCACCTTTAATTGTATTTTTATTGACCATACGAGATTATACCATGATTGAATGTTAGGGTTTCCTGAGCTTCAAATTAGGGATTCTTAATAGAGGAAAAATTGGACATCCCCAGTACCACCATTGCAATCAACGCATCTGGACGAAGAGATTGATATAGTCGCGCCCAATTTATGAATTACATAGCTCTAATCGCTATTTTCTGAAAACATCCCTAAAGCAACGCGTCTAAAACCGTTGCTGAATGCTTATGTTACAGGGAACGTGAAAGAGACGAAGACGTGGCCACAGGCGATTGGGGCGTTTGAATTTCGCGCGTTTCTCTCCACTAAACGCGTTGCTTTCTTTATATTATTTATTTGATATTTATATATTAAACGCGCTAACATGGCGTAGTGGTACAAGTGTTGAGTTGCAATGTCCAAGACCTGGGTTCGAGCCCCAGGTCTGTATAAATTCCATATTATTTTGCAAACTACGTTCCCCTGTAATACAGGTATTAAGACGTACCATATGCCTCCCTCATCCAAAAGGCCACGCGTCCAAGGGATGCAGATCAAGGGCTCAGAGCTGATGAACACGCTATAATTCCAGTCAACATGCCACATAGTGCTTGGAAAAGTCAGCAAATCTGAATCTTAATGGGCCAGGTTATTCAAAGTATACCTCCATATTGGGACTACCCCCCCTGGTTTGCTTCTCTATATTTTTTTTTTTTATTTTTCAATTATGATTTTATTTTTGCTTTATTGTTTTAATCAAATTAATTAATTCTTTTTTTTACAAAATACAAAAACATCATGAAAATCAGAAAAGGCAAAAAAATATAATATTTATTTATTTTAATTATTTTTATAAATAAATGCATGTAAATAAACTTAGTTTTAATTAGGTTGTAATTTTAATCCTTTTAATAACTAAAATCCAAAAATATGTAGAAATAGGTGTAATTAATTTTGATTTCTTTTAATTTCCTTTTTTTACAATAATAATATTTATTTATTTATTTTCATAATTAAAAAATGCATGTAAATTAACTTAGGTTTAAATTAGTTAAAAATTCAATATTTTTCATAATAACTAAAAAATAATTAGAATTAGGGTTTGACATTTTATTTTAGTTATAATTAATTCTCTTTTTTCCATTAAATCTTAAAAAACCTAAAATACCAAAAACATTTTCATTTAATCTTAATTTTAATTACTAATTAATTTGCAAAAGGGTCCAACGCCCTCGTTTCAATAATTCTTATTTAATTGCGCATATTTACCTTATTTCGCTTAATTAATTGTGTATCTCTCCCAAAGTCATGTAACCTTTACTTTTCGCACCTTTATTTACTTCTTTACTTTCCGTCAAATCGGGTCCGGTTTAATGTTGGCGATGTGGACCCGCGCCATTTGTAATAGTTGTAGATTTATTTTCCCGCAACTTTTAACTGTTAAATAAGCATGAAAGAATGTATGGCCTTAAAAATAAAATCAAGCGTAGATCACTTTAACATGACAAGACAAATATCAATGAAAACGACACACGAATCGCACACACCACCCCTAGGGTACGCCTCACTGTTGCCTTTCGAAAGGTGATCGTCGAGTAGAGGATGTCTTAGTAAGTCCTCATGATCCGGGAACCTGGCATGAGGGTAGCTTCTAAGGTGTCTTCCCATTGCTCTGGTGATCACCATGTCCCGAACCCCGAATTGACCCGAACACCTCCAACGGTGGTGCTACCTACCTCTCAATGGTGGGATGGCATTACCTTAAAGGATATTTACACAGACGAATTCCTTAGGGTAGGTAGGTTCTCGTAGATACTTGCTCTCTTCAAAAACAAATCAAAATCTTTTCACACCGACACTTTTCAAAAGTTTTCAAAGCAAATTTTTCAAACACTCTGACGTACGAGTCGAACTGAAATTTTTCAAAGAAATTTTTTTAAAACCCACAATTGAAAAGCAAGCAAACATTTTTTGAAAACACATTGAGCAAGTATCTAAGAGCCCATGGATAACCATGGATAGAAAGGGTGCTAACACCTTCCCTTTCTATAACCTACCTCCCGAACCGAGAGCAATCTCTTTAAGGAATTTTTCTGTGCTTTTGTCCTTTCCATTTGGAGAAAATAAAAGACGGTGGCGACTCTTGCTTCCGCGACATTTCGCGAACCAGCGTTAAACAGTCAGTTCCAGATCCACCGATCACAGGGTCATATTGAGCCGAGTGAACTGTCTCTGTGGTCTTTCCACCCTTTGTTGATTGTTGCATTGTGGAGCAACTGTGGGTCTTGATATCACTACTGCATTTACTGCTTGACGGTGTTCAGGTCTGCTTTAGCCCCTTGGGCCGTAGACTGCACTAGCTTCTTTCTTACCGGTGAAAGGCTTCTTTACTGCACTTGATGAAGTATCCTTCTATATTTTACCACTTCAGATACCAACTTCTACTCTCTCTCTAGTTAAAATCAACTCAGTAAACTTAGACGACGAATTGTCGATCAGATGATTGAAAAATGGACCAGATAGTGTCCCTAGAAACATGTCAACCAACTCCCTGTCAGAAAAAGGGGGTTGGACTCTTCCAGCCAAATCTCTCCACTTTTGAGCATAGTCCTTAAAACCTTCACTTGCACCCATAGACATACCCTGGAGCTGAGTACGAGTAGGAGCAAGGTCGGTGTCCTACTGATATTGCCTGTAAAAATCAGCAGCAAGGTCTTCCCAGTTTCGGATATTAGCTCCTTCCAATTGATAAAACCATTCAAGTTGAGTCCCTGACAGACTATCTTGAAAGAAGTGCACCCACAAATTTCTATCAGCAGTGTGGGGTTGGATTTTCCTGACATACGAGCGAAGATAGAGTTTAAGATAGGACACTCCATCGTACTTGGAAAAAACAGGAGCCTTGAACTTATGAGGGATCACCACTTCTGATACCAGTCCCAGCTCTCCGAAATCTAAACCAGGGATCTTCTGAATCTCCATAGCACTCAAACGGTCTTCTAACTGCTTGTACCTATCCTCGGCAGGAGGATATTGCTCATCGTCATAATCCGTATCATTATCAGAAACTGTTAGACTAGGGTCCTTTGTCCTTTATTGGTTCTCCCCGTCTTTGGATGAGGAGGTCAGATCAACTAATTGTCTTATCCTTTCTCCGAATCTTCTACCCATGTTCAGAATACCAACCTTCTTCTTCTTCTTCTTCTTTTCTTTCAGAATCAGGGTCTTAAAATCCTCCAGCCCCTTAGCCAAGCTTAAGAACATCTGTTGGAATTGGGCGTTTTGTGCCTGAAGATTTTTGATGGCTTGATCGGAAGACATAACTGCTGAAATAAACAGCGAAGAAGATGAGAAACCGGTAATGGTACCTTTAATGGTGTGCATGATAATGGGATGCACATGTAATGATTTCAAAGACTTTGGGAGATTTAAATTTGCAAACCAAAAATAAACAAACTTTATTAGATTAACTTGTAAAAGGTTCAACAATGCCTTTAAGGTGTTATAAAGAAGTAAATGGAAAACAAATCTAAAACTAGAAAAGCAAAATCAAAAGTCCCATGGACGCTTCCTCTTTGTGCTGATATAGTCATTAATCACTCTTTCTTCCTCGAGCTGCCTGGTGAGCTTCATGATCTTCCTTTCTTGCTCATGGTACTTCTCTCGGTAAGTATCTCTCTCCTCTTTCAGCTGAATCCAGGATCTCTGCAATGCCCCAGGATCAGTGGGCATGTAAGGATAAAGAACTGTGTAAGGAACAACCTCTTCATTGGTGGGCTCCACAATCACTAGTAACACGGCTTCATAGGGCATCCCAACCTTCTGGGCATGAGCTCGGACCCACTAGAGGTAAGGATGCATAGGAAGGGAAGTCCTTGGTCCCAGCTCTTGGGGGCCAGATCTGTTCACCATGCCCCAAGCTCGTATAAACCTCCGGCGATGCTCGTCAACGTCTTCCTTGTAGTCAAATGCAATATCCTTAAGAAGTAGCTCATGAGGACCATCTCTCTGAGCACGACCAAATTGTCATAGAGCTAGACAAGGATTGTAGGTTATACCCCCTTTGATTCCAAGCAACGGGGTATTAGGGTATCCCCCACAACGATCAATGACAACGGTGTCTTCCATAGCCCGGGAGCTCCAAAGAATGTCTATATGGGCAAGTGACATTATTCTGTAGGACAAACCCAAACCTTCTTCGTTCTTCAACACAGACTTAGGGAGGTGCGAAATAAACAACCTCGACAGCAACAACATGCAACACATAAGAGTCCCTCTTCTTCGCACAGTACGAGTGTATAGGGCATGCAAGATATCACCCAGTAGAGTAGGCAGATGATTGCAAGAAAGGAAAATCTTGACCGTATTCACATCTATAAAGGAATCTGGAATCAGGAAGAGGACCAACCCATAGATAAGGAGAGCCAAGATATCTTCGAAAGCCTGAAAATCCAAATTATCCCAGAATAGCTGAGCCTGGTCTATCAGAAATTTGGCTAAGAAACCTTCGACCCTGCTTCGTGTTTCCCAATTGGATACTATATCAGCCCGTTTCAAATGCAGAGCTGAGGCAATGTCTTATGGTCTAGGAGTCTCTTCCATACCTGTGAAGGGCACCTGTTCAAGAATGGATATGCCCAATAAGTGAGAGAACTCTTCCAAAGTGGGAACCAGCTGGTAATCTAGAAAGGTGAAGCAATGATGCACATGATCGAAGAACTGGAAATGTACACTCATCATCTGCTCATCAAGTTTTGAGGTAACCAGGCTAAGAAGTTGACCATGTCTTTTAATGAAAATAAAAGTCTCAAAAACTCTTGAGGCTAACTCTTTAAGTTGAGCAGGTATTTGCACAAAGTTAACTCAGATGGTATTTCTGCGCACGGAAGCCATAATCTGCAAAACAGAACAAAGATAAATTCCTTTGGTCTTTGAAATGGTTAGTACAATGAAATATGTATGCTATGTTATGATGCATGATGTCATGATAAAAAAACAACAAATATAGCAGATAACAGGCATGGCAAAGACAAACAAGTCACACAAAGCCCTTAAGTTTAAGTCTTGCATAAGGTCAAAGGTAGTACCCTCTTGAAGTTCAGTTGGTTTCAACATATCCTAGAAAAAGTAACCGGGTTCTAGAGGTTCTCAATATCACTGACCATCCTCCATCGGTCATGGTTTCAGCTCACACAATCTTTTCTTGCAGCTGGAACTATCTCGAGAGTATGGTCTCAATAAGTTTAGCATCGAGTATCAACCAGTTCTTAGCTTTACACTGAGGCCGGCTATCTCACTACTTTCTAATGGCCAAGTTGGTCAATTAAGGGTTCTAAGGTCAATTGATGCTTAACGACACATGCAGCGGCCCCGTATTCTCCTCGTTTCTCCACAAGGGATACTGGTACCAACCAATGTGCCACATCAACATAGCTACTACTTCAACCGTATCGGTCTACATCATACAGTTCCCTCACAGTTTATTGCAACTTACCTAAAAGGTGTCCCCAGATCCGGGTTAGGATCTATAGTATCTCCCAAACAACCCTTAAAAAGTAAAGCAACCAAAACAAACAAGAGAAGCAAATATGATGAACTAATCCTAAGGTATACCCCACTTATAATTCCCCAGCAGAGTCTCCAGTTCTGTGATACGGTGGCAGAACCGACTGTTTTAAAAATGATGGTTTGCATTTTGCGCTTTGTATTCGCAAAATATTGTGGTAAGCAAGAGTCGCCACCAACTTTTATTTTATCCAACCGGAAAGGAAAAAAAGCACAGAAAAAATCCTTTTTTCGAGATTTTGAGTACGGGGGGTAGATTATAGAAAGGGAAGGTGTTAGCACCCTTTCTATCCATGGTTTTCCATGGGCTCTTAGGTACTTGCTCATTTTTAAATTGCTTGTGTGTGCTTGTTTTGAAAAGTTTTGTTTTACTTCGTTTTAACCCTTTTTTTTTGTCCTCAAGAGTGTTACGAAGTTGTTTTTGAAAACTTTGTTTAAAAAGTGTTTGTGTGAAAAATATTTGTTGTTTTGAGCAAGTACCTACTAGCATCTACCTACTCGAAAAAAGATTGTTTCTATTCTCGTTTACTTTAGACAGCGCTATCCTACTATTTGAGAAATAGGTAGCACCGTCGTTGGAGTTTGTAAGGGTCAATTCGAAAGGGACATACGATCACTAAAGCAATATTAGGACACCTTAGTAATAACCCTAGAGTCTTAAGATCATATTCGAGGCAACATTTCCGAGGCAACATTCGAATGGGACGTTTGATCTTTTTTAGACAGGAGGGAAACCACTAAGACACCCTATGCTTAATGGTCGTTTACCGAAGGCGACCGAAGTGAGAGTATACCCTAAGAGTGCGCATGTGCGAGTGATTTGATTTCAGTTATTATCTTTGCACATTAGGGCTTTCTAGCCATTTTAAATTATCATGCAATCTTGTCATACAATCTTATTAACATACATTTGAACAGTTAATATTTGCGAGAATTAAAATGCGAGAAATAAAACCTACACTATTACAAGGCTTCGGGGTAGGGATTAATTACATAGCCAAAAAACCCGTAAAAGACGATAAATAAAAGAAAAGTCCTAAATTAAGCTATTACATACCGTGGACAGTTACATCAATATTGCAAAAAAAATAATAAACGCGCGCGATGAATCGAAAACGAGAGATTTAGGGTTTTGACCCCAACTACCTAATTGTAATTTAAAAAGAAAATCATTCATTTGTCGTTTTTTGATTATTTGAGAAAATAAAGCTTTAATTGAATAAAGAAAAAAAACCTAATTACTAATTAACTTAAATTTAAGAAAGAAAATATTTAAACTTACCTATTTTTTGTATTTTTTATTTTGAGAAAGAAAAAATAAAAATAAAATCAAAAGTCTAACCCTAATTTTTCTAATTGATTTTAATTATATAAAAAAATTAGAATTACCCTAGATTAAACTAAACTAATATTAAATTAAATTTGATAAAATAAAACCTAATTCTAATTTTTTGAAACTCTTGATTTTATGATTTTTTTTTTGTGAAAAATTAATTAGTTTGTAAATTAAATGAATAAAGAAAATTAAAAGAAAAAAGAAATAAGAAAAAGAAATATAGAGAAAGTTAGTAATGGGCCTGATATTAGCAGAAAGGGGGGTGCAGTTTGCAATTCTGAGCCCAACAAGCTCTTGGCCCCTTTGACTTTTTCCAATCCCATGTGCTTGCTTGACCTAGGCGCATGGTGGACCTTCATTGGATAGCCTTGGATCTGCAGCCTTGATGGATGGGACAGCCAGATCTGGATAGTACACGATGGATGCCTTGCCATATGATACACTGGATTACCCTAAAAATATTGAGAAAATAAAATGCACACGCCTGGGATCGAACCCAGGACATGTGCATCAAATACCAACAACCTCACCATTTGCGCCAGCTTGTTAGTTGTAACAATAACGAAATAAATAAAATATAACACAAACAATATGCCACGCTTCCCAAAACGCGCGCAGATCAAACAAGCCACTCACATACTGCCACGCCATTGTCTTCTTCGTGGCTTCCGTCATTTTAGATAAAAGGCTTTTACTTATGGACACCAAGCGTAGGTATAACCCTTGTTCATTCCAAAACTCGTTGCAACCTCACGAGCATCATGGTACCATTATTAAGTTCCAATTATCCCTGTACATAAAACCCCTAAAAATGAAGCACGAACCCTAGCCATGGCAACTTGATATACAGTCAACAAAAATGCAATTAAATATAACCATTAGCTTGCAAACATCTCAAGGATTAAAAATATGTCAATTAATCATGTTAAATATGCCAGAATCAATGCATTCGGTTACAAGAAAAGAGATAAACCGTGTGACTCTTACGGGGCGTTTCAAGGCGTGGGGAAGCTTTCTAGCGATTGAAACACGATCCTAGGATGTCCAGCAAATGATTGGCATGATCAGAATGGCTTGAGATGGCCTGAAATTTGGAAATCAGTTTGCAACTTTTTCTTGAATTTTTGAAATTCGTTCTCTCCTTTGCATGCCTCTAGCCTCTGCTTTTTGATCTGCACTTGTTCCTTATGTATATTAGAATGCATTAGGGTTGCAATTTTGTATCAAATCTCTTCCAATTATGAATATTGATTCATGATTTAATCCTTGTACCAAATCTTTCCAAAACAAGCAAATTCAATCTTTTTGTGTCCATTGAACCTTGCACGGTTTGATCTTGTTTCCAGCTGTGTAATGGACCTAATCATGCACAAAATCTCAAGATTTAATTAGTTTTTGATATTTTCACTATTTTATTTGATTTAAATGAAATAAAATCAAAAAGAATAACAAAAATAAAAGAATGACAAGTGGAAGGGCTCATGAGTCGTGGACCAGATTACAAACTCAGTGCAATCATAAAAAGTTGGGCCCATTTAGCAAAAAATGCCATTTTGGACACATTTGACTTTTGGCAATTTTGCAAAAAGGGTCAACTTGGCCAATGCATAACTCTCTCAATTTTGACCCTAGAGAGGTGTTCTTTTACTTTTTACATAGCTTAAGATGTCCTCTAAGCAACCCTTTTGGTCTCATCTCAATTGAGTCTTCCATGTTCATGTATGAAGCTTTTACCCAAAAGGTGTTTTTGTTGACTTTTCAAAGTGACCTATAATGTCCAAATTCATATCTTCTTGTGAGTGCATATTTTGAACTTGGGAGCTGAAGATGAATTGTAGGGAATTGCACCCTATTTAAAATGAGCTTTGTATAGGTCATTTTTGATAAGGTATGAGAAAGTTATGCTTGGTCAAATTTGAGTTGACTTTTACTACAAAACCCTAATTTAGCAACTTTTGGGTTTTGATGAATTGTGAGCAATCCTTGAGGAATCATGATCAAACCTTGATCAGATGATGAATAATACTTCAAAATTAGAATGTTGACCAAAAATCTTGAAGTTTGACTGTATGTAGGCCACATTTGACTTTTCCCCTAGCATAGTCGATTTTCAGGCCTTTGAGCAATTGACTGAGCAAACTTCCTCTGCAAAGCTTGAAACTTGACATGGATGATATTGAGAACATATTAGGACAATGGTGAACATTTGGGATCCTTTGGACTCAAACATCTTGATGCAAAATGAAACCCTAATTTGGGGTAGACTGCCTTAGGAGAGAGTTTGTCTGATCAATTCTTGGATTTCCTTGAGCAACTTGAGGACCTACTTGATATGTGTTGAGAAATATGGGAGAGAAAATTTTGGGGTACAACATATGGTCTCCTCTACATATCTCACACGATGCTACTTGTTGCGGTTTAGGTGTTTCATGCATTTGTTTGAGCTGTTGTGGAATATTTGAAAGTTTCTTTGCTAATTCTTCCACCGTTTGAGTAAGAAGTTTGTTTTGCGCCAATATCGCGTCATTTGTATCCAACTCAAGAAAATACCATATTTCTTTTGCATTGTACCTCTGTTATACTGGACCTGGTGATCACTTAGAGCCATACAGTTGATAATAGACACTGCTTCCTCTGCACTTTTAGATAACAATGAACCACCAACTGTTGCGTCAAGTAAGATCTTTGGCTGGGACTGCAATCCATTACGGAAAACATGAATCTGTGTGAAATTATCAAATCCATGATTCAGACATTTGTGCAACATAGATTTATATCGTTCCCAAGCTTCACAAAGAGTTTCTGTTGCACTTTGCGTGAATGCGGCTATTGCTATTTTTGTATCCATGAGACGATTATGCGGAAAGAACCTGTTAAGAAAATTTTCCTCCAATACATTCTAATTTGTCATGATTTCAGTAGGTTGGTCAAGGTACCAATTGTAATACCCCGATTTAATTAGAATTATTTTTTTATTAAATAATAAGTTGATGTGGTGTATTTACATGAATTGGTGGATTTTATGATTGGTGTGATGCTTTGGTTGAGGACTAGATGCATCAAAATAATGGGAGTTGAGGTTATAGGGGTGTATGGCTAAATGTGTAGTATAATATGAATTATTATTATTATTATTATTATATTAGGATTATTATTATTTTATAATAATAATTAAATAATTATTTAATTGGGATAGTTATATTATTATTATTGGATTATAAGAGGTGAGAATAGAGAGAAGACAGTCAGAACGTGTGTAACGCAGTGGGAGAACTGACTTGGGTGTTTTGCGTTTGATCGCAATTGTTGCGGATAACAAGAGTCGCCACCGACTTTTCTTTTATCCAATAAGGAAAGGTTGAAAAGAACAGGAAAGACCTTTCGAGATTATTTCTTGAGTTCTTGGGGTAGGTTATGAAAAGGGAAGGTGTTAGCACCCTTTTCATCCGTAGTTATCTACGGGCTCTTAGCCGCTTGCTAGATCACTTGCTTTTTGTTTGAAAATGTGTTTGTGATGTGGGTTTTGAATGTATTTTGAAAATGTATTTGTAATGGTTCTCGTTTCTATAAGAACGCGTACAAAGTGTTGTTTTTGAAAATAGTTCAAAGAGGTGTTTGTGAAATGTGTTTTTGAAAGTGATTTTGAAAAGTGTCTTTGTAATGGTTCTCGTCTCTATAAGAACGCGTACAAAAGCTTTGTCTTTTGAAAATGTTTGGTGTAAGAAATGTTTTTTTGTTGTGAGCAAACGAGTGACTAGGAGCATCCTACCTACTCAAAAGGTCTAATGTTCTTTTCTCCCCCCTTTAGATGTTGCTATCTTACCATTGATTTGGTAAGTAGCCCCATCATTGGATGTGAAGGGACAGGCGCGGGTCAATCGTACGGTCATAAAAGGTAACTTGTGAGACACTTTAGCAATTTTTTGTAAGGGACTGGATCGTTTTATCGAAGGCAACATTGAAGGACTACGATCTTTTTTATCGAAGGGTCTTTGCTAAAGTGTCCCATATTCGAGGGACATGACTGTTTTTCCGAGGCAACAAGTGAAGTTACCCTAGAGGTGCGTGTGTGAAAGTATGTTTGATTCAAGTTAATTTATTCTTTGATTAGGTTTATCTAGCGATTGATTTTAAATCTTGCCATGCACACCTAAGTACTATACAGTATAAGGAAAACAGTAAATTGCGGAAATTAAAATTATACGCTATTACAGAGCTTTCGGGAATGGGGGTGCAGATTTATAAATAGGGATGGATCAATGCGATTAAAAGTCCAAATAGGCAATCAATACAACCAAATCGAATTGAACAAATTAATTAAAACTACAATAGTCTTATGAAGCAAAAATTAATTAAGTAAGGAAATAAAATTCTTGATATTTTGTTTGTGAGAATTTGAAAAGAAAATAAAGATCTATTCTATATTTTTTTGAATTTTATCATGTGAAAGCTAAATAATTTAAAAGAAAGTTAACTAAATGATAAAATATTAATAAAATTATTCACAATAATCGCTAACTAAGCTAATTAAAAAAAATGCCTAATTAAAACTACATAATTAATTAAAACTAACTAACCTAAATTAATATGACAAAGCTAATAAAACTAAATAAAACCGTGGTGTAAAACAGAAAATGGAAGGTGCTGTCGTGAATTTCTTTTGGGCTTTTGATTAAAAGCCCAAACCCTTTTTTTATGACTTTTGTCTAATAGTAAAAGAAGGAAATGACAAAAAAGATTGAAAAAATGCACAAAATGTCCCAGGGGGTCTTGAACCCGGGACCTCTATATCACATAAACCCATGCTGACCACTACACCAACTGAACCTTCATTTATTTAGATGATTTCATTAATACAAAATCCAAGAAATGAATAAACGGGCTAGTAAACAAACTAGGCCGGGCTGAGGCCCAAGACAGGAAGAGAAAGGAATTTGTAAACCCTAGATGCAAGGAAAGGGCGTCACGGCCAGCATATTGGGAAGGAGGAAAATTAATTCTCTTTTTTTTGTTGCTATTTTTATTAATGGTTTTTTATTCCCACTAAATAATAATTAAAACCAATAAAAAGTATTAATCTATCTCTCTCTCTCTCTTCCAAACGTAACATCACCATCGTTCTCCTCTTAATCTCTCTGCTAATAACCCTAACACATCTTTATCCTCACCTTTCTCCATCGAACAAATCTGCGTCTTTCCTCATCTTTCTGCAACAATCTCCAATTCAATCACTCTTGGCGATCTTTGATTCTTCTTTGTTCATCTCATTACAATGCAAACACACCAATACCCTAATCCCCAAATTAAACCCAAATCCCTTAATACACTCAAGATTTTTCTCGATTATATTCTCCAACCACTATCAGTAAAGGCGGACAAAAACAAACAAGTAAAACAGGTGCAATTTTTTCATTTTTCTTACCTGTTAGTTGGGGTCTACTGCTGTTTTCATTTTGTTATTTTGAATGTTGTATTGTCCGAGCTGCGGAGAGGTGTGCGTTGCGGTTGTTTGAAGTTGGTTTCAGAATGATGATGACGAAGGTTTTGAAGCGGATTTGTAGTAGTGGATTTTGTGAAGAAGATACTGGATCAGATTGATGAAGATGTCGGACCTTGAAGAATGATGCAGAAGGTTGAATAAGGTAATTTCTCTCTGTAAATTTTCTGTGATGCTTTTTCTGTGTGGTTGTTATGTAGTGAGTTGATGAAATTTTGAGAAATTGCTGAGGTTGCATTCTAGGAGAGGTATGAGCATAGGTTTGAGATACTTGTTGGTTGAGGATGTTTTTTAGAGGTGTGTTCTACTGAGTTTCTGGCTTTTTTTACTTGGTTGAAATTTCTCTCTTCGGTTTGTTGGTTGTATGAAAAAAAACTCTTTTGGTTTTGCTGGCTCGGTTTGTATGTTGTCCTCCTCTCCCCTTTGTTGTGTATCTTGTATTCTCTTATATTGAAACAAGGGCCTAAAATTAGAGGGTATCATTGAGGTTTTTGAACTGAATGTACTACTGACTTTGGGCTTTCTGGTACAGTCTTTTTAGTGTGTGCATTTTAGTGCAATCTTTGACTGGGATAGCAGGCATATGTGCAGAATGCAGGTTTGTGGTGCAGCATAGCAGGTTGTTTGGACTGTTGTATGGCTAGGTGATATCTTCCTGACCCTATCTCTTTCCCTCTTCATCTTTCTATGATATAAAGCAATTTTGCTTTGCTAAATTTTCTGAAGGGTTTGCATAGATTAGGAAAATGATGACATGGGGTTTTGATGGCTTGAATTGTTACATTGATGCTACTGACTAATTGGCACGTTACTTTGGTTTAGTTGCTTTGTTTTATTATTTTGGCAGCCTATACTGCCTTGCTTGGCAACTTTGCTGCATGTTTGTCTTGTTTTGCTTGGCATCTTTGTTGCAGGTTTGTCTTGCTGTTTCGAGTTGTTGCATTGCTGCTTTGCCTTCTTTGCATTTTTGCTTTGCCTTCTTAAGTTGTTGCGCTGCTGTTTTGCTGTCTTTGCACTTTTTCCCTACTATCTTGAGTTGTGCCTGCTATTTTGCAGTGTTGTTTGGCTTGTAGCTTTGCACATTTCTTTTCCCTGTTTGTGAACCAAAAAATCCACATTTTTTTGTGATTTGCAAAAGTAGGAGGAGATGAACCATGATTAAAAAAAAACAAACCCTTTTAATTTCTGATTCCAAAATGCAAACTCTAATGATGAGATAAAAACTCTTAACAATTAGTTCTTGAATTTTCACATGTTAGCTAACTTTTTCTTTCTTTTGTTACATGTACGAGCAATTCGGACAATGGAGAAAATTGATGAAGAGCGGCCTGAAGTGCTCGATGAAGACTTGAAGATGACGAAAATTATATTCTTTAGGAATTTTGTATTATTGTGACTTTTGTAACATTGAGATTTCCATTTGTGATTTGAATTTTAAGACTTGGAGACTTGTTAAATATATTCAAATTCACTTTTAAATAAAAATGATGCCTTGTTGTAAATCTTGAATTCTTGAATAAACTTGAATAATCTTGCATTACAAAGCGACTTAAGAAAAAGTCTTGCATTTGAATAATGGCGCACTTGAAAATATATGAATAGCCATGAACTTTGAATTAGGTTCGACAATTTGATTTGGTTCATGAGAATTGTGACTTAGATAAACCATGAATCAAAGCATAACTTTAATCATGTTTGCATTCCAAAGTTCGAATGAATTTGAGCAAACTTTAGCAAACTCGTTCTTTGATACCTTGAATTCAAAACAACTCACGCGAATGAACCGTAGAAGATTTGGACAAAACTTGTGATATCGTGTAATTCTTTGCTAACCTGGATTGAAATCAAGAACGTTATTCAAATGAATCCTCAAATCATTTTCACCAAGATCCTAAATTTATTTCAAACATGGCAACTTGTATTATAAGAAACATCTTGTTCGAACTCAATATGAATCTCCGAATTCAACATCTCGTTCCATGGAAATATCAACATGAGAATCATAGCCTTTGAGAAAACAATTAGAAGTTGAAAACATTCTAAATCAAGAAAATGACCTATGACAAATTGATAATCTCCAAGGTCTTTTAAACAAAATTTAATTCGATTCTTAAAGAGGACTTGTTGATGACATCGCTCATGACAATGTGCAAAATAGTCGTCTCGGGATCTTGAAAATTGAGGACATTATGACTCTTGGAAGGCAGGCCACAATTATCTGAAATTAGGTCAGAACCAGAAAGTGACCTCTAAAATATTCGAATTTCCGATGATCTTTCGCACGTAATCAGCTCTAGACTTGTGAAGAGAAATTAAAGATGACGTCAAGGAGAGTCATACACAGACAGAAGCGCTCAAAAATATCGATTAATGAAGAAGTTATAATCGTTTGAACTTGATCTCGCAAAGGTCGACTTTTGGGTCAATGGAGTCATTTTTAGTCTTCTGAACCATTGACTGAGCAAACTTGCAATGCGAGGTTTGAAACTTTGCACGAGCATCCTTGAGAATACGTGAAGAACCATGAAGACCGTTTGAAACTTTGGAAACTCAATTTTACTTGAAAAATACCAAACCCTAATAGTTGACTCACTACCTAGGAAGAGAATCTGTCTGATCAACTTCTAAGCCAAATTGAGTATTTGAGAAAACTTAAGACAACACCTTGAATGAAAAAAAAATGGGAGGGAAAATTTTGGGGTACAACAGCTGCCCCTGTTCAATCTTCTTAAAATTGAAAAAGTGAGATTGACATGTTTTCCGTTCGTAGCTTGAAAGTGGAAGATGATTGAACACTAGAGTGTCCAGAAATTTGCACTCAATGATATGTTATTGATTTTGTAGAGAATGGGCTTAAAGAGGCCATTTGGAGAAATGTTGGAGATGGGCTTATAGATGCCATCCAAAGGTGATTGTTGACAGAAGTTAGACTAAGTCCGAACTTGACTTCAACTGGAAAAGAATCAGAATAAACCTTTGGTCGATTTAAACTGAAACTAGCAGAAGTCTTGAATGTTGTTTGACTGGAAAGAATCAGAATAAATCTTGGAGTGATTTATCTGAACCAGAGGAAATGTCTATTTGGAAAGTATCAGGATAAACCGTTAAGAGGTTTAAACTGAACCAAAAGAGGTCTTGGGTATTATTTAACTGGAGAGAATCAAAATAGCTCTTTGAGAAATTTATCTGAACCAGAGAAAGTGTCTACTAGGAAAGAATCGGGATAAACCGTTGAGAGATTTAAACTGAACCAGCAGGGGTCTAGAAAAGAATCAGAATAAATCTTAGAGCGACTTATCTGAACTAGAGAAGATGTCTGCGGGGAAGAATCAGAATAAACCGTTGAGAGATTTAAACTGAACCAGCAAGGGTCTGGAGAAGAATCAGAATAAATCTTGAAGCGACTTATCTAAACCAGAGAAGATGTCTGCGGGAAAGAATCAGAATAAACCATTAAGAGATTTAAACTGAACCAGCAGGGTTCTAAAGAAGAATCAGAATAAATCTTGAAGCGACTTATTTGAACCAGATAAGATGCCTACGGGAAAGAATCAAGATAAACCATTGAGAGATTTAAACTGAACCAGCAGGGGTCTGGAGAAGAGTCAGAATAAATCTTGGAGAGATTTATCTGAACCAGAGAAGATGTCTGCAGGGAAGAATTAGGATAAACCATTGAGAGATTTAAACTGAACCAATAGGGGTCTGGAGAAGAATCAGAATAAATCTTAAAGCGACTTATCTGAACCAGAGAAGATGTCTACAAGAAAGAATCAGGATAAACCGTTGAGAGATTTAAACTGAACCAGCAGAAGTCTTAAGGAAGTACTTGTCATATATATAGTCACCCCGTCATGATTCAGGAATTGATCTACAATTGATTTGTTCATAGATATTTGCCTGTCTTGTCAGAAATTTGTTGATGATAATTTTCTGTTGATTGATTTTTCCTGAAAAGGTGAAGAGTTAGTTGTATGATATTCCATGATGTATGAAATGCATGGTATAATGATATTTCTCAAAAATAAATGAGATTGTGCTATATGCATTTGTGTTATCGATGCTATCATGTATGAATGCAATGTATGAACATATTAATTGTTTTGCTGCAGTGTTGTTGGATTGGGGAAAATAAATCCCTGATTGCCGCTGGGAATGAGGAGTGTAAGTCTTCATATTTTGTTAAAGTTGAAACATTGATGCATGAGTTTCCATTATTAGAGAAATAAACTCTGTTGGGGAAGGGAAACGCCATGCATTGCTTGTGGACTTCGTGAAATCCTACTGGGGAATCCTGAGAAGTTGGGCGACTTTCACTGGGGAATCTTTGGAGCGGTAACTGGAAGTTTTGCTCCATCGGGGATGTGAGAGCTCCTGATACCATTAGGCTGCATACTGGAGATATGTTAGTGATCCTGTAGTAGGATGTCCTTGCTTCTGCTCTTGCTGGATAAAGTACATGCGAGGATTATAAAGCAGTCTGATGGGGAAGAGGAGTTGTGGTCCCTTGATTTATGATAGTCTGGGAAGCAAATTCAAGCTGGGTAATCTTGTTGTTTATTGGGGAAATAAACCTTGTCGCCAATCTGTCGGAATGGCTCTTTGGACAAAAAATTCATAAGGCTTTTAACTCAATTAAGACCAGCTCAGCTGGGGAATGTCAGAATAATTCCAAGCCTTGATGGTATCTGAGAAGATATTGAATGAGTATCAGAATGATACCCATATCTAGATCGTATTTGAATTGTATCTGAGGAGAGTATGGAATAAAAGTCAGAATAAATCTGTATTTAGATTGTATCTGCATTGTATCTAGAAGAGGCTTTTGAATCAGTATCAGAATGAATATTTGTCTGGATCGTGTCCATACTGTATCTGCAAGAGAATTGTATCTGCAAGAGAATCTGAAATGAGAGTCAGAATGAATTTGCATGTAGGTTGTGTCTGAACTATATCTAAGAAGATGCATTTGAATAAGTATCAGAATTGATCTTTGTCTGGATCGTATCCGTACTGTATTTGCAAGAGAATTTGAAATGAGAGTCAAAATGAATCTGCATGTAGATTATGTCTGAACTGTATCTAAGAAGATGCATTTGAATAAGTATCAGACTTGATCTTTGTCTGGATCGTATCTGTACTGTATTTGCAAGAGAATCTGAAATGAGTATCAGAATGAATCTGCATGTAGATTGTGTCTGAACTGTATCTAAGAAGATGCATTTCAATAAGTATCAGAATTGATCTTTGTCTGGATCGTATCCGTACTGTATTTGCAAGAGAATCTGAAATGAGTATCAGAATGAATCTGCATGTAGATTGTGTCTGAACTATATCTAAGAAGATGGTGAACTGTTGGCAATCACCCTCTGTTTGGGAACTAGTGTGATGTGTGCATTTGTTGGGAGAAGACCATAACTCCTCTGTTCGCTGGTGAGTTTGACTATGTCATCGGTTGGAGGATGCCCCACTTTTGTTTAAAGATGCTTCTGCACATGTCGGGGATAGCCTTGTGACTCTAACGACTTCACCGGGGATCACCTTATGAAGGGTATTTTGTGGGGATTTTTCATTGTCCATAGTAGTAAGTGTTGTAGTAATGCCAGAAAATGTTTGCTTGGTCTCACATGACCCTTTATATGTGGGAGCCTATTTTCCCCTAGAGTTAATCGGGTGCACCTTGACGTTTGAGTTTTTGATCACATTTCTGGTAGCCCTGAACTTCCTAGGGATGTTTTATAAGACTTGTGGAAGAAACTGAAGACCTGATACTGACACCATCTAATACTACTGGCACAAACAAACAAATTGGTGGTACCCAAGATCTTTGGTCAAGTCTCAGAATTTTCTAAGAACAGTCATGGGAGGATCCGAAGACATGATACTGACACCATATGATACTGACACATCTGATACTGACACCATTTGATACTATTAGCACAGACAAGCAATTTGATGGTACCGGAAGTCTTCATAGTGGATATTGTTCAAACCCATGATCAACGTAACATTTCCCCTTGAGTGACTCAGATGGAGATTTGCCCCTGGTTATTCAACAATTCTTTGAGAGATTCTTTGAATCTCGACTTGACTACCCCAGAAGTGTTGGACAATGGTCATGCTGTGCCCCTTGATTATGAGAGATTTGTTATTTGGAAGCGTCTTTCCATTTGAAGTGATTCTGTTTATTGAGAGATCTGTCATTTGCTGAATATTCGTCATGTGAATTTATTTGTTGTCAAACAATTAGCCATATGCAAACAGTGGTATTCAAAATAATGCAAAGTTTATGCTTGTCTTGAAGTTTTGAAAATGCGTTTTAGCAAATACAAGAATTTTGCAAGTATGTGAATTTAAATCAGGATTTAGAGTAAGCCTTACAGGAGTCAGGATACCTTTTGTAACAGTATACTTTCGAACTAACCCATGCTTCAATTAGGAATTTGAAAGCTTGTATCATGGTCTAGGTTCACGGTTAAAGAAACAAAGGATAAGGCTCAAAGTGTAATTGTGCCCACCCGTTCTTCGTGATGTTCTTCAGTCCTAAACTCAGTTAATTGTGCATTTGAACTCCAATTGAGTCTGGAATGGTGTTTTGGTGATGGTTCAGAAAAGTTAAGTTTGTTGGAAGGCAGTCATTTTTGCCATATTTTCCATGTTGTTGAGGATTTGTAGTGACCTTTTTTTTATTATCCCTGATTTTGCCTGACTGTTCTTGTTTTTGATATTACAGTCAGCGAGATGCCCCTGTTTTCCTTAAGTCTCCTTCGTAGGTCTTGACTCAGTGGGCTTTTCTTTTAAGGGATAATGACTGCCTATTTGATAGGGAACCATCACTATCTTTTGGTTCAGAAGGAATTTTTTTGATGTCATTTGTTGTGTACGAAGTGAAAGTTTGCGACTGAACATGAGTTTGAATTAATTGAGAGACTACCCTGCCCCAGGTTTTGATTAAAGGTTTTGATTTGTGTAAAAAAGAAAACTTCTACTTCTTTGGCTCGAAGGGGTTGACTAGGGATTATCCTCCTTATAACTCTAGTGTTTAGGAATTGAAAGAATGCCTGTACATCGTCAGCAAGGTCTGTCCAAAAGCATATTGTATGAGATTATGGCATTGTTTTCGTCATCCTCCCTCTAAAGGCTTGCAACTTTTTGAAACAAGAGTTGAATATCATAAAGGGAGTAAAAAGCATAGTTTAAATATAATGAAAACGAATGGATTAATTCAAGACAAACATATGCAATGTATTAATGAAACAAATTTTGACATTAATAGATAAATGTTTGAACAACAAAAGAGATTACAATTGAAAATTCAAAATGAATAGGACGCTCTCAATGATTTGGCATAGGAGAAGTGATCACGTTAGGAGCCTCTAGAGGGTCGAACTCGATCTCCTTGGCATCAATCATGTCTTGAATCTTATTCTTCAGAGCCCAACAGTTGTACGTGTCGTGTCCAGGACTATCATAATGGTATGCACACCTTTCATTGGGATGATAAGTAGGAGCAGAAGTATTGGGATTCCGGAGAGGAGCCTTTAATGTAATCATCTTTGCTTTCAACATGTGTTGTAGCGCTTGAGCCAGTGGCATGTTGATCTTAGTGAATTGTCTTTTAGGCACAACCTCCTTACGCTGATTACCCTGTTGACGTTGTTGCACTGATGCAGGACCAGAGATTAGGACTTCCCCCACATGTTGGTCGTGGTTTCTATTGTTATGACCTATTTGGCCGTAAACAACATTGGACTCTTTCTTCCCATTGTATGGCTTTTTCTGAGCATCAGAGGATGTAGCTCCTTGGATTTTTCCGCTTTTCATTCCAGCTTCTACCCTTTCTCCAGTCAGTATTAGCTCGGTGAACCCGACCGGGGAGCTTCCGATTAGGTGATTGAAAAAAGGTCCCGTCAAGGTTCCCATAAAGATATCAATCAGCTCCCTATCAGTTAAGGGTGGTTGCACTCTGCCTGCCAAGTCTCTCCATTTTTGGGCGTACTCTTTGAAGCCCTCATTGGAACACATGGTCATATTTTGCAATTGCACACGAGTTGGTGCAAGATCAGCATTGTATTGGTACTGCTTCTAGAAAGCAGCAGCCAAGCTCTCCCAGGTGTGAATGTCGGTTTCTTCTAACTGATAGAACCACTCTAGCTGAGTGCCAGCCAAACTTTCTTGGAAGAAATGGACCCATAACTTCTGGTCAATAGTGTGAGGCTGAATCTTGCAGACATAAGATCTCAGATGCATCTTATAATAAGAGACCCCATCATACGTGGCAAAGGTAGGGATTTTGAACTTTGGCGGGATGACCACTCTGGAAACCAACCCTAACTCTCTAAAGTCCAAGCCAGGTATCTGTAGCAACTGGTTTTTTCCAAGAGTCACCACTATTAGTTTTCATCTTAGGGAAGGGAATCTAACAGAAAAACCTAATTCACAGACATGGATTCTAGGTTTCGGACTCAATTAGACGAAAGGAAGCTGTTAGGCACCTTTCATCCACCTTGTTCACAAGGATATTAGACACTAGGTTTAGGTTTTGGGTAAACATGGTTTTAAGTTTTAATTAGCAAGACTCGTCACGATTTTAGATCGCGTGCCTACGTATCCTCTTATGAGGAATCAAAGTCCCAATTTGTAGTTTGTATGGTTTGGTGTCTTTTAGAGGGTTTTTAAACATATTTTGAATCACTTCACACTCGGTCGAGAGTAGTGATTACGGAGATTTTGACTGAGTACGTAGTAAACCAAAATCGGTTTGAAACCCTATTTGCAAAAAGACTGTTGATTAGCTTAGTTTTATTCGCGAAAATAGGTTGATGCTTGGTTTGTGTTTTTTTAATAATATTAATAGTGAAAACGTCCTGATTAATGCATGATTAAAAATGTTTTAATGCAAATAGTATAGAAAATAATATATGTAATTTTTACATGAAAATGATTTATTTTATCATATAATAATACTTATATATAATAAATAATTATTAATATATGGTAACAGAAATTAATTATTATTATTATAGTTATTAATAAATAATTAATAAAACATAATATAAATAAAATATAATATATAAAAACTATAAAGAAAATTAAAAAAAAAAATTATTTAAGCAAAACCTGGGGGAGGGGGGGGGGGGGTGTAATCCCTGTTACGAAGTAAACTCAGAGGGTGTTGTTTAGAAATCTGGGTTTAAGCCCATTATCCATTCTGGACAGGGGGGTGTATGTCGTTTGGCCAGTTAGTAAGCCGTTAGAAGGGGGGTGCATAGCATTGGGCTCAGGCCCAACACGTTTTTGAAAGAGGTCCAGAGGATAAGGTGTGCGAGGGAGTATGGTTATATGGTGGACTTAGCCTCACGGCCGTCCACATAGGATCACACATATGAGATTGACAAGAACACCATTATTACCATAGGTGCGATTATACCGGATCTAATGGAATATTAATTACGTTTTAATCTCATTTACCTCCTCCTAGTTCTCTCATCGTTCTCTCTCTCTTTCTGTAACCTATCTTTATTCTTCTCTAACCTTCTAACCCTAAGGATGGCCGCAACGACGCTTCAACGTTTCCCTTCCCCGCTGTCAATTCCAGTAACCCATAAACAATCATAGAACAACAAAACAAAAGGGAAAAGCTAAGTTCAATCATCCCTTGTACGATCTCGCGTTCAGATTTCTTCAAGTGATTTGAGGTTTCTGACCTTCCTCTTTCTCTTTCGCAGGTTCTGGAGAGGACTTTGAAGTGGATGACGATGGAGGGTGAGGTTGACACAACTGAAAAGCGATAGTCAACGGCGGTTCAAGGGGTGATTAGGATTTCTGGTCTGAAAACTCTAATCACCTCTCCCTTTGGGTCCTCAACGCAAGGGTTCTTCTTCTTTGTACAAAAATCTTCCCTTTTTCGTTCTTTATCCCTCGCGATGTTGTTCTTCAAGGTTTTCTGTATTATCTGTTTCCGGTTAAAAGCTCCCTCTCTCTGTATTTAATTTCTGTTTATTTATAGTTAGTATATTAGGGTTTCTTTGTCGTTATAATTTGATTAGCATAGATTTAGCATTTAGACGATTATTAGGGATTTTAGATTTATTTGTTACAATTTTTCCCCCTTGATTTAGGATCTAGAAACTTGTTAACTGAGTTTGATTATTTGTAATTGATTGGATTTGTAATGATAAGAGATCTCGATTTTCTGTGATCTTGTAATATTAATGTAATGAGATTTTGTAAATATTTTTCCAGATCTTGTGTTACATTTGATTCTATTACGCGATAGTTTCTTGCTTAATTTGGTTCTGAGATTGATATTAGTTCTGTAACAGCAAGTTTGTATAATTTATTTCTGGTTTTTGTAAAGATTTGGTGAAGATTGGATCCAAACATTGACTGTTAATTGACGCGCATCTTCTCGGATCATGTTTTTTCCAAATTTTATGATTTGATTCAGATTCAGTTTGGGCTTTAGATCCCTACAGTAGTTGTTTCAAGCGTGATCTCAGGGTGATTAAAACAGTGTGTTTTTCTTGTTTAATTGGGCCTGTGCTTTAGTCATTTTAGCCCAACAGTATTTTTGTTATGCGAGTGGATTTAGGTCCAACAAGACTTCCGCCCAAACAGAAAGACCCTTTTTTATTATTTACACCCAGTACAATCGTTGGCACGTAATGGGCCTAATAGGCCTTGTGCAATTAAAACTTTTTTTCCCCAAAAAACAAAAACTCTTTATTATAAAAAGTATGATAAAATATTTTAACAATCTTTTAATAATAAACAGTAAAGTGATTATAAAGGGCTTTAATAATAACAACAAATAGTTTAACTAATACCGTTTTTTTTATAAGAATAATAATAAAAAGCTGACAAATGGGCTGGAAACTCGGTGGGCCTCTAATTCTATAATTAACCCTCCCCCCCTTTCTTTAATAATAACTTAAGTGGACTAAAAATGAAATTCCCCACCCCCTTTCTTTACTAACAACAATAATTTCTAAATGGCTTTGATTAATTAATTTCAACTAATAACAGCTTAATCTTAATTTTCCTTTAAAATTTTAATAACTCAGTAATTATTAGAAATAATTCCATTTTCGAATCGCATGGGCCATAGACCAACATTCTTCGCGAATGGGTTTGCAGATACATGGTCTTTCTGATTTAGAAAACCCCAATTTTCCTGGATTAAAATACACCCCCTGGTCTTGGATAAAGACGGGCCATCAGATATTGTTGTACCAGCTTTAATTAAATACTTCTCTCTTATATCTTGAAAATAAAGGTAGGACAAATTTGGGGTACAACAGCTGCCCCTATTCAATTATCTTCCAATCGAATAGCGCGAGAAAACGTGAGTCTTGTGCATTCTGGTTGGGAGTTTATTGAATACTTGGAATACCCGAAATTTGCCCGACCACTCATAAGGTTACGCTGATATAGCATACCCTTACGAGTCTTGAAGAGAATGGGCAAAGTTGATGATGTATTGCTTACCAGGGTTTGATGACGAGGCAGATGGTCTTGATTTTGTATATCTTGGCTTACTCAATCATTTGGAAGGTAAGTATAACAATGATTGATGATGTATGGCTGCTTGAAGACTGAAGCCATGGGTTATGTTCGTGAATTGCTGCATGACGTCTGAGGCGATGTTTTGAGAATGAATACATTGCGGCTCAAAGGCTATGTATTTGAGTCGAAAGAACACATTGCGGCTTAGAGGCAATGTGTTTGAGTTTGAAGAATGCATTGCAGCTTAGAGGCAATGTGTTTGAGTTGGAAGAATGCGTTGCGGCTTAGAGGAAATGTGTTTGAGTCAGAAGAACACATTGCGGCTTAGAGGCAATGAGTTTGAGTTGGAAGAAGCGCATTGCAGCTTAGAGGCAATGTGTTTGAGTTTGAAAAGAGCATTGCGGCTTAGATGAAATATGTTTGGTTTGGAAGAACACATTGCGGCTTAGAGGCAATGAGTTTGAGTTGGAAGAAATGCATTGCGGCTTAGAGGCAATGTGTTTGAGTTTGAAGAGCGCATTATGGCTTAGAGGCAATGTGTCGAGTTTTGTTTTCTTTTGAGCATCACAACATGAAGTCTGAGGCGATGATCGGTGTTTATGGCATAACGAAATGTATTGCTGCATGAAGTCTAATGCAATGGGTAAAAGTTTTGTTTTTCATCGTGGCATGAATTCTGAGACGATGATGGGTGTTTATGGAATGAAGGGAGGTATTGCTGCATGAAGTCTGATGCAATGGGTTACAGTTTTGCAAATCACTGTGTGAAGTCTGAGACGATAAGCTAGATTTGTTTTCGCACATCACTACGTGAAGTCTGAGGCGATGGTTTGTACTACAGAGTAAAGAGATATTCATTGCTGCATGAAGTCTGAGGCAATGTTTTTGGTTTGCGAATCACTACATGAAGTCTGATGTGATAAGCTGAATTTGGTCTTCGAACATCGTTGTGTGAAGTCTAAGACGATGGTCGGAAGTTTGGAATACATTGCTGCATGAAGTCTGAGGCAATGGGTTATGTTTGCAAATCACTGCGTGAAGTCTGATATGATAAGCTAAATCTGTTGTTTCGAACATCACTGCCTGAAGTCTGAGACGATGGTCTGGAACTTGGCATAAGGAAATACATTATTGCATGAAGTCTGAGGCAATAGATTAGGTTTGCAAATCACTGCGTGAAGTCTGATGTGATAAGCTAAATTTGTTGTCGAACATCGTTGCATTAAGTCTAAGACGATGGTTTGTGTCACAGAATAAGAAACACATTGATGCATGAAGTATGAGGCAATGGGTTAAGTTTGCAAATCACTGCGTGAAGTCTAACGTGATAAGCTAAATTTGTTGTTTCGAACATCGTTGCATGTAGTCTGAAACGATGGTCTGAGTTTGGGTAATGCATTGCGGCTTAGAGGAAATGTTCTGATTTGGATAATATATTGCGGCTTAGAGGCAATATGTTGATCATGAAAGATACATCGCGGCTTAGAGGCAATGTGTTGAGTTTTGTAAATACATTGCGGCTTAGAGGCAATGCAATTGGTTTTGACAATGTGTTGTGGCTTAGAGGCAATGCAATGGGTTTTGACAATGCGTTGCGACTTAGAGGCAATGAAATGGGTTTTGACAATATGTTGCGGCTTAGAGGCATCATACGGAGTGTTGGGAATTCATTGCGGCTTAGAGGCAATGTAATGGGTCTTTGAATATATTTCGGCTTAGAGGCAATGTGTTGAGTTTTGCAAATACATTGCATCTTAGAGGCAATGTATTAAGTTTTGAAAATACATTGCGGCTTAGAGGAAATGTATTTGAGTCGGACGATATATTGCAGCTTAGCGACAATATACTGAGTTTCGCGAATACATTGTAGCTTAGAGGCAATGTGTTTGAGTTGGATGATACATTGAGGCTTAGAAGCAATATACTGAGTTTCCCGAATACATTGCGGCTTAGAAGCAATGTACTAGGTTTTGCAAATACATCACGGCTTAGAGGCAATGTAATAAGTTGGATGATATATTGCGGCTTAGAAGCAATATAACGAGTTTCACGAATACATTGCGGCTTAGAAGCAATGTACTGGGTTTTGCAAATACATTACAGCTTAGAGGCAATGTAATGAGTTGGATGATATATTGCGGCTTAGAAGCAATATACTGAGTTTCGCGAATACATTGCGGCTTAGAAGCAATGTACTGAGTTTTGCAAATACATTACGGCTTAGAGGCAATATGATGAATTGGATGATATATTGCGGCTTAGAAGCAATATACTGAGTTTCGCGAATACATTGCGGTTTAGAAGCAATGTACCGGGTTTTGCAAATACATTACGGCTTAGAAGCAATGTAATGAGTTTTTGCGAATACGTTGCGGCTTAAAAGCAACGTAATGAGTTTTGCAAATACATTGCAGCTTAGAGGCAATGTAATGAGTTGGATGATATATTGTGGCTTAGAAGCAATATACTGAGTTTCGCGAATACATTACGGCTTAGAAGCAATGTACTGGGTTTGTAGGGAATTCATCACTGCAGGAAGATTTAGGTGATGGGCTGAACGTGTCACAGCATGAAGACTGAAGTGACATGTTGAATCATAGGAGAAGCATTGCATTGGTTGACCCTTAGATAGTTTAATTGAGGGTGAAATTATTTGTCTGTTTTCCATGAGATACATGTATATGCATGCGTATTGAATGTTGTATGTATGCGAAATGTATGACGTTTGACATTGATATGGAACCCTGAATATATGCGTAATGTATGTAAAAAACGTATAGTGTATGCATGCTATGCAAATTGTATGTATGAAATATGCGTAAGATGTGCATATGCCTTGAAATGTTATGAAGATTATTCTTGGAATTCTCTCCTTTGAACCATTGGCTTAGAGTTACCAATTCCTGGCGTTGTAGGGCGTGTCGTCGTAGCATTGTTGAACTTGAACGCGGTGGTCAATGTTAGCAAAAGTTGAGCATTGATTTTGTATTGCGGGTGTAAGCGTAGGCGTAGACGTAGATGATGGCCTATGCGTAAATTTGTATACAGACGTAGACGTAGACGTAGGTAATGGCCTATGCATAGATTTGTATGCCAGTTTAGACGTATGTATATGGTTTCTGTAAGCTCGGGAATAAGCGTAGACGTATGTAGATTCGTATGTTGTAGGCGCAGGCGTAAGCGTAGATGTACGTAGATTCATACGTCGTAGGCACAGGCGTAAGCATAGATGTATGTTGATTTGTATATCGTAGGCGCAAGTGTAAGCGTGGGCATATGTATAGAATTGGCAGGAGTACCCGTGTGCGAGGATGTATGTGGACGTAGACCTTGTGTTGCAAGTTAGGCATAGGTGCTGACATGTACATAGGCTTTGTGTGAGGACACGTAGACGTAGGAATAGATATGTGCGTGGAAGCATGTGTGAACGCAGACTTTATGTTGCAAGTGTAGGCATAGGCGCCAACATGGATGTAAACTTTGCGTAGGGACGCGTAGATATATGCATAGACTTTGTATCATTGAGTGCAAGCATAGGCACAAATGTAGTCGTAGTCTTTTTTGCATTGTGAGTGTAGACATGCATATATACAGGCGTAGACATGTGTATAGATTTGCAAGACGTAGGAGTAGCCATGTGCGTGGACGTAGACGTGGATTTTCTTTTGATATCTTTCTAACCAAAATAGTTTTTTGATGTTTTGTCAAATGCTTTTATTTTGTTAATTCCCCGAAATTATTTCAAGATAATATTCACAAGTAATAATCACAGTATTTTGTAAACAAGTCTGAGAATAAAAAGGAAAATGCAATATGAAAGATACAAGGAAAGCAAATGTTTTATTGATATGCTTATGAATAGGCAAGAGTATAAGATGCAATCCCTAGGAAGAGGTAATTACATAAAGTTTTAACACTGTAAATGGCAATGAAAAAATGATAATTGCTATTGTTGTTCCCTAGTATCCTTTTAATGATCTTATCTCCCTTGCTTCTGAGTTGAATGATTCAGATCTATCTCTCCTTTCGGGGTTCGTAGTCGTAGTTCATAGATCGCAATCTTCTTTGTTCTTTATTTCTTTTTTGAATGATCCCTAATTTTTTCCTGGATTTCCCTTTCGGGTTTTCAATCCACCGGGATAATTTTTTGTTATATGCCCCTAATTTTTGCCTGGATCACCCTTTAGGGTTTTCGATCCACCGGGGCGCTCCTTTTTGCCTAAGTCGTCTGTTTAAGGTTCGAGCTTAGCGATCTTTTTATACATACTATTTTTAACTGCGTCTGAATTTTCTGAGTGCGGTAGTTCTTCCCCATCCATTATTGTGGAGATAAGACCACCACCGGAGAGTGTTGTTTTGACTACGTACGGACTTTCGTAATTGGGGGTCCGTGTGCCATGTGGGTCGATGCGAAGTAGAAAAATCTTCTCGAGTATTAGACCATGTCGTGGTCCATCTTGTACAGTACACCGTTACTCTGAAAGAATTCTGAGGCTAGTTCCCGTAGAGTTTGTTTGTCGATGCTGGAGGCATTTTCTGGATGTCGTAAAACCAAAGCTTGTTATCTTGTCGTTTTTTTTAGAAGCAAGGCAAAGCGTGGGCTCTTCGAAGCGTCTGTTTAGGATGAACAATTTGTGGTTTAACCAAGTCACTTTGAACGTAGACGATATAGCTGCCAGGGCATCTGTCATTTGATCTCCTTTTCGTAGGACGTGACTGAAAATGGTCTTCGTGAATTTTGTAGTCGGTTTTAAAACATGATCTTGATAGGGAATCAGTTTTGGATTTTAATATCCCGTTCACCCTTGAATTGGTATATGGCTTGTGAGCGTTCTTTGGGGGAGTCAATATTGCCCCTATGTCATGCCCCAGTGTCTTGGAAGCTTCACCGAACGTGGATACCCAACATGCCCCTGGCTCGGGTTCTTCGTCAGATCTTGGGTATTTCTTAGTTGTTTATTTTTACGGCACTGTCTGTATTCGACTTTGGCCTGTTTTCATAGATATGTGCAATAACTTGATCAGCTTCTTTGTGGCTCCGCTCTAATATTGCCCATTAGCTTGGTTTCTTCCAGGTCTTCCCTGTACTCAGATTGATGGTCTTGATAGCCTCTAGATACAGTTGCGTATTGTTAGCTCCTTTTTTTATTTCCCTCGCCATTTTCTCAGAGAGTTTAAGATCTTTATCATCTTCCTCTTTAGCTTGGTTGATAGGAGCATCAAAACTATATCAGATCGTAGCAATAACATTATCAGTGGTTTGGGGCATGAATTTGCACATGTTTTGGTACAGCTTTAGTATTTGAATACTTTGAAAATGCATATGCAGAGAAAGTATTGCCATTTTAAAAGTTACGATATAAATGCAAGAGAAAGAAAAGGGATCTTGATTGAAAACAAAATATAAATTTCGTTAATCGTAAATATTGTCTAAAACAAAACGGGGGAACCCTTACAAGCAACCCCTATACCTCGGGCTTGACACAGGTTCTTTCAAAAACAAGAAAAATTAATTAAGCAAGAAAAAGATCTCAGGAATCTCCACGGTCGTCCATCCTTTGAGTTTTTTCTCCTGGGGCGCATCCTTGGATGAATTCAGTTGTCCCTTTGGTGTTGTCTTATCTGAATATTTTCGCCTCATGTGCGCCATGCGCTACTCCATTGTTGATAAAAGTCTCTTGGGTTGGAGGAAAATGTGCTTTTCCCTTCAGAATAGCTTTATATTTTCCTTCAGGGTATTGTCCGAACTGGACTATCCCCCGATCCTTTAGCCTTTGTAGAGCTCTTTTGAAAGCTTCATTGTCTCCTAGTGGGAATCCGCATTATTGGGTAGAATCTGTAGGGTATGAGATGCCCCTGCTTTTGGCGGCGGTAGGGAGAACCCTTCAGTTTCAGCTTCTTGTTGGGCCATGAAGGACTTTCAGAGTCATGCCTCTGAATCTTTCCTTAGTTGTTGACCGTTTGATGCACCAATAGTCTGGGCTACTTCTTCGAAAGTTGCCCTGGGAATCTGGTCTAGTCTGTCAACAATGTTCTTCAAAGCCAAAAGAACTTGACTCAAATCTCCTTTCATTGAACTTACGTCTCCCTTTACTTGGTTGAGATCCTCTTTGAATGCAGCCTGAGTTTTCTTGATTTTCTATGTTGCTTTTTGTTGATAAGCCCTGGTTTAGGTATGAAGGCCAAGGAGGTGGCGATGTTCTTCTACCAATGGTTCAACTAGAGAGATCTTTTGAAAAATGAGTTTTGATATGATATGCAGGTGTTTGTGAATGCATGCATGCAAATAAATGTGTATGAGTATGAAATGGTCAATGTTTTAAATGTATTATTCATCTGGTTACATGATTATCCTTTATTATTTTACTTGGCGACTATCTTTAAAATAGTTATGCAAACGGTGTGTAGAAACAAAACGCCTTTATTGAAGGTAACGTAATTCAGATGTTGAAAAATATTACAATCTTTTAGCCAAAACTTTATTTGCGTGAAATCAGGCAACAAGGAAATAATTCTTCTAGGCGCGCCTGCAGATATCTGCTTTTGAAACCATCCACTGTTGCTGGACAAAACTTGAGAAAGTCTCCAACATGTTATTTCCCTTTTGTGGCCTTGATTTCAGGCATATTTGGCGTGTTGACACGACAAGTTGTTTCCTTCGGTATCCATTTTTAAAGATAGTCACCGAGATCTCGATTTTATTTTTTTGTACGCCGTGAATAAGACAAAGAGACGGGTAACGAATATATGATGAATGCATGACGAATACATGAAATATATGAACACGTGGGTGTAAGGTTGAGTGACGAGGTTTTATGATAAGTAAAGTACCCCTATAAAGTAGGTATGTATAGTCTAGTGATGGGGTTTTTGTTATAAGTACCCTTATAAGGTAGGTTCCTTAGTATTGACCTACAGTTGATCTACCCTCCCAAAAGGTGACTTCCTTAAGGGTATCATGAATAACACCAGAGGGAAAAGGCGCAAGGGCATCCCTTAGGTGGAGCCTCTTTACGGACCGAGACGTCCGTCTCAAAGTCGTGAAAGGTCTCATCATGAGATTTTGGGTTAAGCTCGTTACAAAGAGTCATGGGTGACCTTCCAAAGTCCTACTCGTCAAGAGGATATCTCTCGATAAGTATTCCTTTTTCGGAAGTTCACCGACTTTAGGCGAAGTCGTCACATAAACTCGCAGGGATGATGTACCCCCTAAGCTAATAGACGAACCTTCTTTTTAAGGTTTATTGAAAATATTTTTTGAAATAAAAATCCGCCACATAGCAAATATATGATGATAAGAGAATTTGACAGTAAATAAATAAATGCGATAAAATAGATAAATTCAATAAATAAATAAAGCAAATAAAAATAAGAAACCCCAAAAAATACCTAAACCTAGGGTTAAGGAGAGTCGCCAGCTGTAGCAACTGGTTTTTTCCAAGAGTCTCCACTATTAGTTTTTATCTTAGGGAAGGAAATCTAATAGAAAACCATGATTCGCGGACATAGATTCTAGGTTTCGCACTCAATTAGACGAAAGGAAGGTGTTAGGAACCTTTCATCCACCTTGTTCACAAGGATATTAGACACTAGGTTTAGGTTTGGGGTAAACAAGGTTTTAAATTTTAATTAGCAAGACTCGCCACGTTTATAGATCACATGCCTACGTATCCTCTTATGAGGAATCAGAGTCCCAATTTGTAGTTCGTATGGATTGGTGTCTTTTGGAGGGTTTGTAAACATATTTTGAATCACTTCGCACTCGGTCGGGAGTAGTGATTGCGGAGATTTTGACTGAGTACGCAGTAAGCCAAAATCGGTTTGAAACCCTATTTGCAAAAAGACTTTTGGTTAGCTTAGTTTTATTCGCGAAAATAGTTTGATGCTTGGTTTGTGTTTTTTAATAATATTAATTGTGAAAACGTCCTGATTAATGCATGATTAAAAATGTTTTAATGCAAATAGTATAGAAAATAATATATGTAATTTTTACATGAAAATGATTTATTTTATCATATAATAATACTTATATATAATAAATAATTATTAATATATGGTAACAGAAATTAATAATAATTATTATAGTTATTAATATATGTTTAATATTATTTTATTTTTTGAACATATTCTGGCTGATCTTGTACTATGAAATTTTAATCATGAACTTTATTAACATCATTGGATCCATGGTATTGAGTCTAACTCCATAAAAATGGATGAATAATTTTAATAATAGTTTGATTAAATTTTTTGTTCAAATGTGATTTACTTTTACACTATTTCTTCTTCATCTCATCTCTCTCTCAATTATACTAAATGTTATTGGAGCATGATTTCTATATCATGTCTCAAAGTATATGATACATAGATTTCTATTGACCGGCCTCAAAATAGGTGTGACTTCTATATAAGTCCACTTACGATTGCTTAATATAGCGTTAAATTTTGTCCCAATTTGAGAAATGATCATTCATGGTCTAAACCCATGTTTGCAAGCCCAAGTATGTTGATTTGAACCCTTTGCTCTAATAACCTTGAGATTCATTGTTAGGAGGCTTTGGTTCTACCAATACTCTAATGAATCTTCATCAATTTTGGTCAAAGTGTATTACTTAAACATCATTGATCATTTAATGTTGCCTTAAGAATTCTTAAATGGATGATATACTTGACAAAAAGCAAATGCAATTTGTTGTTGAGAGGCCTTGGTTCTACCAGTCCTCTAACGAGTTCCAAATGCAAGTTTCAATATGGTCATTCAACTAATCACTAATTCCTAACAATTGACTTTATTTTAGGCTTTTACCTTATGCCTTTACTTTAAGCACGTTTATTTTAGCATTTACATTTCATGCTATTTTCATCTTTGTCACTTGAGCATTTACTTTTATGTCATTGTTATTTGCTCATTTGAGCTTTTCATTTATTTTTTCTTTTTGAAGATACCTAATAATCAACTTGAACCCTAAAAAACTTTAATGTTATTTGGACTACTTGATTACTATCCTTGGCATTATGGAGTGATGGACTTCTTGGACTTAGGATTAGAGACCTTGACCTACCTTGAGACCTTGTGACCTTAACTGTTATTTTGTCTGGAGCTCTTGGGGTTTACCCCAAGACATTTGGTTATTTGTTTGCTTTGTGTGCAGGTTATTGTGATTACATGCTTTATTTGTGATCGGGAATTCATCTGTATACAGCCGTTACTCTGTCTAATTTTTGAAGACTTAATGCAATTGAAGCTTGGTTTTCTTAAGAGGTTTATTATCTTTGTTTGTTTGGTTTCAAATCCAAAGGATGGGAATTCTACATTGACTCATTGTGTCAAGTGTTGGCTTCTTGTTGGTTAGACGTTTCTTTTCCCTAGCTTTTTACCTTATGCTCTAGGATAGTCCCTTCATCTCCTCCCATCTTCTTTAATTTCAAAATCTTCTCCCTCTTTTTGAAAACTCTTCTTGTTTTAAAAAACTTGAACCACTTTCATAATAAACTTGGATTTAGGTCTATGCATTTTAAAAATATTTCCTTAATCAAAATTTAATCAACTTAATAATACCTTGATTTTTTTTAGAAGACTAAAAGTCAATCAATCTCATTTCAAACTATTTTTCCAGTTTGGCTTTTATCTTTAAAATTTTCTCAAAAGGTTAGACTATTGACAAATTCTTGAAGTGATGCGAACAACTATACTTCTACAATATATAGTAAAGTGAGACATTTTCCACTTGGGTGTTGAGTGAAGCTTTGTTGATTTTAAAATCCAACCTATATCCTCCACTTTAAGATGATGAAAATTCTCCTTCCTCATAATTGTCAGTAGTAAGTATATTTTCCACTCGGACGATGGCAATGATGTCCTGTATCCTAAAATTAACCAACACACTTGTGTTTTAAATTTTTAAAAGGTGAACTACGTGTACCCTGATCCCCTATTGCATAAAAAGTGGTACACAGGCACTAAAGGTTAGCAACCGCGGCGGGTCCAAAACTTATAAAAAAACATTTCTTTCCTTATCTCCACCATCTATTTTTATACAAAATTTTATAGCCAAAATATACAGATTTTCAAAGAGGTTCTTGCGGAGTATCATAGATGTTCAGGGTGCTAATACCTCCCCTTTGCATAACAAACCCCCTTACCTAGATTCTTTCCCCCCTCTTTTGGGTTATTCACTCTTTTCCCATTCCTTTGGAAACAATAAAGCGCGGTGGCGATTCTTATTTTGATTTGTGCGAGTCAAGCCAATCCAATGGCTTAGTCTCAACATTTCTACCGCTACACATGAAGTAGTGAAATTATCATGTACAAAAACACTTAGAAAAATTTCTGAGTCTTGAAAAGTTTTACTTTTTAAATTGACTTTTGACTTTATTTCTTGATGATCAAGCTTCATATTTTTGAATGTCTTGCTGAATTTTAATCTTTGAGACTCAATGTTAACCAAAAAATCGAAGTTTGACTTTTGGTGTATCAGTTGACTTTTTCATCAATTGACCAAATTTCATATATCAATTGTTTGATCTTGAGGAATGATTTGAATCATGACATTAGGTCAAGATAATGTGCTTGAATCCTTGAGACCATGTTTCAAACCAATAAGTTATGTATTAGGTCAAAAGTCCAAAATCAATCATTCTTAGTGAAAACCCTAATTTTGACCATTTTAACCCTTTGATGATTTGAACACTTTTCTTGAGGAATTGTGATCCAAACTTGATCAATTGGTGAATATGACTTAAAAATGTTGATATTGGTCAAAAATATTGAAGTTTAACTGTAAGTTGACCATAATTGACTTTTTACCCAATACAGCTAATTTTCAATCATCTGATCAATTGATTGAGCAAAATTGTGATCCAAAATTTGAAACTTAGCATTAGTGTTCTTGGAGGTCTATAATGAACCATGAAATTCATTTGAAGCAATAGAAGTCCAATTGCCCCTGTGAAAATCAAAACCCTAATTTGAGGCATTAGTGTTTAAGAGGTGATTTGACCTAGTCAACAGTTGTGCAAACTTGAGCTACGGAAGATCTTTGTGAGAAGTGTCTTGAGAAAAGAGAGGGAAAATTTTGGGGTACAACAGCTGCCCCTGTTCAATCTTCTTAAAGCTGAAAAGTTAGATTGGCGTGTCCGCTTTTCGTAAGTTGAAGGTGGAAGATGATTGAACACTAAAGTGCCCAGAAATTTGCACTCGTTTGTGCACAAAGTAGTACTGTTGGTTGATTATGTTTGGAATGAACTTGAAGAAGCCATTTGGAGAGGTAATTAAGAGTTATCGGAGATGGGCTTATAGATACCATCCAAAGTGACTGTTGATAGAGATTAGAAGAAGTATCAGAATAAATCTTTGGTCAATTTATACTGAAACAATATATGTCTGTAATAATCTTTAACTGGATAATAAATCAACATAAATCTTAAGAGCGACTTAACTGAAACAGAGAAAGGGTTCACCATAACGGAATCAGGATAAATCATAGGTCGATTTAAATTGAACCAGTAGAGTTCTGAAATTGTCTTTAATTGGATAACAAATCAGTATAAATCTTAGGAGCGATTTAACTGAACCAGAGAAAGGGTCCACCAGAACAGAATCACGGTAAAACATTGATCAATTTAAACTAAATCAGTAGAGGTCTGAAATCATCTTTAACTGGATAATGAATCAGTATAAATCTTAGGAGCAATTTAACTGAACCAGAGAAAGGGTCCACCAGAACGGAATCAGGATAAATTATTGGCCAATTTAAACTGAACTAGTAGAGGTCTTGAAATTGTCTTTAACTGGATAACGAATCAATATAAATCTTAGGAGCGACTTAACTGAACCAGAGAAAGGGTCCAACGGAACGGAATCAGGAAAAATTATTGATCGATTTAAACTGAACCAGTAGAGGTCCAAAATTGTCTTTAACTGGATAACGAATCAGTATAAATCTTAGGAGCGATTTAACTGAACCAGAGAAAGGGTCTACCCGAACGAAATCAGGATAAATCACTGGTCTATTTAAACTGAACCAGTAGAGGTCTTGAACTTGGAAATGTTTGTTGTTGATGGTATTCAGCTGGTGACCGATCTTTCCTAAAAAGGTAAATAATTAGATGTATGCGATGTTATGATGCATGCATTACGTAATGACGTTCTTAAAATAAATGAGACCATGTTGTATGCATTTTGTCATGTATATGCTATGATGTATGAACGTGAAATGTTATTGAAGTGTATCTTTGTCTTGGGAAAATAAATCACTGACTACTGCTAGGGAGTTTTGGGAAGCTAAATCTCGGACTATCATTGGGGGTGAAGAGTATGTGTATCTTCAACCTTGTCTAGAGTGCTTCCGCTGGGAATTCTTATTTACTCTTTGAGGAAACTCTGTGGGGAATGTTGATTTCTGCTTGGGGAATAAAGTTCAGGAACTTTAGTTGCCCATTTCTCTACCGGAGAATTCAGTTCTTTATACTTCCGATTTGTTTAAGGGGGGGGGGGGGTAAAGTTAACTGTTATCTGGTCGGATTCCAGGCTTTGCAGCAACTTTCCGGGGATAGTATCAACTCTATTGGAGAAGAGGGGTTATGTCAGTTGATTTGTAGTAGTTGGAGGAATAAACCCTACTGAGGAAAGTATTCTGAAGGCCTTACTGGGGAAATGAATTCATCTGGGGAAGAACTCTTGTGAGGTTTCTTTCTCAGCTTTGGAAGACCAAACTTGGTTGGGGAAGAGAATTTCCTGGAGATATGCTGATTAGAACTCTAGATGGAGAACATATGACTTCACTCTGTGGGGATAATCCTATTGAAGTGACTCTGTTGGGATATCCCCAAATCCTTAAGTAAACGCTTATTACTATTCTTGTGCATATATTTGTTAACAGTTAATCAATTTTCATATGCATATGTTCATTCAATTTTAGTCATTGGACATTTTTGCAATCAAAACAGAAAAACAAAAAGTATGCACTTCAAAGTATATTTGTATTGATATTTTGCCTATAAACAGGCATTTTAGTACAGGGAGACAGAAATCCTAGTAAGAGGAAGTCGTCAAAAAATGAAAAGAATACAAAGTGAAAACAAAAATTGTATATCCATGTGGAAGTGATCTCATTGGGTTCCAATTCTGCTATTGCCCCTATGTCTTTGAATATCATCCCTTGTCGTCGAAAGAATTTGATTGAATTGATCTCGTACCATTTGAACTTTTAACCTTGGTAATAATCTGACTGTTAGTGATTGACGGGACATATTCGTACGCTTTAATCCTTAACTTTTTCCTGGACCGCCCTTTCAGGTTTTCAGTCCACCAGGATACCCTTTTTGTCCAAGCCTCCCTTTCAGGTTTTCAACTTGTCGGGTCTACAATCTTTTAAATATATCCCTAATTTTTTTCCAAACCTTTATGGTTTGCCGGGATGCCCTTATTTTTGCCTAGGTATGTTAACCTAGCGGGTCATTCTTATGCGTAGTATTTTTTTACTATGTTCGCGTTCACATGATGTGGGAAATCTTCACCGTCCATAGTGGTTAACATTATAGCACCGCTAGAGAATACTCTCTTGACAACTGTTGTACCCTAAAATTTTCCCTCCCATTTTTCATTCAAGATGTTATCCTAGGGTTTCTCAAAATGACTCAGGATTTGATCAGACAAATTCTCTTCCTACGCATTGAGTCAACAACTGGGGTTTGGTATTTCTCAAGCAATATTGAGTTTCCAAAGTTTCAAATGGTCTTCATGGTTCTTCATGTATTCTCAAGGATGCTCGTACCAAGTTTCAAGCTTTGCATCGCAAGTTTGCTCAGTCAATGGTTCAGATGACTGAAAATGAAATGTATTGACCCAAAAGTCGACCTTTTCAGGATCAAGTTTAAACGGTTGTAACTTCTTCATTAATCGATATTTTTGAACAGTTCTTTTTGCGTATGAATCTCCTTGACATCATCTCCAACTTCTCTTTATAAGTCAAGAGCCGATTATGTGCGAAAGATCATCAAAAATTTGAATACTTTAGAGGCTGCTTTCTGGATTTTTGACCTAATCTCAAATAACTGTTGCCTGACTTCCAAAAATCGTAATTTCCTCAATTTTCAAGATCTTGAGACGATTATTTTTGCACATTGTCATAAGCGATTTCATCAACAAGTTCGTTTCAAGAATCGAAGGAAAATTGTGTTTAGGATACCTTGAAAGTTGTTGAATCGTCATAGGTAATTTTCTTGATTTTTGAATGCTCTTTTGATTCATGCCATAATTGTTTTCTTAGGACTACGGTGTTGAGATCGCTCATGGAACAAGATTTCGAGTTCGGAGATTCATGTTGAGTTCGAACAAGATGATGCCTATAATACAAGCCACCGTGTTTATAATTGATCCAGGATCTTGGTGAAAGTGATTTGAACAATGGTTTTGGATTTAAATTCAATTAGCAAGGCACTACAAGTTTCGTCCAAATTTTCTACGATTCATTCACGAGATTTATTTTGGATTCAAGATATACAAAAGAACTAATTTCTCATGATGCAAGTTTGCTCAATTTTGAAGATCAATTCATGTAATTTATTTGGAATTCTAAGAGAAAATACAAGATGTTCATTCATAATTAAAAATTTGAAAGGAAATAATTGCTTTCATGAGCTTAGAAGTTCCAAGTCAATGTTCAAATTAAAACATCAAGCACATCAATTCTACATGCTACTTGGAAATTAAGATGTTCATAAATTTTTCAAGTCTTTTATCCAAAGATCACTCTCAAGATTCAAAATCAATAGGTCATGTTCATAATAGTCAAAGTGAAATCAAATTCTATAATTCACTTCATGATTCAAAGTTAAAAACTCCAAATTCAAGTCTATTGATTTCGAATTGACAAAAGTTTGACATCATTCAAAAGTTCTCATTCAATTTGCAAGACACATCAAAAAATGTACAATTTTAAAAGCTCCAAGTAACTATTGTTTCATTTACAAATCATGCAAGTTAATGCCCAAATTACATTCAATAAAGTTTCAAGCTACAATCACAAAATACATTCTTCAAGTTTCTATGCCTAAATACTTCATCTTCAAGGTCTCTAAAATTCTCCATGCCTTCATTATCAAAGCTCCATCTTCCAATCTTCATGTTTTCTTCATCAACTAGTGAAAAAGAAAATAAGAGTGTGATTAGAAAAAAATTCCAGCAATGCAAAAGAGTTTAAAAGCCCATAAATATCACATTACAACCCTATAAACCAGTACAAGAAAACAGCAAAGAAGCCCATTTTTCCAGCCTTGTTTCAATGCATAACAATCCAATTTTTTTGGTATTTTCTGTCCAAAACAGCAGCCCAAAAACAACAGCTTGTAACAGTCCAAAAAGCTTCTAAAAACTTGCTCCTTTGCTATCCAAACCTGTCCACAAACAGCCAAGTATTACACAAAAATCAGCAAAACAAAATCTGCACCAAAAAGCAATAAAGAAGTAGCTAAAACTGTTCAAAAAACTCATTAATTCCCCCCACCCACCCCATAAACCCACTACTGTTGAATATAAAACAGGGCAGCCCTGTATGAAAAAACACACACAGAAAACAAAACTGAAAAAAGAGAGACCATTGTTTCATAAAGGCTATTGTTTCATAAAAAGACCACTATTTTTCATACACCCTTCATCCCTAAAACCATCCGCAACTTCAACTCAAGATTACAAACTCTCCATACAGAAGCAGCATACAAAGGCAGAAGGAAAAAGAGGAAATTAAAGAAGAAGGAGCATCAAAAGCTTACCTAAGAAGAAGAGAAACTCCAATCTGGTAACTTCTTTTCTTTCTTTCTCTTCACTTTTGTTTCACTGATTGTTGTTATACTGAACATATGAGGCTACAGTTTGTTTTTCTGTAAGGAAATTTTATTTTGTTGTCATAAAAAACTCGCAGTAAATAACATAGAAAAGTCATAATTCACTAAAAAGAAAAGAAACCAGATCGAACGTGAAAATGCAGTAAACCAACTCGATCACAAAGTAAACCTAAACAGATTACTCGTCGCAACATCCTTTAACGGTGGTCGTAATCGTAACTGCTACTCATGGCTGACATAGTACAATACAAGTTGGAGCGCATGGTCGACGAGCTCGAAGATCTCGAGCAACGCGGCCTATTCACCCGCCAAGAAATTGCCGAGATCGTCAAACAACAGCGGAAATTCGAGTGCAGGCTAAAATGATCTTCTCCCCTGAAGGAAGATTTTGTGGCGTACATCGAGTATGAGACACAGCTTGATGCTCTCCGCAAGAAATCAGTGACGCTCGAGTTAAAGAAATAGGGAAACAAAAATTTGAGAAAATCGAAGTCCAATTTGGCTGGATTGATTCGGATTATCGATATCTATGAGCTTGCGTTGAAGCAGTATAAGGGTGATATTGATCTTTGGTTTCGTTATCTTGAGTTTTGTAGGCTCAGGAAAAATGGAAGAATGAAGAAGGCACTTGCAAAACTTGTTAGGTTGCACCCAAATGGAATAATGAAGGAAGGTCTTATATTTTGTCCAACATCAAAAGACCTTTGGGTGGAGTACCTTCGGATGGAACTCACATACCTTAACAAGTTGAAGGCCAGGAAGTTTGCCTTGGGTGAGGATAAGGGAACACTAACTCGTGATCCTAGAACTGAGGATGATAAACAATTGAAAGATGAAAACAAAGAGTTGTTTATGACCCTTTATGAATAAGAGGATAACATAGAGATAGGAATTTCTTGGAAATAATAATAATAATCAACATTTTCTCCTCCCAATGACAATTGCCACGACACTCCTTAGTCTAGGATTTTAAAAAAATTCGTTACCTCTTCCCCCAAACCTCAGCCCTTTGGGCCTGTTGGCCCAATCATAAAAATCAATATTCACCTTTTACTTTAATTTAAACGTAGATGTAACGAATAAGTAAAACAACTCAGTTAGTAAGGCATTGTTTACAGCACCAAGAGAACCCGGGTTCAACCCCTGCTGGGGTGCTTCATTTTGTTTTTTTAGTTCATTTAGCTTATTTCCCAATTTCCTTAATATATGATAACAAAATTATTTTAGGTTTAGTTTTGATTTTAAAATTCAATAAAAAAATATAATTTTAAAATTATTTAATTAATTTAGGACTTCGTAAATAATTTTATTAATGAACTTTTTTCCTAACTAACTTTTTATTTAGTTTTAAAATTGTTTTGTTTAAATTCTTCATGATGAAAAATACTAAAAGATATACATTCGACTTAATTTCTTTGTAATCAATTATTTTCTCCTCTAGAATAGGTTTTTATTTTCTCTTCAAAATTTCTCACAAACAAAAATACCAAGAAATTTATTTCCATATTTTTACTTTGTTAATTAATTTTACTTCATAGATTTTTGTAACCTTAATTAATTGTTCGATTCGATTTGGTTGTATTGATTGCTTATTTAGATTTTTAATCTCATTGACGATTCAATCCATCCCCAATTGTAAATTTATACTCCCGATTCCTGAAAGCTCTGTAATAGCATAGAATTTTAATTTCCGCAATTTACTATTTTTCTTTGTACTGTATAGTAATTAGGCGTATATGGAAAGATTAAAATCAATCGCTAGACCACCCTAATCAAAGACAAATTAACTTGAATCAAACACATTTTTCACACGCACACCTCTAGGGTAACCTCGCTTGTTGCCTCAAAAAACAGTCATGTCCCTCGAATGAGGGACACTTTAGCAAATACCCTTGAATAAAAAAGATCGTGGTCCCTCGATGTCCCTCGATGTTGCCTTCGGTAAAACGATATAGTCCCTTACAAAAATTTCTAAAGCGTCTCACAAGTTGCCTTCTATGACTGTACGATTGACCCGCGCCTGTCCCTTCACATCCAACGATATGGCTTCTTACCAAATTAATGGTGATAGCAACATATAAAGAAGGAGGAAAAGAAGAAAGACCTTTTGAGTAGGTAGGACGCTCGTAGTTTCTTTCTCACAAACTAAAACCATTTCCACACTTACACTTTCAAAACATCTCGAAAAACAAACATTTCTTTGAACTATTTTCAAAACCAACACTTTGTATACATTCTTATAGAGACAAGAATCATTACAAAGTTTTGTGAAACAAAGGCGTTTTCAAAATATCTTCAAAATTTCACCAAACACAAACACATTTCAAACAAAGTATTTCAAAGTGATCAAGCAACTAAGAGCCCGTAGATAACTACAGATGAAAAGATTGCTAACACCTTCCCTTTTCATAACCTACCCCTCGAACTCAAGAAAATATCTCAAAAGGTCTTTCCCATTCTTTTCACCTTTTCCTTTATTGGATAAAAGAAAAGTCGGCGGCGAATCTTGCTATTCGCAACAATTACAATAAAACGAAAAACACCCAAGTCAATTCTCCCACCGTATTACAACAACAAATGGCCCTTCGTAAGTTGGAGTCCATTTACCCATGGGATCACCTTTGTGGTAAAATAATGCGCTTTATTACCAAGTTGCCAGCTTTGCATACTCGAGGTTTGATCTTCTTATTGAATGCCTTGACCATACGCTTTTGATACATTTGACCATGACAAACAACAACTAGTCTCTTCTCGTTAATCAAGTTCAATTGATCTAATCTTGTACGAATCCATTCATCTTCGCCTAAGTATGATTCTTTCATAATCCTCAGCGAAGGAATTTGAACTTCGACAGGCATGACGACTTCCATGCCATAAACTAAAGAGAATGGGGTTGCCCCAATTGATGTTCGTGCCGAGGTACGATAGCCATGAAGAGAGAATGGTAGCATCTCGTGCAAGTCTTTATAGGTTACCACCATCTTTTGCACGATCTTATTTATGTTCTTATTAGCAGCTTCCACTGTACCATTCATCTTAGGTCTTTATGGGGAAGTGTTGTGATGCTTGATTTTGAACTGCGTGCAGAGTTTAGTAATCATGGCATTGTTGAGGTTGGTTCCGTTGTTAGTGATGATCCTTTCAGGGATGTCGTATCAGCAAATAAGGATATGCTTGATAAACCGGGATACAATGTTCTTGGTAACTGAGGCAAATGAAGCAGCTTCGACCCATTTGGTGAAGTAATCAATGGCGACGAGGATGAAATGATGTCCATTAGAGGCAGTGGGGTTGATTTCCCCCATCATGTCAATGCCCTACTATGATATGGTGGAAGAACTGACTGTTTTTGAAATGCTGGTTTACGTTTTGCGTTTGTTTTTGCAAAATGTCGCGGTAAGTAAGAGTCGCCACCGACTTTTATTTTATCCAACAAGGAAAGGAAAAAAGCATAGAAAGATTCCTTTTTCGAGATATTTCTCGGGTTCGGGGGTAGATTATAGAAAGGGAAGGTGTTAGCACCCTTTCTATCCGTGGTTATCCACGGGCTCTTAAGTACTTGCTCATATTGTTTTCAAAATTGCTTTTCTTTGTGCTTGTGGGTTTGAAAAAGTTTTTGTTTTGAAACTTCGTTTGAAAAGTGTAAGTGTGAAAAGTTTTTATTTTTTTGAAAGAGCAAGTACCTAAGAATCATCTACCTACTCAAAAAAAGGAATTGTTCTATGCTAATGTCCTTTAGACAATGCTATCCCACTATGAATGAGTAGGTAGCACCGTCATTGGAGTTTAAGGGTCAATTCGAATAAGGGACATGCGGTCACTAAAGCAACGTTAGGACGCCTTAGCGGTAACCCTAATGTCTTAGATCATTTTATCTGAGGCAACCGTTTCGAGGCAACTATGATCTTTGGACAAGAGGGCGACCTCTAAAACTTCTTATACTCAATGACCGCGTACGAAGGCAACCAAGTGAGGTGTACCCTAAGAGTGCGCATGTGCGATTGTGTTGTTTTCAGTTAATTTTGTCTTTCTACATGTCAATGGTTATCTAATTTGATTTTAGGTTAAACATCCATTCTTGTCATGCATACCTATTATCAAACATCTAACAATTATAAATTGCGGAAATTAAATTACAAGGCGTATTTACATCGCCAAAAACAACTCTTTGAAATTTAAATGCGGAAAATAAATAAAGCAATAAAACTAATTAAATGGTCCTAATTATCTATTACATTCCGGGAACAAATACAAATATGATATAAAATGGACCGCGTGCGAGAAATTAAATCGAGTGCGAGTTCTAGGGTTTTGACCCTTTGTTATTTAAAGAAAATATTTTTTTGTTTGTTTTTGAATTTTAAGAAATAAATTATCTAAGTTAATTATTAAATTAGTAAATAAATTAATTAATAAAAATAAATATTTTTGGGTTTTTGGTATTTTAAGAAAGAAGAATAAAATTGATCAATGTTAATAAAAAAATCTAATTATGTCTAAGTTAATTTTAATTATTTAAAAATGCATTAAAGTTATTTCTAATTAATGACCTAGATTAATTAATTGATTTGTTAATAAAAAAGAAAATACTAAAATTTAATTTAATAAAGAAAATATTTTTTGGTTTTAATTTTATAAAAGAAAAAGATTTGATTGGTTAAAAAATAATGAAAATGATTAAATTAAATAAAACAAGAATAAATAAAATAAAATAAAATAGGAAGAGTTAGGGGGTATGGGCCTGATTTGGAGGTTTGAACAGCAATTCCATGGCCCAATAACACACTGGCCTGGTTGACTTTGTGAATTTTCTACGCGCCTTTTGACTTGGTCCCATGGTGGACCATCATCCTGGATCACAAGATTTGGCCTTTGGCCATCTGGCGCTTTGATTTGTGTGGGCATATGGTAAGAGCAAGCATTGATTTGTACCTGATCACTTTAAGAAAAAATATAACAAAGCATATGGGGGACCTGGGATTCGAACCCAGGTCCTGTTGGATGTTGGATGCACGCCTTTACCACTTAGCCACTTTGTTCTATTTGTCAATATATTAAGCAATTAAAATAAAAAGAGAAAACGCGTTAATGCGCCAGAAATTAAAAAGAAGTGCACGAAAATTTGAAAGGGCTAATCAGAAGGGGACACGTTACCGTCCCTGTCCTCAGGCCTACAAAGAAATTACCTGCGGATTTGAATCCGCAGCTAAATGCCTAGGTCGTTCCAAAAACTCATCTCAGGCCATATAAACTCCTCCCAAGACCATGGTTGCATTCGTCTTCTTCTCCCGGTCACGTCCATGGCCATTAATGGGGCTAATTTTTCCTGTAATGAAAAACCCTGATCCAAGAGAAAAAACCCTAACAATGGCGTTTTGCACCAAAAGCAGATAAACGAAATCAAATAATATGGAAAGCTTGGAAATTATCTAGTGGTTACAAATATACCATTGATTTCTTGTAATGATGCATGGATTTTGAAATACAAAATCAAATTCAGAGGGGCACCGTGCGTCACTTACAGTGTGTTTGAGCGATTATGGAGGCTTGCTATGGATTGGTTCTGACTCAGTGAACCTCTAGCAATCGATTGGTATTGAATTTTGCTTCTGAAAATGCCTCAAAGTATGATTTCGAACTCCAGCTTTTTCACACTTTTTTCAAGTTTTGTTTGGTTGGTTCTTGCAGCCTCTAGCCTTGTTTTCGTGCCCTCTAGCTTCCTTATGTAATGTATATTGCATTAGGGTAAGAAACTTGGTACAAATCTCTCCATATCAATGCTCATGAATTGGATTTGATTCCACCATTACAACCTTCCAAATTTGGCCTAAATCATATCTTCTTGTAACCAATGCACTTGATTCGAATTTAACTCATATAATAGATGTATTCAAAGCCTAAATCAACCAAAAAATCATGAGTTATAAATACTTTTGATTTTATATGATTTTATTTGATTTAAAGTGAATAAATTCAATTAAAAATAAAATTAAATAATAAAAATAAGATATGGGCTCATGGCTGAAGCTAGGACACGTGGGAAATCACGCAAGCTCAAATCAAGTGGAAAAGAATGGGCCCATTTGACAAAATTTGAAGTTTTGGGGATAGTTTACTTTTGGCAATTTTGCAAAAATGTCCAACTTCAACAATGCATAATTTCTTCAATTTTGAATTTTTGGAAGTGTTCTTGGACTTTTTAGAAAGCTTGAGATGTCCTCTAACCAACCCTTTTGGTCTCATCTCATTTTGATATTCCATTCTCAAGTTATAAGCTTTGGAAAAAAAGGTGTTTTTGTTGACTTTCAAAAATGACCTATAATGTCCAAATTTATAACTTCGTGTGAGTGCATTTTCTGATCTTTGGGTATGAATATGGATTGTAGGAAATTGCATCCTCTTCAAAATGAGCTTTGGATGGGTCATTTCTCATAAAGTATGAGAAAGTTATGCTTGGTCAAAGTTGAGTTGACTTTTCCTACAAAACCCTAATTTAGCAACTTTTGAGTCTTGATGAATTTTGAGCAATCCTTGATGAATCATGATCAACCCTTTATCAAATGATGAAATAACCTTCAAAATGAGAATGTTTACAAAAAATCTTGAAGTTTGACTGTTTGTAGGTCACAGTTGACTTTTGCCCTAGCATAGTCGATTTTTGGACCCTTTGAGCAATTGACTGAGCAAACTTCCTCTGCAAGGCTTGAAACTTGACATGGATGACCTTGAGAATATATTAGGACATTGGGGAGCACTTGAGGTCATTTGGACTCAAGGATCTTGATGCAACACAAAACCCTAATTTGGGGTTGACTGCCTTAGGAGATGATTTGTCTGACCCACTCTTGAGCAAACTTGAGCAACTTTGAGATTTTTCTTGCAATGTTTTGAGAAATATGAGAGGGAAAATTTTGGGGTACAACAGCTGCCCCTGTTCAATCTTCTTAAACCTGAGGATGTAGATTGGCTTTCGTGCCTTTCGTGATCCGAAGGTGGAAGATGATTGAACACTAAAGTGCCCAGAAATTTATACTCGTATGAAGTGGTATCAGCCTGGTGATGTCGGGAATGGGCTTATAGATGCCATTTGGAGACTGTTGGTAGGAGGTCTAAACTTCGACTGGAATAAGAATCAGGGAGATCTTAGCGTCGATATGACTGAACCAGAGAAGGTCTTGGATTAACTTTGACTGGATAAGAATCAGAAAAATCTTAGAATCAATTTAACTGAACCGGACGAAAGTCTTGGATTATCTTCAACTGGAATAAGAATCAGGGAGATCTTAGCGTCGATCTGACTGAACCAGAGAAGGTCTTGGATTAAATTTGACTGGATAAGAATCAAAAAAATTTTAGAATCGATTTAACTGAACCAGACGAAAGTCTTGGAATATCTTTAACTGTAATAAGAATCAGGGAGATTTTAGCGTCGATCTGACTGAACCAGAGAAGGTCTTGGATTAACTTTGACTGGATAAGAATCAGAAAAATCTTAGAATCGATTTAACTGAACCAGACGAAAGTCTTGGAATATCTTCAACTGGAATAAGAATCAGGGAGATCTTAGCGTCGATATGACTGAACCAGAGAAGGTCTTGGATTAACTTTGACTGCATAAGAATCAGAAAAACCTTAGAATCGATTTAACTGAACCAGACGAAAGTCTTGGAATATCTTCAACTGGAATAAGAATCAGGGAGATCTTAGCGTCGATCTGACTGAACCAGCGAAGGTCTTGGATTAACTTTGACTGGATAAGAATCAGAAAAATCTTAGAATCGATTTAACTGAACCAGACGAAAGTCTTGGAATATCTTCAACTAGAGTAAGAATCAGGGAGATCTTAGCGTCGATCTGACTGAACCAGAGAAGGTCTTGGATTAACTTTGACTGGATAAGAATCAGAAAAATCTTAGAATCGATTTAACTGAACCAGACGAAAGTCTTGGAATATCTTCAACTGGAATAAGAATTAGGGAGATCTTAGTGTAGATCTGACTGAACCAGAGAAGGTCTTGGATTAACTTTGACTGGAAAAGAATCAGAAAAGTCTTAGAATCGATTTAACTGAACCAGACGAAAGTCTTGTGAGAGCATCTTTCTGAGGAATCCACTGAAACAACCCTCAATAGATGTATTTTTTAGGGGACTACCAGGTCATATAAGTAGTCAACGGTGTTTATTGATTCGTCTTTCCAGTGAAAAGGTAAAGAGTTAGTCATATGCAATGTCGTGATGTACAAAATGCATTATATATATCAAGCAATGATGCTCTCAAAATAAATGAGATTGCGTGGTATGATGCGTATATGCCTGTATCATGATGTATGGAAAGGTAATGTTTCTAGCTGAGCAAAATAAATCCCGGATAGCTGCTGAAGAATAGAGCTGGATTCTTCGTTTCTGCGGGGGATGGCGAACAAAGAGAATAAACCTCCAGGAGAGGATGACTCCGTTGGGGGAATAAACTGATGAGGAGATTACTCTGTGGGGAAGAGATGTTCTGCTGAAGATTCCACTGAAAAATTACGTCGGGATGAATTATCGTTGCTTGTGATATTGAATCCTATTGGGGATTGAATTCCTGTTTGTGAAAGGAAAGAACTCCGCTGGGGACGATCTCTCAGTGGCGACTTCACTGGGGATAACATGTTAGACTTTTGTGGGGATAATCATTTGAGCTTTGTTGGGAATGATCCTTTGAACTCGGCTGGGGAGATTTATTTTTGTACTCCGCTGGGGATAAACTTCCAGAGTCTACTGGGCATGATTCTCCCAACTCCGTTGGGGAAGCTTTTTCAGACTGCGCTGGGAAAATTTTAACTCCACCGGGGATATCTTGTACCCTTCCTGGGAGCATTCTTATATTTCGTTGGGGAATATTAAGACTGTTGGGGGTATCAAGCCTTTTTAGTGCTGAAGGTAGATAAACTCTGCTTGGGGAGAATATTACTGATTCATTCTCGGTTGCAAGTCTCAGCTGGGGAGAGCTATCATTATTGTCTTACTCTGCAGGGAGTGAAGGTATCTCAGCCATATTCTTCAGCTGAATCTACCTTTGTACCTGGTGGACATAGCAACTATATAGTTTGGACAATTTTTATTGCCCCTGTTTCTGATGTTACCCGTAATCGTCTTTTGTTTCGCATGTAAATATTCATGAGCAGTAATTAATGTAAAATGCATATATCAAAAATGAACATTGGATGTTCTTTGCAAATCAAAACAGATAAAGAAAAAACAGTTTGAAATTTCTTTGAAAAATGAATTGTATTGATTTTGAAGTTTGGCCTGTAAATAGGCGTTTTTGTACAAGAGGTTGACGTCCTAGTAAGAGAACGCCGCCGAGCAGATAGAATTTACACAAATTATGAAAAACAAAACAGCTATGTGAACAATCCCACTGGGTTCCAATTCTGCTATTGCCTTTATGTCCTCGAGCATCTCATCACTTGGCTACTTGGTTGAAGGTAGATCAGATTAATTAGTGTCGTCCGAGCTTGATAGTCGATACCGAAGTCTGGATGCAAAGTGATCCAATGAGACATAGTGTTGCGCTTTGATCCCTAATTTTTTCCTGGACCGCCCTTTTGGGTTTTCAGTCCATTGGGATACCCTTTTTTGCCCAAGTCGCCGTTTCAGGTTTTCGACTTGCCGGGTGTACAGATTTTTCATTTTCATCCCTTATTTTTGCCCGAACCCTTTTGGTTCGCCGGGAAGCCCTTATTTTTGCCTAGGCTAGTCAACCTAGCGGGTCTTTGATTATGCGTAGTATCTTTTCACTATGTCTGCATTGACGGGGTGAGGAAGGTCATCACCATCTGTGGTGGTTAGAATCATAGCTCCTCCTGAGAAAATATTCTTAACCACAAATGGCCCTTCATAAGTAGGGGTCCATTTGCCCCTGGGATCACCTTGAGGTAAGATAATGCGTTTGATAACCAGGTCCCCAACTTGATACTCTTGTCGTCTGACTTTCTTGTTAAATGCCTTGATCATCCGTTTTTGATACGTCTGACCATGACAAATAGCAGTAAGTCTCTTTTCGTCGATTAGGTTCAGCTGATCAAGCCGGGTCTGAATCCAGTCATCTTCGCTCAAACCTGCATCCTTCATAATCCGAAGAGAGGGTATCTAAACTTCAATGGGCAAGACTGCCTCCATGTCATAAACCAAGGAATAGGGTGTTGCCCTTGTTGACGTCTGTGCTGAGGTACGGTACCCATGAAGAGCAAACAGTAACATCTCGTGCCAGTCTTTGTATTTCACCGTCATCTTCTGCACGGTCTTCTTAATGTTTTTATTAGCCGCTTCTACAGACCCATTCATCTTTGGTCGGTAAGGAGAAAAGTTGTGATGTTGTATCTTGAACTGCTTGCAGAGCTCAATGATCATCTTATTGTTGAGATTGGTACCATTGTCCGTAATGATCCTCTCTGGTACACCGTATTGACAGATCAGATTGTGCCGAATGAATCGTGCCACGACGTTCTTGGTTACAGTAGAAAAGGAAGTTGCTTCAACCCACTTCGTAAAGTAATCAATTGCTACCAAGATGAAACGATGCCCGTTGGACGCTGCAGGTCTGATCTCGCCGATCATATCAATGCCCCACGTGGAAAAAGGCCAAGGAGCTGTCAAGACGTTCAGAGGAATTGGAGGTATGTGCACCTTATCAGCATAGAATTGGCACTTGTGACATGTCCGAGAATGCTGATAACAGTCGGCTTCCATTGTGGACCAATAATATCCTGCCCGTAGGATTTTCTTTGCCATGGTGTGTCCACTGGAATGAGTTCCGAAAGTACCTTCATGTAATTATGTCATGATCCTTTCTGCTTCGTTCTTATCCACACATCACAGTAGGGTCGAATCATGGTTACGCTTGTAAAGGATGCCATTGCTGATGAAGAACTTTGCTGCGAACCTCCTCAGAAACTTCTTGTCATTAACAGATGCACCCTCGGGGTATTCCTGAGCCTCAAGATACCTTTTTACTTCGTGAAACCAGGGCTTTTCTGTTACCTCTTCAGTCTCAATGTCACAGTAATGTGAAGGTTCGTCCAATATTTCAATGATAATCCGGGGAGCCTCGTTTTCCCAATTGACTTTGAACATAGAAGACATCGTAGCCAGTGCGTCCGCCAACTGATTCTCCTCTCTAGGGAAGTGTTCAAAGGTTATCTCCTCAAAATTTGGAAGCAACGTCAATATATACTCCTTGTAAGGGATAAGATTAGGGTGTTTCGTATCCCACTCGCCTTTGATCTGACTGATCACGAGAGTGGAATCTCCGAAAACACTCAAGAACTTAATCCTTAGGTCAATTGTTGCTCGAAGACCCATGATGCACACTTCATACTCCGCCATATTGTTGGTGCAGTTAAAACATAGTCGGGCGGTGAACGGAGTATGAGAGCCTTTAAGAGATATGATCACGGCACCCATGCCATTGCCCAAAGCGTTCGAAGCTCCATCAAAGTACATAGACCATCGGGATCCTTTCTCAGGTCCTTCATCCGGTCCAAGTTCTTCATAGTCGGTTACTACCATGATATTCTCGTACAGAATTCAAAGTTCATAGACTGGTAATCATCTACTGCCTGATGTGCCAAATGGTCTGCTAACACACTTCCCTTGATTTCTTTTTTAGTCGTGTATTGGATGTCATACTCAGTCAATATCATCTGCCATATCGCTATTCTTCCAGACAAAGCAGGCTTTTCGAAGATATACTTGATTGGATCCATCTTCGATATCAATAGAGTAGTGTGAGTCAGCATATAATGTCTCAGCCGGCGAGCAGCCCATGCCAAAGCGCAGCAAGTTCTCTCGAGCAGTGAGTATCGGGTCTCACAGTAGGTAAACTTTTTGCTAAGGTAATAAATAGCATGCTCTTTTCGGCCAGACTCGTCATGCTGACCCAACACACACCCCATTGAATTGTCGAGTACTGTCAAGTATAAGATCAAAGGTCTCCCTTCAACTGGAGGCATCAGAATAGGTGGATCTTGGAGATACTCTTTGATCCTTTTGAAAGCGGCCTGGCATTCATCGTTCCAACGTACTACTTGATCTTTCTTCAGTAACTTGAAGATTGGTTCACAAGTAGTGGTCAGGTGTGAGATGAATCAGGCAATGTAGTTTAGTCGTCCCAGAAAGCCTCATACTTCTTTCTCTATTTGGGGAGCTGGCATCTCTTGTATGGCCTTCACCTTTGCCGGGTCCACTTGAATACCTTTGTCACTTAGGACGAAACCCAACAGCTTACCAGATCTCACCCCGAAGGTGCACTTGTTCGGGTTTAACCTCAGCTTGTACAATTTCAACCTGTCAAATAACTTCTACAGATGGTCAAGGTGTTCTTCCTCAGTCTGGGACCTTGCAATCATGTCGTCGACGTATACCTCAATCTCGTGATGGATCATGTCATGAAACAAAGCAACCATGGCATGCTAATACGTTTCCCCATCATTCTTCAATCCAAAGGGCATGACCTTGTAGCAAAAGGTACCCCACTGAGTAACAAAAGTTGTCTTCTCCATGTCTTCGGGAGCCATCTTAATCTGATTATAATCGGAGAAGCCATCCATAAAGGAGAATACCTTGTGCTGAGCGGTGTTGTCAACCAGAATGTCGATATGAGGTAGAGGAAAATCATCCTTGGGACTCGCCCTGTTCAGATCCATATAGTCAACACACATTCGAACCTTACCATCCTTCTTCGGTATAGGAACCACGTTGGCCACCCACTGTGGGTAAGAAGTAACTGCTAGAAAATCGGCATCAAACTGTTTCATAACTTCAGCCTTGATTTTCTCAGACATCTCTGGGTGCATTCGGCGGACCTTCTGTTTCACTGGAGGACAGTCTTCCTTGGTAGGCAGGCGGTGAACCATAATATCGGTATCCAACCCAGGCATATCTTCATAAGACCAGGCGAAGATCTCAACGTAGTCACACAGCATCTGAATCAATCGTTGCTTCACATCAAGCTCCAGATTTGCACCGATCCTGACCTTTTTCTTGTCTATCTCTGTACCCAGATTCACTGATTCCACCGGCTCTTCGTGCGACTGAACAACCCTCTCTTCCTGAAGTAACAGTCTTGCAAGTTCACCCGGCACTTCGCAATCATCTTCACCTTCGTCTTCGGCTAAGTTGATCGGACTTTCGAAGTCATAACTGGCAGTAGCAGAGTCGTTACCAGTGAGATCCAGAGTGAATGTAGACTTGTATATGTGAGTGTGTGTAAAATAGCTATTTTGCAATATGTAATAAAAGGAAAACAAGGAGCGCAAAATTTGAAATGCAAGAAACGTCCAATGCTTTTACTAATGATATATGTAAATGACACACATAAAGCCCTCACAAATGAGGCCACGGTGCCCCGGGTAAGACACCGGGTCGTAAAGTTTAAAACATTGTCTGTTACAAATTCAAAACAAAAGTCTCATTACTGGGTAACAAAAGAAATTGGAATGAAGTCCTTTGCGGTCCAGTTGCTTAGTCCTCCATCAGTAATAGGATAGATCCAACTGTCGAACTCAGACTCTTCAACATCGTCTTCAATGGCATTCACTCCTGAATTGCTGATGAACAGGGGAGGTCTTCTGATCCGTGCATTCCGAACAACCTTTTGAGCTTCTGCAGTGAAACCCAAACCAAACTTGTTAGTCTTCTATGCAAAATCAGGGAGTTGTCCCCAATTTGCACACTCACCTTTCTCGACAACAGCCCGGGCATCCTTAAAAGAAGCCATCTTCATAGGAGAATCTTCAACAACAGTCTCAGTTGATGCCAACATCTGGGGAACCTCTTCAAAATGCTGAAATGGGGTCTCAATGAACTCCCCATCCATCTCTTTATATCGGAAAGAGTTGAGGTGGCTCACCATGTACTCCTCCTATCCTTGTACTGTCACAATCTTCCCTTTCACTGGGTACTTCAGCTTCTGGTGGAGCGTAGACGTTACTGCCCCAGCTTTGTGGATCCATGGACGACCCAACAATCAAGAATAAGATGGCCGAATGTCCATCACATATAATGTAGAGGCGAAAACCTGAGAACCAACCTTAATCAGAATATCCACTACTCCATGCACCATCCTTTTAGACCCATCGAAGGCCCTGACGACAATGTTGCTTGGTTTCAACTCTAACCCTTCACAGTCCAACCGGTCTAGAGCTTTCTTAGGCAAGACATTCAATGAGGAACCAGTATCCACTAATACATGAGCAAGAGTAGTGCCTCTACATTCAATGGAGACATGCATGGCATCATTGTGATTCTTCCCTTTAGCAGTCAAGTCGGCGTCAGAGAAACCCAACCTATTATCAGCAGTTAGACTAGCCACGCAATCTTTAAACTGATCAACTGATGTTTCTTGCGGTACGTGCGCAATCTTCAGGAAGGCAATCAGAGCCTTGGCATGGGCTTCTAAGCATAGCAACAGAGATAACATAGAAATCTTGGACGGGGTTTGCCCCAACTGCTCGACTACATTGTAGTCGCTCTTTTTGATGATCTTTAAAATCTCTTCCATCTCTTGTCTAGAAGCTTCAACAGTAATCGTCTTTGGTGCCTCCGTATGGGCAGGCTCATCAGTGGTCCCTTTACCCCGAGTGTCAGACGACTCGGCAATAGGGGTAAGAATATGAACTTGAACAGGAATAGCAGCAGGTACACTGGCAGGTGTAATAATAACAGGTTTTGAATAGTTGGTAGAGAGATATCAGGGGAGAAAAGTCTTCTGCTGCGGGTGACTTTAGTAGGTCCAACAATATTTCTGACGTCAGTATCAGCATCCAACTCTTGTTTAACTCCATGAAAATAAACATCAGCCCCGTAGTGCCAAGGGACAACTTTATCAGATGTATAAGGGATAGGCCCAGGAACAGTGATGATCAATGGTGCGATTCTTGGAACAGATGTAATTCTAACAGGCTTTCTCGAGGAAGCCTTGGAAGAATTGTCGAAAATGGTGATTATAGCAACTTCTTCAGTATGAGCTAAAGGAGCAACAGTCTTCTCAAACAGAATTTCTTTACTATCCATCAGGCGTTGGACACCTGATTTCAAAAGATGGCAACCGGTTGGTAGGGCAGAACACATACGGCAACCTTCGTCACAACCCGGAAATAAACCGGCTGACAAAAGATTATTCTTCACATTCATCAAGGGAGTAGCAATATCTTTCACAGAAACCACAAACGAGTCTTCCTCTACATCATTCACTCCATACTTGGGCATACGAGCAGTCACAACATTAGGTCTTTCGGGCGCCTCGAACTCAATCTCCTTAGCATTAATTAAGTCCTGTATTTTGTTCTTCAAAGCCCAACAATCATCTGTATCATGTCTCAGGCTATCTGAGTGAAAAGCACAGCGGGCATTAGGGTTGCACTTAGGCGATGCAATGTTGGGATTCTGCGGAGCCTCCCTTGGAGTTACTAGATTGGTTTTCAATAACTGAGGCAGAATCTGAGACAAATGCATGTTGAGATGGGTGAATTGCCTTCGAGGTCTCTCGGCCTTTTGTTGATTGTTGCACTGAGGAGCACCAACAGGTCTTGAAATGACCACCGCATTAACAGCTTGGCGGTGTTCAGGTCTATTCTGGCTTTTCGAACTGTAAACAGCACTGGACTCTTTCTTAAAAGGCTTCTTCTCGGTGCCTGATGAATCACCCTTCTTTATTTTACCAGACTTAATACCAGCCTCAATCCTTTCACCGGTCATAATTAGTTCTATAAACCCAGATGAAGAACTTCTGATCAGATGGTTGAAAAACAGACCAGACAAGGTCCCCAGAAACATATCAACTAGCTCCCTATCAGCCAAGGGTGGTTGCACTCTACCAGCAAGGTCCCTCCACTTCTGAGCATAATCTTTGAAACCTTCGCCCGCACCCATCGACATACCCTGGAGTTGGGTACGCGTGGGAGCGAGGTCGGCATTATATTGGTACTGCTTATAGAAAGCAGTAGCCAAATCTTCCCAACTGCGGATGCTGGCTCGTTCTAACTGGTAAAACCATTCAAGCTAAGTCCCTGAGAGACTGTCTTGAAAGAAGTGGATCCATAGGTTCTTATCAGCGGTGTACGGCTGAATCTTCCTTACATACGACCGGAGGTGCAGTTTCGGGAAAGAAACTCCGTCGTATTTAGTAAAGGCTGGTGCTTTGAATTTGTGGGGAATCACCACCCCAAATGATAGACCCAGATCACCAAAGTCCAGACCAAGCACTTTCTGTACTTCCATTGCACTCAACCGGTCTTCCAGTTGCTTGTATCTATCCTCGGCCGGAGGATACTGGTCTTTGTCGAAGTCTGTCTCGTTGTCTGAAACCACAGGGCTAGGAGCCCTCCTTTCTTCCTGGCTATCTTTCCCTCCAGACGAGGTGGTCAAATCAACTTCATCTCGTAGCCTGTTTCCAAACCTGTGACCTGTGTTAAATAGAACTGTCCTCTTCTTCTTCTTCTTCTTCTCTTTCAGAATAAGCGTCTTCAGATCTTGCTGACCCTTAGCCAAATTCATGAACAACTCTTAGAATTGGGCATTTTGAGCCTGCAGAGCATTGATTGCTTGTTCAGTTGATAGTTCAGAAGACATAATGCTGAAATAAACAGCGAAGAAGATGAGAAAACCTGTAAGGGTACCTATTATGAGGTGCATGGAATGAAATGCATATGATATGATTTCAAAGACATCGAGAGATTCAAATTCGTAAACAAGAAATGAAACACACTTTTATTAGATAAACTTGAAATTTAAATTGTTCAACAGATTCCCTTAAGGCGTTACAAGAAAGGAAATACTGAAAAGTAAATAAAAACTAGAAAGGAAATAATCAAAGGAAATCAGCGCTCCCATGGTCGTTTGCCTTTAGTGTTGACATAGTCATTGATGGTCTGCTCCCTCTCCAGCTGCCTAGTCAACTTATGAATCTTTCGCTCTTTCTCGTGATAATTTTCTCTATAAGTATCCCGTTCTTCTCTTAGCTGCATCCAGGACCTCTTCAATGCCCCAATGTCAGTAGGCGTGTAAGGGTGGAGGATGGTAGGAAGAACCCCCTCTTCTTTAGCAACTTCAACAATGATAGGCAAGACGGCTTCATACGGCATTCCCAGCTTTTGGGCACGGATGCGAACCCATCTGAGATATGGCTCCATCGGAAGAGAAGACTTTGGACCTAGCTCGTGTGGATCAGATCTGTGAACTCTATCCCAAGCCCTTATGAATCTGCGGTGTTGTTCGTCACTATCCCCTTGAAAATCAAAGATGATACTAGGCATTAGCAGCTCATGAGGTCCTTCCCTTATGGCTCGCCCAAACTGACGTAAGGCCAAGCATGGATTGTAAGTAATTCCTCCATGGGTTCCTATCAATGGAACATTGGGGTACTCCCCACAGCGATCAATAATGGCCACCTCATCCATACCCTTAATAGTCCAAATGATGTCATTGTGAGAGAGAGACATAACCCTATAAGCCCAGCCCATGCCTTCTTTGTTCTTTAAAACTGATTTGGGGAGGTGAAAAATAAACCACCTCGCCAATAGTGGAGCACAGCACATCAAGGTTCCCCGCTTCCTAGCAGTACGGGCATAAAGCTGATGAAGAATGTCACCCAAGAGAGTGGGTACAGGATTACGAGAGATGAAGATTTTTACCGCATTCACATCAACAAAAGAGTCAGAGTTAGGAAACAATACCAAGTCATATATCAGAAGATCCAGAATATCTTCGAATGCCTGGAAGTCTAGACTATCCCAGAAGTGATTAGCCTTACCAACCAAGAAGTTAGTCAGAAAGCCCTTTGCTCCACTACGAGTTTCCCAATTAGCCATTACCTCATCCTTTGTCATATGAAGGGCTGAAGCAATCTCTTCTGGCCTAAGGATCTTCTCCCAACCTGTAAATGGGGTCTGCTCCAGAATAGAGATACCGAGCAGATCAGAGAACTCTTCTAAGGTAGGGACCAACTGGTAGTCCTGAAAAGTAAAGCAATGGTACAGTGATTCAAAGAACTGGACTAGGACACTCATCATCTGCTCATCCAATTTGGAGGTGACCAAACCAAGAAGATGCCCATGTCTTCTGATAAAGGAATTAGTATCTGACATCTTTACAACCAATTCTTTAAGCATAGTGGGAACCTGGACAAAGTTGATCCGGATGGTGTTCCTACGCATAGGTGCCATGACCTACAAAACAGAAAAAAGATGAATCCCTCCTGTCTTTGAAATAGGTTAGCCCAATGCAAGATGTATGCAATGTTATGATGTCATGATGTCATGATAGAAAGAACACCACAAGTATCCACATATAGCAAACATGGTAAAGGCACACAAGTCACACAGAGAGCCCTTAGATTTTAGGTTGGCAAGGAGTCTAGGTACTACCCTCTTTCAGTTCAGTTGGTTCAAACCTGTCCTAGAAATAGTAACCGGGTTCTAGAGGATCTAAATATCATTGACTACCCTCAATCGGTCACAATTCCAGTTTAGCAACCTTTTCTTGCGGCCGGAATCATCGCGAGAGTTTAGTCTCAATGAGTGTAGCATACTACTACTGTTCTATGGCCAAGTTGGTCAATTTAAAGGTTTTAAGGTCAGTTGGTGCTTAATGACCCCTTAGATGACCCATATTCTCCTCGTTCCAACACAAGGGATGTCGGTACAAACTAAAGTGCCACACCAACGTAGCTACTGCTTCAACCGTATCAGTCTACGCCATACAGTTCCCTCACAGTTTATTGCTACTTACCTAAAGGGTATCCCTCAGATCCGGGTTAGGATCTATAGTAACTCTGATTCAAGCCCACAAATATAAATCATACAAAGCAAACAATTGAAAACACAATGATCTAATCCTAAGGGACACCCCACTTATCGAGATATCCCCAGCAGAGTCGCCAGTTCTGTGATACGGTGAAAGAACTGACTGTTTTTGAAATGCTGGTTTGCGTTTTGCGTTTGTTTTTGCAAAATGTCGCGGTAAGCAAGAGTCGCCACCGACTTTTATTTTATCCAACAAGGAAAGGAAAAAAGCACAGAAAGATTCCTTTTTCGAGATATTTCTCGGGTTCAGGGGGTAGATTATAGAAAGGGAAGGTGTTAGCACCCTTTCTATCTGTGGTTATCCACGGGCTCTTAAGTACTTGCTCATATTGTTTTCAAAATTGCTTTTCTTTGTGCTTGTGGGTTTGAAAAAGTTTTTGTTTTGAAACTTCGTTTGAAAAGTGTAAGTGTGAAAAGTTTTTGTTTTTTTGAAAGAGCAAGTACCTAAGAATCATCTACCTACTCAAAAAAAGGAATTGTTCTATGCTAATGTCCTTTAGACAATGCTATCCCACTATGAATCAGTAGGTAGCACCGTCTTTGGAGTTTAAGGGTCAATTCGAATAAGGGACATGCGGTCACTAAAGCAACGTTAGGACGCCTTAGAGGTAACCCTAATGTCTTAGATCATTTTATCCGAGGCAACCGTTTCGAGGCAACTATGATCTTTGGACAAGAGGGCGACCTCTAAAACTTCTTATACTCAATGACCGCGTACGAAGGCAACCAAGTGAGGTGTACCCTAAGAGTGCGCATGTGCGAGTGTGTCGTTTTCAATTAATTTTGTCTTTGTACATGTCAATGGTTATCTAATTTTATTTTAGGTTAAACATCCATTCTTGTCATACATACCTATTATCAAACATCTAACAATTATAAATTGCGGAAAATAAATTGCGGAAATTAAATTACAAGGCGTCAGGTATTTACATCGCTAAAAACAACCCTTTGAAATTTAAATGCGGAAAATAAATAAAGCAATAAAAATAATTAAATGGTCCTAATTATCTATTACATTCCGGGAACAAATACAAATATGATATAAAATGGACCGCGTGCGAGAAATTAAATCGAGTGCGAGTTCTAGGGTTTTGACCCTTTGTTATTTAAAGAAAAGATTTTTTTGTTTGTTTTTGAATTTTAAGAAATAAATTATCTAATTTAATTATTAAATTAATAAATTAATTAATTAATAAAAATAAATATTTTTGGGTTTTCGGTATTTTAAGAAAGAAGAATAAAATTGATCAATGTTAATAAAAAAACCTAATTATGTCTAAGTTAATTTTAATTATTTAAAAATGCATTAAAGTTATTTCTAATTAATGACCTAAATTAATTAATTGATTTGTTAATAAAAAAGAAAATACTAAAATTTAATTTAATAAAGAAAATATTTTTTGGTTTTAATTTTATTAAAGAAAAAGATTTGATTGGTTAAAAAATAATGAAAATGATTAAATTAAATAAAACAAGAATAAATAAAATAAAATGAAATAGGAAGAGTTAGGGGGTATGAGCCTAATTTGGAGGTTTGAACAACAATTCCATGGCCCAATAACACACTGGCCTGGTTGACTTTGTGAATTTCCTATGCGCCTTTTGACTTGGTCCCATGGTGGACCATCATCCTGGATCACCAGATCTGGCCTTTGGCCATCTGGCGCTTTGATTTGTGTGGGCATATGGTAAGAGCAAGCATTGATTTGTACCTGATCACTTTAAGAAAAAATATAACAAGCATATGGGGGACCTGGGATTCGAACCACGGTCCTGTTGGATGTTGGATGCACGCCTTTACCACTCAGCCACTTTGTTCTATTTGTCAATATATTAAGCAATTAAAATAATAAGAGAAAACACGTTAATGCGCCAGAAATAAAAAAAAAAGTGCGCGAAAATTTGAAAGGGCTAATCAGAAGGGGACACGTTGTTGTCCCTGTCCTCAGGCCTGCAAAGAAATTACCTGCGGATTTGAATCCGCAGCTAAATGTCTAGGTCCTTCCAAAAACTCATCTCAGGCCATATAAACTCCTCCCAAGACCATGGTTGCATTCGTCTTCCTCTCCCGGTCACGTCCATGGCCATTAATGGGGCTAATTTTTCCTGTAATGAAAAACCCTAATCCAAGAGAAAAAACCCTAACAATGGCGTTTTGCACCATAGAGCAGATAAACGAAATCAAATAATATGGAAAGCTTGGAAATCATCTGGTGGTTACAAATATACCATTGATTTCTTGTAATGATGCATGGATTTTGAAATACAAAATCAAATTCATAGGGGGGGACCGTGCATCACTTACAGTGTGTTTGAGCGTGTATGGAGGCTTGCTAGGTATTGGTTCTGACTCAGTGAACCTCTAGCAATCGATTGGTATTGAGTTTTGCTTCTGAAAATGCCTCAAAGTATGATTTCGAACTCCAGCTTTTTCACACTTTTTTCAAGTTTTGTTTGGTTGGTTCTTGCAGCCTCTAGCCTTGTTTTCGTGCCCTCTAGCTTCCTTATGTAATGTATATTGCATTAGGGTAAGAAACTGGGTACAAATCTCTCCATATCAATGCTCATGAATTGAATTTGATTCCACCATTACAACCTTCCAAATTTGGCCTAAATCATATCTTCTTGTAACCAATGCACTTGATGCGAATTTGACTCACATAATAGCTGTATTCAAAGCCTAAATCAACCAAAAAATCATGAGTTATAAATACTTTTGATTTTATATGATTTTATTTGATTTTAAAGTGAATAAATTCAATTAAAAATCAAATTAAATAATAAAAATAAGATATGGGCTCATGGTTGAAGCTAGGACACGTTGGAAATCATGCAAGCTCAAATCAAGTGGAAAAGAATGGGCCCATTTGACAAAATTTGATGTTTTTGGGATAGTTGACTTTTGGCAATTTTGCAAAAATGTCCAACTTCAACAATGCATACTTTCTTCAATTTTGAACTTTTGGAAGTGTTCTTGGACTTTTTAGAAATCTTAAGATGTCCTATAACCAACCCTTTTGGTCTAATCTCATTTTTATATTCCATGCTCAAGTTATAAGCGTTGGCAAAAAAGGTGTTTTTGTTGACTTTCAAAAATGACCTATAATGTCCAAATTTATAACTTCTTGTGAGTTCATATTTTGATCTTTGGGTATGAATATGGATTGTAGTAAATTGCATCCTCTTCAAAATGAGATTTGGATGGGTCATTTCTCATAAAGTATGAGAAAGTTATGCTTGGTCAAAGTTGAGTTGACTTTTCCAACAAAACCCTAATTTAGCAACTTTTGAGTCTTGATGAATTTTGAGCAATCCTTGATGAATCATGATCAAACCTTGATCAAATGATGAAATAACCTCAAAATGAGAATGTTGACAAAAAATATTGAAGTTTGACTGTTTGTAGGTCACAGTTGACTTTTGCCCTAGCACAGTCGATTTTTGGACCCTTTGAGCAATTGACTAAGCAAACTTCCTCTGCAAGGCTTGAAACTTGACATGTAAGACCTTGAGAAATATTAGGACATTTGGGATAAATTGAGGTCATTTGGACTCAAGGATCTTGATGCAACACAAAACCCTAATTTGGGGTTGACTGCCTTAGGAGATGATTTGTCTGACCCACTCTTGAGCAAACTTGAGCAACTTGGAGATTTTTCTTGCAATGTTTTGAGAAATATGAGAGGGCAAATTTTGGGGTACAACACCTACATTGCAAATCACTACGGAGCGGTCATGACGTTTAAAGGTATTGGAGGTACATGAACCTTTTCGGAATAGATCTGACACTTATGGCAAGTCCTCGAGTGACGGTGACAATTGGTTTCCATAGTCGACCAATAGTAACCAGCCCTCAGAATCTTCTTATCCATAGTGTGTCCACTAGAGTGAGTTCCGAAGAAACCCTCATGCATGTCTTCCATGTTGTTTTTACAATCGAAACATAGTCTAGCAGTAAAAGGGGTATGGCACCCTTCGGGAGAAATGATTACAACAACGATTTCGTTACTCGATGCGTTGGAAGCTCCATCAAAAACCATAGTTCATCAGGATCTTTGCTCAGGTCCTTCATACAGTCCAGGTTCTTCACAGTCTGTCACTATCATGACATTCTCATCCGGGAGTTCAAAGTTCATGGATTGGTAGTCATCAACAGCTTTATAGGCCAAATGATCTTCTAGTACACTTCCTATGATTGATTTTTGTGTAGTATACTAGATGTCGTATTCAGTAAAAATCATTTTCCATCTGGCTATTCGTCCGGAGAGAGTTGGCTTCTCAAAGATATACTTGATGAGATCCATCTTAGAAATCAATAAAGTGGTGTGAGTCAACATATACTGTCTTAGCGGGCGAGCAACCCATGCCAAAGCGCAACAAGTTTTCTCGAGCAGTGAATATCTAGTTTCACAATCGGTAAACTTTTTGCTAAGGTAGTATGTTGCATGCTCTTTTCGGCCAGACTCTTCATGTTGGCCCAACACACATTATAGCGGTAGAAATGTTAAGACTAATCCATTGGATTGACTAGACTTGTACATATCAAAATAAAAATTGCCACCGTGCTTTATTGTTTCCAAAGGAATGGTAAAAGAGCGAATAACCCAAAAGAGGGGGAAAGATTCAAGGTAAGGGGGTTGGTTATGCAAAGGGAAGGTATTAGCACCCTAAACATCTACGGTACTCCGTAGGAACCTCTTTGTAAAATCTGTATATTTTGGCTAAAAAATGTTGTATAAAAATAGATGGTGGAGGTGAGAAAATAAATACTTTTTTATAATTTTTGCACTCGCCGCGGTTGCGAACCTTTAGTGCCTACATACCACCTTCCATGTAATAGGGGATCAGGGTACACATAGTTCCTCTTTAAAATTTTAAAACACGAGTGTGTTGGTTAATTTTATGAGATAAGATATCATCGTCATTGTCCATGTGGAAAACATACTTACTACCCACAATCATGAGAAAGGAGAATTTGCATCATCTCAAAGTGGAGGATATGGCTTGTATTTTAAAATCAACACTACCTCACTCAACACCCAAGTGGAAAATATCTCACTTCACTACATATTGTAGAAGTATAGTAGTTTGCATCACTACAAGGATTGACAAGAGTCTAAACTTTTGAGAAAAGTTTTAAAGTAAAAGCCAAAGTGGAAAAATGGTTTGAATGAGATTGATTAACTTTTAGTCTTCTCACAAAAAATGTCAAGGTATAATTAAGTTGATTGGAGTTTATTTATGAAAATGCATGGACCTAAGTCCAAGTTTATTATGAAAGTGGTTCAAGTTTAGAAACAAGAAGAGTTTTCAAAAGGAGAGAGAAGATTTTTGAAATTAAAGAAGATGTGAGGAGATGAAGGGACTATCCTAAAGCATAAGGTAAAAGCTAGGGAGAAGAACCATCTAACCAACAGAAGCCAACTTGACATTATGAGTCAAGATAGAATTCTCATTCTTTGGATTGAAACCTAGCAAGCAAATATACTAGACCTCTTGAGAGAACCAAACTTCAAGTGTATTAAGTCTTCACAAAAATTGGGCAGAATAACGTCTGTATACAAATGAATTCCAGATTACAAACAAAGTATGTAATCACAATAACCCGCATACAAAACAAATAAACAACCCAATATCTTGAGGTAAACCTCAATAACTCCAGACAAAATATCAATTAAGGTCCCAAGGTCTCCAACATAGGTTAAGGTCTCTAATCCTAAGTCCAAGAAGTCCAATACTCCATAATGCCAAGGATAGTAACCAAATAGTCCAAGTATCATTAATGTTTTTTGTGGTTCATGTTGATTATTAAGTATCTTCAAAAAGAAAAGAAATTCTCAAGTGAGCAAAAGAGAAAAATGGCATAAAAAATAAATTCTCAAGTGAGCAAAGATGAAAATAGCATGAAATGTAAATGCTAAAGTAAATGGTACATAAAGTAAAACCATAAAAATAAAAGCATAAAATAAAGTCAATTGTTAGAAGTTAATGGTTAGTTGGATGACCATCTTGAAACTTGCATTTGAAACTCATTATAGGATTGGTAGAACAAAAGCCTTTCAACAACAAGTTTCATTTGCTTTTTGTCAAGTATATCATCCATTGAATAATCCTCAAGGCAACATTTAATGATCAATGATGTTTAAGTGATCTGTGTTGACCAAAATTGATGAAGATCCATTGGAGGATTGGTAGAACTAAAGCCTCCTAACAATGAATCTCAAGTTTATTGGATCAAAGGGATCAAATTAACATACTTGGGCTTGAAAACATAGGTTTGGGCCACGAATGATCATTTTCTCAAATTGGGACAAAATCCAGCGCTATGTTAAGCAATCGTAAGTGGACTTATGTAGAAGTCGCACCTATTTTGAGGTCGGTCAATAGAAATATATGTACCTTATGTTTGGATAAATGATATAGATATCATCATCCCATAACATTTAATACAATAAGAAAGGGGAATAAGATGAAGAGGGAAGTGATTAGAGTCTCAAATATCATCTACATCATTCGTCCATTTTAGTGGATTTGGTTTATCAACCTATCAACACCCAAGAACCAATGAGATTGAAGAATTTGGCTCAAATCAGTACCACATGCTATTTCAAGAATTAAACAAGAATCATGTACACAATTTTTCAAATACATTCATTGATCAAAGGTAAAACCCTAAATGCATACCTAAGTCAAAAATTAGTTTTAAAATATGAAAATGACTTGAAAAAATATGAAATTCAAACCCTAACTTCCTAAATTCCTACAAAATTCGAAAATAAAATTTGGAGTCCCTAGATTGAGGTGGAAATTTGCTTTAGAAATGCAAACTTAGAAGCTAGCAAGTATAAGCCTTAAACTGGATGGTTTTGGGAAATAATTTGTGAAAAATATGAAACCACGTCGTAAAATTCCAGAAAAATGATTTTTATGACCTCAACATGTTCAAGCATTCCAAACAACTTCATTTCTGATTTTATAGGTATAGGAAGTTAGAACTTTTAATCAAATAATGTGAATGATCAAGCAAAAGCCCTAAGAAAGGAAAATAAGTTCAAAAATTAATCAATTAGATCTAAAGGTCAAATAAATTTGATGTAAAATAACCTAAATTTCAATAAAACTCAAAGGATCATCAAACATATTTTTCTTGAATTTTATTTCAAAAGGAAAAATTAGATGGAAATTATTTACACAATTAACAAAAATAATACAAATAAAAGATGATATGTCCAAATGATTTTAATTTGTGATCCAAAAGCTTTGTAAAATAGGACAAAAAGTATTTTCAAGTAATAAACTCAGAGAGGAGCCCAAAAATATTTTTTAGAGATTTTTTGATTTAATAGAAATAAGAAAATAAAATTCAAGATTTAAAAGAATAATAAAACCCTAATTATGTACATGATTTTATTTAATCAAGAAAAATGATTAAAAAATGAAGTCTAAATCTAAATATGAAAGTATACTGAAAAAGGAGTTTAAAATATTTTTATCATGATTTTTGAAGTGAAGAAAGAATTAAAATAAAATTATGAGAAAAAAATAAAAAAATAAAAGTCAAAGGCTATTACACCTGTTGTTTAAGAAATGCACTGTAAAAGAAAAAGAATTTGTAATCCAGTGTGGCCAGCCTTTGATGGTTCATGGTGGAAAGCCGCGCTTGAAGCATCCAGATCAGGCTTGATGAGATCTAATGGTGTTGATGATGGAGTGCATCATTGCGCGCTGGAGTTGCTTGCACCTGATCAATAAAGAAAACATTGAAAAATAAAATGCTAGAGATAGGGATCGAACCTGTGCCCTGGCACACTAACACCTCACACACACACACGCATGTCACTGGGGTGTCTATTTCATCCGGTTATAAAACAGCACCCAATAAATATATTATAAAATCATTTTTGAAAATTTGAATTTTGGCGCCATGGCCTTCTTCTTCCTCGCTCTGTATAACAATATAACTTCTCCATTGTTGATTTTGTAAAGTGCTCATTTCTCCACCAAATTGAAAAATGTAAACATCAAAATTGCTTGAATTTTAACATCAAATCTAACCATATAACTTTCAAAAGCTATAGATCAATGGTTAGGGAGAATTTTGTTTGGTACCAAACTGAAACCCTAAAACTTCAAAAAACTCAGTTCTAAAATTCTCATCACACAGTCAATAAAAATGAGATTTAAGGACATGGTTAGCTTCATAGACATGATATCTATATTTTATCTTTTGAAAGCAAATGATGTATGGCTAAGGATATCACAATTTGAGTTTTTTTACCAAATTGGAGAAAGTCCAATGCTTCTTTTAGCTGTTACAGATACAATGTGATGATTGATTAAGCTTCCTTTGACCTTTCTGAAGCTATTTCAATCCTTACTTTATGTTGAAAGTGGCTGAATCACTCCAACCAAGTCAAGTTGCAAAATTGGATTTTGAAAATGGTGGATATTGATAATGGAGTTACAGTGGCAAAACAAGTGTTTGGATCACTTATATATGATATCTATGAAGTGTTTGGATGATTGGTTTGGACAAAAGCTGCAAGTTTTGAGAGATTCGAATATTTGGACATCAAAGCTCAAAAATGGAGTTTTTGAGGCCAATTCTAATTTGGGAGAGTTTGAGAGGGTTAGAGGGCTTATGAACTCGTCCTTTGGGTTGCAAATTAACTCTATATTTATAGAGAAAAGGTTTGAGGGCAAGGGCTGGTAAGATTTGAAAGATAGCATGTCATGGTTTGGTTGCTTAGATTTGAAGTAATTTTGAAGAAACGTTTTTCCAATGCATAGTACCAAAGGATATGAAGTGGTTAGAGGCTCTAGATATGTTGCTTCTGGCTTTGACATTGTGTGTGTGCAGAAGAAACAATTGAGAGGCTCAAGGAGTTGACATTATGATTATAGCTTGGTTTACAAGAATGGAAGTGTTATCTTTTTTCCCTAAATGGAAAAATGGATTGGACAAAGCTTTAATCACTTGGATCATAGCTTAAAAGCTTGTGTAATCTTCTGATTATGGATAGATTTGGAGGTTAGAGGTCTGCAAAGTGGGATTATGCAGCATGGCTTGAAGATTTGGTTATGAACTTGTCACAAAAATGACCTATAATGCAACCTTAGATACCCAACTTCATCTCTTCGAAAATTCTAGCTCAAGCATGATAAAATTGTGTTCTTGGACATTTTTGGCTAAATCAAATAGGAACTTGGTGAAAATTGGCCAAGAAGTTAGGATGAAAAACAGACCAAAACTTGTTGAAATTTTTTCTAAGTGTTGGATAAAAATAATCAGAACTTCATGGGCCTATATCTCTTAATCCAAGCACTTTTTGAGGTTCATCCCACATTGACAAAGTTGCAGAATTCACCAATCCCTGCAACTTTCATGTAGAAAGTTTTCTTTGAATCAACTTGTATCTTGAGGAAACTTGCTTGTGAAGTTAGGGTTTTTTAGGTACAAAACACTTGAATTTTTCTAAGTGTTTGAAAATCTTGACTTTTGACTTTTGTTGACTTTCTTGATTCTTGATGATCAAGTTTGATAATTTTGAATGTCTTGATGATTCTTGATTTTTGAATTCCAATGTTGACCAAAAAGTCAAAGTTTGACTTTTGTGTGACTGTTGACTTTTCATCAATTTATTCAAATTTTCAACTATCAATCACGTGTATCTTTGGAAATGTTTTGAGCCATGTAATTAGGTCAAGATGTTGTATTTGAAACCTTGAGATCATTCTTCGAGCCATAAGGTCATGCACTAGGTCAACAGTCAATAATCAGTCATCTTCAGTCAAAACCCTAATTTTGGCAATTTTTGATCTTTGATTATTTGAGGGCTTTCCTTGAGGAATCATGGTCAACCCTTGATAAAATGATGAATATCACCTCAAAATGTTGATGTTGACAAAAAATCTTGAAGTTTGATTGTATGTTGACCACATTTGACTTTTTACCCAATATAGTTCATTTTAAATCATCTGAGCCATTGATTGAGCAAACATGTGATGCAAGACTTGAAACTTGACATAAGCATTATTAAGGAACTATGATGAACCATGAAATTAATTTTAGACCCTTGTAACCCCTTCTTATTTGTACAATATGAAACCCTAGTTGTGGACCCATTGCTTAGGAGGTGGGTTTGTCTGATCAACTCTTGAGAATCCTTGAGTATTTGAGAATCTTAGAAGAATGCTTTGAAGAAAATGGGAGAAAAATTTTTAGGGTACAACATCCGCCCCTGTTCAATCTTCTTAAACCTGAAGAGTTAGATTGGCATGTTCGCAATTCGTGACTTGAAGGTGGAAGATGATTGAACACATAAGTTCCCAGAAATTTGCACTCTCTTGTGCACGAAGTAACATTGTTGGTTGATTATAACGGGAATGGGCTTAAAGATGCAATTTGGAGAGGTGATGGAGAATTGTCAGAGATGGGCTTATAGATGCCATCCAAAGTAACTGTTGATAGAACTTAGACTATGTCCACGCTTGACTTCGACTGGAAGAAGTATCTGAATAAATATACGCTTGATTTAATATGAGCCAGAGGATGTCTACGCCTGTCTTTAATTGGGAGAAGTATCAGAATAAATATATGGTTGATTTAATCTGAGCCAGAAAAGGTCTACTGGATGAAGTATCAGAATAAATCTATGGTTGATTTAATCTGAGCCAGAAGATGTTTGCGTCAGTCTTTAACTGGAAGAAGTATCAGAGTAAATCTATGGTTAATTTAATCTAAGCCATAAAAAGTATCTACTGGAAGAAGTATCAAAATAAATCTATGGTTGATTTAATCTGAGCCAGAAGATGTTTGCGTCTGTCTTAACTAGAAGAAGTGTCGGAATAAATCTATGGTTAATTTAATCTGTGTCAGAAAAAGTATCTACTGGAAGAAGTATTAGAACAAATCTACGCTTGATTTAATCTGAGCCAGAAGATGTGTGAAATAAGTGTTCATCATGTAGATAGTCGCCCATCCTGTTTCGGGAATTGATCTACAATCTATTTTTGTTGGTAAACTTGTCTTGTTTCAGGAGTTCATACTACTTGGTAATAAAGATACCGCCCTGTCCTATTTCGGGAATTGATCTTCATCTGACCATAAAGAAAGAAATATAGTTTTCCCTTCCTGTTTCGAGAGTTAATATTTGCTCGGTTGTATAGATAGTTTCCCCGTCTTTTCTCAGGAATTAATCTCGGTCCCATTTGAGAATTGTTGATGATATTCATCTGTTGATTAATCTTTCCTGAAAAGATAAAGAGTTAGTTGTATGCAATGTCATGATGTATGAAATGCATTGCATAATGATGTTCTCAAAATAAATGAGATTGTGCTATATGCGTTTCGTATGCATATAATATGATATTGGTAAATGATGTAAGAATGTGAAATGTTGTTGAAAATGTATCAACAGTTCAATATGACATCTTGCTGGGGAAAATGAATCCATGACTGGTGTTGGGGATGAAGAACGTGTGTAATCTTCAATATTGTCTAGAGTGCTTCTGCTGGGGATTCTTGCTTGCTGTTTGAGAAAACTCTGTTGAGGAATATTGACTTCTATTTGGGGATAAGGGTTCAGGAACATTATTCGTCCATCGCTCTACTGGGGAGTTTAATTCTTATATACCTTGACTGGGGATAAAAGAGATGGATAACCTTATGACCTGTTTAGAAGATAATTCTTATATACCCTGACTGGGGATGAAAGAGATGGATAACCTTCTGACTTGTCTAGAGGATAATTCTTATATACCCTGACTGGGGATAGAAGAGAATGATAACCTTTAGAATCGTCTGGGGAGGATAAAGTTGGTTGATATCTGGTCTGGTTCCAGGTTTTGTAGCAACTCTCTGGGGATATTGGTGACTTCACTGGAAAGGAATTTTGTCGATAACTCGTAGCCATTCGAGGAATAGGCTCAAGTTGGGGAGATTGTAATCTGTTGGGGAAATAAACCCTGTTGGGGAAATAGACCCTGTTGACAGAGAAATACTCTTCATGAGGAAACATCTCTGTTGGAGAGAAGAAATCTGCAGGAGGTTTTACAGTTTTGGAATAATAAACTCAGTTGGGCAAGAGAATTTCTATGAATGATACTGATTGGAACTCCGTAGGTTGGTGATATTTCTTGGGAAATTGCGGGGAACGTATCTTTATTGAAGATGAATTTATGAAGATTACTTTGGGGGATAATCTCATAGAATTGGCTCTGTGGGGATTTGTGGATTACTTGAACGTCACCCCAACTCCTAGAGTCTTGAGTAAATGCTTAATCCTGTTTTTATGCATATATTTGTTAACAGTTAATCATGTTCATATGCATATGTTCATTCAATTCTAGTCATTGGACGTTTTTGCAAACAAAATAGAAAAATAAAAAAGACAGAAAGTTTGAATTTTAGGGTGTATTTGTATTGATAGTTTGCCTATAATAGGGGATTTTGTACAAAGAGACATAAATCCTAGTAAGAGGAAATCGTCGTAAAATGAAAAGAGTACAAAGTGAAAACAAAACATATAGCTATGTGGAAATGATCTTGTAGGTTTCCAACTCCATTATTGCCCCTATGTCTTCGAACATCTCATCCCTTGCTGTTGGAAGAAGTTGATTAAACTGATATGTACTATTTGAACTTTTGACTTTGGTGATAAAGCTTGTAGTAAGTTATCCAATGGGACATAGTTGTACGCTTTAATCCCTAATTTTTGTCTGGACCGCCCTTTCGGGTTTTTAGTCCACCAGGATACCCTTTTTTGGACAAGCCATCTTTTCAGGTTTTTGACTTTCCGGGTGTATAATATTTTATATATATCCCTAATTTTTGCCTGAATCTTTTTGGTTCACCGAGATTCCCGTATTTTTTCCTAGGTCAGTCAACCTAGCGATTTGTTTTCATGCATAGTATCTTTTGACTATGTCCGCATTATAAGGGTGCAGGAAAACTTCACCGTCCCTGGTGGTTAGTATCATAGCACTGGCTAAAAATACTTTCTTGATAACAAATGGCCATTCGTAGGTGGGAGTCCATTTCCCCCTGGGATCACCTTGTGGTAGAATGATGCGATTTATTACCAAGTCACAAGCCTGATATACCTGATGCTTGATTTTCTTTTTGAATGCCTTGATCATACGCTTCTGATACATCTGGCCGTGACAGACAGCCACAAGCCTCTTTTCATAAATAATATTCAACTGGTCTAGCCTAGTCTGAATCCACTCGTCTTCGTTTAAGTCTGCATCTTTCATAATCCTCAGAGAGGGAATCTGAACTTCGACAGGTAGAACAACTTCCATACCATATATCAGAGAGAATGGGGTTTCCCTAGTTGATGTTCGTGCCAAATTGCGATATCCATGGAGAGCAAATGGTATCATCTCGTGCCAGTCTTTGTAGGACACAACCATCTTTTTCACAATCTTCTTTATGTTCTTGTTGGCAACTTCCACTGTGCCATTCATCTTTGGTCGATATAGAGAAGAGTTATGGTGCTTAATCTTGAACTACGTGCAGAGTTCAATGATCATAGTGTTGTCGAGGTTAGTATCATTGTCCGTGATGATTCTCTCGGGGATGCCATACCAACAGATGAGGTTATGCTTAATGAATCGAGCTACCACATTCTTGGTAACAGAGGCGAACAAGGTTGATTCGACCTATTTTGTAAAGTAGTCGATGGCGATGAGAGTGAAGCAATATCTGTTAGAAGCAGTAGGCTTGATTTCTCCAATCATATCAATGCCCCGCATTACGAATGGCCAAGGAGCAGTCGTGATGTTCAAAGGTACTGGAGGCACATGAACTTTATCAGCATAAATCTGGCACTTATGACAAGTTCTTGAGTGGTGGTGACAGTCGGTTTCCATAGTCAACCAATAGTAACCTTCTCTCAAAATCTTCTTGGCCATAGTATGCCCAATGGAGTGAGTACCAAAGATGCCTTCCTGCATATCCTCCATAATCTTCTCTGCCTCCTTCTTGTCTACATAGTGAAGCAAAATTGAGTCATGATTACGCTTGTACAAAATTCCATTACTCAAAAAGAACTTAGCCGAGAACCTTCATAGGAACTTCTTATCATTGATTTATGCCCCTTCAGGGTATTCTTGAGCTTTAAGGTACCTTTTCACCTCATGAAACCAAGGTTTTTCTTCTACTCCATCAGTGTCAATTTCATAGCAGTATGCCGGTTAATCGAAGCTTTCAATGGTAACTCTGGGAGCCTCATTATCCAATATGACCTTGAACATGGACGACATGGTAGCTAAGGCATCCGCGAACTGATTCTCTTTTGTTGGGATATACTCAAACGTAATATCTTCGAAGTACGGAATCAAGGTTAGAGCATGTTCTCGGTAAGGGATAAGATTTGGATCCTTTGTATCTCATTCTCCCTTGACTTGACTAATCACCAAGTCTGAATCCCCATATATGCTCAGGAATTTGATTCTTAGGTCAATAGCACCTTAATTCCCAGAATGCACGCTTCATATTCAGCCATATTATTGGTGCAGTCAAAGAAAAGTCTGGCAATGAAGGGTGTATGGAAACCTTGAGGAGAGATGATTACAACACCGATTCCATTGCCAAGTGCGTTAGAAGCCCCGTCAAAAACCATAGTCCATCGGGATCGTAGCTCAGGTCTTTCATAAGGTCCAGGTTCTTCACAATCTGTTATGAGCATGATGTTCTCATTCGGGAATTCGAAGTTCATAGATTGGTAGTCGTCTACAGCTTGATGCGCCAAATGATCTGCTAGTACACTTCCTTTGATTGCCTTTTGAGTGGTGTATTGAATGTTGTATTCTGTCAAGACCATTTTCCATCGGGCTATTCTTCCGGAGAGAGCTGGCTTCTAAAATATATACTTTATGGGATCCATTTTAGAAATTAATAAAGTGGTATGAGTCAACATATACTGCCTTAGTCGACGAACAGCCCACACCAAAGCATTACAAGTTTTCTCGAGCAGTGAATATCTTATTTCACAATCGGTAAACGTTTTGCTAAGGTAGTATATTGCATGCTCTTTTTGACCAGACTCGTCATGTTGCCACAACACACATCCCATTGAATTCTCTAGCACTGTTAGGTACATGATTATAGGTCTTCCTTCAACTGGTGGAATCAGAACCGAAGGTTCTTGTAAGTACTCCTTGATTTTATCAAAAGCTATTTGATAGTCGTTGTTCCATTTTACTACTTGATCTTTCTTCAGTAGCTTGAAGATTGGCTCACAGGTAACAGTCAAATGGGAAATGAATCAAGCAACATAATTCAATCATCCTAAGAAACCTCTGACATCCTTCTCAGTACGGGGAGCCGACATTTCTTGAATATCTTTGACTTTTGCAGGATCAACTTCAATACCTTTACCATTGACGACGAAACCCATGAGTTTATCAGATCTCACCCCAAAGGTACATTTGTTTAGATTCAACCTTAGCTTGTACTTCTTCAGTCTTTCAAATAACTTATGCAGATGGTCAAGATGTTCTTCTTCAGTTTGTGACCTTGCTATCATGTCTTCGACGTAGACTTCTATATCGTGACGAATCATATTATAGAATAAAGCTACCATGGCACACTAATAAGTTGCCCTGGCGTTCTTCAACCCAAAAGGAATAACCTTGTAACAGAAAGTGCCCCACTGCGTAACGAATGTAGTTTTCTCCATGTCTTCAGGCTCCATCTTGATCTGATTATAACCCGAGAAACCATCCATGAAAGATAATACCTTATGTTGAGCAGTGTTGTCGACCAGAACATCAATATATGGAAGAGGGAAGTCATCTTTGGGGCTCGCCCTGTTCAGACCCCTGTAATCCACACACATACGTACCTTGCCATCTTTCTTTGGTACCGGAACAACATTAGAAACCCATTGAGCATATGACATTACTTCTTAGAACCCTGCATTGAAATGTTTCATAACTTCGGGCTTGATCTTCTCTGACATCTCGGGACGCATGCGACAAACCTTCTGCTTAATCGGAGAACAACCCTCTTTCATCGGCAGACGGTGAACTAAAATACTAGTATTGAGCCCTGGCATGTCTTCGTATGACCAAGAAAACACCTCAACATAATTGTTCAACATTTGAATCAATCTAATCTTGACACCACCCTCTAAGTTGGTGCATATCTTGACCTCTTTTTTGCTTGTCTCAGAACCCAAGTTTACCACTTCAATCGGCCCTTCATGCGGTTGGATAGTCTTTTCTTCTTGTATTAAGAGTCTAGCAAGTTATCCAGGTACAATCTTCCTCACCTTCATCCTCGACTTGGTAGATTGGATTTTCAAAGTCGTAAGTGGAAATAGCAGAATCGTTATCAACGGGATCCGGAGTGGATGTGGATCTGCAATGTAGTGTGTGGGTGTGTGTAAGAGCACATAGCTATTTGAAAGTGAAATAAAGTAAAAGAAAGACAGAGAGCACAAAATTTGAATGCAAAATGTCCAATGTTTTCATTAAATGAAAATATGAAATGACAACCCTTAACAAATGAACCGTTGCGCCCCGGGTAAGACACAAGGTTTAAAGTCATTGTTTTAAAATAAATTACATAACCAAACTTCTTAAAGCGATAAAACAAAAATAACTATTACTCCTGACTAAAGAAGACGAAGATAATATCTTTTGCTTTCCAATTGTTGAGTCTGTTGTCAATAGTAGGAAAGATTCAGTTGTCAAAGTCACAATCACTGTCAGCATCCTCTATAGCATTGACTCCATTGTTGTTGACACCAAATAGAGGTCTTCCAACACAAATGTGACGTACAACCCTTTGACTTTCTGCAGTAAAGCCCAAACCAAACTTATCAGATTTGTAGGGGATATCAGGAAGCTGACCCCAAATAGTACAACCACCTTCTTCTATAGTGGCTTTGGCATCTTTCAAGGAAGCCATCTTGTGCGGAACCCTGGTAGTCTTTGGAATGGCAGAAACATCTTCAACAGCAGCAGGGGAAATCACTTCAAAGTATTGACATGGAGTATCGATAATTTCTCCATCCATCTCCATATATCGGAATAAATTCAGGTGGCTGACCATGTACTCCTCCTCTCCACAGACAATAACAATCTTCCCTTTCATGGGATATTTTAATTTATGGTGCAAGGTGGAGGTAATAGCGCCTGCCTCATAGATCCAAGGGCGTCCTAGTAGACAAGAATAAGCTGGCCGGATGTCCATCACATAGAAGGTGGATTCAAATATCTGTGAACCCACTTCAATAGGAAGATCCACTTCTCCATGTACCATTCTTTTAGATCCGTCAAAGGCTCAAACTATAATGTCGCTAGGTTTCAGCATAACCCCTTCACAATCCAACCAAATCTGATTTAGGAGAGTTTGAGAGGGTTTGAGGGCTTGTGAACTCGTCCTTTGGGTTGCAAATGAACTCTATATTTATAGAGAAAAGGTTTGAGGGCAAGGGCTGATCAGATTTGAAAGATAGCATGTTATGGTTTGGTTACTTAGATTTGAAGTAATTTTGAAGAAACATTGTTACAATGCATAGTACCAAAGGATCTGAAGTGGTTAGAGGCTTTAGACATGTTTCTTCTGGCTTTGACATTGTGTGTATGCAGAAGAAACAATTGAGAGGCTCAAGGAGTTGACATTGTGATTAAAGCTTTCTTTACAAGAATGGAAGTGTTATCTTTTTCCCCTAAATGGAAAAATGGATTGGACAAAGCTTTAATCACTTGGATCATAACTCAAAAGCTTGTGTAATCTTCTGATTATGGATAGATTTGGAGGTTAGAGGCCTGCAAAGTGGGATTATGCAGCATGGCTTGAAGATTTGGTTATGAACTTGTCACAAAAATGACCTATAATGCAACATTAGATACCCAACTTCATCTCTTCGAAACTTCTAGCTCAAGCATGATAAAATTGTGTTCTTGGACATTTTTGGCTAAATCAAATAGGAACTTGGTGAAAATTGGCCAAGAAGTTGAGATGAAAAATAAACCAAAACTTGTTGAAAATTTTTCTAAGTGTTGGATAAAAATAATCAGAACTTCATGGGCCTATATCTCTTAATCCAAGCACTTTTTGAGGTTTATCCCACATTGACAAAGTTATAGAATTCATCAATTCATACAACTTTCATGTTGAAAGTTTTCTTTGAATCAGCTTGTATCTTGAGGAAACTTGCTTGTGAAGTTAGGGTTTTTTAGGAACAAAACACTTGAATTTTTCTAAGTGTTTGAAAATCTTGACTTTTGACTTTTGTTGACTTTCTTGATTCTTGATGATCAAGTTTGATAATTTTTAATGTCTTGATGATTCTTGATTTTTGAATTCCAATGTTGACCAAAAAGTCAAAGTTTGACTTTTGTGTGACTGTTGACTTTTCATCAATTGATTCAAATTTTCCACTATCAATCACTTGTATCTTTGGAAATGTATTGAGCCATGTAATTACGTGAAGATGTTGTATTTGAAAAAACCTTTAGATCATGCTTCAAGCCATTAGGTGATGCACTAGGTCAACAGTCAATGATCAGTCATCTTTAGTGAAAACCCTAATTTTGGCAATTTTTGACCTTTGATGATTTGAGGTATTTCCTTGAGGAATAATGTTAAAACCTTGATAAAATGATGAATATCACCTCAAAATGTTGATGTTGACAAAAAATATTTAAGTTTGACTATATGTTTACCACAGTTGACTTTTTACCCAATACAGTTGATTTTCAACCATCCGAGCCATTGACTGAGAAAACATGTGATGTAAGACTTGAAACTTGACATAAGCATTATTGAGGACCTATGATGAACCATGAAATTCATTTTAGACCTTTTCAACCCCTTCTTCTTTGTACAAGATGAAACCATGGTTGTGGACCCATTGCTTAGGAGGTGGGTTTGTCTGATCAACTCTTGAGAATGCTTGAGTATTTGAGAATCTTAGAAGAATGCTTTGAAGAAAATGGGACAGAAAATTTTAGGGTACAACAGTGTACATGGAATCCATTTCATATTTCATGTCTTCTATCCACTTCTCAGACTCATGATCAATTATGGCCTTTTGGTAGGTCACAGGCTCTTATTGATCCATGAGCAATACATCACCTTAATAACTTATGATATATCCATATCTATCAGGTTGGTGACGTATCCTGTTTGACCTACGTTGGTCTTGTTCTACTTGAGCATGTTGCTCTTCCACAACTACTTGTGTTTCCTGCTCTAATTCCTCCATAGGTGTATCAATGTTTTGTGATTCTTGAATTTCTTCAAGCTCTACCTTCCTCCCACTGATTCCTTTGGAAATAAAGTCTTTTTCCAAGAAAACTCCAGTTCGAGCGGCAAACACTTTTCCCTCAGAAGGATTGTAGAAGTAATATCCTCTTGTTTCTTTATGATACCCCACAAATAAGCATTTGTCATATTTGGGCTCAAGCTTAGTTGAGATTTTTTGTTTCACATAAACTTCACAACCCCAAATCTTCATGTAAGACATATGTGGTTTCTTACCACTCCATATCTCATATGGTGTCTTCTCAACCTTTTTGGATGGAACACAGTTAAGTGTGTAAGTTGTTGTCAATAGTTCATGTCCCTTAAAGGAGTTTGGAAGATCAGCGTGACTCACCACAGATCGGACCATGTCTAACAAGGTTCGATTTCTTCTCTCAGATACACCATTCCATTGTGGTGTTCCTGGAGGAGTGAGTTGGGATATAATCCCACATTCCTTTAGATGGTCATCAAACTCTAGGCTTAAATATTCACCGCCTCGATCTGATCGAAGAACTTTAATATTCTTACCTAGTTGGTTTTGTACTTCATTCTTAAATTCCTTGAACTTTTCAAAGGTTTCATATTTGTGTTTCATTAAATACACATAACCATATCTACTGAAATCATCAGTAAATGTGATGAAGTATTGAAAACCTCCTCTGGCTGGTATGTTCAGTGGTTTACTTACATCAGTATGTATGAGGGCCAAAAGATCGTTAGCCCTTTCACCTTTTTCTGTGAATGGGGATTTTGTCATCTTTCCAATTAAACAAGACATGCATGTCTTATATGATTCATAATCAAAAGAGTCCAAGAGTCCATCTTTATGGAATTTGGAAATGTGTTTCTCATTTATATGGCCTAAGTGACAATTCCAAAGGTAACTTGGATTTATCTCATTAGGTTTAATCCTTTTAGTATTAATGTTATAAATTGGCATTTCAAGATCAAGGACATACAATCCATTGTTCATTTGTGCAGAAGCATGGAGTATATCATTCAAGTAAAGGAGCAAAAATTGTTCTTTATTATAAATGAAAAACCAAACTTGTCCAAACAAGAAACGAAAATAATATTCCTGCTAATTGTAGATACATAATAACAGTTCTCTAACTGAATTATTAAACCACTAGGTAAAGTCAAAATATAAGTTCCTACGGCTAAAGCGGCAACCTTTGCTCCATTGCCAACTTGTAGGTCAACTTTACCTTTTGCAAAATCTCTACTCCTTTTTATCCCCTGCACATTGGTTTAAATGTGAGAACCGCATCGAGTATTTAATGCCCATGATGTAGAAGTAGATCAATTAATTTCTATAACAAAAATACCTGAATTTGAAGTGTCTACTCCATTCTTCTTATCTTCCAGGTACTTTGGGCAGTTTCTCTTCCAGTGTCTGGTCTTACCGCAATGGAAGCAAGTACCCTCTTTTGCTATGCCTCCACTAGGCTTCAAAGCAGGAATAGTAGGTTTAGGTTTGGCAACTTCCTTGCCTTTCCTTTTACCAACCTGCTTGGTGGGCCTTTTTTTAGCTTCTTACCATTACTGACCATCAGAATGGACTTCCCTTTTGACTTCACTTTTCTCAGCAGTTCTTAAGATGCTTATCAACTCTGGAAGACTTTTGTCCATGCCATTCATGTTGAAATTCAAGACAAATTGACTGAAGCTCTCTGGAAATGATTGCAAGATCAAATTAGTTGCAAGTTCCTTTCAAAGGGGAAACCCTAACCTTTCAAGGTTCTGCACATACCCAATCATCTTGAGTACATGGGGACCTACATGGGTTCCCTCAGCTAACTTTCTATTAAAAAGGACCTTTAAACCTGAAACCTCTCATTTCTTTCCTGCTCTTGTTAGAGCATCTTCAGATGTCCGGTCATATCGAACGCTAACATGTTCTCATGCTGCTTTTGCAACTCTGAGTTCATGGTAGCTAGCATAAGGCAAGCGGTTTCATTGGCATCATCAGAATGCTTCTTATAAGCATCTCTTTCTGCCTTATGTGCAGAACTAGGAGGTTCCACTTCAGGAACAGGTGTCTCTAAGACATACAGCTTCTTATCATGCTTGAGGATAATCCTCAGATTTCGATGCCAATCCAGAAAATTTATCCCAAACAACTTTTCCTTATCAAGGATTGATCGTAAAATGTTGTTAGAGGTGTTTGTTGTCATGGTAATCTACAAGAAAAATATAAAAATATAAGTATCATTAAAACAACATATTCAATTAGGCCTTTAATCAAATATGCTCCCACTATTTTACTCAAAACAAATGACCTTCATCATTTGATTCGGAAAATCCCGTTGGAAGATTTTCTAGTGGGTCGAGATCCACATTTCACTTTGTTTTAAGTCAGCGTTAGACTGATTACACAAAGCCATGTTATTTAGGTAGGAACTCCTTCCAATTGTATCTCATACAGTTCTCGGATATTTTTAGTTGGGTGAATAACTCCTTATTCTAATTCATCATATGAATCATTCCCAACTCTTGCTTCTAAACATGTATAATCTTATTATAATTTGTTTAGTTAAGTTTGACCCAGTGTTTTAGCAATTGGATATTACATTTATCCCATCGCACCTTATTAATATAGAACATGCACCTCGCGTTAGGCGAAACCTACATTGCTCGATACTAGTCTTGATGAGTGCTAAAACTTAGAAAGCATAAAATTAATATTCCTTTTGAGGGAATTTGATATTAGTTTGATCTCACCGGCTTAACATGCAAATCATCTCTCACATGTATCCATATACAAACACATGCATCAACATACAAACACATGCATCAACATACATATAAAAAGATACAGTTATGTCCCCTAGCGCAATTGTTCTCCCAAGCCAATGAGAGAACCTAAGCTAACCTAATAACGATCTAAACTTCTCCAAGATAGATCTCCATGGTTGTCTTCCTTCAATCTTATCTTCTTCCTTTTCTTAATTAGATTACATACATAAAAGAATACTCGTTTTACATACGAGGGAATGAGATGAGAAAAGAAGTTACATAGAGAGATTAAGAGAAAGGCACAACACGCGGGTTGTATTTTAAAATTCCAAAAAAATGATCACCACAAGACAACAATAATAAACACTTTATTATTATTATTATTATTATTATTATTATTATTATTATTAGTTTAAATTCTGTTAATTAAATAAGTCAAATTAAATTTCGGTGATTGATCACACTACGCAGAGTTAGCCGGGGGTTTCGAACGTCAAATTTGAGTTCTGTTTGAAGTGTTAGAAAGCTAACGTGATGAACTTTGTTTTAAAAATGGTTCCAGCACCTGGAAGTAATTTATTTGTCATGTGATGATGTTGGATAAGAGGAGAATTTGATGTTGATCTCGTGCTTGGTACCAAACTTATTCCTATGGCACCATACATGATGTCCGTTCAAAAGTTGGGAGAATTGGAGAATCTATTAGAAGATGTACGGAGAAATAGATTTGTAAAACCGAATGTATCATTTTGGAAGCTTTGATGTCATTATTTAAAGAAAAAGAAAGTAGTATGAAACTGTATGTGGATTACTGATAACTGATTAAAATAGTGGTTGAGGTTACATATCCACTTCAGATGATTGACAACTGGATGGGCCAACTGGTAGGCGAGTATTTTCTCAGTATAATTGAATTTGGGTCGGATTATCTCCATATACATATGAAGAGTGAGGATAGTTAGAGGACAACTTTTAGAAATCAGTGAAGTTATATTGAATAATTAGATCAGATCGTTGCGGTATTTCTTGAGGACATTTTGATTTAGTCAGAGTCAGAAAAAGAAATGTTGAATGTCGTGATTCAAAATTTGGTTTCGAAAGGGAAGAAAAATGTATGTTAGGATTCTAGGATGTAGATCATGATTTAAAGAGGTGAATTTTATTAAACATTGCTATTTTGAATGAAGATATCTGTGGAATCTATTCAAAGTAAATAGAGGTCTATATTGAGAGGCTCTGAAATTGGTTATGGAGACTAGAAGCTTTTCAGGATTAACTGGTCATTATCACAATTTGCTTGAGATGAGGTCAAGTGATATAATTTGTTAGTGAGTGAATTAAGGGAATGAAATGTTTGACATTAGTAAAGATGTGAATATATTAGATAAGTGCATAGAAATGCAACTTATGTCGATTAAGCATGATTAGAGTGATGGTAGTGTGAGATTATGATTAGAATGAGATCCAAATGCGAGATTAAAGGAAAGAGTAAGGATTCATTTATGTGGTCAAAATATTCTAACTGGATAAAGACTTATTTTGGAATGAGACGATTTGGATTATACTTGGTGTAGTAGTTTTCCTATATTAGAATATACTTAGCAATTATGTTGTGCTGCGTGCGCATAAGGGAGACTATGAAATGGAGTTTTGGTGTTTATGTATCATTTAAGAGGTAGAAATGAAGGAAATTAAGAAAAACATTTGTAAGCCTTGGATAGATTGTTGGACATTATGCTCAGGTAACCTTGAGCACGAGGTGAAAGACGCTATTATAGTTGGGTAATGATGATTTTGCCACCGTTATGGTTGACGGCTACCTATTGACAAATTAAGGAACTGGTCACCCTTAATCTCTTGTTGATAGTAGACGGGATCTTAATGGATGGGATAAACGTGTCTTACTAGCTTGATGATGTGTAAAGGGATTTATGTTTTATCAAGAGGATAATTGTTCACCATTTTGTGTGAACCTAATGCAAAAAATGGATATGAAAGAGTTGAGATTTATTAAGCAGTTTAGAGACTTGAGTTGGTATGCGAGCTAATGCCGTAGAGTAGACGATTGAGGATGTCGAAAAGTGAATAGTGATTTTCTTGTGGTTACTAAGGAGAGGCTAAAGATAGATGTGAAATTTGTAGATCTGATGGTTGGTGGAAATCAAAATGAATACATTGACTTAAGATAGATGATCAGAGTAATGTGGTGAAAGTGTAGTATGATGCAGTTTGTTGTGCGGGTATGACTTTGGAGTTAAAGATTAAACATTTGATGTTGTGGGATAATGCAAACTATTAGACATTCCATGATGGAATTGTTAGGTGAAAGGTTACCTTTATTATTCGTGTTTTCACCATGTCAATAGATGTATTGAATTACATGATCGATTTTTAGGATATAGAATGGTGGCACTAAGGTTGTGTTGATGTTCTTAGAACGGTATTATTGTGTGATGTGATAATATAGATGGTGTTCATGTCATGAGACTCTACGTCCTTAAGCTATGTTGTTGTATCGTTTCCTATGGAAAGGACTCGAGGGTGAGCATATTTTTCCTTATTAAGAGAAATTAGATAAGCGTTACTTATAGTGACTGAAAAGACCTCATTGTGTTCCGGTTCAAGTGCGAACAATATTGTAAAGTAATAGGTCTTGTATCGCAGGGTTATGGTACAAGGAGAAAAGTGGATTTGTGCATTCATAACATAATAGTAATGCATCTTGTTGGACTGTTGTAGTTGATGGTTGTTGTACCCAAAAACTTGTCCTCTTCTCAAGGCACTTCTCACAAGGATTCTCAAAAATTCAAGCTTGAACAGGTACAATTGTATTTTCCAGCATCAATTTAAAGAGGAAACTGTTAAAAAAGGGAAAAGCAGATAAAAATAATCTTTTTGACAAAATTGGAGAAAAAACAAGTTTACTTCAATTCACAAGGCTTCAATTGGACTTTGGTCTCCTTCAAGCCTTCTTCGATTTCCCTTGCTTCGTTTGGACTTTAGTCTCTTTCAAGACTGCTTCGATTGGACTATGGCATCCTTCATGCCTCATTCGATCCATAAGATAATAGCATCCTAGGTGCTAGCTTTGATCCACAGGGCAGGCAACGCCTATCTTCAACTAGCTTCGACTGGGCATTTGAAACATCCTCCTTCGATTCAAAAAAGGAAGGGCCTCCTGTTAGTGTCCTTCGATTCAGAAGGTAGTGGCTTCATACTGGCTTCCTTTGATTCAGAAGGAAATGACCTTTTGAAAGTTTTCCTTTGATTCACAAAGCAGGGACCTCCTACATGCAAGTCTCGTTTGGGAATTTGGGCCTCCTGCTGCAAGCTTCAATTACACCAATGACCCCTTACAAGTTGGCTTTTGGTGCACATGGCAATGACCTTCTGAAAGCTCCCTTCTATTTAGAAGGAAATGACCTTCTGAAAAGCTTCCTTTGATTCAGAAGGAAATGATCTTCATACAAGCTTCAACTGAGTTTTGTTTCCCTTTGAAACAGCGTCCTTCGATTGAACCATTGACCCCTTACATGTTTGCCTTTGACACCACAAAGCCGAGTTTTCCTTCATGCCAGCAGGCACAAGGCAATGACCTCATGCAGTTGTCCTTTTATTCAGAAGGCAATGGCCTTCTAAAATATTTCCTTCAATTCAGAAGCCATTGGCCTCTTGTTGGCTTACCTTGGCTCACCAATTCAAAAACACTTTGTACGCAAGCTTCGATTGGGCAGGGGCAACTTTCACGCAAAGCTTCGATTGGAGTATTGGTTTCCTTTGAGGCCACATACTTCGAATCCAATTCTGAACCCTTCGAGCAAGATTGGTTGAAGAACAAATAGCATAGCCTTGTCCTCCAAATCTCACTTGTCGGGCTATGTTACTTCCAAATATTTACATAATCAGAGGCTTACACAAGTTTATGATACATTTTGCAAAGATTCGAAGCTTTATCCACTGGATAATGCCATTCTTGGATGAACTGGAAAAAAAGCTACGCACCCTTTTTTCATAAAGAGTACTTTAATCACAAAGTTAGCTTCCAATATGATTTTTGTCTGAACACAAGCAATGGCAAAAGCATAAGTCAAACCCCATGCACCCACCAAACAGAAGTCCCTCACTTGTACTTGAAAATTGATTTAACTTGTTCTTTTTTGTTTTCATATTTTTATTATTTTGCAAAGCTGACCACTTAAACACCTTTAACCTTTTCTCTTTATATAGAGAAACAATTTGCAACCTGAAGAGGACTTTTGGGTGGCATGGAAAAAATCATCAAACTCTATGTTGTACACCAAAATTTTCCCTCTCATTTTACTCAACACATGCCTATTGAGATCCTCAACTTGCCCCAAGGATGCCCAAGAATTGATCAGACAAATTCTCCTCCTAAGGCAATAAACCTCCAACTAGGGTTTCCATTTTCATCAAGATGTTTGAGCTCCAATGGTCTCTAATGCTTCCCATGGTCCTAACATGTCCTCAAGATCATCCATGCCAAGATTCATGCTTTGCTCAATAAGTTTGCTTAGACAATTGCTCAAGTATTGGAAAATCAACTATGCTAGGTCAAAAGTCAACTGTGACCTATATACAGTCAAACTTCAATATTTTTGGTTAACATCAACATATTGAAGTGATATCCATCATTTGATCAAAGGGTGATCATGATTCCTCAAGAAATGCTCCTAAGTCATCAAAAGTCAAAAATAGCAAATTAGGGTTTCTATAGGAAAAGTCAACCAAACTTTGACCAAGCATATCTTTCTCATAATTTATCAAACATTTTCCAACCAAAGCTAATTTTTAATAGAATACAATTCCCTAAAACTTCTATTCAGCCCTCAAGTCTAAGAAATGCACCATTTGAAAGATACAAGTTCATACATTACAGGTCATTTTTAGAAAGTCAATAAAAGCCACTTTTTCCAAGACCTTTAACATCAAGATAACATCTTCAAAAGCAAAATTGATCAAAAGAGGGATTGAAGTAGACATCTTGGTATTTCCAAAAAGTAAAATATCATCATCATGAGGTAAAAATTGAGCAAGTTATGGCATGCCCAAGTTGGGAAAATTTGGGAAATTTTAAGAAATGTGCATTGGGCAAATTTGAATTTTTAAGGCAATGGCTCAAAGTCTTAAACTTCAAACATATTTCTAAGACCATAGAGGACTCCTAAAAACATTTTTGCATAGTATTGACTTTATTTTCAATTTATATTAATTTTATTTAATTAAAAATCAAATAAATCAAGATTATTACAAATAATATGTTTAAGGTTGGCTTTAATGCATGGAGGGGTCCCAATTTTCGTGTACAGCAAGGCCAAGATGTTTGCACTCATTCAAATTCAAAAATGGACAAAATCCCATGACTTTGGCCAAGGTTACAAATGGCCATTCATGGCATTCAAGAGCTTGTCCATAGCTGTTACAAATATGGCATTTTCGTGTTCTCTCACCACTCTCTATATAAACAAGCTTTTGGCAAGCATCAAACAGAGATACATGACCTGGAGAACCCCTGTCCAATTTGCAAAAAAACACTAAGTTGTCAAATTCGAATTTCCAGTTCCAGCTTGTTTCATTCCCAAACAAGTATCAAAACACGTTTATGGAAGTCCCCTGGATCGATTCCAATCATCACCAAGCCTCAAAACAGTCTGAAGCACGTCATCACTACCTCACGGTTTGCATTTTTCTTTTGAATCTGATTTCTTTGACTTATGTAATATAAACACATTTTGATCATGAATTATTGACCACCCTTATATTTGCTAGCTATCTGCATGATTAGATTCGAGTTTTGGTGCAGGAATCAAGTATCACCATTTTTAGAGTTCCAAGCTTAAATTTGGGAGTTTTGGAAATAGCCAAAATTGGACCTAACCAAGGGTCTCTGCGTGCTTAGAAGGTTGAGGCCAATTCATCCACGGCCTCACCATAAATTTATCATGTGTATTTTTGCTTGTTTTGATTTACAGGTGCTATAGTGACAGACAAAAAACTGTCACTATAGGTTATAGTCTAAAGCGACAGACGAAGGAGGAAGAAGATTAGGTGTCAGTCACCCACTGGAGGATTCAAATTAGCACGTGTTTTTGTTTTTTTTTCTCAGATAATGTTTGTTTTTTATATATAATATATTAATGTCATTATATGTTTGAATGACCAAGACAACTCAGTTGGTAAGCTAGCGCATGTGTAAAGGATAGGTCCTGGGTTCGAGCCCTTGGTCCAGCAATTTATTTTTTCTAAAAATTATTCAATAGATCTAACGCATCTCCTAGCCAAGTATCCACCATACGTCCTCAGATCCCACCCTTTGGATCATCTCAAAGCAGATCCAATGCTCCATAATTGAAGATCCATGGGGCACTCCTGAAGACTGATTACACTGGAATGCGCTGGCATTTAGGCCAGCGCCATTGGGCTTTACAAAATTTCCATTTCACACCTCCTAGTTGGCCAAACAATACCAGGCCCATTCATTTATTTTTTGGTCTTTATTTCTTTATTATCATTTTATTTTAATTGTCTTAAATTCATTTTCTTTAATAATTAAAAAACAAAAAAAAATCAATAAATAGAATTAGGTTTGATAATTAAAATTAATTTTCTGGAAGAAAAAAAATTAATTAATTTGATTATTATAACTTGATAATTTTTATTAAATAAAAATTAATTAGATTTAGGTTAAGTTTTCAAATATTTTATTTTAACATTAAAAAAATGACAAATTATTTTCTCTTTAACTGATAAGTTTTTTTTAGGACTTAGATTTTATTCCCGTCTTATTTTTTTTCATGCGCTTATTATTTTCATTTTACTTTCCAATTAATGTAACTGTTAATGGTTTGTAATAGTTGTAAATTAGGTTTTCATTTGCTATTTTTATTTACCACTTTCCCCCAAGTTTGGTTATGTAACCCCCTTCCCAAAGCCTTGTAATAGCTAGGTTTAAGATTCTCGCATTTTATTTTTTTGCCACTATTAACTGTTAGATGTATGGATAATAGGATTGTGTGAAAAAGATAAATCAAATGTTTAAAACAGTAGAACATCCTAACTGTGTAAAGATAAATAAACTGAAATCAAACACTTTCACATGCTCACCCCTAGGGTATCTCTCACTTCGGTTGCCTCGGAAATACGGTCACTATTCTCGAACGTGAGAATTCTTAGTGACTGTCCTCTAATTCAGAGATCGCAGGTCCCTTTCGAAGGTTGGATCGGTAAAATAAAATGCGATCTTAGAACTTTAGGACAGTTACTAAGAGAGCTTGCCCTGTTGCCTTAAGTGACTGTAATTGTCCCTTTCGATTGCCCTTAAACTCCAACGATAGAGATACCTACTCCTTAATAGTAGGATAGAGCTGTCTAAAGGAAATGAGAAAACGAACAGTCTTTTTCGAGTAGGTAGAAACTTTTAAGTACTTGCTCAAAACAATCAATTTTTCACATTTACACTTTCAAACATTTTTCAAAAAAAGTTTTCAAAAACACTTTATCACACTCTTGAGGACTGATACAAGGGTTACCATAAAGTGAAACGCCGCACTAAGGCATTTTCAAAAATTTTCAAAACACACACAAAAGCAATTTAAAAATGAGCAAGTACCTAAGAGCTCATGGAAAACCATGGATAGAAAGGGTGCTAACACATTCCCTTTCTATAATCTACCCCCCGCACTCAGAAACATCTTGAAAAAGGTTTTTTCTGTTATTTTTCCCTTTTCCTTTGTTGGATAAAATAAAAGACGGTGGCGACTCTTGCTTACCGCGACATTTGCGAATGCAAACGCAAAACCAGTATTAAACAGTCAGTTCTTCCACCGTATCACAGAACTGGCGACTCTGATGGGGAGTTATTATAAAAGTGGGGTTTATCTTAGGGTCTATATCATTTCTAAATTGTTTGCTTGTTTGTTTGCTTTAATTTTAAGGGTATCTGTTTGGGTTGTTTGGATCCTAAACCCGGATCAGGGAATTCCTTTTAGGTAAGTAGCAATAAATTATGAGGGAGTTGTGTGGGGTATACCGGCACAGTTGAAGCAAGCTACGTTGATGAAATGCTTTGGTATGTACTAGTAGCCCTTGAGTAATCAAGGAGAATACGGGGCCACTGTGTGGTATCATAAAGCGTCAACTGACCTTAGCACCTTAATTGACCAACTTGGATTTTAGGACGTAGTGAGATAGCAGTCTTTGGTGTAAACCCAAAGTCGGTTGATACTCGATGCTACACTCATTGAGGTTTGACTCTTGAGTTTTGTTTGGTGGCAAGTGAATTGTCTATCAGAACGAAATTTGGGGTAAAGATCGGTGATATTGAGATCCCTTAGAACCCGGTTACTATATTTAGGACAGGTTGAACCAATCCAACTTCAAGAGGGTATTACCTTAAAACCCATACAAGCCTTAAACCTAAGGTCTTTATGTGATTTGCTTGTGTTTGCTATATCTGCTATATCTGAGAATAATCATGACATCATAACATAGCATATCATACTAACCATTTCAAGGATTCTTAGGGTTTATTTTTGTCTTGTTTTATAGGACATGGCCCTCGCCCGCAGATTCACTATCCAAGTCAGTCTGGTAAAGGTACCTCCTCAGCTTAAGGATTTAGTATCCAGGGTTCCTAAAAGCTCTCCCTTCACTGAGAGACATGGTCAACTTCTCAGCTTGGTCACCTCAAACCCTAATGAAGAAATGTTAAAAGTGCTCTTTCAATTCTTTGACCCTCTACATCACTGCTTCACTTTTCCAGATTACCAGTTAGTGCCTACTATGGAGGAGTTTTCTATGTTACTGGGGGTGCCCATCCTTAACAAGGTACCTTTCAATGGTATGGAAAGAGACCCTAAACCTGAAGATATTGCTAAAGCTTTGTCCTTACAACAATCTGACGTAGTAGCAAATTGGGAAACCGGGAGAGGTGTCAAGGGTTTTTTAGGCTAAGTTCTTGTTTGAGAAAGCTCATGATTTTTGGGATACCCTGAACTTACAAGATTTTGAAGAGGTGTTATACCTTCTCATATATAGGTTGGTACTGTTTCCTAATCCGGACCAGCTCATAGACGTGAATGTGGTTAAGGTTTTCCTGTCATGCAATCTGGTACCTACTCTGCTTGGAGATATCCTACATTCACTGCATACTCGCACTATAAAGAAAAGAGGGACCCTTTTGTGTTGCACTCCTCTTTTGTCTAGGTGGTTTATTTCGCACCTACCCCGATCCATCTTGAAGAACGAACAGGGTTTGAGATGGTCTCATAGGCTAATGACTCTTACATATTCAGGTGTTCATTGGTGTCCTCAATCCTCGGAGAATGTTACCATCATTGATTGATGCGGAGAATTCCCTAATGTCCCTCTTTTAGGCATTAGGGGAGGAATCACTTGCAATCCTTGTTTGGCACTGTGACAGTTTGGATATGCGAGAAGGGATGGTCCTCATGATACTCTTATCCAAGGAATCACCTTCGACTATGAGAATGATGCTCAGGGTTACCATAAAAGTTTCATGCGAGCTTGGTACATGGTACATAGATTTGATAGCAAGACACTGGGGCACGAGAATTCCATCCCTCTTGAGCCTTATCTCAAATGGGTACGAGCCCGTGCTCAAAGTCTTATGATGCCTTACCCTTCCATCCTACCTATGATTATGGAACCGGTTGCTGAAGGAGACACTCCTTATCTTGTTCTTTATCCTAACATGCCAACTGATCATGAGGAGTTACAAAAATCCTGGGTTCAACTTAAGGAGGAGCGGGATATGTTTGAAACTCAATTCTACGCCAGCGAGAAGAAAGTCTTGGGACTCACTAGGCTATTTCATGAAGAGAGGAATATAAACGCCTACATTGCACCAAAGAGGATGCGCTTATGGGAAACCTAATTTTCTTTTTGCTTTAAGTCTTATTTTGTTTGATTGTAAGCCTAAAGGGAACTCTTTGTAATAATTATAACTTATTAATACAATTAACATGTGTTTCTTTTTGTTTAATCAAATTTGAGTCTTTAAGAATCCTTGAAATCATTGCATACGCATATCATCCATGACATTGCATAAACAGGTTTCAAGGTAGGATTTTCATCTTCTCCGCTGTTTATTTCAGCAAATAATGGCTTCTGAACAAAGTATCAAGGATCTCCAGGCACAAAATGCCCAATTTCATCAAATGTTCGTAGCTTTGGCTAAAGGGCAGAAAGATCTGAAGGCCCTTATTCTGAAAGAGAGAAAGAAGAAAGCAAAGAAACCAGTTCATGTTGTGAGTGTGGGAAGAAGAAGACCAGCTAACCGAGCTCTATACTTTGCAACTCCATCAAAGGGAGGGGACAATCAAGAGGAGGAAACAAGAGAGGAAGACTCAATTCCAAAAGAATCTGATGATGAATCTGACTATGATGAGGAACAATATCCTCCTGCTGATGAAAAATACAAACAGTTGGAGGATCGTTTGAATGCAATGGAGGTCCGGAAGGTACCGGGTTTAGATTTAGAAGAATTGGGTTTGTTCGTTGGGGTTGTCATCCCACAAAAGTTCAAGGCGCCGGTGTTCTCCAAGTATGATGGGGTTTCTTGTCCCAAGCTTCATCCCCGTTCTTATGTGAGGAAGATTCAGCCTCACACTGCTGATAGGAACTTGTGGGTCCATTTCTTTCAAGATAGTCTGTCCTGGACTCAGCTTGAGTGATTCTATCAGTTGGAGGGAACCAATGTCCACAACTGGGAAGATCTGGTTGCTGCTTTTTATAAGCAGTATCAATATAACGCTGACCTTGCTCCTACCCGTACTCAACTCCAAAGTATGTCTATGGGTGCAAGCGAAGATTTTAAGGACTACGCTCAGAAGTTGAGAGATTTGGCAGGGAGAGTCCAACGCCCTTTGTCTGATAGGGAGTTAGTGGACATGTTTCTTGGTACACTATATGGTTCGTTCTTTAATCACTCAATTGGTAGCTCCTCGGCTGGTTTTACTGAGCTGATATTGACTGGAGAAAGGGTAGAAGCTGGGATCCGAAGTGGCAAGATCCAGAAAGATACATCTTCAAGTACAGTGAAAAAGCCATTCACGGGTAAGAAGGAGGTCAATGTTATTTACAATCCAAGAAGTTAGATCACAACCGAGCACCGTCCAGCGGTAGGGGCTGTCATGATCTCTAAGTATGAACCTACCTAACAAAGGAACAATCAACCGAGGACAGAAAGGCCGGTAAGACAGTTTACCCGGATAAACATGACTCTGTCTCAAATCTTGCCATGGTTATTGAAGACCAATCTGGCAACCCTGCGGGAAGCTCCGAAGAATCCCAACACCACATCTCCTTGTTACAATCCAAATGCTCGGTGTGCTTACCACTCTGAAAGTCCGGGCCATGATATCAACAATTGTTGGGCTTTGAAGAACAAGGTGCAGGATCTGATCGAGGCAAAGGAGATTGAATTCGATCCCCTTGAGACTCCCAACGTCATAACTGCACCCATGCCCCAAGCATGTCGGGAATCAACGCTATTGAGGTTGTCTCTGCCACGGAAGATGTTGATGATGAGGATTTTGATATTGACAGCTGGATCTACCCTACTACAAACGGTGGACCTAGTAACTGGACGGCCAAAGATTTTGTGCCGATTACTTTTCTTTAGCAGTAATTGTCTTACTTGTTTTTCGAATTTGTAATAAACAATATAAACTTTATGTCCTTGTGTCTTACCCGAGGCACAATGGTTTATTTGTGAGGGTTATTATATGTCATTATCATATGTCATCAATAAAACATTGGACGTTTTTGCATATAAATTTTATGCTCTCTGTTTTTCATTTCTTCCTTTTACTTTGTCTATATAGTTATGCTCTTACACACACTCACGTATCAACTGCAGATCCATATCCACTATGGATCCCATCGATAACAGTTCTGCTATTACCAGTTATAACTTCGAAAATCCGATCAACCAAGTCGAGGACGAAGGTGAGGAAGATTGTGAGGTACTTGGAGAACTTGCTAGACTGTTATAGCATGAAGAGAGGGCTATACAGTCTCATGAAGAGCCACTTGAGACAATAAACTTGGGCACTAAGGTTGACAGAAAAGAAGTCAAGATCGGCACAAATTTGGAGATTAATGTCAAATAGAGGTTGATACAAATGTTGCACAACTATGTCAAGATATTTGCCTGGTCATATGAAGACATGCCAGGACTGGATACAGATATCGTGGTTCACCAGCTACCAACTAAAGAAGATTGTCCTCCGGTTAAACAGAATGTGTCGCATCTGCCCTGAAATGTCATAGAAGATCAAAGCAGAGGTTATGAAGCAGTTCAACACTGGGTTCTTAGATATCACCTCTTATCCCCAATGGGTTGCCAACGTGGTGTCGGTACCTAAGAAGGACGGAAAGGTACGTATGTGTGTGGACTACAGAGACTTGAACAGGGCAATCCCCAAGGATGACTTCCCTCTTCCCTACATTGATGTTCTGGTTGACAACACCGCACAATACAAGATCTTTTCCTTCATGGACGATTTCTCTAGGTACAATAAGATCAAGATGGCTCCTGAAGACATGGAGAAGACAACCTTTGTCACGCGGTTGGGCACTTTCTGTTACAAGGTGATTCCATTTGGGTTGAAGAATGCTGGGGAAACCTATCAGCGAGCTGTGGTAGCTTTGTTCCATGACATGATACATCACGGGATAGAGGTATATGTTGACGACATGATAGCCAGATCTCAAAATGAAGAAGAGCACCTTGATCATCTGCAAAAGTTGTTTGATAAGTTGAAGATGTTCAAGTTGAGACTAAATCCGAACAAGTTCACCTTTGGGGTAAGGTCTGGTAAACTTTTAGGTTTCATTGTCAGTGACAAAGGTATTCAAGTATACCCTGAAAAGGTAAAAGATATACAAGAGATGTCCACTCCTCATACTAAGAAGGAAGTTAGATGTTTCTTGGGACGTTTGAACTACATTGTCAGGTTCATTTCACATCTAACTGCTACTTGTGAGCCAATCTTCAAGCTTCTGAAGAAAGATCAAGTAATAAAGTGGAATGGCGAATGCCAAGCTGCCTTTGAAAGAATCTAGGATTACCTTCAAGAGCCTCCAATTCTGACCCCTCCGGTTGAAGGAAGACCTTTTGTTGTACCTCAAAATTTCCCCTCCCATATTTCTCAAAACACTTCAAGAAAGATCCTCAAGTTGCTCAAGAAAGTCCAAGGGTTGACCAGACAAACTCTCTCCTAAGACAGTCTACCTCAAATTAGGGTTTCATGTTGCATCAAGATATTTGAGTCCAAGGGATATCCAAATTCTCACCATTTCCATAATATGTTTTCAAGATCATTCATGACAAGTTTCAAGCCTTGCAGAGGAAGTTTGCTCAGTCAATTGCTCAAAGGCCTGAAAATCGACTGTGCTAGGGCAAAAGTCAACTGTGGCCCACATACAGTCAAACCTCAATATTTTTTATCAACATCCTCATTTTGAAGTATCATTCATCATTTTATCAAGGGTTGATCATGATTCATCAAGGATTGCTCACAATTCATCAAAACCCAAAAGTTGCTAAATTAGGGTTTTGTAGGAAAAGTCAACTCAACTTTGACCAAGCATAACTTTCTCATACTTTATGAGAAATGACCCATCCAAAGCTCATTTTGAATATGATGCAATTCTATACAATCCATATTCATCTCCCAAGTTCAAAATATGCACTCACAAGAAGTTATGAATTTGGACATTATAGGTCATTTTGAAAAGTCAACAAAAACACCTTTTTTGTCAAAGCTTCATACATGAACATGGAAGACTCAATTGATATGAGACCAAAAGATTTGCTTAGGGGACATCTTAAGCTTTCTAAAAAGTCTAAGAACACCTTCAAATATTCAAATTGAGAAATTTATGCATTAGTGAAGTTGACCTTTTTTGCAAAATTGTCAAAAGTCAAAAGTGCCTCAAATTGCAATTTTTGTTAAATGGGCCTAACTTTTTGCACTTGTTTTGAGTTGGTAGCGTGGTCCATGAGCCCTAGCTCTTTCCACTTGAATTTATTTTATTTTTACCATTTATATTTATTTTTTATTTCAATTAAATCAATTTAAATCAAAATAAATCAAGAAAATATCCAATCCATTTAAGTCTTGAGATTTGGTGCATGTTTCAGGTTCCTTATACAGCTAGCAAAAAAATCAAATCGTGCAAGGCCTATGTGTGCATGAAAAGATTGGTTTTGGCCTATTTTTGGAAATATTTTCATGGAAATCAAATCAAGATCAAAAGCCATAATTGATAAAGATTGAAGGCATATTTGTAAACCTAATTCCATCAGTGGTATATAGTGGACAAAGGCAGATAAAAAATGCAAGGTTTTGAGGCGTGGAGAGGAAGAACAAAACTTGAAAAAATCATCAAAAAGTGCTGACTTGATTTCATACTTCCAGGCATTTACAAGACTCCCAAGCCATCTCATTCGCTTCCTGGGCATACAAGGAAGTTATACCAATCAAAAACAAGCATCATCGTGCCCAAAATTCATCTCCACGACCCTCACGGTTTGGTTCTTTTTTTAAAATCCTATTCCTTTATTCTTGCATCTTTATCATGTTTCAATAACATATTTGTAATCCTGATCATGTTTGCAAGCTAACAGTACCATTTAATTGCATTTTCGTTAGCTATATTGGAATCCACCACTGCTAAGGTTTCTTTGTGTGTTTTGGGATCTTTTTGTACAGGCAAAATTGACCGACAAGAAGGGTGCCATGATGATCACAGGGTCAGGATGATTGGATCTACACCATTAGATTTCGTTTATCATGCATGTGTGAGATTTTGAGATATGCAGGGTTTGTAGTGACGGACCTATGTCTGTAGGTAAAAGTCTATGACTTTTACCAATGGAGAGAGGAAGAAGAAGACTTGCGTGGCATCACCCTACTCGCCCATTTGAATTTGCACGCGGATAACTTTCGATTTTTGCTTGTTTTTAATATATTGATTTATTATTATTTCATATACAACAAAAGCGCGTGGCTCGGTTGGTAACGAGGCAGGTGGAGAAAGCCATAGGACCTGGGTTTGAATCCCAGGTCTCCCATGTATTTCATGTTGTTTTTCATTGCTTAATCTGGCGCGCACATAGGTGTGAAGACCACCATGGACCATCATCTTCCAACCATCAGATTACCCACCATCCAGATCTGAAGGCCACTACATAAGGATTTATCATGCGTCCCAATCAACGTGTAGCACTGAATCTAGAGAAGTCAACATGGACCTTTGATTTTGGGCTCAAAATCTGCTATTGACACACCCCTAATTTGCTGATTACAGGCCCAATACCTCCGTTCCTTTATTCTTTTATATTTTATCTTGTTTAATTTATTTAAATTATTTTACTAACAAAAATTAATTCTTTTTTAATAAAATCATAAAATCATTTTTTCATCAAGAGTAGATTTAGGTTTTTTTTTATAAAAATTAATTTAGTTAGTGAACTTAATTTATTAGATAACTTTAATTCTTTTTGTAAATAAATTAAAATAAATTAGAAACTAGGGTTTTTGTCTAATTCAATTTTTATTTTTCTTTTCTTAAAAATAACCAAAAACACAAAAAATAGGTCAAATAATTATTTTTTATTAATTTAATTTAATTAGTAATTAGGTTTGTATTTAATTTAAAACCTTATTCTTTTTTCTTAAAATAATCAAAAAACAACAAAAATAAGTTTTCCTTTAATTAGGTTAGACGGGGTCAAAACCCTAATTTCCTTTCGTTCTCCATTCGTCACGCGTTTATTTATTTTTTACAATATTGATGTAATTGCTCATGGGATATAATAGATTAATTAGGACTTTTTCGTTTATTTATCGTTTTAGCGGGTTTTTTGGCTATGTAATTAATACCTGAAGCCTTGTAATAGCGTAGCTTTATTTTCCGCATTTTTTATTTCCGCAAATATTAACTGTTAGATGTATGATATTAGGGTTGCATGACAAGAATGTATGTTAAATTTAAAACGGTTAGCAAACCCTAAATGTGCAAAGATAATAACTTAAAATTGAATCACTCGCACATGCGCACTCCTAAGATATACTTTCACTTTGGTTGCCTTCGGTAAACAATCATTAAGTATAGGATATTTTAGTGGTCGCTCTCTTGTCTAAACAAATATCAAAGTCTCGTTCAGAAATGTTGCCTCGGAAAGGTTGCCTCAGAAATGTTGCCTCAAATATTGATCTTAAGACATTAGGGTTATTACTAAGACGTCCTAACATTGCTTTAGTGATCGTACGTCCCTTTCGAATTGACCCTTAAAAACTCCAACGACGATGCTACATACTCACTAATAGTGGGATAGCACTGTCTAAAGGAAATAAGAACATAAACATTCTCTTTTTTCGAGTAGGTAGATGCTAGTAGGTACTTGCTCAAAATAAACTTTTTCACACCAAACACTTTTTCAAACAAAGTTTTCAAAAAAACTTCGTAACACTCTTGAAGACAGAAGCAAGGGTTAAATCGAAGTAAAACAAAAACTTTTTCAAATCAAACACACACAAGCACTTTTGAAAATGATGAGCAAGTACCTAAGAGCCCGTAGAAAACTACGGATAAAAAGGGTGTTAATACCTTCCCTTTCTATAATATACCCCCCGTACTCAAAATCTCGAAAAAAAGGAATTTTTCAGTGCTTTTTTCCTTTCCATTTGGATAAAATAAAAGTCGGTGGCGACTCTTGCTTACCGCGACATTTTGCGAACACAAACGCAAAACGCAAACCAGCATTTCAAACAGTCTGGTTCTGGCCACTGTATCACAGAACTGGCGACTCTGCTGGGGAAATAATAAGTGGGGTATACCTTAGGACCTAGGTCATCATAATTGCTTCTCTTGATTGCTTTATTTGCTTTATTTTTTATGGCTTTGTATTAGGAGTTACTATAGATCCTAACCCGGATCTGGGGACACCTTTTAGGTAAGTAGCAATAAACTATGAGGGAACTGTACGGCATAGACCGATACGGTTGAAGCAGTAGCTACATTGATGTGGCACATTGGTTGTTACCGATATCCCTTATGGAGAAACTAGGAGAATATGGGGCTGCTATATGAGTCGTTAAGCATTAACTGACCTTAGAACCTATAATTAACTAACTTGGCCATAGGAAGTAGTGAGATAGCCGGTCTCGGTGTAAAGATGGGAATTGGTTGATACTCGATACTACACACATTAAGGCCATACTCTCGCGATAGTTTTGGCCGCAAGAAAAGATTGCGTGAGCTGAAACCATGACCGATGGAGGATGGTTATTGATATTGAGAACCACTAGAACCCGGTTACTATTATTAGGATAGGTTGAAACCAACTGAACTTCAAGAGGGTAATACCTAAACCCCATGCAAGCCTGAAACTTAAGGGCTTTTGTGTGACTTGTTTGCCTTTACCATGTCTGTTATCTGATATACCTGTTGTGTGTTTTATCATGACATCATGCATCATAACATAGCATGCATACTTCATTAGACTAACCATTTCAAAGACTGAGGGGATTTATATTTGTTCTGTTTTGCAGATTATGGCTTCCATGTGCAGAAACACCATCCGAGTTAACTTTGTGCAAATACCTGCTCAACTCAAAGATTTGGCCTCGAGAATTTCTTATACTTCTTCATTCATTAGAAGACATGGTCAGCTTCTTAGTTTGGTTACCTCCAGGTTTGATGAGCAAATGATGAGTGTGCTATTCCAGTTCTTCGATCCGGTGCATCATTGCTTCACCTTCCCGGATTATCAACTAGTTCCCACTTTGGAAGAGTTTTCTCATTTACTGGGTATATCCATCCTCGAGCAGATGCCCTTCACAGGTTTGGAAGATACTCCTAGGCCAGAAGACGTTGCTTCAGCTTTACACTTGAAAAATACTGATGTAGTATCTAATTAGGAGACACAAAGCGGGGTTAAAGGTTTCTTAGCCAAGTTTCTTATAGATCAAGCTCAGCTATTCTAGGACAGTTTGGACTTTCAGGCTTTCGAAGACATCTTGGCTCTCCTTATTTACAGTTTGATTCTTTTCCCGAATCCAGATTCCTTCATAGATGTGAATGCAGTTAAGATCTTCTTGTCTCGCAATCCTGTACCTACCCTCTTGGGTGATATTTTGCATGCCCTTTATACTCGTACGGTGCGTAGAAGAGGGACCATCATATGTTGTATGCTGCTGTTGGTGAGGTGGTTTATATCGCACCTCCCCAAGTCCGTGTTAAAGAAGGAGGAAGGTTTATGATGGTCTTACAGGATAATGTCCCTTGCCCATACGGACATTCTTTGGAGTTCTAAGGATATGGAAGTTGTTGCTATCATTGATCGATGTGGGGAATACCCTAATGTCCCATTTCTTGGAATTATAGGGGGAATAACCTATAGTCCTTGCTTGGCTTTACGACAGTTTGGTCACGCTCGGAGAGACGGTCCTCATGAGCTACTTCTTACAGACATTGTCTTTGACTATGAGGAGGACGTTGAAGAGCATCGCTGAAGGTTTATACGAGCCTGGGGCATGGTGAATAGGTCTTACCCTCAAGAGCTAGGACCAAAGACTTCTCTCCCTATGCAACCTTACCTTCAGTAGGTCCGAGCTCGGGCTCAGAAGCTTGGGATGCCTTATGAAGTTGTGTTTCCAGTGATTGTGGAGCATACCAATGAAGAGGGCGTTCCTTATACAGTCCTTTATCTCTACATGCCTACTGATCTTGGGGCATTGAAGAGATCCTGGATTCAGCTGAAGGAAGAAAGAGATACCTACCGGGAGAAGTATCATTAGCAGGAAAGGAAGATCTTGAAGCTCACAAGGAAACTTGAGAACGAAAGGACGATCAATGACTACGTCATCACGAAGGGAAAGCGACCATGGGATTTCTGATTTTTTTTCCTTTTCTAGTTTAGATTTGTTTTCAGTCTATTTCTTTTGTAACGCCTTAAAGGCATTGTTAAAAATTTTACAAGTTTAATCTAATAAAGTTTGTTTATTTCTTGGTTTGCAAATTTAAATCTCCCAAAGTCTTTGAAATCATTTCATAAGCATTCCATTATCATGCACCTCATTACAGGTATCGTTACAGGTTTCTCATCTTCTTCGTTGTTTATTTCAGCACAGAATGTCTTCTGAAATACCTATCGATCAAGCCATCAAAGCTCTTCAAGCGTAGAATGCCCAATTTCAAGAGTTGTTCTTGAACTTGGCTAAGGGACAACAGGATTTGAAGACTCTCATCATGAAGGATAAGAAAAAGAAGAAGAAGAAGGTGGTTCTTCTGAACATGGGTCACAGATTTGGGAATAGATTGCGACAAGAAGTTGATTTGTCTCATTCATCTAAAGGAGGAGAAAATCAAGAGGAAGAAAAGGGTCCTAGTCTTGTAGTCTCAGATAATGACACTGATTTTGATGAAGAACAGTATCCTCCTGCTGAGGATAGGTACAAACAACTTGGAGACCGTCTGAGTGCTATGGAGATTCAGAAGATACCTAGTTTGGACTTTGGAGATCTGGGACTAGCATCTGGGGTGGTGATCCCTCATAAATTCAAAGCTCTTGTTTTTGCTAAGTACGATGGAGTATCCTGTCCAAAACTCCATCTCTGCTCGTACGTCAGAAAAATCCAACCCTACACTGCTGATCGGAATCTGTGGGTTCATTTATTTCAAGATAGTTTGTCAGGGACTCAGCTTGAATGGTTTTATCAATTGGAAGGAACTAATATCCGTAACTGGGAGGACCTTGCTGCTGCTTTTTGCATGCAATACCAGTATAACACCGACCTTGCTCCCACGCGTACTCAGCTTCATGGTATGTCTATAGGTGCAGGTGAAGGCTTTAAGGACTATGCTCAGAAGTAGAGAGATCTAGCTGGAAGAGTCCAACCCCCTCTGTCTGATAGGGAGTTGGTGGATATGTTTCTTGGGACTTTGTCTGGTCCATTTTTTAATCACTTGATCGGCAGTTCATCATCTGGGTTTACTGAATTGATTATGACTGGGGAGAGAGTAAAAGTTGGTATCAGAAGTGGCAAGATACAAAAAGGCGCTTCATCAAGTACAGAAAAGAAGCCTTTCTGGAAAGAAGCTAGTGCAGTTTACAGCTCGAGGAGCCAAAACCGACCTGAACGCCACCAAGCAGTAAATGCGGTAGTAATATCAAGACCCACCGTTGCCCCATAATGCAACAATCAGCAAATAATGGAGAGACTGCAAAGACAGTACACTCGGCTCAGTATGACCTTATCTCAAATTCTACCGTAATTGTTGAAGACTAACCTGGTAACTCTGAGGAAGGCCCCGAAGAATCCCAGCACCACATCTCTGCTGTATAATTCGAACGCCCGTTGCGGCTATCACTCTGATAGTCCAGGGCATGATACAAACAACTGCTGGGCCTTGAGGAATAAGGTGCAAGATTTGATTGAAGCTAAAGAAATCGAGTTTGACGCTCTGGAAAAGCCCAACGTCATGACTGCTCCTATGCCCAAAGAGATCCGGTTTATTTCCGAGTTGTGGCGAAGGTTGCCACCTATTTGAGTTTGCGTGCGGATAACTTTTGATTTTTGCTTGTTTTTAATATATTGATTTATTATTATTTCATATACAACAAAAGCGCGTGGCTCAGTTAGTAATGAGGTGGGTGGAGAAATCCATAGGACCTGGGTTCGAATCCCAAGTCTCCCATGTATTTCATGTTGTTTTTCATTGCTTAATCAGGCGCGCACATAGGTGTGAAGACCACCATGGACCATCATCTTCCAACAATCAGATTACCCACCATCCAGATCTGAAGGCCACTACATAAGGATTTATCATGCGTCTCAATCAACGTGTAGCACTGAATCCAGAGAAGTCAACATGGACCTTTGATTTTGGGCTCAGAACCTGCTATTGACACACCCCTAATTTTCTGATTACAGGCCCAATACCTCCTTTCCTTTATTCTTTTATATTTTATCTTATTTAATTTATTTAAATTATTTTACTAACAAAAATTAATTCTTTTTAAAAAAAAATCATAAAATCATTTTTTCATCAAGAGTAGATTTAGGTTTTGTTTTTTTATAAAAATTAATTTAGTTAGTGAATTTAATTTATTAGATAACTTTAATTCTTTTTGTAAATAAATTAAAATAAATTAGAAACTAGGGTTTTTGTCTAATTTAATTTTTATTTTTATTTTCTTAAAAATAATCAAAAACACAAAAAATAGGTCAAATAATTATTTTTTATTAATTTAATTTAATTAGTAATTAGGTTTGTATTTAATTTAAAACCTTATTCTTTTTTCTTAAAATAATCAAAAAACAACAAAAATAAGTTTTCCTTTAATTAGGTTAGACGGGATCAAAACCCTAATTTCCTTTCGTTCTCCATTCGTCACGCGTTTATTTATTTTTTACAATATTGATGTAATTGCTCATGGGATGTAATAGATTAATTAGGACTTTTTCGTTTATTTATCGTTTTTGTGGGTTTTTTGGCTATGTAATTAATACCTGAAGCCTTCTAATAGCGTAGCTTTATTTTCTGCATTTTTATTTCCGCAAATATTAACTGTTAGATGTATGATATTGGGGTTGCATGACAAGAATGTATGTTAAATTTAAAATGGTTAGAAAACCCTAAATGTGCAAAGATAATAACTTGAAATTGAATCACTCGCACATGCGCACTCCTAAGATATACTCTCACTTCGGTTGCCTTTGGTAAACGATCATTAAGTATAGGATATTTTAGTGGTCGCTCTCTTGTCTAAACAAAGATCAAAGTCCCGTTCGGAAATGTTGCCTCGGAAATTTTGACTTGAATATTTATCTTAAGACATTAGGGTTATTACTAAGACGTCCTAACATTGCTTTAGTGATCGTACGTCCCTTTCGAATTGACCCTTAAAAACTCCAACGACGATGTTACCTACTCACTAATAGTGGGATAGCATTGTCTAAAGGAAATAAGAACAGAAACATTCTCTTTTTTCGAGTAGGTAGATGCTAGTAGGTGTTTTACCCCAAAATTTGCCCTCCCATATTTTTCAAGATTTGTCAAAAGCATGCTTCAAAATTCCCCAAGGGTTGCACAGTTCAAGGGCCTCCTAACAGTCAAATATTAGGGTTTTGGTTATGACAAAGAAAATGAAGTTTCCAAGGGTCCAATCAAGTCCCACATGCCTACAAACATGGTCAAGCATCCTCATACCAAGTTTCAAGACTCACAGCACAAAATTGCACAGTCAAAAACCCTAATCGCACTACAGTCAACTGTAGGGGCAAAATGGTCATTTGACAGTCAAAAGTTCAATTTTTTGGTCAACATCTCATTTTGAAGCCATAAACATCATTTGATCAATGCTTGACCATGATTCTCAAAGCTTGGCTCAAAAAGTCTCAAGATGCAAAAGTTTCCATATTTGGACAGTTGAAAAAGTCAACTGTAACTTGACCAAGGCATAACTTCCACGTGGATTATCAGAAAAATTCCATCCAAAGCTCATTTTGAAGAGAAGTACATTTCCTACAACTCCTCTTCATACTTCAAGTCCAAGAAATGCTCTCACAAAAAGTTATCAATCTCAACATTATAGGTCATTTTCAAAAGTCAACAAAAAGGGACTTTAAGTCAAAGGCCATAACTTTAGATTGGTAAATCAAAATGACATGGGACCAAAGAAATTGGTTAGAGGACTCAAAGGCCTTTCCAAAATGTCCAAGAACATGAGCAAAGATTAAAAATTGAGCAAGTTATGCCTTGTGGAAGTTGGGAAATTTTTGGATATTTTGAAAAGTCAACATTGCTTCAAATGTCTTAAAATTGCTAATGGGCCTCTTTTTCTTCCACAATTCATCATCCAAGGCATGTGCACGACCATTTGGCCCAAAGGGAAGTTTTTTTATCATTTTTATTTATTTATTTGGATTTTTAATTATTAATAATTCATTTAATTAAAATAAATAGGTGAAAAATACTAAACCTAATGTTTTAAATCTTTTTGTGCATGGAATAGGCTTAAGATTTCGTGCATAATCAGATATAGAAAGAATCATGGCAATTGGATATGATTGGCATCAAAAGCATGTGAAAAAGATTGGAAACATTATGCATGAAAATCAAATCTTCCATACATCAATGCATTGATTCTTTGGACAAAAAAACCAACCCTAATCATTCCATACATAAGCATGAAGCCAACCCTAATGCCAAGAACCAAAAAGCTGCGCCAGAAATCCATTATCAAGTTTGAGTTTTTTGACAAATTTTCCAAAACTGAAAACTAGGTTACAGGGCGATTCAAGGCCAAATACATATTCCATTGGCTTGCTGAGACTTCAAGGAAGGAGACTGAATCAATATCATAGCCTGAGACCTTGAGAATTGGTAGTTACAAGTCAAACTGTTTTCACTTTTATGCATAATCGTGTTTTAATATTCAAGCATGTTCATTGCATTTTTTTTATGAAATCTCACTAATTAATTGATTCTGAAACTAACCACATGGTTTGATTGAGTTTTCATACACCATACGCGAAGTTGCCATTGTTGTCTTTTAGGGTTTTCAAAGCTTTGAATTGGGGTTTCCCAGTTAAGGAAAAATTAGAACGTGAGACCCAGACCGTTCAACTCAGCATGCTTGGACGATTTAAAAACACACCTCGCGATTAATTTATGATTAGCAGGGTGCTAATCGCTATTTTTGAACTTGTCACTTAGTGGGGGTTTAAAACCCCCGCTATTCAGTTGTTTTTTATTTCAGGAAAACGCAGGGATGAAGAAGAAGGCTAGGTGGCCAAGCCTGGTTGGTCCATTCAAATTTTCGCGCAGAAAAAGGCACTAATGCTTGTTTTATTTTATAATGATTATTGGTTATATAACATACAAAGAAACAAAGTGGAGCAGTTGGCAAGGCACATTACTGGTAATCCCTGGGACCTGGGTTCGAGCCCCAGGTCCCCATCCCTTTCCATGTTATTTTTATAACAATGCTTCTATGTAATTTCCAAGCTAGCGTCCATCATACACTCCACATCCAGGCCTTCCACGTGCTGGCTGAGATCAATCCAAGGGGCATAACCTGAAGAACATCATGTGCCTTAGTCAACCATGCATATGGGAACGTGGAAAAGTCAACAAGGCCAAAGATCAATGGGCCTGAATTACTGGACTTTACCTCCCAATTTGGGGACAGACCCCCCAAGGTTTGCAATCTTTTATATTTTTTTCATTTTTTTATTTGATTCAATAATTTTTTTTTAATTAATTTCTTTAATTTAGTTTATTTTCATAAAAACATAAAAACAATATAAAAATCAGAAAAAGATAAAAATAAGTATTTTTATTTAATTAATATATGTTTTGTAAATAAAATTTCACCAATTAATTAGTTTTATTCTAGGGTTAATTTTAAAATCTTTTCTTAATAAACCTAAAATTGGTAGAATTAGGGTTTCAAGCATTTTTTATCTTTTTTCCTTTTTCACCATATTAATTATTAATAATTAAATAGTATTTATTTCTATAAATCAAATTGCATGTAAATAATTAGATTAATTTTAGGCTTAATTTTAATATGTTTTTCTTAATAAATAAAAAAATTAGAATTAGGGTTAATTTCTCAATCTCATTTAATTCTCTTATAAAAAAACCATAAATACAAAAAACTAAAAAAATAATTTCTTTTTCCTTAATTGAATTAATTTGTAAATAATAATTTAATTTCATTAAAAAGGGTCCAACGCCCTCGCTTTCAATTTCAATTCAATTCGCGCATTTTATTTCCTTCTTTTAAATATTTATGTAATTCTCCCAAAGCCGTGTAAACTTAATTTCTGGCACTTTACTTTATTTCTTTATTTTCTGTCAAATCGGGTCCTGGATTTTAATTTGGCGATGTAGACCCGCGCCTTTGTAATAGTTTAGAACCTTTAATTTCTGCATCTTTTTTAACTGTTAAATAAATGCATGCAAGAATGAATGGCCTAAAATAAAAAACAAACGCATAGATCACTTTGACATGACAAGACAAAAATAAATGAATCTGACACACAAATCACACACCACCCCTAGGGTACGCCTCACTGTTGCCTTGCCTCGAAAGGTGATCGTCGAGTAGAGGATGTCTTAGTAAGTCCTCATGATCCGGGAACCTGGCATGAGGGTAGCTTCTAAGGTGTCTTCCCATTGCTCCGGTGATCACCATGTCCCGAACCTCGAATTGACCCGAACACCTCCAACGGTGGTGCTACCTACCTCTCAATGGTGGGATGGCACTACTTTAAAGGACATTTACACAGACGAATTCCTTAGGGTAGGTAGACGACTCTAGATACTTGCTCTAATTTCAAAAACAAATCAAAAATACTTTTCACACCAACACATTTTCAAAAAGCTTTCGGAAGCATTTTTTCAAACACTCTTGAGGACCGATACAAGAGTCGAACTGGAATTTTCAAAGAAACTTTTTAAAACCCACAATTGAAAAGCAAACAAACCTTTTTGAAAACACATTGAGCAAGTATCTAAGAGCCCATGGATAACCATGGATAGAAAGGGTGCTAACACCTTCCCTTTCTATAACCTACCTCCCGAACCGAGAGCAATCTCTATAAAGGAATTTTTCTGTGCTTTTGTCCTTTCCATTTGGAGAAAATAAAAGACGGTGGCGACTCTTGCTTCCGCGACATTTCGCGAACCAGCGTTAAACAGTCAGTTCCAGATCCACCGATCACAGTAGGTACTTGCTCAAAACAAACTTTTTCACACCAAACACTTTTTCAAACAAAGTTTTCAAAATAACTTCGTAACACTCTTGAAGACAGAAGCAAGGGTTAAATCGAAGTAAAACAAAAAAAAAATTCAAATCAAACATACACAAGAAATTTTGAAAATGATGAGCAAGTACCTAAGAGCCCGTAGAAAACTACGGATAGAAAGGGTGCTAATACCTTCCCTTTCTATAATCTACCCCCTGTACTCAAAATCTCGAAAAAAGGAATTTTTCTGTGCTTTTTTCCTTTCCATTTGGATAAAATAAAAGTCGGTGGCGACTCTTGCTTACCGCGACATTTTGCAAACACAAACCAACATTTCAAACAGTCCAGTTCTGGCCACCGTATCACACCTTTGATAATGTACTTAACAGTATTGGATAATTCAATGGGGTGTGTGTTGGGGCAGCATGACGAGTCTGGTCAAAAAGAGCATGCAATATACTACCTTAGCAAAAAATTTACTGACTGTGAAACACGATATTCACTGCTTGAGAAAACTTGATGCGCTTTGGCATGGGCTGCTCGCCGGCTGAGACAGTATATGTTGACCCACACTACTTTGTTGATATCTAAGATGGATCCAATAAAATACATTTTTGAGAAGCCCACTCTATCCGGAAGAATAGCAAGATGGCAAATGATCCTAACTGAATACGACATTCAATACACGACCCAGAAAGCAATCAAGGGGAGTGTATTAGCTGATCATTTGGCTCATCATGCCGTGGATGACTACCAGTCCATGAATTTTTAGTTCCTGGACGAGAATATTATGCTAGTAACTGACTATGAAGAACGTGGACCAGATGAAGGACCTAAAGAAGGATCTCGATGGACTATGGTTTTTGACAGAGCTTCGAACGCACTCGGTAATGGAATTGGTGATGTAATCATATCTCCTGAAGGCTGTCATACTCCTTTCACTTCCAGACTATGTTTTAACTGTACCAATAACACGACGGAGTATGAAGCATGCATCATAGGTCTCAAAGCTGCTATTGACCTAAGGATTAAGTTCTTGAGTGTATTCGGGGAATCATCTTTGGCAATAAGTCAAATCAAAGGTGAGTGGGACACGAAGCACCCAAATCCCATCCCTTACAAAGAGCACGTGCTGACATTGCTTCCACACTTTGAAGAGGCCACCTTTGAACATTTCCCACAAGAAGAGAATCAGTTAGCGGATGCGCTAGCTACCATGTCCTCTATGTTCAAGGTCAGGTGGGACAACGAGGCTCCTCGAATCACTATTGAGAGATTGGATGAACCAGCATACTGCTACGAGATCGACACGGAAGGAGGAACAGATAAACCTTGGTTCTATGAGGTGAAAAGATATCTCGAGGCTCAAGAGTATCCCTAGGGGGCATCTGTCAATGATAAGAATTTCCTGAGAAGGTTCACCGCAAAATTCTTCCTCAGTAATGGAATCCTTTACAAGCGCAACCATAACTCTACTTTACTTTGGTGCATAGACAAGAGCGAAGCGGAGAGGATTATGGAAGAATTACATGAAGGTACCTTTGGAACCCATTCGAATGGACATACCATGGCTAAAAAGATCCTACGGGCAGGAAACTATTGGTCTATTATGGAAGCATACTGCTATCAGCATTCACGAACTTGTCACAAATTCCAGATCTATGCTGATAAGGTGCATGTACCTCTGGTTCCTTTGAACATCTTGACGGCTCCTTGGCCCTTCGCAATGTGGGGTATTGACATGATCAGAGAGATTAGAACTACTTCTTCCAATGGGCATCGCTTCATCCTGGTAGCCATTGATTTTTTCACGAAGTGGTCGAAGCTGCCTCTTTTGCTACTGTTACCAAGAATGTTGTGGCGCAGTTTATCAAGCATAACCTGGTCTGTCGGTACGGTGTGCCAGAGAGAATCATCACTGATAATGGTACGAATCTCAACAACATAATAATCACCGAACTCTGTAAACAGTTCAAGATCCAACACCATAATTCTTCCTCTTACCGGCCGAAGATGAATGGCATTGTGGAGGCTGCTAACAAGAACATTAAGAAGATCATACATACAAAGACTGGCATGAGATGTTACCATTTTCTCTTCATGGTTACCGCACCTCAGCGCGTACGTCAAAATGGGCAACACCTTATTCTCTGGTATACAGTATGGAGGTTGTCCTACCAATTGAGGTCCAGATCCCTTCTTTGAGGATCATGAAGGATGCGGGTTTAAACGGGGATGATTGGATCCAGACTCGACTTGATCAACTGAATCTGATTGATAAGAAAGTGTTTACTGCTATTTGTCATGGTCAGATGTACCAAAAATGGATGATCAAGGCTTTCAACAAAAAGTTCAGACGTCAGGTATATCAAGCGGGTGATCTAGTAATCAAGAGCATCATCCTGCCGTAAGGTGATCCCAGGGGCAAATGGACCCCCTCATACGAAGGGCCATTTGTAATCAAGAACATATTTTCTGGTGGAGCCATGATTCTAACCATCATGGATGGTGACGACCTTCCCCACCCTGTGAATGCAGACATAGTGAAAAGATACTACGCATGATTAAAGACCCGCTAGGTCGACTGGCCTAGGAAAAAATAGGGGCATCCCGACGAAACAAAAGGATTCGGGAAAAAATTAGGGACAAAAACAAAAAAATTGTACACCCGGCAAGTCAAAAACCTGGAAGGGCGGCTTGGGCAAAAAAGGTTATCCCGGTGGACTGAAAACCCGAAAGGGGGGTCCAGGCAAAAATTATAGATTTAAGGTGTATAACTATGTCTCGTTGGATCACCTTGTAATCAAACTTCAGTATCAGACTATCAAACTTAAGCGATACCGATCAATCCAGTCAACTTCGGACAAGCAGCGAAGAGATGAGACGCTCGAAGGCATAAGAGCAATAGCAGAATTGAAACTCAATGGGATCATTATACATAGTTGTTTTCTCTTTGTATATAACTTTGTATAAACCCTTCTTGCGATGACATTTTCTTACTAGAATGTCTGTCTCCTTGTACATAAACGCCTTTTATAGGCAAACTTCAAAAATCAATACAAATTAGTTCTTGAAAGTTAAAAACTACTTGTTTTCTATTTTTCTGTTTTGTTTTGTAAAAACATCCAGTGATTATTTGTGGCATATGCATATTAAATATGATTACTGTTTGCAAATATTTACATAAAGAACAGAAAGACAATTGCTAATGGCTTAAGGAACAAAGCAATGTCTGAAACCAGTCCTAGTCTCTACAGTTTTTTTCCCAGACAGGAATTACCTTCTCTGGCAGAATTCTTCAGAGATTTGAAATCCTTGATTTCCAGTTGAGTTTATTTTTGTCCCCGGCAGTTTATGAAGCCTCATCCCTGCAGAGTAAAATGACCGAAGTATGACCTCTCATTCCCCACAGAGCTTTATAATCTCTGGCAGCTTTCAAATCTTCATCCCCATTAGAGTTTATTTCTCTGGAAGCAGAAGATCATCCTTAACAAAGTTCCTTTTTCCTAGCTACTGAATATTCCCCAGTAGAGTCTCCAACATAATTCTTTTCTCACTATGGAATATTCCAATAGAAGAATTCTTCTCCCTCAGTGGAACACTCCCCAAATAGAGCATCTTCTCCCCAGTGGAATATTCGCAAGCAGAAGTACTTGTCTCCTCACATATTCATTCTTAAACAGAAGACAAAAAAATCCCAGCCGAGTATTCTCAAACAAAAAGAGGAAATCCTCGACAAATCATCTCTACTCATCATCTCCAGCGGAAGTAGAAGAACCACTTTTTCTACAACAGTCAGGAATTCTATTTCCAGTACTCTCCAGCAATAGTCCGGGAGTTATTTTCCTAGACTGGGAAGCATCGTAATAGCATCCCTTGTTCATACATCATGGCATGCGCATACACATCGCATACAACATAATCTCATTTATTTTGAGAACATCATCACAATGCATTTCATAAATCATGACATTGCATATGACTAATCCTTTACCTTTTCAGGGAAAGGTCAAATCAACAAATACCTTTGACTACTTATGTGACCTAGTAGTCTTCTCAAAAGCCACGTATAACAAAGGGTTATCTCAGGATCTTCCTCAGATGCCCTCACAAGACCTTCTCTAGTTCAGATCACCACTAAGATCTCTCTGATTTCTATTCCAGATGAAGATATTCCAAGACTTTTGTCTGGTTCAGCGGAATCGATGCTAAGATTCTTCTGATTTCCATTCTAGTCAAAGTTAATCCAAAACCTTCTCTGGTTCAGTTAGATCGACACTAAGATCTCTCTGATTTCCATGCCAGTTGAAAAAACTACAAAGCCTGGGTTTCGACCAGATAATAGTATGAGGTGTTGCGAAGCCTGGAATCCGACCAGATAGTATTTCACTCCTTCAAAGACACTGTGAAGCCTGGGTTTCGACCAGATAATAGTATAAGGTGTTGTGAAGCCTGGAATCCGACCAGATAGTAGTTCACTTCTTCAAGGACACTGTGAAGCTTGGGTTTCGACCAGATAACAGTATGAGGTGTTGCAAATCCTGGAATCTGACCAGATAGTAGTTCACTCCTTCAAAGACACTGTGAAGCCTGGGTTTCGACCAGATAACAGTATAAGGTGCTGCGAAGCCTGGAATCCGACCAAATAGTATTTCACTTCTTCAAGGGCACTGTGAAGCCTGGGTTTCGACAAGATAACAGTATGAGGTGTTGTGAAGCCTGGAATCCGACCAGATAGTAGTTAACTTCTTCAGACACTATGAAGCCTGGATTTCGACCAAATAACAGTATAAGGTACTACGAAGCCTGGAATCCAACCAGATAGTAGTCCACTTCTTCAAACACTGTGAAGCCTGGGTTTCGACCAGATAACAATTTAAGTTGTTGCGAAGCCTGGAATACAACCAGATAACAGTTAACTTCTTCAAACACTATAAAGCCTAGAATCCAACCAGATAGCAGTTTATTCTGTCAATTACTATGAAGCCTGGACTCAACCAGATAATAGTATACCTCAGATTCAAGTTGAAGCCTGGACCCGACCAGATAACAACTTAATTTCTTCAAATTATCGAAGCCTAGATACGACCAGATAATGGTATGCCTCATATTCAAGTTGAAGCATGGACCCGACCAGATAACAGCTTAATTTGTTCAAGTCACTGAAGCCTGGATTCCGACCAGATAACAGTTTGAGTTGCTGTGAAGCCTGGAGCACGACCAGATAATGGTTTAATCTTATTTCCCTAGTAAGTCACTATGAAGCCTGGAATATGACCAGATAGCAGTCAGCCTTATCATCCTCAACAAGTCACTGCAAAGCCTGGATCCTAACCAGATAGCAGTTCACTTCAGTCTCTTCAGTCAAGAGATATTCCCCAATAGAGTAATGGACAACCGAGGTTCCTAGACTTTATTCCCATGATAAACATTTCCCAGCGGACTCTTCCTCATACAGCAAGAGCCAGAATCCCCACAAGGAGAATTCTTATGAAGTCAGCATCTATTTTGGATGGCATCTTTAAGCCCATCTCCGACGATTCTCCATCATGCTCCTTATATGGCATCTTTAGGCCATCTCCGACATGGAATTTATAAACTCATTCCTGATATTACCTACACATTCAGGTATCATTTCAGACGAGTGCAAATTTCTGGGCACTCTAGTGTTCAATCATCTTCCACCTTCAGATCACGAAAGGCAGACAAGCCAATCTATATCTTCAGGTTTAAGAAGATTGAACAGGAGAAATTGTTGTACCCCAAAATTTTCCCTCTCATTTTACTCAACACATTCCTATTGAGATCCTCAACTTCCCCCAAGGATGCCCAAGAATTGATTAGACAAATTCTCCTCTTAAGGCAATGAACCCCCGACTAGGGTTTCCATTTTCATCAAGATGTTTGAGCTCAATGGTCTCAAATGCTTCCCATGGTCCTAACATGTCCTCAAGATCATCCATGCCAAGATTCATGCTTTTCTCAATAAGTTTGCTCAGACAATTGCTCAAGTATTGGAAAATCAACTATGTTAGGTCAAAAGTCAAATGTGACCTATATACAATCAAACTTCAAGATTTTTGGTCAACATCAACATTTTGAAGTGATATCCATCATTTGATCAAAGGGTGATCATGATTCCTCAAGAAATTCTCCTAATTCATCAAAAGTCAAAAATAGCACATTAGGGTTTCTATAGGAAAAGTCAACCAAACTTTGGCCAAGCATAACTCTCTCATAATTTATCATAAATTTTCCAACCAAAGCTTATTTTGAATAGAATACAATTCCCTACAACTTCTCTTCAGCCCTCAAGTCCAATAAATGCACCATTTAAAAGATACAAGTCCATACATTACAGGTCATTTTTAGAAAGTCAATAAAAGCCACTTTTTTCCAACACCTTTAACATCAAGATAACATCTTCAAAAGCAAAATTGATTAAAATATGGATTTAAGTAGACATCTTGTCCTTTCCAAAAAGTACAAGATCATTATCATGAGGTAAAAATTGAGCAAGTTATGGCTTGCCCAAGTTGGGAAAATTTAGGAAATTTCAAGAAATATGCATTGGGCAAATTTGAATTTTTAAGGCAATGGCTCAAATTCTTGAACTTCAAACATATTTATAAGACCATAGAGGACTCCTAAAAACATTTTTGCATAAACTTGACTTTATTTGCATTTTATATTAATTTTATTTAATTAAAAATCAAATAAATCAAGATTATTACAAATAATATGTTTAAGGCTTGCTTTAATGCATGGAGGGGTCCCAATTTTCGTGTACAGCAAGGCCAAGATGTTTTCACTCATTCAAAATTCAAAAATGGATAAAATCCCATGACTTTGGCCAAGGTTACAAATGGCCATTCATGGCATTCAAGAGCTTGACCATAGTAGTTACAAACATGGAATTTTCGTGTTCTCTCACCACTCTATATAAACAAGCTTTTGGAAAGCATCAAACAGAGATAAATGACCTGGAGAACCCCTCCCCAATTTGCAAAAAAAAAACACTAAGTTGTCAAATTCGAATTTCCACTTCCAGCTTGTTTCAGTCCCAAACAAGTATCAAAACACGTTTCTGGAAGTCCCCTGGATCGATTCCAATCATCACCAAGCCTCAAAACAGTCTGAAGCACGTCATCACTACCTCACGCTTTGCATTTTTATTTTGAATCTGATTTCTTTGATTTATGTAATATAAACACATTTTGATCATGCATTATTGACCACTCTTATATTTGCTAGCTATCTGCATGATTAGATTCAAGTTTTGGTGCAGGAATCTAGTATCACCATTTTTAGGGTTCCAAGCTTAAATTTGAGATTTTTGGAAATAGCCAAAATTGGACCTAACCAAGGGTCTCTGCGTGATTAGGAGGTTGAGGCCAATTCATCCATGGCCTCACCATAAATTTATCATGCGTATTTTTGCTTGTTTTGATTTATAGGTGCTATAGTGACAGACAAAAAACTGTCACTATAGGTTATAGTCTAAAACGACGGACGGAGGAGGAAGAAGATTAGGTGTCAGTCCCCCACTAGAGGATTCAAATTAGCGCGCATTTTTGTTTTTTTCTCAGATAATGTTTGTTTTTTATATATAATATATTAATGTTATTATATGTTTGAATGACCAAGACAGCTCAGTTGGTAAGCTAGCGCATGTGTAAAGGAGAGGACCTGGGTTCGAGCCCCAGATCCAGCAGTTTATTTTTTCTAATAATTATTCAACAGATCTAACGCATCTCCTAGCCAAGCATCCACCATAAGTCTTTAGATTCCACCCTTTGGATCATCTCAAAGCAGATCCAATGCTCCAGAATTGAAGATCCATGGGGCAATCCCTGAAGACTGATTACACTGGAATGCGCTGGCATTTGGGCCAGCGCCTTTGGGCTTTACAAAATTTCCATTTCACACCTCCCAGTTGGCCAAACAATACCAGGCCCATTCATTTATTTTTTGGTCTTTATTTCTTTATTATCATTTTATTTTAATTGTCTTAAATTCATTTTCTTTAATAATTAAAAAATCAAAAAAATCAATAAATAGAATTAGATTTGATAATTAAAATTAATTTTCTGAAGAAAAAAATTAATTAATTTGATTATTATAACTTGATAATTTTTATTAAATAAAAATTGATTAGATTTAGGTTAAGTTTTCAAATATTTTTAACATAAAAAAAAAATGACAATATTTTCTCTTTAATTGATAAGTTTTTTTTAAGACTTGGATTTTATTCCCGTCTTATTTTTTCCGCGCGCTTATTATTTTCATTTTACTTTCCAATAAATGTAACTGTTAATGGTTTGTAATAGTTATAAATTAGGTTTTCATTTACTGTTTTTATTTACCACTTTCCCCCAAGTTTGGTTATGTAACCCCCTCCCCAAAGCCTTGTAATAGCTAGGTTTAAGATTCTCACATTTTATTTTTTCGCCACTATTAACTGTTAGATGTATGGATAATAGGATTATATGCAAAAGATAAATCAAATGTTTAAAACAGTAGAACACCCTAACTGTGCAAAGATAAATAAACTGAAATCAAACACTTGCACATGCTCACCCCTAGGGTATCTCCCACTTAGGGTGCCTCGGAAATACGGTCACTATTCTCGAACGTGAGAATTCTTAGTGACTGTCCTCTAATTCAGAGATCGCAAGTCCCTTTGGAAGGTTGCCTCGGTAAAACAAAATGTGATCTTAGAACTTTAGGACAGTTACTAAGAGATCATGCCTTGTTGCCTTAAGTGACCATAATCGTCCCTTTCGATTCTCCCTTAAACTCCAACGATGGAGCTACGTACTCCTTAATAGTATGATAGCGCTGTCTAAAGGAAATGAGAAAACGAACAGTCTTTTTCGAGTAGGTAGAAACTTTTAAGTACTTGCTCAAAACAATCAATTTTTCACACTTACACTGTCAAATATTTTTCAAACAAAGTTTTCAAAAACGCTTTATCACACTCTTGAGGACTGATACAAGGGTTACCATAAAGTGAAACGCCGCACTAAGGCATTTTTAAAACTTTTTAAAACACACAAAAGCAATTTAAAAATGAGCAAGTACCTAAGAGCCCATGGAAAACCATGGATAGAAAGGGTGTTAACACCTTCCCTTTCTATAATCTACCCCACGTACTTATAAACATCTCGAAAAAGGTTTTTTCTATTCTTTTTCCCTTTTCCTTTGTTGGATAAAATAAAAGACGGTGACGACTCTTGCTTACCGCGACATTTGCGAATGCAAACGCAAAACCAGTATTAAACAGTCAATTCTGCCACCGTATCACACTCTCAAAAACTCTTAAACTCTCAAGATTCTCAAACACTAAACAAACTCTCAAACCCAGAATCACTAGAAACACAACACTTGTTTCTTTTCTCTTTCGAATCCATAAGAAACTCAATGCTTGTTTCCTTTCTTTCGAATCCAGCATTAGAAACACTACCCTTGTTTCTTTCCTTCGAATCCAGGAACACTCGGGGCAGCTACTCAAGGTCCATCACACATGTTCCAGCTTCAAGCAAGGTAAGTCCTCTTAACCTTAAGCTTTTCGTTTCAAGCATAACATGTAAATAATTATTTCCTTTCGTTTCAAACATAACATATAGATAATCATTTTCTTTCGTTTCAAACATCATCATTACCCTTTGGTTTGTTTCGTTTCCACCTTCTCTATTTGTTTTCGTTGCTAATCTTATGGCTTGTTTTCTTTGTTTATCAAACATGTTTTAAGAACTAACTTGGCAATGGAACAATATTAGCATGGCCACAACCCATGCTGCTATTTAAACCTAAACGAAAGAAAACAGGAAGAAGGATGCGTGAATCAAAGCCTTAGGCTTCGCCCCATGCTATTATTTGATCACAACTGTAAAGAAACGAAAACACAAGTGGTGTGAATCGAAGGTTACAGACTTCGATCCACATTGACTTCCAGGCTCATTCGAAAGAAGTAGGAGAAGTTTAAATCAAAAGATGCATGCACATGCTGACTTTCAGGCTCATTCGAAAGAAGCAGAGGAAGGGTGAATCGAAAGATGCCTACACATGCTGACTTCCAGGCCAAATCGAAAGAAGCCATGAAGAGCAGAATCGAAGGGTGCATCCCTCCTGGATCGAAGAGCTTTTTTCTTTCTTTTATTTTGTTTTGTCTTTATATTTTCTTGCTATTCAATATGGTTGTAATAGTGTAGGATATTTATTTTCTGCGTTTTTATGGTTTTATATAAATGTTAGTAATTAGGATGTATGGCAAGATAAAACCAACAAGTAGACAACCCAAAAATCAAAGACAAAAATGCATGCAATCAAACACACTTTTCACACATGCACCTCTTGGATAATCTCACTTGTTGCCTCAAAAAATAGTCATGTTCCTCAAATATGGGCGTTTTAGCAAAGACCCTCGATAAAAGATCGTAATCCCTCGATGACCCTCAATGTTGCCTTCGGTATACAATCTAGTCCCTAATGAAATTGCTAAAATGTCCCATAGGTTGCCTTCTATGACTATACAAACGACCCACACCCGTCCCTTCACATCCAACGATAGGGATTCTTACCAAATCAATGGTAAGATAGCAACATCTAAAGGAGGAGGAAAAGAACACTAGACCTTTTGAGTAGGTAGGATGCTCATAGTTGTTCGCTTTCTGACAACAAACAAAATCATTTTCACACCAACTCTTTCCATTGAAACATTTTCAAAAGAAAAAGCTCTTTGTACGCATTCTTATAGAAACGAGAGTCATTACAAAGGCACTTTTCAAAACCACTTTCAAAAACATCTTACACAACAAACATCTTTTTGAACTATTTTCAAAACCAACACCTTGTATGCATTCTTATAGAGATGAGAGTCATTACAAGGACGTTTTCAAAAATACTTTCAAAACCCACCATAAAGCACATTTTCAAACAAAGCAAGTGATCTAGCGAGAAACTAAGAGCCCATAGATAACTACAGATGAAAGGGTGCTAATACCTTCCCTTTTCATAACCTACCCCCCAAACTCAAGAAAACATATCTAAAGGTATTTCCTGTTCTTTTCACCCTTTCCTTATTGGATAAAAGAAAATTCGGTGGCGACTCTTGCTATCCGCAACAATTGCAATCAAACCCAAAACACCAAGTCAGTTCTCCCACCGTATTACAGAAGGCGACTCTACTGGGGATTGTAGAAACTTAAAAGTGGGGTTACCTTAGGGCTAGATCACCTTTACTTGCTTTCCTTGTTTGATTTGCTCGCTTTACATTTTTGGGTCCTTGTTTGGGTTATTGTTAAAGATCCTACATCCGGATCTGGGGCACCTTTTTAGGTAAGTAGAAATAAATCATGGAGGTTGTACGGCATAAACCGATATGAAAGAAGTGATAGCTACATTAGCGTGATAATTTGGCTTGTACTAATGTTCCTTGAGTCATTTAAGGATAACATTAGGCTTCCTTATAGTATCATTAAGCGCTAACTGACCTTAGAACCTTTAGTTGAAAAACTTGGCCATTAGGAAGTAGTGAGATAGTCAGCTTTGGTTCCGACTGAAGATTGGTTGATACTCGATGCTATGCTCATTGAGATCGGACTTTTGGGATATCTCGGCCGCAAGAAAAGATTGATTGAGTTGAGACAATGCCTAAAAGAAAGGTCGGTGATATTGAGATCCCCTAGAACCCGGTTACTATTACTAGGACAGGTTAAGCCAACTAAACTTCAAGAGTGTATTTACCTGTAAACTCCATGCAAGCCTAAACCTAAGGACTTGTCTGCTTTATGTGTATATGATTATTTATACATAACGACTTGCTTGCTTTGCATGCTTGTACATGACATCATAACATCATGCCATAGAATTTTTTAATAACCATTTCAAGGATCTCAAGGGCCTATGATGCAGGGTTATGTTGAACCAAGCATTTATCAAGTGGCAAGAGGATTTATTATCCTCTAATCAAACATCGTCAAAGACCAAAGCACGATAATAAGAGTCAAGGGCTATGACCCACTTGACATGGTGAGCTTGATTCTCATGGAAGGACATCCACAAAAATGAATGGTGTCGCCATCCCATTTGGCGAATAAGAGGTGTCATTTGTTACAGCATAGGCTCAGGCTACGTGACAGCCTTTGGGATTCCTTTCTTTATTGCATGCAAGGCCATTGGAGTTGATGGGTGGAGTCTTACACAAAACATGTATGTGTGCAGAATAGGGCCAGGATAGGTGGCAGCCTATGGGGTTTCATAAGCCCATGCATGTATCACGATTGGACAGTAAGGGAGGCGCCATCTCACTTGGCGAAAGAGTACAAAATGGAATGGTGTCGCCACCCCATTTGGCGAATAAGAGGTGGCATTTGTTACAGCATAGGCTCAGGCTACATGACAGCCTTTGGGATTCCTTTCTTTATTGCATGCAAGGCCATTGGAGTTGATGGGTGGAGTCTTACACAAAACATGTATGTGTGCAGAATAGGGCCAGGATAGGTGGCAGCCTATGGGGTTTCATTATTGCATGTAATATTATTGGCAGCCTTGGGGGGTTGCATCCCTTACTTAATTGAAATTTTTAGCCTTACGTTTAACATAACATTGATTCACATAATCTGTCAAATCTTCCAACCTTCGAATCAGTCATCAAACCTTCAAACATTCCAGCATTCATACCTTCATACAATCAATAAACCTCAAACATTCCAACCTTCAAACCTTAAAACAATTCTACGCAATGGCCTCTTCACCACAATTTGTCGTCAAAGCACATTTCAACGGTGAGACATACATTTGTCCCACAGTTGGGTTTTTGTTTAGAAACACCGATAACGTTCTATTTCTCTTAAACGGGAAAGCCAATTTCTCGTACTTCAAGAAAAGATTGGAGGCCAAACTTGAATGAGGCCCGGTATCCCAGATATTTTATCAGAATCCAGTTTTTTTGGAAACAACCAAGTAATTTTTTATAAGGTTGAAGTTCAAGATGACGAGGATCTCCAGAATATGATTTCCAGCCATGTCTATTCTGGATACGACTCTATTGAGTTGTACGTTTTGCTTCAAGAGCCTCCGGTGACACAGGAGGTAGAGCCTCCGGTGACACAGGAGGTTGATCCTTTGGAGAATGAACAAGATGAGGTAGATGCAGTTGATGATGAAGAAGAAGATAATGAGTTAGAGTTTGATGAAATGGTGAACGATGATTCTGACGATGATGGCATCCCTAGTATTCCTACAGACAAAATCTACACACCACCTCCGCACATGACAAACTTCAACATGGGCGGAGATGAACCTTCTACTGACTTATTTTTCAAACCGTATATGCAGTCGGATGAAAATTTAAAAGAGAAGGACAAGTTTCGTAACAGAGAGGAATGCATCAGGGCCATTAAAAAATTTCACATGCTCAACTCGGTTGATTTTAAGGTGGGTCGTGTCAACCCGGAAAGGTACAAGATCAAGTGTGTCCACCCTGACTATATGTTCAAGTTGACCGCATCATACAGATTAAGGGGTGACTGCTGGGTCATAGGTTCCATGACTACCCACACTTGTGTAAGTTCCACTCAATCACAGGACCACCGAAAACTCAACCATGATCTAATCTGTCAAGAAATCCTACCCCTGGTCAGCAACAACCCATCTTTGAAGGTGAAAACAATCATCTCCCACATCACCACGGTTTTTAACTACACTCCGTCTTACCGTAAGGCGTGGTTAGCAAAGACTAAGGCGATTGAAAGGGTGTACGGAAACTGGGAGGAGTCATACCGAGAACTTCCCTGCTACCTGAATGCACTCAAGACATATTCTCCAGGTAGTGTTTATGTTCTGGAAACATTTCCAGCATACGCCCAAGATGGTAGTCTACTGCATGGCAACAGAATATTCAGTCGCGTGTTTTGGGCATTTCAACCATGCATCACAGGGTTTGCATCATGCAAACCAATTCTACAAATTGACGGGACTTGGTTGTATGGGAAGTACAAAGGCACGCTATTGATGGCAGTTGCACAAGATGGCAACAACAACATTTTCCCCGTTGCGTTTGCCCTTGTCGAGGGGGAGACCGGTGGTGCTTGGAGCTTTTTCCTGAAAAATCTTCAGACACACGTGGCTCCTCAACCAGATCTCTGTTTGATCTCGGACAGACATGCCTCCATTGAAAGTTCCTACAATAATCCAGCAAATGGTTGGCATGACCCTCCTTATACGCATGTCTATTGCGTCAGGCATATCGTCCAGAATTTCTCGAGGGAGGTCAAGGACAAAACATTGAGGAAAGCGGTTATGAATACGGGATATGCATTGACACAAGCCGGTACGTGGATCGACAATATTTCGGTCGAAAAGTGGACTAGGTCATACGACAATGGCCAAAGATGGGGGCATATGACAACGAATCTTATTGAATCAATGAATGGGGTATTCAAGGGCATACGAATCCTACCAATCACTGCCTTGGTAAAATCTACGTATTTTAGGATGGTTGCGTTATTTGCCAAAAGAGGTGAAATGTGGAATGCGGTGTTGCAATCAGGACAACTATGGAGTGAAAGCTGCATGAAATACATTAAGGCTGAAAGTGCTAAAGCCAACACTCACATGGTTACACGGTTTGACCGACATAGCCACAACTTCATTGTGAAAGAGATAATCGACCACAATGAAGGCCTGCCAAGACAAGAATACAGGGTCATTTTACCTTCTCAATGGTGCGATTGTGGCAGGTTTCAAGCATTTCGTATGCCTTACTCTCATGTCATTGCCGCTTGTGCTCATACCCATCAAGACGCGCTTCAACTGCTGTCAAACGTTTACAAATCTGAAACGTTGCTCATTGTTTACAACAACAACTTTCCTTTGGTGGCAAAACCGGATTATTGGCCTGAATACAACGGCGATATAGTTTGGCACAATGACCAAATGCGAAGGAACAAGAAGGGTCGTCCCAAAAGTAGGCGCATCACAACAGAAATGGACGATCTTGACAGGTTGGAAAGAAAGTGTGGTTTATGCCGTCAGGTCGGACACAATCGCAAAAACTGTCCGAATCGGGCGTCTGGCTCGACCACATAAATATTGTAATACAATAAATCTTTTCAATATTTGTGTTGTAAACATTAGGGTTTTCCGTTAACAGATTTTGCTACAATTAATAAAACGCGTACAACAATGATTAACGATATTCAATCTAGGAAATTACAACTGTTAACGCAATTTCATCTGACCCATGCATTATCAGCATTACATCACTGTCTGTTTTGACTTCCTCCAACCACACATTAGGTCTTCCTGTCGCATGCGAGTTTGTTGTTTTTTTCGCTGGATCCTTCGAATTTTTCCCCCCTCCGCGATGTCTCCATCTAGCCACCGCATCAACTCCCGCTTCAGACGCTCCATGGAGTGAATGTGCCAGAATTTCATTTTCATCGCAGGTTTCGTGGCGGAGAATATAACGTAACCATCTCTGCTAAAAATCATAGGCAACGTCATTACACAAATAACGGAGTACAAAATAAAAATACAGTGCGAGAAAGTGTGAGAAATTTCGAAGAAACTGACGAATTATTTATAAAACAGCATTTTGCCCTAGTTTTGCCCTAGGCGCCAAGTGAGATGGCGCCTCCTCTCATTTTTAAGGAGCATGCGCCATCTCACTTGGCTAAAAGCCAAGGGAGGCGCCAAGTGAGATGGCGCCTAGGGCAAAACCCTAGGTGGAGGCGCCAATTGAGATGGCTCCTCCTTTGTGGAGCCATCTGAAACATGGTTATTTGCGTAATTTTTTCCGAAACCCGGTTATTTGCGAAATATTATTTTAATACATGGTTATTAATTAAAAAAATTCACAAATCCTCAACAACATGAAAAATGTTGCAAAAATGACTGCTTTCCAAAAAACTTAACTTGTCTGAACCATCACCAATACGTCATTCCAAACTCAATTGGAGTTCAAATGCACAATTAAATGAGTTTAGGACGGGAGAACATCATGAAGAATGGGAGGGTACAAATACACTTTGAGCCTTATCCTTTGTTTCTTAAACCGTGAACCAAGCCACGCTACAACCCTTCAAAATTCCTAATTGAAGCATGGGTTAGTTCAAAAGCATATTGTTACAAAAGGTATCCTGACTCCTATAAAGCTTTCCTCTAAATCCTAAGTTGAATTCACATTCTTACAAAAATTATTTTATTTTCTGAAACGCATTTTTAAAACTTCAAGACAAGCATAAACTTTGCATTACTTTGAATATCGCAGTTTGCATATAGCTAATTGTTTGACAGCGGAGAAATTCACACGATGAATATCCAGCGAACAAAAACTCTCTCAGTGAACAAAATCACTTCAGATGGGATGACACTTCCAAATTACAAAACCTCCCATAAGCAAGGGGGCATGACATGTCACTGTCCAACTCGTCTGGGGGCAGTCAAGTCGAGATTCCAAGAAATCTCTCAAGAAATGCTGAATATACCAGGGGCAGATCTGCATCTGAGTCACTTGGGGCATTGAACATGAATTCCTGCAAAGGGTTATGTACGGTCAAGCAAACATTTTCTGACAGTACTACAACACCTACCACTAGGGGCAGTGACAAATCTCCCACAAAGTCTTTTTCATAGGATGATCTTCATAAAGTTGGATCCAAGCAATCCCCAGCCAAAGCTTCAATCTCTGAAAAATTCTCCCCAACTAGGTTGATCTCAAGAATCCTCGAGGAGTTCTACTTAAGGAAAACACCTCTCCAGCAGATTAGCAACAGGGTTTATTTACCCCAACAAACTATAGATTCCCCAGTTTGATTTTGTATTTTCGACTACTACAAATCAAGGGACCATGACCCCTCTTCCCCGATAGACTTTTCTACAATCCCCAGTGAGTTGCTGCAAAGCTTGGGAGACAACCAGATAGCAGTTAACTTCTTTGTCCCCAACAAGTTGCTAACTTCCTTTCTCTTCCATCCAGAGATAATTCCCCAGTAGAGCAACGGACAACTAAGACTCCTGAACTCCTTTCCCCAAGCAGGAATCAACACTCTCCATAGAGTTTCCCTCAAACAAATTCAATATTCCCCAACGTAGTTCTCTTCAAACAAAAAAACAGGAATCCCCAACAGAAACATTCTAAAACAAGTTCTGAAGGTGTGCATACTCTTCATCCCCAACGGCCGTCCGGGATTCAGCTTCCCAAAACTCCCCAACACTTGTCAAGGATTTATTTTCCAAGACAAAATTACATTTCAACAACATTCATAGCATATGCATATGAAACACATATAGCACAATCTCATTCATTTTTAGAAACACCATTATACCATGCATTTCATACATCATGACATTGTATGCAGCTAACTCTTTACCTTTTCAGAAAAGATCAATCAACAGATAATTATCATCAATAATTTTCAACAAGTTCCAGATTAATACCTGAAACAAGACAGGAAAACCATCTACATGAGCAGACTGAAGATTAATACTTGTGACAAGCCAGGAAAACTATCTTTCTCTCTAAGGTCAGAGATTAATACCTGAAACCAGTCAGGGAAACTATCTCTATGACCAACAAAAACAATTTCTAGATTAATACCTGAAACAAGACAGAACAATTATCTGAGGATAACTGATTGTAGATTAACTCCTGAAACAAGCCAGGACAATTATCTACACAACCAGCTCAAGCAATCCTACACGAGATCCTTCTCATACACTCTCCTAGAAACAATTTAGCTGCGATCCAGATACGACTGACATTCTGATACTTAATCCATATTCCCTCTAGAAACGGTTCAGATGCGATCTAGATACAGATGACATTCTGATACTTACTCCAAATTTTCTCCTAGAAGCAGTTCATATGCGATCCAGATACGGATGACATTTTGATACTTACTCTAGATTCCCTCTAGAAATGGTTCAGATGTGATCCAGATACGGCTGGAATTCTGATACTTACTCCTGATTCCCTCTAGAAACAGTTCAGATGCGATCCAGATACGGTTGACATTTTGATACTTACTACAGATTCCCTCTAGAAACGGTTCAGATGTGATCCAGATACAGATGCCATTATGATGCTTACTCCATATTCTCTTCTAGAAACCATTCAGATGCGATCCAGATACGGATGATATTCTGATACTTACTCCAGATTCCCTCTAGAAACGATTCAGATGTGATCCAGATACGGCTGACATTCTGATACTTACTTTAGATTCCATCTAGAAACGGTTCAGATGCGATCCAGATACGGATGACATTCTGAAACTTACTCCATACTTCTTCTAGAAACGTTTCAGATACGATCCAGAGAAAAATATTACTCTGATACTTATTCCAGATATTTCTCAAATACAATCCAGATACGGATGTCATTCTGACACTCATTCAGCATATTTCTCAAATACAATCCAGATAGGATCCAGATACGGATGTCATTCTGACACTCATTCAACACATTTCTCAAATACAGTCCATATACGATCCAGATATGAATGTTATTCTGATACTCATTCATCATATTTCTCAAATATAGTCCAAATACGGATGTTATTCTGACGCTCATTCAGTACATATTTTAGATACGAGTCAGATACGAGTCAGATACGATCCATTTATAGATATTATTCTGATACTCACTATATTTATTGTTTCAGTATAAATCGACCAGAGATTTATTCTGATACTTCTTCCAACTTTTGTCAACAATCACTTTTGGGTAGCATCTATAAGCCCATCTCCGACAACTCTCCATCATCTCTCCAAATGGCATCTTTAATCGCATTCCTACACAATCAACCACCATATCATCAAGTGCAAATTTCTGGGCACTCTAGTGTTCAATCATCTTCCACCTTCAAGTCACGAATGGCAGACTCGACAATCTAACTCTTCAGGTTTAAGAAGATTGAACAGGGGCAGCTTTTGTACCCCAAAATTTTCCCTCTCATTTCTCAAGGCACTTCTCACAAGGATTCTCAAAAATTCAAGCTTACACAGGTACAATTGGATTTTCCAGCATCAAGTTAAAGAGGAAACTGTTAAAAAAGGGCAAAGCAGATAAAAATAATTTGTTTGACAAAATTGGAGAAAAAAATAAGTTTACTTCGATTCACAAGGCTTCGATTAGACTTTGGTCTTCTTCAAGCCTTCTTAGATTTCCCTTGCTTCATTTGGACTTTAGTCTCTTTCAAGACTGCTTCGATTGGACTATGGCATCCTCCATGCCTCCTTCGATCCATAAGACAATAACATCCTAGATGCTAGCTTCGATCCACAGGGCATGCAACGCCTATCTTCAACTAGCTTCGACTGGGCATTTGAAACAACCTCCTTCGATTCAGAAAAGGAAGGGCCTCCTATTGGTGTCCTTCAATTCAGAAGGTACTGGCTTTATACTAGCTTCCTTCGATTCAGAAGGAAATGACCTTCTGAGTGTTTTCCTTTGATTAACAAAGCAGGGACCTCCTGCATGCAAGTATCGTTTGGGCATTTGGGCCTCCTGAATGCAAGCTTTGATTACACCGATGACCCCTTACAAGTTGGCTTTTGGTGCACATGGCAATGACCTTCTGAAAGCTCCCTTCGATTCAAAAGGAAATGACCTTTTGAAAAGCTTCCTTCGATTTAGAAGGAAATGATCTTCATACAAGATTCAAATGAGTTTTATTTCCCTTTGAAACAAAGTCCTTCCATTGCACCATTGACCCCTTACATGTTTGCCTTTGACACCACAAATCCAGGTTTTCCTTCATGCCAGCAGGCACAAGGCAATGGCCTCATGCAGCTGTCTTTCGATTCATAAGGCAGTGGCCTTCTGAAATATTTCCTTCGATTCAGAAGCCATTGACCTCCTGTTGGCTTACCTTGACTCACGAAGTCAAAAACACTTTATACGCAAGCTTCGATTGGGCAGTGGCTACTTTCACGCAAAGCTTCGATTGGAATATTAGTTTCCTTTGAGGCCACATACTTCGAATCCAATTTTGAACCCTTCGAGAAAGATTGGTTGAAGAACAAATATCATAGCCTTATCCTACAAATCTCACTTGTCAGGCTATGTTACTTGCAAATCTTTACATAATCAGAGACTTACATAAGTTTGTGATACATTATGCAAAGATTCGAAGCTTTATCCACTAGATAATACCATTCTTGGATGAAATGGAAAAAAGCTACGTACCCTTTTTTTCATAAAGAGTACTTTAATCACAAAGTTAGCTTCCAATCTGATTTTTGTCTGAACACAAGTAATGACAAAAGCATAAGTCAAATCCCCTACACCCACCAAACATCAGGTCCCCACTTGTACTTGAAAATTGATTTAACTTGTTCTTTTTCGTTTTCATATTTTTATTATTTTACAAAGCTTACCACTTAAACACCTTTAACCTTTTCTCTATAAATAGAGAAACAATTTGCAAGCTGAAGTGGACTTTTAGGTGGCGTGGAAAAAATCATCAAACTCTCAAAAACTCTTAAACTCTCAAGATTCTCAAACACTAAACAAACTCTCAAACCCAGAATCACTAGAAACACAACACTTGTTTCTTTTCTCTTTCGAATCCAGAAGCAACTCAATGCTTATTTCCTTTCTTTCGAATCCAACATTAGAAACACTACCCTTTTTTCTTTCCTTCGAATCTAGGAACACTCAGGGCAGCCACTCAAGGTCCAGCACACACGTTCCAGCTTCAAGTAAGGTAAGTCTTCTTAACCTTAAGCTTTTCGTTTCAAGCATAATATGTAAATAATCATTTCCTTTCATTTCAAACATAACATGTAGATAATCATTTTCTTTCATTTCAAACATCAACATTACCCTTTGGTTTGTTTCATTTCCACCTTCTCTGTTTATTTTCGTTGCTAATCTTATGGCTTGTTTTCTTTATTTATCAAACATGTTTTAAAAACTAACCTGGCCATGAAACAATATTAGCTTGGCCATGACTCATGCTGCTATTTAAACCCAAACGAAAGAGAACAGGAAGAAGGATGCGTGAATCGAAGCCTTAGGCTTTGCCCCATGTTGTTATCTGATCCCAACTGTAAAGAAACGAAAATACATGTGGTGTGAATCGAAGGTTACAGACTTCGATCCATATTGACTTCCAGTCCCATTCGAAAGAAGTAGGAGAAGTTTAAATCGAAAAATTCCTGTACATGATGACTTTTAGGATCATTCGAAAGAAGCAAAGGAAGGGTGAATCTAAAGATTCCTGCACATGCTGACTTCCAGGCCAAATAGAAAGAAGCTAGGAAGAACATAATCGAAGGGTGCATCCCGCCTGGATCGAAGAGCTTGTTTTTCTTTATTTTATTTTGTTTTGTCTTTATATTTTCTTGTTATTCAATATGGTTGTAATAGTGTAGGATATTCATTTTCTGCATTTTTATGGTTTTATGTAAATGTTAGTAATTAGGATGTATGGCAAGATAAAACCAACAAGTAGACAACCCAAAAATCAAAGACAAAAATGCATGCAATCAAACACACTTTACATACATGCACCTCTAGGGTAATCTCACTTGTTGCCTCGAAAAATAGTCATGTTCCTCGAATATGGGTGTTTTAGCAAAGACCCTCGATAAAAGATCGTAGTCCCTCGATGACCCCCGATGTTGCCTTCGGTAAACAATCTAGTCCCTAATGAAATTGCTAAAACGTCCCATAGGTTGCCTTCTATGACTATACAAATGACCCACACCCGTCCCTTCACATCCAACGATGGGTCTTCTTACCAAATCAATAGTAAGATAACAACATCTAAAGGAGTAGGAAATGAACACTAGAACTTTTGAGTAGGTAGGATGATCATAGTTGCTCGCTTGCTCACAACAAACAAAATCATTTTCACACCAACACTTTCCATTGAAACATTTTCAAAAGACAAAGCTCTTTGTACGCATTCTTATAGAAATGAGAGTCATTACAAAGGCACTTTTCAAAATCACTTTCAAAAACATCTTACACAACAAACATTTTTTTGAACTATTTTCAAAACCATCACCTTATATGCATTCTTATAGAGACGAGAATCATTACAAGGACGTTTTCAAAAATACTTTCAAAACCCACCATAAAGCATATTTTCAAACAAAGCAAGTGATCTAGCGAGAAACTAAGATCCTGTAGATGACTACGGATGAAAAGGGTGCTAATATCTTCCCTTTTCATAACCTACCCCCCGAACTCAAGAAAACATCTCTAAAGGTCTTTCTTGTTTTTTTCACCATTTCCTTATTAGATAAAAGAAAAGTCAGTGGCGACTCTTGCTATCCGCAACAATTGCGATCAAATGCAAAACACCAAGTCATTTCTCCCACCGTATTACAACGATATATAATGTTGGATAGTAGTATTCTAAAGATTTCTAAACATGACGTTGGATCTCTAGGGTGGGATGTGAGAGTCGTATCTAGAGTTGTTCGCAATAGGTAATTTTCGAGGACGGAAATCTTTTAAGTGGCGGAGAGTTGTAACACCCCAAAAATCTATATGAATTATTTAATTAATTTAGTATGAATATCAGTGATTATTGGTGAGTATATGAATTATGGAGAATTAGTCAATGCGGTATATTTGTATGAGTTGATAGATTTTATAATGTGATGTGATGTGATGCGTTTGTTGATGATGAGATGTATTAGAAATTATAGAAGTTGGAGTGTTACAGGTGTATGACCGAAACCATAGAACCATGGGGGTGTGGTGAGAAGACTAGTAATCATTGTATTACTATTATTATTATTATTATTATTATTATTATTATTATTATTATTATTATTATTATTATTGTTATAGATACAAGTTATTTATAATATTAGTAATTAAATAATTAATTAAAAATAAGGAAGAGCAATATGAGGTTTTTGATATTATGGGTCTAAAGAGATAGAGAGAATCATTATTCTCAATCGATCATAGAAACTAGAGAAGAGGGAAAAAAGAGCATTTTTGGGAGAAGAGGAGAAAAGAAAGAACCTGAAGGAAAATTGTGATCCAAAACGCAGCGGAAAAATAAAATTTTCCTTTAGTGATCCTTACGAATGGGCATGGTCAGTGATAGAAAGCATTACCTCTTGTGATGATTCAGACCTTTGATGTTGTGATCACCAACATTGATGAATAGTAACGTCTCTACTCAAACCACACGAATAGACCACTTCCAGACACAGTGCTAGTTGCTTATGAACGGAAACTTTGAGTGAGATAGTGAGACAAAATATACGACTAGGGTTTCAAGACTGAATTTTCATCAAGTAAAATGCTTCAGCATAAGGGTTCTATTTATAGAACCACTTATGTGGGATGCAAGCTAAAATCCCAATTAAGGCTGCAAGCTAAAAGCCCAATTAAGCATATGGGTATCATACCTTATGATATACCGCATATCACTTAAGCGCATAGTACCTTACCACATTCCATATTTCACTTAAGTGCACCGTACCTTACGGTGTTCCTTATTTACTCTATCTCTCATCAACTTTTCCTTATGTGTGTGACCCTGTAGGTTTTCGTGACGTTGTCAATTATATTAAATCACACATTTTAACATAATAAACAGTGAGCAGTATCTAGCAACACATCACTGCTACCTAAGTCATAGAAATTTCACGTGATCTGATAAAACATTTCTGTGATAATATTTATGTGTATAATTACCCTTTTGCTCTTATGTCTATATTGAACACAAGGCATAAATCGTATCACCCTTGTCCAGTTCAATATTGGGCTCTTAGACATTTATCATGTTATGCAGGATGGACAAATTCCATCTAGGTCACTCATGTCCCTTAGTATGCTTTGTGAAGTACCCATCAATTGTCTTTATAGTCATCCAGTTATAGATAACGTTTGATCAGCAATAAAGTACTTAACTCTACATATAGGGTCCATAGTGGTTTCAGGTTGAAGGGTGGTATACACCATTATCACCATGAGAATAACTTATGACACCTTGCATAATATTCTATGTAGTATTCTCATAGTGGGTCAATCTAGTATAAATATTACTCCTAATATTCATACCTATGTCAAGACTTGATAACTCCTTATCCATGATCCATGAGGTGTGATCATCTGTCTATATTCATAATAATCTCAATACTTTAATTTTATTTCACTTTGCAATAAAGCTCGACTACGGATACTTTAAGAATAGTGTTCTTATGTTTAATGAGATCTCATGATTAAGTCACACTTAATATTTCATTAAACAGACGAACTATTCTAGGGACTTTATTATTTTGGAAAGGAAAACATAATAAAGAAATGTCTTTTATTATTAATAAATAATTCGATACAAGTACCCAAAGTATTGGTCTCTAGGGCTTACACCAACAGAACCTAGGGCTAAAGGGAAGACTCCATTGGAGAAGGGAAGAGAACTCAAAACCTAAGGTAGGGGCGGGGTTCTAACTCTATAAGAGTTTGTATGATGATGGTTTATGGTAGAGTTAGGTTATGTAATTATATGTTCATCTTTGTGAGAATTGAGTATTATATGGGATTTATCTATGTGACAATTGTTGATGATAAATGAGTGTGAAATTCTTGCATTTGATATTGTATAAATGAAGTTGATTGATGGATGATGTTTGGGTGTAATTGCTATAACAATGATTTTTAATTTAGATGAAAGAATTACTTAATTTAAGTGCTTAATTGTATTCTTGTGTGAATTAAAATGGTTGGTATTGAGGTATGAATGTGAGAATTTCAATTATAAACATTAACGATATAGTAGGTGGAAGTTAGACATGTTTACCGGACAAATAAGTGTTTTTCGTAACATAAAAATCTGTTTTTTTTTTAATTATGGAACAATGGGAATTGGGTACCATATATGGGTACCTGGTTACCACTCAAAAAATAATGTTTTTGGCTGTTTTGACAGGGGTAATCGGTTACCATATATGGGTACCCGGGTACCCTACTGAAACTGGCAGATTCTTAAAAATCTTTGAAAAATCATAACTTTCGTCTCGGGTGTCTGTTTGACGCACCGTTTGGACCGTTAAAAAGCTAAAAATATTTTCTACAATGTGATAATAATTTCAATAACATTAGGTAAAATATTTCTGGGTTGGAGGCTTATGCCTTGGGTGTCAATGTTAGTTGTTGTAGGTTGTTATTGTTAGTAAAGTTTGTAAAACTTCAAAAGTTCAGAACTTGAGTGTCAGGTATCCGATTGACGCGTAGTTCAGATCGTTGGAATATTGGGTTAACTTATTTTCTCTTAAAAGTGTTCCCAGTACCATAATTTCAACTATTTGAGGTGCGGTGGGGTATTTCGTACTGTCAAGTTATGTCATTTTGGGAGATGCAGTCAAATGCTTTGTATAGTAGATTAATTGAGATTGTCCTATTTTAATGATGAGTTATTGTCGTCGTGAAATTAATCATGAGGATTTTGGTGTTGATGTGATGTGATATTTTCTATCATATGATGATTACCTTGGTGAAGGCTTATGCCTTGTGTGTTAATGTTGTATGAAGTTTGATGCATATTGTTGTGATTAGACGTGATGGTGTTGTACGAATGATGTATGATTGGATTGCATAATATATTGCAATATGAAAAATATGTTGTTGTTGGCCTGGAATTGGCATAACGTTGATGGTTATGCTTGTGATTTCATAATTTTGGTTGTGGCATGTCGCATTTTATGCATCGTTGATGGCTTATGCCCTGGCCTGTATTGGCAATTTGTTGAGGGCTTATGCTCTGCCCTATATTGGAAACTTGTTGAGGGCTTATGCTCTGGCCTGTATTGAAATTGTTGAGGGCTTATGCCCTGGCCTTATATGGCAATTTGTTGGGAGAGGGCTTATGCCCTGATGATACCACATGCATATATTTAGGGAAGTTGGTCTCATTGCATTATGACGTTGTTGTTGAAGAGATGTGATATGTTGTTTGTTGGGTGTGATTGTTTAAATGGTGTTGTGTATTGGTGTTAATGCATGAAGTGTGAATAAATGATTATGTATGTTGTATTTTACCTGCTCATTACCATATATTCGTTTATATTATTATGATATATCAATCCTTCTGTTTGAATGTTGTCTCCACGTGGGTAACTGATAACACGAAATTGTATCGTTTATTTTCGATGAAGTTTACCCGTCCTGTATTATTTTGACCCGATTAACTCCCGAATATTTCGAGTTTGTCATTACTTTTTGCAGGTATTCATAACTCAGCTCAAAACAGAAGAAAACATGAAACAACGCAAGAAAGCATCAAAAGAATAGAAGAAAAAGATAAATCTGTCAAGAATTACAGATTTTGTAGTTGTGACGGTCGTAACACATCTGCCACGACCGTAAGCCATCATGAAGCGTGTTACGACCGTAACACATCTGCCACGACCGTAACACGGGGAAACACCAAACCTGCTCCTAACGCCTCAGTGACGACTGTAATGCGCATACCAGTTATATTGAAAGTGCAGATCATGGCAAAGCAAAACAGAAGGAGTTTTCAAACTCCTTATTTCTCTCCAGTCAAACCCCACGTTCACCACTTCTTCCTCAACTACCCACGTTCCTACATTTGTGGAGATTTTCAAGGAAAGCTTCGTTACAAGTCTTCAAGCCAACTGCCAAATTCATTCCTCTATAAATACCTCAACATTCAACGTTAGAAGGACAGAACATATTACAGTTTACTTGTGCGGAAGCTCTGCCGAAATCAAAACCATTATTCCTTCAGTTGTTATTTTTCTGCATTCGTTTATTTCCGTTCTTTTAATTTCATTGCCCAAATAATAATTTCCAACATCAGGAAATTATTATTATAGTTTAGGATTTATTATTCAAGCCTCAGAATTTGTCATATTACCGATACCAAGTCCGAGTTTCCGAATTGTGGAAGAGGGATTGAAGTATTGGCTTTATTTTCAGGTTTCTATTTTGCAATTGTATTACATACCTTTTAATTAATTAATGCATGTTTAATTTATTATTTATAATGTCCAATCTATATTTGTTTGTTTTTATTTCCAGTACGTTCATTATAATTTCCATGGCTAGCTAAACCTTTAGCGTCGGTATGGGATAGTAAGAGACATTAGGCATCTGATCAAACTTAGGCTAAAACTTTAATCAACTTAACTCTGGTTATAACTTTTTATGCTTAAAAATAAAACCTTTGTTACGAAAGTAAGAAGAGTAAATAGGTTAGATCGAGACCACGAAAGTGTGAGGTTTTTAACCGGATAGCTAAAGTTAGGCATTTGATTTAAATACAGTGAAAGCGCTTTAAACCAAATTAGAATTAATTAAGTTTCCAAAAAATACTTCTAAACACTTATAGGCTAGCGAAAGCAGGTATAGGGCTTTAGACGTATAATCCGAGATAAGACCATGAAAGTGTGAGTTGAGGGTTTTTAAACTGATTAATTCTACAGATAAACCAAGTTGACCATCCTTATATGCCTAGGTCCGATTAGATCCTTTAGGTCGACTCTATTGCATACCGACCATTTCATTTTATAATTACTTTAAAATCAATTAGTTTACCTTCCTTAACCTTCCCAAAACAAAACGTGACAATTTCCGCCTTAGCTAAACTAGCATTACTTTCCCGCACTAGAGTGATTACAAAGTCCCTGTGGATTCGACAATCTTTTATTACTATCGCGATAGGCTGTGCGCTTGCAGTTAAGATACCGTTAGACATTAGGTCGATCGCAGACACATCAAGTTTTTGGCGCCGTTGCCGGGGACTTTAGTTTAGTCACTAGTGTAATCTGAAAACAACGCTGTCTAGATTAAGGCAACTTTTTATATTTCCCTCTGTTGTATGCCAAACACTCGTTCTCAAAACGAGTCTTTGCATCTACGAATCTTGTCCCAATTACTATGTATCACCCAAATTATTTCTACAACCCCCACTCTGAGTATTTCGAGGAATCACAAGAATATTATAATTCCAACCAAACTTATCCTCAACCAAATTTCCCCTACAATCACTACACCCAATATTTCGAGGAGACGCAAGTATCCTATAAATCCGACCTCGAAACATTAATGGAAAATTTTAATGAAATAGCAATGATGACAAAGCGCTTTACGGAAACACAAAATGCGACTCTAACTCAATTTGAAGAATCATAAGAATCGCATGATTTCAACTTTGAAACATCAATGGAGGATTCCGATGCGGCGCCAACTCACTCTAGGATAGAATCTCTGATGGAGCACTTTGTAGAGACACAAATTGTCCAGAACGAAGAGCTTAGAAAATAAAGTCTTCAAAATAGTGAAACCCTTCGGCAACTGACCACTGCGGTTGACTCCCTCGTGACCCACAACATAGCCTTAGAGACCCAAATCTCCCAGTTTGAACAAAACCCTCTAGGACCCTTCCCTGAGGAAAAATTGGATGTTGTAACAACCATCAGTGAAAAACAAGTTGAAAATCCTAAGGAGAGCGATAATGAGGTTGAGGAGAGCGATGATGTGGATGAGGAGAGTTCAGACGAGAAAAGAGTAAAGATTGAGAAAAATCCTCCAACACCATCTAAAAGGGAGGTCGTAGAAGAGGTAGAAAAGGGAGCACCTATTGTTGTTCCTCATCCATATACCCCACTGATTCCTTTCTCAAAAAGTTTTATGGAAGCTCAGATAGACTCCCAATCTAAGACATATGTGGAGGTATTGGAAAATATCCACACTAATGCACCCTTGTTGGAAGTCTCGCGTAAAAAGAGAAAATTAGAGGACCGTGAAACTAGGGATATAATTACTGTTAAGAAGGCAAGGTTAACCTTTGAGGTGGTGGATGAAATCACTAACCCCAAACTTGAAAAGTTGATACTTAGGATAGATCCAGAACCACCACCACAAGTTCAGAAGAATGAACCACCCCACAGAAGAAAGAAAAGAAAAGGTGAGGGATATGTGAGATGTCTTGATAAGTGGCCATGGAAAACGATGATAACTAAAAGTTTCAACCGAGGAGTCATTCTCGAGAGAACCACCATGAGTGCTTGCACTCCTGAGCTGTCAGGATTTTGACGTTAAAAACAGCACTGAGTGGGAGGAAACCCACCTATTTGTTAATTGTTAGTTATTATTCTTTTCATTTTTGCATTTATTTCTATTTAAAGTTTCATTTTCATTTCCTTTCTTATGTTATAATTTTCATGAAAACTGCTGCTAATTTCAAAAATAATTTTACTTGCCACAGGATTTCTGAAAAGTTTTTATTTCTTTTGCACCTTCTCTTCTGACTAGTTTCCCTAACAATACCCATGGAACCAAAGCAACATAATTTCTTAGAAACCACCTTTAGGGGTATAAACCAGAAAAGAAAATTCGAGGAATTGTCTAAAAGAAACATTGGCATAACACTTTATCATGATGAACCAACTATGAATGCCCTAGGCATATTAGATAGTGTTATGTATTTGTTTAACCAGTTGGGGTGGGAAAAAGCCCTTATTAAGACTAGGTTTGCTACCTACCGTGAGCTCACTTTCGAATTCCTAAGCTCCCTAGTCCATTTACCAGAACACGGGAAAGGAACCCGTAAAGGATTCATAAGTTTCCGTCTCTTCGGCATTAATTTTGTTTACAATCATAAGGACTTAGCTGACTTGTTAGGATTTCCTAGCGGCCCTTTTGCCTTTTCCACTACCCAGGTTGAGCTAATGGACATTGAGCTAGACTACTTTTGGGGCACCTTAACTGGTAATTATCACCCCGACCCGGATAATATGGATAACGATGAAATTCATAAACATGCTATCCGCTATTTCCATAAGATGCTAGCCCATACTGTATTTGGGAAAGAGGAGAACCAGACTGCCGTGTCCAAAGACGAGATATTTTTACTGTATTGTATGCACCAAGGCCACCCTGTTAATGTCGTACCCTTCCTGATGCAAACTTTTTACCGCATTATAGATAACCCTGATGAACCAATCATCGTAGATGGCCTGGTCACAATGATTGCACATGCCCTCGGCCTAAGACACCAGCTGAATAGGTGCCCGCATTTTGGTACGATCCGTCCCATGAATCTTGCTTTTTGCTTTAACCGCCGAATGATTGCAAACCATGCTTACCCACCTTATGATTATCTGATAAGAGATGAAGTTGTAAACTTATTTACCCTTCCGAACCATGACAAAGTGAGCGTCCACAACCGTGACAACTGGCTCTATGAGCTAAACCCGCCCGACCAACCTCCTACACCTGAGACACCGCAAGATTACCAAATCTTTGATGATATTATGTCCGATATGGGTGACCCGGAGACTCCTCCTGGTTATTACGAAAATGTCAACATGGCGGAAGCCCATGCAGCCCCTGAAACAACAACTAAGGATTATACTGATAACCTTAACAAAATTGCCACCACGCTTAATACTTACCAGACTAATATTAATGGCTTAAAAGATGAGATAAAAAACATGCGTCTGGAAATAATGGGATTAACCGACATAACAGTGGAGCAGTTTTATCATATCCATAATTCACTCGAAGAAATTAAAGCGAAGCTTGGATGAAGTCACGAATGGCAGCTGCAGTTTTTATATTTCTTTTTGTTTTGTTTTTAGGAAGTTTCCAATTCCTGCACACTTTCAGTTTCGTTTAAATTCAGAACAATTTTATATTTATGTAATTTTTGAGTTTATGTTGTTGAACATGCAGTGTTACGAAATCATTCGTTTCAGTTTTTTAATTACTGGTTTGCTAGATTCGCTCCATTCTGCTTTGTTTCTAGGTAGTTTCAATTTTTTTTTGTTAAATTACTGCATTCCAAATTACAATCATTATGCTGCTTACAATGTTTTATGGTTTTCTACTCTATTGCGAATTATATATGTTGGATTATATGTTGAATAAATTAATGTTGTGTTTATGTTGGAATGCCTGAGATGTTCTGCCTACTATAAAAATATATACTTTGTGTAATTGTGTTCTGTTCTGTAAAAAATTTGCACATTTTGCAGTCATTACGATCGTAATCCATCCCCCCACGACCGTCACGCGCCTTTCAGCGCGTTACGCTCGTCAGCTTAGTGTTACGACCGTAACACGGGCTACATCAGTAACCCTGTTAGCAGAACGTTCCCTTTTCTTCTTCCATCAACCTTTCTCTCTTCTTCTTCCATAACTCCCCAACCATCCCACTTCCTCCATTAACTACCCATTAACCCCATTCAACCCACAACTAATCCCTATCAATTTTCAAACTTCCCACTATCTCCTTCCTATATATATATATATACATCCATTACCCGTATCATCTTCTCATTCTCTCATTCACCAACCACAACCATTCTCACTCAAACACTCTTGCATGCAAATGGCGAACAATCTCCAACCCATTCCTGGCATTACCCTACGCGATGGCGAAGCAGGTGAAACTCAGCGCACACAGTTCCTGAAGTTCCAACGCCGAGGCATCCATCCTACGAGGTTCGTCGACATTGACTGCCTCTGAAACCTCGGGTTACTTGAAAGTGTCCAACACCTACTACAGAATGTCAACCTTTAGACCCTATGTAGCCAGCCACAACCAACGTACGAGAATCTCACCCTTGAGTTCCTCAGTTCATTTTGCTACATCACTCCGAATGGCCCAAGTAATCAACTTACCGGTGTGGTAAGGTTCCGCATTTTCAGCACCGAATACGAGTTCTCTCAGAATGCATTCGGTTGCCTACTAGACTTCTGTATTGATGAAGGCGCTCACCTATGTGTGCCTGACACCTTTCATGAGGAATCCTTCAACCTTTGGCATAGCTTGACCAATAATCGGGCTAACTCATACGATCACCTCAATGCTACCCAAATCCACAACCCCGCCATTCGCTACTTCCACCGCATCTTATCCAACACCATCTTTGCAAGGGATAGTAACCACAAGCTCAACTCCAAGGAGCTATTTTTCATGCATTGTGCATTATCGGGTCAGAAAATTAATGCCGCACCTTTCCTCCTGGCCCATATTCACTCCATCTGCACCAGAGGCGGCAAACCTTTCTATTTCGGAGGGCTTGTCACTTCTCTTACTTTAGCACTAAACCATGGTGACACCCTTGCTCATCTGCCATCCCGACCACCGGTCCTGCTTACTTTGGATCATTGCAAATCAGCCCACCTCATCCACGAGCAGGACGACGGAAGATTCCATCCAGTGATACAAAACCGAGTTTACACTAACATTGTTTTGCCTTGCAGGGACTGAATCGACCCTCAGAACCGAGCCAACTGGCTATTTAACCCTGAAGGCCCTGCTGCTGCTCAAGAAGAACCTCATGTCGGCCCCGCTGATGAGATGCAGGAAGAACTGGATCGAGTTGTTCCCGTGCCTGACATTCCTGAGTCGTCCTCCACTGCACCACCTCCTTTTACTATGGAGGACGTCCTCAGAGCCCTCCATCAGCAAAATCAGATGGATGTAGCTCTTGAAAGAAAGCATCAGGAGCGTTTCGACACCTTACTCGCGCAAAATGCCCAAATCTTGAGTGGTCAATGCTCGACGAATGAAAGGCTTGATGAAGTGTTATGCGAGCTCAATGCTTTAAGGATGGATGTTACATCTCTTGGACCCCAGGGCACTGACTCTGAAGCTACTCCTTCCAGACGGTCACGAACCCGAAGTCGCCGTGGTCGCCAGTAGTTTTTCCTTTTCTTGTTGTTTTCCTTGTTTTTACGATGTATTTTTCATTTAACCTCGCCATTATATCATAACATTGAGACAATGTCTGATATAGTGTGGGAGGAGCACTGCATTCTTAATTTCAGAACGAGTAATTTCATTTCTATTTCAGTTATATTTCGTTATTTCATTTTCTCCCCGTTTTATTTAGCCATACCAAAATTTTTCGCCTTTTATATTCGCATAACCGTTAGTTACCTACTTTAACTGAAATCTTAGTTAGAAGGCCGAGAGCGATCCAACGAGAGCTATACGATTATGACACCTTCGACTCCCTAATTACGCGAATCGTCTCCATTTTCGTTATACCGATACTTTAAGTTTTAAGTCTTAAATTAGCCCCTAGTAGTTTATATTAGCAGTCGGCACCAGTCTTAACACAAACCACGTGGAAAGTCGATGAACATAAGTGGATGATCTTGCAAATTGATTTAAAAAGAATGTTACATGCTTTAAGGAAATAGGTATTGCACCAATTAAATTGGGTGATCCTCACCCGATCGTTTAATCCAACGGATGCAAAAGCTTCTACTAAGTAACATAAGAATCCATTGTCTAGGTGGTTCAGAAGCATCTGATGCTGAACTCGGTAGGGCAGACTACGGTTTGATCCCCCGCATCTTGCAATTGGATAAAAGAGGTTGCCACATAATTGTGCCAGAAACCGTCGTGTTTTGATCAGAACCACTAACCGGCTATTCCACTACGTGCGTGCAAGGATAATGGGCTTAATGTGATTGCGCAAGAACGAAACCGGGTGAAATATGAACGAGAAACCTTGAGTTGAATTATAACAGTATAATTGGACGTTTCGTTTAAAACGGATAGTCGTCGACTAGCTTGTTGCTTGTGTCATTTACGTATCGTTGTTGTTTCATTCGATTTTCTCGGCTGAACTAACTTAGGATTTCTTGTAATTATTTGAAAACGAAAGGTATACTAGTTATGTGCGTTTATAAAAACTTGTCTGATATTTTCAATTGATTATTTTGCTTGAGGACAAGCAAAGGTTTAAGTATGGGGGAATTTGATAACACGAAATTGTATCGTTTATTTTCCATGAAATTTACCCGTCCTGTATTATTTTGACCCGATTAACTCCCGAATATTTCGAGTTTGTCATTACTTTTTGCAGGTATTCATAACTCAGCTCAAAACAGAAGAAAACATGAAACAATGCAAGAAAGCATCAAAAGAATAGAAGAAAAAGATAAATCTGTCAAGAATTACAGGTTTTGTAGCTGTGACGGTTGTAACACATCTGCCACGACCGTAAGCCATCATGAAGCGTGTTACGACCGTAACACATCTGCCACGACCGTAACACGGGGAAACACCAAACCTGCTCGTAACGCCTCAGTGACGACCGTAATGCGCATACCAGTTATATTGAAAGTGCAGATCGTGGCAAAGCAAAACAGAAGGAGTTTTCAAACTCCTTATTTCTCTCCAGTCAAACCCCACGTTCACCACTTCTTCCTCAACTACCCACGTTCCTACATTTGTGGAGATTTTCAAGGAAAGTTTCGTTACAAGTCTTCAAGCCAACTGCCAAATTCATTCCTCTATAAATACCTCAACATTCAACGTTAGAAGGACAGAGCATATTACAGTTTACTTGTGCGGAAGCTCTGTCGAAATCAAAACCATTATTCCTTCAGTTGTTATTTTTCTGCATTTGTTTATTTCCGTTCTTTTAATTTCATTGCCCAAATAATAATTTCCAACATCAGGAAATTATTATTATAGTTTAGGATTTATTATTCAAGCCTCAGAATTTGTCATATTACCGATACCAAGTCCGAGTTTCCGAATTGTGGAAGAGGGATTGAAGTATTGGCTTTATTTTCAGGTTTCTATTTTGCAATTGTATTACATACCTTTTAATTAATTAATGCATGTTTAATTTATTATTTATAATGTCCAATCTATATTTGTTTGTTTTTATTTCCAGTACGTTCATTATAATTTCCATGGCTAGCTAAGCCTTTAGCGTCGGTATGGGATAGTAAGAGACATTAGGCATCTGATCAAACTTAGGCTAAAAATTTAATCAACTTAACTCTGGTTATAACTTTTTATGCTTAAAAATAAAACCTTTGTTACGAAAGTAAGAAGAGTAATAGCTAAAGTTAGGCATTTGATTTAAATACAGTGAAAGCGCTTTAAACCAAATTAGAATTAATTAAGTTTCCAAAAAATACTTCTAAACACTTATAGGCTAGCGAAAGCAGGTATAGGGCTTTAGACGTATAATCCGAGATAAGACCATGAAAGTGTGAGTTGAGGGTTTTTAAACTGATTAATTCTACAGATAAACCAAGTTGACCATCCTTATATGCCTAGGTCCGATTAGATCCTTTAGGTCGACTCTATTGCATACCGACCATTTCATTTTATAATTACTTTAAAATCAATTAGTTTACCTTCCTTAACCTTCCCAAAACAAAACATGACAATTTCCGCCTTAGCTAAACTAGCATTACTTTCCCGCACTAGAGTGATTACAAAGTCCATGTGGATTCGACAATCTTTTATTACTACCGTGATAGGTTGTGCGCTTGCAGTTAAGATACCGTTAGACATTAGGTCGATCGCAGACACATCAGTAACGCGCAGGTGGCGAAGGTTAGAGTAGCTTGAGGTATGGAGTTGTACCTCATGGTGCATATATTGATTCGGGTCTTGCTCTGATACGTAACACCCGGGATGAACGTTTGTTTTGCTTATTTAGTTGTTGTTGTCTTTGGAAGATTGTGAGAGTATTATAACTCTTTTTAAATTGATGAGATGTTGTTTATGGATTGTTGGAGTTGTTTACCAATTATATTATGGATTGTTTTTGTTGCATTAATAAAGTGAATTTGAATACCATGATGATTTATGATGACGGTTCATCCGAAAATAATGTGTTATGTATCCATTTGTTAATGTTTGAGCAATTTTGAGATGATGAAAGGTGACATCCTATTTTGATGTTGATTGGAAATTTTTAATTACTCTGATTTTATTTAATTGTTCGATGGAAAAAATAGGGTGTTACACAATGTCTCTAATCATTTAAACCTTACATGTCATCTCTAGACCAAAATCTCATTTTCAACCTCCACGGTGTCAACTCTTAACCCTCAATCAACATGTCTACAACCTCCACGATATCAAATCTTAATTCCTCAATCAACATGTCTACTGCCTCAACTCTACGAATCATAAGCGATCAAATAGCAGGGACTAACACAACACATAGTTTAGTGTATGAGTCATCTTACCAATAAATAGATGGGAAAATATCTTTAAGTGTCATCTCAATAAAAACTTACCATTAATTCACTCAATAATTTTTTTTGGATAAGGCCAAACTGGGCAACTAATTATATAATATGTGAAAAGGGAATTTCTTATTCCACCCCATATTTTTCTAACGCACCACACGGAATTTCTTAAATGCCTCTCAAAATCGAAAGTATATTTCTGGTACGCACCATGTTAGACATGAAATGTGCATGAAGAGTTGGGTGCAAACTGTAAGTATAATTTCAGTTTACAACCATAAATATATTTCCGGTTTCTGGACGCACTAAAAGACGCGCTGCCTCTTCCCCTGTCATAATAATAACATTTCAAAACAAAAACACAAAACACTCAAAAACTCTCTCAAACTCATTTTCACCAAATCATCAAGCATCAGTTAAATCATCAAGCATCAGTTAAATCAAGCATCCGACCATAATCAATCAAGGAAAATCAACCACAATCAATCAAGTAAGTTGTTTTTGAACTTTTTTGAGTTTATGTATAATCTCAAATGAGTGATTTAGGTTAGAAATTGGATTTTTTTAGTTTGTTATCAATATTAGGAATTATTAAAAAGGTGTTGTTAATGTCATTTTCATGATCAATAAGGTATTTGTGAGCTCATTTGATGGTCTGGGTCGCCATTAACGGACCTCTGAAATTGCAGGGAGAATCGGAAATGCATTCCGGTTTTAGCAAGAACAAAATCGCAAGTGCATTTCCAATTTTAGTTTGTATTTGTTTTCAGCTTTGTTTTGAACACTGGTCCTTAAGTTAACATTTTTTTCGTACTTCTATGGGAGCAGTGACTGAGAGACCATCTCGAGTGAGGCTCGACAGGGTTGCACAACATGCCTTTGTGCAAAGAGAAAGGAATCAGGCAACCCAGCCTCCTCCTGCCTCTGGACAGGTTGTACATGATGCACCTCCTACAGCTCCAGTCTTTGGTGTTCATGCTTTAGGGTTTAGGGTTGCCATAGCCGACAATATTTGTTGTTGTATCTGTATTTTGATTTTAGTTTTTTGTTATTGTATTTGGATTATATATTTGAGTTATCCCTTTATCGACCACAATATTTTTTGTGATGTGTACTACTATATCAGGGTATATATATATATATATATATATATATATATATATATATATATATATATATATATATATATATATATATATATATATATATATATATATATATATATATATATATATATATATATATATATATATATATATATATATATATATATATATATATATATATATATATATATATATATATATATATATATATATATATATATATATATATATATATATATATATATATATATATATGTCTGTCTTTGTTCCACTTGTCTTAGTTGTATGTTTTGTACAAGTTTTTGTCTGTAATACGAAACAACGAGAAAAATAATGCATTTCTTTGCCTACCTTTTTTTCCTGCTACTCGCAGAATTCAAACCGAAAATATATTGCAAGTTTACAACTGCAATTATACTTTCAATTTTAAATCAATTTTAAAATAAAATAAAAATACACACTAGAAATATATTTCCAATTTCAAAAAAGCATTTTAAAATTTGCGTAAGGTCTTTCTTTTCTTTTGGATATTGGGTGAAATAAGAAATTCCCATGTGAAAATTTGTTGCATTGTGACAAATAATTTGTAGCTTATTGGGTGAAATAAGATATTCCCATGTAAAACTTAACTGCTCTAACACATGTATCATGAGTAGGGTTTGAGTGACTTTAAAGAGAGCAAATCATGATTACTTTCTAGAGTTTCTTCTCTTAATGCACTCTATGTATTTTTTAGACACCAACGTGAAATTTCAAATATACCTCTAAGAACCAGAAATATATTTTTGAGACGCGCCAAAAATAACCAAAATCAAAAATATATTTTTAATTTATATTTGTTTTTGCCTTTAATAAGAGAGATATTTTCGGATTTTCATATAATTTCTTTTCCCTTTCTAGAGTGGGATAAGAAATTCTCTTACTTTCTCTTAATCTCTCTCCTATATTATTGTCACCTATTTTTCCTCCAATATTTTTACTCTCTCCTAAAACATTACTAAAATTACCAAAATTATAGAAAGCCAGTCACCAAATCCAATTCCATGTATCTACCGGTCACGGTTGACAGAAGTGCAAAAAGAAGTATACACTCTTTATAAATATAATATTAATATATCTTTATAAATATAGAATTAAGATATATAATTCTGCGCACCAGTATAACCCTTGATATAAAAAGGCGTATGAAGATAAGAAAAAAATCGATGTTAGAAATTGGAAACTCCTAAGATGTGGGAGGTAGAAAGATGATTTGCCCCAAATTAATCCTCTCATAAACCTTCAAACCATCAAAACCAATCATCTCACTGACCAGATTAAAAGAAATAATATTTCAACTTTTAACATATACTGTATAAGACAAACTTAAAGATTTCAGCATAGTTTGAATTGTTCATATATCAGCAAGATGATCATCGTTATACCTTCAAAGGACTAGCCGATTCAGCTGTTTTTTTTTATTTGTTTTATCTTTTGTTTCTATGAGGTAACCTAGAGAAGAACAGAAAATTGATCGAGTCCCAGTAAACGAAAATTATGTATTACCATTACTGTGACACTATTCCTAATTCAATACTAGGATTCAACTTTACACGAGAATCTATTGAATGTATCAAAATCTAAGAATATTATGGAGGTATTATCCTTCGTTTTGAGTGTTCTAGCCTCATTCAACAACAAACTAGCAATCTTTTCTGCTGTATTATCGCCTTCTGTATTGTGTCGCTCCCTCATCTGCGCAGTAGAGAAAGCAAATTATTAGAATAAATTGGTAAGAAATAGGGGGGGAAATGTATTACAAGTAGAAACAGGTTGTTAATACCTGAAGCACTAACTGAATTGTCTTCTTCATGCTGATGACGTCCCATAACCCATCACTGAAGATTTAACAGATATCTAGGTTATATTCAACATGGTCGAAAGAAAAAAAATGCAAACTTGCAAACAAATAAACTAGAAACTATTTGAGGTGGGAAAGACATGGTTGAAATTCGCAAAAAAAATTCTAGAAGAAATAAGTTCCAGTAAAGAGAGCAAGTGAATCTGAAACCAAAGCCAGTTATTTCACCATAATTGGATAAACCCTTATTTGCTCATTCACAGTGGAAAATGATAATCAGAATATATGTTTAGCTATGGAAATTTAAAAAGCAAAATCACCTAGCTAGAACAGCAAAAGCCTTGCTTGCTTGGTGAATATGCACAGCCTCACTTATATAAGGTTGTGAACTGAACCGAGAATCCTGTTGTTTTAGGAATTTGTCGCCGAGCATCCTTGCAAGATTTATACCTGCAACAAGTTAAGGACCATAATCAGCAAATTACCATGTCAATATTGTAGCCCGGAAAATTCTGTTATAGTGATTTATTCCTCCTTCATACCATATAGTCGTGTTTCCCCATCTTTCAATGGTTCCCCCGACTCTTCAATTCTGCGTCTTTCAGAAAAATTGCTTATCTTGTGATCTTCTGTCATTTTGATTTGTTGCCCATTAACACTGGAAAAAAGTTAATAATCAGTTTCATACAGGCATAAAAGTACACAAATCCAAATTCCACTCTTTTTAAGCCAATGTAACACGGGCTTCTATTCGTGAAGCAATTGTTGTATATAAGTCAATACCGAAGAGCCATAAAACTGTGGATTGCTATCAACAGCAACTTGAAAATTCTGACCGACACTCTGTCCATCAATTTTCTCTGCTATCCCCACTCTGAAAAATTCCCATAACCACGGGAATCTCAGACACAGAAAGAAAGATAAGCTAGCACCAACCATCACAACCATGCTATTTTGTTTGCGATAGCCCAGTAGTCACATTGCTTACGCATGACCCATTCAAAACTCAAACAAGTCATTCCAAGTATTTGAATTGGCTAGATAAATATACCTCATAATGCAGGCAGAATCTCCAACATTTGCACACTGTGCATAGAAATTATCATCACAGTCAGCCCACACCAGGAGCAATGTTGCTGTACATCCCTGCATAAAGTTTGTTAACAGAATATACCAACCATAAATACAAGAGTTTAGAATAGAAAATAAGACCAAAAACTCATGTCGATATAAGGATAGGTTAAAAACAAGACCAGAGTGAGCACATGCAAGTCAAACAAGATCAAAATGACCACACATTACCTCATAAAAGTTGTTTATGCGTGCTTCTGTTTGAGAAAATGCATCTCGAAGAATATCTGAAGCATCACGAAGTGAGAAAACCCTCTCCCTTTTTGAAGAATCCGATAATATACTAGCAATTACTTCAGGAAAAAGTCTGAAAAATAATTACAGAAAGTTACTAATTTTCGCAGATAGAGAACAATGACTTTGGATGGGGAAAAAAAACATATGCGTTGAAGGTTGATTTATCACAAGTGAATGTGTTCTTAAGTAACTATTTTCTTTTACTATATAGATACTAGTTTTCTTAGCAAATTGACAGTGGCGAAATTCTTCATGCCTAGACATGGTGTCTTTATACTATTATAGTTAACATCAGCTAGATTTTATCACGAGTAGATAACCACAAAAAGACTAGAGTACTAGAAAATATCAATCATGTCATGTGGTTTGTGAAAATTGTCAGAAGGGGCTAAAAATTACTTCAGAACATATGCAAACATGGGCAAGTGAATCTCAAAAGTGTTGACCTGGCTTCCTGTGTCCTTACTGTCTTACATATGTTGATGGGCTAAAACCCTAAAGCAATTTCTTCATAAAACACAGTGAAGAAAAAACTTATGAGGATCATTAAGTGTTAGCGTCCACTACTGGTGCAGGACAAATGACAATGGAATTCACTTTGCAGCAGAACAGTAATAGTGGAGGTGCAAATGATGACAAATGAAAATCAGCAAGACAATACATTTGTTGAAATTACATAGATTTGCACAAGGAATGAGGAAAAGAGAGAAAATAAATAATGAAGAATATTCTTTTGTTTATAATGATGTGTTAAAAATGCAAAGCATCAATTCCTACTTATACCGGCATTAGACTTCTAAATCCAAATCTGTATCTTAATCAAATCAGGAAATATAGAGAAATATGGAATCCAGTCCTATGAGAGTATGAGACCATCCAAGGCAGTTTAAGATAAAAGTCACAATTACAACAGTATAAGTTGTCATCTAAATATTCTAATTGTAGACACGTCAATACAGTCAATTGAATACTATACTTCATATTTAAGAATTCGATCAACTATGGTATGAAAATGAGTGAAACTGAGACAACATAAATCCATCTACATACTAAATATATACAAGTCACTAAAGGATATGGGAGAGAGTTGTAACAGCAGCAACGGAAATTACAGAACAAACCATTGAAGATGTTCGGATATTATGGTGATATGCACATTAATGAATTAAGGAGGCCTGCTTTCACAGTCCACAACCTATTGACAAAGTACTCTTTGACTACATTAAATCATTTATATTCATCATGTCCACAGACCATAGCCACCAACATAGGGCAAAGTATAGAACTGGCAAGCATTAACCTATGAGTTGCATTAAAATGGCAACCATCAAACATGGCTGACCTAAGGGAGAAAATACTAACTTGCTAGCAGCTTTAGCAGCCCCATCACCACCGTGCCCATCACAAATGCCAAAAATACCAAACTGAAAGTTAGGCACAGAAATGGGTTAGCTCCCTCAAGGGAAAGAGAGAAATAGAGCAGTTGAAGAGATCTATCTATATTGAAAGAGCAATAACAAATAAATCCAGAACCTGATCCAGCCCAGGTAAAGGCCAATGATAATAGCAAACATCCTCCATAGAAAGTTTCTTTCCTCCTCGACGCAAAGACATGGGGTCTGAGGTCATACCAACTCCAAAGGGAATGTGATGATGATTTTGTGAAGTAATATGAACCTGTCATACATTAAATCACATAGCCAGATTAAATAGGAACGTTTTTTTTTTAGTATACCGAGTCAATGTAAATGACAGAGCAGTGCAAAACAAACAATAACAAACACCACCAAAACCTTTCTAACTGGGTAGGGTTGGCTACATTAATAAATCTACATCATACAACACTGTCATGAATCATATTTAATGGTAGACCCTTCAATTCCAAATCCATTTTGTGACTTGGTCTCAGTGTTGTAAATATTGACCATGGCGGATATCACTGGAGGTTTTGAACGCATAAGTTATACTAAATGTTTTTGAGAGAAATCATCATATTGTATGTTTTATCAATAAAAAGTTTCCTTATGCATCTGTATACATGAAACAGGACAAATTTCAAAAATCCACAAAACGTTCTTAAACCCAAAATAAAATACATTCAAGATTCAATCAAGCTAAAAACTCGTTTTGAACGTATAAGTTATACTGACAGAAATAGTCACATTCTATGTTTTATCAACAAAAAAATTCCCTATGCACCCACCACATACATGAAACAGGACAAATAGAAAAAATCCACACAACATTCTTCAAACAAAAATAAATACATTCCAGATTTGATCTAGCTAAAGTCTCATTTTGAACGTTATACTAAATGCTTTTGAGAGAAATAGTCACATTCTATGTTTTATCGATAAAAGTTTCCTACTTATGCTTCCGCATACATAAAACAGGACAGAATTAAAAAATTGACACAATTCTTAAACCAAATATAGCTACAGATTCTATCTAGCTAAAGTCTCATTTTGAACACATAAGTTATAATAAATGTTTTTTAGGGAAATAGCCACAGTATGTTATATCAATAAAAAGTTTCCTAGTTATGCATCTGCATACATGAAACAGGACAAATTTCAAAAATCCACAACATTATTAAACCAAAAATAAATACATTCCGGATTCAATCTAGCTAAAGTTTCATTTTGAACGCTTAAGTTATACTAAATGTTTTTGAGAGAAATAGTCACATTCTATGTTTTATCAATAAAAAGTTTCCTACTTATGCATCTGCATACATGAACCAGAACACATTTCAAAAATCAACACAACATTCATGAACCAAAAATAAATACATTCCAAATTTGATCAAGTCTCATTTGAACTCATTAGTTAAACTAAATGTCTTTGAGTGAAATAGTCACATTCTATGTTTTAACAATAAAACATTTCCTACTTATGTATCCCCCCATAAATGAAACAGGACAAATTTCAAAAATCGACACAACAATCTTAAACCAAAAATAAATACATAGCAGATTCGATCAAAGCTAAAGTCTAATTTTGAACGCATAAGTTATACAAAATGTTTTTGAGAGAAATAGTCACATTCTATGTTTTATAAATAAAATTTTCCTTATGCATTCACATATATGAAACGGTAAATTTCAAAAATCAACAATTTTACAAGGACTAAATAACATTCTTAAACCATAATAAATAAATTCCATATTAGATCTAGCTAAATTCTCATTTTGAACGAATAAGCTATATTGAACGTTTTTTAGAGAAATATTCATCCTATGTATTATCAATAAAATTTTCCTTATGCATCTAAATACATGAAATGGGACAACATATTTCCTTGGAAAACAAACATTGGATTGTAAAGGAGAGCAATATACACTACAATTATAAATTACTAAATTAAATTTATTTAACCTATAAAAGCAACATACAGTCTCTTCAAACAGCTAGTATCATCGTGTCATGCATATAAGTTTAAGCTAGCTTTTCATCAATGAATAATAGAAAACCTGAACATAAAACAACACTTACAATTATTTTCGATGTTGTTCCAAGTGTTATCACGTCTCCATTAGCAAGACTCATTGGATCTCCCCAATGCCTACTTCCAGTGTCAGGATGGTTTATTGACTTAGAATTCAGAAGTGTTCCATTCAGGCTACCCATATCAACCAGCTCCCATTTCAAATTCTGAAATAAAGAAAAAAAACAACAATTATTGCACAGAGTAACACACATATATAACTCTTTAAAATAAAAATCCAATTATATTACAAGTCTAAAAGAAACAAATAGTGCTTACATCCAAATTCCAGTTGATAAAAGCATGCTTTCCCGAAACTTCCGAGTCCTTGATCAACAAATCACTAGGAGAAACCCTTCCCAACGTCAGAGGTAGACGCGAGGGATTTGTCGACTGAACAGACCAACGTTGTCCACAAGAAGGACCACTGATAACCTCCAAAGTGAGGCAACTTCCTGCACTTCTAAAAGAAAGATTGTTGAGCACATTAAAACAACGCAAATACAAAAACAAAAACAAAAAATCCAAGTCAATCAGTAAAAAGAGCTAAAGAAATTACTTTGATCAGTGATATCTTTTTGCACAAAATCCTGCAACCTATCATTCTGATAACTCTGTTTGGGAACTTGAGGTAAAACCTGTGGAGGAGGGAGCTTAAAAGTTTGAGCATCAGCAGCAACGGGGTCAGAATGATCAGAGATAACATCAACAATCAAAGTATCAGCGGCGGCGGCGGAGGCAGGTTGATGAAAATTAGGCGAAATAGAAAGGTTATGAAGCCTTGGCTTATGAAAAAGTCCTTGTCCATGTGTTCTGGGAGAACGGAAATTAACTTCACTAGGATAACACGCACCTTCAAGATCATAATCTCTCGGCAATTCACCATTTGCACCATCATCAACAACGAGTGGTCTCTCTAATTCACCAACAGAACCCTAAAATCAATTCAATAAAATTCGGATCAGAATGAATTTACGATTAAGAAAAAGCGTAGCGAAATGATTATTATTATTAATATTATTATTATGAACCTGTTGGATTGAAGAACGAAAACGAGAAGAGAAAAAGAAGCGCCATGGTTTGAAGAGAAAAAAAAGGAAGATGAAGATGAGAAGAAGCATAAGGAGAAGAAGCACAGTCACAATCGTGTGTTCCATTTCTCTTTCTTTCTTCTTCGCAAACACTTTCAGATTCAGATTAATTCGCACTTACTTTGAAATGGTCACACTTTTTTTTTCTTCCATTAATATTTATTTTTTTCTTCCATTAATATTTATTTTTTTCTTCCAATTATATTACAAACAAAACATACTACCTTTGCTGCTACACTTTTATTTCTCTTTGTATGTGTTAGAAATTTTTTTATATCTTTTTTAACAATACGGAGTAATTTATTAGAAAAACTTATTTTGTATGAAAAATAATTTATATTTATATGAATTTTTTTTATGTAGGCTTAAAAATTTATCAAATGCAAATAAATATTTTATTCAAATAAAATTATTTTTTAAGTTTCAATAAAAAATAATTATCAAATATTGATAATTTATAAAATTTCAATTGTATTCTTTTTAAAAGAGATCATAAATTATTATTTAAAAAAATTAATTTATTAAAAAAATATTAAAATTTGAAATTATTTAAAATCATAAAATTTATATTTTTAAATATCAATGAAATATATGATTTAACCGTCATTGATAAATCAATTCAATTAAAAGATTTATCAATAGTCTTATTTTAAATATTAATAAAAAATATATAATTTATAATTAATAATGTATTTCAAATGTGCGTCTACTAAGCAATATTACGATAGGATAAACTTAATATTTATTTATAATTATTTTACAAATTTTGTCACATTTAATATGAGATATTAAAATTTTGTTTTATATTTAAATATCATTACAACAATCAAACCTTATTCTATTAATTAATATAATATAGAATACATGAATCAATTTCTACTATAAATTTCATTCTAAAAATTAAAATAATAACACTTTTCATGTTGATTTTAAAACCAACAAAAAAATATATTTCAACCAATAGTTAATTAGCTTAATAGTGATTGATGCTAGATTTAATTAAAAAAATTACGATTTGATGTTTTATAATTATGATCGAGAGAGAATTGAAACTAATTAATATAGAATTGATCCATATCAGATTATACCAATAATATAAACTAAAAAATATATACATTTTATGTCTTTCATCAAATTTAAATAGACATATAAGATTAACGGAAGCATGACAAAGACAGCTAAATATTTTAAGAGTATCAAGAGATGCAAGACACCTTGTAGCATCACAAAAAAGAACTTAAAGAATTAAACATATCATAAAATAATAATAGATACAAAAATACAACAATTATGGATAAAGAATTGTATACCTTCATTAGAAGAATCGATAGACGGTGATTCAAAAATACAATTAAGAGAGAATAGTGAAAGTGAACTAGCTTATGAATGTCTAGATATTTAGAATTTTTATTAAGCTTATAATTGGATAATTACTAGTTAACTTGAGGCATGAATATTTTGTTGGGCTTAATAAAATGGTTTGGCCCATCGTGGTTTATTTAAAAATAAAGTTTGATAAATAATTCACAAATAAAAAATTATAAAAATACTTTATAATATTATATATATATTGTTTTCAACCAATTTTTATAACTTTTTAACAATAATTTATAAGAAAAGGTTATTTTGTACGAAAAATAATTTATATTTATATTTTTTATAAAAATAATTTATATGAATTTTTTATGTAAACTCAACATTTTATCAAATGCAAATAAATAGTTTATTCAAGTAAAATTATTTTTTTAAGTTTCAATATAAAAAATAATTATCAAATGTTGATGATTTATAAAATTTCAATTGTATTCTTTTCAAAGAGATCATAAATTATTATTTTAAAAAGTGAAACAATTAATTTATTAAAAAATATTAAAATTTGAAATTATTTAAAATTGTTTAATTTATATTTTTAAATATCAAATGATGGAATATATGATTTAATAGTCATTAATCAACTAATACAATTTAAAAGGATTATCAATAGGAAAAATATATAATTTATAATTAATAATGTGTTTCAAATATTCGTCTACTAAGTAATATTAGGATAAGATAATTTAATTTACAAATTTTGTCACATTTACTATGAGATATTAAAATTTTGTTTTATATTTTAAAATAAATTTTTTAAATCATTACAACAATCAAATCTTATTCCATTAATTAAAATAGGATAAAAGAATCAATTTCTATCATAAATTTCATTCTAAAAATTAAAATGGCAGCACTTTTCATGTTGATTTTAGAACTAACAAAATATACATTTTAATCCATCGTTAATTGATTCAATAGTGATTTATCAGATATGATATGAAAAATTACAGTTCAATCTCTACGATTAGACTATCCCAACGATGTAAAAAAAAATATTCATATCTTTCATCACATTTAGATAGACAGACATGTAAGATTAATTGAAACATAACAACTAAAATTTTTAAGAGTATCAAGAGATGCAAGACACCTTGTAGCATCAAAAAGAAAAACTTAAAGAATTAAACAAAATCACAGAATAATAATAGATACAAATTATATAATATGTTAAATATGAATAAAGAAATCTTTGCAACTGGACTATACTGATGGATGGTGTAAAAAAAAAACATTTCATGTCTTTCATAGACATGTAAGATGAATAGAAGCATGACAAAGACAACTAAATTTTTTTAAGAGTATCAAGAGATGCAAGACACCCTGTAGCATCAAAAAGAAGAACTTAAAGAATTAAACATAATCATAAAATAATAATAGATACAAAATATATAATATGTTAAATACAACAATAATAGATAAAGAATTGTTTACCTTCATTAGAAGAAGCGATAGATGGTGATCCAAAAATACAACTGAGAGAATAATGAAAGTGAACTCACTAATTGGACAATTACTAGTTAAACACTTGAGGACATGAATATTTTGTTGGGCTTAATAAAATGGTTTGGCCCATCGTGGTTTTAAAAAAAAATAAAGTTTGATAAATAACTCACTAATAATAAATTATATAATAATAATTGACTATAAATATTTTTAAATTAAAATAATTAAGAAAAAATTTATATTAATAATAATTTATTAATATTAATTTATATTAATAATAATTTATTATATCTACTAAAAGTTGCAATCATTATTAAAATTTTATGTATCTCACATAAATTTCAAATAAAAGTTCACATTATTAATATAACATAGTTTTCTTCTTATTTGTATGTTTTTAAGATATTTTGTTAGGAAGACGAGTCCACATTATTAATATAACATAATTCTCTTCTTATTTATATGTCTTAAGATATTTTGTTAGGAAGAATAGTCTTCTTTAATTTGAGAGATTAATATATAGTTTTTATTAGAAAAAAATATTTCAAAAATATATTAATAATGAAATATATATTATTTTAGAGAAAATTTAGATACAATTCTTTAAATCTGATTTTTATTATTTTCAATAAAAATATGACAAGTGTATAATTTTTTCTTACACATATGTAATTTTCTTTTATTTTCACTCTTTAATCGATATTTAAGTATATCAATCATATTTTCATTAAAAAATAATAAGAAATACACTTAAAAAACTGTATATAAATTTTCTCCTAATATTTTAATTAATTAAATAAGTGGTATAGTTCAATTAGGAGGTTTTAACTTGTCAATCCCACACTTATATCTAAGACCCCTCATTTATATGTTTTTACCCTTAAACATTTGTTTAAAATCATTAATTTTAAAAAAAATATGAGTTTTACCAAAAATTTGGGGGAGGCGGGAGGGTGTCGGAAATTTTGAAAAATATCATAATTTTAAAAAAATTATCGAAAATTTCTGATATAATTCAAGAAATTTCAGTGTATTTAAATTTTTTTAATATATTATAGAAAATTTTAATATATTTCAAATTTTTTGATATAGGATAGGAAATTTTAATATATTTCAAAATTTTCATTAGTATAAAACAAATTTTTTATTTCAAAAAATTATATCGAAAATTTAAAATATTCAAAATATTGAAAATTTCGTATCAACTATTGAAAATTGTAAAGTATCATAATTTTTTTTATTTGCTACCAAAAATTTTTTATGTACGGGAAATTTCACTATCTATATTGAAATTTTCGGTCAAAATTTCTTCCCATCTAACCTCATGAGCAGACTATAGATAGTACTTGAGGTAAAAGGTGTAAATTGTTTATATATAATTTAATTAATAAAGGTAATATTTATTTATATTTATGTATTAATATAAATAAATTTATAAATTTATAATCTAGAAATATAATTTTTCATTTATATATAAATTAATTTATGACATTAAATATATATATATATATATATATATATATATATATATATATATATATATATATATATATATATATATATATATATATATATATATATATATATATATATATATATATATATATATATATATATATATATATATATATATATATATATATATATATATATATATATATATATATATATATATATATATATATATATATATATATATATATATATATATATATATATATATATATATATATATATATATATATATATATATATATATATATATATTGATCAATTATTGTAAACTAGTATTTTTAAACTGGTTGAGTGATAACATATATTTTTCATGGGTGAGATTTATAAAATATTTCTTAATTTATTATGATTTTCATATTTTTATCTAGAAGGTATTGATTATTGAAAAGATGCTCTATTAATATAACATACATTTTACTTTTAATTCATTGTTTTGTAAAATACTATTTTTTAACTGATTCAACAATAATAAATATATTTTCTGTGTATGATTTATTTTATAAAATAAATATTTCATAATTAATTTACATTTTTATCTAAATGAGTATTATTAAAAATTAAAATGTTTATCCGTATGACTAATTTTCAATATAATATGACTATTATGTATGATCCATTTTTTGTGGTGTATCTTATTTATTAGGCTAAATTATAATTTTTATCATCATATTACCTAATTCACACAATTACTCTTCATGTTTCGAATTTAATTAGTTGGTTTTCCTCGTTACATTATATATTTTGTGCAAAAATGATAGAGGAGCTCAAAATTATTTGAATTTAAAATAGGATAATTAATTCTAAAATAGGGGAGCAAATTGTAATTAAGCCTATTCATTAATACCTTGGAAAAGTATAGTCATATGTTAGAGCATCCACATCCATCATATCCATTTGAGATCTTTAAATGGGACTCACATAATTTTTTATATTATTTCACACTTCTCAATTTTTTAAACCACTCATCTACAATTCTCAAATATCCATGTAACTCATCAAAAAATCTAAAATGGGTCTCACATTTAAAACAAATCAACTACATTTTTGCAATTTTATTTATTAATTTATTATCATGACTCACTTAATTGGAGTGTAGAAGCGTGCTTTAGTATTTTAGTATGAGGACGTGCTTGTATGAGGACGTGTTTTAGTTCAGGAACGTGAAAACAAGTGAAATATTCATTTGTTATTGACATAATTTCTTTAATAAATGTGTAGGAACTCTCATAGAACACCGATAATCATGCTCTTGGGATTATATAATTATTCTTAAAATTTTTAATATAACACTAGATTATATAAAAGTTCAAAATTATTTGAATTTGAAATGGAAAACTGATTTTGTGAAATAGATGAAATAAGAGATCAAAACTATAATTTAGTAATATATATATATATATATATATATATATATATATATATATATATATATATATATATATATATATATATATATATATATATATATATATATATATATATATATATATATATATATATATATATATATATATATATATATATATATATATATATATATATATATATATATATATATATATATATATTATTAACAATATATTCATTTAATGTTTAAATTATTATCAATGAATAATTAAATAGAAATGAATAAATAAATAAATATTTATTATTAATATAAAATTAATATTTTCTAAATTAATTGTAAAAAGAATATGTATAAATAATAAACAAATAAAATAAAATAAATAACTAAGAAAATTTTAATTAATTTTAGGAAAATTAATTAATTAATAACACACACACGCACGCACGCACGCACGCGCGCGCACGCACGCGCACGCACGCGCACGCACGCACAGACGCACACACGCACGCACGCACGCGCACGCACGCGCACGCACGCACAGACGCACACACGCACGCACGCACGCACGCACAGACGCACACACGCGCACGCACGCACAGACGCACACACGCGCGCGCACGCACAGACGCACACACGCGCACGCACGCACAGACGCACAGACGCACACACGCACGCGCGCGCACGCACAGACGCACACACGCACGCGCGCGCACGCACACACGCGCACGCACAGACGCACACACGCACGCGCGCACACACACAGACGCACACACGCACGCGCGCGCACGCACAGACGCACAGACGCACACACGCACGCACACACGCACACACGCACACACACACACACACACACACACACATATAACAACATAATTATTAAATATTTACATACTATTTAATATTAATTATTGATAATTAAATACAAAGTAAATAAATATTTATTTATTAATAATATAACATTAATATTTATTAATTTAATTGTAAAAAATAATATGAATAAATAAATAATAAGAATAAAGTAATGAATAATAATATCAATATGTCATAATATTCACACAGAAAATTAAAGTTAATTACAAAATGAAAGAAAAATAATAATTAGCGCTCCAAGTGTCCGCTAGTACCACGTCAGAAAGACCTTCTAATATGTTGGGATGACATCTTAACGTTGGACGAACTCTTTCTTGAGATTGTTTTTCATCATCATTTTGCTGATGTATATCAAAATATGGTGTCGGGTCTTTAGAACGTGCAACATTTTGTGTTTAGAAAGAACTACTTCCACCTTTAAAAAGTTACTCTCAAAATAAGTTTACTTATAGGTATTGTGGTTTCCAGACTTCGTGTTGTGATAATGACAAGGTTCAATTTAATCAATACTTTTATATATGAGGCAAAGAACAATAGGAACTAAAATAAATAGCTTTCAACAATATTAACTAATAAGCAGAAACTATAACACAATAAGACGAGAAAAGACGAAATATTTGTTTATCTAGTTCGATCAAATGATTTACTATAGGGGAGAAAGTAGCTATCTAATTCACTATAGTCAGAAAAGTTTTTACAAGATATTACATATGAGTTACAAGAAAATAACCTTCACCTTTAGAGTTGCCAAGAATAACCCTAAATGCGCCCAAGAACAAACCTTATTTTCTATCTAAATATTTCCCAACGTCTACAACTCTGAATAATGTAAGCACACAAACTCAGGGTGTAAACAAGTTTTCTAAATCTCCTTAGATAACTCCGAAGGTTTCCAAAAATCCCTGTCTTTCTAAGTTTTCTCTTGAGAAGACCTTAAATCCTTTGCTCTACTCTTTTGTTGTAAACTCTAAGATTGTCACTCTGTAAAATAATAAAAAGATACATATCTATAATAGCAAATATCCAACAAATAAAGGCCAAAAACATAACTGATTGACAAATTGATCCATGGACTGAACTGAAAAAGTCCAAAACATGTAAGTCGAGAAATGTCAATTTTTCTGAAAAACTCGAAATCGGGCGAACCGACCCTCGATCGACTGTATAGACCAGACGCGATCAGCGCCTCTTGAACCAATTTTTTTCCAATTTTTTATTTTTTTCAACTTTTTAACATACTTATTGGAATTTCAGATTTTTGCGATTTATGCAATCTTCAAAATATGTTTTCTTTCTCTTCATTAACAAAGGTTTTAAGACAGACTTAAGCGATTTCCACCTAGACTTGAAATCATGCCAATGTCAATTTAACTATCAACAACCTTATTGCTCTCTACCATGTTGAAATTATAATCAATAACCTTGATCAAATTCAACCAACCTTGAATCTTGATCTCATCAATTGCATCCACTTGTTTCCAATTACCCTTTTCTGCCTAGGTAATTTAACAAGCCCACAATATGATTTTCCAACCATTATTGACTCCGTCTACTTTAAATGCCTCCTTAAAGGTCCTTATCTCTGAATTTTGTAAACCTTCAGCCACATTCAAAGCATAACACCCAAGGCTAGCATAAACGTCCATTTGAGATGTTACAATCTCCCTCTTTACCTTATTGACATAGATAATTTTTCTCTTATTATTGATAGAGAACAACATGTACTCTTAAATAGAATACAAAGTACTTAGAAAAGGAAATTTCTAATAAATACTCATCATTGTCCTCAGTCAATTCTATATAATTAAGGGTCAATAAATTCTATAAATACATACACAACTAATCAAATCTTATTTATGAGATTTTAATCATATTTAAATATAAAATATATAGTCAATTAACACATGTACAACTGGTTCTGACACTCCCCCTCAACTTGGAGAGTGGATGTTATCCATTTCCAACTTGTCGATAATAGATTGAAATGTAGAATCACTTAATCCTTTTGTAAGAAAATATGCCAGCTGATTTCTAGTTGATACAAATGATATACATATTGTCCCACTATCCAATTTTCCTTGATGAAATGTCTGTCTACTTCGACATGCTTTGTTCTATCATGTTGCAATGGATTATTTAATGTTTATTGCTGACTTATTGTCACAATATAGTTTTATGGGTCCATTCCATTCAATCTTTAGGTCATGTAGAATTATTTTCAGCCATAGGAGTTCACAAATACCTAAAGTCATAGCCCGAAATTCTGCTTCTGCACTTGACCTTGCAACAACATTTTGTTTTTGCTCCTCCAAGTCGCCAAGTTTCCTCCAAGGAAAGTAAAATATCTGGATGTGGATCTTCTATCATCTACTGATCCAGCATAATCAGCATTTGTATAGGCTTCCAAAGTAATTCCTTGACCCTTTGTAAATAGAATTCCTTTTCCAGGAGTGCCCTTCAAGTATTGCAAAATTCGGTAAATAGCTCCAAGATGATTTTCTTTGGGACTATGAATGAATTAACTCACCACTCCCACTGCATAAGTTATGTCTGGTATAGTGTAACATAAATAGATTAACTTTCCAACCAACTTTTGATAGGATTCTCTGTTCACAGTTGCATCTTCAACAAATTCACTAAGTCTGTGATTTTGCTCAATTGGAGTTTCTACTAGTTTGCATCTTAATTTACTAGTTTCAAATAATAAATTCAGCATATATTTTGGTTGAGAGATGAAAATACCATGACGAGAGTGTGCCACTTCAAGGCCCAAAATATATTTTAATTTGCCCAACTCTTTTACTTCAAACTCTTTTAGAAAACACACTTTTAGGCCATCCATTTCTGCTTGATGATTTCTTATTACAACTATATCATCCACATAAGCAATTAGTGCAGTAACTCCCCCTAAGGTTGAATTCTTAGTAAACAAAGTGTGATCTCTATGACTTTGTTTATATCCCATATCTTTCATCATAGTGGTAAACTTGCCAAACCAGGAATTATGGGATGTTTCAGTCCATAAAGGGCCTTCTTTCAAACTTTGCCTTTCTCAAAGTTAAACCCAGGTGGGACCTCCATGTAAATTTAATCTTCAGGGTTGCCATGTAGGAAATCATTCTTGACATTGAATTGCTGCAAATTCCATCCATAGTTAGCTGCTAGAGATAACAAAATTCTGGCAGTGCTCATTTTTGCAACGGGAGAAAAAGTCTCATGATAGTCAATCCTATATGTTTGTGTGTACCCCTTAGCTACAAGTATTTCTTTATACCTTTCTAGTGTTCCATCGAACTTGTATTTAAGGGTGAATACACATTTGCAACCAACAAGTTTTTTTCATTAGGAAGCTCTACTAACTTCCAAGTTCTATTTTTCTCTAGTGCATCCATTTCGACTTTCATAACTTCTCTATACTCCTTCCTATATAGTGTTTTGGTAATAGTTTTTGGGATAAAGGTAGTGTTTAAATGAGCTATAAAACTTCTATGATTGTTGGACAAATTATCATAGGATATAAAGTGAGATAATAGATACCTTGTCCTTTTGTACATGCTCTGACATCCTTCCTTATTGCAATTGGAAGATCTCTATCATCCATGGATATATTGTGCTCCTTAAAAACAGTCTCATCAGCTTCAATTTCAGGGGGCACAATTTGCTCCTCTAAAATAGTCTTATCAATTACAGTTTCAGGAATTAGGTCAGATTCTAGGACTTGCACAAGTTGGATAATAGGTGTTTCCCTTCTTGTGTAAACTTGTAGTGGACAAGTAGCATTAGGAGTTTGTAATGAAGTGATTATAGGACTTGACTCGGGAGTCTTGGACATGAAATAAAGGTCTTTGAATAAATAATCCTTATCTTTAATGCATTCCTTCTCCCTCTGAAGATAAGGTTTGGAAAGAAAGGATTCAGGTAGATAAAAGTGACATCATAGGCACAAAATTCTTTTTTGGTGTAGGTTGATAACACTTGTAACCTTTTTGGGTAAGGGAGTAACCAAGAAATATGAATTTAATAGCCCAAGGATTAAGTTTTCCTCGATATGGATAATGAACATGGACAAATGACACACACTCAAAGATCCTAGGAACTAGGTTGCTTAAAGTTTTAAAGTTTGGGTAGAATTTAAAGAGGAGCTGAATGGGGCTGTTATTCTGAAGAATTTGATAGGGTAAGCGGTTAATTAAGTAGGCTACAATAAGAGCATCCTCCCCCCAATATTGTTTTGGAACATTTATATGGAATAAAGATGCTCGGGTGACATAGAGAATATGTCCAATTTTTCTTTCATCCACCCCATTTTGTTATGGAGTGTGGACACATGATGATTCATGAATAATACTATGTTAAGTGAAAAAGGAAGACAATGTTTGATTAAAATAATCTTTTGCATTATCAGGGCGAAATTTTTGATGGTAGTCTCAAATTGGGTTCTTACCATTTGAAAAAAAAATTTAAATATTTGAGTGACTTCACTTTTTGTTTTAAGAGATACAAAAAACCGCCAAATCAGAATTGAAATTGGAACGCCAAAGGCATATAAAGAGGAGGACCAACACATTCCCACTTAGTCCAATTAAGTGTTGTCGGGGGAAGTCATTCCAAACCTACTGCAAACTTCAATCCAGAAGAAATTACAAACCTAAGGGAACTACTAGACCCTTTAGTTAAACCCACAAACACAAGTAGTTCTTCCATGGCGTTATCAGGTAGTTCTCATCCTTATTCTCTTAGCGTTATACAATATATAGAAAAAGGGACATGGATTGTTGAATCTAGGGCTATGAATCACATGACCCATTCCTCTACTGAGTTTATATCTTACACACTGTGTCCAAGTTATAAACATATTGTCACTGCAGATGGTACTTTTATTACTGTTGCTTGAAAGGGAGATATTCCACAAAGTAAAAATGTAATGCTGAGAGATGTCTTGCATGTTCCTTGGCTTCTTGTAGAAGGTACACCATAGATAATCCATGTTATCCCCTCTTTCAATCTCCATTTTGGGAGCTCCTCAGGTTTGATCATTCTTCCATTGGCCAATGTTCTTCTCCCGACTTTGTGCTACTAAGGCTGAACTTTTAGGTGATTGAGGCTCCATCCATTATGCCAAAGAAGGGATTATGCAGTGCTTTTTTTTTTGGATTAGGCAGCGCTTTAAAGCGCTGCCTATACTACCGCTGCCTAAGTTAAAACCAATGCTTTCTTTTAATGTAAAAGTCCTTCTATATGTATCCTTTAGGAAGCGCTTCATTCCAAAAGCACTCTCTATTGGCCCCTTTAGGCAGCGCTTTTTTTCTTGAAAATCGCTTTCTATTGTCCCCCTTTAGGCAGCGCTTTTTTAGTTCTATTTTAGGTCCCCATTTAGGCAACATTTCATTCCAAAAGCGCTCTCTATTGACCCCTTTAGGCAGCACTTTTGGCTTGAAAAGCGCTTTCTATATGATAACGAGAAATCGTATCGTATAATTGCTACGTTTTTAATCCATTTTCATACTACATTAATCCATTTAACTCCCGATTGTTTCGAGTTTTTATGTCTTTTCACAGGTACAACATGTTTCAAGTCAATTTAGTGAAAAAGATCGCATGAAGAAAGTTAACAGGAAAAACAGAAGAAAAGGGGCAAATCTGCAAAGTTCTGCAGATTTTGAAACTGTGACGGTCGTCACACATCTATTACGAGCGTAACACGCTCATATCATGAAGAATGCTCGTCACACATCATTGACGAATGTAACGCGCTATTTAAGCATATTACGACCGTCACCTTGGCCTTACGACCGTCACGCGCCTAAACTAACATTATGGAGAACGAGGAGACATGGGCAACATAAAGAAAGCAGTGTTCACTCCTACGATCTCTCAACCTCACCAACGCCCAGTCCTAGTTTTTCTCCACTAAAGAAGTACAAGTCCATGTTCCTATTATTTCTTAACTGCCAATTCCTCCTCTATAAATAGGAGGGATTTCAATGAAGAAGGAGAGTTATATTTTTACATAATTTCTTGCGGAAGCCCTGCCAAATTTACGAACCATCAGTTTGCATTTTTTTACTGTTCTTGTTTTATTTCCCTTTTTTACCATTCAATAGCCATTCCCAACATTAGGAAATTTCTATTTTAGTTAGAATTTGTTTTTAGCCTCAGAATTCGTTTCAAGTTCCGATTCCGAAGGTTCCAATCTTGCCGACTTGTGGAAGAGGGAGCTTGAGGAATAATATTATTATTCAGGTTTTTAATCGCATTTAATTTAATTTTAATACAATTTGTTTACGTTAAATTACCGTTATTTATTTATCATGAATTTTTTATTGTTTCCCGATTATATTTCCTGTCTGTCTGTTTCAAGTACCATGACTAGCTAAATTTCTAGAGTCGGGATGTGATAATAGTAACTAAATAGATTAAATTGTTCCTAAGCTAAAATCCAAATTAACTTAATTTCTGGCTGTGACTTTTTATAATTAAAATTAATCTTTTTGTTACGAGAGTAAGAAAAGTATAATAGGTTAGGATCAAGACCACGAGAGTGTGAGGTTTTAACCGGATAGCTAAAGTTAGGCATTCGATTTAAATACAGCGAGAGCGCTTTAAAATGAATTAGATTTTATTAAGTTTTCAAAGAGTATTTTCTAAACACTTATGGGCTAGCGAGAGCAGGCATAGGGCTTTAGGGGTATAATCCGAGATAAGACCATGAAAGTGTGAGTTGAGGGTTTTTAAACTGATAATTTCTACATAACCATCTAAGTTAAACATCTTTATATGCTTAGGTTCGACTAAATCCGCTTAGGTTCACTTTATTACATACCGACCATTTTATCATTATTATTATTCCCTTAATTTGATTTAGTTTTCCTCTACTTTAACCTCTAAAAAAACCAAACGTGACAACATCCTCCTTAGCTAAACAAACAAACCTTTATAGCACTAGAGTGATTACAAAGTCCCTATGGGTTCGACATCTTTTTATTACTACCGCGATAGGCTGTGCACTTGCAGTTAAGATACCGTCAGACACATTAGGTCGATCGGACACTAAGTTTTTGGCGCCGTTGCCGGGGACTTTGATTTAGTCACTAGTGCACTCATAAAGTAGCACTGTATAGACTAAGGCAACTATTTATTTTTCCCTCTGTTGTATGCCAAATACTCGCTCCCGAAGCGAGCCTTTGCATCTACAAATCAACGATATCAAGCGCTATCTCAGAGTAAGACGACGAGTTCAAGATTACCGTGATCTTAACAATCTTCCTCTGACTAAGCTTCTTGATATCTCAATCCCTGAGTTAATTGAAGAATCAAAGATGGCTGACGTACCAAATCCACCCCGTGCCCTCAAGGATTACGTAGTTCCTTCTCAAGAGGAACCTCACAACAGCATTGCCGCTCCCGCTATCGCTCGAAACAATTTCGAGCTAAAACCTTCGCTTCTATCCGCCGTTCAGCAGAACCAATTTTCTGGATCTCCTACTGACGACCCAAACCTACATCTGTCAGTGTTTGTGCAGTACGCAGACATTGTAAAAGCGAATGGTGTAAACCCCGAGGCAATACGATTGCGCTTATTTCCTTTTTCTTTAAGAGACAGAGCTCGAGGATGGCTCCAATCTCTTCCTTCAAACTCAATCACCACATGGGATAAGTTGAAGAAGGTCTTTTTGGATAGATATTTCCCACCAAGCAAAACTGCTATGCTCAGAGCCAACGTCAATGGTTTCAGACAAAAAGATAACGAATCACTTTTCGAAGCGTGGGAACGCTATAAGGACATGATTAGACTCTGTCCTCGTCATGGTTTAGAAGAATGGATGATCATTCATACGTTCTATAACAGTCTCTTGTACAACACAAGAATGACTATAGACGCTGCTGCTGGTGGCGCATTGATGGATAAACCATATACCGAAGCAAATCAACTTATCTAAAGCATGGCTCAGAACCATTACCAATGGGGAAGCGAAAGAGCTAATATGGAAAAAACTCAAACAAAAGGTGGCATGATTGAAGTGAATAGTCTGGATCAATTCAATACTAAAGTGGAAGCCCTTACCCAAAAGCTAGAAAATCTTACCACCGCCCCCGCATCTACCGTAGCTGCAGTAGCTCAAGCTTGCAATCTATGTGGTCTTCAATCACATCCTGCTCTAGAATGTCCACTTCTAACAGGAGTTCTAGTTGAACAAGCGAACTACGTACAGGGAAACCCTTATAGCAATACCTATAACCCTGGTTGGAAGAATCATCCAAATTTTTCATATAAAAGCAACAATGCGTTGTACGCACCTGGATAAGCTCCTGCCACGCCACCTGGCTATCCAAAAGCTAACCCAAATCACCCCAATAATGGACCTAATACATCCAATGCCCCTAGGAAATCTAATCTTGAAATCATGATAGAACATTTCATTGCTTCTCAATCTCAGACTAATAAAGATGTTCTAAATCAAAATTTACATACTAATGAGCAGATTAAACAACTATCTAGTAAAGTTGACGCTTAGGCTACCCATAATAAGATGCTTGAAACTCAAATTTCACAGGTAGCCCAACAACAAGTATCTACTGCTGCCCCATCTGGATTTTTCCCTGGTCAACCACAACCTAACCCAAAAGGACAAGCTAATACTGTAATACTGAGAAGTGGAAAAGAACTTGAAGGACCTGTTGATCCAAGACTCGAAAATCCAGCCATATACAAAAAGCAGAACAAGCCAACTGAAAATGAGAATGAACCAAAGGAAAAGGAAAATGAAAACCAAGAGGCGGTGGATAAAGAGAAGATTTATGTGCCTCCACCACCCTATAAACCTCCGATTCCGTACCCTCAGAGACTTACCAATTCCAAAACGATGGGCCAATTCAAGAAATTTGTTGAACTTTTGAAACAACTGAATATCACAATACCGTTTACAGAAGCTATCACTTATATGCCCTCGTATGCTAAATTTCTCAAGGAAATTCTATCTAACAAGAAAAAGATAGAAGACAATGGAACATGCTTACTGCTGAGTGTAGCGCTATTATTCAAAATGATATGCCCCCTAAGTTAAAAGATCCAGGTAGTTTCTCTATACCTTGTAACATTTGAAAGTTTGTCATAGACAAAGCTCTATGCGACCAGGGAGCAAGTATCAGTGTCATGCCCCTATCTATTTGCAAAAAGCTGGAGATGGGAGAACTTAGACCCACAAAAATGTCCATTCAATTAGCTGACCGATCAGTTAAATACCCTGTAGGTATACTGGAAAATGTTCCAGTTAGAATAGGTCAATTCTATATCCCGATCGATTTCATAATCATGGACATTACTGAGGACTCAGTTACTCCTATCATATTAGGAAGACCCTTCATAGCCACAGCTGGAGCTATAATTAACGTAAAGAAGGGCAGACTGACATTCGAAGTTGGAGAGGAAAAAATGGAATTCATTCTCACTCAATTCTTACAAGCACCAGCCATGAATGACACATGTTATCTAATCGACGTTATAGACGAGTGCGTAAGAGAGATGGAAGCAGAACAAACCACATACTCTGAAATAATGAAAATCCAAACCTCTCTGATATTCGAAGACGACAATTGGCGAGAACCATATCAAGATGATAACCTAAGCGAAAGTCTAGCACTTACACCTGATCATATGCCATGTCCAAAGAAACCGGGTTTAGAATTAAAAACCTTACCCAGGAACCTAAGATACGAATTCCTAGATACCAAATGTACGCAACCAGTAATAGTCAATTCCAGTTTAGGAACGCTCGAAACTAAGAAACTTTTAGACGTCCAAAGAAAGTACCCGACTGGATTAGGTTATAACATATCCGACTTGAAAGGAATATGTCCTTCAATTTGCATGCATCGTATTATGCTAGAAGAAGATTGCAAAACCTCTAGAGAAACTCAAAGAAGGATTAACCCAATCCTTAGCACTGTAGTCAGAGATGAAATTAAGAAGCTATTGGAAGCAGGAATCATATATCCAATCTCCGAAAGTAAATGGGTTAGCCCAGTACACGTCGTACCGAAGAAAGGAGGTATCACTGTTGTGAAGAACGCAAAAGGCGAATCGATAACACAAAGAGTGGTTAATGGGCATAGAGTGTGCATTGATTATAGAAAACTAAACAATGCTACTCGAAAAGACCATTTTCCTCTACCCTTCATAGATCAAATGTTAGAGCAATTAGCCAAACATTCCTACTTCTGCTATCTAGACGGTTATTCCGGATTTTTCCAAATCCCTACTCACCCTGATGATCAAGAGAAGACTACATTCACGTGTCCCTATGGAACATTCGCTTACAGACGAATGCCCTTCAGATTGTGCAATGCCCCAACAACCTTTCAACGATGTATGATGTCAATCTTTGTAGATTTCATCGATAACATCATGGAAGTGTTCATGGACGACTTCTCTGTGTGCGGGCAAAGTTTTGAAGGATGCCTATCAAACCTAGAAAATATTTTAGAAAGACGTGTGAAAGTAAACCTCGTGCTTAATTGGGAAAAATGCCATTTCATGGTCAGAGAAGGAATCGTACTAGGACATGTTATATCTAACAAGGGAATTGAAGTTGACAAAGCTAAGATAGAAGTCATAAAAGAACTTCAACCACCTAAGACCGTTCGAGAAATACGAAGTTTTTTAGGACACTCCGGTTTCTACCGACGATTTATCAAAGATCACTAAACCACTTACCGGTCTATTAATGAAAGACGTTGAGTTCATATTCGATTAAGATTGTCTTAAAGCATTTGAAACTCTAAAATCGGCCCTTATCACCATACCAATCATGCAACCACCCGATTGGAGATTTCCTTTTGAAATCATGTGTGATGCAAGTGACTACGCCATAGGTGCAGTTCTTGGACAAAGGAAGGACAAGAAACTTCACGCAATCTACTATGCCAGTAGAACACTAGACTCAGCTCAAATGAACTACGCCACAACTGAGAAAGAGATGTTAGCAGTTGTCTTTGCGCTTGACAAATTCCGTTCTTACCTAGTAGGAGCGAAGATAATCATTTTCACAGACCACGCTGCTATCAGATATCTACTAACCAAGAAGGATGCAAAACCAAGACTCCTAAGATGGATCCTGCTTTTGCAAGAGTTTGATCTAGAGATTAAGGATAAGAAAGGAACCGAAAACGTCGTAGCAGACCACTTGTCAATATTAGAAAGTATAAAACCCGAACAAGTACCGATTAACGACGATTTTCTGTATGAACAGCTGATAGCGCAAATAAGAAGCAATCTAGCTCAACTGGATCTAAACAGACCAAAAGCCAAGGAAGTCATGAAAGCGATCCATACAACCATGGGATTGCCATGGTATGCCGACATAGTTAACTACTTAGCTACAGGCGCGTTCCCACCGGACCTAACTTATCAACAGAAAAAGAAATTCTTCCATGATCTCAAGTATTATTATTGGGATGAACCCTTATTATTTAAAAGAGAACCGGACAGAATTTTCCGCCAATGCATACCTGAAGAAGAAATAGAAGATGTTATTTCTCACTGTCATTCATCTCCCTATGGAGGACATGCAAGCACTTCTAAAACTTGCGCAAAGATCCTACAACCCGGCCTATTCTGGCCTAATCCATGGAAGGATGTCCACATCACTGTTAAAAACTGTGATCAGTGTCAACGCACCGGTAATATTTCAAGACGCGATAAAATGCCTCAAAGAGGAATACTAGAAGTAGAAATCTTTGATGTTTGGGGAATCGATTTCATGGGACCTTTCCCATCTTCTTTCGGAAACAAGTCTATACTCGTAGCTGTCGATTATGTTTCAAAATGGATTGAGGCTATAGCCTCTCCTACAAATGACACACGAGTAGTAATTAAGCTCTTTAAAAACACAATCTTTCCAAGATTTGGTGTGCATAGACTTGTCATTAGTGACAGTGGGTCCCACTTCATTTCGAAGATATTCGACAAATTATTATCTAAGTATAGAGTCAAACACCGCGTAGCAACACCGTATCATCCACAAACTAGTGGACAGGTCGAAGTCTCGAACAGAGAAATTAAACAAATCCTCGAGAAAATTGTCGCCATATCTAGGAAAGATTGGTCATCTAAGCTTAACGAGGCTTTATGGGCTTATAGGACAGCCTACAAGACCCCTATAGGAACTACACCCTTCAAGCTTGTGTACGAAAAATCCTGTCATCTCCCGGTAGAATTAGAGCACAAAGCATATTGGGCAATCAAAACGCTCAATATAAACTACACTGCCGCTGGAGAAAAGCGAATCCTCGACCTAAACGAACTAGAAGAATTGAGATTAGACGCTTATGAGAATGCTAAGATATACAAGGAAATAACCAAAAGATGGCACGATAAGCGCTTATCTCAGAAAGAATTCAGTGTGAGAGACATTGTGCTACTATTCAACTCTAGACTTAGGCTTTTCCCTGGAAAACTGAAATCCAGATGGTCTGGTCCTTTTGAAGTTACAAAAATATTCCCTAGCGGAGCAATAGAAATTAAGGATAGGAATAGTGACCCGTTCACAGTGAACGGATAGCGATTAAAACAATATCATAACATTGAGAATAGAAACTATGCGAATAGTCTAAAACTTTTAGAGTTACCCACTATTTCCCCTGAATGATCTACTGCTAAGCACTATGTCAGGCTTATGACGTTAAAAACAGCGCTTAGTGGGAGGCAACCCAACTGTTTGTTTTTGTTATTGTTCCAGTGTGTTTTTATTTGTTACTTTTGATTTTATTTTCCGTTTCTGCATTTATTTATTTTAAAGCCTTATTTTTATTATTTTCTTTTCCATTTTTCCTAAAAATCTTTATAAAACTGCTGCTGATTTTCAAACAACTTTATTCGCTACAGGTTTTCTGAAAAAGTCTTTTTCTATCCTACCTTCTCCCCTGATTTGTTTCCCCATTTAATATTTACTATGGAAAACACTTTTAGAGGAAGGAACGAAATGAGGAGATTTGAGGAATTGTCACACAGGAATTTCGATATGACTTTGTATCATGATGAACCAATCATGGACACTTTAGGTATTAAGGATAGTGTCCTTTATCTGTTTAACCAACTGGGATGAGAAAAAGCCCATATTAAATCTAGGTTTGTTACATATCGCGAGCTTACCCTTAAATTTTTGAGCTCCCTAGTTCATATACCTGAGCGCGGTTTTAGAACCAGAAAAGGATTTATAGCTTTCAGACTATTCGATATTGAATTCGCTTATAACCATAAAGAATTAGCTGACCTACTAGGATTCCCTAGCGGACCTTTTGCTTTTACTACCACCCAGGCGGAATTAATGGATTTCGAGCTAGATTACTTTTGGGGAACCTTAACTGGAAACTACCACCCTGAGCCGGATAGCATGGACAACAATGAAATACACAACCCCGCTATCCGTTATTTCCATAAGATTCTAGCCCATACTGTATTCAGAAAAGAACAGAACCATACTGCAGTGTCTAAGGATGAGATGTTTTTACTGCAATGTATGACCCAAGGCCGACCTGTTAATGATGTGCCTTTCTTGATGCAATCCTTTTCTCGCATTGCTCAGAACCCTAATGAACCGATTATTGTAGGAGGCCTAGTCACCATGATTTCCAATGCCCTCAGACTTAGATACCAACTACATAAGTGTACACAATTTGGTTCGATCCGCCCTATGAATATTGATTTCTGTTTCGGCCTACGAATAATAGGAAATCTAGGTCCTGCACATTTCGAATACCTGATAAGGGATGAAGTTGTCAGTTTATTTACACTTCCAAACCATGCTAAATTGAGTACCCACAATCGCGACAACTGGCTTTATGAGCTAAACCCTCCCGACCATCCTTCAACACCTGAGACACCATAATCTTACCAAGTTAATGATGCTACGATGTCTGATGAGAGTGATCTTGAGACCCCTTCTGGTTACTATGATAGTAACAACATTGCAGAGGATACTGAAGTACCTGAAATAACCAAAGGAGAATACGCTGAGAATTTGAACAAAATTTTTACCACATTGGATGTTTATCAAACAGACATTAATGGAATCAAGGACGAGTTGAAGAGCATGCGTCTGGACATATTAGGCTTGACTGATATAACTGTGGAGCAATTTTATCACATAAATGCAGCTTTCGAAGATTTAAAAACGTGACTTGGATGAAGTAGCAATGATCAGCATTTGTTTTTACTTTTCTTTCTGTTTATGTTTCTAGGTAGTTTCCCTTTCTGTAATATTTAAGATTTCATTTTAAACAAGTTTACTTTCTGCGGTTTTTAAATTTCTGTTAAAAACAAATATTCATTTCTATACAAATTTCAGTTTGTTTTTATTTCATACGTGTTACAGCAAAATTAAATTCACTGCATATTAATTATCATTCTACAAATTTTGTTATAAGATGTGTGTTGGAATTGATCTGCATGTTTATTATGCTCAATTACTGTGTTATAAGATGTGTTGGAATTATTCTGTTTCAATTATGGAATAAGTGAATTTATTGTAGCTGTAATGATCGTAACAACCCTATGACGAGCGTAACACGCGTTTCACCGTGTTACGCCCGTCAGCCTCCTGTGATGGTCGTCACGCGCGTTTGAAAATGTTCTGCTATTACAGAAGTCGTTCTCCTTCCCACTTCTTCTTTCCTTTTTCCTAAACCGTTCTGCCACCCATTCAATTTTTTCTTAAACCACCCACTCCAACACTTAAATTCCATCACTCCACTTCTCCATTCACATTCCAAACCCTTTCACGATTCAACCTCTTGCATGCAATATGGCCAACAACCAGCAAGTCCCCAATCTCACTTTCAGAGCAGGCGACCAAGGTGAAACCCAAAGATTAAAATTCCAGAAATTCCAACGCCGCGGTCTCCAACCAACTCGGTATGTTAACCTCGAATGTCTTAGGAATTTGGGACTGCTTGAGAGCGTCCGACAACTTTTGCAGAATGTAAACTTGTGGAATCTGTGCTGCCAACCGCAACCCATTTACGAAACTCTCACCTTGGAGTTTCTGAGTTCATTTTCCTACATTACACCTATTGGAGCCACCAACCAACTCTCTGGCGTGACCAAATTCCGTATGTTTGGCACTGAGTATCAGCTGTCACAAACTGATATCGCGCGGCTGCTTGGTTTCAGTTCCGACGAAGGTGCCCACCTATGCGTGTCGGATAATTTCGGCGAGGAAGCATTTAATTTATGGCACAGTATGACAAACATTCGTGCCGGATCTTATGACCACCTCAACACCACCCATATTCATAATCCGGCTATCCGATATTTTCACTGCATCCTTTGCAACACCATCTTTGCCCGAGATAGAAACCACAAGCTCAACTCCAAGGAGCTTTTCTTCATGCATTGTGCATTCACCGGCCAGAAGATCAACGCTGCTCCATTTCTATTGGCCCATATTCACTCCATCTGCGCTAGAGGCGGCAAACCCTTCTATTTCAGAGGGATTGTCACTTATCTTGCTATAGCTTTGAATCATGGTGTCGCTCTCACTGATATGCCTTCTATGGCGCCGACATTGCTTACTCTGGACCACTGCAAAGCTGCCCACCTCATCTATGAGCGGGAGGATGGCAAATTCCACCCTGTGATCCGAAACATCGTTTATAATAACATTACTTTGCCTTGCAGGAACCGAATCGATCCACAAAACAGAGCCAATTGGTTATTCGATCCTGCAGCTCCCGAGGGCCGTGTTCCTATTCATGAAGACCAGCCTGATGCCCCCGCAGACGAGATGCAAAAAGAGTTGTACCGAGCTGCCCTCGTTCACAACATCCCGGGACCTTCATCTGCACCACCTCCTATTACTCTTGAAGAAATTCTCCGAGCCATCCATCAACAAAATCAAATGGGTGCAGCACTTGAAAGAAGACAACAGGAGCAGTATGACTATTTATATGCACAAAACGCTCAGATTTTGAGTGGCCAGTGGAGCATGAACGAGAGGTTGGACGAGGCCCTGTCTGAACGTAACGCTTTAAGGTTGGACGTCAGCACTCTTGGCTACCAAGACACTGATACCGAAGCCACGCCTACCAGGCGATCACGCACTAGGAGCAGAGGACGTGGTCATCAATAGTTTTTATTCTTAAGTAGTTTGCTTTTGCTTTTTCTTTTTTCTTTTTGTAATTGTATTTCCCCGCCTTTGAGGACAATGTCGGATATAGTGTGGGAGAGGTACCTTTCCATTTTCCATTAAACAAGTAATTTTTACGATATTTCTAAGTTTCAATTCTTCTCCGCTTTATTTAGCCATACTGAATTTTTTTTGCTTTATCTTCGCATAGCCCGACATACCTACATTAACAAAATCCTAGTTAGGAAGCCGAGAACGATTCAACAAGATCGATACGGTTATGACACCTTAGACTTCCTACTTACGCGATCCGTTTCAATAACCGTTATACCTATATCTTGAGTTTTAGTTCTAAAGTAACCCCTAGTAGTTTATACTAGCAGTCAGCACCGTCTTGACACAAACCACGTGGGGAGCCAATAAATATAAGTGTTTGATGCCTAATCAATGAAATATCCTTCTTATCTCGCTGCTAAAAAAGGAAAAAGTTGCACCAAAATACAAGGTCGCATATAAGAGATGAGCAAATAATGAAGGAGTCCATTGTTGGTTGGTTCAGAGGTATCTGGTTCTGAACTTGGTAGGGCATGCTACGGCTCGATCCCCCACAACCTCCAATTTGGATAATATGTGTAGGGTTGCCACATTCGTGTACCATACCCCGTGCTAAAAGGATCAAAGTCACTAACCGGTTACTCCACTACGTGCGTGCTAAGACAAAGGGCTTAATGTGATTGCGCTAGAACAAACCGGGTGAAATAGGTACAAAAGACTCTAGGGAGAATTATAACGGAATTATTGGGCAGTTTGTTTAAAATGGAAGTCCACGACTTAACTTATTGCTTGTGTCATTAGTGTATCGTTAGTGTTTTAGTTAAGTATCGGTCGAACTAACGATTGATTTCCCGTAATTGTTTTGAAAACCAAAGGTATGTTATGCATGTGCGTCTGATAAAACTTGTCTGATCTTTCTAAATGATTATTTGCTTGAGGACAAGCAAAGGTTTAAGTATGGGGGAATTTGATAACGAGAAATCATATCGTATAATTGCTAAGTTTTTAATCCATTTTCATACTACATTAATCCATTTAACTCCTGATTGTTCCGAGTTTTTATGTCTTTTCACAGGTACAACATGTTTCAAGTCAATTTAGTGAAAAAGATCGCATGAAGAAAGTTAACAGGAAAAACAGAAGAAAAGGGGCAAATCTGCAAAGTTCTGCAGATTTTGAAACTGTGACGGTCGTCACACATCTATTACGAGCGTGATGCGCTCATATCATGAAGAATGCTCGTCACACATCATTGACAAATGTAATGCGCTATTTAAGCGTATTACGACTGTCACCTTGGCCTTACGACCGTCACGCGCCTAAACTAACGTTATGGAGAACGAGGAGACGTGGGCAACGTAAAGAAAGGAGTGTTCACTCCTACGATCTCTCAACCTCATCAACGCCCAGTCCTAGTTTTTCTCCACTAAAGAAGTACAAGTTCACGTTCCTATTATTTCTCAACTGCCAATTCCTCCTCTATAAATAGGAGGGATTTCAATGAAGAAGGAGAGTTATGTTTTTACAGAATTTCTTGCGGAAGCCCTGCCAAATTTACGAACCATCAGTTTGCATTTTTTTTACTGTTCTTGTTTTATTTCCCTTTTTTACCATTCAATAGCCATTCCCAACATTAGGAAATTTCTATTTTAGTTAGAATTTGTTTTTAGCCTCAGAATTCGTTTCAAGTTCCAATTCCGAAGGTTCCAATCTTGTCGACTTGTGGAAGAGGGAGCTTGAGGAATAATATTATTATTCAGGTTTTTAATCGCATTAATTTAATTTTAATACAATTTGTTTACGTTAAATTACCGTTATTTATTTATCATGAATGTTTTATTATTTCCCGATTATATTTCCTGTCTGTCTGTTTCAAGTACCATGACTAGCTAAATTTCTAGAGTCGGGATGTGATAATAGTAACTAAATGGATTAAATTGTTCCTAAGCTAAAATCCAAATTAACTTAATTTATGGCTGTGACTTTTTATAATTAAAATCAATCTTTTTGTTACGAGAGTAAGAAAAGTAGAATAGGTTAGGATCAAGACCACGAGAGTGTGAGGTTTTAACCGGATAGCTAAAGTTAGGCATTTGATTTAAATACAGCGAGAGCGCTTTAAAATGAATTAGATTTTATTAAGTTTTCAAAGAGTATTTTCTAAACACTTATGGGCTAGCGAGAGCATGCATAGGGCTTTAGGGGTATAATCCGAGATAAGACCACGAAAGTGTGAGTTGAGGGTTTTTAAACTGATAATTTCTACAGAACCATCTAAGTTAAACATCTTTATATGCTTAGGTTCGACTAAATCCGCTTAGGTTCACTTTATTACATACCGACCGTTTTATCATTATTATTATTCCCTTAATTTGATTTAGTTTTCCTCTACTTTAACCTCTAAAAAAACCAAACGTGACAACATCCGCCTTAGCTAAACAAGCAAACCTTTATAGCACTAGAGTGATTACAAAGTCCCTGTGGATTCGATATCTTTTTATTACTACCGCGATAGGCTGTGCACTTGCAATTAAGATACCGTCATACACATTAGGTCGATCGCGACACCACTATAATCCCCCTTTAGGCAACGCTTTCTAATGTCCCATTTAGGCAACGCTTCTTGTGCACGGATTTTTTAATAAAAGCGTTGTCTATTCTCCACTTTTGGCAGCGCTTTTTGTTAAAAGCGCTGTCTTGTGCAAGCATTTTTTAATAAATTAGAAGCATATTTTTTAATAAAATGGCAGCATATATAAATAGCATATTTTCTAGAACAACTACACTATATATTACTAATATACATACAACAAATAGTATTTGATATACATATATATATATATATATATATATATATATATATATATATATATATATATATATATATATATATATATATATCAACTCTAGTTAAAAAACAAAGAACTTGTCTTCTGCACATATCTACAACTTTAGTAACTTATTATATCTATCTTCTGCACCTATCTGAAACAAAACCAACAAATTAAAAGGCGTCAGAAACATAAACTTTATAACAATTATAATCATAAACATAAACATTATAACCATATAATTCAACACATAAACATAAACATAAACGTAAACATAAATATAACAATACAACCATAAATATAAACAATTAGAAACATAAAAATATAACCTTATAACCATTATAATTCAACAAATAAACATTATAACAATTATAATTCAACACATAAACCTTATAACCATTATAATTCAACACAACCTCATACACCAAGAAAATCATATTCGTATCAAAATTTGTAAATGCTATATACCATTACAAATTCTATCAACTCTTAATTCACAACAACTTCCAGAACTATTCCAATCCAATATAGAACGTCACAACAACATAAAGCTCTAAGGACCATAAACTTCACGCAAATGAAAGAAAGACAATACCTTATAAAATTCTCAATTCAAGAATGTACTGACACAAATCCTCCTTAATTTCTTCCAGTTGACCTTTCGACTAATTAACACACTTGAATTCATCAAAGTACTATATAATATAATATGATTTAGTTACCACTAATTAATTAGATGAAATATCTGTTAAATATTAAAATAAATCTTAACTTATAAATCCATACCATGTTTGGAATCTCTATTTGATCTAAAAGAATAATTTCTTTCATAAACCTCAATAAGAAATAACCGCAATCTATACCATTACACTGACGAGAACACTACACGTAGAAAAATATACGAATATATATCAGGATATATAGTTTAACTAGTTTTATCAAGTAGCATTACTATTATAATAAAAATTATGAAAATATACATGCACTCTTATCCATGTAATGTTGTTTTTTTTACTCTTTGGAACTTGAGCTTGTCTTTGTGATCAGAATATTTGTATGGCTCTAACAAAATATAAACGAATATTTAGAAAAATCTCACATAAATAAATATACACAAGAATATTTAGAACAATCTCACTTACATATCAATCATCATCTTCATATCTGGGTATTTTATTTGATAACCATTTAACGAATCCAAATAATATTCTATTTCTCTTATAGGATTAATCACAACCAACAACCAGTGTCCACTGTAAAATTAAACAAAAGTCAGCTGAAAATTTTCTACCGTCAAAAAATAAAAAAATTCTATAATAAATGAAGTTATAATGAAAATCTAACTGATCGCGGGTATTGTACGATAAAAGAAATAACTTTTCTGTATCTTTGTTGGCCATAAATGCACTGACTAAGTACTCTTTAACTGTATTTGGATTATGTTCGATTTCCCGTGCGTTGATATGGTGGGGAGATAAGAAAGAGAATCTTTCTGCCAATTGATGTGAGCGCATTTATGGCTCCTTTTCAACGTGGGTGCATGTTCTTAAAATGTACATAAATGTAAGAATAACTAACATGACCCGTAAAACATTTGAATACTCAAATGTTCATAATGGTTTTCAACATACCTCATCATCTATGCAAATGAGGTTTGGAGGCTATGCAACATATGATCTTATTGCATCTCCGACCAATTTTGCATCTGAAATATCGTCCGGTATAGGTAATAGAGCATCCCCATCTAAAGTAATGTTAATCGATACTTTCAAAAATCCAACAGAGAGCAGTTTATGGTGAAGTACATCTCCCAAAGTGTTATTCACTTTTCCCTTGCCAACCATGCGATAAGTCGGTGACGATAAATAAAGCTGACAAGGTGAAATACCCTAAACAAATGATAAATATGTAATTGTTAATATATATATATATATATATATATATATATATATATATATATATATATATATATATATATATATATATATATATATATATATATATATATATATATATATATATATATATATATATATATATATATATATATATATATATATTAAAAAATTATGCTAATTTATTTTCATAATAATATATATAATTACCTCGGGAATTTATTGTTGAAAATTATAATTGATACTATCTTTGTCGCTAATATCTTTAAACTCTGAACCTAGCCCTTCTAACATGTATCTTTCTTTATCCTTTTCCAAGTCACGAACTTGAGCTTTTAATTTTTTCAACTCTTCCATCACTTGTTTATTTCTAAGACTTTTACTCTTTGGTTGCTTACCCAAGGATGTTTGAGTGATCCCAAATCTCTTACTCCTCACACGACCTAAATACTCACGAACATTTAATACTAGACGTAGTAAGCTCCTGCAATCATGGTCTTTAACTAGAGATAAAGATTGAGATAGACTCTCCTGAAATTCATATGCATATCGAAAAAGATTAGTGATGATTAAAAAGCATAAATATTATATGTTAATAAACTTTTGATTTGATAAAAGAAATAATGTTATACATACACATTACTCAAAACTTGTTGAACATCTTCCTTAACAACTCCATCCTTACTCACACGAGCAACCTTCCATAAAATATGTGTCAGAAGAGATGTTTCTTCACTTTTCTCCTCTTCTAACTACACATTAAGAAAAATAATAAGATAATTTATAACACATGATGAACAAATATATCATAGCATTTATATATACTCTGCTCGTTGGCAATTTACGTCACTCACTTTCTGGAATTCTGGGGTTCTTCGTTTGGCTTTAAAAGTTTCTCATTTTTCAGGTGAAATCAAGTTTGCATACGTATTTGGAAGTTCTGCTTCAATAAAATTTCCTTCGGAATCCTTAAGATACTTGTTTGTTAAAAAAACTTGAAACTTTCTGTGTCTTTTTCTGGCCAATTGAAGACAATATATTTTTTTGGTCATCATCAATGTTAAAAGTCCTCTCCGAAAAAACATATATAGAGTGTGTTAGTATAAGTAATTTAAAAACATAATTGTCAACAAAAACAAATAACATCCCATATAGTACCTGTATCTCACTCCATATTTTGTCTTTAGCGGGTTTCAACTCTCGATTTCTCCAATTACCACAAGTGATTGGAATTTCCCTCCTTACAAGGGAACCAATTTAACTTACCAACATTGAACCATGAGGCTCAATTACTTGGTTATCTGGATTCCAATGTATGTCATATTTTATTCCTTTATCTCTTGCACGAATGATATTCTTCATAATAGTTATTCCTCGTGTAATTTCATTTTGCACATCATAAACTGTTTCATCTCCATCATTATTAGAAGCATCATGTGAATTTTCCTCGTTACTAGCCATTTGACTTGTAATAAAGAAAAACATAAACACAATATAAAACTCCATAACCCATTGAATATATAAAATGACAAATATATAATTTTATTGAATGACAAAATATATAATTTTATTGAATGACAAAATATATAATTTTATTGAATAACATAATATATAATATTTTACTAGTACTTTTTTCACTAACATATCTCTTTCTTTTCTTGGTTAGGACATGAATTACCTGTCTCTTAACAACGCAGACGAATGGGTTGGTCCAAATTCCCTCATTATGATCATTTCTAATATATGATTCATTCGCTATAATATTCTTATCTTGATCATTTCTAATATACGATTCATTCCCTCTAGTATATGGCTCATTCTCTACATCACCTTGATCTACACTATTATCACCAGTCACTTTGTTAGATAAAAGCACTATAGACCATTTCATATTTGTCAGATTAGTGACATAGAACATTTGTTTAGCTTGAAAGACTAGAATAAAAGGCTCATATTTGTACCCCACCCTATTAAGATCTACTTGCAAAATTTTTGACTTATCCATTCGTATACCACTATTATGTATCCATTTACAACCAAAGATAGAAATCTGAAACGTCTCATAATCAAACACTCAAATGTGCTCGATAACCCTAAAATATAACAAATTTGAATATTTGGGGTTTAAATCCTTCATACTTAAAATATGCATTACTTCAGCTACCACAGTGACACCACTATTTTGCATAGTACTTTTACCATCTTGTTATTTGGTATAAAATGTGTATCCATTAATCGTGTATCCGCTGTAAGAAAACACATTCAACTTGGACCATATGCTAAACATCTCAACATTTATGTTATTGAAGAGGGATCTAAATAAGACTTTGAATGAATATGATTCTTAAACCATGATATAAAACTTTGATTGTGCTCACGTACTATCTAATTTTCATCTCTATTCGGATTTGAACTCCGGAGTACATCCTTGTGCATTTCAACGTACGACTCAACCTCGTTGTCATTGTGAAGAACATACAAATACACTTGATCCCGTTCAATCCTTGATACTATCACAATTTTATTTCCAATTAACTTTTTTCCTTCTTTTTTTTGTTGTTGAAAATATTAGATTTGGGGAGTCTAATGGATTGAATATTGAACAAATATTCAGTACAAAATTCAATCGCTTCTTCAATAATGTATCATTCAACAATACAACCCTCTGAACGACTTCGGTTTTTCACATACCCTTTTAATATTTTCATATAATGTTCAACTGGGTACATCTATCTCATATAAGTTGGTCCACACATTTGTGTTTCTTTCACAAGATGAACAACTAGAAGTACCATTATGTCAAAAAATGAGGGAGGAAAATACATTTCAAGCTCACACAAAGTAATAACTATTTCTTTTTGCAATGTTGGTAAGATCTCAGGATCGATCACCTTACTACAAATTAAATTGAAGAAAAAATACAATTTAGTTATAGAGCTTCTTACTTTTTCTAGAAAAATAGAACGTATACCTATTGGTAGAAAATGTTCCATTATAACATGACAATAATGTGTCTTTAAACTCTTTAACTTGAGGCCTTTCATAGACATAAGTCTTCTAGTATCTGAAGAGTATTCTTTCGTAACTTTAACTTCACTTAGAAACTTACACAATATTTTTTCTCCTTTCTAGATAGAGTATAAGCTGCAGGTGGTAGATATGTTCATTTTTCTTTCTTCAAGGGTCCTAATTTATTTTTTATTCCCATCACTATCAAGTCCTCTCTTGCTTTAAGGTCATCCTTAGACTTCATTTTTATATTGAGTAACGTACCAATAACACTTTCAATTTTTTTTCTTTCAATATGCATAACATCAAGAAAATGTGTTACATACAAAGACTTCCAATATGGAAATTCAAAAAAAAAATTGACCTCTTCTTCCAGCCACCTTTAACAATCGTATATGCAAAAGGCTTGCCAAACTGAATACTCACATCTTTCATCTTTTTAAAAATTTGTTCACCTGTCAATGTAGATTGAGCTCTACGGTGTTCTGGATTATCATTGAATGCTTTTCTCCATCCACGATATTGATGATTAGAATTTAAGAATCTACGATGGCCGAGAAATACATTATTCTGACAATTTTCCAATCGCGTTGTATCTGTTTTATCTTCACAAATAGGACAGGCACGTTGACCTTTAATGTTATACCCTGATAGATTTACGTATGCTGGAAAATCATTAATTGTGTCAAACAATATCTCCCTCAAATTGAAACTTTCTTTCCAATATCCATCATAAACCTCTACACTGTTCTCCCACAAAATCATTAAATCTCCTATCAAAGGTGCCAAGTATATGTCTATGTCATTCCCTGGTTGTTTAGGCCCAGAAATTAACATAGATAATATCATGTACTTACGTTTCATACATAGCCATGGATGTAAATTATAAATCATAATAATCACAGGCCATGTGGTATGTGAGATACTTTGAAGACCACGTGGGTTCATTCCATCAGTAGATAATGCCAAGCAAAGGTTTCTTGCTTCTTCTCCAAAATCAGGATAATCATTATCAATTTTCATTCACTGTGGTGAATCTTCCAGATGTCAAAACTTTTCATCAACAATTCTTTCTTCTGCATGCCAAGTTAAGTGTTTTGCATCGGTTTCACTATGAAACATGCGTCTAAATCTCAGAATTATAGGAAAATACCGTAAGACTTTTGCTGGAGGAAATTTTTCCTTATATCGAGAGACACCGCATTTAGGGCACTCATTTAACGATGCATATTCATTTCGAAATAAAATGCAATTGTTTGGACAAACATGTATCTTATCATAGCTCATGCTAGTAGAACACAACATTTTTTTGGCCTCATAGGTTTGATTAGGAAGAATATTATCCTCCGGAAGCATATCTTTCATAAGGGCTAATAACTATGTGAAACTTTTATTCGACCATTCATTGCCCGCCTTTAAGTTGTACAACTTTAATATCGTAGACAATCTTGTGAATTTAGTGCAACCTTTATACAACGGTTTATATACGTTGCTTACCAACCTCTCAAACATTTTGGGATAATCCTGAAGATCTTCTTCAAGTGCTTCTGCAATCTCTTCGACTAGATCACAGTCGTATGTATCTGTGCCATTGTCGTTTGAAGCATAGTTCGTACTATCCCCCGGTTCAACATTCTCGTTACTTATCTCGCCATGTAATATCCAACATGTATAACTTCGATCAATTCCATGTCTCAGTAAATGTGATTTCAACCCAACTGCATCAACCCGACTCCCATAACAACAACCTAAGCAAGGACATTTCATTCGACTGAGGTCTTCGGCGTGTTCAACAACAAACTTAACGAATTCTGATACTCCATTCTCGTACTCTTTTGACAATTGATTGGGAGACATCCATTTTTTATCCATAGTTTTAACACTAAGTAAGCTAAACAAAAACACTAATTATTCATGCAAATATAGCAAAAGAACAACTAATTACCTGTAGAGAAGTCAGCAACTTCTGGAACCACACACTGCAAGATTCTTGGAAACGATAAGAATTTCACTCTTCATAAGTAACCCCTAGCGATGATAATCCTGACCAACGTTTATCACGCTGAAAAAAAAAAAATGAGAAGCTATATAAATGAATGATCAGAAGGTAACATTGACGGACAATTTTGGCTATAGTATTGTAATCTTTACTAATTAGTAGAGATTTTAAATTAGCATATCATAGAATTACAATAAATTCGCATCTCAAATATATATTCATGAAGCACTAATAACACTCCCAGTAATATGTTTGTTTTTCACATTTTGATTGCCTGCTTGATGTACAAGATAATAGTTATTCAATATTTCTGGAATACTTACTGTGATAGTAGAACTTCCAGGTATATGGTCACTCAAAATTTAACTTTGATACATTCAAGATAATAGAACTATCAAATATTCTGATAAATTACTATGTATATGGTCAAAATTACTAGGTATATAATGTGATATACCAGAGTATAAACTGATGTATCAGAATGTATCACAATTGTATATGGTCCTAGTAATGCGAATGTATCACAATTGATACTTACTGTGATACGAAATACCTAGAACGTATCAGAATTGAATTTTGTTTGTTGTAAAAAATAAGATCCTGTCTATCAAATAAAGATTCTAACACCTATGCTAATTAGAGCCAATTTACAATAAGTTACTGGTTGCTATATAAAGTTGCATTATCTATTAAAAAGTCCTACTCTCATTGCAGGTTTACTGATAAGAGTTCTTAATGAGAGAAATAGCTTCTACAAATAAATCATTGTTGAAAGATAGTAATGTGAATTAATTGGTATGACCTATTTAGTAATTTACTTTGGAATTTATGGCTACAAATTGTTGTCATATTCTAATTCAATATACACTAATTAGTTTTTTTTATTTTAAAACTAATTCAAATGTTGTTATATACAGTTAATCAAAATATTATCAATTTTAACATTGATTTTTCACTTCTCAAAGGTTAAGTATTGTTTTTTTTTCTTCCACTTATCAATATATTCCACCGTTCTTGCAACTAAAATACACACAGACAACTTGGTATATATGACTGTAATATCTTAACTTGTGACATCTAATGAACAAAAATGTATTAATATGTATGTGTGTAAACAGAGGAAACAGCTTATACATCCATCAAAAGCAACAAGAAAATTGAAGCTAAAAATGTTAAAATCATCCATGAACCAAACACATAAAAGACTTTATAAATTTTCAAATTTTCACTTTCACATTCATTTTACTATTATAAAATTTGTTAACAAATCCCTTGGTAAGCTAGTTAGGATCTTGCTAATAGGTCCTTAAATTACTTGATAATAAATCATTAGTATTTAAAAAATATTTTGTACTGATCGTACAGACTATCTGACCGGCTGTCAAACTGATTTCTATTTAAAAGTTGTTTAAAACAAATATTGTGTTGTAAATTAAAAAATTTACCTTAATAGAGATATCACAAAGATGCGAGAATGCAGCCAATCCCAAAACATGCAACAAAGTAAACAACTTTTTTATAGATAATGTGACAGATTAGTAAGATTGGAAGTCCTGCAATCAAGTTATACAAAATAAGTCCAAAGGTAACTAGAAAAGCATAGGTTATACAAAATAAACATTCTTAAATATGGAGATTAACAAGAAAACCAGTTGAAACAAATTAAAGTTAACTATTACGTTAAAACGAATTTAATCCAAGTTACATATGAGTAAATAAATGAAAAAAATATAGTAACATTGAACATTCAATGAAGAAAGTGGAAATTGATTTCGATTTTAGAGATGAATGTCGAAGCACTTTTTATGGTGAAAATCGAAATCTATTTTGGTGGTGAATGTCAAAATCGATGGTAGATAGAGAGCGGGAATAGTGATGGAGAATCAAGAACGAAACAAAAATGAAGAATATCTCATCCTATCATGCGGTGTTCAGAGAAGTGGAAGAGGGTGACTCAAGGATTACCTCGCAACGACGCTACTGCAAAGTTTGGCAGAGCTTATCTCAGGTATCTCTTCCTCTTTAATTTTGTGTCCTCTTTGATTCTCTCCCTCTTCTTCTGCGTGCTTCTTCAGTGTTCTTTGCTTTTCCAGACCTAGAGCGTGTGTGTGATGGTGATTTGAGGGATGAAGGAGTGAGTGTTGAATGGAAAGTAGCGATTGAGAGAGATAAGAGATTCGAGTTTGAGAGAAACGATGTTTTCAGAGAGATAAGAGATTAGAGAGTTAAGCGTTGCAGGAAAAAATATGAGTTTTAGGGTTTTCGTATTTAAAAATTAGAAATTAATGACCTTAGGCAGCGCTCTCTTTTAGTAATGTTTTTTCAAAAAAAAAAAAGCGTTTTCTAATGTATGGCCTATAGCAGCGTTTATATCAAGCGCTTTCTAAACACATCCTTTAGCAGCATTTTTTCAGAAGCGCTTTCTAAAGTGTGGGTATGTATGGCCTTTAGTAGCGTTTTTTAGAAGCATTATTCAGAAGCGCTTTCTAATATTAGCCTTTAGCAGCGTTTTTTCTCAATTTAGTATATAGTTTAAACTTATAGCAGCACTTTGCAAAAAAAGTGCTATCTATGGTGTGCTACCTAAAACAAATTTTGGTGTAGTGATCATCACTCTTTTTCGCGATTCTTCTGTTCGAAAGGCAACCATGGTTTCATTTAGTGAGAGTAACTCTTTTCTGAGTACTTGAATCCGTATTGGATCAAATTCGTTGTTGAGACCCGTTAAGAACTTATAGATTTTGTCCTTCTCTTTATAATTTTTTAGTAAAGTAGCATCTGATGTGCATTTTGCTTCAAAATGTTCATAGTGATCCAACTCCAACCATAAATTTTGTAGAGTTTGGGAATACTCACTAATGGACCAATCTCCTTGTTTGGTAGTCGCAATCTTCATCTTAATTTTGTAATTTTGTGCAGCATAACAAAACTTGGAATAGTTTTCTTTGCAGTTGTCTCACACCTCTTTGGAAGTATTCATAAATATGCACGCATCCCTAATCTCAAGTACCATGGAATTCCATAGCCATGACATTACAACATCATCTTCTTCATCCCATGCAACAAATTTGTTGTTTGTAGCTTCTGGAGTATCCTTTCCAGTAAGATGAGTCAATTTGCCCTTCCCCTTTAAAAACGTTTGGACAAAATGAGACCATTTGAGGTAGTTTTTACCATTGAGACGAAGGCTAGGTTGAACATTCTGCAGCTCAACAGAGCCAATGCTTAGGGAAGGGGTATTAATTGGTTCAGACATTCTGAGTTTTGTTGAAAAAAATGGCAATATAGACCATAAAATAAAATTGACAATGCAAGCCGCACAACAAAAACAATAGCAATGCATGCCACAATTTTTAACAGGCTCCTATGGATTTTGAAGCTCTGACAATGATAATTTTTCTTTTATTATTGATAGAGAGTAGAATATGCTCTTAAATAAAATACAATGTACTTAGAAAAGGAAATTCCTAATAAATACACATCATTGTCATCAATCAATTCTATAATTAAGGTATAATAATTTCTATAAATACATACACAACTAATCAAATCCTATTTATGAGATTTCAACCTTATTTAAATATAAAATGTATAACTAATTAACATATGTGTAGCTAAGTCTGACACTTATCATGAGTCAAATGATAATCATAGATCTCTGTAAGCATGCCCTCACTAATACTAGTATCCATAGTATCCATAGTAGGATTGATAGGTACTAATTATACCAACAAGATGCATCTCCTTTTCGGTAGTTTGTTCCATAAGAATTCCACAGTTAAGCGCGCTTAACTTGGAGCAATTTCGGGATGTGCGACCTTCTGGAAAGTTTTCTAGAGAGCATGCGAGTATGGATAAATCATACTGAAAAGACGCATATTGGTTTGTGGGGTCAGTCGATAATCCCGGAGGCAATCTAGGGCGTTACAGTGCGAGATAAATTCTTGGAGGATGAGAGAGAGAGTTGGTTATAGACAATGCGGGAGAAGTTCTTAGAGGAAAAGGGGGAGAGGTTGTTGCATACTATGTGGGAGAGTGTACAAAATGACCAAAAGGAGAGAGAGAGAGAGAGAGAGAGAGAGAGAGAGAGAGAGAGAGAGAGAGAGAGAGAGAGAGAGAGAGAGAGAGAGAGAGAGAGAGAGAGAGAGAGAGAGAGAGAGAGAGAGGAGAAGGTATCTGAGAAGTGTATCCACGATGTTCTTGAGGTATAACTTGTATGTTGTTGTTATTATTGTTTGTATATTTCATTTTTAGATTGTACTCATATTATTTTTATGATGCGGAAATTAAGTTCCTTGGGTATATTCAGTCACACAAATTCAAATCAGTTCCATATTGCAAATTTGATTTCTATTTATATTCACACGCTCTTGTACTTTAACATAAAGATTTGATCTTACAGGTACATCCATGAGGTCTGTGTTGAAATGAAGATTCTAAATAAGTATTGTATCTTAGGTATGCGAGGATTGATCTTACTCGCGGTTCTCCGGGATACAAAATCAAAATTTACTTACAAGAGAAGTTGATGGAGAAAGGGAGCATCAAATAATGTTATATTGCCCCGTTTTACCGCGAGTAAGTATATATTAATTTGTGTTTTCATTTATAAATCAATTTTATCCATATTATTAATTATTTTAAATGTTTATGCATGTGACATTGACAACTACTTATTAAATGACAACTACTTATATATATATATATATATATATATATATATATATATATATATATATATTATATATATATATATATATATATATATATATATATATATATATATATATACACACACATATGTATACTTCTTAAACTAATGTGATTGTTTTTAGTTTATCATAGTTTAAATGTTGTTCTAATTGTAGGAGCTTAGCATCCAAAAACCATACTCAATCGAAGATATTGATGACATCAAATCACGTTGGGCCAATGTCTTCTTATCTCATTATGAAGCTCAACAACCACAAAAATAGTTTTTCTTAGTTTCTATAATCTTATTTTGTATATGAACATTAGGTTTTGTCATTTTGATGTGCATATATGATCATATACACAATGTATTTTGTCTTGATGTAAATTTGCATATTTGGTTTAAAATGATATGATATAATCTATATTCCAATTCTGTTACATATTTTGTAGTTTCTGTGTAAAAATGATATTGACAGGTTAATAGATTTATTATAATGATATGATATGAGCCAATGAAAATAATACAGGCAAAAATGATATAGGCCAGTGAAATTGATAAGTATAGCAAAAAAAAATCCATTTTAAATCCCTCGATTATTACATAAAACCGAGGTAAATGAATACCTTATTAACTCATTATAAATAAAATCGACAGCATATGACGCACGCAACATAATATAGAAAATAAAAATATGTAGTTACGAGGGATCAAACCCATGAACTTTTCAATTATAATCTCGACATTTAAAATATCAAGGTGTTAAGTGGAGACTTTTCATGACAACTTTATTTACCTCGCCTGAGTAGTCGAGGTAAAACGCATTTCGCATCCGACGTTACAAGTGTTATTTATAGTAGTGACGACTAAATAACTTATTTTCACTTGAAGAAAAGGACAAACTACTAAACATTGGGTTCATTTATGTGTTATCGAAATTAAAATTACTACATGACGTGAACTCATATGTGGTTGTGTTGGTGATCTGGAGATGTATGAGTTATGTTTCTCAATAATTGGTATGTAGTATCAATTTTTGGAGATGTGATTTTTGTTGATCGATAAGAGAATGATAAAATAAGTATTTTATTAATAGTGTCTCGTGAGATAGAAAATTAAGTGTGTGCACGATTATTGAATAGACTAATTTAATTATCCAATTTAATAAAATAAAATTTTAATTTAATTAAAATAAAAAAAAGACTAATTAGTATTTTTTAGTAATAATTAATAAATATAATTTATTCAATTTGTCATAAAATACAAAACTCAATGTCAACATATTTTATACACTTATACACAAATATATACAATTTAAAAAAAAACTCTATTTTAATGGTAATTTAAAAAAAAAATACAATTATTTTTTCTATTATAATATTTTTTTGAAAAAAAATATGTCTTTCTTTTACAAATATAGTGAAAATAATAAGAGACTTAAAAAAAATCATATAAAATCAATTGTATTTAATATCATACAAAAAGAAAAAAGGGGTCACGTGAGATGGAAAAAAATATTAACATTTAAAAATAAATATTTTATCTTTCATATAAAAGTAATTGGTGATTAAAATAAAATAGATATTATTCTGAAAGTGACCCGTGTGATGGGAAATTTGTTGACTGCATCGCTATTAAGTATTATCCAATTTGATATGATGGTGTAGCAGAGGTGAAATGAATTTCACACGTATTTTCTTCTTCTTCTTTTTGTTGGTTATTTAATATAATTGAGTTTATATTATTATTGTTTATTTTATAATTAAATAAGTTATTGCAAATTTATATGTGGTAAAATTGACAACATGGATCCACTACTACTACATCAAGTAGAAGAACATTATGAAAATACTTGTAATAGATATCTGCTTTTTAATCCTTAAAGATATCTTGAATAAAATACAATTGATTCAACATGGGAAATTGTGGGCTAATCTTCAACAAACCAACAAATTCTTCACAAGGAAGGTTTACTATGCAATCAAAGAACTGCATCAGATAGTGCATTGGATAAAGATATTATATGGAAATACTGCAAGACCTAGAGTTCAATTTGTGTTATAGATTTCATGCCAAGACAAGCTAGCTACTAAGGATAAGCTACATAGGTTGGGATTGATAAATGATGGTAGATAAGCTACATAGGTTGGGATTGATAAATGATGGTACTCGCTGCTTTTGTGCACACCAGGAAACACTCTAGCACATCTTTTTCTCTTACCCCACACTAAAAACGATTTAGGAACATGTGTTGGAATGACTACAAATTGCTCATCACCCAAAAACATGGAATGAAGAACTTCTATGGATTATCCATGATAGTAAAGGGAATGAGTGAAGAGTACAAATCCTTAAAAGTGAGTCTGGAAATATGATTCTTTGGCCTGGAGAAGCCACCCCTATTGGAAACCTATGATGGAACAACAAACCTTGACGAGCACATCGAGAATATTGACGCCCTCCTTGACTACCGAGGAGTCAGAGGGGCCATCAAATGCAGACTCTTCCCAACCACTCTCAGGAAGGAGGTGATGTCGTAGTACAAGAGCCTCCCCGATGAATCCATCACCTCATATAAGTAACTCTAGAGGATATTTTTGAGGCATTTCACTGCCTCCCGTCGACACCCAAAATCGGAGGCTTCGCTCGAAGCAATCATCCAGGGCAGAGACGAGTCTCTGCGGGCATATATTGAACGCTTCAACAAGGAAACAATTCAGGTCTCAACGACCGACAACATGAAGAAATATCTCCTCGAGCGCGGGCTTCGTCTCCGCAGTGACTTTGCCAAAGCTGTAGGCATTGAGATGCCAACCACGCTTGACTCCTTCCTCCTCAAGGCCCATGCGTACATACAGTATGAGGAGAAGTAAGCGGCCATCATCACTAGGGAATCAAGGCACAGAGAGAGTGCCAAGTCCTCGAAGAACGACGAGCCCTCGACATCCCGTCAGGAAGATAAGAAACGGGAAGACAAGTCTCGCGATTCCAAAGAATACAAGGGGCCAGGAGGTCGTTTCCACGACTACACCCCTATGACGATCTCAAGGGAGCGTATTGTTTCTAAATGCGCTAATTCTGAATTTAAGCAAGCCAGGGTGCACTTCCTCCGACAAACACCGTCCAAGTCGGGAACCGATAAGAGCAAATATTGCAGGTTCCATAAAAGTCACAGGCATAATACAAAGGATTGCATTCATCTCAAGGATGCAATCGAGATACTGATTAGAGACGGACACCTCAAGAAGTATAAAAAGAAGGAGGGCGTCCGCGAGGAAGCGCCATAAACCAAAAACGTCGAGGAAGGGAAGAAGTCCCCTGATCTCGACACCATTTCGGTCGCCATGAGCATCTTACGGCCGGAAGATTTATATTATTTGGACATGGAGAACGTCCCCCTGTTCTTCTTCTCCCATAGTCCTTGTGAATCTTTCCCCGAAACCATGGTCATTTCCGGTGAAGGATTCAACAGGCACACGGTTGGGTTGATAAAGAGGAGATTCAACCAGCTCATCAAAGCCAACTCAGATATGGACGCCACGCTTAATAAATTCTGAGGAGGCTCTCATCCCCTCGCCTTCTACAGAGAGGGATTTCTGGACGAAGCCCCGAATTCGACCATCCCACTACTCGTGAGAGCTTGCATGGCGAATTTCAATGTGTGACACATATTGGTCAACCAAGGCAGCTCGGTAGACATCATGTACGCCCAACTGTTCACCACTTTACAGCTAAATGAGAGCCATCTGACCCCTTACGTGGGATCAGATCTCCATGGCTTCAATGGAGCTAGCAAGAAACCCTGGGGATATGTCGAGCTGATCGTCATCTTCGGGAGAAGGGTAACGACCAAAGCCATCAAGACCCAATTTCTGGTGGTAGGTTGCCCATCTCTCTACCAGTGTATATTTGGGAGACCCACTCTCGCCGAACTCATCGCGGTTCCCTCTACCGTGCATCTCAAAATGAAATACTACACCGCCAAAGGCTTGGTCTCCACCCTCCACGGGGACATCCAAGCAGTAAGAAGGTATTTTGAAGCTTTACCCAAGGGCCTTAATTCCATCAGCGTTCAACCTTGAACAGTCACCAGATCCACACTACCTTCCAGCTCCGAGGAAGTCAAGTCGTTGCCTAGGGTCAACACCATTGACCTTGACATCCGTTTTTCCAAGGAGGATCATGTCGAGTAAAGAAGGAAGGGAAAGAAGCATATGGTCGAAGATGAAAGTTCGACCCCCTTTGCATATCGTGACGAACTCTCGAGTCATGCATGGCCAATCTCGGACGGTGACTTCGAGCTCGTTCCCCTCGGAGGAGACCCCACCAGAGGAGTGAAGATTGGAGCAGACCTCCCCGACCTGACAAAAAGGCAACCCAAATCTTGCCTAAGGGAGAATGTTGATTTTTTCACCTGGAGTGCGGTCGAGATGACCGGTTTAGATCTAGAAGTTGCATGCCATCACTTGACTATAGATCTTGCCCTCAAAGCGGTCGTGCAGCGCAGAAGAAAGCAGTCGTCCGAGAAAGCAAAGGTTGCAGAACTAGTTGTAAGGCACATTTTATTTATGAAGCCCAGTACACAACCTGGCTCTAAAATGTAGTTCTTCTGAAAAAATCTAATAGAAAATGGCGCATGTGTATTGATTATACTGGTCTCAATTGGGCTTGCCCAAAAGATGCGTATCCCCTCCCCAATATTAACAAACTGGTCGACAACTCGGTCAGTTTCAATTTGCTATCATTCATGGACGCATACTTTGGTTATAACCAGATCCCAATGGCGAAAATGGACAAAAAAATACATCGCTTTCATGATCGAGTTGATGTTGGAGTGGTGTAGCGGCAAGCAACAAAAGTTTTGGAAATATTTATCCAGGAATTTATCGTGTCCACAGAGATTGGTTATTGAAATGTTGTTTGACAAATCTCTCGTTAATGAGTTTGGGGATAAATGGGTTTGTAAAGAAAATGTTATCAATAGAAAATAAATGTAAACAAAAGAAAAAACTAAGGAAGAACTTATCAAGTCTGCATATAATCTACTCATCACAGACTTAAATCTATCGAGCAGTTACATTCAACCTAACAATACTCATCAATGTCATCACGTATCACTCACAACCTAAGTCATTTCTAACCCACATTGAGAGACCGGTTGTATCACCAAGGAAATGATCTCTCTACCTCCTCAACAACACAGAAGACAACTATGTAATCACACTGACAATCTCTTAGCATAACACAACTACACAGAGGCATTAAGCTCTAATACCCAAGTAGATGTCAGCTCTAAATCTATCTCTAGAGTTCAGAAACTAATAGATAATCATCCTAGATAAAAATCTAAGCAGTATATGTATATAACAACTCAAATACCTAACACAGAGCAAAAATCTAAGATAATAATCAACAAAGATTTGTAAAGTAAGTTTAATATAACGCCATGGGTGACAAATATACATAATTTTAAAGTGAATACATGTACAAACTCAACAAATAAAGAATACACAAAAAGGAAGAGAAATGAACCACAAATATACCGATTTGTCAGTGTTGATTGATGAGCAATCCGCCCCAGATCATCCGTATGCAAACTTCAATGTTGATTTCTAAGCTAATCCTATCCAAAAATGAAGGTTGATGGAGTTGGAATAAAAAAATACCTAAAACCCTACCCAAAAATTGTGTTTTTACACCTAAATATGCATTTCTGACTATCCAGCATCGCCCGACGACCAAAAAGCGTCGCTCGATGACCAAAACAACTTTTTTCTCACGCTATAGCTCGCCTAGCGTCACCCGGCGACCAAAACGCGTCGCCCGACGACAGATGACAGAAAGTTGAAAAAACCAACACAATATTTTGCACTATTTCGGCCATAACTTTTGAATTGTAACTCCGATTCGCGCCCGGTCAAAAGCGTTGGAAAGCTTATTCAATGCTCTATCTAACAATACCTAAATATCAATGCTTGTATACCTACAAAAATGAGATAAAATCAATTAAAATCAATAATATTTACACAATAACACAATAAATATATTATTACGTGAACTATATCGAATATACACTAAAGTTGAGGTTTATTGACAAAAAGCAAACGAATTAAGCCGATGAGTGCTAATTATTCACACTCAAATTCACAATAATTTAGCACTCATCAAACTCTCCCCAACTTAAAACATTGTTTGTCCTCAAACAAAGTCAAATAAACTTAAAGAAGAAAAAGACGATAATCAAAGAATCATGAATCAACAGGTTTTGAAAATAGAAAACAAATGCAATGGTTCATATGAAAAACAATACACACAAAGTAAACACTAACCACTAAACTACGAGTGTAACATAAACACGAAACAAATGCTAAATACAAAAATTATGCTAAACATTCTAAAAAAAATACTAGTTCACAAATGAATCACACCTAGCAAACACAATCATCAGTAGATGAAAAACACACAAAAATAGAGTATTTTCACTCATCCAACAATCTTTCAAACAATATACTAAATCATACATTCATCCAAAAATTTACATTGAAAATATAAAAGCAAGAATCTCAAGGGCTTTTCAAGGTTGTAATGTGGCTTGGTTAACAAACAAGTGATAAGTCCTAAAGCTAATCGAAACAAAAACTTGCCTAAATCTAAGGGAGTGATTACTTCCACAAAGTTTCAAACAATAGAATTTTAATCAAACTTCTTCTTCATCCAAAATTTCAAACCAACACACATCACTTATTTAATACAACATTATTCCATACTCTTTTTGTTTTTATTTTTCAAAGCTTTTATATTTTTTTCCACATTTTTCTTTATTTTTCTTTTTCTTTCATAACCTCATAGGAATCAACCAATAAATACACAATCATTTTTCTCCCGAACTTGAATTCAACCATACATTAAAGTGAATACTCCCTACTGTTGTACCCCAAAATTTTCCCCCTCACTTATCAATTATTTTCCCACAAAAGATCTCTCTTGGTTCAAGACTGCACTAGGGTTTATCAACTCAAGACACATTCTTAAGCACTGATGACCAAAATTAGGGTTTGAGATTGCACAAGGATAATTGAACTTTCAATGCCTCATATGACTTTCATGGATAATTATGGACCCCCAAGATTACTCATGTCAAGTTTCAAGCCTTGGATCACATTTTTTGCTTAGTCAATTGAGTAGTTGACCTAAAAATCAGTTGTATTGGGAAAAAGGCAATTGTGGCCAATTTACAGTCAAACTTCATAATTTTTTATCCATAGAAACATTATAAACTCATATGTATCATTTGATCAAGTTTGGACCATAATTCCTCAAGAATTTTGATCAAATCATCAAAAGGGCAAAATGGTCAAAATTAGGGTTTTGATTGAGGAAAGGCAATTTCTGATTTTTGACCTAGAAAATGGTCAATTGGTTTGAAGCATGAACTCAAGAGTTAAATTGCATAATTTTTACCTAATGGCATGACCCAAAACCTTGCTCAAGATCAATTGGATTGATAGTGAATTTTCAGTCAACTGATCAAAAGTCAATTGTACACTGAAAAGTCAAACTTTGACTTTTTGGTCAAAATCAAATGTCAAAGATCACAATTCATCAAAACATGTAAAAATATGAAACTTATTCATCAAGAAATAAAAAAGTCAAGATTTCATTTTGAAAATTCAAAGTTTTCTAACTTAGAAATTTTTCTAAGTGTTTTAAAACTTCATGTTTTTTCACAACTTTGAGCAACTTTTTCACCATGATGCAAGATGATTCAGAAGAAACTTTCAACATGAAAGTTGTAGATATCCATGATATCTACAACATTTCTTTATACAACTTCTTCTAAAAATGCTTGGATCTCAAGTTATTAATTCATAAAGTCATGGTCTTGAAATTAAACACTTAGTGAAATTTTGCCCTAGTTTAGGCAGGATTTTGGCCTAACTTCATCGAAAATTTTCAGATAGTTCCAAGGGGAATTTTCAAAAGTGATTCATAGAGGGGCTATATAGCACATTACAAGCTTTCCAAAATGTCTAAGAACTCCTTGAGATCATTTGTGAGCAAGGAGAATCGAAGAGATGAAGTTAGGGTTTTCAAACTTAAATTACAAGCCATTTCATGATGAACAAGAATTCAAATCCAAGCCTAGGCTGCATAATCTTTGCTTTGCAGGACTCAAACTTGTTTGTCACTCCATAATTAAATGTTTACATGGCTGTTAGAGCTTTAATCCAAGCACTTGAGCCTTTATCCAAATTACATTTTCATTTATGGCACAAAGTAATCGTTCCATTCTTGTAAAGAAGCTTTAATTACAAAGTCAATGCATAGAGCTTTGCAATTGTTCCTTCTGATCACAAGCAATGTCAAAGGCAAAAGCAACATGTCTAGAGACTCCTATAAACTCAGGCCATGCTTGTACTATGCCTTGAAACCATATTGTCACTTTTCTTCAAAATCAAGTAACATAGTCATAACTCTACATCTTGTGCTTCTGACCTCCTCAAGTACTCTAACCTTTTCCTTACTTATGCACAAGTATTTTGCAACATAACAGACGAGTTCAAGGACCCAAAAACACTCCCAAGCACTCTGCAACACAGAATCTGCCATAACTTGACAGTTTTGAACCTCACATAGCCATCTCCAAATCCACTCGTGCGTATTGAGTTTTAACCATCCAAACACTTAATATACATCATATCAAAGTGATCCAGGCCCCCGTTTCCTGACTGTAACCCCTCCATCACCATCCACCATTTTCAAAACTGAAGCTTACAACTTGACTTGAATTGAGAGTTTCAGCCATCCTCAAAGCAAAGCAGGAGTTAGAACACACTCAAGGAGGTCCAGGCAAGCTACAGAAATCATCAGGCCATCTCAAAGGTTGCTCAAACTCCATACACGACTCCAGCTGCAAGAGGTAAGTTTTCAAACTTCTATCTCTTCATACAAACATCATTTGATTCTGATTTATAAAGATAAAATGTAGATACCATTGCCACGAATCTGTACATATCCATAGTTTGCATTTATATGGCCTGAGCTTAGAGAATTTTAGAGTTGAAGTTTCTGAAATTTTTAGGTTTTAAATTAGGGTCAGAAAAATTCTCACTCATCTTGGATTTATAGCTTTAGTTATTTATATGGTTGGATTCGTGGGAAGAAATGCCACAACTTTCATGTTTGAACTTTTCATTTTTGTTGAGAGATGAAGAAGTTACAGGTGCTCTGGCTGGCTGAAGGTTGAAGATGAAGTACAGGCCTTGGAAGCATGTTATGTTATGTATTTATCATTTCATTTTAATAAACGAATGTATAGCCACCCCAGTGGTAAGGCAACACGCTGGTAACCAAGAGGGCGTGGGTTCAACACCCAGCGCGCTACCTTTTTCATTTCACACAATTTTTTCACTTTTTTTGTTTCCAAACAAGAAACGCCTAGGCTTCCAACTTGGGCCTGATATTATTTTTTCTTTTACTAACCCCTGATTTACTTGTGCACCCCTGGTCCAATTTCTTTTACTATTTTCTTTTTTCTTATTTTTTTATTTCTTTTCTTCTTTAATTTTTTTTTTATTATTATTATTATTATTATTATTATTATTATTTTCATAAATCATGAAAAATCTAAAAATATTTTATTTACTCTTATTCATTTTATTTTCTTATAAAACAAAAATATTAAAAAAACATTTTTCTTTTAACAAATTAATTTCTCTCTTAAATAATTAAATATTTAGACTTAGGTTTAATAATTATTTTATTTTCTTAATTAAAATTAATTTAGAATTTAGTTTTCTTTTTAATTATTTAATTTTTACTTTTTAATTATTATTTAACTTAAAACCCCTTTTCTTCATAAAAACCCTAAAAAAATCATTTTTAATTGAATTTCTTTTCTCAATTAGTTTAAGTTAATTTTATTTTAATTTTAACTAATCATTTTTTAATTAGGTTTAGGTTAAACCCTTTTTATGAAAACCAAACAAAAATCATCTCTTTTTAATATTCTTGTATTTATATATTTATTCAATTATTTGTACATATTCAATATGGTTGTAATAGATAATTAGGTTTAATTTTCTTGCAAAATCCCTATTTGTAATTTGTACACCCCCTCCCATAAGTATTGTAATAGCGTAGTAATTTTAAATTCCGCAATTTATCGCTTTATATACAAATGCTAGTAATTAGGGTTTTGTATGGAAAGACTAAAACCAACAAAATAGCAAACCCTAATCAAGACAAAAACAAAGCATAAAAATCAATACACTTGCACACATACACCCCTAGGGTAAATCCACTTGGTTGCCTTACAAAAATAGCCATATTATGCATGTGAGGTGTCTTAGCTAAAACAAAAAAAATACAAGATCATAGTCCCTCGATGACGCTATCCATGTTGCCTTTCAAAATAATCTTAGTCCCTAAAGAAAACGCTAAGATACCTTGCAACATTGCTAATCATAGTTATACAATGACCCACGCCCGTCGCTTTTACATCCAAAGATAGGGTTATTTACCAAATCAATGGTAAGATAATAATGTCAAAGGATAAAGGAAATGAACATGAAAGACTTTTTGAGTATGTATATTGTTCCTAGTTACTTGCTCAATTTCAAAACAAAAACATCCTTGCTATTTTCAAAATAAATACTAACACTTTCAAAACTTGAAAACATTTTCAAAAGATCAAACACTTTGTATACATTCTTATGAACGAGAATCATTACAAAGTTTGCCTAAACAATGACCTCTTTTCAAAAATACTTTCAAAACCACACAAAGCACGATTTCAAACAAAAGCAAGTGATCTAGCAAGTAACTAAGAGCCCATGGAAAACCATGGATGAAAAGGATGCTAATACTTTCCCTTTTCATAATCTACCCCCCGAACTCAAGAAATAATCTCAAAGGTCTTTCCTGTGCTTTTTCACCTTTCCTTTTGGATAAAAGAAAAGTCGACGGCGACTCTTGCTAACCGCAACATTTGCAATAAAACTCAAAACACCCAAGTCAGTTCTCCTACTATATCACACCTATTTTCTAAGGAAAGGTAAAAATTTAAACCAAAACAATGATAGAGGATTCAAGAAAACAACGAATCAACATACATGCAAAAAAAGAAACTAAACACTCATAGACAAGTATTTAGCAAATACAACATATATATCGATAAAAAGCTCAAAGGGGTTACTAATGATCACACATTCACAAGGTGAATTGACTTATTTGGCCAAGGTAATTGTGCTCAAAATGAAACAAAAAATGTCTTGATCATGTTAAAGCTTTCATACAATCAACACAAACAAAAGATTAAGCATAATAAAATCCAATTAAAATAAGAATTGTAGTCTCCAGCATATGTGAACAATGGAAAGCTACCTCACAAAAAGGGTAGGAACCATAATTCCCTTTAATTTAATTAATTATTTAATTAAATTAATTATGGATTAATGGTTGAGAATGTTGTTGAAATTGTTGAATTTGCAAAATGCCGAGAAATGTTAATTTAAGTTGCTAAGTTGTTATTTGGTTGATTAATATTAGCAATAATATTAATAATAACATTAGAATATTTATAAGATTTCTTGTTGGGCTTAATTATATGGTTGTATGTAGTAAAGGTGGGGGTGTGAAAGTTTGGCCCAATAAGAATATTAATAATTATAAGGTTAAGCTATTTATAAGGAGAACTAGGTTAATTGAACAAGTCTTGGAGAATTTTGTGGGAACGTGAGAAGTTGCAAGGTTACAGAGAAGAAGCAAAGGTTGGAAGCTATGGAAAATCAAGGTTTAACCGGTAGAATAGAGTGGTCTCCAATCCAAGGTAAGGATGGGGTTCTTGCTCTATAATTGGGTATATGATAAATGATATGTGGGGTTAGATTTATATGAAATTATTACTGTTTGTGTGGATTGAGTTGCAGAGTAATTGTGTTCATATGTTGTTGTCTCTGTCAAATGGGGTTTTCTTGTGAGAAATTATTCAAGGATGATATAATTTGATATGTTGTTGTGGTACTGTGTTGTGCTGTTGAAATTGGTAAACTGATGAATCGAAGGAAAAATTTGGAGAAGAAAAACAAAAACTTTCAGAAGCCACGGGAAGAAGCTTGTGTCGTGCGGCACATGCAGGAAAAAGAGCGATGACCGGCAGAAAAAAAGTGACGACCGACAGAAGCATTATGTTGAATGGCACATGTGGAGAGGAATGGGATGTTGATCGGCACCCTATAAGGAAAAGGGAAAATGTATGCCGAGGGGCACTCAAAGAAGAGTTGCCTTATTATATTTATTTTGGTAATGAAATTAGTATACTAGTATAGAATTTTCTTAGTATATTAGTGAAATATTTACAAATCATATTAGTAGAACATGCTAGTAGGAAATATTATTAAATAAGGGAAGTAAGAAAATATAAGAGTATTAGAAACTAGTAGCAGTAAGATATAATTGTTGAAAATAATAACAGAAGGCTATTAACAGTAAAATGATAGCAGGGATAATTCATACTAGTAGGATGTAATTACAAGTAGTAGAGCTTGTGAAATAACAGTATCAGGATGGTCTTAATAATAATAATACAGAGTAGAAATACTAGAAATTTTAGTAGAGGATTATTTAGCCGGATATAGTTGAATTGTGTGAATAATTATGCAAAATGTTTGTAAAATATTACGGTTGAGACGGTGGATTGTATAAGTTACTGTAAGGTAGAGACTAAGATGTAAATTAGTAACTGATGGTTATTAGTAATAAAATAACAGTGGAAAATTAATTAATTAGCAGGGTTTAGTCAATTTTTCCGAACCACTATACGAAACAATTGTTGTATATTTTAGTCGACACGATGTGTTGAATACTTTGCTGAAAAATATGAATTTCAGGTGGCATTGAATCGTTAGGCTTATGGACAATGTTGTTTTCTTGTAAATGTTGTTGTCAAATTGATATGATATTATTGTTGTGATGTACTAAGTTGTAGGCTTATGCCAACATTGTGTTAATTGTTGTTGTTGAAACATCAAGTTGTAGCCCTATGGCCAAAGCTGAATTATGTTGAGTTAATGTTAAATCGTTGATTGATGTGTTAGGCTTATGGCCAATGTTGAATGATGTTGAGTTGTTATGTTGTTGTAATTGTGGCTGTGAATTCTTGTTGATGATGCGAAGTTGCAAGGAATTTTAAATGATGATGAATTACCTCTATTTACTGGTAATAATAGCGATGTGGGTTTATGCCTTGCGATGGATGATGATTGTTGTGAGTATGTGATAGTGCATTCATTGAGTCACATACATTTTCATACTCTGTGATGGCATGGATTGGCAAAATGCGAAGAAGGCTTATGCCTTGTTGATGCCTATATTAATTGGCAATTTTTAAGATGGGAGTTCTGCTCCATTTTTAAGTTGGGAGTTCTGCTCCAATGGTACCACATGCATGTGAATTGTAATTGAGTCACACCTGATGTTGCATCTTGAGTTGTGGTGATGATATATTTGTTGTTGCTTTATGTTGTTGACTCGTTGAGACAGATATTATCTAAAAGCTGTGAATTAGTCGCTATGTCGTGTTGATGCTTTATTGTAATAGTTGTTGTGTATAAGTTGTGAAATGGTGATTTTATATAAACTGATTCTGATATATTAATTACCATACATTCAATTATATAGTTTGATATCTCACCCCTTCAGTTTGAATGTTGCCCTCTGTTGGTAACGTGCAGGTAATCAAGAAGGATAGTTGTTACCTCGTTAGTTCGATTCGGTGTTGTCATTCTGATACTTAGTGTGATACGGTGGGAGAACTGACTATGGTTTTGCGTTTGTTTTCGCAAATGTTTCGGTTGAGCAAGAGTCGCCACCGACTTTTTATTTTATCCTAAGGAAAGGTTTAAAAAGCACATCAAAAACCTTTGAGATTTTTCTTGGGTTCGGGGAGTAGATTATAGAAAGGGAAGGTATTAGCACCCTTTCTATCCATGGTTATCCATGGGCTCTTAGGTACTTGCTTAGATCAACTTGCCTTGGTTTTCAATTGTTTGAAATGGTGCTTTGTGTGTGGGTTTGAAAAGGTTTTGAAAAAGATGCCTTGTATAGGCTACCCTTGTAACAATTCTTTACTCGAATGTTTTACAAAAGGTGTTTGTCTTTTTGAAAATATGTTTCAAGGTTTTTTTGAAAGTTTGTTTTGAAAGTGTGGTTTGAAAATAGGCAAGTGTTTTATTTTGCAAGTTGACAAGTACTTAAGAGCTATCTACCCTAAAGTTCTCAAAGATTTTTGTTATGTTTTAATCCTTTTAACAATTTTGTTCCACCATTGCATTTGGTGGACAATCTTGTGTTAGGAGGTGAAAGGGACGGGCGCGGGTCATCGTTTAGACCATAATTGCAATAGTGCTAAGTATCTTTGGGCAATTTTCTTTTAAGGGACTTTGATCATTTTTTAGGCAACTTTCGAAAGCGTCATCGAGGGACTATGATCAATTGATTTGTATTTGTTTTGCCCAAAGAGACCTAACATACAATATAGCCCATTTATGGAAGGCAACAAGTGGAATACCCTAGGGGTGCAAGTGTGATATGTGTTGTCCATATTCATGCTTGATTATCTTGAAATTAGGTCAAACTAATTTTGTTCTTTTTATGTGCATACAAACCCTAGTTCTAGCATGGCATATTTAGAAAGCAATAAAGTGCGAAATTTAAATTTCCTAAACTATTACAACACAATATGGGAAGGGGGGTACAAATGTTCAAATGGGGGGATATTTAGACAAGGAATTTAAACCTAGCTATTACATCAATTTTGGAATATTTACAAAAATAATTAATTGCATAAATTAAATGAACAATAAAATAAAGATGCAAAATGCAAAAGGAGTTTTCATATGTATGGAAAAAGGATATTTTTTATGTCAAATGAATAAAAATAAAAAAGTAATATTTTGGAATTTTTGTGTTTTAAGGGTAAAAACCCTAATTTCATTAAATAAGTATATTAACCATTTAATATGTATAATATTTAATAATTATATACAAAAAATAAAATAAAATGGAGTATATTCATAAAAAGTATTTTTCATGTCCAATATTAATAAAATAAAAAAATGTATGTATTTTGGTATTTTTTACCTAAATGTACTAATATATATAAATATCTTTATTATTTACTAAATAAATATTATATATACAAAGATAAAAATAATTAATATTTATAAAAAAGTATATTTTATATAAAATATTTTAAGAGGATAAAACAAAATAAAAATGAAAATAAAATGGTGTTTACATTATTTTTTCTATTTATTCTAAATAATATATTCTTTGTACTTATTTACATACAAATAACAATATAACTAAATAAATGCCTAAAAATATAAAAATGATGTAAAAATAATTTTTCATGTTTTTAATATTATGGGAAAAAATAAATAAGCCAAAATGAAAAAAAGAAAAGTCAAAAATCATGAAAATAAACATAATGGGCTCAGGGGGTATGAAACCAAAAACAAGGTGTGAAAAGAAATAACACAACAGGCCCAGCCCATGAAGCTTCTTCTTCAACCTTCAGACAAAAAATGTTCCAAAACGCGCGCCTGTTTTCCAAGTACAAACATCTGGATTCTTTGATCTTTTGCACAAACTCACAACATAAGAAATGTTAAGCATTGAATCATGATTCTAAATATATAAAGAACTCATCCTAACTCTCAGAAATGAGAGAGAATTTTGACATTCCCGAATCCTGACCTAACTTTTCTTCCATATTCAAACCTTAAATTCTCACAGCTCAAGCAAAATAAATGAAAAGTAAAAGTATGTACAGATTCAGGGGCATGAGTAAAACACTTCTTATTCATAAACTTAGAGCTAATGATGCCTAGACTAAGAGTTAGAAGTTTAAGAAGATACCTGTTCAGTTGAAGTTCTATCTGGCAATGGGGGAGCTTTCAGAGCAAGATGATGATATGTATAGCTTGCCTGAAGTGTGGTGATGCTATTCCAATGCTTACTTTGCTTTGAGACACCTTGAATCGAGCTATGGACCTCCAACTGTAAAACAAGAAAGTGAAAATGGTGGAACTGGTTAGAGGAATTACAGGTCGTGTTTTGTGTTTTGGTTAGCTTCAAGTGATGCTAGGGAATGTGTTTGATGAGCTTTGGGCAAGAAATCATGAAAGGAATGAGAGATGGGATCCAATCTGCAGACCCTGCCCTGTTTCTGCAGTTTGAGAGTGATTCTGGGAATGGGAGTGTTTGAGACCTTGTTTTCTCGTGTTCTAGCTTGGGTTTGATGATTAGAAGGTGTATAAAAAATTTGCTTAGGCTTGTCTTTGCTGAGATCAAAGTTATGTTGTGTTATGCTAAGTTTCTTAACCCTTAAGCAAGCAAAGGCCACTTGAGTTTCTAGGCAGGTAGAGGACCCCTAAACATGCTGCAAAGCTTCTCCTTGATCAGTGTGATTAACTCATAAACTTGTGCCAATTAGATTTGATCTGTACTTCTTGGATTTGCATTATGACATAAAGCTTGCTTTTGCAAAAATGGCTATTTCACTTTTTCCATAAATGGCTTAATTCAACATATAATGCATAAACTCATGAAACAAGGCCTTAGCACAATGAACATGCATTAAATTATTGAGTGTTGGATGGTTTAGAGGCCTGTAATGTAGCACAAACCAAGCTGACTTGAAAATGGCATAAGTTATGAACATGTACATGACCAATTCAAAAGTGAGTTTTTGCCATATTGCAAAATTCGATTCTCTCAAGTTATGAGGTTGTTTGATGAGTTCTTGGACATTTTGGAAAGCTTGGAATGTGTACTACAATCCATCTTTGAAATTCAAATTGAAATTCCAAGTGGAAGTGTATGGAAAATGGTCTTGAAGTTAGGTAGAAAACCTTGCCAAAATAGGTTAAAATTTCACTAAATTAAGAATGGTTTAGTATCCTTATTCCAAAAATTGTAACTTGCGATACAAGCCTCTTTTGGGAAAACTTTGTGAATAAAAGTTGTAGATTATGCAACAAGCTACAACTTTCATGTTTTGACTTTTGCTTGAATCCAAATTAATCTTGGTGAGAAAGTGGGGCAAAGTTGGGAAAAAATTAGGGTTTTTCATAACTTAGAAAAATTCTAAGTTATGAAAAATTCTCATTTCAAACCCTAAATTGCAATTTTTGATTTCTTGGTGAACAAGTTTCATGATTTGGCATGCTTTGATGAAAAATGAATCTTGACTCTTGATTTTGACCAAAAAAGTCAAAGTTTGACTTTTCAGTATACAGTCAAAATTGATCAATTGACTGGGAAATTCAACTGTCAATCTTGTGTACTTGGGATCTTTTGAACTTGTTGAGCATGTCAAGATAATTCCATGGGGTCCTTGAGCCCATATGTGAGCTTGGTTTGCCATTGGCTAGGTCAAACAGTCAAAAATTGCCTTTGTGCAGTCAAAACCCTAAAAATGACCATTTTGCCCTTTTGGTGATCTGATCAAATTTCTTGTGGAATTATGATCCAAACTTGATCAAATAGTCCATGTGAGTTCATAATGTTGATGTGGGTCAATTTTCATGAGGTTTGACTGTCAATTGGCCACAGTTGACTTTTTCCCCAATACAGCTGATTTCTAGGTCAACTGTCCAATTGACTGGGCAAAACTTGGAATCAAGACTTGAAACTTGATGTGGATAAACTTGGGAGTCCAATATGAAGCAAGAACGTCATCTTAGGCAATTTAGGTCAAAACATCTTTGTGCAAACACAAACCCTAATTTGGGTCAACAGTGCAAGGAGAAGTCTTGAGCAGATGAAACCCTAACTGGATCTTGATCTCCAAGGGCTTGGTGATGAGAAATGTTGAGAAAATGGGAGGGCAAATTTTGGGGTACAACATTTGCCCCTGTTCAATCTTCTTGAATCCGAAGAGTTAGATTGGCAAGTTTGCCTTTCGTGACTCGAGGGTAAAAGGAGATTGGACACTAGAGTGCCCTTAAATTTGCACTCGTCAAAGCAATGGATGCGGGAATGGGCTTAGAGATGCCATTTGGAGATGGGCTTAATGATGCCATCGGGAGGAGTAACAGGAACTTTTTGGGGATTGGCTTAAATATGCCATCTGGAATGAGTATCAGAAAGGTGTCCATGTTTTGGACCATCTCTGAACTGAGGGTCTGAATAAGCAATAGATTGACATCCGTTGTTGGGAGGAATCCGTAAGCTGTTTTCAAAAAACTTGAGAAGAAACTGAACAAGTGATAGGTTAACATCCGTTACTTGGAGAACCCGTGAACTGTTTTCAGAAATCTTGAAGTTGAATAAGCAATAGAGCAGCATCCGTTGTTGGGAAGCGTCCGTAAACTGTTTTCAAAAGTTGCATATGAACAAGTGATAGATTAACATCCGTTGTTGGGAAGAATCCATAAACTGTTTTCAGAAGTCTTGAGAAGAAACTGAACAAGTGATAGGTTAACATCCGTTACTTGGAGAACCCGTGAACTGTTTTCAGAAATCTTGGAGTTGAACAAGCAATAGAGCAGCATCCGTTGTTGGGAAGCGTCCGTAAACTATTTTCAAAAGTTGCATCTGAACAAGTGATAGATTAACATCCGTTGTTGGGAAGAATCCATAAACTATTTTCAGAAGTCTTGAGAAGAAACTGAACAAGTGATAGGTTAACATCCGTTATTTGGAGAACCCGTGAACTATTTTCAGAAATCTTGGAGTTGGAGGAAGAACCGGTGTAGGGTTCCCTGATGATGAGCTCGTGTAAAACTGCATCTGGATGAATCTGGAATAAGCATTAGAATGTTGCCGTGCCTGGGTCACATCCGAACTATTCCTGGAAAGAAATCTCAGAAGATAATGATTTTAGTCTTTCTACTGATCTTACCTGAAAAGGTAAAAGAGTTAGTTATATGCAATGTCATGATGCGTGATACAATGTATGTTATGTGATATGAATGTAAATGGATGCGCATGTAAGCTGGAGAGCTGTCTTGCAAAGGATAGATGAATCCGAGATGGCTGATAAGTATCTTGATTGCTGCCGGGGAGAATAATTCCTGGTTGCTGTTGGAGAATAAGGAGCTTGGGTTGTATACCGATCTTCTGGGGAATTCCTGATGACTTCTACTGGGGAGTTCCAATCTAATAGACTCATGCTAGGGAGGTAAGACTGAGAATCTTCAGTTTGGTGGGAAGCATCTCTGGCGACTTCACTGGGGAACTGAAACTTAAACTCTGAGGGGAACTGAGTTCTGGAGGATTCTCTGGCTGAGGGTAACAAAGATAAACTCTTTGGGGATTGTATTGATAGGTTATGCTGGGGAATTTTGACGAAACTCCGTTTGGGGATAGGAAGAGTTTTGCCGAATGCGATTCTCCGTGACAGTTAGCTGAGGATAACCCAGTTATAAGCCCTTGTGAGGAATAACTTTGAATAAAACTCGGGAGAGACGTCCGTGCTCTGCAGGGGATAAGCTTCCAAAATCTACTGGGGATAAGCTTCAGGGTTTGCTGGGGATATGGATTCCAAATCTCCTGGGGGTTTCCTCTAAAAGGGTATCAAGATTTCCAACTGTATCTTCAATCTATCAGTAATCCTCTTTCTTGATTCATAAGGAAATGATTATGTTCAAATGCATATCCCTATTTAACAAAACATTGGACGTTTCTCAAAATAAAACAAATAGCGCAAGAGAAAAAGTGAAAGGAAATGACACAAATTTCTGGGAAAAGTATTTGTATTGACTTTCTATGAGTATATTTGTACAAAGGAGACAATCATCCTAGTAAGAGGATTTTGTCGTAAATATTGAAAGATTTATACAAAATAAAGGATGGCTATGTGAAATAATTCCATGGGATTCCATTCCGCTATAGCCTTCACAACTCTGAATATCTGTCCATTCAATGCTTCGTTTGCCGATGACTGGATTGATCAGAAGCCTGGAACTGGTTGATGAAGATATTGTCTTTGAAGTGATCCGACGAGACATAGTCATACGCTTTAATTCCCTAACTTTTTCCTGAATCGCCCTTTCGGGTTTTCGATCCACCGGGAAACCCCTTTTTGCCCAAGCCGCCCTTTCGGGTTTTCAACTTGCCGGGTGTACAATTTTTGTTTTGTTTTTATCCCTAATTTTTGCCTGAACCGCCCTTTCGGGTTTTCGGTCCACCGCGATGCCTGTTACACCCCGTTTTTGATTAAATGTTAATTCGGTTATTTGAAATAAAAATATTCATAATGATAAAATACTATTTTGAGTAATATTAATTTGGTGTGTAGTAATATTTGACTTGGTTTGATTAATTGACATGATTAGGTTTATATAAAATAAATATTATTTAATGTAATATTGTTTAATAGGGTTATATATTATAATTTGAATTAAATAATTGTTGGGGCCAAATTACAATTTTAGAAAGATAGAGGGAGGAAAGTTAGTAGTAGAAGGGGAGTTTTATAAAATAGAAAAGGAGAGTTAGTAAGAGAAGAAAGAAAAGAGGAGAAAGAAGAAAGAAAAGAGGAGAAGAGGAGAAAGAGAGCTAGGCTTGGAGTTGCAACATCTCCATCATCTTGTTTCAAGAAAACCCACACCAAGGTAAGGGGTTTGATTCTCCATCTCATATTGTTAGGTTTTGTATGATACATTTTGGATTTAGGGGTAAAATTGATAGTTGATTTTTAGGGTTTTGTTGGTTGATTGTTAGAATGGTTTAGAAAAGTTGGATTAGGAGTATGGTTTGTGGGTGTATTAAGTGCTAGCTTGTGGAAATTAAGAGTATTGAAATGGGAAATAAAACCATGGTAGTTGAATGAGAAAAACTCAAAAGAGTGGAGTTTTCACGCAGGCCTCACAACACGGGCCGTGTTGCAGCACACGGGTGCCCGTGTTGCTGCTCTGACTTGGCTTTTCCCAAAAATCGTTTCGGCCATAACTTTTGAACCGTAACTCCGATTTAGGCGCCGTTTGATGCGTTGGAAAGCTAGTGAAATTTTCTATATGATTATGAGTAATTAGGTAGCTTTAAGAGCTTATTTTAATAAGTGATTATTGGAGAAAGTGTTTATGTTTATAGGTGAATTTGATTGTTATGTATTTTAGTGAAGTGTTTGGTGATGTTTGGTGTACTAAATGAATGATCTTGTGAGTTATACATCAAATGCAAAATGCATTATGTTTTGATATGGTTTGAATTATTGGGTATGACAACATGTATGCTTATGTTTAATATGCATGTTTGTATGAAAATGATGATGCTACATGATGATATGGGAGGCTTGTGATGAATTGTTCATGGCTAAATGATTTTTGTTGATAATGTTGAAATATACTTTCCGATTTGGAATTGTTGATAGTTGATGTTTTATGTTTTGGTTGAGTAAGTAATCTCGTTTGTATACATTTTACTTGACGTTGAGATTGATAAATTATATGTATGCATGCATGTACAATAGTTGATGTTCCATTGGTTGGATTTGATGGCATGTGTATGTTAAGATTATTGTGAGTCTTAATTGCATGCATTGGTTATATTGTACATTGCATGGCATGGTGGTCTTGAAACATAGGTGGTGGAACATTGGGTCCACAATATCTAGACGGTGACCCTATTGTGGGAAAAGACGTAGTGACCTTGATCCGGAAGGGAAACATAGGTGGTGGAACATTGGGTCCACAATATCTAGACGGTGACCCTATTGTGGGAAAAGACGTAGTGACCTTGATCCGGAAGGGAAACATAGGTGGTGGAACATTGGGTCCACAATATCTAGACGGTGACCCTATTGTGGGAAAAGACGTAGTGACCTTGATCCGGAAGGGAAACATAGGTGGTGGAACATTGGGTCCACAATATCTAGACGGTGACCCTATTGTGGGAAAAGACGTAGTGACCTTGATCCGAAATGGAAACATAGGTGGTGGAACCTTGGGCCACGAGTCGGTACCACATTTGCATACGTTGAGTCGTGTTGTGAGTCACATGTATAATTGTGCATGATATGTATGTGTGTTGATGTGTTTGATTATGTGCCAATATTGTTGTTGTTTGAATTATGGTTATGTGCCAAGGATGTGAGTATTCAGATAATCGGTTTATATGGTTAATGTGTTGGAAATGGACTCCTTGAGTAAGGATGCTACAGGTGATAAAATGAACATGATCATTATGTATTGCTTTAATTATTGCCATTTCATTTACTTAAAATTATATGTTATATGATTATTGGAATTCTTACCCTTTTGTTGGCCAATGCTTTTGATGGCATTGTGCAGGTACCGAGGACGGTAGCGCGAGGCGCTAGCTAACGGATGCGTTGGATTGCAATCTGTTTTATTTGATTAGAGTCGAGTCGATGCTCTGGTAGTAACACAGGGGGGGGGGGGAATTTATTAGTGTCGAACTCGATTATTTTGTATTTGGATTATGATGTATATAATCCTTATTCGTGTATATGATGGCTTGTATATGTGAGACTTGATAACATACGCTTATGTGAATTATGATGGCTTGATGCCTTGAATTATGTTTTGATTCCTCCATAAATGGAGATGATGTGAAATTATGAAACTCCGTTGCATTTGCACGAGAGAATGAAGTAAATATTTATAGTATGTTTGTCTTGTGTTAGAATGCTTATACTTTCAAACATACCCTGTCTGTTTTTCCTTAAAAACTTTGGAATGTGATGTGTGTTGTGGCATCCCTTCTGTGCAATTTTATTTCTCTGATTTTAATCTTTACCTTTAATTTGGGTATTTAGAAGGGGTGTTACAATAGTGGTATCAGAGCAGGTCGGTCTATCGGCCAGGTTGTTTATGTGTTTAATCCCTTTTGGTACGCGACATGTGTGTGAAACACTGTCGGTACTTGTTTGTGTCCTTTTCGTTGTCTGCAGAGGTACGTGTGAAATAAGTGGGGGAGAAGTTTCTTCTCTGAAGTTTTGTGCAAGAGGTTGGTTCAGTATACCGCCGATTGTAAGATGTAAGTAGTGCCGAACAGTTGATGCTTCAAGCATGGTTATGTTTAAGTAGCTCGAGGGGTAAGATTGAAGATGATGTGTGGTTTGGTAAGGATGGTTAATGCCACCTCATGATTGTCGACTGTCCATTGACAAATTGAGGGACTGATCATCCTTAATCTCTTGTTGATAGTAGTCGGGAATTGTGTTGTTTGGGATAGACTTGTCTTGCCAACTTATTAGAGTGTGAAGCAGATGAGTTGGCACAAGGCAGTGCATGGTTACTTGAGTTGTGGGCGAATTTGGATTTTGGTGAGAAATAAGATTTTTGGCAAGCGAGCTTCTTGTTGTGATTCTTCCGAAACCTTTTGTGGAAATGTGAGTGAATTACCGCTGTAGTGCGAGGTGAAGTTTTGATGGATTTAGTTTCTGGAACTAGTTGGGATTCGAAGTATCCTTAAGGGATGTTTGTTGCTGAATTAGAGTTGGAGAGTCAACTTGAATATTGGTTTTAGTAGAGTTTGTTTGTTTGAGTGGTTCGCCGTGGAGTGCGCCGATTGTGTTGTTCGAGAAGAGCAAAGGTTACCTAAGTTGGTGTGTCGTTTGTAGTCAAGGAATGAAGCGGATGTTGAGGACGAGTGTCTGCTTCAGAGGATTGATATTTAAGTGAAGCAGTTATTTGGAGTTTATGTGTTTAGTGAGATCGTTTTGAAGTCTGGCTGCCTATGGGTTAGTGTGAGGGTTGAAGATGTTTAGGTAATGCTTTTCAAGATAGTGTATGGTACGGGCGGGTATAAGCTGATGTCGTTAGTGTGACTAATGCGTCAGGTAAGATTTTAAAATGTTCCAACAGTACTCTCATGAGTAGCTGAAGAGTTGTTTCGTGTTCATGGATATTATTTGGTTTACATCAAGTTAAGGGATTGTGGCAAGCATCCGAGTGTTGCGTTATCAGTAGTGGAGTTAGATTGGAGCATGTTGAGCCCTCTAAAGAAGGAGTTTTGGAACTGTTGGACGTGAGTGTCTTAAGTAAGCAACTTAGACGGAAATATTTTAGACAGTTCCGCGAAGATCTATTTTGTGTCTTGTCGAAGACTTTAAGGGGATAATTCATAGTTTAGAAGTTCTTTTGTTTTGGATGGTTAACTTTGTGAGTTCGATGGAAGATATTTTTATGAGTTGGTATTGATCGTGAGTATCTTGACCCGAAATGGGTGAGTCACTAATTGGACTTCGCCATGGGAATCGAATTTGTTTTGATCGGTGAAAAGTTTAGCGAATGCCTTGATTTTGGTTTTGTTTTATACTGAAGAACCTGGTGCGACGTGTTGTGATATTTTGTTTTGGACGTAAGATGTATTTCGACATAGAGTTGGAAAAGTGTATTACTACCTTGGAACGATTTGATTTTTCTTATGGAAAATTATCGGATGCGGGAGTTAGAGTTTGATGCAGTTATGCTCATTGGAACCTTATAGGTACAGATGTTAACGACAAGGAGATTGGAATTGTTGAAGACAATTCAAGTTGAGTATGATCTATAAAGAGACTTCGTCTGTTGTTGGGTTTATTAAGTTGATATTGAGGATAACCCAAGAATATCTTATTTGAGATTTATTATTTTGAAAGAATGTTGCATGTTTGTTTTGAGACGCTTGTTGAGATTAAACTCAGAAGGTTATTAAGGATTCGTTCACTACTACCATATGGATTTCACCGGATACTAATGGTCGCGGTGGATTATTAGATTACGACTAAAATAAGTCTTGGCGGTAAGGAATTTGGTGATGGTTTGGTAACCACAGGTACTTAAAGATGATTGATGTTTTATAGAGGAAGATGTTCTGTTTGTGACTGAAGTCGGTCGCGACGGTGTTTATGTTGGATTCCATAGAAATTGATGTTATGGTTCTAAGTCCAAACTATGTTGTAATTTCAGGAGTATGAGACGAAATTGATGAGTAGAGTTCTTGAGAGAGTGTTTGGTTTGGATTACCACTTTAGAAGATTGAAAAATATGAGAAATGTTTCGAATAAGAAATCAGTGTATTAATCGTTGCGGCGATGCGAGGATGGTGATTACTTAATTAAACTCTGGGAATTGAATTATTATAAGGGAAGACTTCGTGGAAGCCAAGTGTATACATCGAAGTTTCACAAGTGAAATATTTGGACAGTATTTGAAGAGGTCAAACTATGTCGTGTATTTCAGAGGATCAACGGACGTTGATCAATCGAGAATGAAAGAGTGATTCTTCGAGTTGATGAAGCTGATGTTGCGGGGTGTCTTGATGGGTGTACGCTTTGAACGTATCCATTTTGGGTGATTGGGAAGTTGAGGATTAACCAAGTTGTTTTACGGTTGGCATCTTATGCATAAAGTGTCACAACATGGTTTAGGTATCGAGCATTGAGTTTTAGCGAGTATGCGGGATTGTTGGATTTGGGCTAGTGAGTTATAGTCGCAAGTCGTCAGTATACGTCCTAGGATGAGTGGTGTTTCGCAGTTCAGTTATGTTTGGGTAACTTGGTATTGTTCAAGGGTGGTACGTTGGTAATCTATAGGGACGATGTGACCTTGTGATTTTCTGGAATGAGAGCGATAACGGCAAGTGTAATTCTTGAGTTCGTACTTATGCGTGAATGATGGCATCTTTTCATGTTTGCGTAGCACGCGTGGTTTTATCCTTTCTGACTGTTTCAGTTTTGGTTTGTATAACCATTTTGTTGTTTTTGTTTTAGCGATGGTGTCGGTGTTGTGTCGTAGGACTTTATGTTCCTACCTTTGGTGACTCGTTTCCGAGGCGTCGGTTCGAGTGTATGACTAATTCTATGGTTGAGACGTTAGGATGGTACCGATCTTGTTTGTTTAGTTCTCGAGCGAACCGGTGTGTCTGCGACTTGTTTAGTTGTTGGGTGTTAGCTGATTGTCGAGTGCATTGTGTGGGCTTCGCATCTCGGCATGGTTGTTCTTGTCTAAACGTTATGGCTAGGGAGATGCCCTTGTGTTAGGTGTATTTTGTATGTTGTTTAATTAACGCAAGGTTTGGGTGGACGAATGCGTAGGCATGTCCCGATTTGTTCGTTTTGGTCAAAATTTTCGAGGCCGAAAATCTTTTAAGTGGGGGAGAGTTGTTACACCCCGTTTTTGATTAAATGTTCATTCGGTTATTTGAAATAAAAATATTCATAATGATAAAATACTATTTTGAGTAATATTAATTTGGTGTGTAGTAATATTTGACTTGGTTTGATTAATTGGCATGATTAGGTTTATATAGAATAAATATTATTTAATGTAATATTGTTTAATAGGGTTATATATTATAATTTGAATTAAATAATTGTTGGGGCCAAATTACAATTTTAGAAAGATAGAGGGAGGAAAGTTAGTAGTAGAAGGGGAGTTTTATAAAATACAAAAGGAGAGTTAGTAAGAGAAGAAAGAAAAGAGGAGAAAGAAGAAAGAAAAGAGGAGAAAGAAGAAAGAAAAGAGGAGAAGAGGAGAAAGAGAGCTAGGCTTGGAGTTACAACATCTCCATCATCTTGTTTCAAGAAAACCCACACCAAGGTAATGGATTTGATTCTCAATCTCATATTGTTAGGTTTTGTATGATACATTTTGGATTTAGGGGTAAAATTGATAGTTGATTTTTAGGGTTTTGTTGGTTGATTGTTAGAATGGTTTAGAAAAGTTGGATTAGGAGTATGGTTTGTGGGTGTATTAAGTGCTAGCTTGTGGAAATTAAGAGTATTGAAATGGGAAAGAAAACCATGGTAGTTGAATGAGAAAAACTCAAAAGAGTGGAGTTTTCACGCAGGCCTCACAACACGGGCCGTGTTGCAGCACACGGGTGCCCGTGTTGTTGCTCTGACTTGGCTTTTCCCAAAAATCGTTTCGGCCATAACTTTTGAACCGTAACTCCGATTTAGGCGCCGTTTGATGCGTTGGAAAGCTAGTGAAATTTTCTATATGATTATGAGGAATTAGGTAGCTTTAAGAGCTTATTTTAATAAGTGATTATTGGAGAAAGTGTTTATGTTTATAGGTGAATTTGATTGTTATGTATTTTAGTGAAGTGTTTGGTGATGTTTGGTGTACTAAATGAATGATCTTGTGAGTTATACATCAAATGCAAAATGCATTATGTTTTGATATGGTTTGAATGATTGGGTATGACAACATGTATGCTTATGTTTAATATGCATGTTTGTATGAAAATGATGATGCTACATGATGATATGGGAGGCTTGTGATGAATTGTTCATGACTAAATGATTTTTGTTGATAATGTTGAAATATACTTTCCGATTTGGAATTGTTGATAGTTGATGTTTTATGTTTTGGTTGAGTAAGTAATCTCGTTTGTATACATTTTACTTGACGTTGAGATTGATAAATTATATGTATGCATGCATGTACAATAGTTGATGTTCCATTGGTTGGATTTGATGGCATGTGTATGTTAAGATTATTGTGAGTCTTAATTGCATGCATTGGTTATATTGTACATTGCATGGCATGGTGGTCTTGAAACATAGGTGGTGGAACATTGGGTCCACAATATCTAGACGGTGACCCTATTATGGGAAAAGACGTAGTGACCTTGATCCGGAAGGGAAACATAGGTGGTGGAACATTGGGTCCACAATATCTAGACGGTGACCCTATTGTGGGAAAATACGTAGTGACCTTGATCCGGAAGGGAAACATAGGTGGTGGAACATTGGGTCCACAATATCTAGACGGTGACCCTATTGTGGGAAAAGACGTAGTGACCTTGATCCGGAAGGGAAACATAGGTGGTGGAACATTAGGTCCACAATATCTAGACGGTGACCCTATTGTGGGAAAAGACGTAGTGACCTTGATCCGGAATGGAAACATAGGTGGTGGAACCTTGGGTCCACGAGTCGGTACCGCATTTGCATACGTTGAGTCGTGTTGTGAGTCACATGTATAATTGTGCATGATATGTATGTGTGTTGATGTGTTTGATTATGTGCCAATATTGTTGTTGTTTGAATTATGGTTATGTGCCAAGGATGTGAGTATTCGGATAATCGGTTTACATGGTTAATGTGTTGGAAATGGACTCCTTGAGTAAGGATGCTACAGGTGATAAAATGAACATGATCATTATGTATTGCTTTAATTATTGCCATTTCATTTACTTAAAATTATATGTTATATGATTATTGGAATTCTTACCCTTTTGTTGGCCAATGCTTTTGATGGCATTGTGCAGGTACCGAGGACGGTAGCGCGAGGCGCTAGCTAACGGATGCATTGGATTGCAATCTGTTTTATTTGATTAGAGTCGAGTCGATGCTCTAGTAGTAACACAGGGGGGAATTTATTAGTGTCGAACTCGATTATTTTGTATTTGGATTATGATGTATATAATCCTTATTCGTGTATATGATGGCTTGTATATGTGAGACTTGATAACATATGCTTATGTGAATTATGATGGCTTGATGCCTTGAATTATGTTTTGATTCCTCCATAAATGGAGATGATGTGAAATTATGAAACTCCGTTGCGTTTGCACGAGAGAATGAAGTAAATATTTATAGTATGTTTGTTTTGTGTTGGAATGCTTATACTTTCAAACATACCCTGTCTGTTTTTCCTTAAAAACTTTGGAATGTGATGTGTATTGTGGCATCCCTTCCGTGCAATTTTATTTCTATGATTTTAATCTTTACCTTTAATTTGGGTATTTAGAAGGGGTGTTACAATGCCCATTTTTTGCCCAAGCCGCCCTTTCGGGTTTTCGACTTGTCGGGTTATTTTATGCGTAGTATCTTTTGACTATGTCTGCATTCACAGGGTGCGGCAAATCGTCGTCGTCCATGGTGGTCAGAATCATTACACCACTAGAAAATATGCTTTTGATCACAAATGGTCCTTCATATGTAGGAGTCCATTTGCCCCTGGGATCACTTTGCGGCAAGATAATCCGCTTGATTACGAGATCTCCGACTTGATACACTTGACGTCTGACTTTCTTATTGAAGGCCTTGATCATCCGTTTTTGATATGTCTGACCATGGCATATAGCAGCGAGTCGCTTCTCGTTGATCAAATTGAGTTGATCAAGTCGGGTCTGCATCCAATCATCTTCATTCAAACCTGCATCCCTCATAATCCTCAGAGAAGGAATCTGGACTTCCATAGGCAGGTTAGCTTCCATGCCATATACCAAAGAAAATGGGGTTGCCCCTGTTGAAGTACGTGCCGTCGTACGGTATCCATGCAGAGCAAACGGTAACATCTCATGCCAGTCTTTGTAAGTGACTGTCATTTTCTGAATGATCTTCTTAATGTTTTTGTTCGCAGCTTCAACAACACCGTTCATCTTCGGCCGATAGGGAGATGAATTGTGATGATAAATCTTGAACTGTTCGCACAAGGCGGTGATCATTGTGTTATTCAGATTTGTACCGTTGTCTGTGATGATCCTGTCTGGAACACCATACCGACATATGAGATTTTGCTTGATAAAGCGGGCAACCACACTTTTAGTAACAGAGGCGAAGGAAGCTGCTTCGACCCATTTGGTGAAATAGTCAATGGCAACCAGGATGAAGCAATGTCCGTTGGAAGCTGTGGGCTTGATCTCTCCAATCATGTCAATGCCCCACATTGCAAATGGCCACGGAGCAGTTAGAACGTTGAGAGGAACCAGAGGAATATGAACTTTGTCAGCATAGACTTGACATTTGTGGCAAGTACGGGAATGTTGATGGCAGTCAGCTTCCATGGTAGACCAGTAATAGCCTGCCCTTAGGATCTTCTTAGCCATTGTATGCCCGCTCAAGTGAGTGCCAAACGTGCCGCTGTGTACATCAGTCATGATCAACTCTGCTTCAGCTTTGTCTACGCATCAGAGTAACACACAATCATGGCTTCGTTTGTAAAGGATGCCGTTGCTCAGGAAGAATTTGGCAGCAAATTTCCTTAAGAACTTCTTGTCATTTACGGAAGCTCCTTCAGGATAATCTCTGGTCTCGAGATACCTTTTGATTTCATGGAACCAAGGTTGTTCCACTACTTCTTCGGTATTAATCTCATGACAATGCGTAGGTTCATCCATTCGCTCGATGGTGATTTGGGGAGCCTCGTTATCCCAGTTGAGTTTAAACATGGAAGACATTGTGGCTAGAGCATCTGCTAGCTGATTCTCTTCTCGCGGGAAATGCTCGAAGGTAATTTGCTCGAAATGAGGCAACAATGTCAGGACATGTTCTTTGTATGGGATAAGATTAGGATGCTTGGTATCCCACTCTCCTTTGATTTGACTGATAACCAAAGCCGAGTCCCCAAATACGATCAAAGATTTGATCCCCAATTCTATAGCAGCCTTGAGACCAAAGATGCAAGCTTCGTACTCAGCCATGTTGTTCGTGCAGCTGAAGCAAAGTCGGGCCGTGAAAGGTGTGTGACAGCCTTCCGGAGAAATGAGTACTGCGCCAATACCATTTCCAAGTGCATTTGAAGCACCATCAATGTACAGGGTCCATCGAGATCCCTTTTCGGGTCCGTCATACGGTCCGTTACTTTCAATGTTGTCCAAATTCATGATGTCCTCGTCTGGGAAGTCAAATCTCATGGGTTGATAATCTTCGATAGCTTGATGAGCCAGATGGTCAGCTAGTACACTCCCTTTTATAACTTTTTGGGTGGTGTACTGGATGTCATACTCAGTTAGGATCATCTGCCATCTGGCTATTCTTCCAGATAAAGCAGGCTTTTCGAAGATATATTTGATAGGATCCATTTTGGAAATCAACAAGGTAGTATGAGTCAACATATACTGCCTCAGTCGGCGAGCAGCCCATACCAAAGCGCAGCAAGTTTTCTCGAGCAGTGAGTAGCGAGTCTCACAGTCGGTAAACTTTTTGCTAAGGTAATAAATAGCATGCTCTTTTCGACCAGACTCGTCATGCTGGCCCAAAACACACCCCATTGAGTTATCCAAGACGGTCAAATACATGATCAATGGTCTTCCTTCGACGGGTGGCATCAGAATAGGAGGTTCTAGCAAATATTCCTTGATTTTATCAAAAGCAGCTTGGCAATCGTCGTTCCATTCGACTACCTGATCTTTCTTCAAGAGTTTGAAAATTGGCTCACAGGTAGAAGTCAGATGAGAGATGAATCTGGCAATATAGTTCAAGCGCCCCAAGATTCCTCTAACCTCCTTTTCAGTGCGGGGAGCAGGCATCTCTTGTATTGCTTTCACTTTTGTTGGATCGACTTCAATGCCTTTGTTGCTTACAATGAATCCCAGGAGTTTACCAGACCTAACTCCAAAAGTGCACTTACTTGGATTCAGCCTGAGTTTGTATTCTTTCAACCTGGCAAACAGCTTTTCTAGATGTTCAAGGTGCTCTTCCTCTGTTTGTGACCGAGCTATCATATCGTCTACGTAAACTTCAATCTCATGATGTATCATATCATGAAACAAAGCTACCATGGCGCGTTGATAAGTTGCCCCTGTGTTCTTCAGCCCGAACGACATCACCTTGTAACAGAAAGTCCCCCATTGTGTGACAAAAGTTGTTTTCTCCATATCCTCGGGGGCCATTTTGATTTGATTGTAGCCCGAGAATCCATCCATGAAGGAAAACACTTTATGCTGAGCTGTATTGTCGATCAAAATGTCAATATGAGGTAGCGGAAAATCATCTTTGGGGCTGGCCCTATTCAAATCCCGGTAGTCCATACACATCCTGACTTTACCATCTTTCTTAGGTACTGGCACGATGTTAGCGACCCATTGAGGATAGGACGTAACAGCCAGAAAGCCAGCGTCGAATTTCTTCATCACTTCTGCTTTGATCTTTTCAGACATGTCAGGCCTCATTCGGCGGACTTTTTGCTTGATCGGCGGACAGTCTTCTCTTGTGGGGAGACGGTGAACCACGATGTCTGTGTCTAAACCCGACATGTCTTCATAAGACCAAGCGAAGATTTCAACATACTCATTCAACAACTGTATCAAGCGTTCCTTGACACTCGGTTCCAAATTGGCACCCACTTGCACCTCCTTCCGGTCTTCCTCGGTCCCTAAGTTGACAGTTTCCAATGACTCTTCGTGCGGTAAGATGGCCCTTTCCTCTTGCTGTAGAAGTCTGGCTAGTTCCTCTGGTACTTCACAACCTTCGTCATCTTCATACTCGGCTTGATTGACAGATCTTCAGAGTTATTGTAGGATATAGCAGAATTGTCACCCATGGAATCCGGAGTGGATGGGTACCTGCATTGGTGAGTGTGGGTGTGTGTAAGGGATAGCCATCCTTAAACAAAAATGCAAAAGGAGAGAAAATGAACACAAGCAGTTTATCAAATGAAAAACGTCCAATGAATCATTAAACATGGCATATGGATATGAAAAATAATCAAAACCCTTACAAATGGACCTACATGCCCCGGGCAAGGCATGAGGTGAAAAGAGAGTGTACTGATTGTTTGAAAGTAAATATTACAGACCAAATAGGAAATGTTCAACAGATAAATTACTGATGAATAAAAGTGATGGGGACAAAGTCTTTTGCCTCCCAGTTGCTCAATCCTTCTTTGACAGTTGGATAAATCCACTCTTCGATGTTGCTCTCTTTGTCCTCGTCCTCCAAAGCATTGATTCCAAAGGGAGAAATTTTGACTGGCGTTCTTTCAATCTTCGAACGGCGCATAGCTTTCTGGCCAGCGGATGTGAACCCTAATCCAAATTTGTCGGTCTTATGTGGAATATCAGGCAACTTCCCCCATGCTGAATTCTTCCCTTCCTTTATTGCGGCCCTTGCGTCCTCCAGAGATGCCATCCTGGCCATCTGCCTCGGTGTCTCAGCTGCCAATTTTGCTACTGTTAACTCAGGAAGGACTTCTTCGAAATTCTGAAAAGGCGTCTCAATGAATTCCCCTTCAACCTCCACATATCGGAAAGAGTTCAAGTGGCTAATCATGTACTCTTCTTCACCATGGACAATAATGATCTTTCCCTTGACAGGATACTTCAACATCTGATGTAAGGAGGAGGTGACTGCCCCATCATGGTGTATCCAAGGTCTACCCAGCAAGCAAGAGTATGACGGATGGATGTCCATCACATAGAAAGTAGATTTAAACACCTCAATGCCTATCTTGATGGGAATTTCAACCTCCCCATGGACCATTCTCTTCGAACCATCGAAAGCTCTGACAACAATATCACTCGGTTTCAACTCCAACCCTTCACAATCTAGTCGGTCCAAGGCCTTCTTAGGCAAAACATTCAGCGACGAACCAGTATCGACCAAGACATGTGCGAGAGTGGTTCCTCGACACTCGACTGAAATGTGCAAAGCATCATTGTGGTTTCTACCTTTGGGAGTTAGGTCGGCATCAGAGAACCCTAATCCATTGTCCGCAGTCAGGCTAGCCACGCAATTTTGAAATTGATCCGCAGAGGTTTCCTGGGGCACATGGGCTGCCTTTAGGAATTTTATCAGAGCTTTAGCGTGCGCTTCCGAGCAAAGTAGCAGTGCCAGCATGGAGATCTTTGAGGGGGTTTGCCCCAGCTGTTCTACCACATCGTAATCACTCCTTTTGATTATCCTCAAAATCTCATCCATTTCCTTCTTGGAGGTTTCCGGGATGACCAAGGGTTGAGCCCTCGTCCTGACGAGCTCATCTTGGATTCCCTTACCTTTATCAGCAGCGGTAGGAGAGACAGTACTAGGAACAACAACATCCTCAATCAAAGGGGTTCTAGCAGAGAGTTTTATTGGTGCAGGGATGACCTTGTCGGCAGATGAGGGTCCAAAGATTACTCTTGGAGGGGCAATCTCTGGAGAAAATATTCTCCCGCTCCTGGTGATTTTGCTCGTGCCTGCAGTGTTACCAATGCTGGCTTCTTCATCATCCAAACTTTCTTCAGTTATTTCGATTTGTTTGATACCATGGTAGTAAACGTCACCGCCATAGTTCCATGGTATGGACTTCTCAGAAACATAGGGGACAGGCCCTGGCATTGTTATCTTCAAAGGAACAGATTTCGTAGCTGGTGTAATCTTAACAGGCTTTCTGACGGCCTTGGAAAGATTGGCGTGAATGGTTATGATCGAGACATCTTCGATATGGGTTGGAACAGCAGAAACTTTTTCAAACAAAATTTGTCGACTATCCATAAGGCCTTGGACGCCTTTCTTCAATAACGGACAATCAAACGGCAGAGAGTAACAACAATAGCAGTCTTCTTTACATCCCGGGAAGATCCCGGCCCTTAACAAATTCAACTTGATGGTTAACAATGGAGTAGTCAGATCATTGACATCAGCAACATACAAATCTTCTTCAATGGCATTGACATTTCGGCCGTGCTTCGGCATGGGTGCAGATATCACATTAGGCTTCTCCGGAGCGTCAAACTCCACCTCCTTCGCCTCTATCAGGTCTTGGATCTTATGCTTGAGTGCCCAACAATCATTGGTGTCATGCTCGACACTGTCAGAATGGTAGGCGCATTTAGCATTAGGATGATAATGCGGAGAGGACGTATTCACATTCTTTGGTGCCTCCTTGATGGTGGCGAGATTCAATTTCAACAGATGGGGAAGAACTTGTGTCGGAGTCATATTAATACGGGTGAACTGCCGTTGCGGCCGTTCCACTCGTTGTTGATTTGGTCTGGACTGGTTATAGCGAGGCTGCTCACTTGAAGGATTTTGAATCATTACGGCCCCCACGATCGGCCGGCGCTCAGTCTTCCCTGCTCTTCTCTGAGAATATACCACATCTGTTTCCTTCTTAAAAGGCTTCTTCTCAACACTTGCAGCAACACCCTTCTGAATCTTTCCTGACTTGATGCCCGCTTCTATTCTTTCGCCTGTTAAGATCAAATCGGTAAACCCCGCGGAAGAGTTACCAATTAGATGATTGAAAAATGGCCCAGATAGGGTCCCAAGAAACATATCAACAAGTTCGTGGTCGGTTAAAGGAGGCTGCACCCTGCCAGCCAAATCCCTCCATTTTTGTGCATATTCTTTGAATCCTTCGCCTGTTCCTAACGACATACCCTGAAGTTGGGTACGAGTAGGAGCAAGGTCAGAATTATACTGGTATTGTTTGTAGAAGGCGGTGGCCAAGTCTTCCCAATTTCGGACGCTGGTTCCCTCTAGCTGATAAAACCACTCCAACTGAGCTCCAGAAAGGCTGTTTTGAAAGAAATGAATCCAAAGGTTTTTATCTGCCGTATAGGGTTGAATCTTTCTCACGTAGGACCTGAGATGCATTTTTGGACAGGACAACCCATCATACCTCACAAACACTGGCACCTTGAACTTTGGGGGAATCACAATCCCGGCAACCAAACCTAAGTCTTCAAAGTCCAAACCCGGTACTCTTTGTAGCTCCATGGCGGCCAATCTGTCTTCTAAACCCTTGTATTTATCATCAGCTGGAGGGTATTGCTGATCAGAATAATCTTCATCCTCTTCGACCTCCTCTTCTTCCACATCGGACTCGGAAGGTACCGCAACCCCACCTCCTTTGCTAGTTCCTTCATCAGAAGTAGGAGGAAATTCAAGCACTCTCCGAGCTTCTCCGTCAAATCTTCTCCCCAAAGTAGCCACCCCGAGTCTCTTTTTCTTCTTTTTCACTGGATCTTTATTCCCCAGCAAGGTCTTGAGATCCTCCTGACCTTTAGCCAAGGTTGTCAGGAGTTGCTGAAACTGTGCATTCTGAGCTTGCAGGTCTTTGACTGTTTGCTCGAGATCCATCCTACTGAAATAAACAACAGACAGATAAGGAAACCTGGAGTGAGACCTGCTTATGAACATGATGAATGGTATGCTTATGTATGCAATGCATTCAAGGATTTAGGACATTCAAAATTGTTTCAGACAAAGAAGAACGCACGTCATATTAATAAGAAGAAATTTGTTAGTACATAAATGGCCCATGGGCCAAATATTACAAAATAACTTCTCAAGGCAAAAAGACATTGCGCATCCTCTTTGGTGCGATGTAGGTGTTGAGGGCCTCTTGCTCATGGAGTCGGCGGGTAAGCTCTAGAACCTTCTTCTCACTGGTGTAGAAGCTAGCTTCAAAAGTATTCCGTTCCTTCTTGAGCTGAATCCAACTTTTCTGCATTTCCTCCCACGATGTAGGAATGTCTGGATGTAGGATGGTGTAGGGAACCTCTCCTTCCTTGACGAGCTCTTTAATCACAAGGAGAACATGCAGATAAGGCATCATCAGACTTTGGGCTCGGGCTCGTACCCACTTGAGATAAGGCTCAAGAGGGATGGAGTTCTTATGTCCCAGTGTCTTGCTATCAACCTTGTTGGGTCTTCCCCAAGCTCTGATGAATCTTTGGCGAGGTCCTTGCGCATCATTGTCAAAGTCAAAAACTAGGTCAAGAATCAACATGTCATGAGGGCCATCCCTCCGTGCATATCCAAATTTCCTCAAAGCTAGGCAAGGGTTATAGGTGATACCTCCTCTGATTCCAAGTAAAGGAACATTAGGAAACTCTCCACAATGATCGACGATGATGACATTTTCTCTGGACCGAGAACACCAATGTACATCAGAATGAGTAAGAGTCATCAACCGTTGGGACCACCTTGAGCCTTGGTCATTCTTCAAGACAGATTGTGGAAGGTGCGAAATAAACCACCTTGCAAGGAGAGGAGTACAACACATGAGAACACCCCTCTTTCTCATTGTTCGTGTGTAAAATGAGTGAAGGATGTCCCCAAGCAATGTTGGTATTGGATTTCTGGACAAGAAGATTTTGACGGCGTTGACATCTACCAATTGGTCGGGATTTGGGAACAAGACCAATCCATAGATAAGGAGTGCCACAATCTCTTCAAAGGCTTGTAGGTCCAATGAGTTCCAACATTCTTGTGCCTTCTCAAACAAGAATTTTTCTAAGAATCCTTTGATGCCGCTTCTGGTTTCCCAATGCCCCTTGATGTCGGATGGTTGTAGATGTAATGCTCGAGCAACATCTTTCGGCTTTGGTTCCTTCTCCGTACCGTTGAAGGGTAGTTGATTAAGGATAGGAATTCTCAGGAGTTGAGAAAACTCTTCCAAAGTGGGCACCAACTGGTAATCAGGGAAAGTGAAACAGTGGTGAAGAGGGTCAAAGAACTGGAATAACACTTTCATCATGTCTTCTTCAATGTTGGTGTTGACTAGGCTGAGCAGTCTACCATGTCTTTCACTGAAGGATGAGTTTTCCGGAATTCTTGAGGTGAGCTCCTTGAGTTGAGGAGAGATTCTCACAAGGTTGACTTGGATGGTATTTCTGCGAGGAATTTCCATGACCTACAAAACAAGAACAAAGATGAAGATCCAAACCCTTGAAATGGTTAGTGAATGCATATGATGTTTTATGATGTTTATGATGTATGCACAAAACATATGTACAAGCAAATCACACCAAACCCTAGTTTCAGGCTTGCATGGGGTTTCATAGGTAAGTACCCTCTTGAGTGTAGTTGGCTTAAAAACCTGTCCTATAAATAGTAACCGGGTTCTAAGGAGCTCAATATCACGGGATTGTTTTCATTGTTCATTGTTTTGGTTTAGCCACTTAACTAGCGACCAAAATATTCCAAGAAAACAACCCTCAATGAGTGTAGTATCGAGTATCTACCAACTTCGGACTGCACCAAAGCCGGTCATCTCACTACCCCTAATAAAAGGCTAAGATGGTCAAGTAAGGTTCTAGGTCATTAGTGCTTAGTGACATCACTCAGCGGCCCCGTACTCTCCTTGATTGAACTCAAGGGTTACCGGTACTCACAAATATGTCGCACTAATATAGCTATTGCTTTGACCGTGTCGGTATACCCCGAACAGTTTCCACAACGTATTGCTATCTATGAATGTTTCCCAAAATCCGGGTGTAGGATTGCAAACCTAAACAATAGAGCCAAGATATAAAGCAATCAATTCAAACAATTAGTCATGCAAGAGGGTGATCTAAGCCCTAAGGTTACTCCACTTTTAAATTTATCCCCAATAGAGTCGCCAGTTCTGTGATACGGTGGTAGAACTGACTATGGTTTTGCGTTTGTTTTCGCAAATGTTTCGGTTGAGCAAGAGTCGCCACCGACTTTTTATTTTATCCTAAGGAAAGGTTTAAAAAGCACAGCAAAAACCTTTGAGATTTTTCTTGGGTTCAGGGAGTAGATTATAGAAAGGGAAGGTATTAGCACCCTTTCTATCCATGGTTATCCATGGGCTCTTAGGTACTTGCTTAGATCAACTTGCCTTGGTTTTCAATTGTTTGAAATGGTGCTTTGTGTGTGGCTTTGAAAAGGTTTTGAAAAAGATGCCTTGTATAGGCTACCCTTGTAACAATTCTTTACTCGAATGTTTTACAAAAGGTGTTTGTCTTTTTGAAAAGATGTTTCAAGGTTTTTTTGAAAGTTTGTTTTGAAAGTGTGGTTTGAAAATAGGCAAGTGTTTTATTTTGCAAGTTGACAAGTACTTAAGAGCTATCTACCCTAAAGTTCTCAAAGATTTTTGTTATGTTTTAATCCTTTTAACAATTTTGTTCCACCATTGCATTTGGTGGACAATCTTGTGTTAGGAGGTGAAAGGGACGGGCGCGGGTCATCGTTTAGACCATAATTGTAATAGTGCTAAGTATCTTTGGGCAATTTTCTTTTAAGGGACTTTGATCATTTTTTAGGAAACTTTCGAAAGCGTCATCGAGGGACTATGATTAATTGATTTGTATTTGTTTTGCCCAAAGAGACCTAACATACAATATGGCCCATTTATGGAAGGCAACAAATGGAATACCCTAGGGGTGCAAGTGTGATATGTGTTGTCCATATTCATGCTTGATTATCTTGAAATTAGGTCAAACTAATTTTGTTCTTTTTATGTGCATACAAACCCTAGTTCTAGCATGACATATTTAGAAAGCAATAAAGTGCGAAATTTAAATTTCCTAAACTATTACAACACAATATGGGAAGGGGGGTACAAATGTTCAAATGGGGGGATATTTAGACAAGGAATTTAAACCTAGCTATTACATCAATTTTGGAATATTTACAAAAATAATTAATTGCATAAATTAAATGAACAATAAAATAAAGATGCAAAATGCAAAAGGGGTTTTCATATGTATGGAAAAAGGATATTTTTTATGTCAAATGAATAAAAATAAAAAAGTAATATTTTGGAATTTTTGTGTTTTAAGGGTAAAAACCCTAATTTCATTAAATAAGTATATTAACCATTTAATATGTATAATATTTAATAATTATATACAAAAAATAAAATAAAATGGAGTATATTCATAAAAAGTATTTTTCATGTCCAATATTAATAAAATAAAAAAATGTATGTATTTTGGTATTTTTTTACCTAAATGTACTAATATATATAAATATCTTTATTATTTACTAAATAAATATTATATATACAAAGATAAAAATAATTAATATTTATAAAAAAGTATATTTTATATAAAATATTTTAAGAGGATAAAACAAAATAAAAATGAAAATAAAATGGTGATTACATTATTTTTTCTATTTATTCTAAATAATATATTCTTTGTACTTATTTACATACAAATAGCAATATAACTAAATAAATGCCTAAAAATATAAAAATGATGTAAAAATAATTTTTCATGTTTTTAATATTATGGGAAAAAATAAATAAGCCAAAATGAAAAAAAGAAAAGTAAAAAATCATGAAAATAAACATAATGAGCTCAGGGGGTATGAAACCAAAAACAAGGTGTGAAAAGAAATAACACAACAGGCCCAACCCATGAAGCTTCTTCTTCAACCTTCAGACAAAAAATGTTCCAAAACGCGCGCCTGTTTTCCAAGTTCAAACATCTGGATTCTTTGATCTTTTGCACAAACTCACAACATAAGAAATGTTAAGCATTGAATCATGATTCTAAATATATAAAGAACTCATCCTAACTCTCAGAAATGAGAGAGAATTTTGACATTCCCGAATCCTGACCTAACTTTTCTTCCATATTCAAACCTTAAATTCTCACAGCTCAAGCAAAATAAATGAAAAGTAAAAGTATGTACAGATTCAGGGGCATGAGTAGAACACTTCTTATTCACAAACTTAGATCTAATGATGCCTAGACTAAGAGTTAGAAGTTCAAGAAGATACCTGTTCAGTTGAAGTTCTATCTGGCAATGGGGGAGCTTTCAGAGCAAGATGATGATCTGTATAGCTTGCCTGAAGTGTGGTGATGCTATTCCAATGCTTACTTTGCTTTGAGACACCTTGAATCGAGCTATGGACCTCCAACTGTAAAACAAGAAAGTGAAAATGGTAGAACTGGTTAGAGGAATTACAGGTCGTGTTTTGTGTTTTGGTTAGCTTCAAGTGATGCTAGGGAATGTGTTTGATGAGCTTTGGGCAAGAAATCATGAAAGGAATGAGAGATGGGATCCAATCTGCAGACCCTGCCCTGTTTCTGCAGTTTGAGAGTGATTCTGGGAATGGGAGTGTTTGAGACCTTGTTTGCTCGTGTTCTAGCTTGGGTTTGATGATTAGAAGGTGTATAAAAAATTTGCTTAGGCTTGTCTTTGCTGAGATCAAAGTTATGTTGTGTTATGCTAAGTTTCTTAACCCTTAAGCAAGCAAAGGCCACTTGAGTTTCTAGGCAGGTAGAGGACCCCTAAACATGCTGCAAAGCTTCTCCTTGATCAGTGTGATTAACTCATAAACTTGTGCCAATTAGATTTGATCTGTACTTCTTGGATTTGCATTATGACATAAAGCTTGCTTTTGCAAAAATGGCTATTTCACTTTTTCCATAAATGGCTTAATTCAACATGTAATGCATAAACTCATGAAACAGGGCCTTAACACAATGAACATGCATTAAATTATTGAGTGTTGGATGGTTTAGAGGCCTGTAATGTAGCACAAACCAAGCTGACTTGAAAATGGCATAAGTTATGAACATGTACATGACCAATTCAAAAGTGAGTTTTTGCCATATTGCAAAATTCGATTCTCTCAAGTTATGAGGTTGTTTAATGAGTTCTTGGACATTTTGGAAAGCTTGGAATGTGTACTACAATCCATCTTTGAAATGAAAATTTAAATTCCAAGTGGAAGTGTATGGAAAATGGTCTTGAAGTTAGGTAGAAAACCTTGGCAAAATAGGTTAAAATTTCACTAAATTAAGAATGGTTTAGTACCCTTATTCCAAAAATTGTAACTTGAGATACAAGCCTCTTTTGGGAAAACTTTGTGAATCAAAGTTGTAGATTATGCAACAAGCTACAATTTTCATGTTTTGACTTTTGCTTGAATCCAAATTAATCTTGGTGAGAAAGTGGGGCAAAGTTGGGAAAAAATTAGGGTTTTTCATAACTTAGAAAAATTCTAAGTTATGAAAAATTCTCATTTCAAACCCTAAATTGCAATTTTTGATTTCTTGGTGAACAAGTTTCATGATTTGGCATGCTTTGATGAAAAATGAATCTTGACTCTTGATTTTGACCAAAAAAGTCAAAGTTTGACTTTTCAGTATACAGTCAAAATTGATCAATTGATTGGGAAATTCAACTGTCAATCTTGTATACTTGGGATCTTTTGAACTTGTTGAGCATGTCAAGATAATTCCATGGGGTCCTTGAGCCCATATGTGAGCTTGGTTTGCCATTGGCTAGGTCAAACAGTCAAAAATTGCCTTTGTGCAGTCAAAACCCTAAAAATGACCATTTTGCCCTTTTGGTGATCTGATCAAATTTCTTGTGGAATTATGATCCAAACTTGATCAAATGGTCCATGTGAGTTCATAATGTTGATATGGGTCAATTTTCATGAGGTTTGACTGTCAATTGGCCACAGTTGACTTTTTCCCCAATACAGCTGATTTCTAGGTCAACTGTCCAATTGACTGGGCAAAACTTGGAATCAAGACTTGAAACTTGATGTGGATAAACTTGGGAGTCCAATATGAAGCAAGAAAGTCATCTTAGGCAATTTAGGTCAAAAAATCTTTGTGCAAACACAAACCCTAATTTGGGTCAACAGTGCAAGGAGAAGTCTTGAGCAGATGAAACCCTAACTGGATCTTGATCTCCAAGGGCTTGGTGATGAGAAATGTTTAGAAAATGGGAGGGCAAATTTTGGGGTACAACACGTAGCACTCGGGGGGATGAACGCTTGATGTTTAGTTGTTGATTATTATTTCAGTTGCTGAATTTTTAAGTTGGTTACATGAAATAATTATTGTCTTGAGGTTGTTTTAGTTGAATAAAAGATGTTAAGTGAATTGAAGTTGAGTATGTAGATTCCGCTGCTTATCAATAAAAGTTGTTTGATTTTGAAGAATAAACTAGATTGTTATCGGTTCATCTGAGTTAAGTGTTATGTATCTATTTGTATGAGATTAAATAAAGTTTGATTTCTAAGTTGAAAATGTAGCATCCTAATTATGTTGAACTCTGATTTTATTATTATCCATCGGGTAGAATTGGGGTGTTACATTAGTGGTATCAGAGTAGGTCGGTCTGTCCGACCAAGTTGTCTAACGTTGTTTGTTCCTTAGTACGCGACAAGTGTGTGAAACACTGTCAGTGCTTGCTTGCTTTTCTAATCGAGTTGTATGCAAGATTTGGGTTGAAGATAAGTGGGGGAGAAGCTTTGCTTCTCGGATGTGTTTCAGTTGTAAGATGTTAAGTCCAGTATGCTGCTAACAGCGACAGTGAAAGTAGTGTTGAAGGTTTGTTGTTTCCCGAATCCGAAGATGACATGGATTTAAGATTTTGTTGTTAATCAAGTTGGAGCATCTTGAGGGAGGACGATCAAACATTGTTGATGTTTACTTCTCGAAGGATGAGGAGCAATGTAAAGGTTATTGATATACGAGTAGAATGTAAATCCCTGATATTTCTGAAGGTGATTGTTAAGTAACAAGATGATTTTTAGAAGATGGAATTTAGAAAGTTGCGATGTTTCAGCGCTACTGGTGGACTGCAAAGTTGTCGGTTTGAGTAGCCCTTGTGTAAGATGTCGACGGTTGAATAATGATAGAGTGACAGATTGTTGTAGACCATGTCGTGGAAACCTTGTAAGTGATTGTAAAATTTGTTGAAGTTGTTGGAATGTTTTGAATCGCGAGTCTGAGTCGGAAATGAGAGGAGATGAGTACGATTTCAAGGATGGTAAATGTTGGTACTGGTATAAATAAATTCTATTATGATGTTATTGTAAGATGTGTAATAGTATGTCGTTGCATGACGTCGGTGTTTTCATTTTTGGATAACTTTGGAAATTCATATCTTGTGTTCCGAGTATCGGATTGGTGATCCGTTTGAACTTGTGAGGAGATAGAAATATATTCTATCATATAAAAGTGTTTTCAAATATGGTTGATGCATTCCCATATGGAGGAACTCTGGAGTCATTTACGGAACTAGAGGCTTTTGGGGCATAAATGGTTATTATCACAGTTGTTTGATACGAGGTCGAGCATAATATGTTGTTTGCGATTAAGTTGAGAAATGAGATGTTCAACATTGAAAAGGATAGTCGTTCATCATTTCAAGTATGATATGTTGCATGTGAAGACAATTTTGGTAGGACTAAAGAAAAGATTGACTACTGCTCCGACATTTGTAGTGTATTATGAATGCGCCTAAAGATGGGATTTAGTGGTGTGCTAATGCTGAATGAACAAGTTGTTGCTTGTGCTTCTAAGAGGAATTATAGTTCATAAGCGGAATTATCCCACGCGTGACTTAGAGTTAGCAACGACGGTGTTTATGTTGAAAGATTATAATTTCGGTTTGAATTATCATCCAAGGTAAAGCTAATGTTGTGGATGATGCTTTAAGTCGAAAGACTTTACATATGTCAGCAATGATGGTTAAAGAATTGGAGTTAATTGAACGGTTCAGAGATATGAGCTTAGTTTGCGAGGTGACACCGAAGAGTGTTATGTTGGGGATGTTGAAGATTAACAATAATTTTCTGGACAGTATTTGTCGTACCCTAAAATTTGACCTCTCATTTCTCAAGAATTTCCTCACAAGATCTTCTATGGCTCAAGTTTTCAGCACTAATACATCAATTTAGGGTTGGAATTGGCACAAGGGCAAAATGGTCAAAATGCACACTGAAAAGTCAAACTTTGACTTTTGGATCAAAATAAAGTTTCAAGAATTATATTTCATCAAGACATGTTAGAATATGAAGTTTGTTTCATCAAGAAAATCAAAAGTCAAAATTACTTTGGAAAAGTAAAAAATTCTAAACACTTAGAAATTTTTCTAAGTGTTAAGAAAAGATGATAAGTTCAAAATTTCTGGTCAGATTTTCATCATAATGCGAGATGATTCAGGAAGAACTTCTGACACAAGAGTTGTAGATCTCAACGAGATCTAAAACATTGCAGAATAGAACTCCTCCTAGAAATGGTGGGATTTCAAGTTGTAAATCCTTGAAGACACGCTCATGAAACTAAGGCACTCAATAAATTCTGAGCATTTCTAAGATAGAATTTGGTTAGAACTTCTGGGCCAGTTTTCATGAAGGTACAATCAGATTTTGCAAAAGTGATTCAAAGAGAGTTTGTAAAGCATGTTACAAGCTTTCTGAAAAGTCTGAGAACTCCTTCAGATCATGTTGGAGCAGGGAGATTCAAAGATCAGAAGTTGAACATTTGTTCTTAATCCAAGTTACGTTTATGCTGAACTTATGATCCAGATTCAAGCTAGGCTACATAATCTCAGGTTGCAAGTCTTCTTTATTGTTAAATCTCATTATCATTTAATGCTCACACCCACTTTTGAGTCTTTATCCAAAGGATTTTCCCACGTGTGGCATAGAAGTACCACTGCTGTCCTTAGAATGTAAACTTTTGTACAAAGTTTATGCTGGGCCCATACTTTACTTTTGTTTATGAGTGTACTTCTACATAAATTATGCCAACAAACTCAGATTAGGCGCGGCTAAAGCTACTAACCACTCTATTTTGCCTTGAACCATACTTGTCCAAACTTGCTTAAAAAACAAGTCAACTATCTATAACACATGATGGTTGTACTCTTGACTCCTCTAAGCTTCTAAATCCTTTGCCTATAAATTAAACTTCATTTGCAACTATTAAGGGGGTGGAAGATATTAAAAAAGCCTTGAAACCTTGCTGAAAATTCCCAAGAACTTGAAACTGCAACCCAAACACGAAACCTGCTAGTTTCTGATTTTTGCATCCAAACTCTAATTTTTCTTGTGTATTTCTTGACCAAGTCATCCATACAATTTCTAGAATACACATAGAATCTTTCACAACTTCTATTTTCAGACTGTAAAACAGTATTCATCACTCTCTGTTTTAAAAAAAAAATAGAATTTTGCACCTTGACTGCTCCAGAACTTTCTCACCATCCATAGCTCAAGTTAAGGCTTGCTTCAGCTTTCTGAGAACTTGAGGAAGCTAACCAGAACATCACAACAATCTGAACCAAGCTCTAATTCAAAGAACAATTTCCATCTGCAAGGTAAGCTTCTTCTGATTTTTATCTCATTGCTTAGGCATTGTTAGGCTTGCATTTTCAAAGATACAATATAACTATCATGGCTCTGATTCTGTACATATTTATAGATTTCACGTATCTTGCCTAAGTAGAGAGAATTTCAGATCATAACTTCTTGAAGAAATTAGGATTCAAAATTATGATTAACAAAATTCATATTTGCTTCTGGTTTACAGTTTTGATGCTTTGTATTTCTGAAACCATGAAATCTGCTATAACTGCTATGTTTGCATTTTCCATTTTTGTGAGAAATGACTAAGTTGCAGATACTCTGACTGGCATGGAGAAGGATATGAAGTTCATCATCAGAACTTACCTTGTAATATATGTTTATGTTTTTGTTTCTAATACCAGATGTATAGCCACCCCAGTGGTAGAGAATGAGCGTATAAGGCATTAATGTTAAAGGTCCTGAGTTCTAGCCCCAGAAACACCTTTTATGTTTATTTCTTGATATTTTTCCCCATTATTTGTCAAACAATACCCCTGGACCAGAACTTCTAGATAAACCCCCTCCCATTTGTTTGTCAAAATAGTGACCCTGGACCAGAACTTCTAGATGTTTCCATCCAACAACATCGACACCTCACGGACCCATTATAAGAACTTCTGACCTGCCAATAACACTAGAACTTCTAGCCTTCCAGTGACACTAGAACTTCTAGGTTTCCAGTTACGTTAGAACTTCTAGACTCTCTAAATAAACATAACTTCTAGACTCTCTCAATAACCAGAACTTCTAGGTTTTCCTTGCTCCCAGCAACTTCAGAACATCAGTGCGTCTGGACCCAAAACTTCCGACCTTCCCTTTTTTGCTAACATTTGCTTTCTGATTTGCAACGCACCTGAGTCAAAACTTCTAATCTCTATCCCTTCAGAAATGCGCTGACTCTGTTTCTTTTTTCTCTTATTATTTTTATCATCACTTCTATTTTCATTAATCAAAAACACCAAAAAGTATTTTATATTCACATGCCTCATTTTACTTCTTTTAAAACAAAAAAGACTAAAAATATTTTCTTAAGCAAATTTATTTCTTATCTTAACCAAAAAACAAAACAAATTTATTTTACCTTTCAATTCTTATACATTATTTCAATATGTTTGTAATAGATAATTAGGACTTTAATTTCTTGCAATCCCCATTTGTAAATTTGTTCACCCCATCCCCCTAATGATTGTAATCGCGTATGATATTTATTTTCTGCAACTTATCACTTTCATATAAAATGCTAGTAAAGTAGGATTTGTATGGGAAGATAAAATCAACAAGTAGACATCCCCTAATCAAAGACTAAATGCATGCAAATTAAACACACTATTCACACATGCACCCCTAGGTTAACTCCACTTGTTTCCTTATGAAAATGGTCATGTTATACATATGAGATATCTTAGTAAAGACAATAAAAAATACAAGATCATAGTCCCTCGACGACGCTTCAAATGTTGCCTTGCAAATGATCTTAGTCCCTCAAGAGAAATGCTAAGATATCTCACAACATTTTTATCATGTCTATACAATAACCCACGCCCGTCCCTTTACATCCAAAGATAAGGCTTCTTACCAATTAATGGTAAGATAGCAACGTATAAAGGAGGAAGAGAAGAACAAAAGACTTTTGAGTAGGTAGAAACGTTCTTAGTTGCTTGCTCATTTTCAAAACAAACACCTTTTCAAATGCACCAACACTTTCCATGAAATATTTTTCAAAAGTCCAACATTTTGTATACATTCTTATAGAGACGAGAATCATTACAAAGTTTGCCTAAACAAAGGCGCTTTTCAAAAATACTTTCAAAACCCACCACGAAGCACACTTTCAAACAAAAGCAATAATCTAGCAAGCAACTAAGAGCTCATAGATAACTATGGATGAAAAGGGTGCTAACACCTTCCCTTTTCATAATCTACCCCCCGAACTCGAGAAAATAATCTCAAAGGTCTTTCCTGTTCTTTTCACCCTTTCCTTCATTGGATAAAAGAAAAGTCGGTGGCGACTCTTTCTATCCGCAACAATTGCGATCAAACGCAAAACATCCCAAGTCAGTTCTCCCACTGTATTACAGAACTGGCGACTATGATGGGGAATCTTTAAAGTGGGGTAACCTTAGGGATAAATCACCTTTACTTGCTTTTTTTGTTTAACTTGTTTGCTTTACATTTTGGTTCCTTATTTGGGCTTATTTTGACCCTCTACCCGGATCTAGGACAACTTTTTAGGTAAGTAGCAATAGATTATGGAAACTGTACGACATAGACCAATATGGTTGAAGCAATGGCTATGTTAGTGTGATGAATTTGTTGGTACCGATATCCCTTATGTTGAATCAAGGAGAATATGGGGCCTCTGAGCAGCGTCATAAAACACTAACTGACGTTAGAACCTTAATTGAACAACTTGGCCATTAGGAAGTAGTGAGATAGCCGGTTTAGGTGGAAAGCTGAAAATTAGTTGATACTCGATACTACACTCACTGAGATTGGACTTTTGGGATATCTCGGTCGCAAGAAAAGATTGATTATGCTGAGACAACGCCTAAAAGAAAGGCCAGTGATATTGAGATCCCTTAGAACCCGATTACTATTACTAGGACGGGTTGGGCCAACTAAACTTCAAGAGGGTACTTACCTATCAACTCCATGCAAGCCTAAAACTAAGGACTTGTTTGCTTTGTGTATACATAACAACTTGCTTACTTGTACATAAAATCATAAAAATCATAACATCATAAGCATTCTCACTAACTATTTCAAGGATTTAGGAATTTATCTTTGTTTTGTTTTGTAGTCCATGAATTCCGTCCGAAGAAATACCATCAGAATCAACTTCGTGAAAGCACACCCTTAACTCCAAGAGTTAGCATCGAGGGTGCCTGAAGACTCTCCTTTCACCAAGAAATATGGTCGACTCCTTAGTTTGGCTACCTCCAATTTCCAAGAAGATATGATGCGCGTTCTCTTCCAATTCTTTGATCCCATACATCATTGCTTCACCTTCCCTGACTATCAGTTGGTGCCAACAGTAGAAGAATTCCCTCTACTATTAGGAGTACCCATGCTTGATCAAGCACCGTTCATCGGTTTAGAAGGGATTCCGAAACCTGAAGTCATTGCCGAAGCCTTGCATATGAAGACAACTGACATTATTGCAATTTGGGAGACAAGAAGCGGAGTTAAAGGGTTCCTAGCCAAATTCTTATTGGAGAAGGCTCGTTCATTATGGGAAGATATGGATTTTCAAGCCTTTGAAGATATCCCGACCCTTCTCATCTATGGTTTAGTTCTATTTCCCAACTCGGACCAATTCATATATGTGAATGCCATCAAAATCTTTCTCTCTTGTAATCCTGTACCTACCTTGCTAGGAGACATCTTACATTGTTTCCATACCCGTACTATGAAGAAAAGAGGTAGTCTCTTGTGTTGCATTCCCCTACTTGCCAAGTGGTTTACTTTGCACCTACCTCGATCAACATTGAAGAACAAGAAAAGATTGACATGGTCTCCAAGGATGATGTCCCTCACCCACTCTGATATTCATTGGTGTTCGAAATCCTTGGAAGATACTTCTATCATTGACCATTGTGGGGAATTCCCTAATGTCCCTATGCTTGGGATTAGGGAAGGTATCACTTACAACCCTTGCTTAGCTTTACGACAGTTTGGGTATGCCTGAAGTGATGGTCCTCATGATATGCTCATCCAAGGAGTGGTGTTCGATTACTAGAGCGACGATCAAGGCTACCGTCAGAGGTTTGTACGAGCTTGGATGATGGTAAACAAATCATATAGTGAGACGCTGGGACACAATAATTCTATTCCCCTTGAACCTTACCTTAGGTGGGTATGAACTCGTGCCCAAAAGCTCATGATGCCTTACCCCTCCATCCTACCAGTTATCGTGGAGCCTGTTGCTGAAGGAGAAGTATCATATATTGTCCTCCATCCCAACATGCCTACTTCTCTTGAAGACTTACAAAAGGTTTGGATTCAACTAAAGGAAGAGCGAGACACCTTCGAAGCTCAATTCTACGCTAGCGAGAAAAGGGTTTTGGAGCTTACAAAGCAACTTCATGAAGAAGAAAGCTTGAGCGCCTACCTTGCACCAAAGAGGATGCGTTTGGCCTTTTTGTCTTAGAAATTTATTTTGTAAGCCCAAGAGGCATGTTGCAACCATCTTTAATTGATTAATGAAATTTGACGTTTCTTCATTCTTTGTCTAGACAAATTTAAAATTTATAAATCCTTGAAATCACTTGCATGCACATTTTTCATGCATCATAACATAACATGTTTTCCACGATAGGTTTCCTTATCTTTCTGCTGCTTATTTCAGTAAGATGGATATCGTGAAAACAGTGAAAGACCTGCAAGCACAAAACTCCCAATTTCAAGAGACTCTGCTGACCCTGGCTAAGGGGCAACAAGAGTTGATGACGTTGCTGGCATCCAAAAAGAAACCAAAAAGGAAAGCCCTAGTCAACATGGGTAAAAGATCCAGAGAGCCGATCCGCCAGATACTAATAGTTAAAGATTCGTCTGAGGAAGATGAAAATCAAATTGGAGAAGAAAAGAGTACCCAGGATGGGTGTACCTGTTGTACCCCAAAATTTGCCCTCCCATATTTCTCAAAACATTGCAAGAAAAATTTCCAAGTTACTCAAGGTTGCTCAAGAGTTGGTCAGACAAGCTCTCTCCTAAGACAGTCTACCCTAAATTAGGGTTTGGTGTGGCATCAAGATCCTTGAGTCCAAATGACCTCAGGTGCTCCCCAATGTCCTAATATATTCTCAAGATCATCTATGACAAATTTCAAGCCTTGCATAGGAAGTTTGCTCAATCAATTGCTCAAAGGCCCAAAAATCGACTATGCTAGGGCAAAAGTCAACTGTGACCTAAATACAGTCAAACTTCAAGATTTTTTGTCAACATTCTCATTTTTAAGGATATTTCATCATTTGATCAAGGGTTGATCATGATTCATCAAGGGTTTCTCAAAATTCATCAAGATTCAAAAGTTGCTAAATTAGGGTTTTGTAGGAAAAGTCAACTCAACTTTGACCAAGCATAACTTTCTCATAATTTATGATAAATGACCCATAAAAAGCTCATTTTGAATAGGATGCAATTCCCTATAATCCATCTTCACACCCCAAGATTAAATTATGTACTCATAAGAAGTTATGAATTTTGACATTATAGGTCATTTTGAAAAGTCAACAAAAACACCTTTTTTTGTCAAAGCTTCTAACTTGAGCATGGAATATCAAAACTAGATGAGACCAAAAGGGTTGATTATAGGACATCTAAAGCTTTCTAAAAAGTCTAAGCATACCTCCAAGAGTTCAAAATTGAAGAAGTTATGCATTGTTGAAGTTGGACTTTTTTTTTTGCAAAATTGCCAAAAGTCAACTATCCCCAAAAGTTCAAATTTTGCCAAATGGGCCCATTCTTTTTCACTTGTTTTGAGTTTGCCTTGTTGCCCACGTGCTCTAGCCTTGGCCATGTGTCCATATCTCATTTTTATTATTTAATTTGATTTTTTATTTGAATTAATTCATTTTAAATCAAATAAAATCACATAAAATCTAAGGCATTGATAACTAATGATTTTCTGGTTGTTTTAGGCTCCAATTACAGCTAGATTTTGCAATCAAATTCGTATAAGGGCATTAGAGCACATAAAGATTGGATTCAAGCCAAAATTGGAAGGTTTTAATGGAAGATCAAATCAAATATGCAATCATCAATATGAGGGGATTTGGACAAATTTTGTTACCCTAATCCAAAGCACAATACATAAGCAAGCGCAGCATACAGAAACAAGGGTTGGAAATCACTGGTAGAGGCAGAACAAAAACTTGCAAAATCACAAAAAAGTGGGAGATCAAAATCAAAGTTAGAGGCATTTTCAGGACTTGAGACTTTTCTCAATCAATTGATGGCCATCTCCACAAGCTAATCCGATCCAAACCACGCATTTTCAGACTTCCTAGAGCGCTGTAAGTGGTCCACGAATCCGCCCCTTTCTTGAATTCGATTTGTGTTATTCTGGCATCCATTGAGTAAAATAATTGCATATTTGTGATCACAATAACATTTGCAAGCTTTTGGTATTAAAAAATTTAATTTATCTAATCTGTAACAAGAATCACCATAGTTAGGGTTTCTTGGAATTTTTGGGCTTTTTCGTTTTAGGTACAATTGGTCCACATGAAGGACATGGTTGTGATCAGGAGGTTATGACGAGTTTAACCATGGCATCAGAAGGCATTTCTATGGCCTATAGCGGATTTTGGAATGTGCATAACTTGTAGTGACGGCCTGTGTTCGTAGCTATAGGTATTACAAGGTTTTAGCAACGGACGGGGGAAGGGGACGAAGACCTGTCACCTATCCATTGGCTGGTTCAAATAGCGCGCATTTTTTTTGTCTTTCTGGAAATTGATTTGTTTTTTATATAATATATATTATTTGTATTATTATTAACAAAAAAATAACACGCCCCAGTGGTGGCCACATAGGCGCTTAAGGACCCAAAGGCTGGAGGTCAGGGGTTCGATCCCTGCCTCCAGCAATTTGCATTTTCTTCTAATTTTTCAGGAGATCCAGTGTGCAAGCAAGTCCATAGTTCACCATACTCCCTCACTATTCAAGCGCCAGATGGCCAAAGGACCAGATCTGGTGGTCAGTGTTGGAGGTCCACCAAAAGCCAGGTCAACGCATGTGTATTGGATCACAAAAGTCCACACGGGTCAGCATTATTGGGCCAACAAAAATGGCTTCCAACACCTCCAAAAATGGCCCATTTCTTTCTTTCTATTATATTTTCTTTTTATTAACTTAGTTATTTTATTTTATTTTAATCAATTACTAACCAATCATAATTTTTCCTTTTTATCGAAAATCATAAAAAAAATATTTTTATCCAATAAATATCAGAATTCTTTTTTTTTAATAAATTTTAATTAATTAATTATATTTTAATTTTAGGAAACTTTAATTTATTTTGCAAATAAATAAAATTAATTAGAAATCGTTAGGTTTTAATTCATTTAATTATTTTAATTTCTTTCCTAAAATATTAAAAACCCCCAAAACATGCCATTTATTATTTTTCATTAATTAATTTATTTTATAATTAATTTAGTAATTAACTTAGGATTTAATTTCTTTTCTTAAATAAAAACAACACAAAAAACATTTTCTTTAATCAAAAGGGTCAAAACCCTAAACCCGCATTCGATTTAATTTCGCGTCGCGACTTACTTTTCTTTATCCATATTGATGTATCTGTTTTCGGTATGTAACAAATAATTAGGATATTTTATTTATTTACCGCTTTATTTTATTTTATTTTCAAAGGGTTGCTTTTGGTGATGTAAATACCCGACGCCTTGTAATTTAATTTTTGCACTTTAAATTCCGCAAATTATAACTGCTAGATGTTTGATAATAGGATTTGCATGACAAGACTGAATGTTTAATCTTAAAATCAAATTAGATCACCCTTAACATGTGCAAAGATAAAAATAACTGAAAACGACACACTCGCACATGCGCACTCCTAGGGTACATCCCACTTGGTTGCCTTCGTACACGGTCATTGAGTATAGGTCGTTTTAGAGGTCGTCCTCTTGTCTAAAAGATCATAGTTGCCTCGAAACGGTTGCCTCATATATTGTTGCCTCAAACAAATGATCTAAGACATTAGGGTTACCGCTAAGACATCCTAACATTGCTTTAGTGACCGTATGTCCCTCATTTGAATTGACCCTCAAACTCCAACGATGGTGCTACCTACTTACTAATAGTGGGATAACATTGTCTAAAGGAAATTAGCATAGAACGATTCCTTTTTCGAGTAGGTAGATAGTTCTTAGATACTTGCTCATCCAAAACAAAATAAAATTTTCACACTTACACTCCTTTTCAAACAAATTTTTCAAAAACACTTCATTACACTCTTGAGGCAGAAGCAAGAGTTAAATCGAAGTTAAAACAAAAACTTTTCAAACCTACAAGCACAAAGAAAACATTTTGAAAATGATGAGAAAGTACCTAAGAGCCCGTAGATAACTACAGATAGAAAGGGTGCTAATACCTTCCTTTTCTATAATCTACCCCCCGTACTCAGAGATAATCTCAAAAAAGGAATTTTTCCGTGCTTTTTTCCTTTCCTTGTTGGATAAAATAAAAGTCAGTGGCGACTCTTGCTTACCGCGCCATTTTTCGAATACAAACGCAAAACGCAAACCAGCATTCCAAAAAACAGTCAGTTCTTCCCACCGTATCACAGAACTGGCGACTCTGCTGGGGAGATATAAGTAGGGTGTACCTTAGGAATAGTTCATCATAATGTTTTCAATTGCTTGATTTGTATGCTTTATCTTTGTGGGTTTGAATCAGAGTTACTATAGATCCTAACCCGGATCTGGGGATACCTTTTAGGTAAGTAGCAATAGACTGTGAGGGAACTATATGACATAGACCGATATGGTTGAAGCAGTAGCTACATTGGTGTGGCACTTTAGTTTGTACCGATATCCCTTGTGGTGGAACAAGGAGAATATGGGTCTTCTAAGGGGTCATTAAGCACCAACTAACCTTAGAACCTATAATTGACCAACTTGGCCATAGAACAGTAGCAATATGCTACACTCATTGAGACTAAACTCTCACGATGATTCTGACCGCAAGAAAAGGTTGCCAAACTGGAATTATGACCGATCGAGGGTGGTCAGTGATATTGAGAACCTCTAGAACCCGGTTACTATTACTAGGACAGGTTGAACCAACTAAACTGAAATAGGGTAATACCTAAACTCCATGTCGGCCTCAAATCTAAGGGATCTCTGTGTGACTTGTGTGCCCTTACCATGTTTGCTATTTGTGAATACTTGTGGTATGTTTCTATCATGACATCATGACATTGCATGCATATTGCATTGGACTAACCCATTTCAAAGACAGGGGATTCATCTTTGTTCTGTTTTGTAGGTCATGGCACCTATGCGTAGAAACACTATTCGGATCAGATTTGTCCAGATTTCTACTCAGCTTAGAGATTTAGTTGCAAAAGTTCCTGACACGTCCTCCTTTATCAGAAGACATGGGCACCTCCTTGGTTTGGTCACTTCCAGATTAGATGAACATATGATGAGTGTTTTGTGCCAATTCTTTGATCCATTATACCACTGCTTCACTTTCTCGGACTATCAGTTAGTCCCCACTCTGGAGGAATTATCTGATCTACTTGGTATCTCTATTTTAGAGCAGACCCTGTTTACAGGTTGGGAGAAAGTCCTTAGGCCAGAAGAGATTGCTTCAGCCCTCCATCGGACAAAGGCTGAGGTAATGTCTAATTGGGAGACTCGAAGTGGGACAAAGGGCTTCTTGTCTAAGTTCTTGGTTGATCGGGCTAATCAGTTTTGGGACAGTCTGGACTTTCAGGAATTTGAAGACATTCTGGCTCTTCTCATATATGGTTTGGTGTTGTTTCCTAACTAACATTCTTTCGTCGACGTGAATGCGGTGAAGATCTTCATTTCCCGTAATCCTGTGCCCACTCTCTTGGGTGACATTTTGCACTCTCTTTATGCCCGTACTGCTCGGAAATGGGGAACCCTTATATGTTGTGCACCATTGCTGGCGAGGTGGTTTATTTCTCACCTCCCCAAATCATTTTTGAAGAACAAGGAAGACATGGGCTGGGCCTACAGGATTATGTCTCTTGCTCACACTAACATTATCTGGAGCACTAAAGACATGGAATAAGTAGCTATTATTGATCGCTGTGGGGAATACCCCAATGTTCCACTACTTGGAATTCGAGGAGGGATCACCTATAATCCTTGTTTGGCCTTACGTCAGTTTGGGCGAGCTAGGAGGGACATACCTCATGAGTTGCTAATGCCGAGCATTGTCTTTGACTTCCAAGGGGATAGTGAGGAGAATCGCCGCAGGTTCATACGAGCTTGGAACAAGGTACACAGGTCTGATCCACATGAGTTAGGGATGAAGACCTCTCTTCCGATGGAACCATATCTCCGATGGGTTAGAATCCGTGCCCAAAAGCTGGGAATGTCGTACGAAGCTGTCTTACCGGTAACTGTTGAGAGCACTGATGAAGAAGGGGTTCCTCCTACCATCTTCCACCCACACATGCCAACTGACATTGGGGAATTAAAAAGGTCTTGGATGCAGCTGAGAGAAGAGCGGGATACTTACAGAGAAAAGTATCATGAACAAGAGCGGAAGATCTTGAAGTTGACAAGGCAATTGGAGAATGAGTAGATCCTCAACGACTATGTCAGCACCAAAGGGAAATGACCATGGGAGCGCTGATGTCTTTTGATTATTTCTAGTTTTGATTTACTTTTCAGTTTTTCTTTCTTGTAACGCCTTAAGGGCATTTATCAAACACTGTTTCAAGTTTATCTAATAAAAGTGTGTTTCATTTTGGTTTACGAATTTGAATCTCTCGACATCTTTGAAATCATATCATACGCATTTCATTCCATGCACCTCATCACAGGTACCCATTACAGGTCTCTTATCTTCTTTGCTGTTTATTTTAGCACATCATGTCTTCTGAAACATCAACTGATCAAGCTATCAAGGCTCTGCAAGCTCAAAACTCTCAGTTCCAGGAAATGTTCATGAATTTGTCCAAGGGTCAACAAGATCTGAAGGCTCTTATCTTGAAGGATAAGAAGAAGAAGAGGAAGAAGACGGTCCTACTGAATATGGGTCGCAGATTTGGAAACAATTTGCGAGAAGAGGTTGATTTGACTCACTCATCTGGAGGGGGAGAGAATCAGGAAGAAAGGAGGGCTCCTAGCCCTGTGGTTTCTGACAACGAGACTGACTTTGATGAAGACCAGTATCCTCCGGCTGAAGATAGGTATAAACAACTTGAAGACCATTTAAGTGCGATGGAGATCTAGAAGGTACCTGGAATGGACTTTGGTGATTTGGGTTTGTCATCTGGGGTGGTGATTCCTCACAAGTTTAAAGCACCAATATTTTCTAAATACGATGAGGTCTCCTGCCCAAAGCTACACCTCCGTTCGTATGTTAGAAAGATTCAGCCATATACCGCTGACAGGAACCTCTGGATCCACTTCTTTCAAGATAGTATTTCAGGGACTCAACTTGAATGGTTTTACCAGCTGGAAGGAGCTAGTATCCGTAATTGGGAAGACCTTGTTGCTGATTTTTACAAGCAGTACCAATACAATGCCGACCTCGCTCCCATGCGTACCCAACTTCAGGGTATGTCTATGGGTGCGAGCGAAGGTTTCAAAGACTATGCTCAGAAATGGAGGGACCTTGCTGGGAGAGTACAACCCCCGCTGGCTGACAGGGAATTAGTAGATATGTTTCTGGGGACCTTGTCTGGTCCATATTTCAACCATCTGATTGGAAGTTCATCGTCTGGGTTTACTGAGCTGATTATGACCGGGGAAAGAGTTGAGGCCCGTATCAAGAGCGGTAAGATACAAAAGGGTGCTTCGTCAAGTACCGAGAAGAAGCCTTTTAAGAAGGAATCCAGCGCTGTTTACAGTTCAAAGAGCCAAAATAGACCTGAGCGCCACCAAGCAGTCAATGCGGTTGTTATATCAAGACCTGCTGTTGCCTCACAACGCAACAATCATCCAAGAGCTGAGAGGCCACAAAGACAATTCACTCAGCTCCATATGACCCTGTCTCAGATTCTGCCGCAGTTGCTAAAGACCAACTTGGTGATTCCGAAGGAAGCCCCGAAGAATCCCAATACAACATCACTAAACGCCCGCTGTGCTTTTCACTCTGATAGCCCGGGGCATGATACGAATGACTGTTGGGTCTTGAAGAATAAAGTACATGATTTAATTGAAGCTAAGGAGATTGAGTTCGAAGAGCCGAGAAAGCCTAATGTCATAACGGCTCCTATGCCGAAACATGATGCGGGAGTAAATGCCATTGAAGACGGTGATAAGGAATCTGAGTTTGACAGTTGGATTTACCCAACTGCCGATGGTGGACTAAGCAATTGGACGGCAAAGGACTTCGTCCCAATTTATTTTATTACCCAGTAATGAGACTTTTGTTTTGAATTTGTAACAGACAATTTTTAACTTTACGGCCCGGTGCCTTACCCGAGACACCGTGGCTTTGTTTGTGAGGGCTTTACGTGTGTCATTTCCATATATCATTAATAAAAGCATTGGACGTTTTCTTGCATTTCAAATTTTGCGCTCCTTGTTTTTATTTTTTATCTTTCAAAACAGCTATTTTACACACACTCACATATACAGGTCTACATCCACTCTGGATCTCACTGGTAACGAATCTGCTACTGCCAGTTATGACTTCGAAAGTCCGATCAACTCAGCCGAAGATGAAGGTGAAGATGATTGCGAAGTTCCTGGTGAACTTGCTAGGCTGTTGCTTCAGGAAGAGAGGGTTATTCAGCCGCATGAAGAGCCAGTGAAATCAGTAAATCTGGGTACAGAGGTAGACAAGAAAGAGGTCAAGATCGATGCAAATTTGGAGTCTAGTGTGAAGCAACGGCTGATTCAGATGCTACGTGACTATGTTGAGATCTTTTCCTGGTCTTATGAAGATATTCCTGGGTTGGACACCGATATTGTGGTTCACCGCTTGTCTACCAAGGAAGACTGTCCTCCAGTGAAACAGAAAGTCCGCCGAATGCGCCCAGAGATGTTTGAGAAAATCAAGGCCGAAGTTATGAAACAGTTTAACGCCAGTTTTCTAGCAATTACTTCTTACCCACATTGGGTAGCTAACGTGGTTCCTGTGCCGAAGAAGGATGGTAAGGTTTGAATGTGTGTTGACTATAGGGATCTGAAAAGGGCAAGCCCCAAGGATGATTTCCCTCTACCTCATATCGACGTTTTGGTTTACAACACTTCTCAGCATAAGGTCTTCTCCTTTATGGATGGTTTCTTCGGTTATAATCAAATTAAAATGGCTCCCGAGGATATAGAGAAGACAACCTTTTTTACCCAATGGGGTACCTTTTGCTACAAGGTCATGCCTTTCGGATTGAAGAATGCTGGGGCAACGTATCAGCGCGCCATGGTCACTTTGTTCCATGACATGATCCATCATGAGATTGAGGTATACGTTGACGACATGATTGCAAGATCTCAGACTGAGGAAGAACATCTGGACCACCTTCAGAAGCTATTTGACAGGTTGAAGTTGTACAGGCTGAGGTTAAACCCGAACAAGTGCACCTTCGGGGTGAGATTTGGTAAGCTGCTGGGTTTCGTTGTAAGTGATAAGGGTATTCAAGTGGATCCTGCAAAGGTGAAGGCTATACAGGAAATGCCAGCTCCCCTAACAGAAAAAGAAGTCTGAGGCTTTCTGGGACGTTTGAACTATATTGCCCGATTCATCTCACACCTGACTGCTACTTGTGAGCCAATCTTCAAGTTACTGAAGAAAGATCAAGTGGTAAGATGGAACGATGAATGTCAGGCCGCTTTCGAAAGGATCAAAGAGTATCTCCAAGAGCCACCTATTCTGATGCCTCCAGTTGAAGGGAGACCTCCGATCTTATACTTGACTGTACTCGATAATTCGATGGGGTGTGTGTTGGGGCAGCATGACGAGTCTGGCCGAAAAGAGCATGCTATTTATTACCTTAGCAAAAAGTTTACCGACTGCGAGACCTGATACTCGTTGCTCGAGAAAACTTTCTGCGCTTTGGCATGGGATGTTCTCCGGCTGAGACAGTATATGCTGACTCACACTACTCTATTGATATCAAAGATGGATCCAATCAAGTATATCTTCGAAAAGCCTGCCTTGTCCGGAAGAATAGCAAGATGGCAGATGATTTTGACTGAGTATGACATCCAATATACAACCCAAAAGGCAATTAAGGGAAGTGTGTTGGCAGATCATTTGGTACATCAGGCAGTGGATGATTACCAATCTATGAACTTTGAATTCCCGGATGAGAATATCATGATAGTGACTGACTGTGAGACGCCTGGACCGGATGAAGGACCTGAGGAAGGATCCCGATGGTCTATGTACTTTGATGGAGCTTCAAACGCTTTGGGTAATGGCATTGGCGCCGTGATCATATCTCCTGAAGGCTCTCATACTTCGTTCACCGCCCGATTATGTTTCAACTGCACCAACAACATGGCGGAGTATGAAGCGTGCATCATGGGTCTTCGAGCAGCAATTGACCTAAGGATTAAGTATTTGAGTGTGTTCAGATATTCCTCTCTCGTGATCAGTTAGATCAAAGGCGAGTGGGATACGAGACACCCTAATCTTTTTCCTTACAAGGAGTATGTATTGACATTGCTTCCCCAATTTGAGGAGATAACCTTTGAACACTTCCCCAGAGAGGAGAATCAGTTAGCGGACGCGCTGGCTATGATGTCTTCTATGTTCAAATTCAACTGGGTCAACGAGGCTCCCCGAATTACCATTGAAAGGTTGGACGAACCTGCACATTGCTGTGACATTGAGACTGAAGAGGCAACGAATAAAACCTGGTTTCATGAGGTAAAGAGGTACCTTGAGGCTTAGGAGTACCCTAAGGGTGCATCTGTTAACGATAAGAAGTTTCTGAGGAGGTTCGCAGCGAAGTTCTTCATCAGTAATGGTATCCTTTACAAGCGTAACCATGATTCAACCTTACTGCGTTGTGTGGATAAGAACGAAGCAGAAAGGATCATGGCAGAGTTACATGAAGGTACTTTCGGAACTCATTCCAGTGGACACACCATGGCGAAGAAGATCCTACGGGCAGGATATTATTGGTCCACCATGGAAGCCGACTGTTATCAGCATTCTCGGACCTGTCACAAGTGCCAAGTCTATGCTGATAAGGTGCACATACCTCCAGTTCCTCTGAATGTTTTGACAGCTCCTTGGCCTTTTGTAATGTGGGGCATTGACATGATCGGTGAGATCAGACCTACGACATTTAATGGGCATCATTTCATCCTGGTAGCGATTGATTACTTTACGAAGTGGGTTGAAGAAGCTTCCTTTGCTACAGTGGCCAAGAACATCGTGGCACAGTTCATTCGGCATAATCTGATTTATCGATATGGTGTACCAGAGAGGATCATTACGGACAATGGTACAAATCTCAACAATAAGATGATCACCGAGCTCTGCAAGCAGTTCAAGATACAACATCACAACTCTTCTCCTTACCGGCCGAAGATGAATGGGGTTGTCGAAGCGGCTAATAAGAACATTAAGAAGATTGTGCAGAAGATGACAGTGACGTACAAAGATTGGCACGAGATGTTACCATTTGCTCTTCATGGGTACCGCACCTCAGCGTAAACATCAACAGGGGCAACACCATATTCCTTGGTATATGGAATGGAAGAAGTCTTGCCCATTTAAGTTCAGATACCCTCTCTTAGGATTATGAAGGATGCAAGTTTGAGTGAAGATGACTGGATCCAGATCCGGCTCGATCAACTGAACTTAATTGATGAAAACAGACTTATTGCTATTTGTCATGGTCAGACGTACCAAAAATGAATGATCAAGGCATTTAACAAGAAAGTCAGACGACAAGAGTATCAAGTTGGGGACCTGGTTATCAAGCGCATCATACTACCATAAGGTAATCCCAGGGACAAATGGACCCCTACTTATGAAGGGCCATTCGTGGTTAAGAATATTTTCTCAGGAGGAGCTATGATTCTAACCACCATGGATGGTGACGACCTTCCTCACCCCGTCAATGCAGACATAGTGAAAAAAATACTATGCATAATCAAATACCCGCTAGGTTGACCGGCCTAGGCAAAAATAAGGGCTTCTCGGCGAACCAAAAGGGTTCGGGCAAAAATAAGGGATGAAAAAAAATATATATACACCGGCAAGTCGAAAACCTGAAAAGGCGGCTTGGGCAAAAAAGGGTATCCCGGTGGACTGAAAACCCGAAAGGGCGGTCCAGGAAAAAATTAGGGATCAAAGCGTAACACTATGTCTCATTGGGTCACCTTACAACCCGACTTCGGTATCAACTATCAAGCTCGGACGACACTAATCAATCTGATCTACCTTCAACCAAGTAGCAAAGTGATGATATGCTCAAGGACATAAGGACAATAGCAGAGTTGGAACCCAGTGGGATCATTCACATAGCTATTTTGTTCATTTTTCACAAATTGTGTAAATTCTATTGTTCGACGGTGTTCTCTTACTAGGACGTCATCCTCTTGTACAAAAAATGCCTATTTACAGGCCAAGTTCAAAATCAATATAAGTCATTTTTTAAAAAAGAAATTTCAAACTATTTTTCCTTTTTCTGTTTTGTTTTGCAAAGAACGTCCAATGTTCATTTTTGATATATGCATTTGACATTAATTGCTGCTCATGAATATTTACATGCGAAACAAAAGACGATTACTTGGAATATCAAAAACAGGGGCAAATAAGATTTGTCCAAGCTTTACAGTTGCTCTGTCCACCAGGTACAAGGTAAATTTAGCTGAAGAATATGGCTAAGGTGTACTCACTCCTCGCAAAGTAAGAAAGGACATTAATGTTAACTCTCCCCAGCTGAGACTTACAACTGTGAATGAATCAGTAATATTCTCCCTAAGCAAAGTTTATCTACCATCAGCACTGAAAAGTCTTATTATCCCCGGCGGAGTATAAAATATCCCCAGTGGAGTTTGAATTTCCCCAGCGCAGTCTGAAAAAATCTTCCCCAGTGGAGTTTGAAGGATCATCCCCAGTAGACTTTGAAAGGTTATCCCCGGTAGAGCCTAAAAGGTTATCCCCAGTGAAGTTGCAACTGAAGATCATCCCCAGTGGAGTTCATTCCTTTCACAAGCAGAAACTCGAATCCCCAACAAGGTTCACTATCATCAGCAACGATAATTCATCCCCAACGGAATTTATCAGCAGAATCCTCTATAGAGCATCTCTTCCCCACAGAAATCTCCTCATCAGTTTATTCCCCAACGGAGTTATCCTCTCCTGCAGGTTTATCCTCACAAATATCTTCACTCTCTATCTCCAACAGAAACGAAGAATTCAACTCTTTTCTCCAACAGCTATCCGGGATTTATTTCCCCCAGCTAAAAACATTACATTTCCATACATCATGACACATGCATATACGCATCATACAACACAATCTCATTTATTCTGAGAACATCATTGCTTGATACATATCATGCATTACATACAGCTAATCTTTACCTTTCAGGAAGGATGTGGTTAAATTCTCATAAAATTCAAAGCTATGAAGCTTTTATCTCAGTCGAATTACTGACAAGTTCTTAAATCTCAACAAAGTTTTTCTCAGTTGAATTACAGACAAGGTCCTAAATCTCGACAAAGTTCCTCCGTTGAATTACAAACAGGTTCCTAAACCTCAGCAGAGTTTTCTCAGTTGAATTACGGGAGAGTTCTTAAATCTCGATGAAGATGTTTCCCTACAGTCGAATTACTGACGAGTTCTTAAATCTCAACAGAGTTTTTCTCAGTTGAATTACAGACAAGGTCCTAAATCTCGACAAAGTTCCTCCATTGAAGTACAGACAAGTTCTTAAATCTCAGCAGAGAAATTTTCTCAGTTGAATTACAGGCAAGTTCTTAAATCTCGATGAAGATGTTTCCCTACAGTCGAATTACTGATGAGTTCTGAAATCTCAATAGAGTTTTTCTCAGTTGAATTACAGACAAGGTCCTAAATCTCGACAAAGTTCCTCCGTCGAATTACAGACGAGTTCCTAAATCTCAACAGAGTTTTTCTCAGTTGAATTACAGGCGAGTTCTTAAATCTCGATGAAGATGTTTCCCTCCAGTCGAATTACTGACAAGTTCTTAAATCTCAACAGAGTTTTTCTCAGTTGAATTACAGACAAGGTCCTAAATCTCGACAAAGTTCCTCCGTTGAATTACAGACAAGTTCCTAAATCTCAGTAGAGAAGTTTTCTCAGTTGAATTACGAGCGAGTTCTTAAATCTCGATGAAGATGTTTCCCCCAGTTTAATTATGGACAAGTCCTTAAAACTCAGCAGAGATGTTCTCTTAGTTGAAGTACAGGCAAGTTCCTAAATCTCAACAAAAGTTCAGACTCCCCAGCGGAATCGTCCACAACAACAGGTATACAAGCTCTCGCTAAGGAATCTCTTATGCGATCGACACTACTCCAAATAGCATCTGTAAGCCCATTCTCGACATCACAAAGCAACTACCACTTCATGCGAGTGCAAATTTCTGGGCACTTTAGTGTTCAATCATCTTCCACCTTCGGATCACGAAAGGCATGAAAGCCAATCTACATCCTCAGGTTTAAGAAGATTGAACAGGGGCAACTGTTGTACCCCAAAATTGTCCCTCCCATATTTCTCAAAACATTGCAAGAAAAATCTCCAAGTTACTCAAGGTTGCTCAAGAGTTGGTCAAACAAGCTCTCTCCTAAGACAGTCTACCCCAAATTAGGGTTTGGTGTGGCATTAAGATCCTTGAGTCAAAATGACCTCAGGTGCTCCCCAATGTCCTAATATGTTCTCAAGATCATCCATGACAAATTTCAAGCCTTGCAGAGGAAGTTTGCTCAGTCAATTGCTCAAAGGTCCAAAAATCGACCGTGCTAGGGCAAAAGTCAACTGTGACCTAAATACAATCAAACTTCAAGATTTTTTGTCAACATTATCATTTTTAAGGATATTTCATCATTTTATCAAGGGTTGATCATGATTCATCAAGGGTTGCTCAAAATTCATCAAGATTCAAAAGTTGCTAAATTAGGGTTTTGTAGGAAAAGTCAACTCAATTTGACCAAGCATAACTTTCTCATACTTTATGAGAAATGAACCATCCAAAGCTTATTTTGAATAGGATGCAATTCCCTATAATCCATATTCACACCCCAAGATCAAATTATGCACTCACGAGAAGTTATGAATTTTGACATTATAGGTAATTTTGAAAAGTCAACAAAAATAACTTTTTTGTCAAAGCTGCTAACTTGAGCATGGAATATCAAAATGAGATGATACCAAAAGGGTTGATTAGAGGACATCTCAAGATTTCTAAAAAGTCCAAGAATACCTCCAAGAGTTCAAAATTGAAGAAGTTATGCATTGTTGAAGTTGGACTTTTTTTGCAAAATTGCCAAAAGTCAACTATCCCCAAAACTTCAAATTTTGCCAAATGGGCCCATTCTTTTTCACTTGTTTTGATTTTACCTTGTTGCCCACGTACTCTATCCTTGACCATGTGTCCATATCTCATTTTTATTATTTAATTTGATTTTTTATTTGAATTAATTCATTTTAAATCAAATAAAATCACATAAAATCTAAGGCATTGATAACTAATGATTTTCTGGTTGTTTTAGGCTCCAATTACAGCTAGCTTTTGCAATCAAATTCGTATCAAGGCATTAGAGCACATAAAGATTGGATTCAAGCCAAAATTGGAAGGTTTTAATGGAAGATCAAATCAAATATGCAATCATCAATATGGGGGGATTTGGACAAAGTTTGTTATCCTAATCCAATGCACAATACATAAGCAAGCGCAGCATACAGAAACAAGGTTTGGAAATCACTGGTAGAGGCAAAACAAAAACTTGCAAAGTCACAAAAAGTGGGAGATCAAAATCAAAGTTAGAGGCATTTTCAGGACTCGAGACTTGTCTCAATCGATTGCTGTCCATCTCCACAAGCTAATCCGATCCAAACCATGCATTTTCAGACCTCCTAGAGCGCTGTAAGTGGTCCACGAATTTGCCCCTTTCTTGAATTCGATTTGTGTTATTCTGGCATCCATTGAGTAAAATAATTGCATATTTGTGATCACAATAACATTTGCAAGCTTTTGGTATTAACGAATTTCATTTATCTGATCTGTAACAAGAATCACCATAGTTAGGGTTTCTTGGAATTTTTGGGCATTTTCTTTTCAGGTACAATTGGTCCACATGAAGGACATGGTTGTGATCAGGAGGTTATGACGAGTTTAACCATGGCATCAGAAGGCATTTCTATGTCCTATAGCGGATTTTGGAATATGCACAACTTGTAGTGACGGCCTGTGTCCGTAGCTATAGGTATTACAGGGTTTTAGCAACGGACGGGGGAAGGGGACGAAGACCTGTCACCTATCCATTGGCTGGTTCAACTAACGCGCGTTTTTTTTTGTCTTTCTGGCAATTGATTTGTTTTTTATATAATATATATTATTTGTATTATTATTAACAAAACAACAACACGCCCCAGTGGTGGCCACATAGGTGCTTAAGGACCCAAAGGCTGGAGGTCAGGGGTTCGATCCTTGCCTCCAGCAATTTGCATTTTCTTCTAATTTTTCAGGAGATCCAGTGTGCAAGAAAGTCCATAGTTCACCATAATCCCTCACTATTCAAGCGCCAGATGGCCAAAGGGCCAGATCTGGTGGTTAGTGTTGGAGGTCCACAAAAAGCCAAGTCAACACATGTGTATTGGATCACAAAAGTCCACACGGGTCAGCATTATTGGGCTAACAAAAATGGCTTCCAACACCTCCAAAAAAGGCCCATTTCTTTCTTTCTATTATATTTTCTTTTTATTAACTTAGTTATTTTATTTTCTTTTAATTAATTACTAACCAATCATAATTTTTCCTTTTTATCGAAAATCATCAAAAAAATATTTTTACCCAATAAATTTCAGAATTCTTTTTTTTAAATAAACTTTAATTAATTAATTAGATTTTAATTTTAGGAAACTTTAATTTATTTTGCAAATAAAAAAAAATAATTAGAAATCGTTAGGTTTTAATTCATTTAGTTATTTTAATTTCTTTCCTAAAATATTAAAAACCCCAAAAACATGCCATTTATTATTTTTTATTAATTAATTTATTTTATAATTAATTTAGTAATTAACTTAGGATTTAATTTCTTTTCTTAAATAAAAACAACACAGAAAACATTTTCTTTAATCAAAAGGGTCAAAACCCTAAACCCGCATTCGATTTAATTTCGCGTCGCGACTTACTTTTCTTTATCCATATTGATGTATCTGTTTCCGGTATGTAATAGATAATTAGGACATTTTATTTATTTACCGCTTTATTTTATTTTATTTTCAAAGGGTTGCTTTTGGCGATGTAAATACCCAACGCCTTGTAATTTAATTTCCACACTTTAAATTCTGCAAATTATAACTGCTAGATGTTTGATAATAGGATTTGCATGATAAGACTGAATGTTTAATCTTAAAATCAAATTAGATAACCCTTAACATGTGCAAAGATAAAAATAACTGAAAACGACACACTCACACATGCGCACTCCTAGGGCACATCCCACTTGGTTGCCTTCGTACACGGTCATTGAGTATAGGTCATTTTAGAGGTCGTCCTCTTGTCTAAAAGATCATAGTTGCCTCGAAACGGTTGCCTCAGATATTGTTGCCTCAAACAAATGATATAAGACATTAGGGTTACCGCTAAGACATCCTAACATTGCTTTAGTGACCGTATGTCCCTCATTTGAATTGACCCTCAAACTCCAACGATGGTGCTACCTACTCACTAATAGTGGGATAGCATTGTCTAAAGGAAATTAGCATAGAATGATTCCTTTTTCGAGTAGGTAGATAGTTCTTAGATACTTGCTCATCCAAAACAAAACAAAATTTTCACACTTACACTCCTTTTCAAACAAAGTTTTCAAAAATACTTCATTACACTCTTGAGGACAGAAGCAAGAGTTAAATCAAAGTTAAAACAAAAACTTTTCAAACCCACAAGCACAAAGAAAACATTTTAAAAATGATGAGCAAGTACCTAAGAGCCCGTAGATATCTACGGATAGAAAGGGTGATAATACCTTCCCTTTCTATAATCTACCCCCCCGTACTCAGAGATAATCTCAAAAAAGGAATTTTTCCGTGCTTTTTTCCTTTCCTTGTTGGATAAAATAAAAGTTGGTGGCGACTCTTGCTTACCGCGACATTTTGCGAATACAAATGCAAAACGCAAACCAGCACTCCAAAAAATAGTCAGTTCTTCCCACTGTATCACAATATCAATGATCGAGTGTCTGATGATGAGGACTATTTTGACGAGCAGTATCCTCCTGCCGATGATAAGTACAAGCAGCTAGAGGATAGACTGAAGGCTGATGAGATTCAAGCCATTCCTGGTTTGGATTTTGATGATTTGGGTTGTCATTCCCCATAAATTCAAGATACCAGTCTTTGTTAAATACGATGGGGTTTCCTTCCTAAAGCTTCATTTGAAGTCTTATGTGTGCAAAATACAACCGCACACTGCCGACAAGAAACTCTGGGTCCACTTCTTTCAAGAAAGCTTGGCTGGTACTCAACTAGAGTGGTTTTACCAATTGGATGGCTCTCGTATCTATACATGGGAAGACTTAGCCACTGCTTTCTATCACCAATACCAGTACAATGCCGACCTGGCACCGACTAGAGTTTAACTACAAGACATGACAATGGGTAAAAACGAAGGGTTCAAAGAGTACGCCCAGAAGTAAAGGTATCTTGCCAGTAGGGTCCAACCACCGTTAACAGACAGAGAACACATTGATATGTTTATGGGTACATTATATGGTCCATTTTTCAACTTATTGGTTGGGTGTTCTTCGTCCGGTTTCACCGAGCTAATCCTGACCAGTGAAAGGGTCGAAAGTGGTATCAAAAGCGGGAAAATCCACGTGGCGTCTGCTTTCACCTCCAATCCCGTAAAGAAATCCTTCACTAGGAAGAAAGAAACTAATGCTGTGTATGGGGAAAGGCCCGTACCAAGAAGGATAGTCGTATGTCCATTAATGATGTTCTGATTTCCAACCCTACTCCTATTCAAAGACAATCTTCCAATCATCAACGATTTGAGGCTCCACGAAGACAATTCACAAGGATAGGCATGTCACTATACCAAGCCTTACAACACCTATTAAAGGATAACTTGGTGACACTGCGTAATCCTCCGGCCAATCCAAACACCTCACCCCCTAAATACAATCCAAATATCAAGTGTGCATATCACTCAAATAGTCCCGAGCATGAGACCGATCAATGCTGGGCACTGGAGAATAAAATTCAAGACCTAATAGACAACAAGACAATCAAATTCGATCCGCCTACAATTCCCAATGTGATAACGGCACCAATGCCAAACCATGGCAAAGGTGTCAATGCAATTGAAGACACCATTTTTGTTTCCTCCGTCGAAGATCTAACTACTCCGTTAACCATTATCAAAAAGAATCAGCTGAAAGCCGGGGTTTTCTCTGGCTGTTTGAAGGATTGCGATTGCTGCGCCACACAAGCTAATGGATGAAAATGGCTGAGAGAAGGAGTTCAACGCCTGATGAATAGTCATGAGATCCTATTTGAGAAAACTACGTCCGTCAAAAATTTGACCAATAAGATTGAAGACATCTCTATCATAACAATTTCAAATAAGCCTCTTAGGATCTCCTTAAAAGGTCCTATCAGGATTTCGAATGAACCGACTGTTGCTTTTCTGATAATTACTTTCCCTGGGACAATTCCGTACTCTTCCAACAAAGCAGTGCCGTGGAACTACAATGCTGAGGTGTTTTACCATGGAATAAAGCAAGATGCTTGGATTGAAGAAAGAAAAGCTGATGACATTGGTAACATTACTGGCTCTAGTAAGGTGACCAGAACCGGGAGAATCTTTTCGCCCAATATTTCAACCCCAACTGCTACAACAATACCTGTTCGCATCACCGCTGCTAAGACTAGTGCTAACACAAGAGGAAAGGATAAAGTAGTTGAGCTTGCTGAGACAGAAACACCCGCAAAAGGTATTGCTACTGAGGAACCTTCTGCTTAAGAAATGGATGAGATCTTGAAAATTATAAAGAGGAGTGATTTCAAGATAGTGGAACAGCTGTGGTAAACCCCTTCCAAGATCTCCATGTTGTCTTTGTTACTTTGTTCCGATGATCATGCCTAAACATTGATCAAATTCTTAAAGAAGGCTCATGTCCCTCATGAGACTACAACTGGCCAGTTTGAAAATTGTGTGGCAAGCTTGACGGCCGACAACAGTTTGGGGTTCTCGGATGTTGATCTGACACCACTCAGAAGAAAGCACAACAAAACTTTGCATGTTTCTGTTGAATGTAAGGGGATTACCCTAGCACATGTTCTGGTTTACACTGGCTCTTCTTTAAACGTGCTACCTAAGGGGGCTTTAGACAGATTAGACTGTGAAGGACTTGTGTTGAAGCCGAGTGATATCATTGTGAGGGCTTTCGATGGGTCCAAAAGGATGGTTCATGGAGAGGTAGATCTCCTGATCAAAGTGGGCTCACAGATTTTCAAGTCTACTTTCTATATCATGGACATCAGTCCTGCCTACTCCTGTTTGCTGGGTCGCCCTTGGATTCATGGAGCAGGGGCAGTAACGTCTACCCTCCACCAAAAGCTAAAGTACCCAGTTAAGGGGAGGATTATCACTGTTTATGGTGAGGAGGAGTTCATGGTAAGCCACCTCAATTCTTTCAAATACGTGGAGATGGATGGCGAATTTATAGAAACCCCGTGCCAGGATTTTAAAGTTGTTCCGCCTATGGTTGCTACTGCCAAAATTTACTCTGACATGCCAAAAGCTGATAAGGTCGTGCCAAAGATGGTTTCATTTAAGGATGCCTGTGCCGCAGTCGAAGAAGGAAGATGTGATACCTGGGGGCAACTCCCCGAGATCCCGTTTAAAGCAGACAAATGTGGTTTGGGTTTCACTATCAAGGCTCAGAAAGAAGTAAGGTGCACTCGTGCAGGAAAACCCCCTCTCCATATTGGAAATCACGAAGTAAATGCTGTGGAAGATTCTGATAATGAATGTGCATTTGAAGAATGGGTATACCCTAATACAACAAAGCTCAACAATTGGCACGCAAAGGACTTCGTTCCCATCTCCTTCATTGAGGAGTAATTACTTGTTTATTGCTTTCTATCAATTCAAGAACCTTTTATCTGTAATATTAAACAATGACTTTTAAGCCATATGCCTTGCCCAGGGCACTATGGCCCATTTGTTAAGGGTTTTATTTATGTTCATTTTATCATATGATCATTCAATATAAACCATTGGACTTTTGCATTCAAATTTTTGAGCTCATTGTCTTTCTTTCTCTTTAATACACTTTTTCAAATAGCCATGTATCTTACATGCACACACACACACTCTTGCAGGTCCTCATCCACACCGGATCTCATTGCCAATGACTCTACTATTGCCAATTATGATTTCGAACATCCAATTAACTAAGCCGAAGATGAAGGTGAAGAAGATTGTGAAATACCGGGAGAACTAGCCGGACTTCTAATGCAAGAGGAAAAGCTATTCAGCCGCACAAAGAGTCAATTGAAGTCATTAATTTAGGTATCGAGACAAACAAGAAAGAGGTCAAGATCGGCGCCAACCTAGGAAGTAGTGTCAAAAGCAGATTGGTTCAGATGTTGCATGATTATGTGGAAGTGTTTGCTTGGTCGTATGAAGATATGCCAGGGTTGGATACCGATATTGTAGTGCATCGTCTGCCAATAAAGGAAGATTGTCCTCCTGTCAAGAAAACAGTTTGTCGCATGCGGCCTGACATGTCCGAAAAGATAAAAGCTGAAGTGATGAAACAATTTAATGCAGGATTCCTAGCTGTGACATCTTATCCCCAATGGGTGGCGAACGTGGTTCCGGTGCCAAAGAAAGATGGAAAAGTTCGTATGTGCATAGATTATATGGATCTAAATAGGGCAAGCCCCAAGGATGACTTCCCTCTACCTTATATTGACGTCTTGGTTGATAACACCGCTCAACATAAGGTTTTCTCTTTCATGGATGGCTTCTCCGGCTATAATCAAATTAAGATGGCTCCCGAAGACATGGAAAAGACCACCTTCGTTACGCAGTGGGGCACCTTTTGCTACAAGGTCATGCCATTCAGATTGAAGAATGCAGTGGCAACATATCAAAGGGCTATGGTATCTTTGTTTCATGATATGATCCATAAAGAAATAGAGGTATATGTGGATGATATGATTGCAAGGTCACAAACTTAAGAGGAGCATCTCAATCACCTATACAAGCTATTCGAGAGGCTGAAAAAGTATAATTGAGGTTGAACCCTAATAAGTTCACATTCGGAGTAAGATCTGAAAAACTTCTAGGTTTTGTTGTCAGTGATAAAGGCATCAAAGTCGATCCTGCCAAGGTAAAAGCCATTCAAGAAATGCCAGTTCCCCATTCTGAAAAGGATGTTAGAGGATTCTTGGGTCGTCTTAACTACATCGCCCGCTTCATATCTCACTTAACCGCTACTTGTGAAGCAATATTCAAACTCTTGAAGAAAGATCAAGTAGTTAGATGGAATGATGAATGCCAATCTGCCTTCGACAAAATCAAGGAATATCTGCAAGAACCTCCTATCCTCATGCCTCCAATTGAAGGAATACCCTTGATCATGTACTTGACTGTATTAGAGAATTCTATGGGGTGTGTGTTCGGCCAACATGACGAGTCTGGCCGAAAAGAGCATGCAATATACTACCTGAGCAAAAAATTTACCGACTGTGAAACCAGATATTCACTGCTCGAGAAAACTTGCTGCGCTCTGGCATGGGCTTCTCGTCGGCTAAGACAGTATATGTTGACTCATACCACTTTATTGATTTCTAAGATGGACCCCATCAAGTACATCTTCGAGAAACCTGCTCTTTCCGGACGGATAGCTAGATGGAAGATGATCCTGACTGAGTATGATATTTAATACACAACACAAAATTCCATCAGAGGAAGTGTATTGGTAGATCATATGACCCATCAAGTTGTTGATGATTATCAGTCCATGAACTTTGACTTCTCGGATGAGAATATCATGTTAGTGACCGACTATGCAAAACCTGGACCGTATGACGGACCTGAACATGGATCTCGATGGAATATGGTTTTCGATGGGGCTTCTAATGCATTGGGTAATGGAATTGGCGATGTGATAGTTTCTCCTGAGGGTTGCCACACCCCTTTCACTGCCAGACTATGCTTCAATTATACAAATAACATGGCTGAATATGAGGCATGCATTTTGGGTCTGAAGGCTGCCATTGATTTAAGGATCAAGCATTTGAATATGTTCGGAGATTCCGCTCTAGTGATCAGCCAAGTAAAGGGAGATTTGGACACTAAGCATCCTAATCTTATTCCTTACAAGGAGCTTGTGCTCTCTCTGATTCCTTACTTTGAAGAGATCACCTTTGAACACTTCCCTAGAGAAGAAAATCAGTTAGTCGACGCTTTGGCCACAATGTCTTCTATGTTCAAAGTCAAATGGGACAACGAAGATCCTATAATTACAATTGAGATATTTGACGAACCTGCACACTACTATGAACTCGACACTAACATGGAGAAGCCATGGTACCATAAGGTGAAGAAATACCTTGAAGCACAAGAGTATCTCGAAGGAGCTTCCATCAATGACAAAAAGTTCTTATGAAGATTCTCAGCCAAATTCTTCCTAAGCAATGGAATCCTATACAAACGCAACCATGCTTCTACTCTACTCCGATGCATGGACAAGAAGGAGGCAGATGAAATTATGGAAGACATGTATGATGGTATCTTTGGGACTCACTCTAGCGGGCATACTATAGCCAAGAAGATCCTGAGAACTGGTTACTATTGGTCAACAATGGAAACTGATTACCATCATCACTCAAGGACTTTCCACAAGTGCCAAATCTATGCCGACAAGGTCCATGTACCTCCTATTCCTCTAAACGTCATGACTGCTCCATGGTTATTTGCAATGTGGGGAATTGACATGATCGGAGAGATTAAACCTACTGCTTCCAATGGACATCGATTCATTCTTTTCACTATTAATTATTTAACCAAATGGGTCGAAGCCGCCTCCTTTGCCTCAGTCACAAAAAACGTGGTAGCCAGATTCATCAAAAATAATCTCATCTTCCGCTATGGTATCCCCAAAAGAATCATCACTGACAATGGGACCAATCTCAACAATGCCATGATTACGGAACTTTGCACTCATTTCAAAATCAAGCATCACAATTCTTCTCCTTATAGACCTAAAATGAACGGCACAGTGGAAGCAGCCAACAAAAACATTAAGAAGATTGTACAGAAGATGGTAGTAACCTACAAAGACTAGCATGAGATGTTACCGTTTGCTCTTCATGGATACTGTACTTCAGATCAGACATCAATTGGGGCAACTCCCTTTTCTTTGGTCTATGGAATGGAAGCTGTCCTGCCAGTGGAAGTTAAAATTCCCTCACTAAGGACTATGAATGAAGCAGGCTTAGGCGAAGATGAATGGATTCAGATAATATTGGATCAGTTGAACTTGATCGATGAAAAGCGACTGGATGCTGTTTGTCATGGCCAGATATACCAAAAACGTATGATCAAGGATTTCAACAAAAAGATTAGGCCTCGAGTTTATCAAGTTGGTGACTTGGTAATAAAGCGCATCATTCTTCCACAAAGCGACCCCAGGGGCAAATAGACTACCACTTACGAAGGGCCATTTGTTGTCAAGAAATTTTTCTCTGGTGGTGCCATGATGCTGACCGCTATGGTCGGTGAAGATTTCCCATATCCTGTGAATGCAGACATAGTTAAAAAATACTATGCATAAGAGACCTGATAGGTTGACACACCTAAGAAAGATAAGGGCATCTCGGCAAAGCAAAGGTTTGGGAAAAAAATTAGGGATATATGTAAAAGATTGTACACCCGGCAAGTCGAAAACTCGAAAGGGGGATTTGGGCAAAAATGGGTATCCTGGTGGGCTGAAAACCCGATAGGGCGGTCCAGGAAAAAGTTAAGGATTGAAAGCGTATGACCATGTCCCGTGGAATCACCACAATTAACTTTATTACCAAGGTCCGAGTTCAAACGGTCCAAGATCAATCCAATCAACTTCTGTCAACGACAAGGGATGTTCAAAGACATTGGGGAAATAGTAGAGTTGGAACACAATGAGATCATTTCCACATGGCTGTTATCTTTGCTTTCAATTTTGTTTTCCCTTCGATGATTTCCTCTTACTAGGATCTCCGTATCTTTGTATAAAAATGCCTATTCACGGGCAAAACATCAATACAAATATACTTTGAAGTGCAAACTTTTTTGTTTGTTTTTGTTTTGAGTGCAAAGATGTCCAATGACTAAAATTGAACGAACATATGCATATGAACATAATTAAACTATTTAGCAAATCTGTGCTACCCAGCATTAACGAGCATCTGTTTAATGCATTTGAGATATCCCCACAGAGTTATCTCATTAGCGTTATCCCCACAAAGCCTGTTACAATAAACTTTCTCCCCAGTAGAACTGCCTGCAAAGTTAGACTTATGCAAACCTCGATCAGAGTCTCAACCTCTTGACAACCCTTTCCCCAGCTTAATTGGTCTTAAAAGAAGAAGCCTTGTGGATTTCTTCCTAAAGAATTCACCTTACCAGCATGTCATCGAATATTCTCTCCAACAGGGTTTATTCCCCAACAAAATGATACACTCCTCAACAAAGTCTTTTCCTATTCAAACAATTTTCAGTTACTATGAAACCTAGATCTGACCAGATAATAGTTTAAATTCTCAAGATACTATGAAGCCTGGATCCGACCAGATAATAATTTAACCTCTCAAGATACTATGAAGCCTGGACCCGACCAGATAATAGTTTAACTTCTCAAGATACAATGAAGCCTGGACCCGACCAGATAATAGTCTAACTTCTCAAGATACTATGAAGCTTGGACCCGACCGGATAATAGTTTAACTTCTCGAGATATTGAAAAATCTGGACTCAACCAGACAGGGGTTTAACTTCTTTTCCTCGATAGAGTGTATCTCTATCCCTAACAAGTTACGTTTATGCTGAACTTCTGATCCAGATTCAAGCTAGGCGGCATAATCTCAGGTTGCAGGTCTTCTTACTTGTTAAATCTCATCATCATTTAATGCTCACACCCACTTTTGTGTCTTTATCTAAAGGATTTTCCCACGTGTGGCATATAAGTACCACTGCTGTCCTTGGAAAGTAAACTTTTGTACAAAGTTTATGCTGGGCCCATACTTTACTTTTGTTTCTGAGTGTACTTCTCCATAAATTATGCCTACAAACTCATATTAGGTGTGACTAAAGCTACTAACCACTCTATTTTACCTTGAACCATACTTGTCCAAACTTGCTTCAAAAACAAGTCAACTATCCATAACACATGATGACTGTACTCTTGACTCCTCTAAGATTCTAAATCCCATGCCTATAAATTAAAATTCATTTGCAACTGTTAAGGGGGTGGAAGATATTGAAAAAAGTTTTGAAACCTTGCTGAAAATTCCCAAGAACTTGAAACTGCAGCCCAAACACGAAACCTGCTAGTTTCTGATTTTTGCATCCAAACTCTAATTTTTCTTGTGTATTTCTTGACCAAATCATCCATACAGTTTCTAGAATACACATATAAGCTTTCCCAAATTCTATTTTCAGACTGTAAAACAGTATTCATCACTCTCTGTTTAAAAAAATAATAAAATTTTGCACCTTGACTGCTCCATAACTTTCTCACCATCCATAGCTCAAGTTAAGGCTTGCTTCAGCTTTCTGAGAACTTGAGGAAGCTAACTAGAACATCACAATAATCTAAACCAAGCTCTAATTCACCGAACAATTTCTAGCTGCAACGTAAGCTTCTTCTGATTTTTATCTCATTGCTTAGTGTGATACGGTGAGAGAATTGACTTGAGGTTTTGCGTTTGTGTTCGCAAATGTCGCGGTTAGCAAGAGTTGCCACCGAATTTTATTTAATCCAAAAAGGAAAGGTAAAAAAGCACATGAAAGACCTTTGAGATGTTTTCTTGAGTTCGGGGGGTAGATTATGAAAAGGGAAGGTGCTAGCACCCTTTTCATCCATGGTTTTCCATGGGCTCTTAGTTACTTGTTTAGATCACTTGCTTTGCTTTGAAATTGTTTTAAATGGTGCTTTGTGTGGTTTTGAAAGTATTTTGAAAAGAGGCCATTCGTTTAGGCAATCTTTGTAATGATTCTCGTTTGTAAGAATGTATACAAAGATGTTTGTCTTTTTGAAAAATGTTTCAGTGTTTTGAAATGTGTGTGTGTGTTTGTTTGTTTTTTAAAAATAGTAAGGATTGTTTTGAAATTGATCAAGTAACTAGAAGCTATCTACCTACTCAAACGTCTTTCTTGTGCATTTTTATTCCTTTGACATTGTTGACTTACCATTGATTTGGTAAGCAACCCTATCTCTGGATGTTAAACGAGACGGGCGTAGGTCATCGTATGACCATGATAGCAATGTTGCCAAGTATCTTAGCATGTTTTAAGGGACCAAGATCATTTGTTTTAGGAAACCTTTGTATAGCGTCATCGAGGGACTATGATCTTATTTTTGTTTTGTTTTGCCAAGATACTTCGCATGCGTAACATGGCCATTTTGTTTTAGGCAACCAAGTGGGTGAAACCCTAAGGGTGCTTGTGTGCAAAGTGTGTCATTTTTCATGCATTTTGATTTGTCTTGGATTAGGTCTTTTCTATTTGTTTTGTTTTTAGTCTTGTCATACAAACCCTAGTTTACTAAACATGGTATAAATGCGATAAATTGCGTAAATGTAAACTAAGCTATTACAACAATTATTATGGGAGGGGGGATACAAGTTTTTGAATGGGGATATTGCACAAAATAAAGCCTAAAAATACTATTACAACCCAATTGAATATTGTGCGCATTAAATAAATAAACAAGTATTAAAATGCAATGCAAATGTATTTATGCAAAAAAAATGTTTTGTATTTGTTTAATGTATGAAAAAAATGATTTATTTAAGCCCTAAAAATAAGAGAAAAAATATTATTATTTTTGAAAGGGTGAAACCCTAATTTTCAATTAAAATAAAATATATGTTCTATATTATTATTTTGTCCATTTTTGTACAAGAAAATAATAAATAATATTATGTACAAATATTAAAAATTAAAATATGTATGAAAATAAATATTTTATGTATATAAATAACATAATAAAAATGTATAATATTTTTAAATATATTTACAATTTATTTAAGAAAATAAAGTATATTATCCTAATAAACTATTTTTTATGCAAAAAAAAAAATAAAAAAAAAATGAAAAAAATAAAGAAAATATTTTTCATGATTTTTATGATTCAGAAAAAATAAATAAAAGTAATAAATATAAAAATATAAAAAGAAATATGAAAAAATAAAACAAATATGCCAGGGGGTGCAAATAGTGGTCAGGGGGTGTGAAAATCAAAATCAGAAGGCCCAAGGCGCCAAAGGCCCAAGACAGCCGTCGCTGCCCACCAGCTTCTTCTCCTTCGCGCGTGTTATGTTCAAATCTGTAACTCTCAAATGCTTGCACAAAAACAAAATCTCATAACATAAAAAATGTAGCATTTAATCTCACGATTCCAACCATATAAAGTTTGTAACCTAACTCTAAAAGATCAAGGAGAATTTTAATGGCCCTAATTCGTGACCTAATTTTTTCATGAACTTCAAGCTTCAAATTCTCACAGCATAGTTAATATAAATGGAAAGTATGCATATGTACAACTTCACCATGTTAAGGACTACATTTTTGCTTCACAAATCGTAGCTTGAGGATGCCTAAATAGAGAGATAGAGTTTTAAAAAATACCTCCTTCATCTGGATTTGGATATGACAATGTGGGGACTTTGAGTGAGGCCTGAGGATCGTGTGAGTTTCCTTGAACTTCCTTCAAACTATTCCAATACCTAGCTTGCTTTGTGGATGGCCAGAACTCTCTGTAGAAGTCAAGCTACAAGCTCCAAGTTTGAAAATGGCAATGGCTGAAATAGAGCTTACAGTACCAGGACAAGGGCTTGGATAGCTTTGATATGATATGGATAAGATGTTTCAAGTGTCAAGATGCAAAACGCACGAGCCAAAAATGAAATGGCTATGATTTTGTAGAACTGTATATGTTTGGACAGAAAATGGAGTCTTTGTGTTTTGGAGAGTTTTGGATATCAAGCCTTCGTGTTTTTCCTTGTAATGAGTTTTTATATTTGTATAGAGTGATACAAAGTCGACTCCTTCTCATCTGTACAAGTTCTGACCTCTTTTGCAAGTTTTCTTGCATTTGAAGAAAAGTGAAGTGACCAATGCAAACATGCTTGTACTGGCTGGCTTGTGAGCTGCAGAGAGTTGGTATACATTGCTTAATACCTATGTAAAATGCTTGCACCAGAGGGACAGGTCCAAGGCTCAAGATGGACAAAATTGCAAAAGCTCACCTTTATGAAAATGGTAATGTGAACTTTATACCTAAAATGGAATTACAACTTGTATAATGCTTCAAAAGTGAAAATAAAGCCTTTAACCTCTGAGTTTACATTTAATTATGGAGTGTAGAATGAGTTTAGGACCTGTAAAGAAAGGTACAAGCATCATGGATCTGATTTGCAACTTGATCTCATGTAAAAATGGCTTGAACAAAAGTGACAAAATGCCAATTTCTCTTCTTCGATTCTCCCTAACCACAAATGATCTTGGAGAGTTCTTGGACATTTTGGAAAGCTTGAAATCTTCTCTATAATCCATATTTGAAATGAATTTTGGGATACCTCTTGGAACTAGGTGAAAAATTTCCATGAAGTTGGGTCCAAAACCTGCCTAAATTAGGGCAAATTTTCACTAAGTTATTTAGTTCATGGACCTATATTCACAAATTCATAACTTGAGATACAAGCATCTTTTGGGAAAAGTTTTTGAAGAAAAGTTGTAGATTTCATGGAGGACTACAACTTTCATGTTGGAAGTTTTCTTTGAATCAAAATGCATCATGGTGAAAAAGTGGTGGAAAGTTGGGAAAAAATAAGAAAATTTTCACACTTAGAAAAATTCTAAGTTATGAAAATTTTCAAATTCAAAACCCTAATTTGCAATTTTGAGTTTCTTGGTGAACAAGTTTCATATTTTGAAATATCTTGATGAATTATGACTCTTGACACTTGATTTTGACCAAAAAGTCAAAGTTTGACTTTTCAGTGTACAATTGACTTTTGATCAGTTGACTGCAAAATTCATCTGTCAATCCAATGAACTTGAGATCTTTTGAACCATGTAATTAGGTAAAGATGATGCCATTGAACCCTTGAAATCATGTTTGAACTCAATTGGTCATTGGCTAGGTTAAAAATCAGAAATTCGCCTTTCTCAATCAAAACCCTAATTTTGACCATTTTGCCCTTTTGATGATTTGATCAAATTTCTTGAGGAGTTGTGATCCAAACTTGATCAAATGGTACACAAAGTCTAAAATGTTGTTGTGGATAAAAAATTATGAAGTTTGAATGTAAATTGGCCATGGTTGACTTTTCCCCCAATACAACTGATTTTTAGGTCAACTGTCCAATTGACTGATAAAAAATGTGATTCAAAGCTTGAAACTTAACATGAGCAATCTTAGGGGTCCAAGATGGTGTGTGAAAGTCACATGAAGCATTGATGGTTCAAAAATCCTTGTGCAAACTCAAACCCTAATTTTGGGTTATCAGTGCAAGATGAGGTGTTTTGAGCTGAACAAACCCTAATCTTGTCTTGAGTCCAAGAAGTCTTGTGAGGAAAATCTTGATAAATGAGAGGGAAAGTTTTGGGGTACAACAGATGCCCCTGTTCAATCTTCTTGAACCTGAAGAGTTAGATTGGCGAGCTTTGTCGTTTGTGACTCGAAGGTAAAAGATGATTGGACACTAGAGTGCCCAAAAATTTGCACTCGATAAAGAAATGTAGTTGAGGGAATGGGCTTAAAGATGCCATTTGGAGAGGTGATAGAATCTTGCTGGAGATGGGCTTGTAGATGCCATCCAAGAATGTTTGCTGAGTTGTAAGTTGTAAGTCAAAAGAATGAGCATCATAATGGTGTCCGCGTCTGGAACGTATCTGAGCTGTATCTAGAGATTGAATCTGGTATGAGCAAAGGAATAGAAGCCGTGTCTGGAGCGTATCCGAGCTTGAATCTGAATAAGTAACAGAATGACTTCCGTGTCTGGAGTGTATCTGCACCGTAATCTGAACAAGTGACAAAATGACTTCCGTGTTTGGAGTGTATCTGGACTTGAACCTGAAAGATGATTCTGAATGAGTAAAAGAATGGCATCCGTGTCTGGAGCGTATCCGCACTGTATCTGAAGTTGAGATCTGAATGAGCGACAGAATAACTTTCGTGTCTGGAGTGTATATGGAATGTATCTTGATGTTGAAATCTGAATGAGTGTCAGAATGGCATCCGTGTCTGGAGCGTATCTGTATTGTATCTGAAGTTGAAATCTGGATGAGTATCAGAATAACATCCTTGTCTGGAGCGTATCTGAACTGTATCTAAAATCTTTGAACATTGTTAAAGGTAGCTGTTAATCTTATCCTGAAAAGGGTAAATTGTTAGCTGAAACACAAAGTTATGCTGCATGAAATGTATGATGCAATGAATGTGCTTTATCAATGTTTATGATATATGGACGTAATGTATGCGCATGTAAGCTTATGTGCTGTATCGCTGAGGAAAAGAAATCCTCGACTGCTGTCAGGGAAAATAAATCCTTGACTGCTGAGGATAAGAAATCCTTGGCGATTGTTAGGGATTAAAAATCCTTGATGACTTCTATGGGGATATAGGGATCCTTCATGTCTTGAAGTTGGAGTATTGACAAAAATTCTGATGCGAGCGATGCCATATACTGCTTGAGTAATCTTCTTGGGGAATCCAGATAATTTTGATGATTTCTGCTGGGGATTACATAAAGGAAATCCTTGTTCTGCTGGGCAATAAAGAAAACTCTGATGACTTCTGTGGGGAATTAAAGAGGATCTTCATTCTGTCGGGGAGTAATGAAAACTCTGTGGGGAAGAAGGCTTATTGCTGGGGAGTAGCTTCAGGAGTTTGGATTCTCTGCCATTCTACTGGGGAGTTATTCTAGGTTGGGGAGAGGCAAAAGTTAACTATTATCTGGTTGATTTTCAGACTTCAAGACAAATTGCTGGGGAATTTAGAGAAATTGGATGGTTTCTGTTGGGGATTGATAGCTTGAAACTTTGGCTCCGCTGGGGATTAGTAGTTGGAAGTTTCGGCTCCACTGGGGACCTTAATGATGTATTGTAGGGATTACTCCTGGAATAGCCTAAAGATGTTTTCCTATTCTTTCAACCTTGAAATTCTGGCTGCAGATACTCAATGTCACGTTCAATGTTATGACACCGTATCTGACTTACTATATGACAGTAATTCAAAAGCAATAAAGAACACAATCAATTGTTTACCCAGTTCAGTGTGCAACAACACCTACTCTGGGGGCTACCAAGCCAGGGAGGAAATCCACTATAAGAGATTTTAATTCAGGAATAAACCAACCAGTTTATCTCCTTCACTTAAGACCTACCCAATGCAATTCCAATCTAAGTACAACTTAAACCTGAGTTCCTACTCACTCCCCCTCAATCACAGCAGTGATACATAAACCAATTTGACTTAAGAATTGATGAAGACACTCTTCAAAAAACAAACACTTGATTAAGCTTCATAGCTTTTTAATCAAGCAACACAATCACTCGTGCTTCACAGCTTTGAGTGATGCACACAACTAACTTGACTCTGCTTCACAACTTTAGTCAAGGAACATTCAAACACTCTTGCTTCAAAGCTTTGAGTGCTACACAACCCTTACAATTAGAAACCTATTCCAAGGCACTTATCACAATGATAATTGCTTGGAGTACAATAATCAAATCTATACAGATTACAAATGATCTTCTGATCAATCAAGAGGGATCCTTGAAAAACAGCAGCTCTGTTGAATATATAGCAGTTGCAACTTCAGTTAGGGTTTCCACAAAAACCTAGGGTTAATTCCGTTTGACCTAAAGACCAGGTCACAGGACTTTATTAACCAGGTTAGGGTTGAGCTAGGTTACCCCTCAGAAAACGCAGGATTCTGTTCAGGAAAGACTGAGTTATTTCCTGAAAAAACTCAGACTTATCCAATCTTGCAATCCTGTTAGTTCAGAACAGGATGTCATAACATCTGTTATGACATCTGAGAAAACCTGTCTACTGATTTAGCAAAACGTGATCATTTTGCAAAATGCTCAGATACACACTTATAAACATCAGTACTTGAATTACAATATTTTTCTGCAAAGGTACCTAATGAGTCAGTACAAACTAAACTAGAATGTTATGACATCAGTCATGACATTCACACATACACTTGGGATTTACCAAAAATGCAAGCCAATACCTAAACACCTACAAACTCCCCCTTTGGCAGATTTTTGGCTAAAGACCCTAAGCAATCAGAGATAGATAGCAGCAGAAATAAGTGACAGCAGAAAAATAGAATGTCAAGTACTAATTAAGTAAGTACCAAGTACAAAAATATTCTCCCCCTCTTTAGCCACAAATGGGCCAAAGATACATGTTCATAATGATTATACAGTTATCCAAGAACAATTAATAAGAGCAGAAAAAAACTGAACACACTTCCAAACTCCACCAGATATCAGCACCAACCAGCAACACCACCAAACAACAACCAACCTTCAAGCACTATCATCAGATCCAGAGGATTCGGGCTTCTTTCTTTTCTTGTGAGCAATGTCAGCATTCTTCTCTTTGTTTGATGTCTCAACATTCTTAGAGACATCTGGATTTGTTTCAGCATTTGAGCTTTCTTGGTTCAGAGGAACAAAAATGCCAGGAACTGAGTGGTTCTCGTTCAGAATTCTTGAAACAATTTTTGCTATTGCTTGATTAACATAGGTTGTCCCTTCCCTATTTGCAATTTCAGGGGGAACTGAAGAAGAAGGATGAGATGGATTACCAGAGGCAGAAGCTTGGGGCTTTCCTGCATGTCTTGTTCTCAACTCTTTGACCTTGGTGGGGTTAGTTCCCACTTTTCTATGAGAAGAGATCTCCAGAACGTCAGAGTCCAGACAAGAAGAGATTGTCCTAGAATCTTGATCAGAGGAAGAGGTTGAAATAGTCGTATTGGATGATGATGGTGATTGAGACATTTTGACAGTCTTAGAGGACCAACAGCAACTGAGGAGAAATTTCTGATTGAGAGACTGGGTTTTGATGAGGAGACGAGAGGGGAAGGAAGCAAGGGAGTGTCTATTCAACTTCTTAAAAGAATAGTAGGAAATGAGAAAATACAATTTTAAACCAATCAGAACAGGCATAACTCCTTTGATCCTTGTTTTAAGCAAAATTAATTGCTACAATTCCTCATGTTGGCAAATACCCAGCTTACCCCTTAAGTTTTCAAATTGATTTGCATCCAGAGCCTTGGTAAAAATGTCAGCCAGCTGTAGCTCAGTGGCAACATGTTCCAATTTGATTGTCTTCTCTTCTACAAGGTCTCTGATAAAGTGATGTCGTATGTCAATATGTTTAGTCCTGCTATGCTGAATAGGATTCTTGGATATGTTGATTGTACTTAGATTGTCACAGTACAATGTCATAACATCTTGTGTGACATTATACTCAGTGAGCATCTGTTTCATCCATATCATTTGAGAGCAGCTACTAACAGCTGCAATGTATTCAGCTTCAACAGTGGAAAGAGACACACAATTCTGTTTCTTGCTGAACCAGGAAACCAGATTACTTCCCAAGAAGAAACATCCTCCAGAGGTGCTTTTTCTATCATCAGCACTACCAGCCCAATCAGCATCACAGTAGCCAGTCAGAGCTGGTTCACAGCCATGAGTATACATCAATCCATAGTTGTAAGTACCACTTACATACTTCAAAATTCTCTTCACTTGATTGATATGACTGACTTTGGGATCAGCTTGGTATCTAGCACAAACTCCAACTGCAAAGGCAATATCAGGTCTGCTGGCAGTTAAGTACAACAAGCTTCCTATCATGCTTCTGTACAGACTTTGATCCACCTTAACCCCACTTGAGTCTTTGGAAAGCTTTAGATGAGTAGGAGCAGGAGTCCTTTTGTGACTTGCATTCTCCATACCAAACTTCTTTACAATATTCTTAGCATACTTGCTTTGAGATAAGAATATTGAGTCCTCCATCTGTGAGACTTGTAGTCCAAGAAAATAAGTTAGTTCTCCCATGAGACTCATTTCAAATTCAGCCTGCATCTGGTCAGCAAAGTGTTTAACCATATGTTCTGACATTCCTCCAAACACTATGTCATCAACATATATTTGGGCAACCATCAACTTCCCTCCATCAGTTTTGACAAAGAGAGTTTTGTCCAAACCTCCTTTTCTGTAGCCTTTGTCTGAGAGAAACTTTGTTAACCTGTCATACCATGCTCTAGGAGCTTGTTTCAGACCATATAGAGCTTTTCTCAATTTGTAGACATGATCAGGGTGGGTTGGATCCACAAAACCTTTAGGTTGTTCCACATAAGCTTCCTCATTTAAGTACCCATTTAGAAAGGCACTTTTCACATCCATCTGAAATAACTTGAACTTCAGAAGACAAGCAATTGACAACAAGAGTCTGATTGATTCCAGCCTGGCTACAGGTGCAAAGGTTTCATCAAAATCAACCCCTTCAACCTGGGTGTATCCTTGAGCAACAAGCCTTGCCTTGTTTCTGGTGACAACTCCTTCAGCATCTGACTTGTTCTTGAATATCCATTTTGTCCCAATGATGTTAGTTCCTTCAGGTCTAGGAACCAGTTCCCAAACTTCATGTTGCTTGAATTGGTTCAGTTCATCTTGCATTGCACCAATCCAATATTCATCAGTTAAGGCTTCCTTGACATTTCTTGGTTCCATTTTGGACACAAAACAAGAGTTTGAGATGATTTCTCTAGATCTTGTGATGACTCCACTATTGGGATCTCCTATGATGAGCTCTTTTGGATGATCCTTCTGAATTCTGATGGAAGGGTTCTTGGTAGCTTCCTTTGATTCAGATTCTGTTGTGGTGGAGTTGGGTAGGTCATTCTGTTGGGTTGAAGTCTCAAAGAATGTCTCAACAGTACAAGGAACATCTATTTCTTCATAATAGTCATCAATTATAACATTTATTGATTCCATCATGGTTTTGGTTCTGGAGTTGAATACTCTATAAGCTCTGCTGTTTGAGGAGTATCCTAGAAATATGCCTTCATCACTTTTGGGGTCCAGTTTTCTTCTTTGTTCACGATCAGACAGAATATAGCATTTGCTGCCAAACACATGGAAGTACTTCACAGTTGGTTTTCTCCCTTTCCAGAGTTCATATATGGTGGATGAGGTTCCCTTTCTCAAGGTGACCCTGTTATGAACATAGCAAGCTGTATTCATAGCTTCAGCCCAAAAATACATAGGAAGTCTTTTGGCATGTAACATTGCTCTGGCAGATTCTTGTATGGTCCTGTTTTTTCTTTCCACAACTCCATTTTGCTGAGGTGTTATAGGAGAAGAAAACTCATGACTGATTCCTTCTGAAGAACAGAAGTCATCAAACTTGCTGTTTTCAAATTCCTTGCCATGATCACTTCTGATTCTGACAATACATCCTTCCTTCTCTCTTTGAATTCTCTTGCACAGTTCTCTGAAAACTTCAAATGCATCTGATTTTTCCCTAATGAAATTAATCCAGGTGAATCTGGAAAAATCATCCACAACCACATAGGCATATCTTTTACTACCAAGACTCTCTACTTGCATTGGTCCCATCAGATCCATATGGAGGAGTTCTAGAACCTTAGAGGTGGTCAGATGTCTTGACTTTGGATGTGACATCCTAGTCTGCTTACCAACCTGACATTCACCACAAACTCTTCCTTCATCAATTTGCAGTTTTGGAATCCCTCTGACTGCCTCCAAGGAGATAATCCTCTTCATACCCCTTAGATGAAGATGGCCAAGTTTTTGGTGCCACAGTTTCACCTCTTTTTCTTCTTTTGCAATGGAACACACAGATGAGAAATTAGTGTTCTCAGGCTCCCACAAGTAACAGTTGTCTTTGGATCTGACTCCTTTCATTACTATCTCTTGTTTGTCATTGATTACAAGGCATTCAGATTTTGAGAAATTGACCTTGAATCCTAGATCACACAGTTGACTGATACTAATGAGATTAGCGGTCAGCCCTTTCACCAGCAGTACTTCATTCAGACTTGGAACTCCAGGGCAGTCCAAATCACCAACTCCTTTGATTTCACCTTTAGCCCCATCTCCAAAGGTCACAAAACTGGTGGTGTGAGGCTTAACATTATTGAGGAGGTTCTTGATTCCAGTCATGTGTCTGGAACATCCACTGTCAAAGTACCAGTCTTCCTTTGCAGAGACCCTCAGGGAAGTGTGAGCTATCAGTGCAGTAGCCTTTTTCTTCCATTGAGGAGCATGTGGTACCCTTTTAGACTTAGGTTTGACACCTGAGTTCTGATTAGGGTATCCATGTAATCTGAAGCAGAAGGGCTTTATGTGGCCATATCTCCCACAATGATGACATTTCCATCTTTGGTACCTTTTCCTCATATGTCTCTGTTCCTGATGTCGAGAGTTGTGTTGAGACATTTGTTTTGACATTTGCTTACCAGAACCAGATTTCGTTGCTTCCATAAATCCTAGTCCAGATTTATTTCCCACATTTTGTCCAACCTGAAGGATCTCTTCCAATTTGTCTGTTCCATTTGTCAACATCTTGACAGATTTGGTCATTTGATTCAGTTGTGAGTTCAGCAGTTGAACTTCTCCTTCTAGATGACTTATAGTTTCAAGGTTTGCCCTTTTTTCAGCCTCCAGCTTTATGATGAGTTTTGATTGTTTCTCATTCTGCACACAGACTTCAGTACTTCTGATACACAATTCCTTGTAAGTATCAGCCAGTTCTTCAAAAGTCACCTCTTCATCACTGATGTCACTTTCAGAGGTACAAACACCAGTTAAAGCAGTAACTCGTTTGGCAGTCTCTTCTTCAGAATTACTTTCTGAATCACAGTCAGACCAAGTAACTGTCATTCCTTTTTGTTTCTTAAGAAAGGTAGGACATTCAGCTCGAATATGCCCATATCCTTCACAACCATGGCATTGAATTCCTCTGCCTTGAATTCCCTTCTCTTCTGACCTTGGTCTTCTGCTGGAACTGTCAATGTTAGAGGGAATGTTATGAACATTAGACCTTGACTTTGGATCTATTCTTTTGATGAGTTTGTTGAACTGTCTTCCAAGCATGGCTACAGCTTCTGAAATGTTTTCTTCAACATCAGTGTTGGACATAAGTGCTATGCTCTTGTTCTTCTTGACACCATTATCAGTGATTCCCATCTCAAAAGTCTGAAGAGACCCAATAAGTTCATCCACTTTCAACTTGCTAATGTCCTGGGCTTCCTCTATGGCAGTTACCTTCATTGCAAATCTTTTAGGCAAGGATCTGAGAATCTTCCTCACCAGTTTTTCTTCTGACATCTTTTCTCCCAGTGCTCCTGAGGTGTTGGCAATCTCCAAGATGTTCATGTGAAACTCATGAATGGTTTCATCTTCCATCATTTTTAGATTCTCAAATTTGGTAGTCAACATCTGAAGCCTTGACATTTTTACTTTGGAAGTGCCCTCATGAGTAGTTTTGAGAGTGTCCCAAACTTCCTTGGCCAGTTCATATTGATGTACTAGTCTGAAAATGTTTCTATCAATTCCATTGAACAAGGCATTTAAAGCTTTTGAATTTCCCAGAGCTAACTCATCTTCTTCTTTACTCCAATCTTCCTCAGGCTTCAGACTGATTGTCCCATCTATCTCAGTTATGGTGGGATGAATCCATCCTTTGTCAGCAGCTATCCAAGCCTTTTTGTCTAGAGATTTTAGGAAGGCAATCATGCGAGGTTTCCAGTAGTCATAATTAGTTCCATCCAGAATGGGTGGTCTATTTCCAAAAACTCCTTCTTTGTCCATATTGCCAGAAAGTGATATCCCTAGATCTCACCCAGTAATACAGGCAGGGTGCCTGCTCTGATGCCAATTGAAATTCTGGCTGCAGATACTCAATGTCACGTTCAATGTTATGACACCGTATCTGACTTACTATATGACAGTAAATACAAAAGCAATAAAGAACACAGTCAATTGTTTACCCAGTTCAGTGTGCAACAACACCTACTCTGGGGGCTACCAAGCCAGGGAGGAAATCCACTATAAGAGATTTTAATTCAGGAATAAACCAACCAGTTTATCTCCTTCACTTAAGACCTACCCAATGCAATTCCAATCTAAGTACAACTTAAACCTGAGTTCCTACTCACTCCCCCTCAATCACAGCAGTGATACATAAACCAATTTGACTTAAGAATTGATGAAGACACTCTTCAAAAAACAAACACTTGATTAAGCTTCACAGCTTTTTAATCAAGCAACACAATCACTCGTGCTTCACAGCTTTGAGTGATGCACACAACTAACTTGACTCTGCTTCACAGCTTTAGTCAAGGAACATTCAAACACTCTTGCTTCAAAGCTTTGAGTGCTACACAACCCTTACAATTAGAAACCTATTCCAAGGCACTTATCACAATGATAATTGCTTGGAGTACAATAATCAAATCTATACAGATTACAAATGATCTTCTGATCAATCAAGAGGGATCCTTGAAAAACAGCAGCTCTGTTGAATATATAGCAGCTGCAACTTCAGTTAGGGTTTCCACAAAAACCTAGGGTTAATTCCGTTTGACCTAAAGACCAGGTCATAGGACTTTATTAACCAGGTTAGGGTTGAGCTAGGTTACCCCTCAGAAAACGCAGGATTCTGTTCAGGAAAGACTGAGTTATTTCCTGAAAAAACTCAGACTTATCCAATCCTGCAATCCTGTTAGTTCAGAACAGGATGTCATAACATCTGTTATGACATCTGAGAAAACCTGTCTACTGATTTAGCAAAATGTGATCATTTTGCAAAATGCTCAGATACACACTTATAAACATCAGTACTTGAATTACAATATTTTTCTGCAAAGGTACCTAATGAGTCAGTACAAACTAAACTAGAATGTTATGACATCAGTCATGACATTCACACATACACTTGGGATTTACCAAAAATGCAAGCCAATACCTAAACACCTACAAACCTGTCAGTAATTTGTTCTTTTTCATCCTGTTTATTTGCAAACAGTAATTATGTTCAAATGCATATGTTCATTAATGAATCATTGGACGTTTTTGCAAATAAAAACACAAGTGTAAAGAAAAAGGCAAATAGTTTTCTATACTTTGAAAGAGATATCTTTGTATTTACTTTGAATAAGTATTTTGTACAAAGGAGACAGACATCCTAGTAAGAAGATGGTGTCATAAAAGTAAGAAAAATTTATACAAAGATAGCTATGTGTAAAAAATCCCATGGGGTTCCTATTCTGCTATAGCCTTCGTATCTCCGAATATCTTGTCCATTTGTTGCTTCGTTCAAAGATGATTGAGTTCATCAGAAGCTGAGAGCTTGTCAGTGAAGAGATTGTTCTTAAAGTGATCCGACGAGACATAGTCATACGCTTTAATTCCCTAATTTTTGCCTGGACCGCCCTTTCGGGTTTTCAGTCCACCAGGAAACCCTTTTTTGCCCAAGTCGCCCTTTCGGGTTTTCAACTTGCCGAGTGTATAGATTTTTTTATTTTATCCCTAATTTTTTCCCGAACCTTTTTGGTTCGCCGGGATGCCCTTGTTTTGCCTAGGTGTGTCAACCTAGCGGGTCTCTTATGCGTAGTATCTTTTGGCTATGTCTGCGTTCGCAGGGTGCAGCAGGTCGTCACCGTCCATGGTGGTTAAGATCATTTCCCCACCAGAAAAGATGTTCTTGATTACAAATGGTCCTTCATAGGTAGGAGTCCATTTGCCCCTGGGATCATTTTGTGGTAAGATGATGCGCTTGATCACTAGATCTCCCACTTGATATACTTGGCGTCTGACTTTCTTGTTGAAAGCCTTGATCATCCGTTTTTGATACGTCTGACTGTGGCAAACAACAATAAGTCTCTTCTCGTCAATTAAGTTCAACTGATCAAGTCGGGTCTGGATCCAATCGTCTTCACTTAAACCTGCATCCTTCATGATTCTCAAAGAGGGGATCTGAACCTCGATAGGTAAAACAACCTCCATGCCATAAACCAAAGAATAGGGTGTTGCCCCAGTTGACGTGCGAGCCGTGGTATGGTACCCGTGGAGAGCAAACAATAGCATCTCATGCCAGTCCTTGTAGGTGACTGTCATTTTTTGTATGATCTTTTTGATGTTTTTGTTTGCAGCTTCAACCGCACCATTCATCTTTGGTCGATAAGGGGATGAATTATGGTGTTAAATCTTGAACTGCTCGCACAAGGCGGTGATCATAGTATTGTTAAGGTTTATACCATTGTCAGTGATGATCCTTTCGGGGATACCGTACCGGCAAATAAGATTCTACTTGATGAAGTGGGCAACAACATTCTTAGTAACGGATGCGAAGGAAGCTGCTTCGACCCATTTGGTGAAATAGTCAATGGCCACCAGAATGAAGCGGTGTCCATTGGATGTTGTAGGATTGATCTCCCCAATCATGTCGATTCCCCACATAGCGAAGGGCCAAGGAGCTGTTAAGACATTTAGAGGAACTGGAGGCACGTGCACCTTGTCTGCATAGATTTGACATTTGTGGCAAGTCCAGGAGTGTTGATAGCAGTCAGCTTCCATGGTAGACCAGTAATAGCCTGCCCGTAGAATCTTCTTTGCCATCGTATGCCCGCTAGAGTGAGTGCCAAAGGTGCCCTCATGCAATTCAGCCATAATCCTTTCAGCTTCAATCTTGTCCACATAACAAAGCAGAATAGAATCATGATTGCGCTTGTACAGGATGCCATTACTTAGGAAGAACTTAGCTGAGGATCTCCTTAAGAACTTTTTATCATTGACTGAAGCTCCTTCTGGGTATTCCTGAGCCTCGAGATACCTTTTGACTTCATGAAACCACGGCTGGTTCACTACTTCTTCGGTATTAATCTCGTGATAGTGTGCTGGTTCGTCCATCCGTTCAATGGTGATCTGGGGAGCCTCGTTATCCCAATTAAGTTTAAACATGGATGACATTGTAGCTAGAGCATCTGTTAGCTGATTTTCTTCTCGCGGGAAGTGCTCGAAGGTAATCTGCCCGAAATGTGGTAGCAATGTCAGAACATGTTCTTTGTAAGGGTTGAGGTTTGGATGCTTAGTATTCCATTCTCCTTTGATCTTACTGATGACCAAAGCTGAATCCCCAAACACAACTAAATATTTGATTCCCAAGTCTATGGAAGCCTTGATATCGAAGATGCATGCTTCGTACTCTGCCATGTTGTTCGTACAGTTGATGCAAAGTCTGGCGGTGAAAGGAGTATGGAATCCTTCAGGAGATATGAGCACTGCGCTGATTCCGTTACCAAGCGCATTGGATGCCCCATCAAAGTACAGGGTCCATTGGGATCCTTGTTCAGGTCTGTCATATGGCCTGATTTCTTCAACATTGTCCAATGTCATTATGTCTTCATCAGGGAAGTCAAACTTCATGGATTGGTAATCTTCTACAACTTAATGAGCCAGATGATCAGCTAGCACACTGCCCTTTATAGCTTTTTGGGTCATGTACTGTATGTCGTATTCTGTTAAGATCATCTGCCACCTAGCTATTCTTCCAGACAAAGCAGGTTTCTCAAAGATGTACTTTATCAGATCCATCTTAGATATCAGCAAAGTGGTATGAGTCAACATATACTGCCTTAGCCGGCGAGCAGCCCATACTAAAGTGCAACAAGTTTTCTCGAGCAGTGAATATCTGGTTTCATAGTCGGTAAACTTTTTGCTTAGGTAATAAATGGCGTGCTCTTTTCGGCTAGACTCATCATGCTGCCCCAGTACGCACCCCATTGAATTCTCTAAGACGGTCAAATACATGATTAGCGGTCTTCCCTTGACGGGTGGCATCAGGACAGGAGGTTCTAGTAAATACTCCTTGATTTTATCGAAAGCAACTTGACATTCGTCATTCCATTGGACTACCAGATCTTTCTTCAACAGCTTGAAGATTGGTTCACAAGTAGACGTTAGGTGAGAAATGAACCTAGCAATGTAGTTTAGGCGTCCCAAAAAACCTCTGACTTCCTTCTCAGTGCGAGGAGCAGGCATTTCTTGTATCGCTTTGACTTTGGAAGGATCAACCTCGATGCCTTTGTTGATGACAATGAAACCTAAGAGTTTACCGGACCAGACTCCGAATGTGCACTTGTTTGGGTTCAATCTTAGCTTGTACTCCTTCAACCTGACAAACAGCTTTTGCAAGTGATCAATGTGTTCTTCTTCAGTTTGTGATCGGGCTATCATGTCATCTACGTAAACCTCTATCTCATGATGTATCATATCATGAAACAAAGCTACCATGGCACATTGATAGGTTGCCCCAGCATTCTTCAGTCCGAATGGCATCACTCTGTAGCAGAACGTACCCCACTATGTAACAAATGTAGTTTTCTCCATGTCTTCAGGTTCCATTTTGATCTGGTTATAGCCTGAGAATCTGTCCATGTAAGAAAATACTTTGTGCTGGGCTATATTGTCAACCAGGATGTCGATGTGCGGTAGTGGAAAATTATCTTTAGGGATGGCCCTGTTTAAATCTCTATAATCCACGCACATTCTCACTTTGCCGTCCTTTTTAGGCACGGGAACAATGTTAGCAACCCATTGTGGATAGGAAGTAACAACCATAAATACAGCATTGAACTGTTTCATAACTTCTGCTTTGATCTTCTCTGACATGTCAGGTCTCATGCGGCAGACTTTTTGTTTCACTGGTGGACAATCTTCTCTTGTGGGTAGACGGTGTACCACAATGTCTGTATCGAGTCCCGATATGTCTTCGTATGACCAGGCGAAGATCTCAACGTAATCATGCAACAACTGAATTAGGAGCTCCTTGACACTCGACTCTAGATTGGAGCCCACTCTGATTTCCTTTTTATCTTCCTCGGTTACCAAGTTGATTGTATCCAACAACTCCTCATGAGGCTGAATTGCTCTTTCCTCTTACTGTAGTAATCTGGCCAATTCCCTTGGCACCTCACAATCTTCCTCACCTTCGTATTCGGCTTAGTAGATCAGATCTTCAGAGTCACTGAAGGCTATAGCAGTATCGTTACCCATGGGATCCGGAATGGAAGGATACCTGCATTTGTGAGTGTGGGTGTGTGTAAGGGTATAACCATCTTAAAACAATAAAATGTAAAAGAAAGACAATGAGCATAAAAGGTTTATATATGAAAAAGCGTCCATGATTCATTGAATGACATATGTAGATGAAATAAAAACCCTTACAAATGGACCATTGTGCCTCGGGTAAGACACAAGGTTTTTAAAGTACGAATTGTTTGTGAATTATTACAGTCCAACAGAAATGTAAAAGATAAATTACTGCGGTACGAAAGTTATCGGGATGAAGTCTTTGGCTTCCTAGTTGCGTAGTCCTCCGCTGACAGTAGGGAATATCCAATCTTCCAAGCTACCATCTTCTTCACTGTCCTCTAGTGCATTAACCCCTTGGTGGCTGATCTTCACAGGTGGCCCTCCGGCACGGGCGCGGCGCACAGCCTTCTAAGCAGTTGAAGTAAACCCCAAGCCAAACTTGTCTGATTTGTAAGGAATATCTGGAAGCTGACCCCAGATTGTGCATCCTCCTTCTTCCACTACTGCCCTTGCATCCTTGAGAGATGACATTCGAGGTGGAGGTCTTGTGATCTTAGGAGTCGAGGATACCGCCTTGGTCGCAACTACTTCTGGAGAGACTTCCTCAAAATGTTGGAAAGGGGTCTCTATGAATTCGCCATCTAACTCCACATAAAGGAAGGAATTCAGGTGACTAATCATATACTCCTCTTCCCCATGGACAATTATGATTTTTCCTTGGACAGGGTACTTGAGAATCTGATGCAAAGTGGAGGTGACGGCACCGGCATTGTGGATCCAGGGGCGTCCCAACAGATAGGAATAAGAAGGAAGAATGTCCATCACATAGAATATCGAGTTGAAGGTCTGAGTACCCACCTTGATCGGGATGTCCACCTCCCCATGGACCATCCTCTTAGAGTCGTCAAATGCTCTCACAATTATATTGCTGGGTTTTAAAGTCAGCCCCTCATAATCCAGCCTATCAAGGGCTTTGTTTGGTAAGACATTCAGAGATGACCCAATATCAACCAAGACATGAGCTAGGGTTGTTCCTCTGCACTCCACCGAGACATGTAGCGCATCATTGTGTTTTCTCCCTCGGGGTGTCAAGTCAGCATCAGAGAAGCCCAGACCATTATCAGCTGTCAGATTGGCCATAGAGTCTTGGAATTGGTCAGCAATCGTCTCTTGCGGCACGTGATCCGTCTTCAGAAATTTTACCAAAGCTTTAGCATGTGCCTCAGAGCATAGCAGTAATGCTAACATAGAGATTTTGGAGGGGGTCTGCCCCAATTGTTCAACCACATCATAATCACTCTTCTTAATGATCCTCAGGATTTCTTTCATCTCCTTTTTGGATGTTTCAGGAATAGCTAGTGGTTGAGCCTTCGTCAGGACAGGTTCCTCTTGAACATTCTTTCCTTTATTCTCGGCAGTGGAAGTAGGGATAGGAATTGTATTGTCTTTGTCGATGGGTACACTTGTAGGTACAATCACTGGTGTAGAGGTAATCTTCGGAATGGCCACGGGTCCAAAGACTGCTGTTGGAGGAGCAATCTCTGGAGAAAAGATTCTTCCACTACGGGTAACCTTGCTTGTTCCAGCAATGCTACTGATGTCGGAATTGTCCTCCTTGGAGCTCTCTTCTTCGGCTGTCTGTTCAATCTGTTTGACACCATGGTAGTAGATTTCTCCACCATAATTCCATGGTACCGTTTTATCTGATTTGTATGGGGTCAGCCTGAGCATTGTTATCTTAAGTGGAGTAGTCGTTGGAGCAGATGTAATCCTAACGGGTCTTTTAGGGACCCTGGAAGGATTGGCGTAGATGGTTATTATTGAAACTTCTTTCACTGGAACGGGTGAAACAGGAGCTTTCTCAAACAAAATTTCTTGGTTATCAATCAGTCGTTGGATACCTTTTTTCAATAGAGGGAAGTCAAATGGGGAGGATAGGCAAGCATGACAGTCTTGGTCACAACCTGGGAAAATACCAGCTTTCAACAAATTCAACTTGATGGTCGGAAGCGGAGTTAATAGTTCATCAACGGTAGCAACAAACAAATCTTTTTCAATAGCGTTGGCATTGTGACCATGCCTCAACATTAGGGCGGAAATAACATTCGGTTTCTCAGGCGCCTCAAACTTAACTTCCTTCGCGTCTATCAGATCCTGAATCTTATTCTTCAGAGCCCAACAGTCGTCGGTGTCGTGCCCTGGACTTTCAAAATGGTACGCGCATCTGGCGTTGGGATGGTAATGTGGAGACGCAGTATTAGGATTTTTAGGGGCCTCTTTTAGCATGGCCAGATTTAACTTTAGCAGATGTGGTAGGACTTAGGCTGGAGTCATGTTTATCTTGGTGAATTGCCGAACTGGCCTTTCCACCCTTTGCTGGTTATTTCTCGGCTGGTTATTTCTTGGCTGGTCTGATGCAGGCTTTTGAATCATAACGGCCCCCACCATTGTTCGACGCTCGGTTCTTCCCTGATTCCTCTGTGCATAGATAACATACACTTCCTTCTTTCCAGTGAAGGGCTTTTTTACAGCTGTGGAGGCAGACGCGTCTTTCTGAATTTTCCCACTTCTTATTCGGCTTCCACCCTCTCGCCAGTTAAAATCAATTCAGTGAAACCTGTAGAGGAGCTCCCAATTAGGTGATTAAAGAAGGGTCCTGATAAAGTTCCCAAGAACATGTCCACTAACTCTCTTTCAGATAAAGGTGGTTGCACCCTTCCGGCTAGATCCCTCCACTTTTGGGCGTAGTCTTTGAAGCCCTCATTTGATACCATAGCCATACTCTGGAGTTGAGTACGGGTTAGTTCCAAATCGGTGTTGTATTGATACTGTTTATAGAAGGCTGCTGCCAAGTCTTCCCAATTGTGGACATCAACCTTCTCCAACTGGTAGAACCAATCAAGCTGCGTTCCTAATAAACTGTCCTGGAAAAAGTGGACCCACAAGTCTTTGTCAGCAGAATGCGGTTGAATTTTCCTGACATAGGATCTGAGGTGCATTTTGGGACAATACACCCCATCATACTTGGAAAATAATGGCACTTTAAACTTTGGAGGGATTACAATTCTTGACACCAGCCCTAATTCCTCAAAATCCAGCCCCAGTACTCTCTGTATCTCCATAGTAGTTAGACGCTCTTCCAAGTGTTTGTATTTGTCATCATCCAGAGGGTATTGTTGTTCAGAGTAGTCCTCTTCTTCTTCTTCTTCTGCTTCAGAATGTGATGGTACTGCCGTTTCTTTTCCTTTTCTTTTCGCCTCTTCAGATGTTGTTGGGAATTCTAAGGTCGGTCTGGCTTGTCCCTGAAATCTTCTGCCCATGATAACCACACCATTTGGCTTCTTCTTCTTCTTCTCTTTCTCTAGCAGAGTCTTGAGCTCCTCCTTCCCCTTGGCTAAGGTCAAGAGTAGCTGTTGAAATTGTGAATTCTGAGCTTGTAAGTCTTTGACCGTTTGTTCAAGATCCATCTTACTGAAATAAACAGTAGAAGGATGAGGAAACTTGTTGCAAAGACCTGTTTATGCTTATGATGAATGATATGTATTCATGCAATGCTTTCAAGGATCTAGAAATTCAAATTTGTTTTAAATAAAAAAGAAACACACGTCATATTAATAAGATAGAATTGTTAGTACATCAATGCCCCTTGGGCAAAATAATACAAAATTCTAAGGTAAAAAGACGTTGCGCATCCTCTTTGGTGCAATGTAGGTGTTGAGAGTATGCTCTTCGTGAAGTAGCCGAGTGAGTTCCAAAACCTTCTTCTCGCTTGCGTCGAATTGGGCTTCGAAAGTATCACACTCTCCCTTGAGCTGTATCCAACTCCTTTGTAGGTCTTCGAGTGATGTCGGCATGTCAGGATGTAGGATGGTGTATGGAACCTCTCCTTCCTTAACAGGCTCTATAATAACTGGGAGAATGGAGGGGTAAGGCATCATAAGACTTTGGGCGCGGGTTCGTACCCACTTGAGGTAAGGCTCAAGAGGGATGGAATTATTGTGTCCCAAGGTCTTACTATCTACCTTGATTGGCATCCTCCAAGCTCGGATGAACCTCTGGCGAAGTCCTTGATTGTCGTTATCGAAGTCGAAAACCAAGCCTTGAATCAGCATGTCATGTGGGCCATCCCTTCGGGCATAACCAAACTGTCTTAGAGATAAGCAAGGGTTGTAGGTGATGCCTCCCCTAATGCCAAGTAGAGGGACATTAGGTAATTCCCCACAATGGTTGACAATGATAACATTCTCTTTAGATCGAGAACACCAATGAATATCTGAATACTTAAGTGTCATCAACCTTTGTGACCACCTCAAACCTTGCTCATTCTTCAAGACTGATTGGGGAAGATGAGAAATAAACCATATTGCCAGGAGAGGAGTGCAACACATGAGAACACCTCTTTTCCTCATTGTACGAGTGTGAAAAGAGTGTAAGATATCCCCAAGCAATGTAGGCACCAGGTTGCGAGACATGAAGATTTTGACAGCGGTCACATCTATGAGTTGGTCCGGATTAGGTAACAAGACCATCCCATAGATGAGAAGAGCTACAATCTCCTCAAAAGCTTGCAAGTCTAGGGAATTCCAACAGCTGTGGGCCTTCTCAAACAGGAACTTTGCCAAGAAGCCTTTGACACCACTTCTTATTTCCCAATGAGTTGTGACATAAGATGAGTGCAAGTGCAGGGCTTGAGAAATCTCTTATGGCTTTGGATATCTTTTCGTACCGTGGAAGGGTAGTTGATTGAGAATAGGAATCCTCAGAAGTTGAGAGAATTCTTCCAAAGTAGGCACAAGCTGGTAGTCAGGAAATGTGAAGCAGTGATGCAAAGGGTCAAAGAACTGGAAGAGAACCTTCATCATATCCTCTTCTGTGTTGGAAGTGACCAAGTTGAGTAGATGACCATGTCTCTCGGTGAATGGAGAGTTCTCAGGAATCCTTGAAGCTAGCTCCTTGAGTTGTGGAGGAATTCTTACAAGGTTGACTTGGAAAGTTTTCCTGCGAAATGAATCCATAACCTACAAAACAGGAACAAAGATGAATTTCTAAAATCCTTGAAATGGTTAGTGGATGCAAATGATGCTTCATGATGTCCATGATGTTATGCAAAAGTATATATGTACAAGCAAATCACACAAGTTCCTAGTTTAGGCTTGCATGGGGTTTCATAGGTAAGTACCCTCTTGAAGTTTAGTTGGCTCAACCTGTCCTAGAAATAGTAACTGGGTTCTAAGGAGCTCAATATCACTGGATTGTTTCCTTGTTCATTGTTTCAATTCAAGCCTCTTTACTGGCGACCGAAATATTCCAAGGAACCAACCCTCAATGATTGTAGTATCGAGTATCTACCAACTTCAGACTGCACCAAAGCCGGTCATCTCACTACATCCTAAAAGGCCAAGTTGGTCAAGTAAAGGTTCTAGAAGTTCGTTAGTGCTTCATGACATCACTCAGCGGCCCCGTATTCTCTTTGATTGACTCAAAGGTTATCGGTACCCACAAATATGTCACACTAACATAGCTATTGCTTAGACCGTGTCGGTATACCCCGCACAGTTTCCACAACGTATTGCTATTTACCTATAATGTTTCCCAAATCTGGGTAGAGGATTCAAACCCAAACAATAGAACCAAAGTGTAAAGCAAACAAGTAAAACAAGGTAAGCAAATAAAGGTGATCTAAACCCTAAGGTAACCCCACTTTTATAATTTTCCCTAGCAGAGTCGCCAGATCTGTGATACAGTGGGAGAACTGACTTGAGGTTTTGCGTTTGTGTTTGCAAATGTCGCGATTAGCAAGAGTCGCCACCGACTTTTATTTTATCCAAAAAGGAAAGGTAAAAAGCACAGGAAAGACCTTTGAGATGTTTTCTTGAGTTCGGGGGGTAGATTATGAAAAGGGAAGGTGCTAACACCCTTTTCATCCATGGTTTTCCATGGGCTCTTAGTTACTTGTTTAGATCACTTGCTTTGCTTTGAAATTGTTTGAAATGGTGCTTTGTGTGGTTTTGAAAGTATTTTGAAAAGAGGCCATTCGTTTAGGCAATCTTTGTAATGATTCTCGTTCGTAAGAATGTATGCAAAGATATTTGTCTTTTTGAAAAATGTTTTAGTGTTTTGAAATGTGTGTGTGTGTTTGTTTTTTGAAAATAGCAAGGATTGTTTTGAAATTGATCAAGTAACTAGAAGCTATCTACCTACTCAAACGTCTTTCTTGTGCATTTTTATTCCTTTGACATTGTTGACTAACCATTGATTTGGTAAGCAACCCTATCTTTGAATGTTAAATGGGATGGGTGTGGGTCATCGTATGACCATGATAGTAATGTTGCCAAGTATCTTAGCATGTTTTAAGGGACCGAGATCATTTGTTTTAGGCAACCTTTGTATAGTGTCATCGAGGGACTATGATCTTATTTTTGTTTTGTTTTGCCGAGATACTTCGCATGCGTAACATGGCCATTTTGTTTTAGGCAACCAAGTGGGTGAAACCCTAAGGGTGCTTGTGTGCAAAGTGTGTCATTTTTCATGCATTTTGATTTGTCTTGGATTAGGTCTTTTCTATTTGTTTTATTTTTGGTCTTGTCATACAAACCCTAGTTTACTAAACATGGTATAAATGCGATAAATTGCGTAAATGTAAACTAAGCTATTATAACAATTATTATGGGAGGGGGCATACAAGTTTTTGAATGGGGATATTGCACAAAATAAACCCTAAAAATATTATTACAACCCAATTGAATATTGTGCGCATTAAATAAATAAACAAGTATTAAAATGCAATGCAAATGTATTTATGCAAAATAATGTTTTGTATTTGTTTAATGTATGAAAAAAAGTGATTTATTTAAGCCCTAAAAATAAGAGAAAAAATATTATTATTTTGGAAAGGGTGAAACCCTAATTTTCAATTAAAATAAAATATATGTTCTATATTATTATTTTGTCCATTTTTGTACAAGAAAGTAATAAATAATATTATGTACAAATATTAAAAATTAAAATATGCATGAAAATAAATATTTTATGTATATAAATAACATAATAAAAATGTATAATATTTTTAAATATATTTACAATTTATTTAAGAAAATAAAGTATATTATCCTAATAAACTATTTTTTATGCAAAAAAAAAATGCAAAAAATAAAGAAAATATTTTTCATGATTTTTATGATTCAGAAAAAATAAATAAAAGTAATAAATATAAAAATATAAAAAGAAATATGAAAAAATAAAACAAACATGCCAGGGGGTGCAAATAGTGGTCAGGGGGTGTGAAAATCAAAAACAGAAGGCCCAAGGCGCCAAAGGCCCAAGACAATCATCCCTGTCCGCCAGCTTTTTCTCCTTCGCGCGTGTTATGTTCAAATCTGTAACTCTCAAATGCTTGCACAAAAACAAAATCTCATAACATAAAAAAATGTAGCATTTAATCTCATGATTCCAACCATATAAAGTTTGTAACCTAACTCTAAAAGATCAAGGAGAATTTTAATGGCCCTAATTCGTGACCTAATTTTTTCATGAACTTCAAGCTTCAAATTCTCACAGCATAGTTAATATAAATGGAAAGTATGCATATGTACATCTTCACCATGTTAAGGATTACATTTTTGCTTTATAAATCGTGGCTTGAGGATGCCTAAATAGAGAGATAGAGTTTTGAAAAATACCTCCTTCAGTTGGATTTGGATATGACAATGTGGGGACTTTGAGTGAGGCCTGAGGATCGTGTGAGATTCCTTGAACTTCCTTCAAACTATTCCAATACCTAGCTTGCTTTGTGGATGGCCAGAACTCTCTGTAGAAGTCAAGCTACAAGCTCCAAGTTTGAAAATGGCAATGGCTGAAACAGAGCTTACAATACCAGGACAAGGGCTTAGATAGCTTTGATATGATGTGGATAAGATGTTTCAAGTGTCAAGATGCAAAACGCACGAGCCAAAAATGAAATGGCTATGATTTTGCAGAACTGTGTATGTTTGGACAGAAAATGGAGTCTTTGTGTTTTGGAGAGTTTTGGATGTCAAGCCTTCGTGTTTTTCCTTGCAATGAGTTTGTATATTTGTATAGAATGATACAAAGTCCACTCCTTCTCAGCTGTACAAGTTCTGACCTCTTTTGCAAGTTTTCTTGCATTTGAAGAAAAGTGAAGTGACCAATGCAAACATGCTTGTACTAGCTGGCTTGTGAGCTGCAGAGAGTTGGTATACATTGCTTGATACCTGTGTGAAATTCTTGCACCAAAAGGACAGGTCCAAGGCTCAAGATGAACAAAATTGCAAAAGCTCACCTTTATGAAAATGGCAATGTGAACTTTATACCTAAAATGGAATTATAACTTGTAAATGCTTCAAAAGTGAAAATAAAGCCTTTAACCTCTGAGTTTGCATTTAATTATGGAGTGTAGAATGAGTTTAGGATCTGTAAAGCAAGGTACAAGCATCATGGATCTGATTTGCAACTTGATCTCATGTAAAAATGGCTTGAACAAAAGTGACAAAATGCCAATTTCTCTTCTTCGATTCTCCCTAACCACAAATGATCTTGGAGAGTTCTGGGACATTTTGGAAAGCTTGAAATGTGATATATAATCCATATTTGAAATGAATTTTGAGATAATTCTTGGAACTAGGTGAAAAATTTCCATGAAGTTGGGTCCAAAACCTGCCTAAATTAGGGCAAATTTTCACTAAGTTATTTAGTTCATGGACCTATATTCACAAATTCATAACTTGAGATCCAAGCATCTTTTGGGAAGAGTTTGTGAAGAAAAGTTATATATTTCATGGAGGACTACAACTTTCATTTTGGAAGTTTTCTTTGAATCAAAATGCATCATGGTGAAAAAGTGGTGGAAAGTTGGGAAAAAATAAGAAAATTTTCACACTTAGAAAAATTCTAAGTTATGAAAATTTTCAAATTCAAAACCCTAATTTGCAATTTTGAGTTTCTTGGTGAACAAGTTTCATATTTTGACATATCTTGATAAATTATGACTCTTGGCACTTGATTTTGACCAAAAAGTCAAAGTTTGACTTTTCAGTGTACAATTGACTTTTGATCAGTTGACTGCAAAATTCATCTGTCAATCCAATGAACTTGAGATCTTTTGAACCATATAATTAGGTCAAGATGATGCCATTGAACCCTTGAAATCATGTTTGAACTCAATTGGTCATTGGCTAGGTTAAAAATCAGAAATTCCCTTTTCTCAGTCAAAACCCTAATTTTGACCATTTTGCCCTTTTGATGATTTGATCAAATTTCTTGAGGAGTTGTGATCCAAACTTGATCAAATGGTACACAGAGTCTAAAATGTTGTTGTGGATAAAAAATTATGAAGTTTGACTGTAAATTGGCCATGGTTGACTTTTTCCCCAATACAACTGATTTTTAGGCCAACTGTCCAATTGGCTGATCAAAAATGTGATTCAAAGATTGAAACTTAACATGAGCAATCTTAGGGGTCCAAGATGGTGTGTGAAAATCACATGAAGCATTTATGGTTCAAAAATCCTTGTGCAAACTCAAACCCTAATTTTGGGTTATCAGTGCAAGATGAGGTGTCTTGAGCTGAACAAACCCTAATCTTGTCTTGAGTCCAAGAAGTCTTGTGAGGAAAATCTTGATAAATGAGAGGGAAAATTTTGGGGTACAACACTTAGGCACTGTTAGGCTTGCATTTTCAAAGATACAATGTAGCTATCATGGCTCTGATTCTTCACATATTTATAGATTTCACGTATCTTGCCTAAGTAGAGAGAAGTTCAGATCAGAACTTCTTGAGGAAATTAGGATTCAGAATTAGGATTAATAAAATTCATATTTTCTTCTGGTTTACAGTTTTGATGCTTTGTATTTCTGAAACCATGAAATCTGCTATAACTGTTATGTTTGCATTTTCCATTTTTGTGAGAAATGACTAAGTTGCAGATACTCTGTCTGGCATGGAGAAGGATATGAAGTTCATCATCAGAACTTACCTTGTAATATATGTTTATGTTTTTGTTTCTAATATCGGATGTATAGCCACCCCAGTGGTAGAGAATAAGCGCATAAGGCATTAGTGTTAAAGGTCCTGAGTTCTAGCCCCAAAAACACCTTTTTATGTTTATTTCTTAATATTTTTCCCCATTATTTGTCAAATAATATCCCTGGACCAGAACTTCTAGATAAACCCCTTCCCATTTGTTTGTCAAAATAGTGATCCTAGACCAGAACTTCTAGATATTCCCATCCAACAGCACTGACACTTCACAGACCCATTATAAGAACTTCTGACCTACCAATAACCCTAAAACTTCTAGCCTTCCAGTGACACTAGAACTTATAGGTTTCCAGTTACGTCAGAACTTCTAGACTCTCTCAACAACCAGAACTTCTAGACTCTCTCAACAACCAGAACTTCTAGGTTTTCCTTGCTCCCAGCAACTTCAGAACATCAGTGCGTCTGGATCCAGAACTTCTGACCTTCCCTTTTTTTCTAACGTTTGCTTTCTGATTTGCAACGCACCTGAGTTAGAACTTCTGATCTCTATCCTTTCAGCAATGCATTGACTCTGTTTCTTTTTTATCTTATTATTTTTATCGTCACTTATATTTTCATTAATCAAAAACACAAAAAGTATTTTATGTTCACATGCCTTATTTTACTTCTTTTAAAACAAAAAAGACTAAAAATATTTTCTTAAGCAAATTTATTTCTTCTCTTAACCAAAAAACAGAACAAATTTATTTTACCTTTCAATTCTTATACATTATTTCAATATGGTTGTAATAGATAATTAGGACTTTAATTTATTGCAATCCCCATTTGTAAATTTGTTCACCCCATCCCCCTAATGATTGTGATAGCGTAGGATATTTACTTTCTGTAACTTATCACTTTCATATAAAATGCTAGTAAAGTGGGATTTGTATGGGAAGATAAAATCAACAAGTAGACATTCCCTAATCAAAGACTAAATGCATACAAATCAAACACACTATTCACACATGCACCCGTAGGTTAACTCCACTTGTTGCCTTATGAAAATGGTCATGTTATGCATGTGAGATGTCTTAGCAAAAACAATAAAAAATACAAGATCATAGTCCCTCGATGACGCTTCAAATGCTGCCTTGCAAATGATCTTAGTCCCTTAAGAGAAATGCTAAGATATCTCAAAATATTTCTGTCATGTCTATACGATGACCCATACCCGTCCCTTTACATCCAAAGATAAGGCTTCTTACCAATCAATGGTAAGATAGCAACGTCTAAAGGAGGAAGAGAAGAACAAAAGACTTTTGAGTAGGTAGAAATGTTCTTAGTTGCTTGCTCATTTTCAAAACAAACACCTTTTCAAATGCAGCAACACTTTCCATGAAATATTTTCAAAAGTCCAACACTTTGTATACATTGTTATAGAGACGGGAATCATTACAAAGTTTGCCTAAACGAAGGCACTTTTCAAAAATACTTTTAACACCCACCATGAAGCACACTTTTAAACAAAAACAATGATCTAGCAAGCAACTAAGAGCCCATAGATAACTATGGATGAAAAGGGTGCTAACACCTTACCTTTTCATAATCTACCCCCTAAACTCGAGAAAATAATCTCAAAGGTCTTTCCTATTCTTTTCACCCTTTCCTTTATTGGATAAAAGAAAAGTCGGTGGTGAATCTTGCTATCCGCAACAATTGCGATCAAACACAAAACATCGCAAGTCATTTCTCCCACCATATTACAGTATCAAAGAAGTTCAGAAGTTAGATGTGAAATTGGTAGATTCGATGGTTGGACTCGATCAGTATGAGTATGAGAATGATGGTTTCAAGTTAGATGTGCAGGGTGTGTTGAGATTCCATAATTGAATTTTGTATTCCTGATGATGCGGAGATGAAGAAAGTAATTCTTGAGTTGGGGGATACTTAACCTTTGTGTGAGGCTAAGTGAGTGTAATATGGACCATGTAATAAGTTGAGCGTTGGTGTCTCATCGATAAAATCAAATGAGAGGGAAATTATGGGATTATTTGTAAACCTCATTGGAAATTATTGGATTATGGTGAATTATGTGACTTGAGTACAAATTCAAAAAGAACACTATTATAGTTTGGTAACGATGGTTTATACTCCATTATGGTTTTCGGCTATCTATTGACAAATTGAGGAACTGATCACCCATAATCTCTTGTTAATAGTAGATGAGATCGTGTTGGATGGTATAGACTTGTCTTGCTATCTTAATGGTGAGTGAAGTGGTTGATGTTATATCATGAGGTAGTCCCTCACCAATTTGTGTGAAGAGTGGATAAGAAATAATTGAGACGTATTGAACAAGTCGGAGTGGCGAGTTATATGCAAATTTAACGTCGCAAAGTGAAATATTGAGAATATCAAGTGAACAATGGATTATGGTGGGTATTGAGGAAAGTCTGAAACTAGATTGAAACTTGCGAGCTAGATAGTTGACAGAAATTTTAACGAGAACAGTGACTTAAGGTGGATTATCAGAGTTGCGCAGCTGAAGTGTGATGTGACGCAATTGCTATGTGTATAAGACTCGTTAGAAGTGAAGGATTAAAACATCAAAAGCCTATGGGAATGGTGTGTCTTAATCTGCTTGCTTGATTTGGTGGATTGTTGATATAGAGGTGTTGTGCCAGGGAACTATGTTTGCTAGTAAGTATTTATGGATTTTATAAGGGTATTATTATGGTCGTTAGTTGATGGTGAGTTGTGTGTATAATTGTTGAGTTATACTGTTAAGTTGATGTTATAATAATTTTGTTCCCGTTGTCGTGATGTTGTTGTTGGTTACCGTATAGGATGAATAATACTCCATAATATGACGAAGTTGATTATGTTAACTATGTTGATGTCACTATAAGGGTGATACGATGATATGAATAGAGTTGTTGATAATTGACATGCATACATATATATATATATATATATATATATATATATATATATATATATATATATATATATATATATATATATATATATATATATATATATATATATATATATATATATATATATATATATATATATATATATATATATATATATATATATATATGGGAATGAAATTGTATATGTGTTTTGATGTTGAAAAGGGTGTTAAGATGATATTGTGATGTTGTATATCCAAGTATAAGTATGTGCTACTTTAAATGTTGATATGTCAGATTATGGTGGAGTAGTTGAGATGCTAGTAACGATTGTGTCGCCAAGTGTTGAACAATTGGGATGAGTGTAATCGATTTGAATCGTGTTGAGTTATTGAGTTATAAGGAAAGTAGTGGTCGAAGTGTTGCCAAACGCGACTTGGAAATCAACGAGTTGGATGTGAAACTTGTACTAAGAGTGGTTATATCAAATAGATTTTCGAGGACGAAAATATTCTAAGTGGGGGAGAGTTGTAACACCCGTTAATTTAATTAATTATTTAATTAAATTAATTATGGATTAATGGTTGAGAATGTTGTTGAAATTGTTGAAGTTGCAAAATGCCGAGAAATGTTAATTTAAGTTGCTAATTTGTTATTTTGTTAATTTGTTATTCTATGATGATATAATTTGTTATGTTGTTATGGTACTGTGTTGTATTGTTGAAATTGGTAAACTGATGAATCAAAGGAAAATTTTGGAGAAGAAAAACAAAAACTTTCAGAAGCCACGGGGAGAAGCCTGTGCCGTGCGGCACAGGCAGGAAAAAGAGTGACGACCGACAGAAAAAAAAGTGATGACGGGCAGAAGCATTGTGCCGAACGACACATATGGAGAGGAAGGGGATGTCGACCGGCACCCTAGAAGGAAAAGGGAAAATGTATGCCGAGGGGCACTCAACGAAGAGTTTCCTTATTATATTTATTTTGGTAATGGAATTAATATACTAGTATAGAATTTCTTAGTATATTAGTGAAATATTGATAAATCATATTAGTAGAACATGCTAGTAGGCAATATTATTAAATAAGGGCAGTAAGGAAATATAAGAGTATTAGAAACTAGTAGCAATATGATATAATTATTGAAAACAATAATAGAAGGCTATTAACAGTAAAACGATAGCAGGGATAATTCATACTAGTAGGATGTAGTTACAAGTAGTAGAGCCTTTGAAATAACAATATCAAAATGGTCTTAATAATAATAATACAAAGTAGAAATACTAGCAATTTTAGTAGAGGATTATTTAGCCGGATATAGTTGAATTGTCCGAATAATCATGCAGAATGTTTGTAAAATATTACGGTTGAGACAGTGGATTGTATAAGTTGCTGTAAGGTAGAGACTAAGACGCGAATTAGTAACCGAAGGTTATTAGTAATAAAATAATAGTGGAGAATTAATTAATTAGCAGGATTTAGTCTATTTGTCTGAACTACTATACAGAACAATTATTGTATATTTTAGTCGACACAATGTGTTGAATACTTTGCTGAAAAATAAGAATTTCAGGTGGTATTGAATCGTTAGGCTTATGGCCAATGTTGTTTTCTTGTTGATGTTGTTTTCAAATTGATATGATATTATTTTTGTGACGTACTAAGTTGTAGGCTTATGCCAACATTGTGTTAATTGTTGTTGTTGAAACATCAAGTTGTAGGCCTATGGCCAAAGTTGAATTATGTTTAGTTGATGTTAAATCGTTTATTGATGTGTTAGGCTTATGGCCAATGTTGAATGATGTTGAGTTATTATGTTGTTGTAATTGTCGCTGTGAATTTTTGTTGATGATGAGAAGTTGCAGGGAATTTTAAATGATGATGAATTACCTCTATTTATTGGTAATAATAGCAATGTGGGCTTATGCCTTGTGATGGATGATGATTGTTGTGAGTATGTGATAGTGCATTCATTGAGTCACATACATTTGCATACTCTGTGATGGACTGGATTGGCAAACTGTAAAGAAGGTTTATGCCTTGTTGATGGCTCTATTAATTGGCAATTTTTAAGATGGGAGTTCTGCTCCATTTTAAAGCTTAGTGTTCTGCTCCAATGGTACCACATGCATGTGCATTGTAATTGAGTCGCATCTGATATTGCATCTTGAGTTGTGGTGATGATATATTTGTTGTTGCTTTATGTTGTTGGCTCATTGTGATGGGTATTATCTAAAAGATGTGAATTAGTCGCTATGTCGTGTTGATACTTTGTTGTAATAGTTGTTGTGTATAAGTTGTGAAGTGGTGATTTTATATAAACTGATTCTGATATATTAATTATCATACATTCAATTATATAGTTCGATATCTCACCCCTTCTATTTGAATGTTTCCCTCTGTTGGTAACATGCAAGTAATCAAGAAGGATGGTTGTTACCTCGTTAGTTCGAGTCGGTGTTGTTGCTCAGATACATAGCACTCGGGGGGATGAACTCTTGATGTTTAGTTGTTGATTATTATTTCAGTTGCTGAATTTTTAAGTTGGTTACGTGAAATAATTGTTGTCTTGAGTTTGTTTTAGTTGAATAAAAGATGTTAAGTGAATTGAAGTTGAGTATGTAGATTCCGCTGCTTATCAATAAAAGTTGTTTGATTATGAAGAATAAACCAGGTTGTTATCGGTTCATCCGAGTTAAATATTATGTATCTGTTTGTATGTGATTAAATGAAGTTTGATTTCTAAGTTGAAAATGTAGCATCCTAATTATGTTGAACTCTGATTTTATTATTATCGGCCGGGTAGAATTGGGGTTTTACATGAACTAAAGTGATTCACAAATGAACAAGTATACAAAAGAATGAATGGTATAAAAATTGTAAAAAGTCTAAGTATCATGAATATGCTAAAGTATAGAAAGCGATAAACACATACCTTGAACGTGTACAAAACTTTAACAAATTCATTATCACGCATTCGTAAGTCGAAACGATCAAACTTGACAAATCACCTCAATATTTAGCAAGTTACCAGACCAAAACTTGAGTGCAAACAACAACAAAAGAATTAGAAAAATAATACTCCTACAAAGTTTCAATGTACAAAATTTACAATATATACAACGAACAAAACTCCTCAAGCTAAACACGAAAAGCTTTCGGAAAACACAAATTTGACCTAACAAAACAAATACAAAATATCGATATGAAAACCGGGTGAAAATGAATTAACAAGTTGAAAAGTGAAGATTTGAAATTCAGAACATTTCCTTGTTTCAACTTGTTAAAGCATAAATCACCACACACATAAGTAAATACAAACAAACATGCGTGTTTTACGTCATAAGCTCGACACCTTTATTGTGCGAGCTAGTAACCTCCTCTCATCATGTCATAGTATTGTCACACCATGCAAACCTAAAGAAAGTATCCTAACAATCACACAACAAACATTACGAAAACGAGACAATTCACAACAATACGTGAAAACACATATATGCACAAATATCATATACAAGTTAATGTATAATTTCTAAACAACATATACATTAATTACAAAAATTAAAAATAAAAGAATTATCGCAATTCAAAAACAATAGAACCAATCCCCGACAACAATGTCATTTTGTTGGAGCAGTGTAGCGGCAAGCAACAAAAGTTTTGGAAATATTTATCCAGGAATTTATCGTGTCCACAGAGATTGGTTATTGAACCGTCGTTCGACAAATCTCTCGTTAATGAATTTGGGGATAGATGAGTTTGTAAAGAAAATGTTTTCAACAGAAAATAAATGTAAATAAAAGAAAAAATAAGGAAAAACTTATCAAGCCTGCATATAATCTACTCATCACAGACATAAATCTATCGACCAGTTACATTCAACCTAACAATACTCATTAATGTCACCATGTATCACTCACAACCTAAGTCATTTCTAACCCACATTGAGAGACCGACTGTATTACCAACGAAATGATCTCTCTACCTCCTCAACAACACAAAAGACAACTATGTAATTGCACTGACGATCTCTCAGCTTAACACAACCACACAGAGGCATTAAGCTTTGATACCCAAGTAGACGTCAGCTCCAAATTTATCTCTAGAGTTCAGAAACTAACAGATGATCATCCTAGATAAGAATCTAAGCAGTATATGTCTATAACAACTCAAATCCCTAGCACAGAGCAAAAATATAAGATAATAATCGACAAAGATTTGTAAACCAAGTTTAATATAACGCCAAGGGTGACAAATATACATAAGTTCAAAGTAAATACATGTACAAACTCAACACATAAAGAATACACAAAGAGGAAGAGAAATGAACCACAAATCTACCAGTTTGTTAGTACCGATTGATGAGCAATCCACTCCGGATCATCCGTATGCAAGCTTCAATGTTGTTTTCTAAGATAATCCTATCCAAAAATGAAGGTTGATGGAGTTGGGATAAAAATACCCAAAATCCTATCCAATAGTTGTGTTTTTACACCTAAATACGCATTTCTGACTGTCCATCATCGCCCGACGACCAAAAAGCACCGCTCAGCGACCAAAATAGCGGTTCCCATGCTACAGCTTGCCTAGCGTCACCCGGCGACCAAAAAGCGTCACCCGGCGACGGATGACTGAAAGTTGAAAAAACCAGCACAACATTCTGCACTATTTCGGCCATAACTTTTGAACTGTAGCTCCGATTTGCACCCAGTCAGAATATTTGGAAAGCTTATTCAATTATCTATCTAAAAATGACTAAATATCAATGCTTGGATACCTACAAAAATGATATAAAATCAATTAAACTCAATAATATTTACACACTAATGCAATAAATATAATATAACGTAAACTATACCGAATATACACTAAAGTTGAGGTTTATTGACAAAAAGAAAACGAATTAAGCTGATGAGTGCTAATTATTCGCACTCAAATTCACAACAATTTAGAACTCATCAGTCTGACAACTATTACTATAATGTAATTCCCTTCTGCCTAAAAAACGCGGGCGCTACATATCAGCGCATGATGAACAAAGTTTTTTGCAACAAGATAGGCGACATGGTCGAAGTCTATATGGACGAAACGATCATCAAGTCCACCGAGGAGCTCGACCATGCCACCCACTTAAAGAAAGTTTTCGAGCAGGCTCAAAAATGCCAGATGCAATTCAACTTAGAAAAATGTACCTTCGGCGTACGTGCAGGAAAGTTCCTCGGATTCTACCTAACAGAATGAGGCATTAAGGCAAACCCCGACAAATGTCGGGTGTTGTACCCCAAAATTTTCCCTCTCACTTATCAAGAATTTGCTCACAAGATCTCCTTGGGCTCAAGACTGCACTAGGGTTTGATCAGCTCAAGACACCTCCTTAGGCACTGATGACCAAAATTAGGGTTTGAATTTGCACAAGGATTTTTGAACTATAAATACTTCATATGACTTTCATGGACCATTATGGACCCCCAAAATTACTCATGTCAAGTTTGAAGCCTTGGATCACACTTTTGATCAGTCAATTGAACAGTTGACCTAAAAATCAGTTGTATTGGGGAAAAAGTCAACCATGGCCAATTTACAGTCAAACATCATAATTTTTTATCCACATCAACATTTTTGACTCATATGTATCATTTGATCAAGTTTGGATCGCAATTCCTCAAGAAATTTGATAAAATCATCAAAAGGGCAAAATGGTCAAAATTAGGGTTTTGACTGAGAAAGGGCAATTTCTGATTTTTGGCCTAGAAAATGTTTAATTGGTTTGAAGCATGATTTCAAGAGTTCAACTGCATCATTTTTACCTAATGACATGGTTCAAAACATTGCAAGTCCATGGGATTGGTAGATGAATTTTGCAGTCAAATGATCAAAAGTCAACTGTATGCTGAAAAGTCAAACTTTGACTTTTTGGTCAAATTCAAGTGCCAATGATCAAAATCCATCAAAACATGTAAAAATATGAAACTTATTCATCAAGAAATAAAAAAGTCAAGATTTCATTTTGAAAAGTCAAAATTTCTAAACTTTGAAATTTTTCTAAGTGTTGGAAATTTCATGTTTTTTCATAACTTTGAGCCAAATTTTCATCATGATGCAAGATGATTCAAGAGAAACTTCCAACATGAAAGTTGTAGATCTCCATGAAATCTACAACTTTTCTTCACACAACTTCTTCCAAAATTTCTTGGATCTCAAGTTATAATTTTAAGAACATAGGACCATGAAACTAAACACTTAGTGAAATTTTGCCCTAATTTGGTCAGGATTTTGACCTAACTTCATGGCACTTTTTCATATAGTTCCAAGGGTAATATTCAAAAGCAATTCAAATATGGATTTTAGAGCATATTTCAAGCTTTCCAAAATGTCCAAGAACTCCTTGATATCATTCTTGAGTAGGGAGAATTGAAGATATGAAGTTGGTGGTTTGTCACTTGAGTTACAAGGCATTTTGTGATGAACAAGAATCCAATTTCAAACCTATGCTGCACAATCTTATTTTACAGGCTTCTAAATCTCAATATCTCTCCATAATCAGAAGATTACACTTGCTTTTGAGCTATTATCCAAGTGTTCCAAGCATTGTCCAAGCTAATTTGCCTTTTTTGGAAGAAAGCTACCATTCCATTCTTGAAAAGTTGCTTTAATCACAAAGTCAACTTGTCTTGAGCTTATAACTTGTTATTTTTTCACACATAACTCCTATAAACCAAAAGAAATGTGTCTAAGACCTAAGAAAGATCAGAACATGCTTGTACAAAACATGAGATTTGTCATTTCACCTTTCTTAAAAAGCAAGTTATAGAGCCATAACCCTAGAACTCAGAAACCTGAAGTGATTTTATGCTCTAATCTTTTCCATACATATTAACAAGTTCATTGCAAGCTAAGAAACGATTTCAGGCATCCTAAGACTCTCCCAAACACCCTTACTGCACAAGACTGCTTAACTTGATAGTTTTGAGCCAAAACTCTCCATCTCTATTTCCACTCATGCGTTTTGATTCTTAATCATTCAAACACCTCACATACATCATACACAAGTGATCCAAGCCCCTGTTTCAAGAGTGTAACCCCTCCATCATCATTCACCATTTTAAAACATCAAGCTTGCAGGTTGACTTGAGTAGGGAGATTCAGGGACTTTCAAAGCAAAGTAGGAGTTGGAATACATTCAAGGAGTCCAGGCAAGCTATAGAAATCATCAGGCCCTCAGAAAGATTGCTCAAATTCCATACGCGACTCCAGCTGCAAGAGGTAAGTTTCCAAACTTCTATCTCTTCACACAGGCATCATTTGAGTTTGGTTTGTGAAGATAAAATGTAGATACCATTGTCACGAAGCTGTACATATCCATAGTTTACATTTATATGGCCTGAGCTTAGAGAATTTTAGATTTGAACTTTCTGAGAAAATTAGGTTTCAATTTAGGGCCAGCAAAATTAATCTTCATCTTTGACTTTTAGCTTACATAAGTTATATGGTTGGATTCGTGAGGAAAAATAGCACAACTTTCATGTTTTCATTTTCCATTTTTGTTGAGAAATGAATGAGATATAAGTGGTCTGGCTGGCTGAAGGTTGAAGATGAAGTACAAGCCATGGAGACGTTTTACCTTATGTATTTATTCTTTCATTTAAGTTAACGGATGTACAGCCACCCCAGTGGTAAGGCAGCGCACGTTATTGGTAGAGGTCATGGGTTCGAACCTCAGCGCTGCCTTTTGCAAATTTTTTTACATTTTCTGTCTTTTTTTGTTCCTTCCAGCGCATGGGCCTCCCCCATCCTGGGCCTGCCTTATTTTTCTAACCTCCCCCCTGTTTCATATTTGCACCCTGGCCCAATTCAATTTTATTTTTTTCATTTTTTATTTTACTTATTTTCTCAAATATATTTTCTAAATACTAAAAATGATAAAAAATGCAAAAATGATATTTTATATTTTTGACTTATTTTATTTTATTTTTTCCATAAATAAAAATATTTTTTATTCTTCATACTTTATTTATTTATTTAAATAATACTTATAAAATAAATTAATATTGTATTATTTATTTATTTTTTCTTCACACTATTTAAAATATATTATTTTTAATATAAAAAAGGACTAAAAATATTTTATAATACTATAAATATATTTTAGATAAAAAATACCAAAAATACTTTTCTTAAACTTATTTTCTTTTGATTAATAGAATTAGGGTTTTCTTTTAAAATCTTTTTCTTAATAAATTCAAACCTAATTAATTATTTTCTTTATTTAAATTAGGTTAAGACAAAAAATATTTTTATAAAAATCAAACAAAATTTATTTTCTTTACATTTTTCATCCTTATACATTTATTCATCATTATACTTTGTACTTATGTAATTGTTGTACAAATTCAATTTGGTTGTAATAGATTAATTAAGTTTATATTTTTGCAATCCCCATTTACCAATTGTACACCCCTCCCCACAAATATTGTAATAGTATAGTAACTTTAAATTTCGCAATTTATCGCTTTTACATAACATGCTAGTAATTAGGGTTTGTATGGAAAGAATAAAATCAATCAAGTAGAAAACCCTAATTCAAGACAAAAACAAGCATGAAAACAATACACTTGCACACAAACACCCCTAGGGTAAAATCCACTTGGTTGCCTTACAAAGCGGCCATATTACGCATGTGAGGTATCTTAGTAAAAACAAATGAATACAAGATCATAGTCCCTCGATGACGCTATCTAAGTTGCCTTACAAATGATCTTAGTCCCTAAAAGAGAATGCTAAGATGCCTTGCAACATTGCTAATCATGGTTATACGATGACCCACGCCCGTCCCGTTTACATCCAAGATAGGGTTACTTACCAAATTAATGGTAAGATAACAATGTCAAAGGAAATAGGAAATGAACATGAAAGACTTTTGAGTAGGTAGAATGCTCCTAATTACTTGCTCAATTTCAAAACAAACATCCTTTCTATTTTCAAAATAAACACCTACACATTTCAAAACATCTTACAAACTTGAAAACATTTTCAAAAGATTAACATCTTTGTATATATTCTTACGAACGAGAATCATTACAAAGATTGCCTAAACAATGGCCTCTTCACAAAATACTTTAAAAAACCACACAAAGCACAATTTTCAAACAAAAGCAAGTGATCTAGCAAGTAACTAAGAGCCCATGGAAAACCATGGATGAAAAGGGTGCTAATACCTTCCCTTTTCATAATCTACCCCTCGAACTCAAGAAAAAATCTCAAAGGTCTTTCTTGTGCTCTTTCAACTTTCCTTTTGGATAAAAGAAAAGTCAGTGGAGATTCTTGCTAACCGCAACATTTGCGATCAAACTCAAAACACCTAAGTCAGTTCTCCCACTGTATTATAGAATTGGTGACTCTACCGGGGATAACTCTAAAAGTGGGGTTATCTTAGGGTTAGATCATATTTACTTGCTTACATTGTTTGACTTGTATGCTTTATATTATGGTTCTTTGTTTGAGTTTGAATACTCTACCCGGATTTGGGATACATTATAGGTAAGTAGCTATTGTACCCCAAAATTTTCTCTCCCATATTTCTCAACACATGGCAAGTGAGATCCCCAAATTGCTCAAGGAAGTTCAAGAGTTGACCAGACAAACTCTCTCCTAAGGCAGTATACCTCAAATTAGGGTTTCCATATTCATCAAGATGTGTGGACCACAAAGGACTCAAATTCTCACCATTTTCCTAATATGTTCTCAAGATCATCCATGTCAAGTTTGAAGCCTTGCAGAAGAAGTTTGCTCAGTCAATTGCTCAAATGCCTGAAAATCAACTGTACTAGGTCAAAAGTCAATTGTGGCCCACATGCAGTCAAACTTCAAGATTTTTGGTAAAACATCCTCATTTTTAAGTATTATCCATCATTTGATCAAGGGTTGATCAGGATTACTCAAGGATTGCTCACAATTCATCAAAACCCAAAAGTCGCTAAATTAGGGTTTTATAGGAAAAGTCAACTCAACTTTGACCAAGCACAACTTTCTCATACTTTATCAGAAATGACCCATCCAAAGCTCATTTTAAAGAGGATGCAATTCCATTCAGCTCCCAAGTTCATAACATGCACTCACAAAAAGATATGAATTTTGACATTATAGGTCCTTTTGAAAGGTCAATAAAAACACCTTTTGGGTCAAAGCTTCATACATGAACATGGAAGACTCAATTGAGATGATACCAAAAGGGTTGTTTAGAGGACATCCTAAGCTTTCTAAAAAGTCCAATAACACCTCTCTAGGGTCAAAATTGAGAGAGTTATGCATTGGCCAAGTTGACCATTTTTGCAAAATTGCCAAAAGTCAAATGTGCTCAAATTTGCATTTTTGCTAAATGGGCCCAACTTTTTATGCTTGCACCTCACTTATAATATGGTCCACGACCCATAAAACCATCCATGCATTATTTTATTATTTATTTGATTTATTTTGGTTTCAATCATTAAAAAGATTAAATTAAATTAAATGAATAATGTAGATTTGCTTTGATATGATTTTTGCATTGAATGATGGATCAAATATGCTGAAAATATACAAGAAAATCGTGCCATGCTATGAAAGGGAAGGAAATATTTGAAAATAAAAAGATTTGAAGTAAAATTAAAAACTCCATATTTCTTTTGATTTGCTCCACAAATGTTAACCTATCTGTTGCCTCACACATAAATAAAGGATTCCAACCCTAAAGAGAGTTGGAACACACGCGGCCGACCTCAAGGGAGAAAGAAGATTCCAAAAATTTCAAAGAAGTGGTGCAATCTTCAAACACTCTAGCTAGCCTCTTTCCCTCGGTTCCAATCGCTCCATCATCTTTCTATGATTTCCAGAAGTGAAACCAAACCATTTGCAAAGCCTGTAGCATCCTCAAATCAATAGATCCATGCCTCACCATTGGTAAAGCTTATTTGACCTTAAACTCGCGCCATACTTGATTTAAATTCATATTGATTATATACATATGTTTCTACTGATGTTTATGTGTGTTTGAACGTATCACATGCAAAACTAATGCCCAGGATCACGTTATGCCATTGTTAACCGTGGTTAGGGTTCCAAGTTCAAATCCAATGATGCGTGAGGAATTAGTTAATTTGGAGGCCAAAATCGTGATCAGGGGATCTTTTTAAGGCAGTTGACATCATTTGTTTTTCAGTTTGGCTAATATTTTCAGGTGACCCACCGGAGAAGACGGTGGAAACCACCGGCTCCAGTGGTTGGACCGACCGATCTTTGGTCAACTAGCTTGTGTGGCTGTTTCTCATGATCCCATTGGCTGGATCGAACGATGACTTTCTCTCACCCCATTTGATTGGCTCATGCTTGCTGACGCGTGCAATTATTTGCTGACCTGGATCTAGCACCTTGTTTTCCTTTATGGTTTATTTGTTTCATAATAATCATGACTAACGTTCCAGCGCATATGGTAAAGAAGCTTGCCTTTGATGTACACGTCCTGGGTTCGATCCCAGGCGTGTGCGTTTTGTTATTTTCTTAACAATTGCAGGCTAATCCAGTGCTTCACAATCTCAAGCGCCCACCATGCTCCATCAACATCCAGCCATCTGATGTGCCCCTAGCCAGATCTAACGTGTCAACAAAGAGAGACCACCATGCTCCTCAAGTCAACGCCCACACCAGATCCAGCGCTGACCAGGCTTGATGCTAAATGGGCCTTACAAAAATCATATCTGCACCCCCTCCAGCAAACTACACAAGCCTAATTCTCATTTTCTTTTCTTATTTTTTATTTTACATTTTAATTTGTTTAATTATTTTATTTTTTAAAAATCATTTTTATAAAATCACAAAATCAAGAATTCACAAAAAATAGAACTAGGTTTTTTTATCAAATTTAATTAAATTAATTTAATTTAATTTACGTTAACCTTAATTTGTTTTTCACAATTAAAATCGACTAGAAAAATTAGGTTTAATTCTTGATTTAATTGTTTTCCTTTTGCAAATAATTAAAAATACAAAAAATAGATTAACTTACTTATTTTTCTTAATTAAAATTAATTAGTAATTAGGGTCCTTTGCAATTTAATTATTCATTATTTTCTCAAATAACAAAACATGACAAAAAGCATTTTTTCTTTAATCAATCGCAAGTAGGATTAGTCAAAGGGTGAAAACCCTAATCGTCCTTGTATTTAATTCGTCGCGCGCTCGTTGATTATTTTGCCATTATTTTGTAACTGTTCAGGGTTTGTAATAGTTAACTTAGGGTGTTTATTTACTGTTTAAATCCCCGATTTTTTGGTTATGTAATTAATCCCCCTCCCCGAAGCCTTGTAATATCTAAGTTTATTTTCTCGGATTTTTAATTCCCGCAAATATTTAACTGTCTAGATGTATGCTAATAGGATTGTATGGCAAGAATGCATGACAAAATTAAAATGGTTAGAAAACCCTAATGTGCAAAGATAAATAACTGAAACAAATCACTCGCACATATTCACTCTTAGGTTATACTCTCACTTCGGTTGTCGTCGATAAATGATCATTAATTATAAGGTGTCTTAGTGGTTGCTCTCCAGTCTAAAAGATAAAATCGTCCCATTCGAATGTTGCCTCAGAAATGTTGCCTCGAAAATGTTGCCTCGAAAAGATATTAAGACTCTAGGGTTACTACTAAGGTGTCCTAATATTGCTTTAGTGACCATACGTCTCTTTCGAATTGACCCTTCAAATTTCAAGGACATTGCTACCTATTTCTCCATAATAGGATAGCGCTGTCTAAAGGAAACAAGAATAGAAACAATCTTTTTTCGAGTAGGTAGATGCTAGTAGGTACTTTCTCAAATCAAAACTTTTCACACTTACACTTTTCAAACAAATTTTCAAAAACAACTTCGTCACACCCTTGAGGACCGATACAAGGGTTATCACGAAGTTAAACTTTTCAAAAACAAGCATACATACACAAGAAATTTAAAAATGAGCAAGTACCTAAGAGCCCATGGAAAACCATGGATAGAAAGGGTGCTAACACCTTCCCTTTCTATAATATACCCCCGTACTCAAAATCTCAAAAAAGGATTTTTTCTGTACTTTTTTCCTTTCCGGTTGGATGAAATAAAATTCGATGGCGACTCTTGCTTACCGCGATATTTTGCAAACACAAAACACAAAATGCAAAACGCAAACCAGTATTAAACAGTCAGTTCTGCCACCGTATCACATTAGCAATACGTTGTTGAAACTGTGTGGGGTATACCAACATGGTCTAAGCAATAGCTACGTTAGTGCGACATATTTGTGGGTACCGGTAGCCTTTGAGTTAATCAAAGAGAATACGGGGCCGCTGAGTGATGTCATGAAGCAATAATGAACTTTTAGAACCTTTACTTGACCAACATGGCCTTTAGGATGTAGTGAGATGGCCGGCTTTGGTGCAGTCCGAAGTTGGTAGATACTCGATACTACACCCATTGAGGTTTGGTTTCTTGGGATATTTCGGTCGCCATTAAATAGGCTTGAGCTGAAACAATGACCAAGGAAACAATCCAGTGATATTGAGCTCCTTAGAACCCGGTTACTATTACTAGGACAAGTTTAAGCCAACTAAACTTCAAGAGGGTACTTACCCATAAAACTCCATGCAAGCCTAAACCTAAGGATTTGTTTGCTTTGTTTGTATATACATACTTGTACATAACATCATGAACATCATAAACATCATATACATTCACTAACCATTTCAAGGATTTTTGGGATTCATCTTTGTTCTTGTTTTGTAGGATATGGATTCACTTCGAAAGAAAACTATTCAAGTCAATCTTGTAAGGATCCCTCCATAACTTAAGGAGCTAGCTTCAAGGATTCCTGAAAACTCTCTGTTCACTGAAAGACATGGTCGCCTACTCAACTTGGTCACCTCTAACACAAATGAGGACATGAGGAAGGTGCTCTTTCAGTTCTTTGATCCTTTACACCATTGCTTCATATTTCCCGACTATCAACTTGTGCCTACTTTGGAAGAATTCTCCCAACTCTTGAGGATTCCCATTCTCAATCAACTACCTTTCAACGGTACAGAAAGAGACCCAAATCCAGAAGAGATTGCTCAAGCTCTACACTTGCACTCATATGATGTCACAACTCATTGGGAAACAAGGAGTGGTGTCAAGGTTTTCCTATCAAAGTTCTTGTTTGAGAAAGCCCAAAGTTTTTGGAATTCCTTGGATCTGCAAGACTTTGAGGAAATTGTGGCTCTCCTCATCTATGGGATGGTTTTGTTTCCAAACCCTGACCAACTCATAGATGAGAACACCATCAAAATCTTCATATCCCGTAATCTGGTGCCTACTTTTCTAGGAGACATCCTACACTCCTTTCACACTCGTACAATGAGGAAAAGAGGTGTCCTTATGTGTTGCACTCATCTCTTGGCAAGATGGTTTATTTCTCATCTTCCCTAATCTGTTTTAAAGAATGAGCAAGGTTCAAGGTGGTCACAAAGGTTGATGATGCTCAAGCATTCAGACATTCATTGGTGTCCCCGATCCATAGCAAATGTTACTATCGTCGACCATTGTGGAGAGTTCCCTAATGTCCCTTTGCTTGGCATTAGAGGAGGTATCACCTACAACCCTTGCTTAGCTTTGAGACAGTTTGGTTACGCCCGAAGGGATGGCCCACATGAGATGATGATTCAAGGTTTGGTATTTGACTACGACAACGACAACCAAGGTCTTCGCCAGAGATTTATCCGAGCTTGGAGGATGTTGAACAAGGTGGATAGCAAGACTTTGGGGCACAAGAATTCCATCCCTCTTGAGCCTTACCTCAAATGGGTACGAACTCGCGCTCAAAGTATTATGATGCCTTATCCCTCTGTTATCCCGGTAATTATTGAGCCTCTTAAGGAGGGAGATGTTCCATACACTATACTACATCCTGACATGCCCACATCTCTTGAAGACTTAAAAAGATATTGGATACAACTCAAGTGAGAGTGAGATACTTTCGAAGCCCAATTCTACGCAAGCGAGAAGAAGGTTTTGGAACTCACTAGGCTACTTCATGAGGAGCAGACTCTGAATGCCTACATTGAACCAAAGAGGATGCGCACTACCTTTTTATCTTAGATTTTCTTGTATTTGTTTTACCCAAGAAGGCATTATTGTACTCGAGCTTTAATCTATTAATATAACGTGTGTTTCCTTTTTGTCTAAAACAAATTTGAATCTTAAAATCCTTGAAATCATTGCATACACATTTACCATTCATCATAACATAAGCAAGTTTCTTGCAACAAGTCTCCTCATCTCTCTACTGTTTATTTTAGTAAGATGGATCTCAAGCAAACAGTGAAGGACCTCCAAGCTCAGAATGCACATTTTCAATAGTTGTTCATGACCCTATGCTAAAGGATAAGAAGAGTTGAAGACTTTGCTGGCTGAGGAAAAGAAAAAGAAGAAAGAGAAGGTAACCGGAGTCCTAAACATGGGAAGAAGATTTCATGGGCAGACAAGAAGGACCCTAGACTTTGCAACAACATCCGGTGAGAGAGACAATCAAGATGGGAAAGGTAAGGAAACAATTGTTCTGTCAGAATCAGAAGAGAAAGAAGAAGAAGAATATTCTGAAGAACAATACCCTCCAGTTGATGACAAGTATAAACATCTCAAAGAGCGATTGAGCACAATGGAAATCCAAAAAGTGTCTGGCTTGGACTTTGAGGAATTGGGTTTAGTATCGGGGATTGTCATTCCTCCAAAATTCAAAGAACATGTGTTCGCCAAGTATGACTGAGTTTCATGCCTAAAAATGCATCTCCGGTCCTATGTGAGGAAAATCTAGCCCCATACTGCTGATAAAGACTTATGGGTACACTTCTTCCAAGACAGTCTATCTGGAACTCAACTTGACTGGTTTTACCAACTAGAAAGAGCCAACGTTCACAATTGGGAAGATCTTGCTGCAGCCTTCTATAAACAATACCAATACAATGCTAATCTTGCGCCTACCCGTACTCAACTCTAGAGTATGGCCATGGTTTCCAATGAAGGTTTCAAGGACTATGCGCAAAAATGGAGAGATTTATCCAGAAGAGTTCAACCTCCTCTATCTGAGAGAGAATTAGTGGACATGTTTTTGGGCACCTTGTATGGTCCCTTCTTCAATCACCTAATTGGGAGTTCATCGGCGGATTTTACTGAACTGATATTGACCGGAGAAAGTGTAGAAGTCGGAAAAAAGAGTGGAAAGATTTAGAAAGATACGTCCTCTGCTTCTATAAGGAAGCCATTTATCGGAAAGAAAGAAGTGGTTGCTGTTTATTCTCAGAGAAATCAAGATAGGGCCGAACGCCGTCCAATGGTGGGGGCTGTTATGATTCCTAAGCCTGCGCCTGATCAACAAAGAAAAAACCAACCAAGGATGGAAAGATCAGTCAGACAATTCACCAGAATCAACATGACCCTATCTCAAGTATTGCCGCATTTGTTAAGACCCAACCTGGTGACTTTGAATGAAGCTCCAAAAAACCCTAACACAACATCTCCTCACTATCATCCTAATGCCCGTTGTGCATACCACTATGAGAGTGCTGGCCATGATACTAATAACTGTTGGGATCTAAATAACAAAATACAAGACCTCATTGAAGCCAAGGAGATTAAATTCGATGCGCCCGAAAAGCCAAATGTCATTTCTGCCCCTATGCCCAAACATGGCCATAATACCAATGCCATTGAAGAAGAAATGTTTGTTACTTCAGTTGATGAACTTATGACCCCACTCCTGACTGTTAAAGTGAACTTTTTGAATGCCGGTGTGTTCCCGGGCTGTGATGAAGGCTGTCATTTCTGTTTTTCCTCACCAACAAGTTGTCCTTTGTTGAAAATAGGCGTTTAATGCCTAATAGATAACAAAGAAATTTTGTTTGAAAAGACTTCAGTTCCACCTGTTCCTTTTAAAGATGTTTCTATCATTACCATTTCTACCAATTCTTCCAGGGTATCCACCAAAATACCCGTTAGAATTACATCAGTTTCGAAAGCAACTCCTTTGATAATTACAATGCCTGGACCAGTCCCGTATACGTTAGACAAAACCGTACCATGGAATTATGGAGGGGATGTCTACTACCATGGTATCAAGCAAGATTGGCCAGATGCCGAAGAATCAAGTTCTGAGAAAGTGGATTCTGACGTCATTAATATTGCAGGGACTAGTAAGATTACCCAAAGTGGTAGGATCTTCTCTCCAGAAATTGCTCCCCTAAAGGCTGTTTCTGGACCCGTAATTATTCCTGTTGTTGTTGCCCCTCCGAAGGTTACTCCCAATCCCATAATCATCTCTGCAAGTACTCCTGTTGACGAAGTTGTTACAATCCCCGTTATCACCCTTACTAATACTCCGGCTGCCGAGTTAACCGAGACTCGAGGAAAAAGTATTTTGATTGAGCCTGTCTGAACGAAGGCACAATCGTTGACTATCCCTAAGACCTCCAGGAAGGAGATGGAGGAGATTCTAAAAATCATAAAAAGAAGCGACTACGATGTAGTTGAATAACTGGGGAAAACTCCATCTAAAATCTCCATGCTGGCTTTACTACTGTGTTCCGAGGCGCATGTGAAAGCCTTGGTAAAATTCCTGAAAACTGCCCATGTACCCCAAGAGACATCTGCCGATCAGTTCCAAGACTGTGTAGCCAGCTTAACTGCAGATAATGGTCTAGGCTTTTCGGATGCTGATTTAACACCAAAAGGAAGGAAGCATAATGAGGCATTGCACGTCTCAGTTGAACGTAGGGGCACAACCCTGGCTCATGTTTTAGTGGACACTGGCTCATCTTTGAATGTATTGCCTAAAAAAGCTCTTAATAGACTTGACTGTGAGGGATTAACATTAAAGCCAAGCAACATAGTAGTAAGGGCTTTTGACGGCTCGAAAAGGATGGTGCATGGGGAAGTGGATATCCCCATAAAGGTTGGAACCCAAACTTTTGATTCAACTTTTTATGTAATGGACATCCTCCCTTCATACTCCTACTTGCTAGGCCGACCATGGATCCACAATGCTGGCACTGTTACTTTTATGTTACACCAAATGCTGAAGTATCCAATTCAAGGGAAGATTATCACCGTTCATGGAGAAGAGGAGTATATGATCAACCATCTCAATTCCTTCCGGTATGTGGAATTAGATGGTGAATTTATTGAAACTCCATTTCAACACTTTGAAGAAGTCCCTCAAGATGTGGCAGTGACTAAGGTTGTTCCCAAGATCACAAGGCCTCCACTCAAGATGTCATCTCTGAAGGATGATAAAGCAGTGGTAGAAGAAGGTGGGTGCACTATCTGGGGATAACTCCCAGATATCCCATATAAGTCTGACAAGTTTAGCCTAGGTTTCACTTCAAGTGCTCAGAAGGATGTACGCCGCGCTCGTGCTGAAGGACCACCCCTGAAGATCAGCAACCGTGAAGTCAACACGGTAGAGAATGATGAAGTTGGTTGTAACCTAGAGGACTGGATCTTCCCAACTGTCAATGGACGGATCAACAATTGGGAGGCTAGAGATTTTTTCCCGATCAATTTTATCCCACTCTAATTTGTCTTTACATTTTGTTGGATCTGTAATATTAAAACAATTCGCACTCTTAAAACCTTGTGTCTTACCCGAGGCACAATGGTCCATTTGTAAGGGTTATTATATCATTTTCATATGACATCAATGAATCATGGATGTTTTTGCATACAAACTTTTGTGCTCATTGTTTTTCTTTTACATTTTTATTTCTTTCAAAGATAGCTATACCCTTACACACACCCACACTCACAATGCATGTATACATCCATTCGGGATCCCATGGGTAACGATACTGCTATGGCCTTTTGTGACTCTGAGAATCTAATCTACCAAGCCAAAGACGAAGGTGAGGAAGATTGTGAAGTACCAGGGGAACTTGCCAGACTACTACAACAAGAAGAGAGAACCATTCAACCTCATGAGGAACCCGTGGATACAATTAACCTAGGTACCGAAGAAGACAAAAAAGAGGTCAAGGTGGGTGCCAATCTGGAACCCAATGTCAAGGAATGTCTGATTCAGTTGTTACACGATTATGTTGAAGTCTTTGCCTAGTCATATGAAGACATGCCGAGACTTGATGCAGACATTGTGGTACATCGTCTGCCTACAAGAGAAGATTGTCCACCAGTAAAACAAAAGGTCCGCCGAATGCGACCAGATATGTTCGAGAAGATTAAAGCAAAAGTCATGAAACAATTTCACGCTGGATTCTTGGCCGTCACCTCCTATCCGCAATGGGTTGCCAATGTTGTTACCGTACCCAAGAAAGACGACAAGGTACAAATGTGTGTGGACTACATAGATTTGAATAGGGCAAGCCCTAAGAATGATTTCCCACTTCCCCACATTGACATCCTAGTTGACAATACAACACAACACAAAGTGTTTTCCTTCATGGACGGTTTCTCAGGCTACAACCAAATCAAAATGGCGCCTGAGGACATGGAGAAAACAACATTTGTCACACAGTCTGCTACAAGGTGATTTCGTTCAGACTGAAGAATGCTGGGGAAACCTATCAGCGTGACATGGTAGCTTTATTTCACGACATGATACATCACCAAATAGAGGTCTATGTGGACGACATGATATATAGATCTCAAACAGAAGAAGAACATCTTGATCATTTACAAAAACTGTTTGAGAGGCTAAAGAAGTACAAGCTGAGGTTGAACCTAAATAAATGCACATTTGGAGTAAGGTTCGGTAAACTCATAGGCTTTGTCATCAGCAACAAGGGTATTGAAGTAGATCCTGGCAAGGTAAAAGCGATACAAGAGATGCCTTCTCCTTGTACTGAGAAGGAAGTCAGAGGATTCTTGGGACGTTTAAACTACATTTCCAGATTCATTTCTCACCTGACAGCTACTTGTGATCCAATCTTCAAACTATTGAAGAAAGATCAAGTAGTCAAATGGAATGATTAATGCCAAACTTATTTCGACAAGATCAAAGAATACCTGCAAGAGCCTCCTGTTTTAATGCCACCAGTCGAGGGAAGACCATTAATCATGTATCTAACTATTTTAGAAAATTCAATGGGGTGTGTGCTGGGGTAGCATGACGAGTCTGGCCGAAAAGAGGACGCTATTTATTACCTGAGCAAAAAGTTTACCGACTGTGAAACAAGATATTCACTGCTCGAGAAAACTTGCTGTGCTCTGGCATGGGCTGCTCACCAGATAAGACAATATATGCTGAATCATACTACCCTGTTGATATCTAAAATGGATCCAATAAAATACATCTTCGAGAAGCCTGCTCTCTCTGGGAGAATAGCGAGATGGCAGATGATCCTGATAGAATATGACATACAATATACTACTCAGAAAGCAATAAAGGGCAGTGTATTAGCTGATCACCTTGCTCACCAAGATATAGAAGACTACCAGTCCATGAAATTCGAATTTCCGGATGAAGACATCATGACGTTAGACAACTGTAAAGAATTCAGGCCATATGACAGACCTGAACAAGGATCCCGATGGACCTTGTTCTTTAATGGGGCACCCAACGCACTTTGCAATGGTATCGGTGCTGTACTCATATCTCCTAAAGGGTGTCATACTCCCTTTACCACAAGACTCTGCTTCTATTGTACAAACAACATGGCGGAATACGAAGCATGCATCTTTGGTCTCAGAGCTGCCATAGACTTAGGGATCAAATCCTTGAAGGTATTTGGAGATTCAGCTTTGGTCATCAGTCAGATCAAAGGGGAATGGGACACCAAACACCCTAACCTTATCCCTTATAAAGAACATGTTTTGACATTGCTACTACATTTTGAGAAGATTACCTTCGAGCATTTCCCGCGATAAGAAAATCAGCTAGCAGACGCACTAGTCACAATGTCATCTATGTTTAAACTTAATTGGGATAACGAGGCTCCTCAGATCACCATTGAATGAATGGATGAACCAGCACTGTCACGAGATTAATACTGAAGAAGTAGTGGACCAACCTTGGTTTCACCAAGTCAAGAGGTATCTCGAGGCTCAAGAATATCCAGAAGGAGCTTCAATCAATGATAAGAAGTTTTTAAGAAGATTCTCTGCTAAGTTCTTCCTTAGTAACGACATCCTGTACAAACGCAATCATGACTCTGTGTTACTTAGGTGCGTAGATAAGGTTCAAGCTGAAAGGATCATGGCTGAATTGCATGAAGGAACTTTTGGAACCCATTCCAGTGGGCATACGATGACAAAGAAAATCCTACGAGCAGGCTATTACTGGTCTACCATGGAAGCAGATTGCTATCAACACTCTCGAACCTGCCACGAGTGTCAGATCTATGCTGACAAAGTGCACGTACCTCTGGTTGCTCTGAATGTCTTGACGGCTCCTTGGTCCTTTGCTATGTGGGGGATTGATATGAATGGGGAAATCAAGACAACAACCTCCAATGGAAACCGCTTCATCCTAGTGGCCATTGACTATTTTACAAAGTGGGTTGAAGCAGCCTCATTCGCCTCCGTTACCAAGAATGTTTTTGCCCATTTCATCAAGAAAAATCTCATTTACCGGTACGGTATCTCAGAAAGGATCATCACTGACAATGGTACAAATCTCAACAACACTATGATCACCACCTTGTGCGAGCAATTCAAGATTCAACGTCATAATTCTTCTCTTTATCGGCCAAAGATGAATGGTACTGTCGAAGCTGCAAATAAGAACATTAAAAAGATCATACAGAAAATGACAGTCACATATAAAGATTGGCATGAGATGCTACCATTCGCTCTCCACGGGTATCGTACCACATCTCACATCAACCGGGGCAACACCTTATTCTTTGGTTTACGGCATGGAAGTTGTCTTGCCTATTGAGGTTCAGATCCCCTCTCTAAGAATCATGAAGAATGCATATCTGAATGAAGACGATTGGATCCAGACTCGACTTGATCAACTAAAATTAATTGATGAGAAAATACTTACTGCTGTCTGCCATGGCCAAATGTATCAAAAACGGATGATCAAGGCATTCAACAAGAAAGTCAGACGCCAAGTGTATCAAGTTGGGGATCTAGTGATCAAATGCATCATACTGCCACAAGGTGATCCCAGAGGCAAATGGAATACTACCTATGAAGGACCATTTGTAGTAAAAAAACATATTCTCTGGTGGGGAAATGATCTTGACCACCATGGACGGTGACGACCTGCCGCACCATGCGAACGCAGACATAGTTAAAAGATACTACACATAAAAGAACCTCTAGGTTGACATACCTAGGCAAAACAAGGGCATCCCGGCGAACCAAAAAGGTTCAGGCAAAAATTAGGGATAAAACAAAAAAATATGTAGACCCGACAAGTTGAAAACCCGAAAGGGCAACTTGGGCAAAAAAGGGTTTCCCGGTGGACTGAAAACCCGAAAGGGTGGTCCAGGCAAAAGTTAGGGAATTAAAGCGTATGACTATGTCCCGTTTGATCACTTTGAGGACAACCTTTGGATTCAACTTGCAAACTCGACATTTATGACCAATTCAATCATCTTCGGACAAGGAAACAAATAGACAAGATGCTCAAAGATATAAAGGCTATAGCAGAATGGGAACCTCATGGGATGTTTACACATAGCTATCTTTTCTTTGTATTAAAATTTTCATTTTTTACGAAGGCGTTCTCCTACTAGAATGTTTGTCTTACTGTACAAAAATACTTGCTCAAAGTCAATACAAAGATATTCCTTTGAAAGTGCAAAACTATCTGTTTTTCTTTACTCTTGTGTTTTGTTTAGAAAAACGTTCAATGATTCATTGTTGAACATATGCATTTGAACATAATTACCGTTTACAAATAAACAAAATAAAAGACACATACTGATGGCTTTAAGGGATAGGGAAATCTCTCCAAGTTATTTTCCATAAACAATTTTTTCCCCGCAGTGTACAGTTTAATCCCCAGCAAAACAAAGCTTCCAATTATCAATCCCCGGTAGTAGTCGCCCAAATTTATCAGGATTTCACGCGTAATACATGGCGTTTTCCTTACAACAAAGTTTATTTCTATGAACAGAAATTCATAAACACTTCGACTTCAAGACATGAAGGCTTACATATCCTCAGCAACAGTCAGAGATTTATTTCCCCCAATCCAATAAACAGCGCAATAGACTAGCTCACACACGCATACATTGCATCCATATATCATAAACATTGATAAAATGAATGCATTATATCATACATTTCATACAACATGACTTTGCATTTTAGCTAACATTTTACCCCTTTCAGGATAAGATTAATAACTATCATTAACAATGTTCAGTGTTTTCAGATACAGTTCATATACGCTCCAAACATGGACGCTATTCTGATACTCATTCAGATTCAACTCTCAGATACAGTTTAGATATGCTCCAGACACGGATGCCATTCTGATACTCATTCAAATCCAACTCTCAGATACAGTTTAGATACGCTCCAGACACGGATGCCATTCTGATATTCGTTCAAATTCAACTTTCAGATACAGTCCAGATACACTCTAGACACGAATGCCATTGTGATACTCATTCAAATCCAACTCTCAGATACAGTTCAGATACGCTCCAAACACGGACGCCATTATGATACTCATTCAAATTCAACTCTCAAATACAGTTTAGATACGCTTCAAACACGGATGCCATTCTGATTCTCATTCAGATTCAGCCTTCAGATACAGTTCAGATACGCTCCAGACACGAACGCCATTCTGATACTCCTTCAGATTCTCTTTCAGATTCAGTTCAACAATCATTTTTGATGGAATCTACATGCCCATTCCAACAACTTTATTTCACCTCTCCAAATGGCATCTTTAAGCCCATTCCCTCAACCATCACATCGTCGAGTGTAAATTTCTGGGCACTCTAGTGTCCAATCATCTTCCACCTTCGAGTCACGAATGGAAAAACTCGCCAATCTAACTCTTCAGGCTTAAGAAGATTGAACAGGGGCAGCTATTGTACCCCAAAATTTTCCCTCTCACTTATCAAGAATTTGCTCACAAGATCTCCTTGGGCTCAAGACTGCACTAGGGTTTGATCAGCTCAAGACACCTCCTTAGACACTGATGACCAAAATTAGGGTTTGAATTTGCATAAGGATTTTCGAACTATCAATGCTTCATATGACTTTCATGGACCATTATGGACCTCCAAGATTACTCATGTCAAGTTTCAAGCCTTGGATCACACTTTTGACCAGTCAATTGAACAGTTGACCTAAAAATCAGTTGTATTAGGGAAAAAGTCAACCATGGCCAATTTAGAGCCAAAACTCATAATTTTTTATCCACATCAACATTTTTTAATCATATGTATCATTTTATCAAGTTTGGATCACAATTCCTCAAGAAATTTGATCAAATCATCAAAAGGGCAAAATGGTCAAAATTAGAGTTTTGACTGAGAAAGGGCAATTTCTGATTTCTGGCCTAGCAAATGATAAATTGGTTTGAAGCATGATTTCAAGAATTCAATTGAATTATTTTTACCTAATGACTTGGTTCAAAACATTGCAATTCCATGGGATTGGTAGATGAATTTTGTAGTCAACTGATCAAAAGTCAACTGTATGCTGAAAAGTCAAATTTTGACTTTTTGGTCAAATTCAAGTGCCAAAGATCACAATTCATCAAAATGTGTAAAAATATGAAACTTATTCATCAAAAAATCAAAAATTCAATATTTCATTTTGAAAAGTCAAAATTTCTAAACTTTGAAATTTTTTTAAGTGTTGGAAATTTCACGTTTTTTCATAACTTTGAGCCAAATTTTCATCATGATGAAAGATGATTAAAGAGAAACTTCCAACATGAAAGTTGTAGATCTCCATGAAATCTACAACTTTTTTTCACACAACTTCTTCCAAAAGTGCTTGGATCTCAAGTTATAATTTCAAGAATATAGGATCATGAAACTAAACACTTAGTGAAATTTTGCCCTAATTCGGTCAGGATTTTGACCCAACTTCATGGCACTTTTTCATATAGTTCCAAGGGGAATATTCAAAAGCAATTCAAATATGGGTTGTAGAGCACATTGCAAGATTTCCAAAATATCCAAGAACTCTTTGAGGTCATTCTTGAGTAGGGATAATCGAAGAGATGAAATTGGTGTTTTATCACTTGAGTTACAAGGCATTTTGTGATGAACAAGAATCCAATTTCAAACCTATGCTGCATAATCTTGTTTTGCAGACTTCTAAACCTCAAGATCTCTCCATAATCAGAAGATTACACTTGCTTTTGAGCTATTATCCAAGTGTTCCAAGCATTGTCCAAGCTAATTTGCCATTTGTGATACAGTGGTAAAACCGACTGTTTTGGAAAATGCTGGTTTGTGTTTTTTTGCGTTTTATATTTGCAAAATGTCGCGGTAAGCAAGAGTCGCCACCGAATTTTATTTTATCCAACTGGAAAGGAAAAAAGCACAAAAAATTCCTTTTTCGAGATTTTGAGTACGGGGGGTAGATTATAGAAAGGGAAGGTGTTAGCACCCTTTCCATCCATGGTTTTCCATGGGCTCTTAGGTACTAGGTCATATTTTAAAAATTGCTTGTGTGTGTTTGTTTTGAAAAGTTTGTTTTACTTCGTTTTAACCCTTGCTTATGTCTTCAAGAGTGTTACGAAGTGTTTTTGAAAACTTTGTTTGAAAAGTGTTTAGTGTGAAAAGTTTAATTTTTGAGCAAGTACCTACTAGCATCTACCTACTCGAAAAAAAGATTGTTTCTATTCTTATTTTCTTTAGACAGCGCTATCCTACTATTGAGAAATAGGTAGCACCGTCGTTGGAGTTGCAAGGGTCAATTCGAAAGGGACGTATGATCACTAAAGCAATGTTAGGACGTCTTAGTGATAACCCTATTGTCTTAAGATCATATTTGAGGTAACATTTCCGAGGAAACATTTCCGAACGGGACTTTTGATCTTTGTTAGACAATAGGGTAACCACTAAGACACCCTATACTTAATGGCCGTTTACCAAAGGCAACCGAAGTGAGAGTATACCCTAGGAGTGTGCATGTGCGAGTGATTTGATTTCATTTATTATCTTTGCACATTAGGGTTTTCTAGCCATTTTAAATTAACATGCAATCTTGTCATATAATCCTATTAACATACATCTAACAGTTAATATTTGCAAGAAATAAAATTCGAAAAAGTAAAACCTACACTATTACAAGGCTTCGGGTAGGGATTAATTACATAGCCAAAAAACCCATAAAAACGATAAATAAAGAAAAATCCTAATTAAGCTATTACATACCATAGACAGATACATTAATATTTACAAAAATAATAAACACGCGTGATGAATAAAAAATGAGAGATTTAGGGTTTTGACCCCGACTAAGCCTAATTAAAAGAAAGATCATTGCTTTTGTGTTTTTGATTATTTTGAGAAAATAAAGTTTTAATTGAATGAATAAATAAGCCTAATTACTAATTAAATAATATTTAAGAAAAATAATTAAAATAACCTATTTTTATATTTTTATTTTATTTGAGAAAAGAAATAAAAATTAAATCAAGCTAACCCTAATTTTCTAATTTATTTTAATTATATGAAAAAGTTAGAATAAACCTAAGTTAAATTAAACTAATATTAAATTAAATTTGATAAATAAAAACCTAAATCTAAATTTTTGAAAATTGATTTTATGATTTTTTGGGAAAAAAAAATTAATTTGGTTAGAAAAACAATTAAACAAATTTATTTAAACAAATGAAATATAAGAAAATAAAGAAAATGGGCCTGGTAGCTTTCAGCAAGAGGGGGTGTCGTTGGAAACTCTTGGCCCAAGGGGGTGTCATTGGAAACTCTTGGCCCAATAACTTCTGGCCTCTTTGACTTTTCATGATCTCATGCGTGCACTTGACTGGGGTGTATTGTGGACTCTCATGGAGAGGCCTTGGATTTGGCTTGCTGGGGATCTGATGGCTTAAAGCTGATGATGTATGGTGGACTTGTGGGACGCCTGTACACCTGATCATATAATGCAAAATAATATGGAACAATATGGGGACCTGGGGATCAAACCCAGGCCCTTTGGGGTTCATCCATTACGCGCTTTCCAGCTGAGCTGGCTTGGTTATTTGTATAAATCATAATAAATAAATATTATATGATAAAACCAAAGAAACAAAATCTGAACGCGCGAAATTTGAATTGGCTAGTCATGAAGCGCCACGTTATCATCTTCTTCCTCCCACCGTCGCTGTAAATTATATGGCTTTTACCTACGGACACCAAGCGTAGGTATAGCCCTGTGCATCTCAAAAAACCTGTGCAAGCATGATAAATCACTCCCAATGGTACCAACCAACTCGTTGAAATCTCACGAGCATCATGGTACCATTATCCATGGCCAATTGTCCCTGTACAAGAAATCCCTAAAAACGAAGCAAGAACCCTAACTATGGCAACTTACTGTATAGTCAATGAAAATGCAATTAAATATGATCATTAGCTTGAAAACATCATAAGGTTTCAGAATATATCAATGAATCATGCTAAATGTTCCAGAATTATGATATGTGAATTCAAGAAAGTATGGAAATCGTGTGACTCTTACAGTGCGTTTCTGGGTGTTAGGAAGCTTGCTAGTGGTTGAATCTTGATCCTTGGATGTCCAGCAAACGATTGGTGTGCTTGGAATGGCTTGAGGAAGCATGGAACTGGGAAATCAGATTGCAACTTTTCCTTGAAATTTTGAGATTTTTTCTCCATTTTACACGCCTCCAATGCCCGTATTTTTGATCTGCATTCCTTCCTTATGTACCCTAGAACGAATTAGGGTTGCAAGCTTGTTTCAAATCTTCTCCAATTATGATCATTGATTCAAGATTTGATTCTTTGTGCAAATCTTTCCAAATCAAGCAAAATGCAATCTTTTTGTGTCCAAATGAACCTTGCATGATTTGGTTCCATCTCAAGCTGTATAATAGTCCTAAACATGCACAAAATCTCAAGCTTTGATTAGTTTTTGATATTTTCATGATTTTATTTTGATTTTATTTGATTTAATTGAAATAAAATCAAAATAAATGACAAAAATAAAATAATGAAAAATGGAAAGGATCATGGGTCGTGGGTCACATTACAAACTCAGTGCAAGCATAAAAAGTTGGTCCCATTTGGCAAAAAATGTAATTTTGGCCACTTTTGACTTTTGGCAATTTTGCAAAAACGGTCAACTTTACCAATGCATAACTTCTTCAATTTTGACCCTAGAGATGTGTTCTTGGACTTTTTAGAAAGCTTAAGATGTCATCTAAGCAACCCTTTTGGTCTCATCTAAATTTAGTCTTCCATGTTCATGTATGAAGCTTTGACATAAAAGGTGTTTTTGTTGACTTTCCAAAATGACCTATAATGTCCAAATTTATATCTTCTTGTGAGTGCATATTTTGAACTTTGGAGCTGAATATGGATTGTAGGGAATTGCATAATCTTCAAAATGAGCTTTGGATGGTTCATGTTTGATAAAGTATGAGAAAGTTATGCTTGGTCAAAGTTGAGTTGACTTTTCCTACAAAACCCTAATTTAATAACTTTTGGGTTTTGATGAATTGTGAGCAATCCTTGAGGAATCATGATCAACCCTTTATCAAATGATGAATAATACTTCAAAATGAGAATTTGGACCAAAATTCTTGAAGTTTGACTGTATGTGGGCCACAGTTGACTTTTGCCCTAACATAGTCGATTTTCAGGCCCTTGAGCAATTGACTGAGCAAACTTCCTCTGCAAGGCTTGAAACTTGACATGGATGATCTTGAGAGCATATTAGGAAAATGGTGAGCATTTGAGACCCTTTGGACTCAAGCATCTTGATGCAACATGAAACCCTAATTTGAGGTAGACTGCCTTAAGAGAGGATTTGTCTGATCAACTCTTGGACTTCCTTGAGCAATTTGAGGACCTCACTTGAAATGTATTGAGAAATATGGGAGGGAAAATTTTGGGGTACAACAGCTTCCCCTGTTCAATCTTCTTTAACCTGAGGATGTAGATTGGCTTGCCTGCCTTTCGCGATCTAAAGGTTGAAGATGATTGAACACTAGAGTGCCCAGAAATTTGCACTCGCATGAAGTGGTATTGGCCTTGCTATATCAGGAATGGGCTTATAGACGCTATTTGGAGGTCGATGTCGGAAGATGGGCTTAAAGATGCTATCCGAAGAAGTGTCAATCGCATAAGAGATTCCTTTGCGAGAACCCGTATACCTGTTGTTAAGGAGGACTACGCTGGGGAATGTTGGTCTCTGTCTTGAGAGAAATAGAGTTTTAGGAACTTCAATTGTTCGTTACTCTACTGGGGAATCATCTCTTAGTCGAAGAGGTGAAGATGAACTGTTATCTGGTCGTACCCCAGGATTTACAGTAATTTGCTGAGAAAAATAAGACCGACTGCTATCTGGTCGTGCTCCAGGCTTTACAGGGACTTACTGGGGAAATGAGATTATACTTGCTATTTGGTCGTGCTCTAGGCTTTGCAATTTCTCAATTCTTATCTGGTCGTGCTCCAGGCTTCAGAATGAATTAGGTGGTTATCCGGTCGCATCCGGGCTTCCATATGATTTTAAGGCATACTAATATCCGGTCGATTTCCAAGCTTCCTAGTAATTGGCCGAGTGAACTGCTATTAAGTCGAATTCTAAGCTTCGCAGTACCTTATACTGTTATCTGGTCGTGTCCCAGGCTTCACAGTGTCTTATACCATTATATGGTCAATTACAGGCTTCATGGTGTCTCTTATTGCAATCTGGTCGATTTCCAGGCTTCACAATAACTTGTTGAGGATTAAGCTGTTTTCCGGTCAATTTCCAGGCTTCCAAGCTTGTATTTAAGATATACCACTATCTGGTCGATTCCAGGCTTCATGGTATTCTGGAGATATCAAGATATTATCCGGTTGATTTCCGGGCTTCATAGCTTGAACTGGAATAGAAATCTTAGTATTGATTTGACTGAACCAGAGAAAATTTGTGAGAACTTGATTGTGTCTTTCCCTGAAAGGTAAAGAGTTAGTCGTATGTAATGTCATAATGTATGAAAGGTATTGGGTAATGATGTTCTCAAAATAAATGAGATTGTGCTGTATGACATTTATGCGTATGCCATGATGTATGGATATGTAATGTTCTTGTGACATTCTCTAGCTGGGGAGAATAATTCCTGGACTACTTTTGGAGAGTTCAAGGAATTGAGTTCTTCGTTCTCGCTGGGGATCATGACCGAAGATGATTAGCTGGAGACTTGCGTCTGTTTTTTTACTCGAGAATATTCCCCCAGGAGAGACTCTGTTTGAGAATAACTTTGCGGGAGAATAACTTTGTGGTGAAGAGAGATACTCTGTTGGATGATCTGTCGATCTGGAGAAACCACTCCGCTGGGGATGAATTGCCATTGCTGGTGGTAATGAACTCTGTCGGGGATTGAATTTCTGCGTGTGGGAGAAATAAGCTCAACAGATGGTAATCTTCTATTGCTGGTGGTAGATAAACTTTGCTTGGGGAGAATTAACACCACTGTCCTGGGATACTTCCTACTCTGTGGGGAGTGTATGTACCTTTAGTCATATTCTCAAGCTGGCTCTATCCCTGTACCTGGTGGGTAAAGCAACTGTAAGGTTTAGAGACTTCTTATTTGCCCCTGTTCCTGGAATTATAAGTAATTGTCTTTTGTTTCTTATGTAAGTATTTATGAGCAGCAATCATTTTCAAATGCATATATCAGAAATGAATCGTTGGACGCTCTTGCAAAACAAAACAGAAAAAGCAAAACAAAACAGAAAAAGCAAAACAAGTTGAAATTTCTTGTGAAAATGTGTTATATTGATTTTTGAAGTTGGCCCGTAAGAGGCGTTTTATACAAAGAGGCTGACGTCCTAGTAAGAGAACGCCACCTAAGAATATAAATTATACAATTTGTGTAATAGAAAGAAAAACAGCTATGTGAAACAATCCCATCGGGTTCCAACTCTACTATTGCCTTTATATCTTCAAGCGTCTCATCACTTTGCTACTTGGTCGAAGGTGGATTAGATTGATTGGCGCCGTTCGAGCTTGATAATCGATACTGAAGTATGTTTGTAAGATGATCCAATGAGACATAGTGTTATGCTTCAATCCCTAATTTTTTTCCTGGACCGCCCTTTCGGGTTTCAGTCCACCGGGATACCCTTTTTTGCCCAAGCCGCCCTTTTAGGTTTTCGACTTGCCGGGTGTACAGTTTTTCATTTTCATCCCTTACTTTTGCCCGAACCCTTTTGGTTCGCCGGGAAGCCGTTATTTTTGCCTAGGCCAGTCAACCTAGCGGGTCTTTGATCATGCGTAGTATCTTTTAACTATGTCTGCATTGACGGGGTGAGGAAGGTCATCACCATCCATGGTGGTTAGAATCATGGCTCCTCCCGAGAAAATGTTCTTAACCACAAATGGCCCTTCGTATGTGGGGGTCCATTTTCCCCTAGGATCACCTTGCGGTAGAATGATGCGTTTGATCACCAGATCCCCAACTTGATAGTAGTAGTAAGCCTCTTTTCATCGATCAAATTCAACTGGTCAAGTCGGGTTTGGATCCAATCGTCTTCGCTCAAACCCACATCCTTCATAATCCGGAGAGAGGGTATTTGGACTTCGATGGGTAGGACTGCCTCCATGCCATACACCAGAGAGTAGGGTGTTTCCCATGTCGACGTCCGTGCTGAGGTACATACCCATGAAGAGCAAATGGTAACATCTCGTGCCAGTCTTTGTACGTCACCGTCATCTTTTGTACAATCTTCTTGATGTTCTTGTTAGCTGCTTCAACAACCCCATTCATCTTCGGCCGACAGGGAGAAGAGTTGTGATGCTGTATTTTGAACTGCTTGCAGAGCTCGGTGATCATCGTATTGTTAAGATTTGTACCATTGTCCGTGATGATCCTCTCCGGTACACCGTATCGACAGATCAGATTGTGTCGGGTAAACCGCGCCACGACGTTCTTAGTTACCGTAGCAAAGGAAGCTGCCTCAACCCATTTTGTGAAATAATAAATTGCTACCAGAATGAAGCGATGCCCGTTAGACCCAGTAGGTCTGATCTCGCCGGTCATGTCGATGCCCCACATTGCAAAGGGCCAAGGAGCTGTTAGAACATTCAGAGGAACTAGAGGTACATGCACCTTATCAGCATAGACTTGGCAGTTATGACAGGTTCGAGAATGCTGATAACAATTGGCTTCCATAGTGGACCAATAATATCCATCCCGTAGGATCTTCTTTGCCATGGTATATCCACTGGAATGAGTTCCGAAGGTACCTTCATGTAATTCTGCCATGATCCTTTCTGCCTCACTTTTGTCCACACATCGCAGTAAGTTTGAATCATGGTTACGCTTGTAAAGGATACCATTGTTGATGAAGAACTTCACGATGAACCTTCTTAAGAACTTTTTATCATTAACAAATGCACCCTCAGGGTATTCTTGAGCTTCAAGATACCTCTTTACCTCGTGAAACCAGGGTTTATCCGCTACCTCTTCAGTCTCAATGTCACAATAATGTGCGGGATCGTCCAACCTCTCGATGGTAATATGGGGAGCTTCATTGTCCCACCTGACCTTGAACATAGAAGACATGGTAGCTAGCGCGTCCGCTAACTGGTTCTCTTCTCTGGGGAAGTGTTCAAAGGTTATCCCCTCAAAGTGTGGGAGCAACATCAATACATACTCTTTGTACGGAATAAGATTTGGGTGCTTTGGATCCCACTCGCCTTTGATCTGACTGATCACCAGAGCAGAATCCCCGAATACACTCAAGAACTTAATCCTCAGGTCAATAGCAGCTCGAAGACCCAGGATACGTGCTTCATACTCCGCCATATTGTTGGTGCAGTTAAAACATAATCGGGCGGTGAACGGAGTATGACAGCCCTCAAGAGATATAATCACAACGCCAATTCCATTACCCAACGCGTTTGATGCTCCATCAAAATACATAGACCATCGGGATCCTTCCTCAGGTCCTTCATCCGGTCCAGGTTCTTCACAGTCGGTCACCAACATGATGTTCTCATTCGGGAACTCGAAATTCATGGACTGGTAGTCATCCACCGCCTGATGTGCCAAATGATCTGCCAATACACTCCCCTTGATTGCTTTTTGGGTTGTGTATTGGATGTCATACTCAGTTAAGATCATATGCCATCTTGCTATCCTTCCGGAGAGAGCGGGCTTCTCGAAAATATACTTGATTGGATCCATCTTTGATATCAATAAGGTGGTGTGAGTCAGCATATACTGTCTCAGCCGGCGAGCAGCCCGTGCCAAAGCGCAGCAAGTTTTCTCGAGCAATGAGTATCGGGTCTCACAGTCGGTAAACTTTTTGCTAAGGTAGTAAATAGCATGCTCTTTTCGTCCAGACTCGTCATGCTGCCCCAGCACGCGCCCCATTGAATTATCCAGTACTGTCAAGTATAAGATCAAAGGTCTTCCTTCAACTGGAGGCATCAAAATTGGAGGTTCTTGGAGATATTCCTTGATTCTTTCGAAAGTGGTCTGGCACTCGTCATTCCACTTTACCACTTGATCTTTTTTCAGCAACTTGAAAATTGGCTCACAAGTAGCGGTTAGGTGTGAAATGAACCTGGCAATGTAATTCAGACGTCCGAAAAAGCCTCTAACTTCCTTTTCTGTGCGGGGAGCCGACATCTCATGTATGGCTTTTACTTTGGCAGAGTCCACCTGAATACCCTTATCACTGACGATGAAACCCAGTAGCTTACCAGACCTTACCCCGATGGGTGCACTTGTTCGGGTTCAACCTTAACTTGCACGTCTTCAATCTGTCGAATAGTTTCTGGAGATGGTCAAGGTGCTCTTCCTCAGTCTGGGACCTTGCTATCATGTCATCAACATAAACCTCGATCTCGTGGTGAATCATGTTGTGGAACAAAGGGACCATGGCGCGCTGATAAGTTGCCCCAACATTCTTCAACCCGAAAGGCATTACCTTGTAACAAAAGGTGCCCCACTGTGTAACGAAGGTTGTCTTCTCCATGTTCTCGGGAGCCATCTTGATCAGATTGTAACCAGAAAAACCATCCATGAAGGAGAAGATTTTATGCTGTGTGGTGTTGTCGACCAGAACATCGATGTGAGGAAGTGGGAAGTCATCCTTGGGGCTTGCCCTGTTCAGATCTCTATAGTCCACACACTTCCGTACCTTACCATCCTTCTTAGGCACCAGAACAACGTTGGCAACACACTGTGGATAAGAATTGACAGCTAAAAATCCAGCGTCGAACTGTTTCATGACCTCAGCTTTGATTTTCTCAGACATCTCAGGATGCATACGACGAACCTTCTGCTTTACAGGAGGACAATCTTCTTTAGTCAGTAGGTGGTGTACTACAATATCGATGTCCAAACCAGACATATCTTTGTAAGACCAAGCGGAGATCTCAACATAGTCACGTAGCATCTACATCAACCGTTGCTTGACACTGGGCTCCATATTCACACCTATCTTAACCTCTTTCCTATCTTCTTCTGTACCCAAATTCACTGATTCAACTGGCTCTTCATGAGGCTGTATGGCCCTTTCTTCCTGCAGTAACAGTCTAGCAAGCTCTCCAGGAACCTCACAATCATCCTCACCTTCGTCCTCAGCTTGGTTGATCGGGTTTTCGAAGTCATAACTGGCAGTAGCAGAGTTGTTATCAATGTGATCCAGAGTGGATATGGATCTGCATTATGATATATGAGTGTGTGTAAGAGCATATCTGTTTTAATAGAGTGAGAGACAGAAGAGAAAAACAAGGAGCACACAATTTGTAATGCAAGAAACGTCCAATGCTTTATTAATGATATATGAAAATGACAAATAATAAGCCCTCACAAGCAAAGGCAAAGTGCCTCGGGCAAGGCACCAGGCCATAAAGTTTCAAACTGTTTATTACAACTCTTAAAACAAAAGTCAATTACTGTGGAATAAAATAAACAGGTATGAAGTCATTCGCCGTCCAGTTGTTCAATCCACCATTGGTTGTAGGGTAGATCCAGCTGTCGATGTCTGAATCTTCTTCATCATCTTCAATTGCATTAACTCCCTGGTTGTTGATATGCAGAGGAGGTCTTCCAATCCATGTGCGCCTAACATCCCTTTGAGCCCCTGTAGTAAAGCCCAAACCAAATTTGTCAGTTTTGTGCGTGAAATCAGGGAGCCGACCCCAATTGGTACACCCACCTTCTTCAATTACAACCCTGGCATCCTTGAGAGAATCCATCTTCATCGGAGGTTTGTCGGTAGCAACTTTAGTTGACGCTAAAGTCTGAGGGACCTCTTCAAAGTTCTGACAAGGAGTTTTGATGAACTCCCCATCCATCTCCACGTAGCGAAAGGAATTGAGATGACTCACCATGTACTCCTATTCACCTTGTACCGTGACAATCTTCCCCTTTACCAAATATTTTAGCTTTTGATGGAGCATTGAAGTCACTGCCCTAGCCTTATGAATCCAGGGACGACCCAACAAGCAAGAGTATGATGGTATGATATCCATTACATAAAAGGTGGATGCAAAAGTCTGAGAGCCAACTTTAATAGGGATGTCCACTTCCCCGTGCACCATTCTTTTTGACCCGTCGAAAGCCCTGACCACAATATTGCTTGGCTTTAGAATCAAATCTTCACAATCCAAACGGTCTAATGCTTTCTTTGGCAGAACATTCAATGAGGACCCGATATCCACCAGTACATGGGCCATAGTAGTGCCCCTGCACTCGATCGAGACGTGCAGAGCATCATTATGATTTCTTCCTTTAGCAGTCAGATCTGCATCTGAGAAACCCAACCCATTGTCGGCAGTCAGGCTCGCTACGCAATCTTTGAATTGGTCGGCTGAAGTTTCCTGTGGCACATGCGCAGTCTTGAGGAATGAAATTAAAGCCTTTGCATGGGCTTCCGAATATAACAACAAGGACATCATGGAGATTTTTGACGGGGTCTGCCCCAGTTGCTCGACTACATTGTAGTCGCTCTTCTTGATAATCTTCAGGATTTCTTCTATCTCTTGTTTAGAGGCTTCCAACATAATTTTTCTAGGCGCCTCCGTCCGGGCAGGCTCACCTGTGATTTCTTTACCCCGAGTCTCAGATGGTTCAGCGACAAGGGTGATAACTGGAGTAAGAACTGGAACAGTAGTTGATGTACTAGCAAATGGAATAATAACAGGTTTGTGGACAGTCGGAGGGGAAATCTCAGGCGAAAAGAGTCTTCCGCTTCTGGTGACCTTACTAGCCCTGACGATATTACTGACATCAGTATCGACTTCTTCACTTTTTAAGTCTTGTTTAACTCCATGGCAATACACATCAGCACCATAGTGCCATGGGACAGCCTTGTCTGAAGTGTATGGGATAGGACCAGGGACAATAATTATTAATGGAGCAATTCTTGGGACGGGTGTAATCCTAACAGGATTTCTCGAGGAAACCTTGGAAGGATTGACGGAAATGGTTATGATGGCAACATCTTGAATTGGAACCAACTGAATCAAAGTCTTTTTGAACAAGATCTCTTTGTTATCCATCAAGAGCTGAACACCTGATTTCAATAAGTGGCAACCAGCAGGCAGAATTGAACACATGTGGCAACCTTCACCACAACCCGAAAATAAACTGGCTAACAGCTGATTCTTCTTAACTGTCATCAAAGGAGTAGAAATTTCTTCCACGGAGGTCACAAATAAATCATCGTCTACAACATTTACTCCATGACCATGTTTGGGCATGGGAGCAGTTATGACGTTGGGCTTTTCTGGAGCGTCAAACTCAATCTCTTTGGCTTCGATCAAATCTTGCACCTTGTTTTTCAATGCCCAACAGTTGTTCGTATCATGACCTGGACCTTCAGAGTGATAGGCGCATCGTGCATTCGGGTTATAGTGGGGAGAAGTGGTGTTGGGGTTCTTCGGGGCTTCCCTCAGAGTTACCAGATTGGTCTTTAGTAATTATGGTAGAATTTGAGACAAGGTCATATTGAGTCGAGTGTACTTCCTTTGTGGTCTTTCCACCCTTTGTGGATTGTTTGTGGTAGAATTCAGATACCAGCTTCTATTCTATCTCCAGTCAAAATCAACTCAATAAACCCAGATGACGAACTACCGATCAGATGATTGAAAAATGGACCAGACAGCGTCCCTAGAAACATGTCCACCAACTCCCTGTTAGACAAAGGGGGTTGGACTCTTCCAGCCAAGTCTCTCCACTTCTGAGCGTAATCTTTGAAACCTTCACCTGCATCCATGGACATACTCTGGAGTTGAGTACGAGTGGGAGCAAGGTCGACATTGTACTGATATTGTCTGTAAAAAGCAGCAGCAAGGTCTTCCAGTTTCGGACATTAGCTCCTTCCAATTGGTAAAACCATTCAAGCTGAGTCCCTGACAGACTATCTTGAAAGAAATGCACCCACAAATTTCTATCAGCAGTGTGGGGTTGGATTTTCCTTACATACGAGCGGAGATGAAGTTTTGGACAGGATACTCCGTCGTACTTGGAAAAAACTGGAGCTTTGAACTTATGAGGGATCACCACTCCCGATACTAATCCCAGTTCTCCGAAATCCGAACCAGGGATCTTTTGAATCTCCATGGCACTCAACCAGTCTTCTAGCTGCTTGTACCTATCCTCGGCAGGAGGATATTGCTCATCATCAAAATCAGTATCATTATCAGAGACTACAGGACTAGAGCCCTTTTCTTCTTCTTGGTTCTCCCCGTCCTTGGACAAAGAGACCAGATCAGCTTCCTGTTGCAACCTATTCCCAAACCTTTTGCCCATACTCAGAAGAACCACCTTCTTCTTCTCCTTCAGAATGAGAGTCTTCAAATCTTCTTGCCCTTTAGCCAAGCTCAAGAACATCTCTTGGAATTGGGCATTCTGTGCCTGAAGATCCTTGATGGCTTGATCAGAAGACATTTCAGAAGACATTTCTGCTGAAATAAACAGCGAAGGAGATGAGAAACCTGTAATGGTACCTGTAATGATATACATGATAATGGGATGCGTATGTAATGATTTCAAAGACTTTGGGTATGTAATGATTTCAAAGACTTTGGGAGATTTAAATTTGCAAACCAAAAATTAAACAAACTTTATTAAAATAACTTGTAAAAGGTTTAACAATGCCTTTGAGGTGTTACAAAGAAGTAAATGAAAAACAAAATCTAAAACTAGAAAAGAAAAAATAAAAAATCCCATAGACGCTTCCCCTTTGTGTTGACATAGTCATTGAACACTTTTTATTTCTCGAGCTGCCTGGTGAGCTTCAAAATCTTCCTTTCTTGCTCATGGTACTTCTCCCGGTAAGTATCCCTTTCCTCTTTCAGCTGAATCCAAGACCTCTTCAATGCCCCAAGATCAGTAGGCATATAAGGATAAAGAACCGTGTAAGGAACGCCTTCTTTATTAGTGGGCTCCACAATCACTGTCAATACGGCTTCATAAGGCAACCCAAGCTTCTGGGCACGAGCTCAGACCCATTGTAGGTAAGGCTTCATAGGAAGGGAAGTCCTTGGTCCCAACTCTTGAGGGTCTGATCTGTTCACCATGCCCCAAGCTCGTATAAACCTCCGACGATGCTCCTTAACGTCTTCCTTGTAGTCAAAGGCAATATCCTCAAGAAGTAGCTCATGTGAACCGTCTCTCCGAGCACGACCAAATTGTCGCAAAGCTAAACAAGGATTGTAGGTTATACCCCGCCTGATTCCAAGCAAAGGGACATTAGGGTATCCCCTACAACGATCAATAACATCAGTGACTTCCATAGCCCGGGAACACCAAAGAATATTTTTATGGGCAAGTGACATTATTCTGTAGGACCAACCCAAACCTTCTTCGTTCTTCAACACAGACTTAGGGAGGTGCAAAATAAACCACCTCGACAGAAATGGCATACAACACATAAGAGTCCCTCTTCTACGCACAGTACGAGTGTAGAGGGCATGCAAGATATCACCTAGTAGAGTAGGCACAGGATTGCGAGAAAGGAAAATCTTGACAGCATGCACATCTACAAAGGAATCCGGATTCGGGAAGAGAACCAAATCATAGATAAGGAGAGCCAAGATGTATTCAAAAGCCTGAAAGTCCAAATCATCCTAGAATAGCTGAGCCTGATCTATCAGAAACTTGGCTAAGAAACCTTCAACCCCGCTTCGTGTCTCCCAATTGGATACTACATCAGCTCGTTTCAGATGCAGAGCTGAGGCAATGTCCTCTGGTCTAGGAGTCTCTTTCATACCTGTGAAGGGCATCTTCTCAAGGATGGATATGCCCAATAAGTGAGAAAACTCTTCCAAAGTGGGAACCAGCTGGTAATCTGGAAAGGTAAAGCAATGATGCACAAGATCGAAGAACTGGAAAAGCACACTCATCATCTGCTCATCAAACTTTGAAGTAACCAGGCAAAGAAGCTGACCATGTCTCTTGATGAACCTAGAAGTCTCAGAAACTCTTGAGGCTATCTCTTTGAGTTGAGCATGTATTCGCACAAAGTTAACTCGGATGGTGTTTCTGCGCATGGAAGAAATAATCTGCAAAACAGAACAAAGATAAATCCCCTCGGTCTTTGAAATGGTTAGTATAATGAAGTACGCATGCTATGTTATGATGCATAATGTCATGATAAAAACAACAAGTATAGCAGATAACAGGCATGGTAAAGGCACACAAGTCATACAAAATCCCTTAAGTTTAAGGCTTGCATGGAGTCAAAGGTATTACCCTCTTGAAGTTCAGTTGGTTTCAACCTGTCCCAGCAAAATTAACCGGGTTCTAGAGGTTCTCAATATCACTGACCATCCTCCATCGGTCATGGTTTCAGCTCACGCAATATTTTCTTGTGGCTGAAACTATCTCAAGAGTATGGTCTCAATGAGTGTAACATTGAGTATCAACCAGTTCTCAGCTTTATACCGAGGCCAGCTATCTCACTACTATCTAATGGCCAAGTTGGTCGATTAAAGGTTCTAAGGTCAGTTGATGCTGAACGACACACATAGCAGCCCTGTACTCTCCTCGTTTCTCCACAAGGAATACCGGTACCAACCAATGTGCCACATCAATGTAGCTACTGCTTCAACTGTATCGGTCTACGCCGTACAGTTCCCTTACAGTTTATTACTACTTACCTAAAAGGTGACCCCAGATCCGGGTTAGGATCTATAGTAACTCCCAAACAACCCTTAAAAGTAAAGCAACCAAGACAAACAAGAGAAGCAAATATGATGAACTAGATCCTAAGGTATACCCCACTTATTAACTCCCCAGCAGAGTCGCCAGTTCTGTGATACGGTGGCAGAACCGACTGTTTTGGAAAATGCTGGTTTGCGTTTTTTTGCGTTTTATATTCACAAAATGTTGCGGTAAGCAAGAGTCGCCACCGACTTTTATTTTATCCAACTGGAAAGGAAAAAAGCACAGAAAAATTCCTTTTTCGAGATTTTGAGTACGGGGTTAGATTATAGAAAGGGAAGGTGTTAGCACCCTTTCCATCCATGGTTTTCCATGGGCTCTTAGGTACTAGCTCATATTTTAAAAATTGCTTGTGTGTGTTTGTTTTGAAAAGTTTATTTTACTTCGTTTTAACCCTTTCTTCTGTCTTCAAGAGTGTTACGAAGTGTTTTTGAAAACTTTGTTTGAAAAGTGTTTAGTGTGAAAAAGTTTGATTTTTGAGAAAGTACCTACTAGCATCTACCTACTCGAAAAAAGATTGTTTATGTTCTTATTTTCTTTAGACAGCGCTATCCTACTATTGAGAAATAGGTAGCACCGTTATTGGAGTTGCAAGGGTCAATTCGAAAGGGACGTACGATCACTAAAGCAATGTTAGGACGTCTTAGTGATAACCCTAATGTCTTAAGATCATATTCGAGGCAACATTTCCTAGGTAACATTTCCGAACGAGACTTTTGATCTTTGTTAGACAAGAGGGAAACCACTAAGACACCCTATACTTAATGACCGTTTACCGAAGGCAACCGAAGTGAGAGTATACCCTAGGAGTGCGCATGTGCGAGTGATTTGATTTCAGTTATTATCTTTCCACATTAGGGTTTGCTAGCTGTTGTACCCCAAAATTTGCCCTCCCATTTTTCATAGAAGACACAACCCTAGGGTTTCTCGGATATTCAAGTTGGCTCAGAAGTCGACCGGACAGATTCTCTTCTATGGCAGTAAACCAACAATTAGGGTTTCTTGCAATTCTCAAAAGAAAATGAGTTTTCAAAGATCCAATTGGCTTTCACAGGTCTTCATGCTTCCTCAAGGTTGTATTTATGATTTCTTCAAGCTATAAGATTTTGAGACGATTTTGTCTGTTCATGGTCAGATGTGATGTCGCTCACGGGTTTATCTTCAAAGAATCGGAAGAAATTTGAGTTTAGAAAACTTTTAAATTATCAAAACATCGCAAGGCATTTGGGTGATTTTGAATTTTCTTAAAACACAGTTTACTGAAAGGATAATGTTTGTTCTCAGAGCATGATTTGTTTGGGACAAGAGATGGAAGTTAAGATTGTCATTTAGGACACTCATGATTGTGGGATCCAGGTAGACCAGATGATTTGCGTCCTTAAAAAATTTGTTTGGTTAGGAAATGGAATATACAGTGCGTGTTTGTTTGAAATGCAGTTACAAAGTTATTGGGATTACTTGGAATTTAAGTTACCAGACTGGAGCATTTTATTTCAAATATCTTGATTGGGAATTTCAAAAAATAATTAGGATGCGAAGAGAAATTACAAGTTGTTGTTGATAAAGGATTTCAAGTTATAAAATAACACCAGAATACTTCATGTAACAACTCAAGATTTTCTCCAATTTCAAACATTGTTACAAAACAATTTATTCTTTTAAATACTTTATGTTTTACAACTTATTGTATTTAAAGATGAATTGGTACAACTATTGGATACAATACAAGAATGATCTTTCTAAGTTACAAAGAAAATCCAAATGAATGTTTGGCCTAGGAGAATTAATCTATGCCTAAGTTTGTTTGAAGATTGAAGTCGTATCAAATTCCTTTGCTTATCTCCAAGAATTCCATGCTTGCCACAGATTTCTTGCGTTCTTTGCTTTGTCATCTCCAATTTTGCTCACATGAAAACAAGAAAAAGAAAACATGATTAGTACAAAATTATATGGGCATGAACAAGAAATTTTTCCAAAAGGCATTCATCATTAAGGTTTGCAATGTGGAATCAGAATGCCATTTTATTTTCATCACCACCTATTTCCCCTAGTTGCAAATCACAAGAAGGTTACCCTTCTTGGTTCACAAAAAGAAAGAAGAAAAGAAATTCGCAAGCAAACTGCCCAAACAAAATGCTACAAACTGTGCAAAAAAAAAGCTACAAACTGTCCAAACAAAATGCATTACAAACTGTCCAAACAGCCGCGCAAGCTAAACCAAACAAACAGCAGCGCAAGCTAAACCAAACAAACAGTAGCGTAAACTAAACAACAAACAACATCACAACTGGACAAATAATAACAACATCAACAAAAGTTAAAGCAGGCAACAATGCAGCAGTATGACAAATAGCTAATGTGCTAAGTCAAACAAAAACACTTGCTCAAGAAATCATCATTTTCCAACTACAAACCTTTCAGAATTAGAAAAAAAGGCAAAAGAGCAAATGGCCTTTTTATTGTCATTGAGAGAGAAGAGAGGAAAGAAGTCACCTAGGCTATTGGAATTTCCCAAATGCACATTCTGCAAAAGCTCTATTGTAAAAGGAAGAGTTGCTGCAAACCCAAGAATCATCAAAACTGCTAAAAAACAAAACCAAGCAAGAGCTGCTGCAAACCCAAGAATCATCAAAACTGCTAAAAAACAAAACCTGCTGTAAGCAAGACCTGTCGTGGAGACCAAAGGCCAAGAGGCCATAACAATTTGAAGAGTCAATATAACAGAAGCAGGGAAATTTAAAAAGAGAAACAAGTCTCAAACTGAAAAGAGAGTTAACAAGTTTCAAACGCAAAAACCTGTCAACCATCCAAGAAAAATCTCAAACACAAAACCATCAGTAAGCCTCAAACAACCCATCACTGAACCAAGCTTCAAACTCACAAAACCAAAAACAAAGCCTCAAAAATCAAAAACCTGCAATAAGCTTCACAAACTCAAAACCAGAAACATCATCAAATCAAAAACCTGTTAACCTCAAAACTCCCAAAAACCTGAACCTAGCATCAAACAAAAACTAGTTAACAAAACACAGCAGCCAAGCTTCACCACACAAAAACTTATTAAACCTCAAAACTCCCAAAAACCTGAACCAAGCATCAAACAAAAACCAGTTAACAAAACACAGCAGTCAAGCTTCACCACACAAAAACCTGTTAAACCTCAAAACTCCCAAAAACCTGAACCAAGCATCAAACAAAAACCAGTTAACAAAACACAGCAGCCAAGCTTCACCACACAAAAACCTGTTAAACCTCAAAACTCCCAAAAACCTGAACCAAGCATAAAAAAAACCAGATAACAAAACACAGTAGCAAGCTTCCAAGCCTTAAAAAAACAACAAAAGCCTCAAAACTCAAAACCTGTGTAACAAAAGTCTCAAATTCGAAAAACCAGAAAAAAGCATCAAAACTCAAACACAGTAACAAAGCCTCATCAAATAATAACCAGCATCACCATCATTCAAAGAAAACAGAAGAATTTACCAACGAGCTAGAAAAAGCCACACCCTCATCCTCATCTCTTCCCCTCGCGCAACTTCTGCCGCCACTGAACACAGTCCTCGTTCTCGCCTCTCCCTTCCTATTTCGCAAGAGGAAAATTGTAAAGCTCCAACAGGTATGAATGCTTCCCCCCAAAATCTTCCATAAGCACATATTTCCTGCATTTAAAAGAGCAATTTCTTAGTTAACAGAAAACACAAAGATATGAAACGATCAACAAAAAATCCTTAGGCTTTAAAAATGACATAAATCTTACCTTTTTTTCAAAAAAATCATAGAACTTGTTTAGGGAGGCGAGAGGGTTGTGTTCCGGCAACAGAGAGTTTTAGGGAGGTTAAGATTGAACCAGTCTCGGGTCTTTTGGGGTTTGATTATGAATTCAGAAATTAGGGTTTCAAAATTGTGAATTGCGGTGAGGCAAAGAGACGGCATGTTACTGGAAAGAGTGATTTGTTCGCGAATTGAGACAGGGATGGGTTAGTCAGTAAGGATAGAAGGCTTAAGGGAGGAGATGAACAAAGATGAACAAAGATGAACGAAGATGAGCTAGCGGCACCGTATGAGTGACAAAAGTTCCAAACCCTAATTTTTATTTATTATCTCTTAATTGTTGGGATAAGTTTGGTTTAAGAAATTGGGTTTTGTCTTGCTAGCATGAGTTTGGATAGCCCAGCGAAATCCCTTTAATCCCATTTTCGTTTTGATGGCCAGACCCCCATTTGGCTTGTTTTTGTTACAGCAAGATAAACAAATCTTTCCCTTTGGGCCTCCACCCCAAATCCCCCTTAAGCCCACTAGTTTATTTTCTTTTTTTTCTGTTATACAAAAAAAAAACTAATAAAACTTAAAATATATTTTTATTAATTTGATTTAGGCTTTGTAAATAATTTTTATCATTTTCTTTCTTTAATAAATTTTGTTTTAGATTTAATTGACTTAATAAAACACCAAAAAATAATAATTTAGTTTGTTTTTCCTTCTTTAGATTTTACTTAAATTAATAAAATACAAAAATAAAGAATATAATTTAATCAATTATTTTATTTTCTAGAATAGGTTTTACTTTTCTCTTTTGAAGTAAATACTTAACATTTCATTTCCATATTTTGTTGATTTTATTTTCATGGATTATCACAGCTTTAATTAAATCGCACAAAATTCGATTTGGTTGTATTGCTTGTTATTCGGACCTTTTCTATCACATTTGATTCATCACCATTTGTAAAAAATTGTACCCCCATTCCCGAATACTTTGTAATAGTGTAGAATTTAAATTCCCGCAATTTACTGTTTTCCTTATACTGTATAGTAATTAGGCGTGTATGGCAAGATTCAAAAATCAATCGCTAGATGACCTAATCAAAGAATAAAATAACTTGAAACCAACACACTTTTTCACACGCGCACCTCTAGGGTAACCTTGCTCGTTGCCTCGGAAATACAATCATGTCCCTCGAATATGAGACGCTTTAGCAATGACCCTTCGATAAAAAAAGATCGTAGTCCCTCGATGACCCTCGACGTTTCCTTCGATTAAAACGATCTCGTCCCTTACAAAAATTGCTAAAGCGTCTCATAAGTTGCTTTCGATGATTGTAAAATTGACCCGCGCCTGTCCCTTCACATCCAACGGTGGGGATTCTTACCAAATCAATGGTAAGATAACACCATTAAAAGGAGGAAGAAAAGAACAATTTGAGACCTTTCGAGTAGATAGATTCGCTCTTAGTTACTCGCTTGCTCACGATAAAAACATTTTACACCTACACTTTCATTTCAAAACATTTTCAAAAAGACAAAACATTTTGTATATGTGATACGGTGGGAGAACTGACTTGAGGTTTTGCATTTTTGTTCGCACTTGTGCGGTTTAGAAAGAGTCGCCACCAACTTTTTATTTTATCCAAAAGGAAAGGTCAAAAAGCACAGGAAAGACCTTTGAGATGTTTTCTTGGGTTAGGGGGGTAGATTATGAAAAGGGAAGGTGCTAGCACCCTTTTCATCCATGGTTTTCCATGGGCTCTTAGTTACTTGTTTAGATCACTTGCTTTTGCTTTTCAATTGTTTGAAATGGTGCTTTTGTGTGTTGTTTTGAAAATGTTTTGAAAAGAGGCCTTGTCTAGGCAACCTTTGTAACAATTCTTGTTTGAATGTTTTATAAAGGTGTTTGTCTTTTGAAAAGATGTTTCAATGTTTGAAATTTTGTTTTGGGAAATGTTTTGAAATTGTGTTATGATGTGTTTTTGAAAATAGCAAGGATGTTTGCAAGTTTTGATCAAGTAACTAGGAGCATCAACCCTATCTACTCAAAGATCTTTCCTATACATTTTTAACCCTTTCACATTATTGTTTTACCATTGTAATTGGTAAATAACCTTGTGTTTGGATGTTAAATGGGACGGGCGCGGGTCATCGTATACAATCATTGAAATCAACTTGTGAGACGCTCTAGCAATTTTTGTAAGGGACGAGATCGTTTTATTGAAGGCAACATCGAGGGTCATCGAGGGACTACGATCTTTGTTTATCGAAGGGTCATTTTCTAGAGTGTCTCATATTCGAGGGACATGATTGCATTTCTGAGGCAACAAGCGAGGTTACCCTAGAGGTGCACATATGAGAAGTGTATTGATTTCAAGTTATTTATTCTTGGATTAGGTCATCTAGCGATTGATTTTTGAATCTTGCCATACATGCCTAATTACTACACAGTATATCAAAAGTAATAAATTGCGGGAATTAAAAGTCTAAGCTATTACAAAAGTATCCGGGAATGGGGGTACAATTATTACAAATGGGGATGAATCTCATAACAAATAGCAATGTCCAAATATTACAACCAAATCGAATTGTTGTGCGATTCAATATGAAGCTATGACAATTTGCGAAAATAAAATCGATAAAGCATGAAATGCAATGTATTTACTTGAAAAAAGAGAAATAAAATCTATTCTACAAAAGAAAGGTTAAAATTAAAAAAAGATCTTTATTATTACTCTTTTGTATTTTTTTAATAATTTTGAAAGAAACGTTTAAAGAAAGAAAATTAACTAAACTAATTCTTTATTTTTGTACTTTTATTAATCAATTAAAAAAGGTTTAAAGAAAGCAAACTAATTAAATTAAATTTTTTGATGTTTTTATTATTAGTAACAAATTAATAAAGATAAAAGAAATGATAAAAAGAAATAATCTCAAGACTTAAATTAAACTAAAGAAAATGTTTTCTTTTTTTTGTTTTAAAAAAAATTATAATTAGTAAATTTATAAGAAAATAAAGCAAAAAATGGGCTTTAAAGAAAATTGTGAGGTAGGCCCAAAGGTAAGGAACAAAGCCAGAAATGGGGGGTGCGAGCCAGCAATTGTGTGTATGGGCTTTGCAATGGAAGCCCAATGCTTAAGTTTTTTTTTCAATTGTTTGATTAGGGTAAAACGAAACAATTAGGGTTTGTGGGTTTGTGTTTACAGCGGCGTCGCTTCTCCTTCGTTCTCCCTTCATCTCTTTCTCACTCAACGCCTCTACTTGTTTTTGAGGCGTACTTTCTGATCTTCCTCTCGCTTCACATCGCCGGAGCGCCTCTCCTCTCTTCCCAACCACGCTCAAATAATCTCTCTCAAGAAAAAGGAAAGTGATGTTCTGATGTATTTAAGTGTTGAACAATTTATGTTTTCTTTTGTTAATCTTGTTCACGCTTTGCTTGTTAATCTATTGTATTACGTTTTGAGATGCCCAAAGTGTTATGAGGGAGATAAAGCTATACCTATTTAGGGCTTTTCTGGAATGGAAGGGGATGGTGAGGCTTGAGAGAGGTGACGGTGCTCCTTGGCAGCCGGAAATGGGAGGGAAGAAATGATGATGGACACGAGAGCTTCTGGTAATCTTTTCTTTGTTCCTTGAACTTGAATGATGATGATGCTTCTGAATTCGTTATTTATCTCCTCTCTCTTGAACTTGAATGATGATGCTTCACTTCTGACTTTGTTGTTTCTTTCCTCTCTCTTGAACTTGAATGATGATGGTAATGCTTTTCTTCTGACTTTGTTGGATAATGGTTTGTTGTTTCTGAAACTTTGTTTCGTTGTTGGTTAATGATGGTTTCTGAAACTCCTGTCTATATGTTTAGACTATATGCTAGCTTGAGGATGATTGTTGGTTTTGTTGATGTTGAACTGAGTTGGAATTATATGTTTTGGAAGCTTGAGAACTGGTTTTGATGATGGTTCTGTCAGTTTACAAGTTTTTGTTGTTTGGGGATATTTGACAGTTTGGCCAAATGTTCTGAATTTTGTTGTAGTTACAGTTGTAGGTTTAACAGGTTTCACAGTTTGGAAAAAGGTTTGTTGTTGTTGAACTTGCTATGCAGGTTTGAAATGTTGATGTTTGTTGTTGAACTGAGTTGAATCTTTATGAATGTTTTGTGGCTTTGACAGTTAACGGGTTGGGAGATTTGTTGTTTTGGCCCTGTTTGAAATGGTTATGCAGTTTTGTTATTGTTGGATATTGGCCCCTGAAACTGTTATGAAGGTTTTGTGTATTGGTTCTGTTGGTTCATAGGTTTTGGAGGTTTTGGGAGCTGGAACTTGCTATGCAGGTTTTGTGTATGTGAACTTGCTATGCAGGTTTTGTGTAGCTCAGTTTTGACAGTTTTGTTAGACTTCTGCTAACAGGTTGGGAGCTTTTGTGGTTTTACAAGCTTTGTGAATGTTTTGCAGCTTGAGGGACTTTTGAAAAGATTTGTAAGTTTTTTTGAATGTTTTTACCAAATGTTCTCCTTGCTCTCTTACAGTCTGCCTACTGTTATATCCTTTTCTCTTTGACAGCCTGTGGGCAGCATGGCCAATTTGTAACTTTCCCACAATTTAGGTGATATCTCTCCTCTCTCTCCTCTCTCAATGATAAAAGCAATTTGCTTTTTAACCTTTTTCTGAAAAGTTTGCCACAATTTGGAAAGTGATTAAAAGTTATAGAAAACAAGCCCCTTGCTTGTTATTTGGTTTACCATACTGCTTTGTACTTTTTGCCTGCTGTTTGTACTTGTCCTAGCTGTTGCTGCATTGTTTAGTTTGCTTGACATTTACTGCTTGCATTTTGTTGCAGTCTGGTTTGCTTGTTTGTGCTGCATCCAGTTTACCATGCTGCTCAATTGTACTTGTCTTGTACTTATCTTGTTTAGTTTGTAATGCTTGGCCTTGTTTAGTTCAGTTTGGCGCCTTGTTTAGTTCAGTTTGGCGCCTTGTTTAGTTTTCCAAGACAACTTGCTGCATTGTTTGGAATATGTTTCCATTTGGACCATTTGCTTTGCATTCTTATTTTTCTTTTTGTGAACCAAGAAGAGCAATCTTCTTGTGATTTGCAAAGAGAAAAATAAAAACATGATGAAATGAAAATAGACCCTCTGATTCCAAACGGAAAACTTTAATGATGAACATTTTTCTTTCTTTTTTTTTGAAATTCTTATTTATGTTCAATTAAACTGTACTAATTTTTTCTGTCTTTCTTTCATGTGAGCGCAAGTTGGATGGTGACAAATCAGAGGAAGCAGGAAACTTTGTGGCGAGCATGGGAGCAATGGAAGCTTAGGCTTAGATTTGTAACTTAGAGATATTTTCAATCAGTTGTAATAATTTATTTTTCGAGTACTATAAGTTGTAAAACCTAAATCATTTGAATAATAAATTATTTTTGTAACAACATCTGAAATAAATAAATAAAGTCTTTATGAGATAATCTGAATCCAAAATAATCCATTACCATCAGTAACTTGTAATTCTTTCTTTGCATCTTCACTAATCCTTTAAGATTCCCTGATCAAAATAATTGAACTGCATTCCAATAATTCCAATCCAGATAACTTAAACTCCAAGTAATCCAAAAACTCTGTAATCTTGTAACCTTGCAACAGTATTCCAAACAAAATATGCATTGTGTATTCCAATAAACAAGCAAACGTTTATTCCCTGAATGAGCAAATGTTTTGAAAAGACGCAATTTAACTGGTTAACCTGGATCAAACAAACACTGCCTTTTTAGTAAATTTGAGAGAGCATGAGAATATGTGACAACCCATTGACTTTCTGAGAATTTAGTTTCTTCTGAGAAATGCGAGAAAAACCCTAATTCCTGATTTACTGCCATAGGAGAAAATCAGTCTGATTGATTCCTGAGCTAATCTTGAATACCTGAGAAAACCCTAGGGTTGTGATTTCTTGTGAAAAATGGGAGGGCAAATTTTGGGGTACAACAGCTGCCCCTGTTCAATCTTCTTGAACATGAAGAGTTAGATCGGAGAGTTTATCATTCGTGACTCAAAGGTAAAAGATGATTGGACACTAGAGTGCCCATAAATTTGCACTCGTTAAAGCATAGTTGAGGGAATGGGCTTAAAGATGCCATTTGGAGATGTGACAAAATCTTGTCGGAGATGGGCTTAAAGATGCCATCCAAGAATGTTTGGTGAATTGTATGTTATAGGTGAAAGAATGAGTATTAGAAAGGTATCCGTGTATGGAACGTCTCTGAGCTGTTTTCTGAAATTGAATCTGAACAAGCGATAGATTAGCATCCATGTCTGGAGCATCCGTAAGCTGTTTTCATGATCCTTGAATTTGAACAAGCGATAGATTAGCATCCATGTCTGGAGCATCCGTAAACTGTTTTCATGAGCTGAATCTGAACAAGCGATAGATTAACATCCATGTCTGGAGCATCCGTAAACTGTTTTCAGATTATATACTGGTAGCTTGTTAATCTTATCCTGAAAAGGGTAAAATATTAGCTGAAACACAAAGTTATGTTGCATGTAATGTATGATTCAATATATGTGTTTTATCAATGTTTATGATGTATGATTGTAATGTATGCGCATGTAAGCTGATTAGCTGTCTTGCTGAGGAAAATAAATCCTTGATAGCTGGAGATAATAAAATCTTTGATTGCTGTCGGGGGAAATAAATCCTTGACCACTGCTGGAGATTCAAAATCTTTGGTTGCTGAGGATGAGAAATCCTTGCTGACTGCTGCTGGGGATAGAAAAATCCTTGGCAACTCGCGGGAAATATCAAAACTTTGACAATCACTGTGGGGATGTGAGAATCCTTCACGACTTTCCTGCTTGGGGAATCTGAGAATTTTGATGACTATGGTTGGAGATTTCACAAAGGGAATCCTTACTCGGCTGGGGAATAGGAAAACTCTGGCGATATTTACCGGGGATCAATCAAAAGGGAAACCTTGATCTGCTGGAGAATAAGGAAGGCTCTGATGGCTCCTGCGGGGAATTAGGAATGACAATCTTTGATCTGCTAGGGGATTAAAAATTCTGACAAATTCATGCTGAGAGTAAAGAAGGCTCTTGGCAACTTCACCGGGGAACCAAGAATAAGAATATTCATTTTGTTGGGGAGTAAAAACTCTGTGGGGAATAACTATACTGTTGGGGAGTAGCTATCCTGCTGGAGAGTAAGCTCAGGACTCTAGGGAAAAGCTTATTCCTGTTTGGGAGAAGTTCAGGAGTTTAGGTTGTATGCCACTTTAAGAATGAGAATCTTTATTCTGTCGAGAATATCAGGAACTCGGGTTGTATGCCACTTTGAGAATGAGAATCTTTATTCTGTCGAGAATATCAGGAACTCGGGTGTATGCTAATCTTCTGGGGTGTCAAGAATGAGAATCTTCATTCTGTTAAGGGTATCAGGAGCTTGGGTGTATTCCAATCTACTGGGGAAGCAAGAATGAGAATCTTCATTTAGGCGTTTGGGTCAGGAGGTTGGGTGTATACCAATCTACTGGGGAAGCAAGAATGAGAATCTTCATTCAGGCGCTTAGGTCAGGAGGTTGGGTGTATGCCAATCTACTGGGGAAGCAAGAATGAGAATCTTCATTCAGGCGTTTGGGTCAGGAGGTTGGGTGTATGCCAATATACTGGGGAAGCAAGAATGAGAATCTTCATTCAGGCGTTTGGGTCAGGAGGTTGGGTGTATGCCAATCTACTGGGGAAGCAAGAATGAGAATCTTCATTCAGGCGTTTGGGTCAGGAGGTTGGGTGTATGCCAATCTACTGGGGAAGCAAGAATGAGAATCTTCATTCAGGCGTTTGGGTCAGGAGGTTGGGTGTATGCCAATCTACTAGGGAAGCAAGAATGAGGATCTTCATTCAGGAGTTTAGGTCAGGAGGTTGGGTGTATGCCAATCTACTGGGAAGCAAGAATGAGAATCTTCATTTAGGCGTTTGGGTCAGAAGGTTGGGTGTATGCCAATCTACTGGGGAAGCAAGAATGAGAATCTTCATTCAGGCGTTTGGTTCAGGAGGTTGGGTGTATGCCAATCTACTGGGGAAGCAAGAATGAGAATCTTCATTCAGGCGTTTGGGTCAGGAGGTTGGGTGTATGCCAATCTACTGGGGAAGCAAGAATAAGAATCTTCATTCAGGCGTTTGGGTCAGGAGGTTGGGTGTATGCCAATCTACTGGGGAAGCAAGAATGAGAATCTTCATTCAGGCGTTTGGGTCAGGAGGTTGGGTGTATGCCAATCTACTGGGGAAGCAAGAATGAGGATCTTCATTCAGGAGTTTAGGTCAGGAGGTTGGGTGTATGCCAATCTACTGGGGAAGCAAGAATGAGAATCTTCATTTAGGCGTTTGGGTCAGAAGGTTGGGTGTATTCCAATCTACTGGGGAAGCAAGAATGAGAATCTTCATTCAGGCGTTTGGGTCAGGAGGTTGGGTGTATGCCAATCTACTGGGGAAGCAAGAATGAGAATCTTCATTCAGGCGTTTGGGTCAGGAGGTTGGGTGTATACCAATCTACTGGGGAAGCAAGAATGAGAATCTTCATTCAGGCGTTTGGGTCAGGAGGTTGGGTGTATGCCAATCTTTTAAGGAATTATCCTTGGTTGGGGATAAAACAAAAGTTAACTGTTATCTGGTTGATTTCCAGGCTTTAAGATAACTTGCTGGGGAATTTGGAGAAACCAGATGATTTCCGCTGTGGGTTGATAGTTTCAGCTCCGCTGGGGATTGGTAGTTGGTAGTCTCATCTCCTCTGGGGATCTTAATGACATGCTGATTTGATGGTGTATGGAAATGGGTTTAAAGATACCATTCAAAGGTGATTGTTGATGGAAACTTTGAACTGGATTTATGACAGCAAAATCTGGAAGTGAATCAGAATAAACCCTTGAGATATTTATCTGAAACAACAAAATCTGGAATATCTTCAACTGGAATAAGAATCAGGGAGATCCTAGTGTCGATCTGACTGAGCCAGAGAAGGTCTTGAATTAACTTTGACTGGATAAGAATCAGAAAAATCTTAGAATCGATTTAACTGAGCCAAACGAAAGTCTTGGGGTATCTTCAACTGATGTCGGGGAAAATAAGTCCTGGATTGCTGTTGAAGGGGAAAGTTAAATGAACTACTATCTGGTCGCAGTCGAGGCTTCATAGCTTGAATTTTGTGAAAATTTGACTGCATCTTTCCTGACAGGTAAAGGTTAGTTGCATGACATATATCAAACAAAGATGTTCTCAAAATAAATGAGATTGCGTTGAATTATGTCCTGATGTACGGATGTGTAATGTTCTCAAGACGACCTCTCGTTGGGGAAAATGAATCCTGAACTGGTGATGGAGAAAAGAGTTGAATTTTTTGTTTCCGATAGTGAAAAATCTGGCGAGTTTAATGGGAAAAATCTCATGAATTCTTGGTTGACTTAGCTGGGAAGAAGTTATCAAAGATTGAAACTCTGGCTGGGAGCCATATTATGAGAAGGATTTTGGAGAGATTTATCACTGCCCCAAGTAGCGAGTGTTTATGGCTTTACCAGGAAATGTTTGACTGTATGCAACCCTTTATTGGGGTTAACGTTCAATTCCCCAAGTGACGGTGACAGAGGCTTGCTCCAGGCTACTCTGCACTTTGAGAGATTTCTTGAAATCTTGACTGGACTTCTCCAGGTTAACTGGACTTTGAGAGATTTCTTGAAATCTTGATTGGACTGCCCCGGGTTTATTGGACAATGCCATGTTATGTCCCCTGTGTTGATATGAGATTTTTGCAATGGAAGTGTCATCCCACTTGAAGTGATTTTGTTCACTGAGAGAGATTTCGTTCATCGGATATTCACTGTGTGAAATTCTTTGTTGTCAAACAAATATCCATATGCAAACAACGATATTCAAATAATGCAAAGTTTATGCTTGTCTTGAAATTTTGAAAAATGCATTTTTTAGCAGAAAACTTTTTATAAGAAAAATTCAACTCAAGATTTAGAGCAAAGCCTTACAGGAGTCAGGATACCTTTTGTAACAGTATGCTTTCGAACTAACCCATGCTTCAATTAGGACTTTTGAAGGGTTTTAACGTGGCTTGGTTCACGGTTTAAGAAACAAAGGATAAAGGCTCAAAGTATATTTTACCCACCCGTTCTTCGTGATGTTCTTCAGTCCTAAACTCAGTTAATCGTGCGTTTGAACTCCAAATGAGTCTGGAATGACATTTTGGTGATGGTTCACATAAGTTGAATTTGTTGGAAGACAGTCACTTTTGCAACATTATTCATGTTGTTGAGGATTTGTAGTGACCTCGTTCTCTTTTTTTTATTATCCCTAATTTTTGCCTGACTGTTCCTATTTCGAGATTACAGTCAGCGGGATGCCCCAGCTTTCGTAAGTCTCCTTTGTGGGTTTTGACTCAGTGGACTTTTCTTTTTGAGAGATAATGACTTCCTATAAGATAAGGAACCATCACTGTATTTTGATTCCAAAGGAAAATTTTTGATGTCATTCGTCATATTACGAAATGAGAGTTTGCGGCTAAACGTGCACTTGAATTAACTGAGAGACTACCCTGCCCCGGGTTCGATTAAAGGTTTCAACAGGAAAACTTCTACTTCTTTGGCTCGAAGGGGTTGACTAGGGATTATCTTCCTTATAACTCCAGTGTTTAGGATTTGAAAGAAACGCCTGTACATCATCAACAAGGTCTGTCCAAAAGCATACTGTATGAGATTATGGCATTGTTTTCGTCATCCTCCCTCTAAAGGTTTGTAACTTTTAGCAAGAGTTGAATGTCATAAAGAAAGTAGAAAGCATAGTTTAAGTATAGTGAAAACGAATGGATGAATTCAAGACAAACATATGCAATGCATTAATGAAACAAATTTTCACATTAATAGATAATTGTTTGAATAACAAAAGAAATTACAACTTGAAAATTCAAATGAAACAAAAGCCTCTTTGTCTGAACTTGTCACTTTAGGTGGAGAGCCTTCAGCGGAAGATCTTCATCTGGACATCTTGTGTGAACTCCAGAACTCCTCTGTCAATCAAGTCTTGGGTCTTATTCTTCAAAGCCCAACAATCATTTGTATCATGCCCAGGACTATTGGAGTGGTATGCACATAATGCATTGGGATAATAGCTAGGAGCAGAGGTATTGGGATTCCGAAGAGGATCCCTTAATACAGTCAGCTTGACCTCCAACAAGCGTTGCAGTACTTGAGATAATGGTATGTTAATCTCAGTGAAGCGCCTTCCAGATGTATTTTGCTTACGCCAATTACCCTGTTGATGTTGGTGAGGTTGTTGTTGGGCTTGTGACCCTGAAGCAAATTGGGGAGGATTTCCCTCGACTTCTTGTCTCAAAGGAGGCTGAATGATGACTTGATCTTCAACCTTAGTTATTTTCCCCATTTGGTTACGTTCGCCTAGATGAAGCTTGTTGATGAGGACCTTTAGCTCCTCTTGTCCTTGAGCTAGGTTTTGAATAAGAGCCATCTGGCCCACCAGTTGTCCCATCATCTGAATTTTCATTGTTGCCATCTCAATATGTAGCCCTTCCAACTGATCATTCCTGATGCCCCCTGGATTCCCTAGGACCATGCCCCTTGTGAGGAGAGCTTTCACTTCTTCCTGCCCCTTGGACAGTTTCAAGAACATCTCTTGAAGTTGAGCGTTTTGAGCCTGGATGTCTTTGATAGTCTTCTCTAGAGCCATCTCTACTGAAATAAACAGTAGGAAGATAAGGAGACCTGAAAGTGAGAAACCTATCATGATACGATGCATGATATGTGGATGCATGTTTTCAAGGATCTCGCGGGGTAAAAAATGTTAGAAATTGAACATATTTCAACATCTTGGACTGGAGAGCTTTGTATTGGTGGACATTGTGATACGGTGGGAGAACTGACTTGAGGTTTTGCGTTTGTTTTCACAAATGTTTCGGTTGAGCAAGAGTCGCCGCCGAATTTTTATTTTATCCTAAGGAAAGGTTAAAAAGCACAGCAAAAACCTTTGAGATGTTTTCTTGGGTTCGGGGAGTAGATTATAGAAAGGGAAGGTATTAGCATCCTTTCTATCCATGGTTATCCATGGGCTCTTAGTTACTTGCTTAGATCACCTTGCCTTGATTTTCAATTGTTGGAAATGGTGCTTTGTGTGTGGGGGTTTGAAAATGCTTTGAAAAGAGGCTAATGTGGTGGCAACCTTTGTAATGATCCATGTTGGGATGTATACAAAGGTGTATATCTTTTGAAAAGTTTTCAATGTTTTTTGAAAGTTGTTTTGAAAGTGTGTTGTGATGTGTGGTTTTGAAAAATAGGCAAGTGTTTTTGTTTTGCAAGTTGGCAAGTAACTAAGAGTTTTGTTTACCCCTAAATTTCTCAAAGATCTTTCCTATGTTTTAACCCTTTTAACAATTTTGTTCCACCATTGTATTTGGTGGACAATCTTGTGTTAGGATGTGAACGGGACGGGCGCGGGTCATCGTTTAGACCATGGTTGCAATGGTGTCAAGTGTCTTTGGCAACTTTTTCCTTTGAGGGACTTGATCATTTTTAGGCAACTTTCAAAAGCGTCATCGAGGGACTATGATCATTTGATTTGTTTTTTGTTTTTGCCAAAGACACCTAACATGCAACATGGCCCATTATTGAAGACAACAAGGTGGAGTAACCCTAAGGGTGCAAGTGTGATTGGTGTTGTCCATTTTCATGCTTTGTTTATCTTTGAATTAGGTCAAGCTATTTGTTTGGTTGATTTTTGCATACAAACCCTAAGTCTATCATGGCATTTTTACAAAGCTTTAAAGTGCGGAATTTAAAGATCCTATATTATTACAACACAAATTATGGGATGGGGGGTACAAATGTTCAAATGGGGGTGTTTTAGCAAGAAATTAAAACCTAAGCTACTACAATTCAAATGGAATTTACAAGGTATTTAATTGCACAATAATTAAATAAAATACAATAAATATGCAAGATGCAAAAAATGATTTTTATATGTATGTAAAACTATTTTTTTTATGTGTCAAATAAACAAAAATAAAAAGGATTAATTTTTGGATATTTTTATGTTTTTAGGGCAAACCCTAATTTACTAAATAAAAATGTATTAATTATTTATTATATACAACATTTATTAATTATGTACAAAAAATAAATAAAAAGGAAATATATTGTAACAAAGTGATTTTTGAGGTTAAATATTAATAAAAATAAAAATGTATTATTTTTTGTATTTTTATCCTAAATATTCTAATAAATATATAAGTATTTATATTATTTACTAAATATATTAAATATGTACAAAAATAAAAATATTTATTATTTTACAAAAAAAGTATATTTTTTTATAAAATGTTTTCAAAAGATAAAATAAAATGAAATCAGAAAATAAATGTATTTGTATTATTTCTAGTATTTTAAATAAAAGTATTTATATATTTATTTACATATACAAATGTAAACAAAAGCAAATAAATTCAAAATAAATGCAAAAATGTATGGAAAAATATTTTTTATATTTTTTATGTTTTGTCAAAAAATAACAAGTCAGAATAAAAAAGAAAAAGTCAAAAAATGATAAAAATAAACACAATGGACCAAGGGGGTGTATGTGAAATAAGGTGGTGCAAAAAGGAAAACAAAACTCAGGCCCAGCCCAAGTCTATCTTCTTCAACCTCCAGCCAGTTTGTCTAAAAAACGTGCGTTTTTCATACTGATTCAAACATCCTGATTCTTGGACTTTCAAGCAAAACTCATAACACCAAAAATGTAGAGCATCAAGAGACGAATCCAGACATATAAAGAACTTGACTTAACTCTAAGAAATGAAAGAGAATTTCTTCATCCCTAATTCCTGACCTAAGTTTTTTCCAATGTTCAGGTTCCAAATTCTCTCAGTACACACAACATAAATGCAAAGTAATTATATGTGTAGCTTCAGGGCCATGAGTAGAGCATTTTTCATTCATAAACCTAAGGCTAACTCTTCCTAGATTGAGAGATAGAAGTCCAAAGTTTTACCTGTTTCAGCTTGATACGTGTATGACAATGGAGGTACTTTCAAGGTAATGTGAGGACTTGTACAACTTGCTTGAACTTCAGGGATGCTTCTCCAACCTTTAGCTTGCTTTGAAACTAAATGAGTCGAGCTATAGAAGTCAACCTGCAAAACAGAAAAAGTGAAAATGGTGAAGTTGGTTAGAGGTGTTACAGTCTGTAGCTAGGGCTTGGGATAGTTTCAATGGATGGTAGGGAGTGTGTATGAACCAGCTTTGGCCAAAACGCACGAGCAAACTGAGTTGTGCAACTCAATCTGCAGGGATGCCCTGTTTTGTGCACCAAAATGGTGTTTTAATGTTTAGGGAGGTATTGAAGGTAGTTGGCTCGTGTTTCAGGTCAGTTGAGGAGTATGGAATGTGTTCACAATGTTTGATTAGGCTTGTGTTGACAGGAATGTAATGTTGTGTTTCAAAATGCAAGTTTCTTCTAATGTAAGCAAAGTTTGTCAACTTGGTTTCTAGGCTACCACAGGCCCCTCCAGTATGCTGCACCTTTTAGTCTTGATCAGTGGGATTGGTTCCTGAACTTGTGCCTCAAAGATCTGCATTGTACCTCATAGATTGTAAACTTGACATAAAGTGCCACTTTACAAGAATGGATAATGTGCTTTTTCCATTTATGGCTTAATTCTTCATGTAATGACCAAATGAGCAATATAATGCAAGAACACAATGGATTGGCATTTAATTATTGAGTGCAAATGATATTAGAGGCCTGTAATGTAGCTTGCACATGCTGATTTCAAAAATGCACAAGTTATGAACATGTACATGGCTTATGAACAAAGTGACTTTTGCCCATATTGACAAATTCGATTCTCCCTAACCACAAGGGTGTTTGAGAAGTTCTTGGACATTTTGGAAAGCTTGGAATGTGTACTTCAATCCGTATTTGTAATGAAAGTTGAGATTCCAAGTGGAAGCATGTGAAAAGTGGCCATGAAATTAGGCAAAAATCCTGCCTAAAATAGGTCAAAAAATTTCTAAGTTAAGAATGTTTTGCACCCTTGTTCCAAAAATCATAACTTGAGATACAAGCTTCTTTTGAGGAAACTTTGTGAATCAAAGTTGTAGATTTTGCAATGGATTACAACTTTCATGTTTTGAGTTTTGTTTGAATCCAAATGTATCTTGATGAAAAGATGGGACAAAGTTAGGAAAAAATTAGGGATTTTCATAACTTAGAAAAATTCTAAGTTATGAAAATTCTTCATTTCAAACCCTAATTTGTGATTTTTGATTTCTTGATGAACAAGTTTCATAATTTGACATGTTTTGATGAAAAATGAATCTTGACACTTGATTTTGACCAAAAAGTCAAAGTTTGACTTTTCAGTATACAGTTAAATTTGGCTCAGTTGACTGGAAAATTCATCTGTCAATCTTGTGCATTTTGGGATCTTTTGAACTTGTTGAACATGTCAAGACAATGCCATTGGGTCCTTGAGTCCATATGTGAGCTTGGTTTGCCATTGGTTAGGCCAAACAGTCAAAAATTGCCTTTGTGCAGTCAAAACCCTAAAAATGACCATTTTGCCCTTTTGGTGATCTGATCAAGTTTCTTGTGGAGTTGTGATCCAAACATGATCAAATGGTCCATATGAGTTCATAATGTAGACGTGGGTCAAAAATCATGAGGTTTGACTGTCAATTGACCACAGTTGACTTTTTCCCCAATACAGCTAATTTCTAGGTCAACTGTCCAATTGACTGGGCAAAGATTGGAATCAAGGCTTGAAACTTGGTATGGATAAACTTGTGAGTCCAACATGAAGCATGAAAGTCATTTTGGGCCTTTTAGGTCAAAACGTCTTTGTGCAAACTCAAACCCTAATTTGGGTCAACAGTGCAAGGAGGAGTCTTGAGCAGAGTAAACCCTAACTGGATCTTGAGCTCCAAGGGTCTTGTGATGAGAAAATGTTGAGGAAATGGGAGGGCAAATTTTGGGGTACAACAGTTACCCCTGTTCAATCTTCTTAGACCTGAAGAGTTAGATTGGCAAGTTTGCCTTTCGCGACTCGAGGGTAAAAGGAGATTGGACACTAGAGTGCCCTGAAATTTGCACTCGCATAATGGAGTATCAACAATGTGATGGCGGGAATGGGCTTATAGATGCCATTTGGAGAGATGGTGGATAGGAGGATGGGCTTATAGATGCCATCTGGAGACGTGACAGAACCTTGTCGGGAATGGGCTTATAGATGCCATTTGGAAGTGTTGATCGCGTAAGAGAATCCTTAGCGAGAACTTGTGTACTCTGAGAAAGGAAGATGGTTTCCTGGCCTGTTACAGGTGTTGATCTTCAGTCTCTTCATGCAGATATGCCCTGGCTAGGTACAGGTATCGAATCTACAGTCAAACATTCACAGATATGCCCTGGCTAGATACAGGAATCGAATCTGGAATTGGTCGTCTACAGATATGCCCTGGCTAGATACATGAATCGAATCTAGAATTTGCAAAAGGTTGGTAGAGATAGCTTTCCTGGCTGGATACAGGTGTAAACCTCTGACCTGAGAATGAAAGATAATTTCCTGGCCTGTTACAGGGGTTGATCTTTAAACTCTTCATGCAGATATGCCCTGGCTAGATACAGGTATCGAATCTACAATCAATCGCTCACCGATATGCCCTGGCTAGATACAGGTATCGAATCTGGAATTGCGATAGTTGATAGAGATAGCTTTCTTGGCTGGATACAGGTGTAAACCTCTGCCCTGAGAATGAAAGATAATTTCCTGGCCTGTTACAGGGGTTGATCTTCAAAATCTTCATGCAGATATACCCTGGCTAGATACAGGTATCGAATCTACAATCAATCGCTCACAGATATGCCCTGGCTAGATACAGGTATCGAATCTGGAATTGCGATAGTTGATAGTAATCATCTTTGGATTGACCTTTTCCTGAAAAGGCAAAACATTAGTTCTATGCAATGTCATGATGTATGAAATGCATGAGGTCATGATGCTTAAAATGAGATAGTGTTGTATGCACTTTATCATGTATGTAAGCAGGATGTATGCAATGTGAGATGTCTATGAATGTATTTTCGTCTAGGAAAATAAATCCTTGACGAGTGCCGGGAACTTTGTTGAATCCTGGGCTGATGTTGAAGAGTAGAGTTCTTCGTTTCCGCTGGGGATAATGATTGCAAGAATAAACCGGTAGGAGAAAACGACTCCGTCGGGGAATAAACTTGTTGGAGAGATTACTCTGCGGGGAACTACTCTGTGGGAAAAGATACTTCGCTGAGGTTTTGATGAGAACTCCGCTGGGGATTCCACTGATAAGTTATGTTGGGGAACTTGATGAACTCCGTTGGGGATAGGAAGAACTTCGCCGAGGACGAACTTTCCGTGGTAATTAGCTGAGGATAACCCAGTTATACCCTGGTGGGAAATAACCTCTGAATAAAGTCAGGGAGATGCGTTCGTACTCTGCAGGGGACAAGCTTCCAGAATCTACTGGGGATAAGCTTCCAGAATCTACTGGGGAGATTGATTCAACTTTCCTGGGGAAACTTTTAAACTGTACTGGGGAAATGGCTCCACTGGGGTGTCTTGTATTCCGCCGGGGAACAATCTTATATTAAGACTGCCGGGGATGCTTGCTGAGGGGTGCCTATATTCCGCTGGGAAACGTTGAGATCTTCTGGGGATACCCAATTTCCTTATGGATGATAGTAGACTAACTCTGCTTGGGGAGAGTATTGCTGACTTGCTAGGGATACTGTGCCTTTTCAGGGCTGATAGGAAATCAACTCTACTTGAGGAGAGTATTGCTGAAATCTAGTCCTACTCTGTGGGGAGTTGAGGTAACTTGGTTACGTTCTTCAGTCGAACCTACCATGGCACCTTGGTGGACATAACAACTAGATTGCTTAGACAATTCTTTATTGCCCCTATTTCTGATGTCACTTGTAATTAGTACTTTGTTTCGCATGCAACTATTCATGATTAGCAATTAATGTCAAATGCATATATCAAAAATGAACATTGGACGTTCTTCGTAAAACAAAACAGAAAAAGGAAAAACAATGGATAATTTGTCTGAAAAATTGAACTTGTATTGATTTTGAAATTTGCCTGTAAATAGGCGTTTTTGTGTACAAGAGGCTGACGTCCTAGTAAGAGAACGCTGCCGAGAAACATGGAGTTTATACAATTTTGAAAAGGAAACAAAACAGCTATGTGAAAAATAATCCCACTGGGTTCCGACTCTGCTATCGCCTTTATGTCTTCAAGCGTCTCATCACTCTGCTGCTTAGTTGAAGATGAAGCTGATTGATTGAAGTCATCTGAGCCCGATAGTTAATGCCGAATTCTGGATGCAAGGTGATCCAACGAGACATAGTATTACGCTTTATCCCTGACTTTTGCCTGGACCTCCCTTTCGGGTTTTCAGTCCACCGGGATACCCATTTTTGCCCAAGCCGCCTTTTCAGGTTTTCGACTTGCCGGGTGTACACATTTTTCATTTCATCCCTCATTTTTGCCCGAACCCTTTTGGTTCGCCGGGAAGCCCTTATTTTTGCCTAGGTGTGTCAACCTAGCGGGTCCTTAATCATGCATAGTATCTTTTTACTATGTCTGCATTGGCGGGGTGAGGAAGGTCGTCACCATCCATGGTGGTTAGAATCATAGCTCCTCCTGAGAAGACATGTTTAACCACAAATGGCCCTTCGTACGTAGGGGTCCATTTTCCCCTGGGATCACTTTGAGGAAGAATGATGCGCTTGATTACCAGGTCTCCGACTTGATACTCTTGTCGTCTGAATTTCTTGTTAAATGCCCTGATCATCCGTTTTTGGTACGTCTGACCATGACAAATAGCAGTGAGTCTCTTTTTGTCAATTAGGTTTAATTGGTCAAGCCGAGTCTGGATCCAGTCATCTTCACTCAAACTGCATCCTTCATTATCCGGAGAGAGGGTATCTGGACTTCAATAGGCAAGACTGCCTCCATGCCATAGACCAAGGAAAAGGGAGTTGCCCCTGTTGACGTCCGTGCTGAGGTATGGTACCCATGAAGAGCAAACGGTAACATTTCGTGCCAATCTTTGTAGGTCACTGTCATCTTCTGCACAATCTTCTTAATATTCTTATTTGCCGCTTCGACAACCCCATTCATCTTCGGCTGGTAGGGAGAAGAGTTGTGGTGTTGTATCTTGAATTGCTCGCAGAGCTCAGTGATCATCTTGTTGTTAAGATTGGTACCATTATCCGTAATGATCCTCTCAGGTACACCGTATCGACAAATCAGGTTGTGCCGAATGAACCGTGCCACGACGCTCTTGGTTACCATAGCATAGGAAGCTGCTTCAACCCATTTTGTGAAGTAATCAATCGCTACCAAGATGAAGCGATGCCCGTTGGATGCCGTAGGTCTGATTTCGCCGATCATATCAATGCCCCACATTGCAAAAGGCCAAGGTGCTGTCAAGATGTTCAGAGGAACCGGAGGAATGTGCACCTTATCAGCATAGATCTGGCATTTATGACAAGTTCGAGAATGCTGATAACAGTCGGCTTCCATTGTGGACCAGAAATATCCTGCCCGAAGGATTTTCTTCGCCATGGTATGTCCACTGGAATATGTTCCGAAAGTACCTTCATGTAGCTCTGTCATGATCCTTTCTGCTTCAGTCTTATCCATACAACGCAGTAAGGTTGAATCATGGTTTCGTTTGTACAGAATGTCGTTGCTGAGGAAGAACTTTGCCGCAAACCTTCTCAAGAATTTCTTGTCATTAACAGATGCGCCTTCGGGGTATTCTTGAGCTTCAAGGTACCTCTTCACTTCATGATACCAGGGTTTTTCTGTTACCTCTTCAGCCTCAAGATCGCAGCAATGTGCAGGTTCATCTAACTTCCAGATAATGATTCGGGGAGCCTCGTTGTCCCATTTGACTTTGAACATAGAAGACATCGTAGCCAACGCGTCCTCTAACTGATTCTCCTCTCTTGGGAAATGTTCAAAGGTTATCTCCTCGAAGTGGGGAAGCAATGTCAGCACATACTCCTTGTAAGGAATAAGATTTGGGTGTTTCGTATCCCACTCGCCTTTGATCTGATTGATCACGAGAGCGGAATCTCTGAAGACACTCAGAAACTTGATCCTTAAGTCAATTGCAGCTTGAAGACCCATGATACATGCCTCATACTCCGCCATGTTGTTGGTGCAGTTGAAACATAACCGGGCAGTAAGTGGAGTATGAGCGCCTTTGGGGGATATGATCACAACGCCGATACCATTACCCAAAGCGTTCGAGGCTCCGTCAAAGTGAATAGACCATCGAGATCCTTCCTCAGGTCCTTCATCCGGTCCAGGTACTTCATAATCAGTCACTACCATGATATCCTCGTCTGGAAATTCAAAGTTCATCGACTGGTAATTGTCCACTGCCTAGTGTGCCAAATGGTCTGCCAATACACTTCCCTTGATTGCTTTTTGAGTTGTGTATTGGATGTCATATTCCGTCAAGATCATTTGCCATCTTGCTATTCTTCCAGACAGAGCAGGCTTTTCGAATATGTACTTGATTGGATCCATTTTTGAGATCAACAGAGTAGTGTGAGTCAACATATACTGTCTCAGCCGGCGAGCAGCCCATACCAAAGCGCAGCAAGTTTTCTCGAGCAGTGAGTACCGGGTCTCACAGTCGGTAAACTTTTTGCTAAGGTAATAAATGGCGTGTTCTTTTCGGCCAGACTCGTCATGCTGCCCCAGCACACACCCCATTGAGTTGTCAAGTACTGTCAAGTATAAGATTAGAGGTCTTCCTTCAACCGGTGGCATAAGAATGGGTGGTTCTTAGAGATACTCTTTGATCTTTTCGAAAGCGGCCTGACATTCATCATTCCAACGTACTACTTGATCTTTCTTCAGCAGCTTGAAGATTGGTTCACAGGTAGCTGTTAGATGTGAGATGAATCGAGCAATGTAATTCAACCATCCTAGAAAGCCTCTGACTTCTTTCTCTGTCTTGGGAGTTGGCATATCTTGTATGGCTTTCACTTTGGCAGGGTCCACTTGAATACCTTTGTCGCTTACAACGAAGCCTAGCAATTTTCCAGATCTCACACCAAAGGTGCACTTGTTTGGGTTCAACCTCAGCTTGTACAACTTCAGACGGTCAAACAGCTTCCGTAGATGGTCAAGGTGTTCCTCCTCAGTTTGGGACCTTGCAATCATATCATCGACAGACACTTCGATTTCATGATGGATCATGTCATGAAACAGAGCAACCATGGCACGTTGGTAGGTTGGCCCAGCATTTTTCAACCCAAAAGGCATGACCTTGTAGCAAAAGGTGCCCCACTGAGTAACAAAAGTGGTCTTCTCCATGTCTTCAGGAGCCATCTTGATCTGATTATAACTGGAGAAGCCGTCCATGAAGGAGAAAACTTTATGCTGAGTGGTGTTGTCAACCAAAACGTCGATATGAGGCAGAGGGAAATCATCCTTAGGGCTCACCCTGTTCAAATCCCTGTAATGAACACACATTCGGACCTTACCATCTTTCTTCGGCACTGGAACCACGTTGGCAACCCACTGAGGGTAAGAAGTCACTGCTAGAAACCCGACATCAAATTGTTTCATAACCTCAGCTTTGATTTTCTCGGACATTTCTAGACGCATACGGCGGACCTTCTGTTTAACCGGAGGGCAGTCTTCCTTGGTAGGTAGGTGATGAACCACAATGTCGGTATCCAACCCAGGCATGTCTTCGTAAGACCAGGCAAAGATTTCCACATAGTCATGCAGCATCTGAATCAATCGTTGCTTCATACTGAGCTCTAGATTGGCACCAATCTTGACTTCCTTTCTGTCTGTCTCAGTACCCAGATTTACCGTTTCCACTGGCTCTTCATGTGGCTGAATGGCCCTCTCTTCCTGGAGTAGCAGTCTTGCAAGTTCACCAGGCACTTCGCAATCATCTTCACCTTCGTCTTCGGCTAAGTTGATCGGATTTTCGAAGTCATAAATGCCAGTAGCAGAGTCGTTACCAGTGAGATCCAGAGTGGATTGGAACCTTAGGTGAGTGTGTGTAAATATAGCTATTTTGCAATATATAATAAAGAAAGAAAATGAGCGCAAGATTTTGAAATGCGACAAACGTCCAATGTTTTGATTAATGATATATGAAAATGACATACAAAAGCCCTCACAAATGAAGCCACGGTGCCCCGGGTAGGACACCGAGCCATAAAAGTTTCAACATATTGTTTGTTACAAATTGAAAACAAAAGAGTTCATTACTGAGCGACAAAAGTAATAGGTGTGAAGTCTTTCGCAGTCCAGTTTCTTGGTCCATTGTCAGTCGTTGGGTAGATCCAGCTGTCGAATTCAGATTCCTCCACGTCGTCTTCAATAGCATTCACTCCCGGGTTGGTGATGAACACAGGAGGTTTTCCAATCCTTGCCTTACGAACAGCCCTCTGAGACTCTGCAGTGAAGCCCAAACCAAACATGTCTGTCTTTGGAGTGAATTCAGGAAGTCGGCCCCAGTTTGCACACTCACCCTTCTCAATCACAGCCCGGGCATCCTTTAAGGAAGCCATCTTCAAAGGAGGGTCTTCAATCACAGTTTCAGCTGATGCCAGTGTCTGAGGCACCTCTTCAAAGTGTTGAAAGGGGGTTTCAATGAACTCCCCATCCATTTCTATGTACCGGAACGAGTTAAGGTGGCTGACCATATATTCTTCTTCCCCCTAAACTGTAACAATCTTTCCTCTGACTGGATACTTAAGCTTCTGATGTAGCATGGAGGTCACAGCTCCAGCCTTGTGGATCCATGGACGACCCAACATACAAGAATAGGATGGTCGGATATCCATCACATAGAACATAGAATCAAAGACCTGCGAACCAACCCTGATTGGAATGTCAACTTCACCATGTACCATCCTTTTCGAACCGTCAAAGGCTCGGACAACAATGCTACTAGGCTTGAGCTCCAAACCCTCACAATCCAACCTGTCTAAGGCCTTTTTGGGCAATACGTTCAATGAAGAACCGGTGTCTACCAACACATGGGCAAGAGTAGTGCCCCTGCATTCAATGGAGACATGCAGGGCGTCGTTATGGTTTTTTCCTTTGGCGGTCAGATTGGCGTCAGAGAAGCCCAAACCATTATCGGCAGTCAAGTTGGCCACACAATCAGTAAATTGATCAGCAGATGTTTCTTGTGGCACATGGGTCGTCTTCAGGAAGGAAATCAGGGCTTTGGCATGGGCCTCTGAACACAACAACAGTGATAGCATAGAAATCTTTGATGGGGTGTGTCCCAACTGCTCAACTACGTTGAAATCACTTTTCTTGATAATCTTGAGGATCTCTTCCATCTCTTGCTGGGAAGCTTCAACAGTGGTTGTCTTCGGCGCCTCCGTCAGGGCAGGCAAATCAGTAGCAATCCCTTTGCCCCGAGCGTCAGATGACTCGGCAGCAGGGGTAGAAACAAGAACTTGATTAGGAAGGGGAACATGCACACTTGCAAGTGTGATGATAAGAGGTTTCTGAATAGCTGGTGGCGCAATATCTGGCGAGATCAGCCTACCACTGCGAGTAATTTTGGCAGGCCCGGTGATGTTACTGACGCCGGTACTAGTATCAAACTCTTGTTTAACTCCAAGCACATAAACATCGGCCCCATAGTGCCATGGGACAGCTTTGTCGGATATATAGGGGAGAGGTCCCGGAACAGTGATGATGATAGGAGCAATCTTCTGAGTGGACATGATTTTGACAGGCTTCTTTGAAGGAGCCTTAGGAAGTTTGTTGACAATAGTGACAATAGAAACTTCTTCAACAGGGACAGCGGGAACAACAATTTTCTCGAACAAGATTTCTTTGCTATCCATCAGGCTTTAGATACCTGATTTCAGCAAAGGACAACCAACAGGTGAAACAGCACATAGATGGCAACCTTCACTACATCCCGGAAATAAACCGGCTAGCAACAGGTTCCTTTTGACAGTCATCAACGGAGTAACAATCTCTTCCACGGAGGCTACATACCGGTCTTCTTCCACAGCATTCACTCCATGCTGGGGCATGGGAGCAGTCACAACATTGGGTCTTTCGGGTGCCTCAAACTGTATTTCTTTAGCATCAATAAGGTCCTGAACCTTATTCCTCAGAGCCCAGCAATCGTCCGTAGTATGCCCCGGGCTATCAGAGTGATAAGCGCAGTGGGTGTTGGGGTTGTACTTTGGAGAAGCTGTGTTCACTACCTTCGGAGCTTCTTTGACAGTTACCAGATTGGTTGACAGTAGTTGCGGCAAAATCTGAGACAGGGTCATACTGAGCTGAGTGTACTGCCTTTTGGGTCTCTCACCCCTTTGTTGATTATACTGCTGAGGAGCAGCAGCAGGCTTTGAAATTACCAATACATTGACAGCTTGGCGGCGTTCCGGCTTAACTTATCTTCTGGGACCATAAACAGCACTGGCTTCCTTCTTGAAGGGCTTCTTTTCAGTACTCGTGGAGGCACCTTTCTGTATCTTCCCTGACTTGATACCAACTTCTATTCTCTCACCAGTCAAGATCAAATCTGTAAACCCAGCAGAAGAATTACCAACCAGATGGTTGAAGAATGGACCGAAAAGGGTCCCCAGGAACATGTCAACAAGTTCACGGTCAGTCAGCGGTGGTTGCACCCTACCAGCCAGGTCTCTCCACTTTTGTGCATACTCCTTGAATCCTTCGCCTGTCCCCAGTGACATACCCTGAAGTTGGGTACGCGTGGGAGCGAGGTCAGAATTATACTGATACTGTTTATAAAATGCGGTAGCCAAGTCCTCCCAGTTTCGGATACTGGCTCCATCCAGCTGATAGAACCACTCGAGTTGAGCCCCTGAAAGGCTATCCTAAAAGAAATGGATCCACAGGTTCTTGTCTGCAGTGTAAGGTTGGATCTTCCTTACATATGATCTGAGATGCATCTTCGGGCAGGACAACCCGTCATACCTTGCAAAAACTGGCACTTTGAACTTCAGGGGGATCACAATTCCAGCAACTAATCCCAAATCTTCGAAATCTAAGCCGAGAACTCTCTGCAGCTCCATAGCTGCCAACCTGTCTTCCAAACCTTTGTACTTATCATCGGCGGGCGGGTATTGTTGCTCAGAGTAGTCTTCGTCTTCTTCATCCTCTCCTTCTTCAGCTTCGGATTCGGAAGGTACCGCAACTGCATTCCCTTTACTGGTTCCCTCTTCAGAAGTAGGGGAAATTCAAGGACTCTTCTGGCTTCACCCTCAAACCTTCTTCCTAGGGTATCCACCCCGATTCTCTTCTTCTTCTTTTTCACCTGCTCTTTGTTCCCAAGCAGGGCCTTTAGATCATCCCGACCCTTAGCCAAGGTCATCAGGAGATGTTGAAACTGTGAGTTCTGAGACTGCAAGTCCTTGACCGTCTGTTCGAGATCCATCTTACTGAAATAAACAACAGAAAGATAAGGAAACATGGTGTGGAGACCTACTTATGCGTATGATGAATGATATGCTTATGTATGCAATGCATTCAAGGATTTAGCAAATTCAAAATTGTTGCAAACAAAAAGAACGCACGTCATATTAATAAGAAGAAATTTGTCAGTACATAAATGCCCCATGGGCCAAATTTTACAAAAAACTTCTCAAGGTAAAAAGACGTTGCGCATCCTTTTTGGTGCGATGTAGGTGTTGAGAGTCTCTTCCTCGTGGAGTCGGCGGGTAAGCTCCAAAACCTTCTTCTCACTGGCGTAGAAGATGGCTTCAAAAGTATTCCGTTCCTCCTTGAGTTGGATCCAACTCTTCTGCATCTCCTCCCACGATGTAGGCATGTCAGGATATAGGATGGTGCAGGGAACCTCTCCTTCCTTAACGGGCTCTTTAATCACAGGGAGAACATGAGGATAAGGCATCATTAGACTCTGGGCTCGGGTTCGTACCCACTTGAGATAAGGCTCAAGAGGGATGGAGTTCTTGTGCCCCAGTGTCTTGCTGTCTACCTTGTTAGGCATCCTCCAAGCTCTGATGAATCTTTGGCGAAGTCCTTGCGCATTGTTGTCGAAGTCAAAAACTAAGTCAGGAATCAACATGTCGTGAGGGCCATCCCTCCGTGCATATCCAAATTGTCTCAAAGCTATACAAGGGTTGTAGGTAATGCCTCCTCTAATGCCAAGTAATGGAACATTAGGGAACTCCCCACAACGATCGACGATGATGACATTTTCTCTGGACCGAGAACACCAATGTACATCAGAGTGAGTGAGGGTCATCAACCGTTGTGACCACCTTAAGCCTTGGTCATTCTTCAAAACAGATTGTGGAAGGTGCGAAATAAACCACCTTGCAAGGAGAGGAGTACAGCACATGAGAACACCCCTCTTTCTCATTGTTCGTGTGTAAAATGAGTGAAGAATGTCCCCAAGCAATGTTGGTATTGGATTTCTGGATAAGAAGATTTTGACGGTGTTGCCATCTATAAGCTGGTCAGGATTTGGGAACAGGACCAACCCATAAATGAGGAGTGCCACAATTTCTTCAAAGGCTTGTAGGTCCAATGAATTCCAACACTCTTGTGCCTTCTCAAACAAGAATTTTGCCAAGAAGCCTTTGACACCGCTTCTAGTTTCCCAATGCCCCTTGATGTCAGATGGTTGCAAGTGTAGTGCTTGAGCAACATCTTCAGGCTTTGGTTCTTTTTCCGTACCGTTGTAGGGTAGTTGATTAAGAATAGGAATTCTCAAGAGTTGAGAAAATTCCTCCAAAGTGGGCACCAATTGATAGTCAGGGAAAGTGAAACAGTGGTGAAGGGGGTCAAAGAACTGGAACAACACCTTTACCATGTCCTCTTCAATGTTGGTGTTGACTAGGCTGAGCAATCTACCATGTCTTTCACTGAAGGGAGAGCTTTCTGGAATCCTGGATGTGAGCTCCTTGAGTTGAGGAGGGATTCTCACAAGGTTGACTTGGATAGTTTTCCTGCGAAGAATTTCCATGACCTACAAAACAAGAGCAAAGATGAAGATCTAAACCCTTGAAATGGTTAGTGTATGCATATGATGCTTTATGATGTTCATGATGTATGCACAAACATATGTACAAGCAATTCACACCAAACCCTAGTTTCAGGCTTGCATGGGGTTTCATAGGTAAGTACCCTCTTGAGTGTAGTTGGCTTAAAAACCTGTCCTATAAATAGTAATCGGGTTCTAAGGAGCTCAATATCATTGGATTGTTTTCCATGTTCATTGTTTTGGTTTAGCCACTTAACTAGCGACCAAAATATTTCAAGAAAACAACCCTCAATGAGTGTAGTATCGAGTATCTACCAACTTTAGACTGCACCAAAGCCGGTCATCTCACTACCCCTAATGAAAGGCCAAGATGGTCAAGTAAGGTTCTAGGTCATTAGTGCTTAGTGACATCACTCAGCGGCCCCGTACTCTCCTTGATTGAACTCAATGGTTACCGGTACTCACAAATATGTCGCACTAATATAGCTATTGCTTCAACCATGTCGGTATACCCCGCACAGTTTCCACAACGTATTTCTATCTATGAATGTTTCCCCAAATCCGGGTGTAGGATTGCAAACCCAAACAAGAGAGCCAAGATGTAAAGCAATCAAAGCAAACAATTAGTCATTCAAGAGGGTGATCTAAGCCCTAAGGTTACTCCACTTTAAAATTTTCCCCAGCAGAGTCGCCAGTTCCGTGATACGGTGGGAGAACTGACTTGAGGTTTTGTGTTTGTTTTCGCAAATGTTTTGGTTGAGCAAGAGTCGCCACCGACTTTTTATTTTATCCTAAGGAAAGGTTAAAAAGCACAGCAAAAACCTTTGAGATGTTTTCTTGGGTTCGGGGAGTAGATTATAAAAAGGGAAGGTATTAGCACCCTTTCAATCCATGGTTATCCATGGGCTCTTAGTTACTTGCTTAGATCACCTTGCCTTGATTTTCAATTGTTTGAAATGGTGCTTTGTGTGTGGGGGTTTGAAAATGCTTTGAAAAGAGGCCAATGTGGTGGCAACCTTTGTAATGATCCATGTTGGGATGTATACAAAGGTGTATATCTTTTGAAAAGTTTTCAATGTTTTTTGAAAGTTGTTTTGAAAGTGTGTTGTGATGTGTGGTTTTGAAAAATAGGCAAGTGTTTTTGTTTTGCAAGTTGGCAAGTAACTAAGAGTTTTGTTTACTCCTAAATTTCTCAAAGATCTTTCCTATGTTTTAACCCTTTTAACAATTTTGTTCCACCATTGTATTTGGTGGACAATCTTGTGTTAGGATGTGAACGGGACGGGCCCGGGTCATCGTTTAGACCATGGTTGCAATGGTGCCAAGTGTCTTTGGCAACTTTTTCCTTTGAGGGACTTGATCATTTTTAGGCAACTTTCGAAAGCGTCATCGAGGGACTATGATCATTTGATTTGTTTTTTGTTTTTGCCAAAGACACCTAACATGCAACATGGCCCATTATTGAAGGCAACAAGGTAGAGTAACCCTAAGGGTGCAAGTGTGATTGGTGTTGTCCATTTTCATGCTTTGTTTATCTTTGAATTAGGTCAAGCTATTTGTTTGGTTGATTTTTGCATACAAACCCTAAGTCCATCATGGCATTTTTAGAAAGCTTTAAAGTGCGGAATTTAAAGATCCTAAATTATTACAACACAAATTATGGGATGGGGGGTACAAATGTTCAAATGGGGGTGTTTTAGCAAGAAATTAAAACCTAAGCTATTACAATCCAAATGGAATTTACAAGGTATTTAATTGCGCAATAATTAAATAAAATACAATAAATATGCAAGATGCAAAAAATGATTTTTATATGTATGTAAAAGTATTTTTTGTGTGTCAAATAAACAAAAATAAAAAGGATTAATTTTTGGATATTTTTATGTTTTTAGGGCAAACCCTAATTTACTAAATAAAAATGTATTAATTATTTATTATATACAACATTTATTAATTATGTACAAAAAATAAATAAAAAGGAAATATATTGTAACAAAGTGATTTTTGAGGTTAAATATTAATAAAAATAAAAATGTATTATTTTTTGTATTTTTATCCTAAATATTCTAATAAATATATAAGTATTTATATTATTTACTAAATATATTAAATATGTACAAAAATAAAAATATTTATTATTTTACAAAAAAAGTATATTTTTTTATAAAATGTTTTCAAAAGATAAAATAAAATGAAATCAGAAAATAAATGTATTTGTATTATTTCTAGTATTTTAAATAAAAGTATTTATATATTTATTTACATATACAAATGTAAACAAAAGCAAATAAATTCAAAATAAATGCAAAAATGTATGGAAAAATATTTTTTATATTTTTTATGTTTTGTCAAAAAATAACAAGTCAGAATAAAAAAGAAAAAGTCAAAAAATGATAAAAATAAACACAATGGGCCAAGGGGGTGTATTAGAAATAAAGTGGTGCAAAAAGGAAAACAAAACTCAGGCCCAACCCAAGTCTATCTTCTTCAACCTCCAGCCAGTTTGTCTCAAAAACGCGCGTTTTTCATACTGATTCAAACATCCTGATTCTTGGACTTTCAAGCAAAACTCATAACACCAAAAATGTAGAGCATCAAGAGACGAATCCAGACATATAAAGAACTTGACTTAACTCTAAGAAATGAAAGAGAATTTCTTCATCCCTAATTCCTGACCTAAGTTTTTTCTAATGTTCAGGTTCCAAATTCTCTCAGTACACACAACATAAATGCAAAGTAATTATATGTGTAGCTTCAGGGCCATGAGTAGAGCATTTTTCATTCATAAACCTAAGGCTAACTCTTCCTAGATTGAGAGATAGAAGTCCAAAGTTTTACGTGTTTCAGCTTGATACGTGTATGACAATGGAGGTACTTTCAAGGCAATGTGAGGACTTGTACAGCTTGCTTGAAGTTCAGGGATGCTTCTCCAACCTTTAGCTTGCTTTGAAACTAAATGAGTCGAGCTATAGAAGTCAACCTGCAAAACAGAAAAAGTGAAAATGGTGAAGTGGGTTAGAGGTGTTACAGTCTGTAGCTAGGGCTTGGGATAGTTTCAATGGATGGTAGGGAGTGTGTATGAACCAGCTTTGGCCAAAACGCACGAGCAAACTGAGTTGTGCAACTCAATCTGCAGGGATGCCCTGTTTTGTGCAGTAAAATGGTGTTTTGATGTTTAGGGAGGTATTGAAGGTAGTTGGCTCGTGTTTTAGGTCAGTTGAGGAGTATGGAATGTGTTCACAATGTTTGATTAGGCTTGTGTTGACAGGAATGTAATGTTGTGTTTCAAAATGCAAGTTTCTTCTAATGTAAGCAAAGTTTGTCAACTTGGTTTCTAGGCTACCACAGGCCCCTCCAGCATGCTGCACCTTTTAGTCTTGATTAGTGGGATTGGTTCCTGAACTTGTGCCTCAAAGATCTGCATTGTACCTCATAGATTGTAAACTTGACATAAAGTGCCACTTTACAAGAATGGATAATGCGCTTTTTCCATTTATGGCTTAATTCTTCATGTAATGACCAAATGAGCAATATAATGCAAGAACACAATGGATTGGCATTTAATTATTGAGTTCAAATGAGATTAGAGGCCTGTAATGTAGCTTGCACATGCTGATTTCAAAAATGCATAAGTTATGAACATGTACATGGCTTATGAACAAAGTGACTTTTGCCCATATTGACAAATTCGATTCTCCCTAACCACAAGGGTGTTTGAGAAGTTCTTGGACATTTTGGAAAGCTTGGAATGTGTACTTCAATCCATCTTTGTAATTAAAGTTGAGATTCCAAGTGGAAGCATGTGAAAAGTGGCCATGAAGTTAGGCAAAAATCCTGCCTAAAATAGGTCAAAAAAATTCTAAGTTAAGAATGTTTTGCACCCTTGTTCCAAAAATCATAACTTGAGATACAAGCTTCTTTTGAGGAAACTTTGTGAACCAAAGTTGTAGATTTTGCAATGGACTACAACTTTCATGTTTTGAGTTTTGTTTGAATCCAAATGTATCTTAATGAAAAGATGGGACAAAGTTAGGAAAAAATTAGGGATTTTCATAACTTAGAAAAATTCTAAGTTATGAAAATTCTTCATTTCAAACCCTAATTTGTGATTTTTGATTTCTTGATGAAAATTTTTCATAATTTGACATGTTTTGATGAAAAATTAATCTTGACACTTGATTTTGACCAAAAAGTCAAAGTTGGACTTTTCAGTATATAGTCAAATTTGGCTCAGTTGACTGGAAAATTCATCTGTCAATCTTGTGCATTTTGGGATCTTTTGAACTTGTTGAACATGTCAAGACAATTACATTGGGTCCTTGAGTCCATATGTGAGCTTGGTTTGCCATTGGTTAGGCCAAACATTCAAAAATTTCCTTTGTGCAGTCAAAACCCTAAAAATGACCATTTTGCCCTTTTGGTGATCTAATCAAATTTCTTGTGGAGTTGTGATCCAAACTTAATCAAATGGTCCATATGAGTTCATAATGTTGATGTGGGTCAAAAAGCATAGGGTTTGACTGTCAATTGACCACAGTTGACTTTTTCCCCAATACAGCTGATTTCTAGGTCAACTGTCCAATTGACTGGGCAAAGATTGGAATCAAGGCTTGAAACTTGGTATGGATAAACTTGTGAGTCCAACATGAAGCATGAAAGTCATTTTGGGCCTTTTAGGTCAAAACATCTTTGTGCAAACTCAAACCCTAATTTGGGTCAACAGTGCAAGGAGGAGTCTTGAGCAGAGTAAACCCTAACTGGATCTTGAGCTCCAAGGGTCTTGTGATGAGAAAATGTTGAGAAAATGGGAGGGAAAATTTTGGGGTACAACAGACGTCTTTCTACGAGAATCAAGCTCACCATGTCAAGTGGGTCATAGCCCTTGACTCAAGTTGTTATACTTGATTTTTGACGGCGTTTGTTTAGAGGAAAAATGAATCCTCTTGCCCTTTGGTAGACGCCTGGTTTAACGTTCCCCTGCATCAAAGACCCTCGAGATCCTTGAAATGGTTATTGAAAATGCTATGGTATGATGTTATGATGTTATGTACAGATATGCGAAGTAAGCAAGTTATATACAAACAGTCATATTCACACAAAGCAGACAAGTCCTTAAGTTTAGGCTTGCATGGAATTTGTAGGTAAGTACCCTCTTGAAGTTTAGTTGGCTCAACCTGTCCTAGAAATAGTAATCGGGTTCTAAGGAGCTCAATATCACTGGATGGTTTCCTTGTTCATTGTTTCAATTTAGCCTCTTACAGGCGACCAAAATATTCCAAGGAAATAACCCTCAATGAGTGTAGTATTGAGTATCAAGCAATTTCAGCTCTACACCGAAACCGGTCATCTCACTACGTCTTAATGGCCAAGTTGGTCAAGTAAGGTTCTAAGGTCAGTTGATGCTTCACGACACCACGCGGTGGCCCCGTACTCTCCTTGATTCAACTCAAGGGTTACCAGTACCAACCAAAGTGCCACATCAACGTAGCTACTGCTTCAACCATGTCAGTATACCCCACACAGCTCCCTCGCAGTTTATTGCTACTTACCTAAAAGGTGTCCCAAAATCCGGGTGTAGGATTTAAAATAAACCCAAACAAGGAACCAAAAATGTAAAGCATACAAATCAAACAAGATAAGCATGTAAAGGTGATCTAAAACCCTAAGGTAAACCCACATTTATAATATTCCCCAGCAGAGTCGCCAGTTCTGTGATACGGTGGGAGAACTGACTTGAGGTTTTGCGTTTGTGTTCGCACTTGTGCGGTTTAGCAAGAGTCGCCGCCAACTTTTTATTTTATCCAAAAGGAAAGGTAAAAAAGCACAGGAAATACCTTTGAGATGTTTTCTTGGGTTCGGGGGGTAGATTATGAAAAGGGAAGGTGCTAGCACCCTTTTCATCCATGGTTTTCCATGGGCTCTTAGTTACTTGTTTAGAACACTTGCTTTTGCTTTTCAATTGTTTGAAATGGTGCTTTTGTGTGTGGTTTTTAAAATGTTTTGAAAAGAGGCCTTGTCTAGGCAACCTTTGTAACAATTCTTGTTTGAATTTTTTACAAAGGTGTTTGTCTTTTGAAAAGATGTTTCAATGTTTGAAAGTTTGTTTTAGGAAATGTTTTGAAATTGTGTTGTGATGTGTTTTTGAAAATAGCAAGGATGTTTGCAAGTTTTGATCAAGTAACTAGGAGCATCTACCCTATCTACTCAAATATCTTTCCTATACATTTTTAACCCTTTCACATTGTTGTTTTACCATTGTATTTGGTAAACAACCTTGTGTTTGGATGTTAAACAGGACGGGCACGGGTCATCGTATACAATCATTGAAAGCAACTTGTGAGATGCTCTAGCAATTTTTGTAAGGGACGAGTCATTTTATCGAAGGTAATATCGAGGGTCATCGAGGGACTACTATCTTTGTTTATCGAAGGGTCATTTGCTAGAGTGTCTCATATTCGAGGGACATGATTGCATTTCCGAGGCAACAAGCGAGGTTACCCTAGAGGTGCGTATGTGAGAAGTGTATTGTATTCAAGTTATTTATTCTTGGATTAGGTCATCTAGCGATTGATTTTTGAATCTTGCCATACATGCCTAATTACTACACAGTATATCGAAAGCAATAAATTGCGGGAATTAAAAGTCTAAGCTATTACAAAAGTATCCGGGAATGGGGGTACAATTATTATAAATGGGGATGAATCTCATAACAAATAGCAATGTCCAAATATTACAACCAAATCGAATTGTTGTGCGATTCAATATGAAGCTATGACAATTTGCGAAAATAAAATCGATAAAGCATGAAATGCAATGTATTTACTTGAAAAAAGAGAAATAAAATCTATTCTACAAAAGAAAGGTTAAAATTAAAAAAGATCTTTATTATTACTCTTTTGTATTTTTTTAATAATTTTGAAAGAAATGTTTAAAGAAAGAAAATTAACTAAACTAATTCTTTATTTTTGTACTTTTATTAATCAATTAAAAAAGGTTTAAGGAAAGCAAACTAATTAAATTAATTTTTTTGATGTTTTTATTATTAGTAACAAATTAATAAAGATAAAAGAAATGATAAAAAGAAATAATCTCAAGACTTTAATTAAACTAAAGAAAATGTTTTCTTTTTTTTTTTGTTTTAAAAAAAAAATTATAATTAGTTAATTTATAAGAAAATAAAGCAAAAAATGGGCTTTAAAGAAAATTGTGAGGTAGGCCCAAAGGTAAGGAACAAAGCCAGAAATGGGGGGTGCGAGCCAGCAATTTTGTGTATGGGCTTTGCAATGGAAGCCCAATGCTTAAGTTTTTTTTTAATTGTTTGATTAGGGTAAAACGAAACAATTAGGGTTTGTGGGTTTGTGTTTACAGCGGCGCCGCTTCTCCTTCGTTCTCCCTTCATATGTTTCTCACTCAATGCCTCTACTCGTTTTTGAGACGTACTTTCTAATCTTCCTCTCGCTTCACGTCGCCGGAGCGCCTCTCCTCTCTTCCCAACCACGCTCAAATAATCTCTCTCGAGAAAAAGGAAGGTGATGTTCTGATGTATTTAAGTGTTGAACGATTTCTGTTTTCTTTTGTTAATCTTGTTCACGCTTTGCTTGTTAATCTGTTGTATTACGTTTTGAGATGCAGAAAGTGTTATGAGGGAGATAAAGTTATACCTGTTTAGGGCTTTTCTGGAATGGAAGGGGATGGTGAGGCTTGAGAGAGGTGACGATGCTCCTTGGCGGCCGGAAATGGGAGGGAAGAAATGATGATGGACACGAGAGCTTCTGGTAATTTTTTCTTTGTTCCTTGAACTTGAATGATGATGATGCTTCTGACTTCGTTATTTCTTTCCTCACTTGAACTTGAATGATGATGCTTCACTTCTGACTTTGTTGTTTCTTTCCTCTCTCTTGAACTTGAATGATGATGGTAATGTTTTTCTTCTGACTTTGTTGGATAATGGTTTATTGTTTCTGAAACTTTGTTTTGTTGTTGGTTAATGATGGTTTCTGAAACTCCTGTCTATATGTTTAGACTGTATGCTAGCTTGAGGATGATTGTTGGTTTTGTTAATGTTGAACTGAGTTGGAATTATATGTTTTGGAAGCTTGAGAACTGGTTTTGATGATGCTTCCGTCAGTTTACAAGTTTTTGTTGTTTGGGGATATTTGACAGTTTGGCCAAATGTTCTGAATTTTTTCGTAGTTACAGTTGTAGGTTTAACAGGTTTCACAGTTTGGAAAAAGGTTTGTTGTTGTTGAACTTGCTATGCAGGTTTGAAATGTTGCTGTTTGTTGTTGAAGTGAGTTGAATCTTTATGAATGTTTTGTGGCTTTGACAGTTAACAGGTTGGGAGATTTGTTGTTTTGGCCCTGTTTGAAACTGTTATGCAGTTTTGTTATTGTTGGATATTGGCCCCTGAAACTGTTATGCAGGTTTTGTGTATTGTTGTTGGTTCACAGGTTTTGGAGGTTTTGGGAGCTGGAACTTACTATGCAGGTTTTGTGTAGCTCAGTTTTGACAGTTTTGTTAGACTTCTGCTAACAGGTTGGGAGCTTTTGTGGTTTTACAAGCTTTGTGAATGTTTTGCAGCTTGAGGGACTTTTGAAAAGAGTTGCAAGTTTTTTTGAATGCTTTTACCAAATGTTCTCCTTGCTCTCTTACAGTCTGCCTACTGTTATATCCTTTTCTCTTTGACAGCCTGTGGGAAGCATGGCAATTTAGGTGATATCTCTCCTCTCTCTCCTCTCTCAATGATAAAATCAATTTGCTTTTTAACCTTTTTTCTGAAAAGTTTGCCACAATTTGGAAAATGATGAAAAGTTATAGAAAACAAGCCCCTTGTTATTTGGTTTACCATATGTTGTACCCCAAAATCTGCCCTCTCATGTGTCCCAAAGTCTTCCCCCTGCATGGTTGATCACAAACTCTTTCCTAAGGAAAAGGAAAATTTTTGAGTGGTGCTTTAAAGACATTTCGATTTTCATTCTGAAAGATCCTTCGATTGGTGTTCTGAAGGAGCCTTTCGATTGGCATTCTGGACAAGCGCTTCGATTTGCATTCTGAAAGATCCTTCGATTGTGTTCTGAAGGAGCCTTTCGATTGGCATTCTGGACAAGCACTTCGATTTGCATTCTGAAAAATCCTCCGATTGGTGTTCTGAAGGAGCCTTTCGATTGTCATTCTGGACAAGCCTTTCGATTGGCATTATAACAGTGTCCTTCGATTGGAATTCCAAAAAGGTCCATTCGAAGAAGCATTCAAAGGGTCCATTCGAAGAAGCTTTGGAAAGCATTCGAAGGAGGCCATCAGCCCATTCGAAAGGGAGCATTCGAAGGAGGCCATCATCTCATTCGAAAGGGAGCATTCGAAGGCCAGTTACATATCATTCAAAATTCAAAAAGGGATAGGATCCCATGTGTTTAGCCAACGTTACAAACTCTCATTCATGGCTTTCAAACACATAATTAACGTTACAAATTCTCATTCATGGATGTCAAACACATAATCAAGGTCATTTAAACCTTTGTCTTCCTGTCCCCTCCACCCCCTCTATATAAAGAAATCATAAATATTGCAAAAGGACACACACGAAAATATACTGAAAAATAGAGAACTTGGAGATACGCTGCCAAAAGTCATCAGCACTTCCAGGAAGCCATACCCAATCCTTGGACAAGCCAAAGCTGCCACCCATCGAACACTAGCACTCTCAGAACTACAGATCGAAGCACCTCTGTTTGGTAAAAAAGGATCTAATCTCAAACTCATTTTTTCATTTTGATTGCATATTCATATTATTACTACTGTTTGTGAATGATTTAATGTGATACATATAAGCTACAACACAGAGATGAGATTGTGCCATTGCTTGGGCACAATCTGAGTTTCTCCTTCGAATCCCAGGATAAAACAAACTGAGACCCAGATTCAGCAGGTGCGAATAAGGGGGAGATTCGAACCAGGGGGGTAAAATCCCCCCTGGACCTTTAACATCTATTTCGTTTTTGCAGGAAATATATTCTCAGGATCCTGTTCATAGTTTCGAAGCTCAGCAGCTTAGCTTCGAACTGGACCCAGGACATCCAGATCAAAGGATGATATATCCAGATCGAACACCCTTAGAGTGCAGCCCCTCATGCACCTTCGATCCAGCCTCTTCACTGGGTCGAAAGACAGCCTGCACCTCTTTCGACCCAGGCCTCTAGAACTATATTTTTTCTTATTTTGCTGCCTGGCCCATTTGTACTTTGTTTTGTTTATTTCTTTTAGTTTTTTTTTAATCAACATAAAAAATCATAAAAATAAATAACTTAGAATTAGGATTTAATTTAGTTAATTATTTTAACTTGTTTTCTCCAATTTTAAAATCAGTAGACTTAGGATTTATTTAAATTTAATCCTTTTCATAAACAAAAAATGCAAACAAATATTAAGTATGTTTTAGAGTTAATTTAAATCAGTTTTCTTTAATTAATTAAATCTGACTTAATTGAACATTAAGTATTTTCCCAAAAAATATAATAAAACAACAAAAAAGAGTTCTTATTCTTAGAATTGTTAAGATTCAAGCGCGTTTATTTTATTGTAACTGCTTATTATTCCCCCAATTTTGGACATGTAAATAATCCCCCTCCCCGAAGCCTTGTAATAGTGTAGGATTTACAATTCCCGCACTTTAAATTCCTGTATATATATTAACTACTTAGATGTATGCTAACTAGGATTGTATGACAAGATCTAAAAGCAAATGGTAGAACACCTAAAAATACAAAGATGATATAAACTGAAAATTGACACACTTGCACATGCCACTCTTAGGGTACACCTCACTTGGTTGCCTCAAATGTGGTCATTAAGTATAGGATGTTTTAGAGGTCGTCCTGTTGTCCCAAGATCATAAGTTGCCTCGAAACGGTTGCCTCGATAAAAATGATCTAAGACATTAGGATTACCACTAAAGCGTCCTAACGTTGCTTTAGTGACCACACGTCCCTAAAATCGAATTGACCCGAAAAACTCCAACGACGGTGCTACCTACTCCTCAATAGTGGGATAGCATTGTCTAAAGGACATTAGCACAATTTAATTCCTTTTTGAGTAGGTAGAGGTTCTTAAGTACTTGCTCCTTTAAAAAACAAAATAAAACTTTTCGCACTTACACTTTCTTCAAAAAACAAAACTCTTTTTCAAAACCCACAAACACAAAGAAAAGCAAACTTTTGAAAACATAGTGAGAAAGTACCTAAGAGCCCGTGGATAACCACGGATAGAAAGGGTGCTAACACCTTCCCTTTCTATAATCTACCTCCCGAACCCGAGAAACATCTCGAAAAGGAATTTTTCTGTGCTTTTGTCCTTTCCTTGTTGGATAAAATAAAAGACGGTGACGACTCTTGCTTACCGCGACACTTTGCGAAAACAAACGCAAACGCGAACCAACATTAAAAAACAGTCAGTTCTATTCCCACCGATCACAGAACTGGCGACTCTGCTGGGGATGATAATAAGTGAGGTGTACCTTAAGACTAGATCACTTGTGTTTTCATTTGTATTGCTTTATATGCTTTTAATTTTGTGGGCTTGTAACGGAGTTCTATAAATCCTTCACCCGGATTTGGGAAACATTCATAGATAGCAATATGTTGTGGAAACTGTGCGGGGTATACCAACACGGTTGAATCAATAGCTATATTAGTGCGACATATTTGTGAGTACCGGTAGCCTTTGAGTCAATCAAAGAGAATACGGGGCCGCTGAGTGATGTCACTAAGCACTAATGACCTAGAACCTTACTTGACCATCTTGGCCTTTTTAGGGGTAGTGAGATGACCGACTTTGGTGCAGTCCGAAGTTGGTAGATACTCGATACTACACTCATTGAGGATTGTTTTCTTGGAATATTTTGGTTGCCAGTTCAGTGGCTAAACCAAAACGATGAACATAGGAAACAATCCAATTATATTGAGCTCCTTAGAACCCGATTACTATTTATAGGACAGGTTTTAAGCCAATTAAACTCAAGAGGGTACTTACCTATGAAACCTCCTGCAAGCCTGAAACTAGGGTTTTTGTGTGACTTGCTTGTACATGTGTTTCTGCATACATCATAAAGCATCATATGCATCTGTTAACCATTTCAAGGGTTTAGATCTTCATCTTTGTTCTTGTTTTGCAGGATATGGAGTCTCTTCGCAGGAAAACAATTCAAGTCAACCTTGTAAGGGTCCTTCTTCAACTCAAAGAGCTTACATCCAGGATTCCCGAGAATTCTCTCTTCAGCAAAAGACATGGTAGACTCCTCAGCTTGGTCAACACCAACATTGAAGAAGACATGATGAAAGTTCTCTTCCAGTTCTTTGACCCCCTACACCACTGTTTCACATTCCCTGATTATCAATTGGTGCCTACTTTGGAGGAATTTTCTCAACTCCTGAGAATTCCTATTCTTAGTCAACTACCCTACAACGGTACGGAAAAGGAACCAAAACTTGAAGATGTTGCTCAAGTATTACGCTTACAACCATCCGACATCAAGGGGCATTGGGAAACCAAAAGTGGTATCAAGGGATTCTTGGCAAAGTTTCTGTTTGAGAAGGCACGAGAATGCTAGAATTCTCTTGATCTACAAGCCTTTGAAGAGATTGTGGCACTCCTTATCTATGGGTTGGTTTTGTTCCCAAATCCTGATCAACTTATAGATGTAAATGCTGTCAAGATTTTCATATCCAGGAATCCCATACCTACATTGTTTGGGGACATCCTCCACTCATTTTACACACGAACAATAAGGAAAATATGTGTTCTTATGTGCTGTACTCCTCTCCTAGCAAGGTGGTTTATTTCTCACCTTCCACAATCAGTTTTGAAGAATGAGCAGGGTTTAAGGTGGTCACAACGATTGATGACCCTCACACATTCTGATGTACATTGGTGTTCTCGGTCCAGAGAAAATGTCACCATCATTTATCGTTGTGGAGAATTTCCTAATGTTCCATTACTTGGAATTAGGGGAGGCATTACATACAACCCCTATCTAGCTTTGAGACAATTTGGATATGCTTGGAGGGATGGCCCTCATGACATGCTGATTCCTGACTTAGTTTTTGACTTCGACAATGATACGCAAGGACTTCGACAAAGGTTCATCAGAGCTTGGAGGATGCCTAATAAGGTGGATAGTAAGACACTGGGGAACAAGAATTCTATCCCCCTTGAGCCTTACCTCAAGTGGGTACGAACCCGCTCCCAGAATCTTATGATGCCATATCCTCACATTCTCCCCTTGGTCAAAGAGCCTGTTATGGAAGGAGAAGTTCCATACGTCATCCTACATCCTGACATGCCAACATCGTGGGAGGAAATGCAAAAGAGTTGGATCCAACTCAAGGAAGAGCGAAATACTTTTGAAGCTAGCTTCTATGCCAGTGAGAAGAAGGTTTTGGAACTTACCCGCTGACTTCACGAGGAGGAGACCCTCAACACTTACATCGCTCCAAAAAGGATGCGCAATGTCTTTTTACATTAAGAATTTTGTAATATTTCGCCCATGGGGAACTTATGTACTAACAAATTTCTTCTTAGTATGACGTGTGTTCTTTTTGTCTGCAACAAATTTGAATTTTTGAACCCTTGAATGCATTACATAAATAGCATACCATTCATCATATGCATAACAGGTACCCTTTTACAGGTCTCTTATCTTCTTCGCTGTTTATTTCAGCAATCATCATGTCTGCTGAACCTTCCACCGAGCAAGCTATCAAGGCCCTCCAGACCCAGAACGCCCAATTTCAGGAGTTGGTCATGAACCTAGCTAAGGGTCAGCAGGACCTGAAGACCCTGATTCTGAAAGAGAGGAAGAAGAAGAAGAAGAGGACCATCCTGTTCAACACCAGACGCAGGTTTGGAAACGGGCTGCAAAATGAAATTGATCTGGCCACCCCATCTGGAGAGAAAGACAGTCCACAAGAAAGGAGGGCTCCTAGCCCTGAAGTCTCCAAAAACGAGACGGACTATGATGAAGAACAATATCCTCCTACTGAGGATAAGTACAAACAGCTGGAGGACCGTTTGAACGCTATGGAAGTACAGAAGGTGCCCGGTATAGACTTCGGAGATTTGGGTTTATCATCTGGGGTGGTGATTCCCCATAAGTTCAAGGCACCTGCCTTTTCCAAGTATGACAGAGCTTCCTGTCCGAAGCTGCACCTCCGGTCATATGTGAGGAAGATCCAACCTTACACTACTGATAAGAAGTTATGGATCTATTTCTTTCAAGACAGTCTCTCAGGGACTCAGCTTGAGTGGTTCTATCAGTTGGACGGAGCCAGTATCCGCAGCTGGGAGGATTTGGCTGCTGCATTCTTTAGGCATTATCAGTATAATTCCGACCTTGCTCCTACGCGTACCGAACTCCAGGGTATGTCAATAGGGACGGGTGAAGGATTTAAAGAGTATGCTCAAAAATGGAGAGACCTTGCCGGAAGGGTGCAACCACCTTTGGCTGATCGTGAACTGGTTGATATGTTTCTGGGGACCCTGTCTGGTCCGTTCTTTAATCATCTGATTGAAAGCTCCTCAGCCGGATTTACAGACCTCATCTTAACTGGTGAGAGGATTGAAGCGGGTATTAAGGCTGGGAAGATACAGAAGGGTGCCTCATCGAGCACCGAGAAGAGACCGTTTAAGAAAGAGTCCAGTGATGTCTACAGTTCAAGAAGACAAAGCAGACCTGAACACCGCCAAGCTGTCAATGCAGTTGTTATCTCAAAACCTGCTGGTGCTCCTCAGCATCACAACCAACAAAGGGACGAGAGACCTCGAAGGCAGTTTACTCGTCTCAGCATGACTCTGTCTCAGATGTTGCCACAATTGCTGAAAACTAATCTGGTGATTCAAAGAGAAGCTCCAAAGAATCAAAATACTGCATCGCCGAAGTATAACCCTAACGCCCGCTGTGCTTATCACTCCGATAGCCCGGGGCATAATACAGATGATTGTTGGAGTCTGAAAAACAAGGTGCAAGACTTAATTGATGCAAAGGAGACTGAGTTTGAGGCGCCCGAGAGGCCTAATGTTGTGACTGCTCCAATGCCCAAACATGGAGTAAATGCTGTAGAGGAAGACTTGTTTGTAGTTTCTGTGGATGATGTTGTTACCCCTTTAATGACTATCAAGAAGAACCTGCTGCTAGCCGGTTTATTTCCGGGTTATGGTGAAGGTTGCCCTATGTGTTCTGCTTTACCTACTGGTTGCCCATCTCTGAAGTCAGGTATCCATAACCTGATTGATAGTAAAGAGATTCTTTTTGAGAAGACTGCTGTTCCACCCGTTCATTCTGAAGAAGTTTCTATCATTACCATTTTTGACAATTCTTCCAAGGCTCCCTCGAGGACGCCTGTTAGAATTACATCTGTTCCGAAGACCGCACCTATAATCATCACTGTTCCGGGGCCCATCCCCTATACATTTGACAAAGCTGTCCCTTGGCACTATGGGGCAGATGTTTATGTTCTTGGAATTAAGCAAGAGTTTGATGCTGATACCGGTGTCAGCAACATTACCGGGCCTGCTAAAGTCACCCACAGTGGTAGACTTTTCTCACCTGATATTGCTCCGCCAGTTGTCCGAAGACCTGTTGTCATTAAGCCTGCAAATGTACCTGCTACCCTTCCTGATCAAGTCCCTGTTCCTCCCCCTGTCGCCGAGTCTTCTGACGCTCGGGGCAAAGGGATCACCACTGATATGCCTACCCAGACGGAGGTGCCAAAGACAATCACTGTTGAAGCTTCCAAATAGGAGATGGAAGAGATTCTGAAGATTATTAAGAAGAGTGATTATAATGTAGTTGAGAAACTGGGGCAAAACCCATCCAAGATTTCTATGTTATCACTGCTGTTGTGTTCAGATGCCCATGCCAAGGCTCTGATTACCTTCCTGAAGACGGCCCACGTTCCACAAGAGACATCAGCTGATCAATTTACCGATTGTGTGGCCAATTTAACTGCTGATAATGGTTTGGGTTTCTCCGACGCTGATCTGACTACTAAAGGGAAGAACCATAATGATGCCCTGCATGTCTCCATTGAATGCAGGGGCAATACTCTTGCACATGTGTTGGTTGACACTGGTTCCTCGTTGAACGTCTTTCCCAAGAAAGCTCTAGACAGGCTGGATTGCGAAGGTTTGGAACTAAAGCCGAGTAACATTGTTGTCTGGGCCTTTGATGGGTCTAAGAGGATGGTGCATGGTGAGGTTGATATTCCAATCAAAGTTTGTTCTCAGGTATTCAACTCTACATTTTACGTGATGGACATTCGGCCGTCCTATTCTTGTTTGCTAGGTCGTCCATGGATCCACAAAGCTGGAGCCGTAACCTCAACGCTCCACCAGAAGTTGAAGTACCCGGTTAAAGGTAAGATTGTGACAGTTCAAGGGGAGGAGGAGTACATGGTCAGCCACCTCAACTCATTCTGGTACGTAGAGATGGATGGGGAGTTCATTGAGACCCCATTTCAGCACTTTGAAGAGGTCCCTCAGACACTAGCGTCAGCTGAGACTGTGATTGAAAATTCTCCTATGAAGATGGCTTCCTTAAAGGATGCCAGGGCTGTTATTGAGAAGGGTGAGTATGAAAACTGGGGCCGACTTCCTGATTTTACTCAGAAGACTAACAAGTTTGGTTTGGGTTTCACTGCAGAAGCTCAAAGGGCTGTTCGAAATGCAAGGATTGGAAGACCTCCTGTATTCATCAGCAACTCGGGAGTAAATGCCATCGAAGATGACGTAGAGGAGTCTGAATTTGACAGCTGGATCTATTCTACGGCCAACGGTGGACCAAACAACTAGACAGCAAAGGATTTCATCCCTATTACTTTTATTACTCAGTAATGAGCTTTTTGTTTCGAATTTGTAACACACAATGTTTTGAAACTTTATGGCCCGGTGTCTTACCCGGGGCACCGTGGCTTCATTTGTGAGGGCTTTTGTATGCCATTTTCATATATCATTAATAAAAGCATTGGACGTTTTTGCATTTCAAATTTTGCGCTCCTTGTCTTTCTTTATTATATATTGCAAAATAGCTATTTTACACACACTCACATATACAGGTCCCAATCCACTCTGGATCTCACTGGTAACGACTCTGCTACTGCCAGTTATGACTTTGAAAATCCGATCAACTTAGCCAAAGACGAAGGTGAAGATGATTGCGAAGTGCCTGTTGAGCTTGCAAGACTGCTACTTCAGGAAGAGAGGGCCATTCAGCCACATGAAGAGCCAGTGGAAACGGTGAATCTGGGCACTGAGACAGACAAAAAGGAAGTCAAGATCGGTGCAAATCTGGAGCTTAGTGTGAAACAACGGTTGATGCTGCATGACTACGTGGAAATATTTGCCTGGTCTTACGAAGATATGCCTGGGTTGGATACCGACATTGTGGTTCATCACCTTCCTACCAAGGAAGAATGTCCTCCCGTAAAACAGAAAGTTCGCTGTATGCGCCCAGAGATGTCCGAGAAAATCAAGGCTGAGGTTATGAAACAATTTGACGCCGGTTTTCTAGCAGTAACTTCTTACCCTCAGTGGGTCTCCAATATGGTTCCAGTGGCGAAGAAAGACGGTAAGGTCAGAATATGTGTTGATTACAGGGATTTGAACAGGGCAAGCCCTAAGGATGACTTCCCTCTGCCTCACATTGACGTTCTGGTTGACAATACTGCTCAGCACAAGGTATTCTCCTTTATGGATGGTTTCTCCAGTTATAATAAAATCAAGATAGCTCCTGAAGACATGGAGAAGACCACTTTTGTTACTCAATGGGGTACCTTTTGTTACAAGGTCATGCCTTTTGGGTTGAAAAATGCTGGGGCAACGTATCAGCGTGCCATGGTTGCTTTGTTTCATGATATGATCCATCATGAGATTGAAGTATATGTCAATGATATGATTGCGAGGTCCCAAACTGAGGAAGAACACCTTGACCATCTACAAAAGTTGTTTGACAGGCTAAAGTTGTACAAGCTGAGATTGAACCCGAACAAGTGCACCTTCGGGGTGAGGTCTGGCAAACTGCTAGGTTTCATAGTGAGCGACAAAGGTATTCAAGTGGACCCTGCCAAGGTGAAAGCTATACGAGAGATGCCAGCTCCCAAGACAGAGAAAGAGGTCAGAGGCTTTCTAGGACGACTGAACTACATTGCCCGATTCATCTCGCACCTAACTGCTACTTGTGAGCCAATCTTCAAACTGCTGAAGAAAGATCAAGTGGTATGTTGGAACGATGAATGCCAGGCCGCTTTCGAAAGAATTAAAGAGTATCTCCAGGAGCCACCCATTCTGATGCCACCAGTGGAAGGGAGACCTCTAATCTTATACTTGACAGTACTTGACAACTCAATGGGGTGTGTGCTGGGGCAGCATGACGAGTCCGGCCGAAAAGAGCATGCTATTTATTACCTTAGCAAAAAGTTTACCGACTGTGAGACCCGATACTCACTGCTCGAGAAAACTTGTTGCGCTTTGGCATGGGCTGCTCGCCGGCTGAGACAATATATGTTGACTCACACTACTCTTTTGATTTCAAAGATGGATCCAATCAAGTATATCTTCGAAAAGCCTGCCTTGTCCGGAAGAATAACAAGATGGCAGATGATCTTGACTGAATATGACATCCAGTACACGACTCAAAAAGCAATCAAGGGAAGTGTATTGGCAGACCATTTGGCACATCAGGCAGTGGATGATTACCAGTCTATGAACTTTGAATTTCCAGACGAGAATATCATGTTCATAACTGATTGTGAAACACCTGGACCGGATGAAGGACCTGAGGAAGGATCCCGATGGTCTATGCACTTTGATGGAGCTTCAAACGCTTTGGGTAATGGAATTGGCGCTGTGACCATATCTCCTAAAGGCTCTCATACTCCGTTTATCGCCCGACTGTGTTTCAACTGCACCAACAACATGGCGGAGTATGAAGCATGCATTATGGGTCTTCGAGCTGCAATTGACCTAAGGATTAAGTTTCTGAGTGTCTTCGGAGATTCCGCTCTCGTGATCAGTCAGATCAAAGGAGAGTAAAACACCCAAATCTTATTCCTTACAAGGAGTATGTATTGACGTTGCTTCCCCATTTCGAGGAGATAACCTTTGAACACTTCCCAAGAGAGGAGAATCAGTTGGCGGACGCGCTAGCTACGATGTCTTCTATGTTCAAAGTCAAGTGGGACAACGAGGCTCCCCGGATCATTATTTGGAAATTGAATGAACCTGCACATTGCTGTGATCTTGCGACTGAAGAGGTAACAGAAAAACCTTGGTATCATGAGGTGAAGAGGTACCTTGAAGCTCAAGAATACCCCGAGGGTGCATCTGTTAATGACAAGAAGTTTCTAAGAAGGTTCGCGGCAAAGTTCTTCATCAGCAATGGCATTCTTTACAAACGTAACCATGATTCAACCTTACTGCGTTGCATGGATAAAATTGAAGCAGAAAGGATCATGGCAGAGCTGCATGAAGGTACTTTCGGAACTCATTCCAGTGGACATACCATGGCAAAGAAAATCCTTCGGGCAGGATATTACTGGTCCACAATGGAAGCCGACTGTCATCAGCATTCTCGGACATGTCACAAGTGCCAGGTCTATGCTGATAAGGTGCATGTTCCTCCAGTTCCTCTAAATGTTTTGACAACAACTTGGCCTTTTGTAATGTGGGGCATTGATATGATCGGCGAGATCAGACCTACGGCATCCAACAGGCATCGTTTCATCCTGGTAGCAATTGATTACTTTACGAAGTGGGTTGAAGCAGCTTCCTTTGCTACCGTAACCAAGAACATCGTGGCGCGGTTAATTCGACACAACTTGATCTGTCGATACGGTGTACCAGAGAGGATCATTACGGACAATGGTACCAATCTTAATAACAAGATGATCATTAAGCTCTGCGAGCAATTCAAGATACAGCATCATAACTCTTCTCCCTACCGGCCGAAGATGAATGGGACTGTTGAAGCAGCAAATAAGAACATTAAGAAGATTATACAGAAGATGACAGTGACATACAAAGACTGGCACGAGATGTTACCATTTGCTCTTCATGGATATCGTACCTCAACACGGACGTCGACAGGGGCAACACCCTATTCCTTGGTTTATGGCATGGAGGCAGTCTTGCCCATTGAAGTTCTGATACCCTCTCTTCGGATCATGAAGGATGCAGGTTTGAGTGAAGACGACTGGATCCGGTACCGACTTGATTAATTGAATCTAATCGACGAAAAGAGACTTACGGCTATTTGTCATGGTCAGACGTACCAAAAATGAATGATCAAGGCATTTAACAAGAAAGTCAGACGACAAGAGTATCAAGTTGGGAACCTGGTAATCAAGCGCATCATTCTACCTCAAGGTGATCCCAGGGGCAAATGGACCCCTACTTACGAAGGGCCATTTGTGGTTAAAAACATATTCTCAGGAGGAGCGATGATTCTAACCACCATGGATGGTGACGACCTTCCTCACCCTGTCAATGCAGACATAGTAAAAAGATGTTACGCATAATCAAAGACCCGCTAGGTTGACTGGCCTAGGCAAAAATAAGGGCTTCCCGGCGAACCAAAAGGGTTCGGGCAAAATTAAGGGATGAAAATAAAAAAATTTGTACACCCGGCAAGTCGAAAACCTGAAAAGGCGGCTTGGGCAAAAATGGGTATCCCGGTGGATCGAAAACCCAAAAGGGCGGTCCAGGCAAAAGTTAGGGATTAAAGCGTAACACTATGTCTCATTGGATCACCTCGCATCCGGACTTCGGTATCAACTATCAGGCTCGGACGACTCCAGTCAATCAGATTCACCTTCAACTAAGCAGCAAAGTGCTGAGATGCTTGAGGATATAAAGGCAATAGCAGAGCTGGAACCCAGTGGGAATATTCACATAGCTGTTTTGTTTTCACCAATTGTATAAATTCTATTTGTTCGGCGGCGTTCTCTTACTAGGACGTCAGCCTCTTTTACAAAACGCCTATTTACAGGCTAAACTTCAAAAATCAATACAAATTCATTTTCAAACAAATTTCTAATTGTTTTTCCTTTATCTGTTTTGTTTTGCAAAGAACGTCCAATGTTCATTTTTGATATATGCATTTGACATTAATTGCTGCTCATAAATATTTACATACAAAACAAAGACAAATTACGGGTGATATCAGAAGTAGGGGCAATAAGAATTGTCTGAATGGTCTAGTTGCTCTGTCCACCAGGTACCAAGGTATATATTCAGCTGAAGAATATGGCTAAAATACCTTCTCTCCCCAAGCAGATTTGGTCTACCATCAGCCCTGAAAAGGTCGGGTATCCCCAGAAGGACTTAATATTCCCCGACGGAGTATAAAGACATTCTCCAACAAGCGTAAGAGCATCCCCGACAGTCTTAATATTCCTCAACAGAGTATAAGAATGTTTCCCGGAGGAATACAAGATACCCCCAGTGGAGCCATTTCCCCAGCGCAGTCTAAAAAATGCTTCCCCTCCAGAGTTGAATCATCTTACCCAGTAGATTCTGGAAGCTTGTCCCCTGTAGAATACAAATGTATCTCTTCAGCCAAATTCATAAAGTTATCCTCACAAGAGCCTAACTGGGTTATCCTTAGCAAGTTGCAACAGAAATATTATCCCCAACAAAGTTCTTTCTTTCCCCCCAGCAGGACTTCTATCCTCAACAGGTTCAATATCGCCAGCAACGGTAATCCATCCCCAGCAGAGTTCATCATTGAAATCCCCGACAGAGCTTATCAATGGAATCCCCAGTGGAGTTATCGTTAAAATCATCAGCAGAACATCTCTTCCCCACATAGTAATCTCTTCATCCAGTTTCTTCCCCAACGGAGTCGTCCTCTCCTGCAGGTTTATTCTCACAATCATCTTCGTTCTCCATCCCTAGCGAAAACTAAGAACTCAACTCTATTCTCCAGCAACTCCGGGATTTATTTTCCCCAGCTAAAACATCACATTTCCATACATCATGATACATGCATATACGCATCATACCATACAATCTCATTTATGTTGAGAACATCATTGCTTGATCCATATCATGCATTGCATATGACTGACCTTTTACCTTTCAGGAAAGATCCAGTTAAGTTCTCAGCTATGTCCAAGACCTCCTCTGGTTCAGTTAAATCGATTCCTAAAGATTTTTCTGATGCCGATCCAGTTGAAGTTATTCCAAGACCTCCTCTGGTTCAGTTAAATCGATTCCTAAAGATTTTTCTGAGGCCGATCCAGTTGAAGTTATTCCAAGACCTCCTCTGGTTCAGTTAAATCGATTCCTAAAGATTTTTCTGATGCCGATCCAGTTGAAGTTATTCCAAGACCTCCCCTGGTTCAGTTAAATCGATTCCTAAAGATTTTTTTGATGCCGATCCAGTTGAAGTTATTCCAAGACCTCCTCTGGTTCAGTTAAATCGACTCCTAAAGATTTTTCTGATGTCGATCCAGTTGAAGTTATTCCAGGACCTCCTCTGGTTCAGTTAAATCGATTCCTAAAGATTTTTCTGATGCCGATCCAGTTGAAGTTATTCCAAGACCTCCTCTGGTTCAGTTAAATTGATTCCTAAATATTTTTCTGATGCCGATCCAGTTGAAGTTATTCCAGGACCTCCTCTGGTTCAGTAAAATCGATTCCTAAAGATTTTTCTGATGCCGATCCAGTTGAAGTTATTCCAAGACCTCCTCTAGTTCAGTTAAATCGATTCCTAAAGATTTTTATGATGCCGATCCAGTTGAAGTTATTCCAAGACCTCCTCTGGTTCAGTTAAATCGACTCCTAAAGATTTTTCTGATGCCGATCCAGTTGAAGTTATTCCAGGACCTCCTCTGGTTCAGTTAAATCGATTCCTAAAGATTTTTATGATGCTGATCCCGTTGAAGTTATTCCAAGACCTCCTCTGGTTCAGTTAAATCGACTACTAAAGATTTTTCTGATGCCGATCCAGTTGAAGTTATTCCAAGATCTCCTCTGGTTCAGTTAAATCGACTCCTAAAGATTTTTCTGATGCCGATCCAGTTGAAGTTATTCCAAGACCTCCTCTGGTTCAGTTAAATCGACTCCTAAAGATTTTTCTGATGGCGATCCAGTTGAAGTTATTCCAAGACCTCCTCTGGTTCAGTTAAATCGATTCCTAAAGATTTTTCTGATGCTGATCCAGTTGAAGTTATTCCAAGACCTCCGCTGGTTCAGTTAAATCAATTCCTGAAGATTTTTCTGATGCCGATCCAGTTGAAGTTATTTCAGGACCTCCTCTGGTTCAGTTAAATGGATTCCTAAAGATTTTTCTAATGCCGATCCAGTTAAAGTTATTCCAAAACCTTCTCAAGTCCCAGTTTAATACCTGTAACAAGCCAGGAAAATATCTGTGAACGATTGATTGTAGATTAACACCTGTAACAAACCAGGAAAATCATCTACATGAGGAGATTGAAGGTTAATACCTGTAACAAGCCAGGAAAACTATCTTTCTTTCTCAGGTCAACGATTAATACTTGGAACCAGACAAGACAAGTTCTATAACCTCAACGGTATACTCCCGGTGAGCACGAGTCAATTCCTAAATCTCAAACAAAGTTAGACTTCCCCAGTGGAATCTTCTACAACAACAAGTATGCAAGTTCTCGCTAAGGAATCTCTTATGCGATCGACACTCCTGCAGATGGAATCTATAATCCCATCCTCTTACCAACAATCTCCAAATGGCATCTGTAAGCCCATTTCTGACATCACAATGCTGATACTTCACCATGCGAGTGCAAATTTCTAGGCACTCTAATGTTCAATCATATTCCACCTTCGGATCACGAAAGGCACGCAAGCCAATCTACATCCTCAGGTTTAAGAAGATTGAACAGGGGCAACTGTTGTACCCAAAAAATTTCCCTCTCATGTGTCCAAAAGTCTTCCCCCTGCATGGTTGATCACAAACTCTTGCCTAAGGAAAAGGAAAATTTTTGAGTGGTGCTTTAAGGACATTTCGATTTGCATTATGAAAGATCCTTAGATTGGTGTTCTGAAGGAGCCTTTCGATTGACATTCTGGACAAGCGCTTCGATTTGCATTCTGAAAGATCCTTCTATTGGTGTTCTGAAGGAGCCTTTCGATTGGCATTCTGGACAAGCGCTTCGATTTGCATTCTGAAAGATCCTTCGATTGGTGTTCTGAAGGAGCATTTCGATTAGCATTCTGGACAAGCCTTTAGATTGGCATTATGGACAAGTACTTCGATTGGCATTATAACAGTGTCCTTCGATTGGAATTCCAAAAAGGTCCATTCGAAGAAGCATTCAAAGGGTCCATTCGAAGAAGCTTTGGAAAGCATTCGAAGGAGGCCATCAGCCCATTCGAAATGGAGCATTCGAAGGAGGCCATCTGCTCATTCGAAAGGGAGAATTCGAAGGCCAGTTACATATCATTCAAAATTCAAAAAGGGACAGGATCCCATGTGTTTAGCCAACGTTACAAACTCTCATTCATGGCTTTCAAACACATAATTAACGTTACAAATTCTTATTCATGGCTATCAAACACATAATTAAGGTCATTTAAACCTTTGTCTTCCTGTCCCCTCCACCCCCTCTATATAAAGAAATCACAAATATTGCAAAAGGACACACACGAAAATATACTGAAAAATGGAGAACTTGGAGATACGCTGCCAAAAGTCATCAGCACTTCCAGGAAGCCATACCCAATCCTTGGACAAGCCAAAGCTGCCACCCAGCGAACACTAGCACCCTTAGAACTACAGATCGAAGCACCTCTGTTTGGTAAAAAAGGATCTAATCTCAAACTCATTTTTTCATTTTGATTGCATATTCATATTATTACTACTGTTTGTGAATGATTTAATGTGCTACATATAAGCTACAGCGCAGAGATGAGATTGTGCCATTGCTTGGGCATAATCTGAGTTTCTCCTTCGAATCCCAGGATAAAACAAACCCAGACCCAGATTTAGCAGGTGCGAATAAGGGGGAGATTCGAACCAGGGGGTAAAATCCCCCCTGGACCTTTAACATCTATTTCGTTTTTGCAGGAAATATATTCTCAGGATCCTGTTCAGAGTTTCGAAGCTCAGCAACTTAGCTTCAAACTGGACCCAGGACATCCAGATCGAAGGATGACATATCCAGATCGAACACCCTCAGAGTGCAGCCCCTCATGCACCTTCAATCCAGCCTCTTCATTGGGTCGAAAGACAACCTACACCTCTTTCGACCCAGGCCTCCAGAACTTTATTTTTTCTTATTTTGCTGCCTGGCCCATTTGTACTTTGTTTTGTTTATTTCTTTTAGTTTGTTTTTTTTAATCAACATAAAAAAATCATAAAAATAAATAACTTAGAATTAGGATTTAATTTAGTTAATTATTTTAACTTGTTTTCTCCAATTTTAAAATCAGTAGACTTAGGATTTATTTAAATTTAATCCTTTTCATAAACAAAAAATGCAAAAAAATATTAAGTATGTTTTAGAGTTAATTTAAATCAGTTTTCTTTAATTAATTAAATCTGACTTAATTGAACATTTAGCATTTTCCCAAAAAATAAAATAAAACAACAAAAGAGAGTTCTTATTCTTAGAATTGTTAAGATTCAAGCGCGTTTATTTAATTGTAACTGCTTATTATTCCCCCAATTTTGGACATGTAAATAATCCCCCTCCCCGAAGCCTTGTAATAGCGTAGGATTTACAATTCCCGCACTTTAAATTCCTGTATATATATTAACTGCTTAGATGTATGCTAACTAGGATTGTATGACAAGATCTAAAAGCAAATGGTAGAACACCTAAAAATACAAAGATGATATAAACTGAAAATTGACACACTTGCACATGCCACTCTTAGGGTACACCTCACTTGGTTGCCTCAAATGTGGTCATTAAGTATAGGATGTTTTAGAGGTCGTCCTGTTGTCCCAAGATCATATGTTTCCTCGAAACGGTTGCCTCGATAAAAATGATCTAAGACATTAGGATTACCACTAAAGCGTCCTAACATTGCTTTAGTGACCACACGTCCCTAAAATCGAATTGACCCGAAAAACTCCAACGACGGTGCTACCTACTCCTCAATAGTGGGATAGCATTGTCTAAAGGACATTAGCACAATTTAATTCCTTTTTGAGTAGGTAGAGGTTCTTAAGTACTTGCTTCTTTAAAAAACAAAACAAAACTTTTCGCACTTACACTTTATTCAAAAAACAAAACTCTTTTTCAAAACCCACAAACACAAAGAAAATCAAACTTTTGAAAACATAGTGAGCAAGTACCTAAGAGCCCGTGGATAACCACGGATAGAAAGGGTGCTAACACCTTCCCTTTCTATAATCTACCTCCCGAACCCGAGAAACATCTCGAAAAGGATTTTTTCTGTGCTTTTGTCCTTTCCTTGTTGGATAAAATAAAAGACGGTGGCGACTCTTGCTTACCGCGACACTTTGCGAAAACAAACGCAAACACGAACCAACATTAAAAAACAGTCAGTTCTATTCCCACCGATCACACCATACTGCTTTGTACTTTTTGCCTGCTGTTTGTACTTGTCCTAGCTGTTGCTGCATTGTTTAGTTTGCTTGACATTTACTGCTTGCATTTTGTTGCAGTCTGGTTTACTTGTTTGTGCTGCATCCAGTTTACCATGCTGCTCAATTGTACTTGTCTTGTTTAGTTTGTAATGCTTGGCCTTGTTTAGTTCAGTTTGGCGCCTTGTTTAGTTTGCCAAGACAACTTGCTGCATTGTTTGGAATATGTTTCCATTTGGACCATTTGCTTTGCATTCTTATTTTTATTTTTGTGAACCAAGAAGAGCAATCTTCTTGTGGTTTGCAAAGAGAAAAATAAAAACATGATGAAATGAAAATAGCACCTCTGATTCCAAACGGCAAACTTTATTGATGAACATTTTTCTTTATTTTTTTTTTGAAATTCTTATTTATGTTCAATTAAACTGTACTAATTTTTCTGTCTTTCTTTCATGTGAGCGCAAGTTGGATGGTGACAAAGCAGAGTAAGCAGGAAACTTTGTGGCAAGCATGGGAGCAATGGAAGCTTAGGCTTAGATTTGTAACTTAGAGAGATTTTCAATCAGTTGTAGTAATTTATTTTTCGAGTACTATAAGTTGTAAAACCTAAAGCATTTGAATAATAAATTATTTTTGTAACAACATCTGAAATAAATAAATAAAGAAAGTATTTATGAGATAATATGATATCCAAAATAATCCATTACCGTCAGTAACTTGTAATTCTTTCTTTGCATCTTCACTAATCCTTTAAGATTCCCTGATCAAAATAATTGAACTGCATTCCAATAATTCCAATCCAGATAACTTAAACTCCAAGTAATCCAAAAACTCTGTAATCTTGTAACCTTGCAACATTATTCAAAACAAAATACACACTGTGTATTCCAACAAACAAGCAAACGTTTATTCCCTGAACGAGCAAATGTTTTGAAAAGACGCAATTTAATTGGTTAACCTGGATCAAACAAACACTGCCTTTTCAGTAAATTTGAGAGAGCATGATAATATGTGACAACCCATTGAATTTCTGAGAATTCAGTTTCTTCTGAGAAATGCTAGAAAAACCCTAATTCCTGATTTACTGCCATAGGAGAAAATCAGTCTGATTGATTCCTGCGCTAATCTTGAATACCTGAGAAAACCCTAGGGTTGTGATTTCTTGTGAAAAATGGGAGGGAAAATTTTGGGGTACAACAGTATACGTTCTTATAGATATGAGAACCATTGCAAAACATCTTTTCAAAACACTTTCCGAAACACGATTCACAAACACGTCTTTGAACCACTTTTCGAAACAAAACTTTGTACGCGTTCTTATAGAGACGAGAACCATTACAAAGAGATTTTTCAAAATACTTTCAAAGCCTACACTACAAGCACACTGTCAAATGAAAGCAAGTGATCTAAACGAGTAACTAAGAGCCCATGGAAAACCATGGATGAAAAGGGTGCTAATACCTTCCCTTTTCATAATCTACCCCCCGAACCCGAGAAATAATCTCGAAAGGTCTTTCCTATGCTTTTTCAAATTTCGTTTTGGATAAAAGAAAAGTCGGTGGTGACTCTTGCTATCCGCACAAATGCGATCGAAACGCAAAACTTTAAGTCAGTTCTCCCACCATATCACAAAACTGGCGACTATGCTGGGGAAATAATAAAAAAGTGGGGTTACCTTAGGGATAGATCACCTTTACTCGCTTTCATTATTTGATTTGTGTGCTTTATATTTAGTTCTTTGTATTGGGCTTGCTTTGATCCTCCATTCGGATTTGGGGCACCTTTTTAGGTAAATAGAAATAGATTGTGGAGACTGTACGACGTAGACTGATATGGTTGAGACAATGGCTATGTTAGTGTGACACATTTGTGGATACCGGTATCCCTCGTGGTGAATCGAGGAGAATACGGGGCCGCTGAGTGGCATCGTGAAGCACTAATTAACCTTAGAACCCTAATTGAACAAACTTGGCTATTAGGACGTAGTGAGGTAGCCGGTTTCGGTGTAAAGCTGAAAATTGGTTTATACTCGATACTACACTCATTAAGGCTAGACTTTTGGGATATCTCGGCCGCAAGAAAAGATTGTTGTGCTGAGACAATTCCTAAGAGAAAGGTCGATGATATTGAGATCCTTTAGAACCCGATCACTATTTCTAGGACAGGTTGAGCCAACTAAAACTTCAAGAGGGTACTTACCTACAAACTCATGCAAGCCTAAAACATAGGGATCTGTTTGTTGTGTGTGTATATGTTTGCTTGTACATAAACATCATAAACATCATCAACATCATATGCATGCTCACTAACCATTTCAAGGATTTATAAATTTATCTTTGTTTTATTTTTGTAGGATATGAATTCTCTCCGAAGAAACACCATCCGAATCAGCTTTGTAAAAGCACATCCTCAACTTCAAGAGCTAGCTTCAAGAGTGCCTGGGGATTCTCCTTTTACCAAGAAGTATGGTCGACTCCTCAGTTTGGCTACATCCAACTTCCAAGAAGAGATGATGTGTGTACTCTTCCAATTCTTTGATCCCGTACATCATTATTTCACTTTTCCAGACTATCAGTTGGTACCTACATTGGAAGAGTTCTCTCTACTCTTAGGGGTGCCCGTGCTTAATCAGATACCGTTCACCGGTCTAGAAGGGATTCCAAAACCTGAAGTCATCGCCGAAGCTTTACATGTGAAGAGGGCCGGCGTCATAGCCAATTGGGAGACAAGAAGTGGGTTTAAAGGTTTTTTAGCTAAGTTTCTATTGGAAAAAGCTCGTTCATTCTGGGATGACATGGATTTCCAAGCTTTCGAAGACGTGCTAGCTCTCCTCATTTATGGTTTGGTTCTGTTTCCTAATTTAGACCAATTCATAGACGTTAATGCCATCAAAGTCTTTCTCTCTCGCAATCCTATACCCACCTTGCTAGGAGACATCTTGCATTGCCTTCATACCCGTACCATGAAGAAAAGAGGTACCCTTTTGTGTTGTATACCCCTACTCGCTAAGTGGTTCACTTCACACCTGCCTCAGTCAGCATTGAAGAACGAGCAAAGATTGACTTGGTCTCAAAGGATGATGTCTCTCACTCACTCTGATATCGGTTGGTGCTCAAGATATTCAGAAGATATCTCTATCATTGACCACTGTGGGGAGTTCCCTAATGTACCTCTGCTAGGTATTAGGGGAGGTATCACCTACACCCCGTGTTTAGCTCTTCGGAAGTTTGGGTATGCCCGAAGGGACGACCCTCATGAGATGCTCATCCGAGGTCTGTTTTTCGACTATGACAAAGAAGATCAAGGTTATCGCCAGAGGTTTGCACGTGCTTGGGGAATGGTAAACAAGGTGGATAGTAGGACTTTGGGACATAAAAACTCTATCCCTCTCGAGCCTTACCTTAAGTGGGTACGGGCTCATGCCCAGAGTCTCTTGATGCCCTATCCTTCCATCCTTCTTGTCATAATTGAGCCTGTTATTGAAGGAGACGTCCCATACACCATTCTTCATCCGGACAAGCCTACCTCTCTTGAAGACCTGCTGAATGCTTGGATTCAGTTGAAGGAAGAACAAGACACCTTTGAAACCCAGTACTACGCCAGTGAGAAGAAAGTGCTAGAGCTCACCAAACTGCTTCATGAAGAGAAATATTGGAATACCTACATTGCTCCAAAGAGGATGCGCTCGGTCTTTTTGTCTTAAGAATATTTGTTGTATTTTGTTTCTTTCTTTGTAAGCCTAAGGAGGCCTGGTGTATTCAAACTTGGTTTTATTTAATATGACGTGTGTTCTTTTTTGGTTGGGATAAATTTAAATCTTCTAAATTTCCTTGAAATCATTTGCATATTGCATCTTCATTCATCATAACATCATACAGGTTTCTCATAAAAGGTCGCCTTATCCTTCTACTGTTTATTTCAGTGAGATGGATGTTGAACAGACTGTGAAAGATCTTCAGGCACAGAATGCCCAGTTTCAACAAATTCTCATGGCTCTGACAAAAGGGCAAGAGGAGTTGAAGACTCTGCTAGCCAAAGAAAAGAAGAAGAAAATGAAGAAACCAACCGGAGTTGTGATCATGGGAAGAAGGTTTAAAGGACAGACCAGGCGAACCTTGGACTTTGCAACATCATCGGGTGAAGGAGATAACCAAGGGGCCGAGACCCATGAAGTGAACGCCGACCCAGCATTTGAAGGAGAGGAAGATTCTGATTACTCTGAGGAGCAATATCCTCATGCTGATGATAAATACAAACAACTAGAGGATCGTTTGAATGCCATGGAGATTCAGAGAGTACCCGCTTTGGACTTTGAAGAATTAGGACTCATCTCAGGGGTAGTCATCCCACAAAAATTCAAGGTCCCAACCTTCGCCAAGTATGATGGTATCTCTTGCCCAAAACTACATCTGAGGTGATATGCCAGAAAGATTCAGCCCCACACGGCTGACAAAAATCTGTGGGTGCATTTCTTCTAGGAGAGCTTATCGGAAACTCAGTTGGATTGGTTCTACCAATTAGAAGGGTCCAATATCCGTAACTGGGAAGAGTTGGCTGCCGCTTTCTACAAACAGTATCAGTATAATGCTGATTTGGCTCCGACTAGGACACAGTTACAGAGTATGACTATGGGAACAAATGAGTGTTTCAAAACCTATGCTCAAAAATGGAGGGATCTCGCAGGCAGAGTCTAGCCCCCTTTATCTGACAGATAATTAGTGGATATGTTCCTTGGTACCTTGTCAGGACCATTTTTCAATCACCTGATTGGGAGTTCTTCATCTGGGTTTACCGAATTAATCATGACTGGTGAGCGGGTCGAAGCCGTTATAAAAAGTAGCAAAATTCAAAAAGATGCATCCTCAAGTATGGTGAAGAAACCTTTTGTTGGAAAGAAGGAAGTCAGTGCTGCGTATTACCATAGGAATCAAAACAAAACCGACCGTCGTCCGGCAGTAGGGGCTGTTATGATCTCTAATCCTGCGCCAAATCAGCAGCGAAATTATCAGCGCAAACCAGAAGCGCCCATGAGACGATTTACCCGGATTAACATGACCATGTCTCAAGTGTTGCCACACCTTCTAAGGACCAATCTGGAAATTTTGAAGGAAGCTTCCAAGAACCCCAATACGGCTTCTCCTTGCTACAACCCGAACGCCCGATGTTCCTATCATTCTGGAAGCCCAGGGCACGATACAGATGACTGTTGGGCCTTAAAGAATAAGGTGCAAGACCTTATCAATGCGAAGGAGCTTGAATTTGAGTCCCCAGAAACGCCTAATGTAATAACGGCACCAATGCCCAGACATGGCCAAGGTATCAACGCCATTGATGATGATCTCTTTGTTTCCTCCGTGAATTACTTGGTTACTCCTCTGCTGATTGTTAAACAAAATCTACTGCAAGCCGGCTTATTCCCAGGTTGCGATGAAAATTTCCACCTTTGCAAATCTCTGCCGAACGGTTGTTTGTTACTAAAGATAGGCGTCCAGCACCTGATGACCAGTAAAGAAATCCTATTTGAAAAGCTACCTCTTATCAAAAGCTCTTATCAAGATGTTTCGATAATCACCATTTTCGACAATCCTCCCAGGGTCTCCACCAAAAGACCCGTCAGGATTACATCCGCTCCCAGAACTGCACCATTGATCATCACTATGCCAAGACCAATACCGTACTCCTCAAATAAAGTTGTTCCCTGGAGTTATGAGGCTGACGTTTACTACTATGGCGTCAAGCAAGATCAGTTGGCTATCACAAATGAAGTGGCGAGAGACATTGATCCTGATATCCGTAACATCACTGGAACCAGCCGAATAATAAGAAGTGGAAAAGTCTTCTCACCTGAGATTTCTCCAAAGACCGTTTCTACTCCTGTGATCATCACTACTGCCACTCCTACCGACACCGCCAGTGATACTCCCGTTGTTGTCCCTACTGCCGATACCAGGGGCAAAGAGGCTTTGGTTGAGCCTGCCCAAGCAAGAGAGAATCCCGAAGTCATCCTTGAAGCTTCTAGAAAAGAAATAGAAGAAATCCTAAAGATAATTAAAAAAAAGTGACTACCACATTGTAGAACAATTGGGGCAGACCCCTTCAAAGATATCATTGTTTTCCTTACTTTTGTGCTCTGAAACTCACGCCAAAGCCTTGGTAAAGTTTCTTAAGACCGCTCACGTGCCCCAGGAGACCTCCATCGACCAATTTGAAGACTGTGTGGCCAGTCTAACTGCTGATAACGGATTGGGCTTTTCCGATGCTGATTTAACCTCTAAGGGATGGAAGCACAATGATGCCTTGCATATTTCCATTGAATGCAGGGGCACCACACTTGCCCATGTTTTGGTGGATACCGTTTCATCATTGAATGTCTTGCCCAAAAATGCCCTCGATCGGCTGGATTGCGAGGGACTCATCTTGAAACCTAGCAACATCATAGTAAGGGCTTTTGATGGTTCCAAGAGGACAGTGCACAAAGAAGTTAACAACCCCATAAAAATTGGGACTCAGACCTTTGACTCAATTTTCTATGTGATGGACATCCTCCCTTCATACTCTTGTCTGTTGGGTCGACCCTGGATCCATGGTGCTGGTGCCGTCACTTCCACCCTACACCAAATGCTAAAATACTAGATCAGAGGGAAGATTTTCACAGTTCACGGGGAAGAGGAATACATGGTTAGCCATTTGAACTCTTTCAGGTATGTTGAAATGGATGGTGAATTCATAGAGACTCACTGTCAGAACTTTGAGGAGGTTCCAGCAACGGTCGCAGCAACCAAGTCTACTCCAAAGGTCCCGGAGATTACCAGACCTCCACTAAAAATGGCTTCATTGAAAGACGCTAGAGCAGTAGTTAAAGAGGGAGGATGTACTATCTGGGGTCATCTTTCGGATATTCCCTACAAGTCCGACAAATTTGGGTTAGGGTTCACTTCAGAGGCTCAGAAAACTGTCTGACGTTCTCGCGCGGGGGGACCACCTCTGCGTATCAGCAATCAAGGAGTCAACGCATTAGAAGATAATGATGGAAGTTGTGACATGGATGAATAGATTTTTCCAACTATCGGCATAGGGCTTAATAATTGGGAGGCGAAGGATTTCATTCCTATTACTTTTATTCAAGAGTAATTGTCTTTTAATATTTTCAGGCTTGTAATACTTAAACAATTCAGACTCTTTTTTTAAAACCTTTTGTCTTACCCGAGGCACAATGGTCCATCTGTAAGGGTTGTTACTTCATTCTCATATGTCATTAATGAATCATGGACGTTTTTACATCAAATTTTGTTTTCTTTGTCTTTTCTTTCTTGCATTTTATTTCTTTCAAAGGTAGCTGTGTTCTTACACACACTCACAGATTGAAAATGCAGATCTACGTCCACTCAGGATCTCAGGGGTAACAGTTCTGCTATGGCCAATTGTGACTTTGAAAATCTGATCTACCAAGCCGATGATGAAGGTGAGGAAGATTTTGAAGTGCCAGGAGAGTTGGCCAGGTTGTTGCAACAAGAAGACAGAGCTATTCAGCCTCATGAGGAACCGTTGGATACAATCAACTTGAGTACCGAGGAAGATAAAAAGGAAATCAAGGTGGGTACCAATTTAGAGCCGAATGTCCGGAAAGTCTGATTCATCTATTGCACGATTACATTGAGATCTTTGCCTGGTCATACGAAGACATGCCAGGACTGGATGCAGACATTGTGGTACATCGTCTGCCTACAAAGGAAGATTGACCCCCAGTAAAACAGAAGGTTCGTCGTATGAGGCCCGATATGTCTGAGAAGATCAAAACAGAAGTTATGAAGCAGTTCAATGCTGGATTTTTGGCTGTCACCTCTTATCCCCAATGGGTGGCCAATGTTGTCCCTGTACCCAAGAAAGATGGTAAAGTGCGAATGTGTGTCGACTACAGAGACTTAAACAGGGCAAGCCCCAAAGATGATTTCCCACTTCCCCACATCGACATCCTGGTGGATAATATGGTGCAACACAAAGTGTTTTCCTTCATGGATGGCTTCTCGGGCTATAACCAAATCAAAATGGCGCTTGAGGATATGGAGAAAACGACTTTTGTTACGCAGTGGGGCACTTTCTGTTATAAGGTTATGCCATTCGGACTAAAGAATGTTGGGGCAACCTATCAACGCGCTATGGTAGCTTTATTTCATGACATGATACACCATGAGATAGAGGTCTACGTAGATGACATGATAGCCCGATCACAAACTGAAGAAGAACACTTTGATCACTTACAAAAACTGTTTGTTAGGTTGAAGGAGTAAAAGCTAAGATTGAACCCAAACAAGTGCACATTCAGAGTCCGGTCCGGTAAACTCTTAGGTTTCATTGTCAACAACAAAGGCATCGAGGTTGATCCTGCCAAAGTTAAAGCGATACAAGAAATGCCTTCTCCTCGCATTGAGAAGGAAGTCACAGGTTTCTTGGGACGTCTGAACTACATTGCTAGGTTCGTTTCTCACCTAACATCTACTTGTGAACCAATCCTCAAGCTGTTGAAGAAAGATCAGGTAGTTAGATGGAATGATGACTGTTATATTTCTTTCGATAAAATCAAGGAGTATTTTCTAGAGCCTCCTATCTTGATTCCACCAGTCGAAGGAAGACCGCTAATCATGTATCTGACCGTCTTAGAGAACTCAATGGGGTGCGTATTGGGGCAGCATGACGAGTCTGGCCGAAAAGACCATGCTATTTATTACCTGAGCAAAAAGTTTACCGACTGTGAAACCAGATATTCACTGCTCGAGAAAACTTGTTGCGCTCTGGTATGGGTTGCTCGCCGGCTAAGACAATATATGTTGACTCATAGCACTTTGCTGATATCTAAAATGGATATGATAAAGTACATCTTCGAGAAGCCTGCTTTGTCTGGGAGGATAGCTAGATGGCAAATGATCCTAACAGAATATGACATACAGTACACGACCCAAAAAGCTATAAAGGGCAGTGTGCTAGCTGATCATCTGGCCCATCAAGCAGTAGAAGATTATCAATCCATGAAGTTTGACTTCCCTGACGAAGACATCATGACATTGGACAATGTTGAAGAATTCAGGCCATATGACGGGCCTGAACAAGGATCCCGATGGACCCTGTTCTTTGATGGGGAATCCAATGCACTTGGTAACGGTATCGGTGTTGTACTTATATCCCCGGAAGGATGCCATACTCCTTTCACTGCCAGACTTTGCTTCAACTGTACGAACAACATGGCAGAATATGAAGCATGCATCTTTAGACTCAAGGCTGTCATAGACTTGGGAATCAAACACTTGGATGTATTTGGAGATTCAACCTTGGTCATCAGTCAAGTCAAAGGGGAATGGGATACCAAGCACCCCAATATTATCCCTTACAAAGAACATGTGTTGACATTGTTGCCGCACTTCGAGAAGATTACCTTCGAGCATTTCCCGCGAGAAGAAAATCAGCTAGCAGACGCATTAGCTACAATGTCATCTATGTTTAAACTTAATTGGGATAACGAGGCTCCTCAAATCTCCATTGAGGGGATGAATGAACCAGCATACTGTCACGAGATAAATACCGAAGAAGTAGTGGACCAACCTTGGTTTCATGAAGTCAAAAGGTATCTCGAGTCTTAGGAATATCTAGAAGGAGCTTCGGTGAATCACAAGAAATTCCTGAGAAGGTTCTCGGCTAAATTATTCCTTAGTAACGACATTCTGTACAAACACAGTCATGACTCGGTATTGCTTCGGTGCATAGACAAGGCTGAGGCTGAAAGGATCATGGATGAGCTACACGAAGTCACTTTTGGTACACATTCCAGTTGGCATACAATGGAAAAGAAAATCCTAAGAGCAGGCTATTATTGGTCTACCATGGAGGCAGATTGCTATCAACACTCTCGGACTTGCCATAAGTGCCAAATCTATGCCGACAAAGTGCATGTACCTATGGTTCCTCTGAATGTCTCGACGGCTCCTTGGCCATTTGCTATGTGGGGAATCGATATGATTATGGAAATCAAGTCAACGGCCTCCAATGGACACCGCTTCATCTTAGTGGCCATCGACTATTTTACAAAGTGGGTTGAGGCAGCTTCCTTTGCTTCCGTTACTAAGAATATGGTCGCCCGGTTCATCAATCAGAATCTCATCTGTCGGTACGGTATCCTAGAGAGAATCCTCACTGATAATGGTACAAATATGAATAATACTATGATCACCTCCTTGTGTGAGCAATTCAAGATTCAACATCACAATTCTTCCCCTTACCGGCCAAAGATGAATGGTGCTGTAGAAGCTGCTAACAAAAACATTAAGAAGATCATACAAAAAATGACAGTCACATACAAAGACTGGAATGAGATGCTACCGTTCGCTCTCAATGGGTATCGTACCACAGCTCGCACATCAACTCGGGCAACACCTTATTCCCTCGTATACGGCATGGAAGCTGTCTTGCCTATTGAGGTCCAGATTCCATCTCTGAGAATCATGAAGGATGCTGGTTTGAATGAAGAAGATTGGATTCAGACTCAGTTTGACCAACTGAACTTGATTGATGAAAAGAGGCTTACAACTATCTGTCATGGTCAGATGTACCAAAAACGCATGATCAAAGCTTTTAATAAAAAGGTCAAATGTCAGGTATGTCGGATCGGTGACTTGGTAATCAAGCGTATAATTTTGCCACAAGGTGATCCCAGGGGAAAATGGACCCCTACATATGAAGGGCCATTTATAATCAAAAGCATTTTCTCCGGTGGAGCGATTATCTTGACTACTATGGATGGAGACGACCTCCCGCACCCTATAAATACGGACATAGTTAAAAGATACTACGCATGATCAAAGACCCGCTAGGTTGACTGGCCTAGGAAAAGATAAGGGCTTCCCGGCGAACCAAAAGGGTTCGGGTAAAAATAAGGGATGAAAATAAAAAAATTTGTACACCCGGCATGTCGAAAACCCGAAAGGGCGACTTGGGCAAACAAGGGTATCCCGGTGGACTGAAAACCCGAAAGGGCGGTCCAGGCAAAAGTTAGGGATTAAAGCGTATGACTATGTCCCGTTGGATCATCCGGCAAACAATCTTCAGCGTCAACCAATCAACTCAATTGGCTCTAAATCAATCTAATCGACTTCGCCGAGGCGACCAACGGACAAGACATTCAGAGACATGAAGGCTATAGTAGAACAGGAACCCCATGGGATTATTTCACATAGCTACCTTTTCTTTGTATAAATTTTCATTTTTTATGACGACATTCTCTTGCCAGAATGCTTTGTCTCATTGTACAAAAAAACACTTGTTCAAGTTAATATAAAGATATCCCTTTTTGAAAGTGCAAAACCATCTGTTTTTCTTAATTTTATTTATAAAAACGTCCAATGATTTATTTTTGAACATATGCATTTGAACGTTATTACTGTTACAAATAAATAAATAAAAACGGAAAGATAATTACTAATGACATTAAGAAATAGAATAATATCTGTAAGCCATTCCATAAAATCCCCGCAGGTACTTTCTCCAGCTAGAGCAAAAATTTCCAACCACTGGTCCAAACTATCCCCAACAAGTTGCCCAACTTCTCAGATTTCCCAGCAGGATATCACAAGCAATGTCTGGCTTTTCCTTTCTGCAATAGAGCATTTACTTGGAAACTCACCCATCAATGCTTCAAAGGGGATTTATTTTCCCCGCTTCCAGCAACGCTACGACACAAATAATCTTTACTTTTCATACATTCGCATACATACGTCATAACATTGGCAACTCAAGTGTATACAATGCAATCTCATTTATTTTGAGAGGCAAACATCACACCATGTGTCGCATACATCATATCATTGCATACAGTTAACTCTCCACCTTTTTACAGGAAAGTGACATTTGACAGCTATTATCAACAAACTTCCGACAGACACAAATCTTTAACAAGTCAAATACAAATCAGTTTCCGAGAAAAGCCAGATTTTTTACTGGTTCAGATAAATCTCTCAACGGTTTATTCTGATTCATTTCCAGATTTTTACTGGTTCAGATAAATCTCTCAACGGTTTATTCTGATTCATCTCCAGATTTTTACTGGTTCAAATAAATCTCTCAACGGTTTATTCTGATTCGTCTCCAGATTTTTACTGGTTCAGATAAATCTCTCAACGGTTTATTCTGATTCGTCTCCAGATTTTTACTGGTTCAGATAAATCTCTCAATGATTTATTCTGATTCATTTCCAGATTTTTACTGGTTCAGATAAATCTCTCAACGGTTTATTCTGATTCGTCTCCAGATTTTTACTGGTTCAGATAAATCTCTCAATGGTTTATTCTAATTCGTCTCCATATTTTTACTGGTTCAGATAAATCTCTCAACGGTTTATTCTGATTCATCTCCAGATTTTTACTGGTTCAGATAAATCTCTCAACGGTTTATTATGATTCATCTCCATATTTTTACTGGTTCAGATAAATCTCTCAATGGTTTAGTCTGATTCATCTCCAGAGTTTTACTGGTTCAGATAAATCTCTCAACGGTTTATTCTAATTTGTCTCTAGATTTTTACTGGTTCAGATAAATATCTCAACGGTTTATTCTGATTCATTTCCAGATTTTTTTTGTTTCAGATAAATCTCTCAACGGTTTATTCTGATTCATCTCCAGATTATTTCGCTGGTTCAGATAAATCTCTTAACGGTTTATTCTGATTCATTTCCAGATTTTTACTGGTTCAGATAAATCTCTCAACGGTTTATTCTGATTCATTTCCAGATTTTTACTGTTTCAGATAAATCTCTCAACGGTTTATTCTGATTCATCTCCAGATTTTTACTGGTTCAGATAAATCTCTCAACAGTTTATTCTGATTCGTCTCCAGATTTTTACTGGTTCAGATAAATCTCTCAACGGTTTATTCTGATTCGTCTCCAAATTTTACTGGTTCAAATAAATCTCTCAACAGTTTATTCTGATTCGTCTCCAGATTTTTACTGGTTCAGATAAATCTCTCAACGGTTTATTCTGATTCATCTCCAGATTTTTACTGGTTCAGATAAATCTCTCAACGGTTTATTCTGATTCATCTCCAGATTTTTATTGGTTCAGATAAATCTCTCAACGGTTTATTCTGATTCATCTTCAGATTTTTACTGGTTCAGATAAATCTCTCAACGCTTTATTCTGATTCATTTCAAGATTTTTACTGGTTCAGATAAATCTCTCAACGGTTTATTCTGATTCCTCTCCAGATTATTTCGCTGGTTCAGATAAATCTCTCAACGGTTTATTCTGATTCATTTCCATATTTTTACTATTTCAGATAAATCTCTCAACAGTTTATTCTGATTCATCTCCAGATATTTCCTGGATCAGATAAATCTCTCAACAGTTTATTCTGATTCGTCTCCAGATTTTTACTGGTTCAGATAAATCTCTCAACGGTTTATTCTGATTCATCTCCAGATTTTTACTGGTTCAGATAAATCTCTCAACAGTTTATTCTAATTCGTCTCCAGATTTTTACTTGTTCAGATAAATCTCTCCACGGTTTATTCTGATTCATCTCCAGATTTTTACTGGTTCAGATAAATCTCTCAACTGTTTATTCTGATTCATCTCCAGATTTTTACCGGTTCAGATAAATCTTTCAACGGTTTATTCTGATTCGTCTCCATATTTTTACTGGTTCAAATAAATCTTTCAACGGTTTATTCTGATTCATTTCCAGATTTTTACTGTTTCAGATGAATCTGTCAACGGTTTATTCTAATCTGTTCTCTGTTCAGATCCAGTTCAAACTTTCCGTCAACAATCACCTTTGGATGGCATATATAAGCCCATCTCCGACAATTCTCCTCTATTTCTCCAAATGGCATCTTTAAGCCCATTTCCATACACAATCAAATCGGCGCGTCATCAAGTGCAAATTTCTGGGCACTCTAGTGTTCAATTATCTTCTACTTTCAAGCCACAAACGACTAACATGTCGATCTCGCTTTTCAAGTTTAAGAAAATTGAACAGGGGCAGCTGTTGTACCCCAAAATTTGCCATCCCATTTTTCATAGAAGACACAACCCTAGGGTTTCTCAGATATTCAAGTTGGCTCAGAAATCGACCAGACGAATTCTCTTCTATGGCAGTAAACCAGCAATTAGGGTTTCTTGCAATTCTCAAAAGAATATGAGTTTTCAAAGATCCAATTGGCTTTCACAGGTCTTCATGCTTCCTCATGGTTGTATTTATGATTTCTTCAAGCTACAAGATTTTGAGACGATTTTGTCTGTTCATGGTCAGATGTGATATCGCTCACGGGTTTATCTTCAAAGAATCAGAAGAAATTTGAGTTTGGAAAACTTTAAAATTATCAAATCATCGCAAGGCATTTGGGTGATTTTGAATTTTCTTAAAACACAGTTTACTGAAAGGATAATGTTTGTTCTCAAAGCATGATTTGTTTGGGACAAGAGATGGAAGTTAAGAATGTCATTTAGGACACTCATGATTGTGGAATCCAGGTTGACCAAATGATTTGTGTCCTTAAAACATTTGTTTGGTTAGGAAATAGAATATACAGTGCGTGTTTGTTTGAAATGCAGTTACAAAGTTATTGGGATTACTTGGAATTTAAGTTACCAGACCGGAGCATTTTATTTCAAATATCTTGATTGGGAATTTCAAAAATCAATTAGGATGCGAAGAGAAATTACAAGTTGTTGTTGATAAAGGATTTCAAGTTATAAAATAACACCAGAATACTTCATGCTACAACTCAAGATTTTCTCCAATTTCAAACATTGTTACAAAACAATTTATTCTTTTAAATACTTTATGTTTTACAACTTATTGTATTTAAAGATGAATTGGTACAACTATTGGATAAAATACAAGAATGATCTTTCTAAGTTACAAAGAAAAACCAAATGAATGTTTGGCCTAGGAGAATTAATCTATACCTAAGTTTGTTTGAAGATTGAAGTCGTATCAAATTCCTTTGCTTATCTCCAAGACTTCCATGCTTGCCACAGATTTCTTGCGTTCTTTGCTTTGTCATCTCCAATTTTGCTCACATGAAAACAAGAAAAAGAAAACATGATTAGTACAAAATTATATGGGCATGAACAAGAAATTTTTCCAAAAGGCATTCATCATTAAGGTTTGCAATGTGGAATCAGAATGCCATTTTATTTTCATCACCACCTATTTCCCCTAGTTGCAAATCACAAGAAGGTTACCCTTCTTGGTTCATAAAAAGAAAGAAGAAAAGAAATTCGCAAGCAAAATGTCCAAACAAAATGCTACAAACTGTCCAAACAAAATGCTACAAACTGTCCAAACAAAATGCATTACAAACTATCCAAACAGCAGCGCAAGCTAAACCAAACAAACAGCAACGCAAGCTAAACCAAACAAATAGCAGCGCAAAATAAACAACAAACAACATCACAACTGGACAAATAACAATAGCATCAACAAAAGCTAAAGTAGGCAGCAGTGCAGCAATATGACAAATAGCTAAGGAGCTAAGTCAAACAAAAACACTTGCTCAAGAAATCATCATTTTCCAACTACAAACCTTTCAGAATTAGAAAAAAAAGGCAAAAGAGTAAATGGATTTTTTATTGTCATTGAGAGAGAAGAGAGGAAAGAAGTCACCTAGGCTATTAGAATTGCCCAAAATGAACATCCTGCAAAAGCTCTATTGTAAAAGGAAGAGCTGTTGCAAACCCAATAATCATCAAAACTGCTAAAAAACAAAACCAAGCAAGAGCTGCTGCAAACCCACGAATCATCAAAACTGCTAAAAAACAAAACCTGCTGTAAGCAAGACCTGTTATGGAGACTAAAGGCCAAGAGGCCATAACAATTTGAAGAGTCAATATAACAGAAGCAGGGCAATAGAAAAAAGGGCAACAAGTCTCAAACTGAAAAGAGAGTTAACAAGTTTCAAACGCAAAAACCTGTCAACCATCCAAGAAAAATCTCAAACAAAAAACCATTAGTAAGCCTCAAACAACCCATCACTTAACCAAGCTTCAAACTCACAAAACCAAAAACAAAGCCTCAAAAATAAAAAACCTGCAATAAGCTTCACAAACTCAAAACTAGAAACATCATCAAATCAAAAACCTGTTAACCTCAAAACTCCCAAAAACTTGAACCAAGCATCAAACAAAAACCAGTTAACAAAACACATCAGCCAAGCTTCACCATACAAAAACCTGTTAAACCTCAAAACTCCCAAAAACCTGAACCAAGCATCGAACAAAAACCAGTTAACAAAACACAGCAGCCAAGCTTCACCACACAAAAACCTGTTAAACCTCAAAACTCCCAAAAACCTGAACCAAACATCAAACAAAAACCAGTTAACAAAACACAGCAGCCAAGCTTCACCATACAAAAACCTGTTAAACCTCAAAACTCCCAAAAACCTGAACCAAGCATAAAAAAAACCAGTTAACAAAACACAGTAGCAAGTTTCCAAGCCTCAAAAAAACAACAAAAGCCTCAAAAACTCAAAACCAGTGTAACAAAAGTCTCAAATTCGAAAAACCAGAAAAAAGCATCAAAACTCAAACACAGTAACAAAGCCTCATCAAATAATAACCAGCATCACCATCATTCAAAGAAAACAGAAGAAGTTACCAACGAGCTAGAAAAAGCCACGCCCTCATCCTCATCTCTTCCCCTCGTGCAACTTCTGCCGCCACTGAACACAGTCCTCGTTCTCGCCTCTCCCTTCCTATTTTGCAAGAGGAAAATTGTAAAGCTCCAACAGGTATGAATGCTTCCCCCCAAATCTTCCATAAGCACATATTTCCTGCATTTAAAAGAGAAATTTCTTAGTTAACAGAAAACACAAAGATATGAAACGATCAACAAAAAATCCTTAGGCTTTAAAAATGACAGAAATCTTACCTTTTTTTCAAAAAAATCGTAGAACTTGTTTAGGGAGGCGAGAGGGTTGTGTTCCGGCAACAGAGAGTTTTAGGGAGGTTAAGATTAAACCAGTCTCGGGTCTTTTGGGGTTTGATTCCGAATTCAGAAATTAGGGTTTCAAAATTGTGAATCGCGTTGAAGCAAAGAGACGACATGTTACTGGAAAGAGCAATTTGTTCGCGAATTGAGACAGGGATGGGTTAGTCAGTAAGGATAGAAGGCTTAAGGGAGGAGATGAACAAAGATGAACAAAGATGAACAAAGATGAACGAAGATGAGCTAGCGACGCCGTATGAGTGACAAGAGTTCTAAACCCTAATTTTTCTTTATTATCTCTTAATTGTTGGGATAAGTTTGGTTTAAGAAATTGGGTTTTGTCTTGCTAGCATGAGTTTGGATAGCCCAGTGAAATCCCTTTAAGCCTATTTTCGTTTTGATGTCCACACCCCCATTTGGCTTGTTTTTTTTACAGCAAGATAAACAAATCTTTCCCTTTGGGCCTCCGCCCCAAATCCGCCTTAAGCCCATTAGTTTATTTTCTTTTTTTTCTGTTATACAAAAAAAAACTAATAAAACTTAAAATATATTTTTATTAATTTGATTTAGGCTTTGTAAATAATTTTTATCATTTTCTTTCTTTAATAAATTTTGTTTTAGATTTAATTGACTTAATAAAACACCAAAAAATAACAATTTAGTTTGTTTTTCCTTCTTTAGATTTTACTTAAATTAATAAAATACAAAAATAAAGAATATAATTTAATCAATTATTTTATTTTCTAGAATAGGTTTTACTTTTCTCTTTTCAAGTAAATACTTAACATTTCATTTCCATATTTTGTTGATTTTATTTTCATGGATTATCACAGCTTTAATTAAATCGCACAAAATTCGATTTGGTTGTATTGCTTATTATTCAGACCTTTTCTATCACATTTGATTCATCCCCATTTGTAAAAAATTGTACCCCCATTCCCGAATACTTTGTAATAGCGTAGAATTTCAATTCCCGCAATTTACTATTTTCCTTATACTGTATAGTAATTAGGCGTGTATGGCAAGATTCAAAAATCAATCGCTAGATGTCCTAATCAAAGAATAAAATAACTTGAAACCAACACACTTTTTCACACGCGCACCTCTAGGGTAACCTCGCTCGTTGCCTCGGAAATACAATCATGTCCCTCGAATATGGGACGCTTTAGTAATGACCCTTCGATAAAAAAATATCATAGTCCCTCGATGACCCTCGACGTTGCCTTCGATTAAAACGATCTCGTCCCTTACAAAAATTGCTAAAGCGTCTCATAAGTTGCTTTCGATGATTGTAAAATTGACCCGGGCCTGTCCCTTCACATCCAACGGTGGGGCTTCTTACCAAATCAATGGTAAGATAGCACCATTAAAAGGAGGAAGAAAAGAACAATTTAAGACCTTTCGAGTAGATAGATTCGCTCTTAGTTACTCGCTTTCTCACGATAAAAACTTTTTACACCTACACTTTCATTTCAAAACATTTTCAAAAAGACAAAACATTTTGTATACGTTCTTATAGAGACGAGAACCATTGCAAAACATCTTTTCAAAACACTTTCTGAAACACGATTCACAAACACGTCTTTGAACCACTTTTCGAAACAAAACTTTGTACGCGTTCTTATAGAGACGAGAACCATTACAAAGAGATTTTTCAAAATACTTTCAAAGCCTACACTACAAGCACACTGTCAAATGAAAGCAAGTGATCTAAACGAGTAACTAAGAGCCCATGAAAAACCCTGGATAAAAAGGGTGCTAATACCTTCCCTTTTCATAATCTACCCCCCGAACCCGAGAAATAATCTCGAAAGGTCTTTCTTGTGCTTTTTCACCTTTCCTTTTGGATAAAAGAAAAGTCGGTGGTGACTCTTGCTATCTACACAAATGCGATCGAAACACAAAACTTCAAGTCAGTTCTCCCACCGTATCACACTAGCCATTTTAAATTAACATGCAATCTTGTCATACAATCCTATTAACATACATCTAACAGTTAATATTTGCAAGAAATAAAATGCGGAAAAGTAAAACCTATGCAATTACAAGGCTTCGGGTAGGGATTAATTACATAGTCAAAAAACCCGTAAAAACGATAAATAAAGAAAAATCCTAATTAAGCTATTACATACCATGGACAAATACATTAATATTTGAAAAAATAATAAACGCGCGTGATGAATCGAAAACGAGAGATTTAGGGTTTTGACCCCGACTAAGCCAATTAAAAGAAAGATCATTGTTTTTGTGTTTTTGATTATTTTGAGAAAATAAAGTTTTAATTGAATAAATAAATAAGCCTAATTACTAATTAAATAATATTTAAGAAAAATAATTAAAATAACCTATTTTTATATTTTTATTTTATTTGAGAAAAGAAATAAAAATTAAATCAAGCTAACCCTAATTTTCTAATTTATTTTAATTATATGAAAAAGTTAGAATAAACCTAAGTTAAATTAAACTAATATTAAATTAAATTTGATAAATAAAAACCTAAATCTAAATATTTGAAAATTGATTTTATGATTTTTTGGGAAAAAAGAATTAATTTGGTTAGAAAAACAATTAAACAAATTAATTTAAACAAATGAAATATAAGAAAATAAAGAAAATGGGCCTGTTAGCTTTCAGCAAGAGGGGGGTGTCGTTGGAAACTCTTGGCCCAATAACTTCTGGCCTCTTTGACTTTTCATGATCTCATGCGTGCGCTTGACTGGGGTGTATTGTGGACCCTCATGGAGAGGCTTTGGATTTGGCTTGCTGGGGATCTGATGGCTGAAAGCTGATGATGTATGGTGGACTTGTGGGACGCCTGTACACGTGATCATATAATGCAAAATAATATGAAACAATATGGGGACCTGGGTGTTGTACCCCAAAATTTTCCCTCTCATGTTTTCCAAAGTCTTCCCGTTGCATGGCTGATCACAAACCCTTGCCTAAGGAAAAAGAAAATTTTTGAGTGGTGCTTTAAGTACCTTTCGATTGGCATTCTGAAAAGACCCTTCGATTGGCATTCTGAAGGAGCATTTTGATTGATATGGACAAAGCACTTCGATTGGCATTATGGACAAGCACTTCGATTGGCATTCTGAAAGACCCTTCGATTGGTATTCTGAAGGAGCCTTTCGATTGGCATTATGGACAAGCACTTCGATTAGCATTGTGTCAAGGCAGCTTCGACAGGCATGTGAACCATGTCCTTCAATTGGCATGAACAACACCTTTCGATTGGCCTGTTAACAAAGCCTTTCGATTGGGATCCTTCGATTGATATTTGGACAAGGGCCATTCGAAGAACACCTCCCAGGCCATTTGGAAGAGGCCATCAAAGGGCACTCAGAAAACATGTCCAGGTACACTGAACATGAGAAAATGGCATGTTTCCCTTGCAAATATGGAAATAATTAAATGCTGATTGTGGATTTAATTCCTGAGTTAAAGGCCAGATTCTTGCCTTTTCTGTTCCTAAAGAGCTGATTCGACCAGAGTGTTTCTGTTCAACTCAAGACCATTCGAAGAAGCATTCAGAAGGCCCATTCGAAAGATATATGGGAAGTCCATTCGAAGGAAGCAACTCAAGACCATTCGAAGAAGCATTCAGAAGGCTCATTCGAAAGGTACATGAGAAGTCCATTCGAAGGAGGAAACTCAAGGCCAATCGAAGAGCATGGCCTGAAGGCATTCGAAAATCAAAACATGTCCAGGTTCATTCCAGATTCCAAAGAGACATGAATATTTCAAAAAAGGAAATAATTTAATGTGTCTGATTCTTGTCTCCTGGCTTTAATGGCCTGTTTAATTGGTTGTCTCTTGCCGTTACTAGACCCCCACGCTCCTATAAATACAAGGGCCAGTGGCACATTTCAAAGGTGAACAACAACCACGAAAATATACATAAAAAAATAGAGAAAAGAGAGAAACAGGGAGAACTTGGAGATACGCTGCCAAAGGTCATCAGCACTTCCAGGAAGCCATACCCAATCCTTGCACAAGCCATTCCACACTCAGAACCACAGATCCAAACACCTCTGTTTGGTAAAAGAAAAATCTAATCTCAAACTCATTTTTAAATTCATTTTGATTGCATATTCACGTTATTACTATTGTTTGTGAATGATTTAATGTGATACATATAAGCTACAATGCAAAGATGAGATTGTGTCATTGCTTGGGCACAATCTGAGTTTCTCCTTCGAATCCCAGGATAAAACAAACCTAGACCCAGATTCAGCAGGTGTGAATAAGGGGGAGATTCGAATCAGGGGGGGTAAAGTCCCCCCTGGACCTTTAACATGTGTTTCGTTTTTGCAGGAAATATATTCTCAGGATCCTATTCAGAGTTTCGAAGCTCAACAGCTTAGCTTCGAACTGGACCCAGGACTTCCAGAGCGAAGGATAATATATCCAGATCGAACACCCTCAGAGTGCAGCCCCTCATGCACCTTCGATTCAGCCTCTTCACTGGGTCGAAAGACAGCCCACACTTCTTTCGACCCAGGTGTGATCGGTGGATCTGGAACTGACTGTTTAACGCTGGTTCGCGAAATGTCGCGGAAGCAAGAGTCGCCACCGTCTTTTATTTTCTCCAAATGGAAAGGACAAAAGCACAGAAAAATTCCTTAAAGAGATTGCTCTCGGTTCGGGAGGTAGATTATAGAAAGGGAAGGTGTTAGCACCCTTTCTATCCATGGTTATCCATGGGCTCTTAGATACTTGCTCATTTGTGTTTTCAAAAATAGTTTGTTTGCTTTTCAATTGTGGGTTTAAAAAGTTTCTTTGAAAATTCCAGTTCGACTCTTGTATCAGTCCTCAAGAGTGTTTGAAAAATTGCTTTCGAAAGCTTTTTGAAAATGTGTTGGTGTGAAAAGTATTTTGTTTTGTTTTGAAATTTAGAGCAAGTATCTAGAGTCGTCTACCTACCCTAAGGAATTCGTCTGTGTAAATGTCCTTTAAAGTAGTGCCATCCCACCATTGAGATATAGGTAGCACCACCGTTGGAGGTGTTCGGGTCAATTCGAGGTTTGGGACATGGTGATCACCAGAGCAATGGGAAGACACCTTAGAAGCTACCCTCATGCCAGGTTCCCGGATCATGAGGACTTACTAAGACATCCTCTACTCGACGATCACCTTTCGAGGCAAGGCAACAGTGAGGCGTACCCTAGGGGTGGTGTGTGCGATTCGTGTGTCGTTTTCATTTGCATTTGTCTTGTCATGTTATTGGTGCTCTACGCTTGTTTTTATTTTGTCCATTCATTCTTGCATGCTTTGTTTAACAGTTAAAAGTTTGCGGGAAAGTAAAGATCTAAAGCTATTACAAGTGGCGCGGGTCCACATCGCCAAAAGTTTCTCGAACCCGATTTGACAGAAAATAAAGAAATTAAAAGTGCGAGAAGTTGAAAGGTTACATGGCCTTGGGAGAGATACATTAATATTTACAAGAAATAAAATAAGTGCGCGAATTGGAAATTTATCGAAACGAGGGCGTTGGACCCCTTTGCAAAATTAAATTACATGATGAAATTAATTAATTAATTAAAGAAAGGACTTGTTTTTTTATGTTTTTAAGATTTAATATGAAAAGAGAGAGCTAATTAAAATTGAAATAAGATGCAAACCCTAATTCTAGTTATTTTTTAATTTATTAAGAAAACATTAGAATTTAACCTAAATTAACCCTAATTTTTACATGCAAATTTAATTAAAGAAATAAGTATTTAATTATTTTAATTATTATGAAAGAAAAATAAAAAGATGAAAAATTATTGATTAAACCTAATTCTAAGTTTTTTTATAGATTTTATTATGAAAAGAGTTAAAATTGCAAACCTAAGTTAAAACTAAATTCAATTACATACAATTTAATTACAAAAATATTAAAACAAAATATTTATTATATTTTTTATTTTTTTCTGATTTTTAGGTATTTTTATATTTATGAAAATATATTAAATTGATTAAAAGAATAATAATTAAAAGAAGATGAAAGTAATAAAAAGATAAAGAAAAAAATAACAAAATTTGGCAAACCTTGGGGGTATCAGTCCCCAGATAGGAGGTATATTTTAGGAATTCTGGCCCAATAAGCATGGCCTTGTTGACCTTTGCTGGACGCGTGTGACGCATGGACTAGGGTTTATGGTGTTCCCCAATCCATAGCCATTGATCTGATGAGCCTGGACAGATGGACGTTGATCTTTGAGAGTGTATGATGCGCTTCAATATTGCACCTGCACGTGAATTTTTATGGAAAAATATTATGGAAATAACGGAGACCTGGGGCTCGAACCCAGGTCATATACATTGCCAACGCTCTCACTTACCAACTGTGCCAACTCACGCGTTATTAATATTAAACAAACAACAAAGATTATAAAAGAAGTAACAATGTTAATGAATCTTCGCGCGCGCGTTTTCAAATAGCCCTATCACGTCTTGCCACCACACCATCTTCTTCCTCGTGTTTAATTTTTCCTGAAACAGTAACAACATAAGCAACGGTTTTCACGCGTTGCTGAAAGTACCATATGAAAAAATAGCGAATAGGCCACAAGGCCTCATAAATTGATCGCGATTGCTGGTTTCTATTCGTCCAAACGCGTTGAATCCAATGGCCTTGGTCTCAGCCTCTAATTTTGCCTTATTTCAAAAGCCCTAATTCTAAGGTTGAAGAACCCTAAATATCAACAATGGCATCTTTGCATACAACACATAAAAACGCAATTAGTTCACATGGTAAGCGTCAGAATGCATCATTGAATAAGAATACATAAACTAAATATCATGGAAATGCCTCAAAATTAAGATACGAGTATGCAATTTTATGAGAAAAATTTGGATTCTGTACAGCGATTCTTGAGGTTTGGATGACTGTTTTTGATTGGGAATCGTCCAATGATGCTTGAGGAAGCTAATGAGATGAGAATCGTGCTTTGAACCAACCTGTAAAGATGATTTCAGTTTTGAGTTTTTTAGACAAAAATTTCAAATTTGATTCCCAATTTTCTCAGCAGCTGCGTGTGTATTTGCATTAGGGTTGTGATCCTGGCATATGTAGTAGTGAATTAGGTCAAAAAGAATCATCCAAATCTCTTGCATTCATAGTTTTGAAGATTTGATTTTCAAGCTTTATTTTCCAAATATTTTCCATGTGCTTTTGTGCAAATCATGATCCAATCAGTCCAATTCTTTCCATATTTGAATGTGCACGAATTATTGAGTAGATTATATGTGCAAAAAGATTTGTTAGGTTAGGTTAAGTATTTTTCACATATTTAATTGATTTAAGTGAATTAATATAAATAAAAATTCAAATAAATAAATAAAAAATGAATAAAAACTTCCCTTTGGGCCAAATGGTCGTGCACATGCCATGGATGATGAATTATGGAAGAAAAATGGGCCCATTAGCAATTTTAGGTCATTTGAATCAATGTTGACTTTTCAAAATATCCAAAAATTTCCCAACTTCTACAAGGCATAACTTGCTCAATTTTTAAGATTTTCTCATGTTCTTGGACATTTTGGAAAGGTATTTGAGTCCTCTAACCCATGTCTTTGTTCCCATGTCATTTTGATTTACCAATCTCAAGTTATGGCCTTTGACTTGAAGTCCCTTTTTGTTGATTTTTGAAAATGACCTATAATGTTGAAATTGATAACTTTTTGTGAGAGCATTTCTTGGACTTGAAGTATGAAGATGAGTTGTAGGAAATGTCTTTCTCTTCAAAATGAGCTTTGGATGGAATTTTTTTTGATAATCCATGTGAAAGTTATGCCCTGGTCAATTTCAGTTGACTTTTTCAGCTGTCCAAATAAGGAAACTTTTGCATCTTGATGATTTCTGAGCCAAATTTTGAGAATCATGATCAAGCATTGATCAAATGATGTTTGTGGCTTCAAAATGATATGTTGACCAAAAATTTGAACTTTTGACTGTCAAATGACCATTTTGCCCCTACAGTTGACTGTAGTGCAATTTAGGGTTTTGACTGTGCAATTTTGTACTGTAAGTCTTGAAACTTGATATGAGGATACTTGACCATATTTGTAGGCATGTGAGACTTGATTGGACCTTTGGAAACTTCATTTTCTTGATCAGAACACAAACCCTAGTTTTGACTGTATAGGAGATCTTTGACCGTGCAACCCTTGGGGAGATTTTGAAGCTTGACTTGGCAATTTCTTGGAAAATATGGGAGGGCAAATTTTGGGGTACAACACCAGGCCTCCAGAATTATTTTGTTTTTTCTTGATTTACTGCCTGATTTCATTTTCGTTTAGACCATTTTATTATTATTTTTTAAATAAACATAAAAATCATAAAAATAAGTAACTTAGAATTAGGATTTAATTTAGTTAAATATTTTAACTTATTTTCTCCAATTTTAAAATCAGTAGACTTAGGATTTAATTGAATTCAATCCTTTTCATAAAAAAAAAATGCAAAAAATATTAGGTATGTTTTAGAGTTAATTTTAATGAGTTTTTTTTAATTTAATTGATTAAATTTGACTTAATTGAACATTTAGCATTTCTCAAAATAAAATAAAACAACAAAAGTTCTTATTCTTAGGATTTTTCAGATTCGCGCGCGTTTATTTTATTGTAACTGCCTACTGGTTTGTAATAGCTTAACTAAGACTTTTACACTTTATTGCTTTTATTCCCCCAATTTTTGGACATGTAAATAATCCCCCTCCCCGAAGCCTTGTAATAGCGTAGGATTTACAATTCCCGCACTTTAAATTCCTGTACATATATTAACTGTTTAGATGTATGCTAACTAGGCTATGCATGACAAGATTAAACTCCTAACTTAAAATCAATCGTAGCTCACCATAACATTTACAAAGATAATATAACTGAAAAATAATACACTTGCACATGCCACTCTTAGGGTACGCCTCACTTGGTTTCCTCGAACGTGGTCATTGAGTATAGGAAGTCTTAGAGGTCGCCCTCGTGTCTAAAGATCAAAGTTTCCTCGAAACGGTTGCCTCGATAAAAATGATCTAAGACATTAGGGTTACCGCTAAAGCGTCCTAATGTTGCTTTAGTGACCACACGTCCCTTAAACCGAATTGACCCGAAAACTCCAACGACGGTGCTACCTACTCCTCAATAGTGGGATAGCACTGTCTAAAGGACATTTGCACAGTTTAATTCCTTTTTGAGTATGTAGATGTTCTTAAGTACTTGCTCCTTTTAAAAACAAAACAAAACTTTTCGCACTTACACTTTCTTCAAAAACAAAACTCTTTTCAAAAACCCACAAACACAAAGAAAAGCAAGCTTTTGAAAACATAGTGAGCAAGTACCTAAGAGCCCGTGCATAACCACAGATAGAAAGGGTGCTAACACCTTCCCTTTCTATAATCTACCTCCCGAACCCGAGAAACATCTCGAAAAGGAATTTTTCTGTGCTTTTGTCCTTTCCTTGTTGGATAAAAAAAAAGACGATGGCGACTCTTGCTTACCGCGACATTTTGCAAAAACAAACGCAAACGCAAACCAGCATTCCAAAACAGTCAATTCTCATTCCCACCGATCATAGAACTGGCGACTCTGCTGGGGAATTATATAAGTGAGGTGTACCTTAGGATTAGATCACTTGTGTTTTCAATTGTATTGCTTTGTATGCTTTTAATTTTGTGGGCTTGTATCGGAGTTCTATAGATCCTAACTCGGATCTGGGGATACCCTTTTTAGGTAAGTAGCAATAAATTGTGAGGGATCTGTCCGGCGTAGACCGACACAGATGAAGCAGTAGCTACGTTGGTGTGACACCTTGGTCTGTACCGATATCCCTTATGTTGAAACGAGGAGAATATGGGTCTTCTGAGGAGTCATTAAGCACCAACTGACCTTAGAACCTTAAATTGACCAACTTGGCCATAGAACAGTAGCAGTATGCTACACTCATTGAGACTAAACACTCGCGATGATTTCGGCCGCAAGAAAAGGTTGCTAAACTGGAATTATGACCGATTGAGGGTAGTCAGTGATATTGAGATCCTCTAGAACCCGGTTACTATTTTTTAGGACAGATCTAAACCAACTAAACTGAAAGAGGGTAATGCCTAAACTTCATGCCAGCCTAAAATCTAAGGGCTCTTTTGTGTGACTTGTGTGCCTTCAAACTTGAACTACTTGCACATTATTGTTATCTGACAACATGGGTTCCTTGCAGGTTTTGTTTACAGTCCTTATCCAATAAATCTGGATTTGTTGCAGGGCTTACTTACATCACCTCACACTTGTGCTTAAACGCATAGCATACGCATCATAACATCATGCCTTAGCATTTCTTTAACCATTTCAAGGATCTCAAGGGTCTGTGATGCAGGTTGTGGTAAATAAAACGGCTAGCAAGGGGCAAAGGGGATTTATTTTCCTCTAGCCAAGGTTGTCTAGAAATCCAAGCATGATAACTTGAGTCAAGGGCTATGACCCACTCGATATGGTGAGCTTGACTCTTGAAGAAGGACTCTCAGCAACATGAAGTTCCTTCAATCAAGCTATCAGATTCAAATTCTAACCGTTTCTTGTTTACCCCGCGAGATCCTTGAAAACATTGCATACATATATCATACATATCATTGCATCACAGGTACCATTACAGGTTTCTCATCTTCTTTTCTGTTTATTTCAGTAGTCATCATGTCTACTGAACCTTCCACTGACCAAGCTATCAAGGCCCTCCAGGCCCAGAATGCCCAATTTCAAGAGTTGGCATAAGCCTAGCTAAGGGTCAGCAGGACCTGAAGACCCTGATTCTGAAAGAGAGGAAGAAGAAGAAAAAGAGGACCATCCTGTTCAACACTGGACGCAGGTTTGGAAACGGGCTGCAGAATGAAGTTGATCTGACCACCCCATCTGAAGGGAAATCCAGTCCACAAGAAAGGAGGGCTCCTAGCCCTGAAGTCTCCGACAACGAGACGGACTATGATGAAGAACAATATCCCCCTGCTGAGGATAAGTACAAACAGCTGGAAGACCGTTTGAACGCTATGGAAATACAGAAGATGCCCGGTCTGGACTTCGGAGATCTAGGTCTATCATCTGGGGTGGTGATTCCCCACAAGTTCAAGGCACCTGCCTTTGCCAAGTATGACGGAGCTTCCTGTCCCAAACTGCACCTCCGGTCATATGTGAGGAAGATCCAACCTTACACTGCTGATAAGAACTTGTGGATCCATTTCTTTCAAGACAGTCTCTCAGGGACTCAGCTTGAATGGTTCTGTCAACTGGAAGGAGCTAACATCCGCAACTGGGAGGACCTTGCTGCTGCTTTTTATAAGCAATACCAGTATAATGCCGACCTTGCACCCACACGTACTCAGCTTCAGGGTATGTCTATGGGTACATGCGAAGGCTTTAAGGACTACGCTCAGAAGTGGAGAGATCTTGCCGGAAGAGTCCAACCTCCTCTGTCTGATAGGGAATTGGTGGACATGTTTCTTGGGACTTTGTCTGGTCCCTATTTCAAACACTTGATTGGAAGCTCTTCATCCGGATTCATCGAGCTAATACTGACCGGCGAAAGGGTCGAAATTGGCATCAAAAGTGGGAAGATTCAAGAAGAAACACCTTTTGATGCTCAGAAAAAGCCCTACAACGGGAAGAAAGAGTCCAATGCTGTGTATGGTCAAAAGAGTCTTCATGATCAACAGGTAGGGGCAACCCTAATCTCCGATCCCACGCCTGTTCAACAAAGACAGAGCAATAGGCGTAGGGTAAGATATCAAGAAAGGAAGTATACTAACATCAACATGCCTTTGTCTCAAGCATTACAACATTTGCTGAAGTTAAAGCTAATCACGCTAAAGGATCCTCCTCAAAATCCCGATACTTCCTCTTCCAAGTATAACCGGAGTGTGAGATGTGCCTACCATTCTAACAGTCCTGGACATGACACCGACGACTGTTGGACTTTGAAGAACAAGATCCAAGACTTGATTGATGCCAAGGAGATCAATTTTGATCACTGATCCTACGCCAAATCATTGAGAATGTCTTTGTTTCATTTGAATTTTCAAGTTGTAATTTCTTTTGTTATTCAAACAATTATCTATTAATGTCAAACTCTGTTTCATTAATTCATTGCATATGTTTGTCTTGAATTCATCCTTTCATTACATTTAAACTATGCTTTTTACTCACTTTATGACATTCAACTCTTGCTAAAAGTTACAAGCCTTTAGAGGGAGGATGACGAAACAATGCCATAATCTCATACAGTATGCTTTTGGACAGACTTTGTTGACGATGTACAGGAGTTTCTTTCAAATCCTAAACACTGGAGTTATAAGGAAGATAATCCCTAGTCAACCCCTTCCAGCCAAAGAAGTAGGAGTTTTCTGTTTTAAACACAAATTGAAACCTTTAATTTAAACCTGGGGCAGGGTAGTCTCTCAGTTAATTCAAAATATGCTCATTTAAGTCGCAAAACTCTCAGTTTATAATACAACGAACGACATCAAAAGCATTCCTCTGCAATCAAAAGACAATGGTGGTTCCTTATCTCATAAGCATTCAATCTCTCAAAAGAAAAAAGCTCGCTGAGCCAAAACCTATGAAGGAGGCTTAAGAAAGCTAGGGCATCCCGCTGACTGTAATCTCAAAAACAGAAACAGGCAGGCAAAAATTAGGGATAACAAATCAAAAGAATGAGGTCGCTCCAAATCCTCAACAACATGAAAAATGTTGCAAAAATGACTGCCTTCCAACAAATTCAACTTGTGTGAAACATCACCAAAAACGTCGTTCCAGACTCATTTGGAGTTCAAATGCACAATTAACTGAGTTTAGGATTGAAGAACATCACGAAGAGCGGGTGGGTACAAATATACTTTGAGCCTTTATCCTTTGTTTTTTAAACCGTGAACCAAGCCACGTTACAACCTTTCAAAAGTCCTAACTGAAGCATGGGTTAGTTCAAAAGCATACTGTTACAAAAGGTATCCTGACTCCTATAAGGCTTGACCCTAAATCTTGTGTTGAATTTGTCTTATAAAGAGTTTTCTGCTAAAAAACGCATTTTTCAAAACTTCGAGACAAGCATAAACTTTGCACTATTCGAATATCACTGTTTGCATTTGGCTATTTGTTTGACAGCAGAGAAATTCACACAACGAATATCCGATGAACGAAAGCCCTCTCAATGAACAAAATCACTTCAAAAAGGATGACACTTCCATTGACAAATATCCTATCAACAGGGGACTTGACATGTCACTATCCAGCACATATGGGGCAGTCCAGTCAATATTTCAAGAAATCTCTGAAGAAGTGCAGAGTAACCAGGGGAAAGTCTCCATCTCCGTCACTTGGGGCATTGAACATCAATCTCAGTGAAGGGTTACGTACAATTAAACATTTTCTGGCAATGTCACAAACACTTGCTACTATGGGCAATGACAAATCTCCCCAAAATCCTTCTCATAGGATGACATCCCAGCAAGGGTTTAATCTCTGAAAACCTTTCCCCAGCTGAATCAACCTCAAGAATCCTCGAGGACTTCCCCCAACGAAGGTATCACCTCTCTAGCGGACTAAGGACATGGTTTATTTCCCCAACAACACCAGGATTCCCCAGCTTGAGTTTGCCTCGCCGACTACTACAAATTAAAGGACCACAACTCCTCTTCCCTAGTAGACTACTCTACAATCCCCAACAAGTTACTGTGAAACCTGGACCCGACCAGATGTCAGTTTAACTTTGACTCCCCAGTAGAGCAACGGACAACCGAGACTCCTGAATTTGTTCCCCAAGAATGAATCAATACTCTCCACAGAGTTCACAACTTTCCCCAACGGAGTTCTCCTCAACAAAACAAGGATCCTCAGTGGAAATGTTCTAAGCAAAGTTTGAAGACATACATACTCTTCAACAGCAGTCCAGGATTTAATAACTCCCCAACACTTGTCAAGAATTTATTCTCCAAGACAAAATTACATTTCAATAACATTCATAGCATATGCATACAAAATACATATAACATGAATATCATTTATTTTGAGAACATCATTACATAATGCATACATCATGACATTGCATACAACTCACTCTTTACCTTTTCAGGAAAGATCGATCGACAGATAAAAGTCATTATCTTTTGGAGTAGCAGTCGTCAAAGATTCCTTCACCATCCTGCTGAGGTAGTAATCGTCCAAGATTCCTTCATCATCCTGCTGAGGTAGTAATCGTCCAAGATTCCTTCATCATCCTTGCTAAGGTTATAGTCATCCAAGATTCCTTCATCATCCTTGCTGAGGTTGTAGTCATCCAAGATTCCTTCATTATCCTGCTGAGGTAGAAGTCATCCAAGATTCCTTCACCATCTTGCTGAGGTAGTAATCATCCAAGATTCCTTCATCATCCTACTGAGGTAGTAATCGACCAAGATTCCTTCATCATCCTTGCTGAGGTTGTAGTCATGCATGATTCCTTCATCATCCTTGCTGAGGTTGTAGTCATCCAAGATTCCTTCATCATCTTGCTGAGGTAGAAGTCATCCAAGATTCCTTCATCATCCTGCTGAGGTAGTAATCGTCAAAGATTCCTTCATCATCCTGCTGAGATAGAAGTCATCCAAGATTCCTTCATCATCCTACTGAGGTAGTAATCGTCCAAGATTCCTTCATCATCCTACTGAGGTAGAAGTCGTCCAAGATTCCTTCATCATCCTGCCGAGGTAGTAATCGTCCAAGATTCCTTCATCATCCTGCTGAGGTAGAAGTCATCCAAGATTCCTTCATCATCCTGCTAAGGTAGTAATCGTCCGAGATTCCTTCACCATCCTGCTGAGGTAGAAGTCATCCAAGATTCCTTCATCATCCTGCTGAGGTAATAATCGTCCAAGATTCCTTCGTCATCCTGCTGAGGTAGAAATCATCCAAGATTCCTTCATCATCCTGCTGAGGTAGTAATCGTATAAGATTCCTTCATCATCCCGCTGAGGTAGCAATCGTCCAAGATTCCTTCATCATTCCACTAAGGTAGAAGTCGTCATAGATTCCTTCATCATCCTGCTGAGGTAGTAATCATCCAAGATTCCTTCATCATCTGTTTGGAGTAGCAATCGTCTCAGATTCCTTCATCACACATCATTATCAGAAAATACCTTCTCTTGTTAGATTTATTTCTTCCAGTTAAAATAGGCAACTAAAGACCTCCTCTGGTTAGATTTATTTCTTCCAGTTAATGACAGGCAATTAGAGACCTTCAAATAACAGTCCAGATACGATCCAGATTCGGATGTAATTCTGTCACTCAAATACAGTCCAACAATCATTTCTGGATGGCATCTTTAAGCCCATCTCCAACAAATATCCATCATCTCTCTAAATGGCATATGTAAGCCCATTCCCGATGTCACAATGCTGATACTACACCATGTGAGTGCAAATTTCTGGGCACTCTAGTGTTCAATTATCTTCCACCTTCGGATCACGAAAGGCTCGAAAGCCAATCTATATCCCCAGGTTTAAGAAAATTGAACAGGGGCAACTGTTGTACCCCAAAATTTGCCCTCTCATGTTTTCCAAAGTCTTCCCCCCTGCATGGCTGATCACAAACCCTTGCCTAAGGAAAAAGAAAATTTTTGAGTGGTGCTTTAAGTACCTTTCGATTGGCATTCTGAAAAGACCCTTCGATTGGCATTCTGAAGGAGCATTTCGATTGGCATGGACAAAGCACTTCGATTGGAATTATGGACAAGCACTTCGATTGGCATTCTGAAAGACCCTTCGATTGGTATTCTGAAGGAGCCTTTCGATTGGCATTATGGACAAGCACTTCGATTAGCATTGTGTCAAGGCAGCTTCGACAGGCATGTGAACCATGTCCTTTGATTGGCATGAACAACACCTTTCGATTGGCCTGTTAACAAAGCCTTTCGATTGGGATCCTTCGATTGATATTTGGACAAGGGCCATTCGAAGAACACCTCCCAGGCCATTTGGAAGAGGCCATCAAAGGGCACTCAGAAAACATGTCCAGGTACACTGAACATGAGAAAATGGCATGTTTCCCTTGCAAATATGGAAATAATTAAATGCTGATTGTGGATTTAATTCCTGAGTTAAAGGCCAGATTCTTGCCTTTTCTGTTCCTAAAGAGCTGATTCGACCATAGTGTTTCTGTTCAACTCAAGACCATTCGAAGAAGCATTCAGAAGGCCCATTCGAAAGATATACGGGAAGTCCATTCGAAGGAAGCAACTCAAGACCATTCGAAGAAGAATTCAGAAGGCTCATTCGAAAGGTACATGAGAAGTCCATTCGAAGGAGGCAACTCAAGGCCAATCGAAGAGCATGGCCTGAAGGCATTCGAAAATCAAAACATGTCCAGGTTCATTCCAGATTCCAAAGAGACATGAATATTTCAAAAAAGGAAATAATTTAATGTGTCTGATTCTTGTCTTCTGGCTTTAATGGCCTGTTTAATTGGTTGTCTCTTGCCGTTACTAGACCCCCATGCTCCTATAAATACAAGGGCCAGTGGCACATTTCAAAGGTGAACAACAACCACGAAAATATACAGAAAAAAATAGAGAAAAGAGAGAAACAGGGAGAACTTGGAGATACGCTGCCAAAGGTCATCAGCACTTCTAGGAAGCCATACCCAATCCTTGCACAAGCCATTCCACACTCAGAACCACAGATCCAAACACCTCTATTTGGTAAAAGAAAAATCTAATCTCAAACTCATTTTTAAATTCATTTTGATTGCATATTCACGTTATTACTATTGTTTGTGAATGATTTAATGTGATACATATAAGCTACAGCGCAAAGATGAGATTGTGCCATTGCTTGGGCACAATCGGAGTTTCTCCTTCGAATCCCAGAATAAAACAGACCCAGACCCAGATTCAGCAGGTGCGAATAAGGGGGAGATTTGAATCAGGGGGGGTAAAGTCCCCCCTGGACCTTTAACATGTGTTTCGTTTTTGCAGGAAATATATTCTCAGGATCCTGTTCAGAGTTTTGAAGCTCAGCAGCTTAGCTTCGAACTAGACCCAGGACTTCCAGAGCGAAGGATGATATATCCAGATCGAACACCCTCAGAGTGCAGCCCCTCATGCACCTTCGATTCAGCCTCTTCACTGGGTCGAAAGACAGCCCACACTTCTTTCGACCCAGGCCTCCAGAATTATTTTGTTTTTTCTTGATTTACTGCCTGATTTCATTTTCATTTGGACCATTTTATTTGTTTTTTTTAATCAACATAAAAATCATAAAAATAAGTAACTTAGAATTAGGATTTAATTTAGTTAATTATTTTAACTTATTTTCTCCAATTTTAAAATCAGTAGACTTATGATTTATTTGAATTCAATCCTTTTCATAAACAAAAAATGAAAAAAATATTAGGTATGTTTTAGAGTTAATTTTAATCAGTTTTTTTTAATTTAATTAATTAAATTTGACTTAATTGAACATTTAGCATTTCTCAAAATAAAATAAAACAACAAAAGTTCTTATTCTTAGGATTTTTCAGATTCGCGCGCGTTTATTTTATTGTAACTGCCTATTGGTTTGTAATAGCTTAACTAAGACTTTTTACACTTTACTGCTTTTATTCCACCAATTTTTGGACATGTAAATAATCCCCCTCCCCGAAGCCTTGTAATAGCGTAGGATTTACAATTCCCGCACTTTAAATTCCTGTACATATATTAACCGTTTAGATGTATGCTAACTAGGCTATGTATGACAAGATTAAACTCCTAACTTAAAATCAATCGTAGCTCACCATAACATGTACAAAGATAATATAACTCAAAAATAATACACTTGCACATGCCACTCTTAGGGTACGCCTCACTTGTTTGCCTCGAACGTGGTCATTGAGTATAGGAAGTCTTAGAGGTCGCCCTCGTGTCTAAAGATCAAAGTTGCCTCGAAACGGTTGCCTCGATAAAAATAATCTAAGACATTAGGGTTACCGCTAAAGCGCCCCAACGTTACTTTAGTGACCACACGTCCCTTAAACCGAATTGACCCGAAAACTCCAACGACGGTGCTACCTACTCCTCAATAGTGGGATAGAACTGTCTAAAGGACATTTGCACAGTTTAATTCCTTTTTGAGTAGGTAGATGTTCTTAAGTACTTGCTCCTTTTAAAAACAAAACAAAACTTTTCGCACTTACACTTTCTTCAAAAACAAAACTCTTTTCAAAAACCCACAAACACAAAGAAAAGCAAACTTTTGAAAACATAGTGAGCAAGTACCTAAGAGTCCGTGGATAACCACGGATAGAAAGGGTGCTAACACCTTCCCTTTCTATAATCTACCTCTCGAACCCGAGAAACATCTCGAAAAGGAATTTTTCGGTGCTTTTGTCCTTTCCTTGTTGGATAAAATGAAAGACGGTGGCGACTCTTGCTTACCGCGAAATTTTGCAAAAACAAACGCAAACGCAAACCAGCATTCCAAAACAGTCAGTTCTCATTCCCACCGATCACACTGGGGATCGAACCCAGGCCCTTTGGGGTTCATCCATTGCGCGCTTGCCAGCTGAACTGGCTTGGTTATTTGTATAAATAATAATAAAAAAATATTATATGATAAAACCAAAGAAACAAAATTTGAACGCGCGAAATTTGAATTGGCTAGTCATGAAGCGCCATGTTATCATCTTCTTCCTCCCACCATCGCTGTAAATTATATGGCTTTTACCTACGGACACCAAGCGTATGTATAGCCCTGTGCATCTCAAAAAACCCGTGCAAGCATGATAAATCACTCCCAATGGTACCAATCAACTCGTTGTAATCTCACGAGCATCATGGTACCATTATCCATGGCCAATTGTCCCTGTACAAGAAAGCCCTAAAAACGAAGTAAGAACCCTAACTATGGCAACTTGCTGTATCGTCAATGAAAACGCAATTAAATATGATCATTAGCTTGCAAACATCATAAGGTTTCAGAATATATCAATGAATCATGCTAAATGTGCCAGAATTATGATATGCGAATTCAAGAAAGTATGGAAATCGTTTGACTCTTACAGTGCGTTTCTGGGTGTTAGGAAGCTTGCTAGTGGTTGAATCTTGATCCTTAGATGTCCAGCAAACGATTGGTGTGCCTGGAATGGCTTGAGGAAGCATGGAACTGGGAAATCAGATTGCAACTTTTCCTTGAAATTTTTAGATTTATTCTCTCTTTTACACGCCTCCAATGCCCGTATTTTTGATCTGCATTCCTTCCTTATGTACCCTAGAATGAATTAGGGTTGCAAGCTTGTTTCAAATCTTCTCCAATTATGATCATTGATTCAAGATTTGATTCTTTGTGCAAATCTTTCCAAATTAAGAAAAATGCAATATTTTTGTGTCCAAATGAACCTTGCATGATTAGGTTCCATCTCCAGATGTATAATAGTCCTAAACATGCACAAAATCTCAAGCTTTGATTAGTTTTTGATATTTTCATGATTTTATTTTGATTTTATTTGATTTAATTGAAATAAAATCAAAATAAATGACAAAAATAAAAGAATGACAAATGGAAAGGATCATGGGTCGTGTGTTACATTTCAAACTCAGTGCAAGCATAAAAAGTTAGGCCCATTTGGCAAAAAATGCAATTTTGGCCACTTTTGACTTTTGAAGTTTTGCAAAAAGGGTCAACTTTACCAATGCATCACTTATTCAATTTTGACCCTAGAGATGTTTTCTTGGACTTTATATAAATCTTAAGATGTCCTCTAAGCAACCCTTTTGGTATCATCTCAATTGAGTCTTCCATGTTCATGTATGAAGCTTTGACATAGAATGTTTTTTTGTTGACTTTCCAAAATGACCTATAATGTCCAAATTTATATCTTCTTGTGAGTGCATATTTTGAACTTGGGAGCTGAAGATGGATTGTAGGGAATTGCATCCTATTCAAAATGAGATTTTTATGGGTCATTTTTGATAAAGTATGAGAAAGTTATGCTTGGTCAAAGTTGAGTTGACTTTTCCTACAAAATCCTAATTTAGCAACTTTTGGATTTTGATGAATTGTAAGAAATCCTTGAGGAATAATGATCAAACCTTGATCAAATGATTAATAATACTTCAAAATGAGAATGTTGACAAAAAATATTGAAGTTTGACTTTATGTGGGCCACAATTGACTTTTGCCCTAGCACAATCGATTTTCAGGCCCTTGAGCAATTGACTGAGCAAACTTCCTCTGCAAGGCTTGAAACTTGACATGGATGATCTTGAGAGCATATTAGGACAATGGTGAGCATTTGATACCCTTTGGACTCAAGCATCTTGATACAACATGAAACCCTAATTTGATGTAGACTGCCTTAGGAGAGGATTTGTCTGATCAACTCTTGGACTTCCTTGAGCAATTTGAGGACCTCACTTGAAATGTATTGAGAAATATGGGAGGGCAAATTTTGTGGTACAACACCATTTTTGGAAGAAAGCTACCATTCCATTCTTGAAAAGTTGCTTTAATCACAAATTCAACTTGTCTTGAGCTTCTAACTTGTTCTTTTTGCACACATAACTCCTATAAACCAAAAAGCAATGTGTCTAAGACCTAAGAAAGCTTAGAACATGCTTGTACAAAACTTGAGATTTGTCATTTCACCTTTCTTAAAAAGCAAGTTATAGAGCCATAACCCTAGAACTCAGAAACCTGGAGTGATTTTATGCTCTAATCTTTTCCATACATATTAACAAGTTCATTGCAAGCTAACACACGATTTCAGGCATCCTAAAACTTTCCGAAACACCTTTACTGCACAAGACTGCTTAACTTGACAGTTTTGAGCCAAAACTCTCCATCTCCATTTCCACTCGTGCGTTTTGATTCTTAATCATTCAAACACCTCACATACATCATACACAAGTGATCCAAGCCCCTGTTTCAAGAATGTAACCCCTCCATCATCATTCACCATTTTCAAACATCAAGCTTGCAGGTTGACTTGAGTATGGAGATTTAGGGACTTTCAAAGCAAAGTAGGAGTGGGAATACATTCAAGGAGGTCCAGGCAAGCTATAGAAATCACCAGGCCCTTACAAAGGCTGCTCAAACTATATACGCGACTCCATCTGCAAGAGGTAAGTTTTCAAACTTCTATCTCTTCATACATACATCATTTCAGTTTTGTTTGTGAAGATAAAATGTAGATACCATTGTCACGAAGCTGTACATATCCATAGTTTACATTTATATGGCATGAGCTTAGAGAATTTTAGATTTGAACTTTCTGAGAAAATTAGGTTTCAATTTAGGGCCAGGAAAATTAATCTTCATCTTTGACTTTTAGCTTACATAAGTTATATGGTTAGATTCGTGAGGAAAAATAGCACAACTTTCATGTTTTCATTTTCTATTTTTGTTGAGAAATGAATGAGATACACGTGGTCCGAATGGCTAAAGGTTGAAGACGAAGTACAGGCCATGGAGACGTTTTACCTTATGTATTTATTCTTTCATTTAAGTTAACGGGTGTACATCCACCCTAGTGGTAAGGCAGCACACGTTATTGGTAGAGGTCATGGGTTCGAACCTCAGCGCCGCCTTTTGCAATTTTTTTTACATTTTATGTCTTTTTTTGTTCCTTCCAGCGCATGGGCCCCCCATCCTGGGCCTGACTTTTTTTTCTATCCTTCCCCCCTGTTTCATTTTTGCACCCTGGCCCAATTCAATTTTATTTTTTTCATTTTTTATTTTACTTATTTTCTCAAATATATTTTCTAAATACTAAAAATGATAAAAAATGAAAAAATGATATTTTATATTTTTGACTTATTTTATTTTATTTTTTCCATATATAAAAATATTTTTTATTCTTCATACTTTATTTATTTATTTAAATAAACCTTATAAAATAAATTAATATTGTATTATTTATTTATTTTTTCTTCACACCATTTAAAATATATTATTTTTAATATAAAAAAGGACTAAAAATATTTTATAATACTATAAATATATTTTAGATAAAAAATACCAAAAATCCTTTTCTTAAACTTATTTTCTTTTGATTAATAGAATTAGGGTTTTCTTTTAAAATCTTTTTCTTAATAAATTCAAACCTAATTAATTATTTTCTTTATTTAAATTAGGTTAAGACAAAAAATCTTTTTATAAAAATCAAACAAAATTCATTTTTTTTTACATTTTTCATCCTTATACATTTATTCATCATTATACTTTGTATTTATGTAATTATTGTACAAATTCAATTTTGTTGTAATAGATTAATTAGGTTTATATTTTTTCAATCCCCATTTACCAATTGTACACCCCCTCCCCACAAATGTTGTAATAGTGTAGTAACTTTAAATTTCGCAATTTTTCGCTTTTACATAACATGCTAGTAATTAGGGTTTGTATGGAAAGAATAAAATCAATCAAGTAGAAAATCCTAATTCAAGACAAAAACAAGCATGAAAATAATACACTTGCACACAAACACCCCTAGAGTAAAATCCACTTGGTTGCCTTACAAAATGACCATATTACGCATGTGAGGTATCTTAGCAAAAATAAACGAATACAAGATGATAGTCCCTCGATGACGCTATCTAAGTTGCCTTACAAATGATCTTAGTCCTTAAAAGAGAATTCTAAGATGCCTTGCAACATTGCTAATCATGGTTATACGATGACCCACGCCCGTCCCGTTTACATCCAAAGATAGGGTTACTTACCAAATCAATGGTAAGATAACAATGTCAAAGGAAATAGGAAATGAATATGAAAGACTTTTGAGTAGGTAGAATGCTCCTAATTACTTGGTCAATTTCAAAACAAACATCCTTGCTATTTTCAAAACAAACACCTACACATTTCAAAACATCTTACAAACTTGAAAACATTTTCAAAAGATCAACATCTTTGTATACATTCTTACGAACGAGAATCATTACAAAGATTACCTAAACAATGGCCTCTTTACAAAATACTTTAAAAAACCACACAAAGCACAATTTTCAAACAAAAGAAAGTGATCTAGCAAGTAACTAAGAGCCCATGGAAAACCATGGATGAAAAGGGTACTAATACCTTCCCTTTTCATAATCTACCCCCTGAACTCAAGAAACAATCTCAAAGGTCTTTCCTGTGCTTTTTCACCTTTCCTTTTGGATAAAAGAAAAGTCGGTGGCGAAAGGAAAAAAGAAAATAATGTAGGGAAAATAAAAATTATGCTCGGTTGGGCCCTACCCCAATGCCTACGTATCCCTTTTAAGGAATCAGAGAAGTCGTAGTTCGGCTTATGTGTTTTGGTTGGTTTGTGTTTTTTAATTAAGACAGCAAGAACAAACAAGATGGCGAGCAATCCCTCATTCATAAGGAAGCTACCTTAGAGTGGATTCCCGAATGCGAGCAATCCCTTATTCATTTAAAATGAGCGTTGTCGCGGCCGCCCATCCTTTCTCGGACCGAGAAAGACGAGATCCTCTACCTCTATCTGGCCGTCGCCTCTGAGGCAATAAGCGCGACATTGATTAGAGAAACTCCAAAGGGACAAAGGCCAATTTACTTCAAGAGAAAGGCACTGTAGGCCCTAGAGGAAAGATATCAACAAATCAAAAAAGTAGCTCTAGACCTTGTTAACGCAGCAAGGAGACTCAGACACTACTTCCTGGCCCATACCATAGTGGTCCAAACAGATCAGCCAATAAAACAACTGCTCGAAAGACCAGACATGGCCGGTAGAATGTTGAAATGGTCCTTGGAGATCTCAGAATTTGATATCCAATACGAGAGCAGGAAATCCCTTAAGGCTCAGGCCTTGGCCGACTTCGTAGCTGAAATGACCTCGTTTGCAGATCCCAATGAATCGCTTCATTGGACGATATTCATCGATGATGCCTCCAGTTTGACCAGAAGCGGTGCATGCATCATAATGGAAAACGAGGAAGGGACCCCAATCGAGGTCTCCCTCGCTTTATTTTTTCCGACCTCCAACATCATGCCGAATACGAGGCGTGACTCGCAGGTTTATGACTGGCCAAAGATCTATGAGTTGATGAAGTAAAAATCTTTACCGACTCTCAGTTGGTCGCCTCTCAAGTCTGAGGCAAATATCAGGTCAAAAACGACCAACTCGCTGAATATTGGGCCCTGGTCTAGGAGAGGAAAAAGAAATTTAAATCTGTGGACGTACAACATATTCCCCGCGAGCATAACGCCCGTGCAGATATCTTATCTAAGTTGGCGAGCACTAAGAGAAAAGGAGGGAATAAATTGGTGATACAGGAAATACTTCGTCGACCGAGAACCCAAAGGTCGGGCTCTATCTTAGAAGTGTTCGCCATCAGGGACAACAATTACTGGATGACCCCCATACACGATTACCTCACTAAGGGAAAACTCCTCGACAACCCGAAAGAATGTCGTTGTCAGGCAGAGAGCTTGCTCGTATGTTTTGGTCGAGGGAAAACTTTACATGATGGGATTTTCCATTCCCCTTCTCAAATGCATCGACTGAAGCAGGGCCGAGTGTGTCTTTCTCAAAATCCACGAGGGCATCGGAGGCTAAAATCTAGGCGGGATATCCCTCGCGAGAAAAGTTTTGCGAGCAGGATATTATTGGCCCACCATGCAGCACGACGCGAAAGAGCATGTGAAAAATGAGGTAAATGCCAATGGCACAGAGACATGCATTTAGCTCCACTTAACGAGCTTAAATCCCTCTCCTCTCCATGGCCATTCGCTTGGTGGGGATTGGATTTCCTCGGTCCATTCGTGGTCGGAACCAATCAGAACAAATATCTAATCGTAGCTGTCAACTACTTCACCAAATGGATAGAAGCCGAAGCTTTGGCCAAAATCACCGCCCAAAATGTCCTCTGCTTCTATAAAAGAAATATCCTCGCTCAGTTTGGCATCCCATAAGAGATTGCCACTGACAATAGAACTCAGTTCACAGACCATGCCTTTCAAGAATTCGTCAATAAAATGGGCACCACCCAACACTTCGCCTCTATCGAGCATCCATAGATAAACGGCCAAGCCGAATTTGCAAACAGAGTAATACTCAGGGGCCTCAAGCTAATATTGGATGAGACCAAGTAAAGACGAGTCGAGGAGTTACACAGTGTACTCTGGGGATACTGAACAACTGCGCATTTGTTAATCGGGGATACCCCTTTCCGACTAGCTTACGGGAAAGAGATCGTCATTCCCGTAGAGATCGAGGAACCTTCCAGGTGAACCGAGGCACCTCTCGACGAGGAGATGAATGACGAAGCCCTCCAAGAATATCTGGATCTAGTGGAAGAAATCAGAACATGAGCGGCCCTACGAGAGGCCTCGTTCAAACAAAAAATATCCATGCGCTACGATGCCAAGGTCATACGACGAGAGTTCGAGGTCAGCAGCCTTGTCTTAAAGGGAAATCGCAAAGAATGTCACGAGGGCAAGCTCACAGTAAACTGGGAAGGCCCATATCGCATATACGTGAAAATGGGGACTGAAGCGTATTACTTGGAAAACTTACAAGAGGAACGTCTCATTTGATCATGGTACACTGAAAAGCTAAAACAATATTACACTTAAAGACACTGAGCCGTCGTCGAGTTTGGTCGATAAGACAAACTCACCCACGCCCGACCACGCGTGCATGCCTAGGAACAAGCATAGAACCCAAAGTATTTAGAAGGGGTGAGGCTCTTCTCTTATGATGAGCACACCTTCAACCTGACATGGATAACTCGATCGAGCTCTAAAGTCCTTGTGCCATGATGGTATAACGCCTGACTCGTGACGGGAAGTTTACGCCACCGAACCCGGGTCCCTCGAAATGAGACATGGGTTCTGGCTCATGCCCGATATTCACCCTGGTCGTTTGATCAGTTTCCCCATACCGACAAACATACCAAACGAGCAAATCCCCGCTATAAACTCTTAGAAAAAAAAAACGTCCTAAACGGGCTAGTTTGTCAACAAACATGTAAACAACACTATTTAAATTATCAAAGCAAATGACCATTGGCCTGGAATTAAACAAAACGACCACTTGGGCTGCTAATGTGTGAATATTACAACAAAGAGAATTTTAACGACCCATCCAAAAATAATAAATTTTTTGCCAGAGACCACGCTTGTTCAAAAATTACATAAATGGGCAAAAGCCTGGAGAAACAAAATACAACAAATACGGCACGCAGGCCGAAATAAACATAGAACAATCATCCTTCAACTTCTCCTTCAGCAATGAGCGACAGTTGGGCAGGAACCCCGGTCGGCTGAGCGAAAAACTTCCTGAAATGAAGAAGAAGTTGAAGGGTGATTGTTCTATTTATTCCGGCCTGCGAGCCATATTGTTGTATTTTTGTTTCTTCGAGCTTTTGCCCGTTTATGTAATTTTTGAACAAGTATGGTCTCTGGCCACAAATTTATTCTTTTTGGATGGGGTGTTAAAAGCCTCTCTGTTGTAATATTCGCACACTAGCGGCCCAAGTGGTCGTTTCATTTAGTTTTACGTCCAATGGTTGTTTGTTTTGAATATTTAAATTGCGTTGCTTGTATGTTCGTTGATAAACTTGCCCGTTTAGGATGTTTTTCATTTTTCTAAGAGTTTGTAGCGGGGATTTACTCGTTTTAGTTTGTATGTTTGTCAGTATGGGGAAACTGATCAAATGGCCATGGCGTATACCATGTGAGGGTCGTAACCCAGGTCTCGTTTTGAGGGACACGGGTTCGGCAGCGTGAACTTCCTGTTGTGAGTCGGGCGTTCTACTTTCGTGGCACAAGGACTATGGAGCTCGATTGAGTTATCCATGTCGGGCTGAAGGTGCGCTCGTTATAAGAGTGGAGCTTCACCCCTTCTAAATATTTTGGGTGCTATGTTTCTGCCTAGGCATGCATGCGTAGTTGGTGAAACCACGCGGCTGGAACCTCTCATCTGGATGTTAATGAAACATCAATGAAGTCGCCACAAAACGTCTTTTATCCCGCCGAAAGGGAAAGGTAAACATCGAGAAAATCTGAAGAGGGAGAAATCACGGTCTTTCGACTGAGAGATCGGGTAAGGGAGTCTGTTACGCGAGGGAAAGGTGTTAGCACCCCACACGCCCGTAGTACTCTACGGTATCCAATCTTGTTGTCTAATCTAATGGGTGTGGTCAAATCCTATATCTATGGCTTAAAACTAAAAAAAGGAGTGCATGCTAAATTAAAAGAAAACAATGTAGGGAAAATAAAAGATGTGCTCGATCGGGCCCTACCCCAATGCCTACGTATCCCTTTTAAGGAATCAAAGCAGCTGTAGTTCGGCTTACATATTTTTGGTTGGTTTGTGTTTTTTAGTTAAGACAACAAAAACAGTTAAGATGGAAAAACATCAAATGAAACAACAAACAAATGAGATGGTAAAACATCGGCTAAATAATAACATAGTAACATGTCAAAGATGGAGAAACATCAAATGAATCGGATGACAAAACATCAAAACTAACAATGATATTGAGAATCAGAACAGGATAACAAACATGTGCGATGGCGAAACATCAACTTCAAACAAATGTGCGATGGCGACACATCGGCTATAAGATAACAAGGTATCATGGCAAAGATGGCGAAACATCAAACCTAACAATGATATTGAGAATCAAAGTAGGATAACAAACATGTGTGATGGAGAAACATCGGCTTCAAACAAGTATGCGATGGCGAAACATGGGCTAAAAGATGACAAGGTGTGATACGGTGGCCAGAACTGGACTGTTTTTTGAAATGCTGGTTTGCGTTTTGCGCTTGTATTCGCAAAATGTCTCGGTAAGCAAGAGCCGCCACCGATTTTTATTTTATCCAATAAGGAAAGGAAAAAAGCACAGAAAAATTCCTTTTTTCGAGATATTTCTGAGTACGGGGGGTATATTATAGAAAGGGAAGGTATTAGCACCCTTTCTATCCATGGTTTTCTATGGGCTCTTAGGTGCTTGCTCATCATTTTCAAAATTGTTTTCTTTGTGTTTGTGGGTTTTGAAAAGTTTTTTGTTTTAACTTCGATTTAACTCTTGCTTCTATCTTCAAGAGAGTAATGAAGTGTTTTTGAAAACTTGTTTGTAAAAGAGTGTAAGTGTGACTTTTTTTTTTGGAATGAGCAAGTACTTAAGAGCTAATCTACCTACTCGAAAAAAGAATCGTTCTATGCGTGTTTCCTTTAGACAATGCTATCCCACTATTAGTGAGTAGGTAGCACCGTCGTTGGAGTTTGAGGGTCAATTCGAGAGGGACGTACGATCACTAAAGCAATGTTAGGATGTCTTAGTAGTAACCCTAATGTCCTAGATCATTTATCCGAGGAAACAATATCCGGGGCAACCTTTCCGAGGCAACTTTGATCTTTTAGACAAGAGGACGACCTCTAAAATAACCTATACTCAATGACCGTTTTAACGAAGGCAACCAAGTGGGAGTGTACCCTAGGAGTGCGCATGTGCGAGTGATTCAGTTTCAGATTTATTTATCTTTGCACATTTAGGGTAATCTAAATGTTTTAAGATTAAACATACATTCTTGTCATGCAAACCGTAATTATTCATACATCTAACAGTTAATAATTTGCGGAATTTAAGTGCGGAATTTAAGCTAAGCTATTACAAGGCTTCGGGTATTTACATAGCCAAAAACAAACCCTTTGAAAATAAAAGCGATAAATGTAAAAGTCCTAATTAAAATTATTACAAACTGTGAGCAGATACAATAATTGGGCAAAATAATAATAAAACGCGCGATTAAAAATTAGATCGACGAGAAAAAGAGGGTTTTGACCCTTCTATCCTAATTAAAAAAGAAAAATGTTTTTTTGTTGTTTTTAATATTTTTTTTTAAGAAAAGAAATTAGGTTTTTAAAATTAAATGCCAAATTAATTAGTTATTAAATTAATTAATGAAAAATAATTACAAGACCTATTTTTGTTTTTTTGTTATTTTAGGTAAATAATAAATACAATTAAGTTAGTATAAATCCTATTTATTCTAATTGATTTTAATTCCTTGCAAAATAAATTGAAGTTATCTAATTAATCAAACCTAATTAAATTAATTAATTTATTGATGAAAATAATATCCTAATTTTAATAAAAATATATTTTTGGTGATTTTTTGATTAAAAAAGAAAATTATTTGATTGGTTAGTAAAATAAATAAATGAAATAATTTAAATGAAAATATAAAAAAAAGAATAAGAGATGGGCCTGAATTGCATTTTTGGAGGTGTGAATAGCTGAAATCTGGGCCCAAATAGAGGAAGTCCACGTTGACCTTTAGGATTCTATATGGCATGTTTGACTTGGCTCACGGTTCACCCTCAGTGGTGGCCATCAGATTTGGCCATCTAGCCATCTGGCACGTTTGATGATGAAGGCATATGGTGGATCTCAGGCTCATGCGCGCATTGGATTGCCTGCAAGAAAACAAGAAAATAGAAAATGCTGGAGGTAGGGATCGAACCCCTGACTTCCAGCCTTTAAAGCCTTAAGCACCTACGTGGCCACCACTACACCATTGCGTTTTCATTGTACATAAGATAAATAAATAATATAATATATGAAAACAACACAGTAATGGGATTTTGCAAGAAAATTCAAATGGCCAAATCAAACATGGCCACGTCTTCATCCCTGTTCTTGCACCGTTGCTAAAAGTTTGTTAGCCTATACCTATGGACAAATGATTGTTGCTACAGACTATCCGTTCTCAAAATCTTCCACAGGCCATGGAAATAACATCCAATGCCATGGTTGTGTTTGTTTCATCCTCCTGATCACAACTGTACCACTTACGAAGGCCAATTGTCCCTGTAACCAAAAACCCTAAAACAAAGCTCCAAAACCTAACAATGGTGAATTACAATATAGGCCATATAAATGAAATCAAATAATGCAGAAAGTTTGCAAATGCCTCATAGATCAAGAATACATGATTAATTCAACCTAACAATGCTTAAAACATGAGATTCGAATTCAAGAACAGGGCCATGTCGTGAACGACTTACAGAGTGATTTGGGACTGGAACGGCTTAGTTCTTGATTGCTTTAGATTTCTTAGAGTTCTAGGAACCGATTTGGCTAGGTAACGAGCCTTGAGGATGCCTCTAAGTGGGATTTCGAACTTACACTTTTTCCTTGATTTTTCAGATTTGGTTCTCCTTCTAGCGCCTGTCTCTAACTTCTTTTTAGGTCTGCACACACTCTATATGTACCAAGCAATGCATTAGGGTTGATAATTGTATCCAAATCTTCTTCCTTCAATGCTTTTGATATTTGATTTGATTCACTTTGAAAACCTTCCAAATTTGGCTTATTTCCAATCTTTTTGTGCACACATGCCTTGATACGAATTTGAATGATGCTAGCTGTGTAATTAGAACCTGAAACAAGCACAAAATCTCTTACTTTCAATATTTTGGTTTTTATTTGATTTGTTTTTGATTTAAATTGAATTAATTCAAATAAAAACCAAAGTAAATAATAAAAATAAAATATGGACAAGTGGCAAAGGCTAGAGCCCGTGGGCTATGTTGCCAACTCAAAACAAGTGAAAAAGATTGGGCCCATTTGGCAAAATTTGAAGTTTTAGGGATAGTTGACTTTTGGCAATTTTGTAAAAAAGGTCAACTTCACCAATGCATAACTTCCTCAATTTTGATTATTTGGAGGTGTTCTTGGACTTTTTAGAAAGCTTGAGATGTCCTATAAGCAACCCTTTTTCTATCATCTCAATTTGATATTCCATGCTCATGTATGAAGCTTTGACAAAAAAGGTGTTTTTATTGACTTTTCAAAATGACCTATAATGTCCAAATTCTTAACTTCTTGTGAGTGAATATTTTGAACTTGGGATATGAAGATGGATTGTAGGGAATTTCATCCTCTTAAAAATGATCTTTGGATGGGTCATTTCTCATAAAGTATGAGAAAGTTATGCTTGGTCAAAGTTGAGTTGACTTTTCCTACAAAACCCTAATTTAGCAACTTTTGAGTCTTGATGAATTATGAGCAATCCTTTATGAATCATGATCAACCCTTGATAAAATGATGAAATATACTTTAAAATGAGGATGTTGACCAAAAATCTTGAAGTTTGACTGTATGTGAGCCACAATTGACTTTTGCCCTATCATAGTCGATTTTCAGACCTTTGAGCAATTGTCTGAGCAAACTTCTTATGTAAGGATTGAAACTTGACATGGATGATCTTGAGAACATATTAGGACATTGGTGAGAACTTGGGATCACTTGGACTCAAGTATATTTATGCAACATGAAACCCTAGTTTGGGGTAGATTGCCTTAGGAGAGAGCTTGTCTGGCCAACCCCTTAGACTACCTTGAGCAACTTGGAGATCTTTCTTGAAATGTTTTGAGAAATATGGGAGGGAAAATTTTGGGGTACAACAGCTGCCCCTGTTCAATCTTCTTAAACCTGAGGATGTAGATTGGCTTTCATGCCTTTCGTAATCCGAAGGTGGAAGTTGATTGAACACTGCCCAGAAATTTGCACTCGCATGAAGTGGTAATTGTCTTGTAATGTCGGGAATGGGCTTACAGATGCCATTTGGAAATTGCTGATGGGAGATGGGCTTAAAGATGCCATCCAAAGGAGTTTCGATCGCATAAGGGATTCCTTAGCGAGAGCTTGCATACCTGTTGTTGAGGAAGATTCCGCTGGGGAAGGTTGATCTTTGTTAAGAGAAATAGAATTTTAGGAGCTTCGTCGTCCGTTATTCTGCTGGTGAGTCGTCTCTGTTGATATTTAGGAACTTTGGTCGTCTGCACTCAACTGAGGAGTCATCTCTATTGATATTTAGGAACTTTAATCATCCGTACTCAACTGAGGAAACATCTCTGCTGATATTTAGGAACTTCGATCGTTTGTACTCAACTGAGGAAACATCTCTGCTGATATTTAGGAACTTCGATCGTCCGTACTCAACGGAGGAAACATCTCTGCTGATATTTAGGAACTTCGATTGTATGTACTCAATGGAGGAATCATCTCTACTAATATTTAGGAACTTCGATCATCCGTACTCAACGGAGGAATCATCTCTGCTGATATTTAGGAACTTCGATCGTCCGTACTCAACGGAGGAAACATCTCTGTTGATATTTAGGAACTTCGATTGTCCGTACTCAACTGAGGAAACATCTTTGTTGATATTTAGGAACTTCAATCGTCCGTACTCAACTGAGGAAACATCTCTGCTGATATTTAGGAACTTCGATCGTCCGTACTCAACAGAGGAATCATCTCTGCTGATATTTAGGAACTTCGATCGTCCGTACTCAATGGAGGAAACATCTCTGTTGATATTTAGGAACTCGTTCGTAATTCAACTGAGGTAAAAGCTTCATAGCTTGAATTTTGTGAGAATTTGATTGTATCTTTCCTGAAAGGTAAAGGTTAGCTGTATGTAATGCATGATATGTATCAAGCAATGATGTTCTCAAAATAAATGAGATTGTGTTGTATGATGCGTATATGCATGTGTCATGATGTATGGAAATGTGATGTTTTTAGCTGGGGAAAATAAATCCTGGATTGCTGCTGGAGAAAAGAATTGAATTCTTCGTTTCTGCTGGAGATAGTGGATGAAGATGTTTGTGAGAATAAACCTGCAGGGGAGGATAACTCTGTTGGGGAATAAACTGATGAGAGAATGACTTTGTGGGGAAGATATGTTCTGCTGAGGATTCCGTTGATAAATTCAGCTGGGGATGAATTACCGTTGCTGGCGATACTGAATCCTGTTGGGGATTGAGTTTCTGTTTGTGAAAGGAATGAACTCCACTGGGGATGATCTTTCAGTTGCGACCTTGCTGGGGATAACCTTTTAGACTCTACTAGGGACAATCCTCCATCCTCTACTGGGGATAATTGTCTAGTGCTGATGATTGATAAACTCTGCTTGGGGAGAATATTGCCGACTCATTCGCGGTTGTGAGCCTCAGCTGGGGAGAGTTAACAATACTGTCTTTTTCTTACTCTACAGGGAGTGAATGCACCTCAGCCATATTCTTCAGCTAAATCTATCCTTGTACCTGATGGACAGAACAACTGTAAAGCTTGGACAATTCTTATTGCCCCTTGTTCCTGATATTACGAGTAATCGTCTTTTGTTTCGCATGTAAATATTTATGAGCAGCAATTAATGTCAAATGCATATATCAAAAATGAACATTGGACGTTCTTTTCAAAACAAAACAGAAAAAGGAAAAGCAGTTTGAAATTTCTTTGAAAATGAATTGTATTGACTTTGAAGTTTGGCCTGTGAATAGGCGTTTTTGTACAAGAGGCTGACGTCCTAGTAAGAGAACGCCGCCGCACAATAGAGTTTATACAATTTGTGAAAAAACAAAACAACTATATGAACAATCCCACTGGGTTCCAACTCTGCTATTGCCTTTATATCCTCGAGCATCTCATCACTTTTCTACTTGGTTAAAGGTAGATCAGATTGATTAGTGTCGTCCAAGATTGATAGTCGATACCGAAGTCTAGTTGCAAGGTGATCCAATGAGACATAGTGTTACGCTTTAATCCCTAATTTTTTCCTGGACCGCCCTTTCGAGTTTTTAGTCCACCGAGATAACCTTTTTTGCCCAAGCCGCCTTTTCAGGTTTTCGACTTGTCGGGTGTACATTTTTCATTTTCATCCCTTATTTTTGCCCGAACCCTTTTGGTTCGCCGGGAAGCCCTTATTTTTTCCTAGGCCAGTCGACCTAGCGGGTCTTGGATTATACGTAGTATTTTTTCACTATGTCTGCATTTACGGGGTGAGGAAGGTCGTCACCATCCATGGTGGTTAGAATCATGGCTCCTCTTGAGAAAATGTTCTTAACCATAAATGGCCCTTCGTACGTAGGCATCCATTTTCCCCTGGGATCACCTTGTGGTAGGATGATGCGCTTGATCACCAGATCCCCAACTTCATACTCTTGTCGTCTAACTTTCTTGTTAAATGCCTTAATCATCCGTTTTTGATACGTTTGACCATGACAAATAGCAGTAAGTCTCTTTTCATCGATTAAGTTCAGCTGATCAAGCCGGGTCTGGATCCAGTCATCTTCTCTCAAACCTGCATCCTTCATAATCCGAAGAGAGGGTATCTGAACTTCAATGGGAAAGACTGCCTCCATACCATATACCAAGGAGTAGGGTGTTTCCCCTATTGACGTCTGCACTGAGGTACGGTATCCATGAAGAGAAAACGGTAACATCTCACGCCAGTCTTTGTATGTCACCGTCATCTTCTGCACAATCTTCTTGATGTTCTTATTAGCCGCTTCAACAGCCCCATTCATCTTCGGCCGGTAGGGAGAAGAGTTGTGATGATGTATCTTGAACTATTTGCAGAGCTCAGTGATCATCTTATTGTTGAGATTTGTACCATTGTCCGTAATGATCCTCTCTGGTACACCGTATCGACAAATCAGATTATGCCGAATGAACCGTGCTACGACGTTCTTGGTTACAGTAGCAAAGGAAGCTGCTTCAACCCACTTTGTAAAGTAATCAATAGCTACTAGGATGAAACGATGCCCGTTATATGCCGTAGGTCTGATCTCGCCGATCATATCAATTCTCCACATTGCAAAAGGCCAAGGAGCTGTCAAGACGTTCAGAGGAACTGGAGGTATGTGCACCTTATCAGCATAGACTTGGGACTTGTGACAGGTCCGAGAATGTTGATAACAGTCGGCTTCCATAGTAGACCAATAATATCCTGCTCGTAGGATTTTCTTTGCCATGGTGTGCCCACTGGAATGAGTTCCAAAAGTACCTTCATGTAAAACTACCATAATCCTTTCTGCCTCGTTCTTATCCACACATCGCAGTAAGGTCGAATCATGGTTACGCTTGTAAAGGATACCATTATTGATGAAGAACTTCGCCATAAAGCACCTCAAAAACTTCTTATCATTAACAGATGCCCCTTCGGGGTACTCTTGAGCCTCAAGATATCTCTTTACTTCGTGAAACCAAGGTTTATCTGTTACCTCTTCAGTCTCAATGTCACAGTAATGTGCGGGTTCGTCCAACCTCTCAATGGTAATCTGGGGAGCTTCATTGTCCCACCTGACCTTGAACATAGAAGACATCGTAGCTAGCGCGTCCGCCAACTGATTCTCCTCTCTAGGGAAGTGTTCAAAGGTTATCTCCTCGAAGTGCGGAAGCAACGTCAGTACATACTCTTTGTAAGGAATAAGATTTGGATGTTTCGTATCCCACTCGCCTTTGATCTGACTGATCATGAGAGCGGAATCTCCGAATACACTCAATAACTTAATTCTTAGGTCAATTGCTGCTCGAAGACCCATGATGCATGCCTCATACTCCGCCATATTGTTGGTGTAGTTGAAACATAGTCGGGCGGTGAATAGAGTATGAGAGCCTTCAGGAGATATGATCACGGCGCCAATGCCATTACCCAAAGCGTTTGAAGCTCCATCAAAGTACATAGACCATCGAGATCCCTCCTCAGGTCCTTCATCCGGTCCAGGTGTCTCACAGTCAGTTACCAACATAATATTCTCATCCGAGAACTCGAAGTTCATAGACTGGTAATCATCCACTGCCTGATGTGCCAAATGATCTGCCAACAGACTTCCCTTGATTGCTTTTTGGGTCGTGTATTCGATGTCATACTCCGTCAAGATCATCTACCATCTCGCTATTCGTCCGCACAAGGCGGGATTTTCGAAGATATACTTGATTGGATCCATCTTTGATATCAATAGAGTAGTGTGAGTCAGGATATACTGTCTCAGCCGGCGAGCAGCCCATGCCAAAGCGCAACAAGTTTTCTCAAGAAACGAGTATCATGTCTCACAGTCGGTAAAGTTTTTTCTAAGGTAGTAAATAGCATGCTCTTTTCGGCCAGACTCGTCATGCTGCTCCAGCACACACCCCATTGAATTATCAAGTACTGTCAAGTATAAGATCAAAGGTCTCCCTTCAACTGGAGGCATCAGAATAGGAGGCTCTTGGAGATATTCTTTGATCCTTTCGAAAGAGGCCTAACATTCATCATTCCATCTTACCACTTGATCTTTCTTCAACAGCTTTAAGATTGGTTCACAAGTAGCAGTCAGGTGTGAGATGAATCGGGCAATATAGTTCAGACGTCCCAAAAAGCCTCTGACTTCTTTTTCTGTTTGGGGAGCTGGCATTTCCTGTATAGCCTTCACCTTTGCATGATCCACTTGAATACCTTTATCACTAACGACGAAGCCCATCAGCTTACCAGACCTCACTCCGAAGGTGCACTTGTTTGGGTTTAACCTCAGCTTGTACAACTTCAACCTGTCAAATAGCTTCTGAAGATGGTTAAGATGTTCTTCTTCAGTATGGGATCTTGCAATCATGTCGTCAACGTATACCTCAATCTCATGATGAATCATGTCATGGAACAAAGCGACCATGGCGCGATCATACGTTGCCCCAACATTCTTCAATCCAAAAGGCATGACTTTGTAGCAAAAGGCACCCCACTGTGTGACAAAAGTTGTCTTTTCCATATCCTCGGGAGCCATTTTAATCTGATTGTAACCGTAGAAACCATCCATAAAGGATAAGACCTTATACTGTGGGGTGTTGTCAACCAGAACGTCGATATGAGGCAAAGGGAAATCATCCTTGGGGCTCGCCCTATTCAGATCCCTATAGTAAACACACATTCAAACCTTACCATCTTTCTTCGGCACTGGAACCACGTTGGCAACCCACTGCGGGTAAGAAGTAACTGCTAGAAAACTGGCATCAAACTGTTTCATAACCTCAACCTTGATTTTCTCAGACATCTCTGGGCGCATTCGGAGAACTTTCTGTTTCACTGGAGGACAGTCTTCCTTGGTGGGCAAGCGGTGAACCGCAATATCAGTATCCAACCCAGGCATATCTTCGTAAGACTAGGAAAAGATCTCAACATAGTCACGCAGCATCTGAATCAACCGTTGTTTAACACTAGGCTCCAGATTTGAACCAATCTTGACCTCTTTCTTGTCCTCTTCTGTACCCAGATTTACTGTTTCCACTGGCTCTTCATGGGGTTGTAGGGCCCTCTCTTCCTGAAGTAATAGTCTAGCAAGTTCACCAGGCACTTCAAAATCATCCTCACCTTCGTCCTCGGCTTGGTTGATCGGACTTTCGAAGTCATAACTGGCAGTAGCAGAGTCGTTATCAGTGGGATCCAGAGTGGATGTAGACCTGTATATGTGAGTGTGTGTAAGACAAATAGCTGTTTCTGCAAGATAGAAAAGAAAAAACAAGGAGCGCAAAATTTATAATGCAAAAAACGTCCAATGCTTTTATTGATGATATATGGAGATGAAAAATATAAAGCCCTCACAAACAAAGCCACGGTGCCTCGGGCAAGACACCGGGCCATAAAGTTTAAATATTGTCTGTTACAAACTTAAAACAAAAGTCTTACTACTGTGTAATAAAAGAAATGGGCATGAAGTCCTTTGCCGTCCAATTGCTCAATCCACCGTCGGTAGTCGGATAAATCCAGCTGTCAAAATCTGACTCTTCATCATCGTCTTCGATCACATTCACTCCCGAATTACTGATAAAGAGGGGAGGTCCTCTAATCCGTGTATGTCGAACAACCCTTTGAGCTTCTGCAGTGAAACCCAAACCAAACTTGTCAGTTTTATGTGCAAAGTCAGGGAGTTGGCCCCAATTTGCACACCCACCTTTCTCAATAATAGCCCGGGCATCCTTGAGGGAAGCCATCTTCATTGGAGGATCTTTAGCAACAGTTTCAGTTGACGCCAGAGTCTGGGGGACTTCTTCAAAATGTTGACACGGGGTTTCAATGAACTCCCCATCCATCTCCACATACCGGAAAGAGTTAAGGTGGCTCACCATGTACTCCTCTTCTCCTCGTACTATAACAATTTTCCCCTTCACTGGGTATTTCAGCATCTGGTGGAGCGTAGAAGTTACTGCCCCAGCTTTATGTCCATCACATATAATGTAGACGCGAAGGTCTGGGAACCAACCTAAACAGGAACATCTGCCTCTCCATGTACCATCCTTTTGGACCCGTCAAAGGCCCTAACCACAATATTACTCGGCTTCAGCACCAACCCTTCACAGTCTAATCGGTCTAACGCTTTCTTGGGTAAAACATTCAACGAGGACCCAATATCTACCAACACGTGAGCTAGAGTAGTGCCCTTGCACTCTATTGAAACATGCAGAGCGTCATTGTGATTCTTCCCTTTGGCAGTTAACTCTGCGTCGGAGAAACCCAACCCATTATCAGCATTCAAACTAGCCACGCAGTCTTTGAACTGGTCAGCGGATGTTTCCTGGGGCACGTGTGCAGTTTTCAGGAAAGCAATCAGAGCCTTAGCATGGGCTTCTGAGCACAACAATAAAGATAACATAGAGATCTTTGACGGGGTTTACCCCAGCTATTCGACTATGTTGTAGTCGCTCTTTTTGATGATCTTCAAAATTTCCTCTATCTCCTGTCTAGTGGCTTCAACAGTAATCTTCTTCAGTGCCTCCTTCCGGGAAGGCTCATCGGTGATCCCTTTGCCCCGAGCGTCAGATGACTCGGCGACAGAGGTAATGATTGGAACATGAACAAGAATAGTAGCAGATGTACTGGAAGGTTTAATAACAACAGGCTTCCGAACAATTGGTGGGGAAATTTCAGGAGATAGAATTCTTCCGCTTCGGGTGACTTTGTTAGACCCAACAATATTGCTGACATCAGTATCAGCCTCTCCAACCTTCAAGTCTTGCTTAATCCCATGATAATACACGTCAGCCCCATAGTGCCACGGGACAGCCTTATCTGACGTGTAAGGGATAGGTCCAGGAATGGTAATGATCAATGGAGCAATTCTCGGAATAGATGTAATTCTAACAGGCTTTCTCGAGGAAGCCTTGGAAGAATTGGCGGAAATGGTGATTATAGAAACATCTTCAAAAGGAATCAATGGAACCAAAGTTTTCTCAAACATAAATTCTTTGTTATCCATCAGACTTTGGACACTTGACTTCAATAGATGGCAACCAGTAGGTAGGACGGAACACAGATGGTAACCTTCGCCACAACCCGGAAATAAACCGGCTAACAGAAGGTTCTTCTTCACGATCATCAATGGAGTAGAAATGTCTTTTACGGAAGTCACAAATGAGTCATCATCTACAACATTCACTCCATGATTAGGTATAGAAGCAGTCATAACATTAGGCTTTTCCGGCGCTTCAAACTCAATCTCCTTAGCATCAATCAGATCCTGCACTTTATTCTTCAAAGCCCAACAGTTATTGGTATCATGCCCTGGGCTATCTGAGTGATAAGCACAGCGGGCATTTGGATTATACAGTGGTGATGTGGTGTTGGAATTCTTTGGAGCCTCCTTTGGAATCACCAAGTTGGTCTTTAACAACTGCGGCAGAATCTAAGACAGGGTCATACTGAGCCGAGTGAATTGTCTCTGTGACCTCTCTGCTCTTTGCTGATTGTTGCGTTGTGGGGTAACAATTGGTCTTGCTATAACTACCGCATTCACTGCTTGGCGCCGTTCGGGTCGGTTCTGGCTCCTCAAGCTGTAAACTGCACTAGATTCCTTCTTGAAAGGCTTCTTCTCGGTACTTGACGAAGCACCCTTCTGTATCTTGCCGCTCTTAATACCGGCTTCGACTCTCTCCCTAGTCATAATTAACTCAGTGAAACCAGACAATGAACTTCCGATCAAATGATTGAAATACGGACCAGACAAAGTCCCAAGAAACATATCCACTAACTCCCTGTCAGCCAGAGGGGGTTGTACTCTTCCCACAAGATCTCTCCACTTTTGAGCGTAATCCTTAAAACCTTCACTTGCACCCATAGACATACCCTGAAGTTGGGTACGCGTGGGAGCAAGGTCGGCATTATACTGGTATTGCTTGTAAAAAGCAGAGGAAAGGTCCTCCCAGTTATGGACGTTAGCTCCTTCCAGTTGATAGAACCATTCAAGTTGAGTCCCTGAAAGACTATCTTGAAAGAAATGAATCTAGAGGTTCTTATCAGCAGTATATGGTTGAATCTTTCTAACATACGAGCGAAGGTGTAACTTTGGGCAGGAGACCCTGTCGTACTTAGCAAAGATAGGTGCTTTAAAATTATGGGGGATTACCACCCCAGATGCCAAACCCAAATCTCCAAAGTCTGACCTAGGTATCTTCTGGATCTCCATTGCACTCAACCGGTCTTCGAGTTGCTTATACCTATTCTCAGCAGGAGGATACTGGTCTTCATCAAAGTCAGTCTCATTGTCAGAAACCATAGGGCTAGGAGCCCTCCTTTCTTCTTGATTCTCTCCCCCTCCAGATGAGTGAGACAAATCAACTTCCTCCCGCAACCTGTTCCCGAATCTATGACTCATATTCAGGAGGACCGTCTTCTTCTTCTTCTTCTTCTTGTACTTTAAGATAAGAGTCTTCAGATCTTGCTGACCCTTGGCCAAGTTCATGAACATTTCCTGGAACTGGGCATTCTGAGCTTGCAGAGCCTTGATGGCTTGATCAGTAGATGTTTCAGAAGACATGATGTGCTGAAATAAACAGCGAAGAAGATGAGAAACCTGTAAGGGTACCTGTAATGAGGTGCATGGGAATTGAATGCATATGATATGATTTCAAAGACTTTAGGGAGATTTAAATTCATAAACCAAAATGAAACACACTTTATTAGATAAAAAACTTGAAACAATGTTTAACAAATGCCTTTAGGGCGTTACAAAAGGAATATTGAAAAGTAAGTCTAAGATAAAAGCAATAAAAGACATCAGCACTCCCATGGTCGTTTTCCTTTGGTGCTAACATAGTCGTTGAGGATCCTCTCATTCTCCAGCTTCCTTGTAAGCTTCAGGATCTTCCGTTCCTGCTCATGATACTTCTCTCTGTAAGTATCCCGCTCTTCCCTTAGCTGGATCCAAGACCTCTTCAATGCCCCAATATCAATAGGCATGTATGGATGGAGGATCGTATGAGGAACCCCTTGTTCATCGGTACACTCAATGATTACCGGCAAGACAGCTTCGTATGGCATCCCTAGCTTTTGAGCACGGGCTCAAACCCACCGGAGATATGGTTCCATCGGGAGAGAAGTCTTTATTCCTAACTCATGCGGATCAGACATGTTCACCCTATCCCAGGCTCGTATGAATCTGCGGCGATGTCCCTCAACATCTCCCATGAAGTCAAAGACAATACTTGGAAGCAGCAACTCATGAGGTCCGTCCATCCTAGCTCGCCCAAACTATCGTAAGGCCAAACAAGAATTATAGGCGATCCCTCCTCTAATCCCCAGCAATGGAACATTGGGGTATTCCCCACAGCGATCAATAACAGCTACTTTTTCCATGTCTTTTGTACTCCAGAGGATGTCCGTATGAGCAAGAGACATAATTCTGTAGGCCTAACCCATGCCTTCCTCATTCTTCAAAACAGATTTGGGGAGGTGAGAAATAAACCACCTCGCCAGCAATGGTGCACAACACATGAGAGTTCCCCGTTTTTGAGCAGTACGAGCATAAAGAGCATGTAGAATGTCACCTAAGAGAGTGGGCACTGGATTACGGGACATGAAGATCTTCACTGTGTTCACATCGATAAAGGAATCTGAATTTGGAAACAGAACCAAGCCATAAATGATAAGAGCCAAGATGTCTTCAAACGCTTGAAAGTCCAAACTATCCCAGAACTGATGAGCCTGATCAATCAAGAACTTAGCCAAGAAGCCTTTTATCCCACTCCGAGTTTCCCAGTTAGACACCACATCAGCCCTTGTAAGATGGAGGGCTGAAGCAATATCCTCGGGCCTAGGAGCTATCTCCAAACCTGTAAATGGTGTCTGCTCTAGAATAGATATTCCAAGTAAATCCGAGAACTCCTCCAAAGTAGGGACCAACTGATAGTCCGGGAAGGTAAAACAGTGGTGCAATGAGTCAAAGAACTGGAACAAGACACTCATCATTTGTTCATCCAGCTTGGAAGTGACTAGGCTGAGGAGGTGACCATGTCTTCTGATAAAAGAAGAAGTATCAGGGACCTTTGAAACCAACTCTCTAAGCTGAGCAGGAATCTGTACGAAGCTGATCCGAATAGTGTTTCTGCACATAGATGCCATGATCTGCAAAACAGAATAAAGATGAATCCCATCGGTCTTTGAAATGGTTAGTCTAATGAAATATGCATGCAATGGCATGATCCATGATGTCATGATAAGAACACACCACAGGTATCATAGATAGCAAACATGGTAAGGGCAAACAAGTCACACAATAGCCCTTAAATTTCATGCTGACATGGAGTTTAGGTACTACCCTCTTTCAGTTTAGTTGGTTCAACCTATCCTAGTAATAGTAATCGGGTTCTAGAGGATCTCAATATCACTGACCATCCTCGATCGGTCATAATTCCAATTTAGCAACCTTTTCTTGCGGCCGGAATCATCGCGAGAGTATGGTCTCAATGAGTGTAGCATACTGCTACTTTTCTATGGCCAATTTGGTCAATTATAGGTTCTAAGGTCAGTTGGTGCTTAATGACCCCTTAGCAGCCCCATATTCTCCTTGTTCCTCCACAAGGGATATCGGTACAAACTAAAGTGTCACACCAATGTAGCTACTACTTCAACCGTATCGGTCTACGCCGTACAGTTCCCTCGCAGTCTATTGCTACTTACCTAAAAGGTGTCCCCAGATCCGGGTTAGGATATATAGTAACTCCAATTCAAACCCACAAAGATAAAGCATACAGATCAAACAATTGAAAACAATATGAACTAATCCTAAGATACACCCCACTTAGAAATCCCCAGCAGAGTCGCCAGTTCTGTGATACGGTGGCCAGAATCAGACTGTTTTTTGGAATGTTGGTTTGCATTTTGCGCTTGTATTTGCAAAATGTCGCGGTAAGCAAGAGTCGCCATCGACTTTTATTTTATCCAACAAGGAAAGGAAAAAAGCACAGAAAAATTCCTTTTTTGGAGATATTTCTGAGTGCGGGGGGTAGATTATAGAAAGGGAAGGTATTAGCACCCTTTCTATCCATGATTTTCCATGGGTTCTTAGGTGCTTGCTCATCATTTTCAAAATTGTTTTCTTTGTGTTTGTGGGTTTTGAAAAGTTTTTTGTTTTAACTTCGATTTAACTCTTGCTTCTGTCTTCAAGAGTGTAATGAAGTGTTTTTGAAAACTTGTTTGTAAAAGAGTGTAAGTGTGAAAAATTTGTTTGGAATGAGCAAGTACTTAAGAGCTAATCTACCTACTCGAAAAAAGAATCGTTCTATGCTTGTTTCCTTTAGACAATGCTATCCCACTATTAGTGAGTAGGTAGCACCGTCATTGGAGTTTGAGGGTCAATTCGAGAGGGACGTACGGTCACTAAAGCAATGTTAGGATGTCTTAGTAGTAACCCTAATGTCCTAGATCATTTATCCGAGGCAACAATATCCGAGCCAACCTTTCCGAGGCAACTTTGATCTTTTAGACAAGAGGACGACCTCTAAAATAACCTATACTCAATGACTGTTTTAACGAAGGCAACCAAGTGGGAGTGTACCCTAGGAGTGCGCATGTGCGAGTGATTCAGTTTCTGATTTATTTATCTTTGCAATTTAGGGTGATCTAACCGTTTTAAGATTAAACATACATTCTTGTCATGCAAACCCTAATTATTCATACATCTAACAATTAATAATTTGCGGAATTTAAGTGCGGAATTTAAACTAAGCTATTACAAGGCTTCAGGTATTTACATAGCCAAAAACAAACCCTTTGAAAATAAAAGCGATAAATGTAAAAGTCCTAATTAAAATTATTACAAACTATGAGCAGATACAATAATTGGGCAAAATAATAATAAAACGCGCGATTAAAAATTAGATCGACTAGAAAAAGAGGGTTTTGACCCTTCTATCCCAATTAAAAAAGAAAAATGTTTTTTGTTATTTTTAATATTTTTTTTAAGAAAAGAAATTAGGTTTTTTAAATTAAATGCCAAATTAATTAGTTATTAAATTAATTAATGAAAAATAATTACAAGACCTATTTTTGTTTTTTTTGTTATTTTAGGTAAAAAATAAATACAATTAAGTTAGTATAAATCCTATTTATTCTAATTGATTTTAATTCCTTGCAAAATAAATTAAAGTTATCTAATTAATCAAACCTAATTAAATTAATTAATTTATTGATGAAAATAATATCCTAATTTAAAAAAAATATATTTTTGGTGATTTTTTGATTAAAAAAGAAAATTATTTGATTGGTTAGTAAAATAAATAAATGAAATAATTTAAATGAAAATATAAAAAAAAAAGAATAAGAGATGGGCCTGAATTGCATTTTTGGAGGTGTGAATAACTGAAATCTGGGCCCAAATAGAGGAAGTCCACGTTGACCTTTGGGATTCTGAATGGCATGTTTGACTTGGCTCACGGTGCACCCTCAGTGGTGGCCATCAGATTTGGCCATCTGGCTATCTGGCACATTTGATGATGAAGGCATATGGTGGATCTCAGGCTCATGCGGGCATTGAATTGCCTACAAGAAAACAAGAAAATAGAAAATGCTGGAGGCAGGGATCGAACCCCTGACCTCCAGCCTCTAAAGCCTTAAGCACCTACGTGGCCACCACTACACCATTGCGTTTTCATTGTACATAAGATAAATAAATAATATAATATATGAAAATAACACAGTAATGGGATTTTGCATGCAAATTCAAATGGCCAAATTAGACATGGCCACGTCTTCGTCCCTGTTCTTGCACTGTCGCTAAAAGTTTGTTAGTCTATACCTACAGAAAAATGTTCGTTGCTACAGACTATGCATTCTCAAAATCTTCCACATGCCATGGAAATAACATCCAATGCCATGGTTGTGTTCGTTTCGTCCTCCTGATCACAACCGTACCACTTACGAAGGCCAATTGTCCCTGTAACCAAAAACCCTAAAACAAAGCTCCAAAACCTAACAATGGTGAATTACATTATAGGCCATATAAATGAAATCAAATAATGCAGAAAGTTTACAAATGCCTCATAGATCAAGAATACATGATTAATTCAACCTAACAATGCATAAAACATGAGATTCAAATTCAAGAACAGGGCCATGTCGTGAACGACCTACAAAGCGATTTGGGACTGGAACAGGTTAGTTCTTGATTGCTTTAGATTGCTGAGAGTGCCAGGAACCGATTGGGATAGGTAACGAGCCTTAAGGATGCCTCTAAGAGGGATTTCAATCTCACACTTTTTCCTTGATTTTTCAGATTTGGTTCTCCTTCTAGCGCCTGTCTCTAACTTCTTTTTAGGTCTGCACACACTCTATATGTACCAAGCAATGCATTAGGGTTGATAGTTGTATCCAAATCTTTTTCCTTCAATGCTTTTGATATTTGATTTGATTCACTTTGAAAACCTTCCAAATTTGGCTTATTTCCAATCTTTTTGTGCACACATGCCTTGATACGAATTTGAATGATGCTAGCTGTGTAATTGGAACCTGAAACAAGCACAAAATCTCTTACTTTCAATATTTTGGATATTATTTGATTTGTTTTTTATTTAAATTGAATTAATTCAAATAAAAACCAAAATAAATAATAAAAATATAATATGGACAAGTGGCAAAGGCTATAGCACGTGGGATATGTTGCCAACTCAAAACAAGTGAAAACGATTGGGCCCATTTGGCAAAATTTGAAGTTTTAGGGATAGTTGACTTTTGGCAATTTTGCAAAAAAGGTCAACTTCACCAATGCATAACTTCCTCAATTTTGACTCTTTAGAGGTGTTCTATGACTTTTTAGAAAGCTTGAGATGTCCTCTAATCAACCATTTTGGTCTCATCTCAATTTTATATTCCATGCTCATGTATGAAGCTTTGACAAAAAACGTGTTTTTGTCGACTTTTCAAAATGACCTATAATGTCCAAATTCATAACTTCTTGTGAGTGCATATTTTGAACTTGGGAGATGAAGATGGATTGTTGGGAATTGCATCCTCTTAAAAATGATATTTGGATGGGTCATTTCTCATAAAGTATGAGAAAGTTATGCTTTGTCAAAGTTGAGTTGACTTTTCCTACAAAACCCTAATTTAGCAACTTTTGAGTCTTGATGAATTATGAGCAATCCTTGATGAATCATGATCAACCCTTGATCAAATGATGAAATATACTTTAAAATTAGGATGTTGACCAAAAATCTTGAAGTTTGACTGTATGTGAGCCATAGTTGACTTTTGCCCTAGCACAGTCGATTTTCAAGCCTTTGAGCAATTGACTGAGCAAACTTCCTCTACAAGGCTTGAAACTTGACATGGATGATCTTGAGAACATATCAGGACATTGGTGAGCACTTGGGATCACTTGGACTCAAGTATCTTGATGCAACATGAAACCCTAGTTTGGGGTAGACTACCTTAGGAGAGAGCTTGTCTGGCCAACCCTTGCACTACCTTGAGCAACTTGGAGATCTTTCTTCAAATGTTTTGAGAAATATGGGAGGGCAAATTTTGGGGTACAACACAAGGTATCATGGCAAAGATGGCAAAACATCACATGATAAAACAACACACCTAACAATGACATCGAGAATCAAAGTAGGATAACAAATATGTACGATGGCGAAACATCAGCTTCAAACAAATGTGTGATGGCGAAACATCGGCTAAAAGTTAGTAAAAACAAAGCCAAGAGGCACACAGACAAAATAAGATTGATTTGTATCTTTTACCTTGAATAAGGGTTTGAGTTTATTAGAAATGTCTTATGATTTACAAAGAAAACAATTTTTGTTTTAAGATGCATAATGCATAGAAAGGAAAAACAACTAAGGGAAACTAGCCTAGTACTATCCCTAGTGTTATCATACAATGGTTGACCCTAAGGTTGAGGATAAAGGAAAACCCTACCTTAATTAACATGTTAAAGGAAGCTTAACAAAACTATCCTATAGGGAACATGCAATGAGAGCGAAGTCGTGATCTCAATTTCTAAATTGAGTGACTCATCGATCAACAATTAAAGAAGAAAAACAATAAACATCCTATAGGGAACATGCACTGAGAGCGAAGTCGTGATCTCAATTTCTAAATTGAGTGACTCATCGATCAATAATTAAAGAAGAAAAACAATAAACATCCTATAGGGAACATGCACTGAGAGCGAAGTCGTGATCTCAATTTCTAAATTGAGTGACTCATCGATCAAAAGCAAACACAACACATGTATCATACAAAAACCAGAGGGCCTCCTGAGATATATCAGCAACAGAGGTCCCATCATACAATCAAAGAACTATGCAAAATGAAAATGGAAGAAAGGAAATAGTGCAATACCAAACAGATAACTATCTGTAGCAACTGAGCAAGAATAAAAGAAACCCAGAGAACTTCAAGCAAGCTGGCATCAGTAGACAAATCAAGTAAGAAATTATGCCATCAAGATATAAGTATTGAGATTTTCAGATATGAACAAATCCCATGGGCAATGTATAACATTCATAATCACATGTGTATATCCTGCATAGACTATCAAATATGCCAAGAACAAGAGTAGTGCAAACATAACAAATTGTGTTCCACAAATAAAGTGAAACACAATAGCCTCAAGTCAAAAATGGAAAACTTTTCTCAAAGTACCTCACACATTCAACAACCAAGTTAGTATTCCCACAAATAGAATGATAATTCACATAAGGGATGGATGATGACACCAAAATGAAATGAGACAACATGATAACAACTAATTAAACATTGTTCATGATAGACAGAAAGAAACAAGTATGTGCATAAATTGGTCAAAAGAATCAGAGAAATGTTACTCCTTTCTATCACCATATTGAATTGACAATTGAATATCAATCAAGGATCATGGGAGCTTGAAAAGAATACAATCTAATACCATGAAGGTCAGTAGCAAACTTAATTCAATCATGTACAATTAATTCAACCACAATTCACAAACATAATAGAAGAGGGATTCCACACAATGCATCAAAAAGGTTCAAACATTCAAACATGGGGCAATAAGTGAAATGACTTGAGTTTATTTTGAGTAAACATATTCAACATGGTCATTAGGTTCCAAATTATAGGCCTCACTCAAGTTCACTGGCCATCATACAAATTGCAACAAGGCATGCAACATTAATTGGGTACCTTCACTTCAAAAATACATCAAAAATAGAAAAGGAATACAATAATTCAAACCAAAAATTTCTTAGATTCTTTGAAGTGTGTAAAAGTCAGAAAGCAAGTCTTAAGTTCATGAATGATTGAGGAGGAGATCAAATGAGGCCCAAAGTTCAAGACTAGTTGGCAAAACTACCAAACTAGACAAGTTTTCAAAATAATTTATGGGAAAATGTCAAACCAAGTCAAATAATTCAAGAAAAATGGTTCTCAGATCCTCATTGCATTCATGAACCATAATCAAGACTTAAATTCCATTGAAAGTCTAGGGCATAAAGGTTTTGAAAAAGAAACTTGCACAAGAAGCAACAAAACCCTAATTTTTGAATTTTAATCTTAAATATTGATTAGATAAGATCAAAATCCAAACAATTCAAACCAATATCATGCAAATCACAAGGGAACCATAAATGTCAGAACACATATTTTTTTACATTTTTTTGAATTCAAAAATAAAATCAAATTCAAACAATTAATCAATTAACAAATATTCACATCTCAAAATAGAACTATAATCAAAAAGTCAGAAAAATGTCCAACCAAAATTATATTCAAATATTAGAATTAAAAACACACATCCCTGATTTTTTTGTGGAATTTTTGAATTAAAGGAAATATTAAAATAAAAATTAAACAAACAATTAACAATTAAAATATTATTTAAGGGCAAAAATGCAAACCCTAACCAAAAATCACAAAAAGGTCAAAATAAAAATATATTCAGATTCTATGACTAAAAACAAGCTTGCATGTTTTTTTGAGAATTTTTGAATTAAAGGATGTATTAAAACCAAAATCAAACAAACAATTAACAATTAAACCATTATTTAAGGGCAAAAATGCAAACCCTAGCCAAAAGTCACAAAAAGGTCAAAATAAAAATATATTCAAATTCTATGATTAAAGAAAAGCTTGCATGATTTTTTTAAGGATTTTTGCATTAGTGGAAGTATTAAAATAAAAATTATGAAACAAATATTCAAAATAAACTTCTCAAATTGAATTCATAATCAAAAATGGAAAAGATGTTAATCAAATTTCAGAATCAAATTTTACATGATTTTATGAGTCAAAAATATTTTTTGTGGAATTTTCCAAATCAAAGAAATATTAAAACAAAAATAAACACTAAACAAACAATTAATTAAACTCATTATTTTTTAAACCAATCAAAACATTTTCAAAAATTATCAAAAAAATGCACAAGGTCGGGAATGTTATTTTAAGTTTGTGATAATTTTTTCAGAATTTTTCAACCATTTTTGAGCAAGAAATAAAATCATGAAAATCAATTTATGAAACAAAATTAAAATGAATTAAAGAAACAAGCCAGCCAACCAGAGGAGGCCACGCAATCATCTTCAACATCTTCATCATCTCATGTTCCAGTCAACATAACATGCTCAATTCTATACCATTTTTCATGAAATTTCGTGCAAATTAAAGCCAGCATTTCATACTTCAACATGCAATTCGAATCATATCAAATAATTAACCATGGATCAAGAACAGATCGTGCAAAAATGTCAAAAACTCACTGAACAGAAAAATTTCAGATGCATCATTCATGCACATCTCATCAAATTAAAAGCTCGGAAGCTACAGAAACACTTAATGAACTTCAAACAACATGATTATGAACTTAAATCACACAATGCACAGCTAGAAATCAAGACCCAAAGTTAAGAATTCAAACCTTTGAGGCAAAAATGGATCTACTGTCTCCTTCACTCCAGTTGCAAACCAAGCCTCGATCTACAATCCTTATCACTTGGAGAAGAGAATGCAAGAAGAATCAACCAAAACGCGCAAGGGGATTGGAAGAATCAAAGAAAATTGAAGAGCAAGTAGCTATGGAAATTTCTGATTTCAGGGATGAAATGAAGCACGAACCCTGTTCAATGAGGCTTGCTTCTCAATATATAGGGCACGAAGAGGAGGGTAGGATAGGTTTTTCATGCTGAAAACTGTTAGAAAGAATGAAATCTTCTTTTTGCCAAAATCAAGTGTGCACATGCAGCCCTCAAATCCCTCGTGCATTTGCTTGCATTTTACGTTCATTTCAATCAATTTTACCTCAGGAAGAGATTAGTAAAATAATTAAGACTTAAATCCTTGTATTAAGCAAGTGTTGGTGATTAGGCATTTTCAAGCCACTTTTTGCAAAATCACGAGTTTCCCTTGCATTTGCCCATGTGTAGCTCAAACTTTGGCATGATGGGCCTTGGTACATTGCATATTAGTCATGGGCCAAGTTTAAAGTGAAACAAATGGCCACAAATCAAGTTATCAAGAATTTGCAATTTGCATGGTATGCATGAATTCAATGAAATGCCTCAAAATTCCAAGGTTCACAACTTGGTCATACTTTTGAATTTTAATACAAATGAGTATAATTTGGAAAGGTATTGAAAATATCTTCAATCCCTTAGTTTTGATTTTTTGCAATTGAGTCCATCAAGGTCCTCAAAAGTTGACATGAAAATCACTAAATTTGGAAAATGACCTATAATTTTGTGACTTCTAAAGACCATAATTCTTGATCCCTTGCCAGTTTGGACATGATACCAAAAGGAGATGAAAGATCATCCTCTTATATTTCCAAGCATGTTTCATTTGCATTTTTTTGATCAAAGGTGAATAAAATGTGAAAATTTGAAATTAAGTCCTTATTTTCCAAAATTAGAAACTTTTAGGGTTTCTTCACGAACAAGTTTCAACCCAAACTTCAATCTCTTTGATCCAGTGATCAAAATGGACTTGAAATATGAAAATTACATCCTTGAATTGATGGTTTGCCAAAAGTTCACTTATTCAACCTTGACTTTGACTGATTTTGACAAAAATGGCCATTTTACCCCTTTGATCAATTGAATCATTTCCAATCCAAATTGAACCTCAATTTTTCAATCATAAATGCTTAATAACATGTGGTGAATCAAGGAAACAAGTTTGGGTGAAAAGTCAGAGAAATCCTAATTAAATCCAAAACCCTAGTTTTGTGCCATGTGCTAGGAGATAGCTGATAAAGCTTCAAAACCCTAATTCCACTGAGTATCATGAGAGACTCCTTGATCAAACTTGATTTCAATGATGATAAGATAGTGATGCTTCATGAATTGGCTCATCTAGATCCCAATTTCCTCAACTTAGACCAAACCCTAAATTTGACTGATTCCTCAAAGGAGAGTGATGAATCATCTTATACTTCAAATCCTCTGGGCATCTTGGCCAATTTCTTGTACAAATACTTTTCAAATACCAATGAGATGTTATAGCTTCCAAATCAAGACTTGTACATTGATCAAAAGGCTTGATCAAACAAAACCCTAATTTGACTAGTGAATCAAAGGAGTGATTCTTCTTATAATCAAACATAAACTTCAATCCTCTGATGATCCAGAGAGATGGATATAATACCTTGAGATATGCAATAACTTTTGAGCTTGAAAGATCCAGAGGTTTAGATAATAAGATTCTACTTGAGCAACTTGTCAATGCAATCAAACTTCAAAGCTTGAGGAAGACTTGATAACCAAAGTACTTTGATCCCATCACAATGCATGAATGCAATGCAATATGATATTCATGATGAAACTTAAGCCAAAATCAAGAGGGTAAATTTTGGGGTGCAACAGTTGGGCCTGGGTGAGTTTGTCTTGTCGACCAAAGTCGCCAACTGTTCAGTGTCTTTAACTGTAATGTTGTTTTAGCTTTTCAGCATTCCATGATTGAATGAGATGTTCCCCTTGTAAGTTTTCCAAATAATATGCCATAGTCCCTGTTTTTTTGTAGACACGATAAGGACCTTCCCAGTTCGCTGTGAGCTTGACCTCGTGAGATTCTTTGCGATTTATCTTTAAGACAAGGCTGCTGACCTCTAACTCTCGTCATATGACTTTGGCGTCGTGGCACATAGATATCTTTTGTTTGAGTGAGGCCTCTCGTAGGGCCGCTCCTATTCTGATTTCTTCTACCAAATCTAATTCCTCCCGAAGGGAGACGTTGTTCATCTCCTCATCTGGAGGAGCCTCGATTCGTCTGGAAGGTTCTTCGATCTCCACGAGGATGACGGCCTCTGTTTCGTAAGCTAGTCAGAAATGGGTCTTCCCAGTTGACGAATGCACAATTGTTCGTTATCCCTAAAGTACACTGTGTAACTCCTCGACCCATATTTTCTTTGTTTCATCCAATATTCACTTGAGGCCCTTGAGTATTACTCTGTTTGCATATTCTGCTTGTCCGTTTGTCTGAGGATGCTCGACAGAGGCGAAGTGTTAGGTAGTGCCTAATTTGGCGATGAATTCCTGAAAGGTGTGGCATGTGAACTGAGTCCAGTTGTCGATGACTATTTCTTGTGGGATTCCAAACCGAGAAAGGATGTTTCTTTTATAGAAACGGAGGACATTTTTGGCGGTGATTGTGGCTAAAGCTTCGACCTCTATCCATTTGGTGAAGTAGTCGACCGATACGATCAGATATTTATTCTGATTGGTTCCGACCACGAATAGACCGAGGAGATTCAATCCCCACCAGGAGAAGATTTAGAGAGAGGATAGGGATTTAAGCTCGTTAGGTGGAGATAAATGCATGTATCTGTCCCGTTGGAATTTATCGCAATTCTTCACGTGCTCTTTCGCGTCGTGCTGCATGGTGGGCCAATAATATCATGCTCGTAAAGCTTTTCTCACGAGGGATCTCCCGCCTAGATGTTGGCTGCCGATGCCCTCGTGGATTTCGAGCAAGACACGATCTGCCCCGCTTCAGTCGATGCATTTCAGAAGGGGAATGGAAAACCCTCTCCTGTAAAGTTTTCCCTTGACCAAAACCAACGAGCAAGCTCTTCGCTTGATGACGACCGCTTCTTTCGGATCGTTGGGGAGTTTTCCCTTAGCGGGGTAATCGTGTACGGGGGTCATCCAACAGTCGTTGTCCCCAATGGCGAACACTTCTAAGGTAGAGGGTGGTTTCTGAGTGCTCGGTCGAGGAAGGATTTCCTGTATCACCGACTTATTCCCTCCTTTTCTCTTAGTGGTTTCCAACTTAGATAAGATATCTGCACGAGAGTTATTCTCGCGGGAAACATGTTGTACATCCACAAATTTAAACTTCTTTTTCCTCTCCTGGACTAGGGCCCAATATTCAGCGAGTTGGTCGTTTTTGACCTGATATTCGCCTCGGACTTGAAAAGCGACCAGCTGAGAGTCGGGGAAGATTTTTACTTCTGCGAGGAATAACTCATATTCAGCCTGATTCTTGAAGGTCGGAAAAGATAGAGCGAGGGAGACCTCGATTAGGGTCCCTTCCTCGTTTTCCAATATGATACAAACGCCGCTTCCAGTCGAACTGGAGGCGCCATCGACGAAGATCATCCAACAAATTTTTTGTACCCCAAAAATTTTCCCTCTCTTTTCTCAAGACGTTTCTCACCAAAGATCTCAAATGCTCAAGGGTTCCCAAGGGTTTGATTAGACAAGCTCACCTCTTAAGCACTAAGCCTCCAAATTAGGGTTTTTGTTTTCTCAAGGACAATTAGACTTTAATGCCTCAAATTACTTTCATGGTTCATTATAGGTCTCCAAGATTCCTCATACCAAGTTTCAAGTCTTGCATCACAAATTTGCTCAGTCAATTGCTCAGATGACTAAAAATCAACTGTATTGGGTAAAAAGTCAATTGTGGTCAATCTACAGTAAAAATTCATGATTTTTGGTCCCCATCAACATTTTGAAATCATATTTATCAATTGATCAAGTATTTATCACAATTCCTCAAGAAAAGCACTCAAATCATCAAAGGGGCAAAATGGTCAAAATTAGGGTTTTAATTGAGAATGACTGATCATTGACTTTTGACCTAGTACATGACATAATGGATTGAAGCATGATTTAAAAGACTCAAATACAACATATTCACCTAACTTCATGGCTCAAATCATTTCTCAAGATCAATGGATTGATAGTTGAATTTTGGATCAACGGATGAAAAGTCAACTGATACACAAAAAGTCAAACTTTAACTTTTTGATCAACATTGAATTTCAAAGATCAAGATTCATCTAGATACTTAAAAATATCAAACTTTATTATCAAGAATCAAGAAAGTCCACAAAATTCAAAGTTTTCAATACTTAGAAGATTTCTAAGTATTTTTAACCTTGATAATTTCAATACTTCATGACAATTTTTCACCAAGATGCAAGATCATTCAAGGAAAACTTTCAACATGAAAGTTGTAGATCTTGATGAACTCTAAAAATTTGTATTAGAGGGTTTATGTCCAAAAAATTCTTAGTTTGAAGATATAAGCTCATAAAGTCATGACATTTTTCATAAAACACTTAGTGAAAATTTTAGCAAGTTTAGGCAGATTTTTTATCTAACTTCTTGACCTATTTTCACCTAGTTCCAAGATGATTTAGATAAAGTGCTCAACATGAATGTTGTAGAAAATGTTTCAAGTTTCTAAAATATCCAAGAACTTGAAGAGATCATGCTTGAGCTAGGAGTTTCGAAGAGAAGAAGTTAGACATTCATTCTTGAATTACAAGTCATTTTCTTGATGAACACATAATCCAATCTCAATGTTATACTTCATAATCTTTCTTTACAGGACTTCTAACTTGTATATACCCATAATTAATGAATTACACAAACTTTTGAGCTATGATCCAAGTGGTTTAAGCATTGTCCAAGTTAATTTATCATTTTTGGGAAAAAGTTAACATTGCCATTCTTGAAAAGCAAGCTTTATGCACAAAGTCAACTCTTGAGCCTCTCACTTGTTCCCTCTTATCACACTCCATCTAAAAGGTCAGAATCCTTGTGATTAAAGTGTTTAACCACTCTATGATCAAAGGTACAAGGCATTGAAACTTGATTTTTCAAGAAAATCACATGTTGAGCTTAACATGTGATTTTAAATTCTGATCAACTTGAGCATTCCAAAATTTCCCTATAAATAGAGACACTATTTTACAAGCCAGTGCATGCATTGAAGAGTCCTCAAACTCACTCAAACTCCCTAAAACTAAGAATTTCAAATAAACCTCCATTGTTGGCATTTCTGACCAAAAACTTCAAACACTTAAATCCCTCGTGCGTTTTCACTTCTAATCATTTACAAAGAATCTATACTTCATAAAAAAACTTATCCCTACGCCCGTTTCGCAACTATAACATCATCTTACTTACCTTCTAAACTCAAAAACATAACTCTGAACATTGACTTCTCTAGCACGGTTCAAGCACTTTCAGTATAAAGTAAGAATTGCATTAGCTTCCTATGAGTCCAGTGAAGCTATCCAGATCATCACCACACTTCCAGGACTGCTCAAACTCTATACATAATTTCCAATTTTGAGGTAAGTTTTCTCAACTTTGTGAATAAAAAATGTAGACATTATAGCTCTGAAGCTAACCATGCCCTTAGTTTTCATTTATTTTGCCTGGGTGATGCAAATTTTGAGTTTGAACCTTTTGAAAAAATTAGGTTTTTATTTGGTACCAGTAAAATTCTCATTCATATTTGATTTATAGCTTATGAAATTTATATGGTTGTATTCGTGGTGAAATTTCAAACAAGTTTCATGCTTACATTTTTTAATTTGGTTGAGAAATGAAGATTTGGTAAAAATTTGAATATTGGTGTTGTTGGTTCTGATATGCGCGCAAGGTTGAAGATGAAGTTCAAAATATTAGAAACAAGTCTATTTTACATTTATTGCAAGTGATATTATTAACGGATGAAACAACCATCCCAGTGGCAGAGGAAGCGCGCGTAAGGCATTAATGTGTAGGGACCTGGGTTCGAGCCCCAGTGGTACCCTTTTGGTTTTTTCTTATTATTTCCTTGAAGATTCAGTGTATACAAGCTTTGGGCCTGAATTGTTTTTTTGAACTCTCACACCCTCTTTGCTCACATACGCGCAGGCCCATATAACTTATTTATTTATTTATTTTCTGATTCCAAACAAATTCATTTTTGGGCCTCACCCTGTTTACTAATTTTTACCACCCTTTTTACTTATAAACACCCAACCCATTTATTTTATATTTTCATTATTTTTTATTTACCTATTTATTTTATTAAAACTAAAAAACACAAAAACATATATTTTTCTTAAATAATTCAATTTAAGTATTTTATTTTATTTTTATTAAACTAAATTCTATTATTTTCTTTTACATTGTAAAATATTTTCCAAATTAATACTAACATTCAAATTATTTTCTAAACAATTACTTAAACTTAGGTTTTGTTTTCTTCTTAAATTCAATTGACTTAGATTTTAAGGTCTTGTTAAAAATTAATTAACTTCTTTTATAATTTAAATTTATTAGTTTAATTATGATTAATCTTTAAATCTTCTCCATCAAAAACCCTAGAAAACAATTTCTTTATTCTTTACATTTTATGTATAATTATTGCAATTCATATCCAATGGTTTGTAATAGTAATTAAGGCTTTATTGCTTTCTCCCCCTATTTCACAAACTTTTACCCCCCATTCCCAAAGCGTTGTAATAGCGTAGGACATTTAAAATCTATAATTTGCCACTTTCCTTATTATTGTTAGTAATTAGGGTTTGCATGATAAGACTTGAAAATTAAAACTAGCAAAACCCTAATTCAAGATAAAATACTTGAAATCAACACACTATGCACACATGCACCTCTAGGATAACCCACACTTTTTGCCTCGGATATAAACAGTCACGTCCCTCGAATGTGAGATGTTTTATCAGAAACCCTCGAATAAAAGATCACAGTCCCTCGACGACCCTTCAAATATTGCCTTCGGTAAATGATCTTAGTCCCTTACGACAATTGCTAAAACATCTTACAAGTTTCTTTCTATGACTGTACGATGACCCACACTTGTCCCTCACATCCAATGATAAGGCTCTCTACCAATCAATGGTAAAGTAACAGTATCTAAAGGAGGAGGAAAATAAAAAAGACTTTTTTGAGTAGGTAGATTGCTCGTAATTGCTTGCTCACAAACTAAAACCATTCCACACCTCACACTTTCAAAATAATTTTCAAAACAAACATTTATATACATTCTCAATGATACGAGAATCATTACAAAATTTCCTTATCTTGGCATTTTCAAACATCTTTCTAAATACTCCTTTTCAAACAAATATTTTCATAACCAACACCTTGTATACATTCTCAATGATATGAGAATCATTGCAAAGTTTGTCAAACCTAGGCATTTTTTTTATAAATATTTTCAAACTTACACAAAAGCATAAAGCATTTCAAAGTGAGCAGGAAATTAAGAGTCTGTAGATAACTACAGATGAAAAGGGTGATAACAATTTCCCTTTTCATAACCTACCCCCTGAACTCAAGAAAATTCTCAAAAGGTCTTTCCCGCTCTTTTCACCCTTTCCTTTATAGGATAAAAGAAAAGTCAGTGGCAACTCTTGCTAGCTGTAACATTTGCGATAAAACGCAAAACCCCAATTCAGTTCTCCCACCGTATTATAGACGTAATCCATCGGGATATGCGAGCAAGGTCATTTCAGCTACGAAGTCGTCCAAGGCATGTGCCATCGAGATCTTCCCACTCTTGATACCACTTTTGATCCTTTCTCCAGTCAGAACCATTTATGTGAACTCGAATGAGGAACTCCCAATCAGTAAATTGAAGAATAGGCCTGTCAGAGTGCCCATGAACATGTCCACCATTTCCCGATCAGTCAAAGGATGTTGAACCCTGCCATCTAGATCCCTCCATTTCTGCACATATTCTTTGAACCCTTCTCTTGAGCTCATGGACATATCCTGCAGTTGCACTCGAGTTAGTGTCAAGTCAGCGTTGTATTGGTACTGCTTATAGAAAGCAAAAGCCAAGTCTTTCCAGGTATGGATGTCAGTTCCTTCTAGTTGATAGAACCAATCCAGTTGAGTTCCAGTTAAACTTTCTTGGAAGAAATGGACCCATAACTTGTAGTCAGCAGTGTGAGGCTGGATCTTTCTGACATATGACCTCAAGTGAAGCTTGGGATAGGAAACACCGTCATATTTTGAGAAGATGGGGACCTTGAACTTAGGTGGGATGACCACCCCTGGAACAAAACCTAATTCTTCAAAATCCAGACCGGGCACCCTTTGGATCTCCATGGCATTGAGTCGATCCTCCATTCGTTTGTATTTATCATTCGCAAGAGGATATTGCTCCTCAGAATAGTCAAGTTCATCTTCTTCAGACGCTGGATTGTTGTCTCCTTCATCTTATTCCTCTCCCTCTTCCTCTTGATTATCCCATTCCTTTGATGGGGTTGCAAAATCTAGAGCTCAGTTAGCTGGTCTTCTTCCTCCCACACTCAAAACACGAACTGGTTTCTTTTCCTTCTTAGTCTTATTTTTGACGATCAGAGCTTTCAGGTCTTCTTGCCCCTGAGTCAGAGTCAAGAACATTTGTTGGAATTGAGAGTTTTGAGCTTGAAGGTCTTTGATTGTTTGTTCAAGAGCCATTTCTTTACTTGTTGAAATAAATAGCAAAAAAGATGAGAACCCTGCTTTGAAACCTGTTTATGCAATGCCATGTATGATATGCGTATGCAATGTTTTCAAGGACTCGTGGGGTAAACAAGAAAATGTCAGAAGTTGAAATTTGCAGCTTTGATTAAAGAACTTCGTATCATTGAAGGTCCTTCTGCAAGAGTTAAGCTCACCATATCAAGTGGGTCATAGCCCCTGATTTAAGTTGTCGTGTTTTGGTCTTTTGACGACATTGGCTAGAGGAAAATAAATCCCCTCGCCCCTTGCTAGACATCTGATTTATCATAACCTGCATAAAAAACCTTGAGATCCTAGAAATGGTTAAGGAAATGTTATGGCATGATGTTATGATGTGTATGCTATGCACTAAGAAAAAGTGTAAGGTGATGAAGACAAGTTAGTCTACGAAGTCCAGGTTACTGGATAATGAGTGTAAACAAATCCTGCAAGGAGATCATATTGTTAGATAAAAACCCTGCAAGTAGCTCAAGTTGAAAGCAAACAAATCATACAAGAAGCCTTAGGTTTAGGCTTGCATGGGGTTTATAGGTAAATACCCTCTTGAAATTTAGTTGGCTCAACCTGTCCTATAAATAGTAACTGGGTTCTAAGGGATTTCAATATCATTGATCTTTCTTTATCGGTATTATCTCAACTTAGTAATCTTTTCTTGCAAATGAAACATCCCGAAAGTCTGACTTCAATGAGTGTAGTATCGAGTATCAACCAATTCCCAGCTTTACACCGAGACCGACTATCTCACTAGTTTCTAATGGCCAAGTTTGTTCAACTAAGGTTCTAAGGTTTGTTAGTGCTTCATGACACCACGCGGCGGCCCCGTATTCTCCTCGATTCAACACAAGGGATATCGGTACCAACCAAAGTGTCACACCAACACAACCATCGCTTCAACCATATCGGTCTACACTGTACAGTCTCCATGATCTATTATTTTTTACTTAAATTGTTCCCTAGATCCGAGTGTAGGGTCTATAGAAATAACCCAAACAGTCCTCCAAGGGTAAAGCAAACAAAGCACAACAAAGCAGTTAAATAATGAACTAAATCTAAGGTAACCTCACTTTTATTTTCTCCCCAGCAGAGTCGTCGATTCTTGATACAGTGGCAGAACCAACTGTTATATACTGGTTTGCATTTTTTGTTTGCAAATGTTATGGTAAGCAAGAGTCGCCACCGACTTTTCTTTTATCCAAATTAAGGAAAGCGTGAAAAGAACATAAAAGACCTTTTCAAGAGTTTTCTGAGTAAGGGGGTAGATTATGGAAAGGGAAGGTGTTAGCACCCTTTCCATCTGTGGTTATCCATGGGCTCTTAGAGGTTTGCTCATTTTTAAAATACCTTTGTGCTTTGTGTTTGAAAATGTTTTGAAAATGCCTTAGTATGGCGAACTTTGTAATGTTTCTCGGAATAGTGGAGAAAATATACAAAGTGTTTTGAAATTGTTTTTGTTAAGTAGTTTTCTGTGTAAGTGCAAAATATTTGAGCAAACTTCTAACAGCTATCTACTTTGTTACTAAAAAAGTTTGTTCTTTTCCTTTTTTCCTTTAGACAGTGTTATCCTACTATTAGTGAGTAGGTAGCCTTGTCGTTGGATGTTGAGGGACAATCGAAGGGACATTTTACAGTCATAAAGGCAACATATGGAGACGCTTTAGCAATTTTGTTTAAGGGACGAGATCATTTACCGAAAATGCAACTTTTAGGTCATCGAGGGACTATGATCTTTTGATTTTATGGGTCTTTGCTAAAGTGTTCCTGCCTCATGACTGTTTTATTGAAGGTATCCAAAGTGGGCGTACCTTAGAGGTGTATATGTGCAAGTGTGTTATGTTCAATTATTTTTTGTCTTTTTGTTATGTTTTCTAACGTTTGATTATTAGTCTTTTCATACACGCCTAGTTACTAACAGTTAATATGAAAAGCAGTAAAACAAAATGCAGAAAATAGAGGTCCTACGCTATTACAACCAAATCGAAAGACAAGTAAAAAGTAAAAATAAATAAGAGAAAAGACTTATTCGATCCATGCCATGGACTCCTTCGATTCACCCTTCTTTGGCCTTCTTTCGATTGGGCTTGAGAATTGATGTGGGCAAGCTTCGATTTGCACCTTCTCCAATTCTATCGGTTGAGATAGGAAGTGGGCATGAATAGCCTTCGATTGGGCTTGAGAATTGATGGTGTAAGCTTCGGTTTGCACCCTTTCCCGCCCTCTTCGATTGGGTTTGGGAAGGATATGGGTACACTTTGATTGAAGAGATAAAGGGGGGCTTCGATTCAGAGGAAGAAGGCTGCCTTTTGATTCTATGAAGAGTATTATTTTCTTCGAGCTAATCACAGGATGTAGCCTTCAATCTAGAGGGGTGTTGTTGGAAAGACCTGATGGATCACCTGTGAAGGCACTACATCTGCAAGAATGTGTTAGCGAAATAAAACACAGAACCTGGGTATCGAAACCCAGGTCCTTCGATCATGCGTGTGTTGGGTCTTTTCAGGCTATATCTGCAGCAAGTATTAGCAACAAAACAAATGTAGACCTGGGTGTCGAACCAAGGTCCTTAATTTTGATTATAAATCGAATGACTACAAGTATTGATGTATCATGCAAATATAAAAGTTTGATCTTTTAACCTCTCTTACCAGTAGTTAGAACCTTCGATTTGGCACTTTCTGGATGTGGGTACCTTCGATATGGGACTTCTGGGTGTGGATACTTTTGTTGAATGGTTTCTTTGGCTTGGATTACTTATGAAAATTTTGGCAACCTTTGGTGGGTTTGTGGGCAACGTATCTCTAATCTCTTCCTTTTTTTGTCTTTTTTTCTTGCAAGCATGCTGCTTATATAGATTAGGAGGGAGGGGACAAGAGAAGTAATGTTTGTAATAGCCATTTTAACGCCATGAATACCAATATGTAACATTGTCCAAAGTTAAGGGATTTTGTCCATTTTTGAATTTGGCATAAATGTGGACATACTGGCCTTCGAATGCTCTCTTTCGAATGGGTTGATGGCCTCCTTCAAATGGCCCTGATTCAGCTCCTTCAAATGGCTCTGATTCATTTCATTCGAATGGTTCTGGGTTCTGATTCGAAGTGTTCAGAACTTCCCTCTGCCTTAGTATTCCAATTGAAGGACACTTTGCTTTGATGTTCCAAACCGAAATAAGCTTTAATGCATTAATTGAAAGAACCTCTGATTTTCCAATCGAAGGAAGCTCTGATCCTCCAATCGAAGGAACCTCTGATGCTCTAATTGAAGGAACCTCGAATTCTCCAAATTGAAGGAACCTCTGATGCTCCAATCGAAGGAACCATTAGGAATGCCAATCGAAGGATCCTGTTGCAAGGCCAATCGAAAGGCTTTTGCTGAAATTCTAATCGAAGGGCGTTTTGGAGATTCCAATCAAAGGGAACTTGAAAACACTACTCACAAATCTTGTTTTTTCTTAGGCAAGGGTTCGTGACCAACCATGTAGGGGAAGACCTTGGAAAACATGAGAGGGCAAATTTTGGGGTACAACACTGTCCAAACAAACCGTCCACATACTTCATATACATCATATAGAAGTTGTTCAAACATAAGAGCAACTTCTGTAACATCACTATCACCATTCTCCAAAGTAAAAAAAAAACCACTTGACTTCTCCAAGACAATACAACAACTCTAAATCAAAACACAAATTTCAGCTTCAAGGTAAGTTTTCTTGACTTTGAACTCTTTATACAAGCATCATTAGTGGTTCATTTGTGAAGATAAAATGTAGATATCATTGCCCTGAAGCTAACCATATGTTTACTTTTCATTTTCATTAACCATGTGTTGAGAACTAACTCATATATACAGCAGAAAAATGTTAGAAGTAAAAAAACAACATTATGAGTCGATACATATCTCTATGAGTCGACACATATTAAGTAAAAAATAGGTTATGAGTCTATACAAAACACGAAAGAGTCGACACATAACAAAAATGAGTCAAAGTAAAACATTATGTGTCGACTCATGCTGAGTTGTTTTTGACTTCTAAGAGAACATAAATGATATGTATCGATACATAAGTGCATGTGTCGATGCAAAACAGGTTATGAGCTGACACAAACCTTTATGTATTGACTCATACTGAGTTGGTTTTGATTTCCAGGAGCAAGGAATGATATGTATCGATGCATAAGTGCATGTGTTGATACAAAAAAGATATGAGCCAATGCATAAGTGCATGTGTCAATGCATATTAAAAATCCGTATCAATGCGTAAGTGCATGTGTCAATACATAAACGTTTTCTTAAAATATTTTTTCTTTTTTTACATTATCTTTATACTTATTTATATTTTTATTGTTATTCATTATTCAATATGGTTATAATAGTGACTTAGGGTTTAATTACTTGCCATCTCCCCATTTGTAAATTTGTACCCCCATCCCTAAATGATGTAATAGTATAGAATCTTTACATTCCGCAATTTATCGCTTTCAAATACAAATGTTAGTAATTAGGATTTGTATGACAAGACTAAAATCAACCAATAGAAAACCCTAATTCAAGACAAATAAAGTATGAAAAACAAACACTTTTCACACTTTCACCTCTAGAGTTAACCTCACTTGTTGCCTTAAGAAAAATAGTCATGTTCCTCGAACGTGAGATACTTTAGCAAAGACCCTCGAATACAAGATCTTAGTCCCTCGATGTCCCTTTGATGTTGCCTTTGGTAAACGATCTTAGACCCTTACAAAAAATTTCTAAGGTATCCTACAATGTTGCCTTCTATGACTACACGACGACCCACGCCCGTCCCTCCACATCCAATGATAGGGCTTCTTATCAATCAATGGTAAGATAGCAATATTTAAAGGAGGAGGAAATGGACTTTTTGAGTAGGTAGAATATTCGTAGTTGCTTACTCATAAACATTTCAAACCAAACATATTTCAAACACACCAACACTTTCAAAATGAAATATTTTCAAAAGTCAACATTTTGTATGCATTCTTATAGAGACGAGAATCATTACAAAGTTCGCCTAAACGAAGGAACTTTTCAAAAATACTTTAAAAAACCATCACAAACACATTTCAAACAAAGCATTTCAAAGTGATATAGAAACTAAGATTCCGTAGATAACTACGGATAAAAAGGGTGCTAACACCTTCCCTTTTCATAACCTACCCCCCGAAATCAAGAAAATTATCAAAAGGTCTTTCTTGTTCTTTTCACCCTTTCCTTTATTGGATAAAATAAAAGTCGGCGGCGACTCTTGCTATCCGCAACAATTGTGATAAAACACAAAACACCCAAGTCAGTTCTCCTATCGTATTACAGAACTGGCGACTCTGCTGGGGACTACTTAAAAGTGGGGTTATCTTAGAGACTAGATCACCTTTAAATGCTTTCATTGTTTGACTTGTTTGCTTTACATTTTTGGTCCTTGTTTGGGTTTTGTATTGATCCTCTACCCGGATTAGGGAACATCATTAGGTAAGTAGCAATAGATTGTGGGGACTGTGTAGCGTATACTGACATGGTTGAAACAATGGCCACATTAGTGTGACACATTTGTTGGTACTGATATCCCTTGAGTCCAGTCGAGGAGAATATGGGGTCTCTGCGTGGTGTCATGAAGCACTAACGAACCTTAGTACCTTTAATTAAACAACTTAACCATTAGGAAGTAGTGAGGTAGTCGGCTTAGGTGTAGTCCGACGTTGGTTGATACTCGATACTATGCTCATTGAGATCTGACTTTCGGGATATTTCGGTCGCTAATAAAGAGGCTTGTGTTGAAACAATGCCCGATGAAGAAATATCAATTATATTGAGATTCCTTAGAACCCGGTTACTTTCTAGGATAGGTTGAACCAACTAAACTTCAAGAGGGTACTTACCAATAAACCCCATGCAAGCCTAAACCTAAGGACTTTTTTGTGTGCTTGTATATGATTATTTGTACATAACATCATGACATTATATCATAGCATTTTTAATAACCATTTCAAGGGTCTCAATTGTTTGTGATGCAGGTTTATCAAGGGACAAGCGTATTTATTTTCCTCTAGTCAAATGTTGTCAAAATCCAAAGCACAGTAACTTGCATCAAGGGCTATGACCCACTTGACATGGTGAGCTTGATTCTCGTAGAAGGGCATTCAACAATACGAAGTTCTTCAAAGTTGTAATCTAAGTTAAACTTCTGACATTTTCTTGTGTTTACTCCGCGAGATCCTTGAAAACATTGCATTTTATATATCATGCATGTCATTGCATAACAGGCATTCTCAAGACAAGTTTCTCATTTTCTCGCTGTTTATTTCAGTAAGAAAATGGCTCTAGAGCAAACAATTAAAGATCTCCACGCTCAGAACGCCCAGTTCCAACAAATGTTCCCGAACTTAGCCAAGGGGCAGGAAGATCTGAAAGCACTCTTCAGCAAAGGGAGCAAGAAGAAGGCAAAGAAACGAGTTGGCATCCTAAACATGGGGAAGAGGTTTAAAGGGCCCGCCAAACAAGCCCAAGTTGAAGAAGATTCCTACGAAGAGAATGAAAATCAAGATGAAGATACTAGGAGCACCCGCACTAGGGGTGGAAACAATAAAATCTATGAAGACAAGGATTATTCTGATGAGCAATATTCTCCGGTCGACGATAGATATAAGAAACTAAAAGATAAACTGAAAGTTGTGGAGATCCAAGTTGTGCCTGGCTTGGACTTTGAAGACTTGGGTTTGGTGCATGGGGTAGTTATTCCCTATAAATTCAAGATTCCAATATTTTCCAAGTACAATGGTGTCTCGTGCCCTAAGCTTCACTTGAGATCTTACGTCCACAAAATTCAACCGCATACCACTGATAAGAAGTTGTGGATGCACTTATTTCAAGAGAGTCTGTATAGGACTCAATTGGAGTGGTTTTACTAGTTAGAAGGTTCCAACATCCAACTTGGGTTGATTTGGCCGCCGCATTTTACCTTCAATATCAATATAATGCTGATCTTGCACCAACTAGGGTTCAATTACAAGGAATGACCATGAGTTGCAATAAGGGATTCAAAGAATACGCTCAAAAGTGGAGAGACCTAGCCGGAGGGGTTCAACCTCCTTTATCTGACAGGGAGCTGGTTGATGTCTTTATGGGAACTTTGACAGGACCTTTCTTCAATCACCTAATCATAAGCTCTTCAGCTGGATTCACCGAGCTGATTCTAATTAGGGAACGAGTTAAAGGTGGAATTAGAAGCGGAAAAATCCAGATGGCTGAATCTTCAAGTACTGAAAAGAAGACGTACATTGGATAGAAAGAGTCCAACGTTGTATATGACCAAGAGGGACATGCTAGAGGTAACCGCAACCAATCTGTGGGAGTTGTGCTAATCTCTTATCCTACGTCTGTGAAACAACATCAACAGGGGAATCAACGTAAGGAGGTCGCACCTAAAAGACAATCCACCAAAATCAACATGTCACTGGCTCAAGCATTACAACACATGTTGAAGGCATAGCTGATTACGTTAAAGGCTCCTCTTTGAAATCCCAATACTTCTGCTCCTAGTTACCATCTCGATAGTCCTGGACATGATACGAATGACTGTTGGGCTCTGAAGAACAAAATTCAAGATATGATTGATGCTAAGGAGATTAAGTTTGACCCTCCCGAGACTTGTAAAGTGATCACCACTCCGATGATGAATCAAGACTAAGATTGAGAGCGTCAAGTTCATTTGAATTTTTCAATTGTAATTTCTTTTGTCTGATTGAACAATTACATTATGTCGAATTTTTTTTCCATTAATGCATTGTATATGTTTGTCTTAAATTAATCCATTAGTTTTCACTATTTTTAAAAACTGTGATTTTTATTTTAATATTTCAACTCTTGTTAAAAGCTTAAGCCGTTAGAGGGAGGATGACGAAAACAATACCGTAATCTCATACAATATGCTTTTAGACAGACCTTACTGACGATGTACAGGCGTTCTTTCAAACCCTAAATAGTGGAGTTATAAGGAAGATAATCCCTAGTCAACCCCTTTGAGCCTAAGAAGTAGGAGTTACTTTTTCGCACAAATTGAAACCTTTAATCATGACCAGGGGCAGGGTAGTTTCTCAGTTAATTCAAATTCACAAGCTTTCACTTCGTACACAATTAATGACATAAAAAATATCCTTCTGAATCAAAAGACGGTGATGGTTCTCCGTAAAATAGGAAGTCATTATCTCAAAAGAAAAGCTCAGAGTCAAAACAACAAAGAAGACTTAAGAAAAATCGGGGCATCCCGCTTACTATAGTCTCAAAACAAAAACAATTAAGTAAAAATTAGGGATAATAAATCAAAAAAGAGGTCGCTATAAATCCTCGATGTTGTACCCCAAAATTTGCCCTCCCATTTATCAAGATTTTTCTCACAAGATCTCTTTGACTCAAGACTGGATTAGGGTTTGACCAGCTCAAGACATCTCATCATGCACTGATAACCCAAAATTAGGGTTTGGGATTGCACAAAGATTTTTGGACTATCAATGCTCCATATGACTTTGAAGGACAATTATGGACCCCCAAGATTACTCATGTCAATTTTCAAGCCCTGAATCACATTTTTGATCAGTCAATTGGACAGTTGACCTAAAAATCAACTATATTGGGGAAAACGTCAACCATGGCCAATTTACAGTCAAACTTCATAATTTTTTATCCACATCAACATCTTGGACTCATATGTATCATTTTATCAAGTTTGGACCATAATTCCTCAAGAAATTAGGTCAAATCATCAAAAGGGCAAAATGGTCAAAATTAGGGTTTTAACTGAGAAAGGGCAATTTCTGATTTTTGACCTAGCAAATGACCAATTGGTTTGAAGCATGATTTCAAGAGTTCAATTGCATCATCTTGACCTAAAGACATGGTTCAAAACATTGCAAATCTATTGGATTTACAGATGAATTTTTCAGTTAATTGATCAAAAGTCAATTGTATACTGAAAAGTCAAACTTTGACTTTTTGGTCAAAATCAAATACCAAGGATCAAAATTCATCAAAACATGTCAAAATGTGAAACTTGTTCATCAATAAATCAAAGATTGAAGATTTTGGTTTGAAATTTGAAATTTTCTTAACTTAGAAATTTTTCTAAGTATAAAACATTTCTTATTTTTTCTCAACTTTAAGTCAAATTCTCACCATGATACAAGATGATTCAAAGAAAGTTCCCAACATGAAATTTGTATATCTCCATAAAATCTACAACTTTGCTTCACACAATTTCTCCTAAAGATGCTTGGATCTCAAGATATAATTTTGTGAATACATGCTCATGAACTAAAATAACTTAGTGAAATTTTGCCCTAGTTAGGCAGGTTTTGGACCTTACTTCATGCCATTTTTTAACATAGTTCAATGAGAAATATTTGAAAGAAATTCAAATATGAGTTGAAGAGAACATTAAAAGCTTTCCAAAATGTCCAAGAACGCCTTGAGACCATTCTTGAGTAAGGAGAATCGAAGAGATGAAGTTGGCAATTTCTCACTTTGATTTCAAGCCATTTCATGATGAACCAAAATTCAAATTCAAACCTAGGCTGCATAATCCTTGATTTGCAGGCCTCAAAATTGTTTATCACTCCATAATTAAATTCTTACACAGATGATAGAGCTTTAATCCAAGCATTAGAGCCTTTGTCCAAGCTACAATTCCATAAATGGCACAAAGTTGCCATTTCCATTTTGATAAAGCACAACTTTTGCAATTGTCAACTCCTTGAGCTTTAAACTTGTTCTTTCTGCACACACAAACCCTATAAACCAAAAGTAATATGTCTAAAACCTGTACCAACTCAGATCAGGCTTGCACAAGCACATAAAGAGTTATCTCCTCACTTTTCTTCAAACAAGCAATAGAGCCAAAAGGCTATAACTCAGAAATCTTGAGGAAGCTTGAGGTCTAACCTTTTCTATACTTATACACAAATGCATTACAACTTAGGACACGATTGTTAAAGCTCATAAACTCTCCCAAACTCTCTACCACTGAAAACCTGCCATAACTTACAGTTTTACACCTTGCATAGCAATCTCAAAAACCACTCGTGCGTTTTAAGTTTTAACCAACTAAACACTTAACTTACATCATATCTAAGTGTTCCAGACCATCATCCCCTTACTGTAACTCCTCCTTCTCCATCTTCCATTTTTGCATTTCAAGCTTGTAGGTTGACTTGAGTAGGGAGATTCAGGAACTTTCAAGGCAAAGTAAGGATTGGAACACACTCAGGGAGGTCCAGGAAAGCTAAACAGATTCTCAAGCCTTCTCAAAACTTACTCAAACTCCATTCACGATCTCAACTGAAAGAGGTAAAAACTCTAACTTCTATCTCTTCATAAAGGCATCTTTTGGTCTCGATTTGTGAAAACAAAATGTAGATATTCTTGCACTAAAGCCAACCATGTTCATAGATTTCATTTATATTCATTATGTATAGAGAATTTTGGATTTGAAATTTCTATAAAAATTAGGTTTTAAATTAGGGCCAGTAAAATTAGCTTTGATCTTTGACTTTTAGTTTACATGAGTTACATGGTTGAAATCGTGGGAAGAAATACTATCATTTTCATGTTTGGATTTTTCCATTTTCATGGAGAAATGAGAGAGATACAGGTGGTCCGGCTGTCTAGAGGAAGAAGACGAAGTACAGGGCAAGGAAGTGATTCATGTTATGTATTTTTGTTTTCATTTGAACTAACGGATGTACAGCCACCCCAGTGGTAAGGCAGCGCACAGAAATGCCTAAGGTCACAGGTTCGAGCCTTGGCGCTGCCTTTTTGCATTTTTCCACATTTTTTCACTTTTTTTGTTCCTCTCAGCGTGGGCCTTCTGATTGTTGGGCTTTGTGATTTTGTCTAACATACACCTCCTGGTCACTTGTGACACCCCTGGCCCATATATTTTATTTATTCATTTATTTTCCTTATATTTTATCAAATATATTTTTTCTTAAATATTAAAAATCATATTAAAAACATAAAAATGATAAATATTATATTTTGTTTATTTTATTTTATTTTCTCATAAAAAATATTTTTATTTAATTATATATTAACTATTTTTCTTAATAAACTTGTAAATTAAAAAAATAGAATAAGATCAAGTATTTATTATTTTTTCTCACACTTATAAATATTTATTTTAACATGTAAAAGGACTAAAATATTTCATAAATACTATTTATTATCTTCAAGACCAAAATACAAAAAAATACTTAAAGAATTTTATTTTCTTTTAACAAGTTAGAATTAAGGTTAATCAATTTCTAAGAAATAATTTCCTTTTCTTAATTTATTAGGTTTAGTTCAAAACTTTTTTCATATAAAAAACAAAACAAAATCTTTTTTCTTGCATATACATATCTTTGCATATTTAATTTATATTATGCATTATTTATTCCAATATTTGTACAAATTCAATTTGGTTATAATAGTTTAATTAGATTTATATTAATGTAAATCCCCATTCATAATTTGTATACCCCCCTCCCATAAAATGTTGTAATAGCGTAGTAATTTTAAATTACACAATTTATCGATTTTACATAACATGTTAGTAATTAGGGTTTGTATGGCAAGATAAAAAAAATTAAATAGAAAACCCTAATCCAAGACAAAATCAAGCATGAAAATAACACACTTTCACACAAGCACCCTTAGGGTTACTCCACTTGGTTGCCTTACACAAAAATGACGCATGTGAAGTATTTTAGCAAAATAAACAAATATAAGATCATAGTCCCTCGATGACGCTATCTAAAGTTACCTTACAAAATGATCTAGTCCCTCAAAAAACCTAAGATACTTCACAACATTGCTAATCATGGTTATACGATGACCCACGCCCGTCCTGTTTACATCCAAAGATAGGGTTACTTACCAAATCAATGGTAAGATAACAATGTCAAAGGAAATAGGAAATAAACATGAAAGACTTTTGAGTAGGTAGAATGCTCCTAATTACTTGCTCAATTTCAAAACAAACATCCTTGCTATTTTCACAACAAACACCTACACATTTCAAAACATCTTACAAACTTGAAAACATTTTCAAAAGATCAACATCTTTGTATACATTCTTACGAACGAGAATCATTACAAAGATTTCCTAAACAATGGCCTCTTTACAAAATACTTTCAAAAACCACACAAAGCACAATTTTCAAACAAAAGCAAGTGATCTAGAAAGTAACTAAGAGCCCATGGAAAACCATGGATGAAAAGGGTGCTAATACCTTCCCTTTTCATAATCTACCCCCCGAACTCAAGAAATAATCTCAAAGGTATTTCCTGTGCTTTTTCACATTTCCTTTTGGATAAAAGAAAAGTCGGTGACGACTCTTGCTAACCGCAACATTTGCGATAAAACGCAAAACCTTCAAATCAGTTCTCCCACCGTATCACTGAACTGGCGACTCTCCTGGGGAATATCTTAAAAGTGGGGTTACCTTAGGGCTAGATCACATTTATTTTCTTACATTTTTTGACTTTTATGCTTTACATTATGGTTCTTTGTTTGGGTTTGAAATCCTCTACCCGGATTTGGGATACATTATAGGTAAATAGCAATACGTTGTGGAAATTGTGCAGGATATATCGACATGGTCTAAGAAATAGCTATGATAGTGTGACATATTTGTGGGTACCGGTAGCCTTTGAGTTAATCAAATAGAGTACATGGCCGCTGAGTGATGTCATGAAGCACTAATGAACTTCTAGAACCTTTACTTGACCAACTTGGCCTTTAGGATGTAATGAGATGACCGACTTTGGTGTAGTCCGAAGTTGGTACATACTCGATACTACACTCATTGAGGTTTGGTTTCTTAGGATATTTCAGTCGCCATTAAAGAGGCTTGAGCTGAAACAATGACCAAGGAAACAATCCAGTGATATTGAGCTCCTTAGAACCCGATTACTATTACTAGGACAGGTTTAAGCCAACTAAACTTCAAGAGGGTACTTACCTATAAAACCCCATGCAAGCCTAAACTAAGAACTTGTTTGCTTTGCTTGTATATGCATATTTATACATAACACCACGGACATCATGAACATCATACACATCCACTAACCATTTCAAGGATTTTAGGATTCATCTTTGTTCTTGTTTTGTAGGATATGGATTCACTTTGCAGGAAAACTATTCAAGTCAACCTTGTAAGAATTCCTCCACAACTTAAGGAGCTAGCTTCAAGGATCCCTGAGAACTCTCCATTCACCAAAATACATGGTCGTCTACTCAACTTGGTCACCTCTAACACTGATGAGGATATGATGAAGGTGCTCTTTTAGTTCTTTGATCCTTTGCACCATTGCTTCACATTTCCCGACTATCAACTTGTGCCTACTTTGGAAGAATTCTCCCAACTCTTGAGGATTCCAATTCTCAATCAACTACCTTTCAATGGTACGGAAAGAGACCCAAAGCCAAGAGGGATTTCTCAAGCTCTACACTTGCACTCATCTGATGTCACAACTCATTGGGAAACTAGGAGTGGTGTCAAAGGTTTCTTAGCAAAGTTCCTATTTGAGAAATCCCAAAGCTGTTGGAATTCCTTAGACTTGCAAGCCTTTGAGGAAATTGTGGCTCTTCTTATCTATGGGATGGTCTTATTTCCCAATCCTGACCAACTCATAGATATGAGCACCGTCAAAATCTTCATGTCACGCAACCCGGTGCCTACATTGCTAGGAGATATCCTACACTCTTTTCACACTCGCACAATGAGGAAAAGAGGTTTCCTTATGTGTTGCACCCATCTCTTGGCAAGATGGTTTATTTCTCATCTTCCCCAATCAGTCTTAAAGAATGAGCAAGGTTCAAGGTGGTTACAAAGGTTAATGACGCTCAAACATTCAGACATTCATTGGTGCTCCTGATCCAAAGAGAATGTTATCATTGTTGACCGTTGTGGAGAATTCCCTAATGTCCCTCTACTTGGAATTAGGGGAGGCATCACCTACAACCCATGTTTAGCCTTAAGACAGTTTGGTTACGCCCGAAGAGACGGCCCGCACGAGATGTTGATTCAAGGTTTGGTATTCGACTATGACAACGATGATCAAGGTCTTCGCCAGAGATTCATCCGAGCTTGGAGGATGCTAAATAAGGTGCATAGCAAGACTTTGGGGCACAAGAATTCCATCTCTCTTGAGCCCTACCTCAAATGGGTACGAACCCATGCTCAAAGTCTTATGATGACTTATCCTTCCATCCTTCCGGTAATTATTGAGCATGTTAGTGAGGGGGATGTTCCATACACTATCCTACATCCTGACATGCCCACATCTCTTGAAGACTTACAAAGGGATTGGATACAACTCAAAGGAGAGCGAGATACTTTCAAAGCCTAATTCTACGCAAGCGAGAAGATGGTTTTGGAACTCACTAGGCTACTTCATGAGGAGAAAACTCTAAATTCCTACATTGCACCAAAGAGGATGCGCACTACTTTTTTATCTTAGAGTTTTGTATTATTTTGTCCAAATGGAATTGATGTATTCAAACTTTATCTTATTAATATAACGTGTGTTTCTTTTTGTTTAAAACGAACTTGAATCTTTGAAATCCTTGAAAACATTGCATATGCACATATCATTCATCATAACATAAACAAGTCTTTTACAACAAGTTTCCTCATCTCTCTACTATTTATTTCAGTAAGATGGATATCGAACAAACAGTGAAGGATCTCCAAGCTCAGAACACGCAGTTTCAACAATTGCTCATGACCCTAGTCAAGGGGCAAGAAGAATTGAAGACTTTGCTAGCTGAAGAGAAGAAATAGAAAACAAAGAAGGTAAATAGAGTCTTGAACATGGGGAGAAGATTTCATGAGCAGACGAGAAGGACTTTGAATTTTGCAACAACATCCGATGAAGGAGAGGGGAAAGGCAAGGAAACAACGGTCCCGTCAGAAACTGAAGAGGAGGAAGAAGAGGAAGACTACTCTGAGGAACAGTATCCTCCAGCTGATGACAAGTACAGACATCTCGAAGAACGTTTGAGCGCGATGGAAATACAAAAGGTGCCAGGCTTAGACTTTGAGGAATTGGGACTAGTGTCGGGGATTGTGATTCCTCCTAAATTCAAAGTGCCTATGTTCGCAAAATATGATGGGGTGTCATGCCCTAAGATGCATCTCCGATCATATGTGAGAAAGATCCAACCACACTCCGCTGATAAATACTTGTGGGTGCATTTTTTCTAAGATAGTCTGTCTGGAACACAACTCGACTGGTTTTACCAACTAGAAAGAGCCAACGTCCATAATTGAGAAGATCTTGCCGCAGCTTTCTACAAGCAATATCAATACAATGTTGATTTGGCACCTACCCGTACTCAACTCCAGAGTATGTCCATGGCTTCCAATGAAGGTTTCAAGGATTACGCACAGAAATGGAGAGATCTGGCTAGAAGAGTTCAACCCCCTCTGTCTGAAAGGGAATTGGTGGACATGTTTTTAGGCACCTTATCTGCCCCCTTCTTCAACCATTTAATCGGAAGTTCATCTGCAGGCTTTACTAAATTAATACTAACCGGAGAGAGAGTGGAAGCTGGTATAAAAAGTGGAAAGGTTAAGAAGGATTCATCTTCTTCTACAGTTGTAAGGAAGCCTTTTATCAGGAAGAAAGAGATAGCTACTGCATATCCGCAAAGAAACCAAGAGAGAGCTGAATGTCGACCAATGGTGGGGGCTATTATGATTCCAAAGCCTACGTCTGATCAACAAAGAAGTAATCAACCAAGGGTGGAAATGCCAGTCAGGCAATTCACCAGAATCAACATGACTCTGTCTCAAGTATTACCGCATCTTATGAGATCCAATTTGGAAACCTTGAAAGAAGCTCCGAAAAACCCCTACACAACATCCCTTCATTATCACCCCAATGCTCGTTGCGCATATCACTCTGAAAGTCCTGGTCACGATACTAATAACCGTTAAGCCTTGAAGAACAAAATACAAGACCTCATTGAAGCAAAAGAAATTGAGTTTGATGCGCCCGAGAAGCCAAATGTCATTTCTGCTCCTATGCCCAGACATGGTCACAATACCAATGCTATTGAAGAAGATTTGTTTGTTACCACAGTTGATGAACTCGTGACTCCACTTCCAACCATTAAGATAAACTTGTTGAAAGCCGACATGTTCCCGGGATGTAATGAGCACTGCCATCTCTGCTTATCCTCACCAACTGATTGCCCTTTGTTGAAAACAGGCATTCAACGCTTGATAGATAACAAAGAGATTCTGTTTAAAAGTACTCATGTTTCACCTATTCCTGTTAAAGATGTTTCAATCATTACCATCTCCGCCAATTCTTCCAGGGTCTCCACCAAAAGACCCGTTAGAATTACATCGGTTCCGAAAGCAACTTCTCTAATAATCACAATGCCTGGGCCAGTCCCATATGAATCAGACAAAATTGTGTCGTGGAATCACGGAGGGGACATTTAATACCATGTCATCAAACAAGATGGGCCGGCCTCCGAAGAGATAAACTCCGAAGAAGAAGATTCCGACATCAGCAATATTCCCGGAACTAGTAAAATTACCCGAAGCGGTAGGATCTTTTCTCCAGAAATTGCTCCCCCAAAAGCAATTTTTGGACCCGTGATCATCCCTATGGCTGCTCCAAAGGTTACTTTCGTACCCATAATCATCTCTACAAGTGCTCCTATTGACGAAGCCGTTACAACCCCTATTGTCATTCCTACCAACCTCCTATTGCTGAAACTCGAGGAAAGAGTATTCAAGTGGAGCCTGTCCGGACGAAGGCTCAATCACTGATTATCCCCGAGACATCCAAGAAAGAAATGGAGGAGATTCTAAAAATTATAAAGAGGAGCGACTACGATGTAGTTGAAAAGTTGGGGCAAACTCCCTCAAAAATCTCCATGCTGGCATTACTACTGTGTTCCGAGGCACATGCAAAAGCCTTGGTGAGGTTCCTAAAAACAGCCCATGTGCCTCAAGAGACGTCTGCTGATCAATTCCAAGACTGCGTGGCCAGCTTAACAGCAGATAATGGCCTAGGCTTCTCGGATGCTGATCTGACACCAAGGGGAAGAAAGCACAACGAGGCATTACATGTCTTTGTAGAATGTAGAGGCACAACTCTGGCCCATGTCTTGGTGGACACTGGTTCATCTTTGAATGTTTTACCAAAAAAAGCTCTTGAGAGACTTGACTGCGAGGGATTGACGTTAAAACCAAGCAACATAGTAGTAAGAGCATTTAATGGCTCGAAGAGGATGGTACACGGGGAAGTGGATATCCCCATAAAGGTTGGGACTCAAACTTTCAATTCAACCTTTTATGTAATGGATATTCGCCCTTCTTACTCCTTTCTGCTAGGACGGCCATGGATCCATAATGCTGGTGTTGTTACATCTACATTGCACCAGATGCTGAAGTATCCTGTTCAAGGAAAGATTATCACTGTCCACGGAGAGGAAGAATCATGATCAACAATTTCAATTCCTTCAGGTATGTGGAATTGGACGGAGAGTTCATTGAAACTCCTTTTCAACACTTCGAAGAGGTCCCCCAAGAGGTAGCAGTGACCAAGACTGTGTCCCAGATTCCCAAGATTACAAGGCCTCCACTCCGGATGTCATCTCTGAAGACGCCAAAGCATTAATAGAGGAAGCTGGATGCACCATTTGGGGGAAACTTCCGGATATCCCGTATAAGTCTGACAAGTTTGGCCTAGGTTTCACTTCAAGTGCTCAAAAGGCTGTACGCCATGCCCGTGCTGGAGGGCCACCCTTGAAGATTAGCAACCATGAGGTCAACGCGGTAGAAGATGGTGAAGATGATTACAACCTGGAGGATTGGATGTTTCCGACAGTCAATGAAGGACTCAACAATTGGGAGGCTAGAGACTTCGTCCCAATAACTTTTATCCCACAGTAATTTATCTTTACATTTTGTTGGATCTATAATATTCAAAAACAATTCGCACTCTTAAAACCTTGTGTCTTGCCCGAGGCACAATGGTCCATTTGTAAGGTTTATTATTTCATCTTCATATGACATCAATGAATCATGGACGTCTTTTCGCATACAAACTTTTTTTCTCATTGTTTTTATTTCACATTTTATTTTCTTTTAAAGATAGTTATACCCTTACACACACCCACACTCATAAATGCAAGTATCCATCCATTCTGGATCCCATGGGTAACGACACTCCTATGGCCTTTCATGACTCTGAGGATCTAATCTACCAAGCCGAACACAAAGGTGAGGAAGATTGTGAAGTACCAGGGGAACTTGCCAGACTGCTACAACAAGAGGAAAGAACCATTCAGCCTCACGAGGAACCTGTGGATACGATCAACCTGGGTATCGAGGAGGATGAAAAAGAGGTCAAGGTGGGTGCCAATCTGGAACCCAGTGTCAAGGAGCATCTGATTCATTTGTTACACGATTATGTTGACGTTTTTTCCTGGTCATATGAAGACATGTCAGGACTTGATACAGACATCGTGGTACATCGTCTGCCTACAAGAGAAGATTGTCCGCCAGTAAAACAAAAGGTTCGTCGTATGAGACTTGATATGTCATCAAAGATTAAGGCGGAGGTCATGAAGCAATTCAATGCTGGATTCTTGGCTGTCACCTCTTACCCTCAATGGGTTACCAACATTGTTCCCGTACCTAAAAAAGACGGCAAAGTACGAATATGTGTGGACTAAAGAGATTTGAATAGGGCGATCCCTAAAGATGATTTTCCATTCCCCCACATTGATATCCTAGTTGACAATACGGCACAACAAAAAGTGTTTTCGTTCATGGACAGATTCTCAGGTTATAACCAAATCAAAATGGCACCTGAGGACATGGAGAAAACAACATTTGTCACACAGTGGGACACATTCTACTACAAGGTAATGCCATTCGGATTGAAGAATGCTGGGGAAACCTATCAGCGCGCCATGGTAGCTTTATTTCACGACATGATACATCATGAAATAAAGGTCTACATAGACGATATGATAGCCAGATCACAAACAAAAGAAGAGCATCTTGATCAATTACAAAAGTTGTTTGAGAGACTGAAGAAGTACAAGTTGAGGTTGAATCCAAACAAGTGCACATTTGGAGTACGGTCCGGTAAACTCCTAGGCTTTGTCGTCAGTAACAAAGGTATTGAGGTCGATCCTGCCAAAGTTAAAGCAATACAAGAAATGTCTGCTCCTCGTACTGAGAAGGAAGTCAGAGGATTCTTGGGATGTTGAACTATATTGTCAGATTCATTTCTCACCTAACAGCTACTTGTGAGCCAATCTTCAAACTATTGAAGAAAGATCAAGTAGTCAAATGGAATGGTGAATGCCAATTTGCTTTTGACAAAATCAAAGAATACATACAAGAACCTCCTGTATTGATGCCACCAGTCGAGGGAAGACCATTGATCATGTATCTGACTGTTTTAGAAAATTCGATGGGGTGTGTATTGGGGCAGCATGACGAGTCTAGCTGAAAAGAGCACACTATTTATTAGCTGAGAAATTTTTTTACCAACTATGAAACCAGATATTCACTGCTCGAGAAAACTTGTTGCGCTCTGGCATGGGCTGCTCGCCGGCTAAGACAGTATATGCTGACTCATACTACCTTATTGATATCTAAGATGGATACGATAAAATACATCTTCGAAAAGCTTGCTCTCTCTGGGAGAATAGCTAGATGGCAGATGATCCTGACAGAGTACGACATACACTATACGACCCAGAAAGATATAAAGGGCAGTGTATTAGCTGATCACCTTGCTCACCAAGCTGTAGAAGACTATCAGTCCATGAAGTTTGAATTCCGGGATGAAGAAATCATGACATTAGACAACTGTGAAGAATTCAGGCTGTATGACGGACCTGAACAAAGATATCGATGGACCCTTTTCTTTGATGGAGCCTCCAATGCACTTGGCAATGGTATCAGTGTTGTACTCATATCTCCAGAGGGGTGTCATACTCCCTTTACTGCTAGACTTTGCTTCAACTGTACAAGTAACATGGCAGAATATGAAGCGTGCATCTTCAGTCTCAGAGCTGCCATAGACTTGGGAATCAAATCCTTAGATGTATTTGGAGATTCAGCTTTGGTCATCAGTCAGATCAAAGGGTAATGGGACACCAAGCACCCAAACTTTATCCCTTACAAAGAACATGTTTTGACATTGCTACCACATTTTGAGAAGATTACCTTCGAGCATTTCCCGCGAGAAGAAAATCAGCTAGCAGACGCTCTAGCCACAATTTCATCTATGTTTAAACTTAATTGGGATAACGAGGCTCCCCAGATCACCATTGAACGAATGGATGAACCAGCACACTGTCACGAGATTAATACTGAAGAGGTAGTGGACCAGCCTTGGTTTCATGAAGTCAAGAGGTATCTCGAGGCTCAAGAATATCAAGAAGGAGCTTCAATCAATGATAAGAAGTTCTTAAGGATATTCTCTGCTAAATTCTTACTTAGTAATGGGATCCTGTACAAACGCAATCATGACTCCATTTTGCTTCGGTGCATGGATAAGGTTGAAGCTGAAAAGATCATGGCTGAATTACATGAAGGTACTTTTGGCACCCACTCTAGTGGGCATACGATGGCGAAGAAAATCCTACGGGCAGGCTATTATTGGTCTACCATGGAAGCATATTGCTATCAACACTCTCGAACCTGTCATAAGTGTCAAATTTATGCTGACAAGGTGCACGTACCTCCAATTCCTCTGAATGTCTTAACGGCTCCTTGGCCCTTTTCTATGTGGGGAATTGATATGATTGGAGAAATCAAGCCAACGACCTCCAATGGATATCGCTTCATCCTAGTGGCCATTGACTATTTTACAAAATGGGTGGAGGTAGCTTCCTTCGCTTCCGTTACCAAGAATGTTGTTTCCCGCTTCATCAAGCAAAACCTTATTTGCCGGTATGATATCTCGGAAAGGATCATCACTGACAATGGTACAAATCTCAATAACACTAAGATCACCATATTATGCGAGCAATTCAAAATCCAGCATCATAATTATTCTCCCTATCGGCCAAAGATGAATGGTGTTGTCGAAGCTGCAAGTAAAAACATTAAGAAGATCATACAAAAAATGACTGTCACATACAAAGATTGGCATGAGATGTTACCATTCGCTCTCCACGGTTATCGTAACACGGATCGCACATCAACCGGGGAAACACCCTATTCTTTGGTTTACGGCATAGAGGTTGTCTTGCCTATTGAGGTTCAGATCCCCTCCCCGAGGATTATGAAGGATGCAGGATTGAAAGAAGACGACTGGATCCAGACTCGACTTGATCAACTGAATTTGATTGATGAAAAGAGACTTACTGCTGTTTGCTATAGTCAAATGTATCAAAAACGGATGATCAAGGCTTTCAACAAGAAAGTCAGACGCCAAATATATCAAGTTGGGGATCTAGTGATCAAACATATCATCTTGCCACAAAGTGATCCTAGGGGCAAATGGACTCCTACTTATGAAGGACCATTTGTAATAAAAAACATATTCTCTGGTGGGGAAATGATCTTTACCACCATGGATGGTGACGACCTGCCACACCCTATAAATGCAGACATAGTCAAAAGATACTACGCATAAGGGACCCGCTAGGTTGACATACCTAGGAAAAACAAGGGCATCCTGGCGAACCAAAAGGTTCGGGAAAAAATTAGGGATAAAATGAAAAAAATTTGTACACCCGACAAGTTGAAAACCCAAAAGGGAGACTTGGGCAAAAAGGGGTTTCCCGGTGGACTGAAAACCCGAAAGGGAGGTCCAGGCAAAAGTTTGGGAATTAAAGCGTACGACTATGTCCCTTCGGATCACTTTAGGGACAACCTTTGTCTTCAACTGACAGATTCAACATTTCTAATCAATCTAGTCATCTTCGGACAAGGCACAAATAGACAAGATACTCGGAGATACGAAGGCTATAGCAGAATGGAAACCCCATGGGATTTTCATACACGTAGCTATCTTTTCTTTATATCAATTTTTTCTTGTTTTACGACAACATTCTCTTACTAGAATGTTTGTCCCCTTTGTACAAAATATTTATTCAAAGTCAATACAAAATATCCGTTTGAAAGTGAAAAAAACTATTTGTCTTTTTCTTTACGCTTGTGTTTTATATACAAAAACGTCCAATGATTCGTTGTTGAACATATGAATTTGAACATGATTACTGTTTACAAATAAACGAAATGAGAAAGACAATTACTGATAGGTTGAAAGAATAGGAAAATGTCTCTAGGCTATTCCATAAGTAATCCCCTACAGTACATTATTTAAATCCCCAGCGGAACGAAGTTCCCAGTTATCAATCCCCAGCAAAAGTCGTCGAATTTCTCGGGACTCCCCAACAAATCTTACAAGCAGTACATGGCATTACCCTCACAAAAGATTTTACTTCTCTCAACAAAAGTTCATCAGTACTTCAATTTCAAGACATGAAAATTCACATATCCTCAGCCGCATTCAGGGATTAATTTTCCTCAATCAAACAGCAATGCAGCAAATCAGCTCACATACATATACATTGCATCCATATATCATAAACATTGATAAAGAAAATACATTGCATCATACATTTCATGCAAACATAACTTTGTATTTTAGCTAACATTTTACCCTTTTCAGGATAAGATTAACAGCTACCATTAACAATATGCAATCCAGATACAGTACAGATACGCTCCAGACACGGACGCCATTCTGATACTCATTCAGATGCAACTTCTTGATACAGTTCAAATACGCTCCATACATGGATGCCATGCTGATACTCATTCAGATTCAACTTTCAGATACAGTTCAGATACGCTCCAGACATGGATGCCATTCTGATACTCATTCAGATACAACTTCTTGATACAGTTCAGATACACTCCAGACACGGATGCCATCCTGATACTCATTCAGATTCAACTTTCAGATACAGTTCATATACGCTCCAGACATGGATGCCATTCTGATACTCATTCAGATGCAACTTTCAGATACAGTTCAGATATGCTCCAGACACGGATGCCATTTTAATATTCATTCAGATTCAACTTTCAGATACATTTCAGATGCGCTCCAGACACGGATGCCATTCTGATACTCATTCAGATTCAACTTTCAGATACAGTTCAGATACACTCTAGACACAGATGCCATTCTGATACTTAGTCAAAATCATCTCCCAGATACATTTTAGGTACGCTTCAAACATGGACGCCATTCTGATACTCATTCTTTCAGCTTACAAATTACAATTCAACAAGCATTCTTGGATGGCATCTACAAGACCATCTCTAACAAGATTCTATCACCTCCCCAAATGGCATCTTTAGGCCCATTCCCTCAACCACACACCGTCGAGTGCAAATTTTTGGGCACTCTAGTGTCCAATCATCTTTCACCTTCAAGATCCAAAGACCATAATTCATCAAAACATGTCAAAATGTGAAACTTGTTCATCAAGAAATCAAAGATTGAAGATTTTGTTTTGAAATTTGAAATTTCTTAACTTAGAAATTTTTCTAAGTATAGAAAATTTCTTATTTTTTCTCAACTTTAAGCCAAATTATCACCATGATACAAGATGATTCAAAGAAAGTTCCCAACATGAAAGTTGTAGATCTCCATGAAATCTACAACTTTTCTTCACACAATTTCTCCTAAAGATGCTTGGATCTCAAGATATAATTTTGTGAATACACGCTCATGAACTAAAATAACTTAGTGAAATTTTGCCCTAGTTAGGCAGGTTTTGGACCTAACTTCATGTCATTTTTTCACATATTTCCAAGGGAAATCTTTGAAAGCAATTCAAAGATGAGTTGAAGAGCACATTGTAAGCTTTCTAAAATGTCAAAGAACTCCTTGAGATCATTCTTGAGTAAGGAGAATCGAAGAGATGAAGTTGGCAATTTCTCACTTTGGTTTCAAGCCATTTCATGATGAACCAAAATTCAAATTCAAACCTAGACTGCATAATCCTTTCTTTGCAGGCCTCAAACTTGTTTATAACTCCATAATTAAATGTTTACACAGCTGATAGAGCTTTAATCCAAGCATTAGAGCCTTTGTCCAAGCTACAATTCCATAAATGGCACAAAGTTGTCATTTCTATTTTGATAAAGCACAACTTTTGCAATTGTCAACTCCTTGAGCTTTGCACTTGTTCTTTATGCATACACAAACCCTATAAACCAAAAGCAATGTGTCTAAGACCTGTACCAACTCAGATCAGGCTTGTACAAGCACGTAGAGAGTTGTCTCCTCACTTTTCTTCAAAAGCAAGCAATAGAGCCAAAAGGTTATAACTCAGAAATCTTGAGGAAGCTTGAGGTTTAACCTTTTCTATACTTATACACAAATGCATTACAACTTAGGAAACGATTGCTAAAGCTCAGAAACTCTCCCAAACTCTCTACCACTAAAAACCTGCCATAACTTGCAGTTTTACACCTTGCATAGCAATCTCAAAAACCACACGTGTGTTTTATGTTTTAACCACCTAAACACTTAACCTACATCATATCTAAGTGTTCCAGACCATCATCCCCTCACTGTAACTCCTCCTTCTCCATCTGCCATTTTTGCATTTCAAGCTTGCAGGTTGACTTGAGTAGGGAGATTCAGGAACTTTCAAGGCAAAGTAAGGATTGGAACACACTCAGGGAGGTCCAGGCAAGCTAAACAGATTCTCAGGCCTTCTCAAAACTTACTCAAAATCCATTCACGATCTCAACTGAAAGAGGTTAAAACTCTAACTTCTATCTCTTCATACAGACATCCTTTGGTCTCGATTTGTGAAAACAAAATGTAGACATCCTTGCACTAAAGCCAACCATGTTCATAGATTTCATTTATATTCATTGTGTATAGAGAATTTTGGATTTGAAATTTCTGTAAAAATTAAGTTTTAAATTAGGGCCAGTAAAATTAGCTTTGATCTTTGAATTTTAGTTTACATGAGTTACATGGTTGAAATCGTGGGAAGAAATACTATCATTTTCATGTTTGGAGTTTCCATTTTCATGGAGAAATGAGAGAGATACAGGTAGTCCGGCTGTCTAGAGGAAGAAGACGAAGTACAGGGCAAGGAAGTGATTCATGTTAAGTATTTTTGTTTTCATTTGAACTAACGGATGTACAGCCACCCCAGTGGTAAGGCAGCGCGCAGAAATGCCTAAGGTCACAGGTTCGAGCCTTGGCGCTGCCTTTTTGCATTTTTCCACATTTTTTCACTTTTTTTGTTCCTCTCAGCATGGGCCTTCCGATTGTTGGGCTTTGTGATTTTTTCTAACATCCACCTCCAGATCACTTGTGACACCCCTGGCCCATATATTTTATTTATTCATTTATTTTCCTTATATTTTATCAAATATATTTTTCTTAAATATTAAAAATCATATAAAAAACATAAAAATGATAAATATTATATTTTGTTTATTTTATTTTATTTTCTCATAAAAAATATTTTTATTTAATTATATATTAACTATTTTTCTTAATAAACTTGTAAATTAAAAAATAGAATAAGGTTAAGTATTTATTATTTCTTATCACACTTATAAATATTTATTTTAACATGTAAAAGGACTAAAATATTGCATAAATACTATTTATTATCTTCAAGACAAAAATACAAAAAAAAAGTACTTAAAGAATTTTATTTTCTTTTAACAAGTTAGAATTAGGGTTAATCAATTTCTAAGAAATAATTTCCTTTTCTTAATTTGTTAGGTTTAGTTCAAAACACTTTTCATATAAAAAACAAAACAAAATCTTTTTTCTTGCATATACATATCTTTGCATATTTAATTTATATTATACATTATTTATTCCAATATTTGTACAAATTCAATTTGGTTGTAATAGTTTAATTAGATTTATATTATTGCAAATCCCCATTCATAATTTGTATACCCCTCCCATAAAATGTTGTAATAGCGTAGTAATATTTAAATTACGCAATTTATCGCTTTTACATAACATATTAGTAATTAGGGTTTGTATGGCAAGATAAAAACATCAAATAGAAAACCCTAATCCAAGACAAAATCAAGCATGAAAATAACACACTTGCACACAAGCATCCTTAGGGTTACTCCACTTGGTTGCCTTACACAAAAATGGCCATATTACACATGTGAAGTATTTTAGCAAAACAAACAAATATAAGATCATAGTCCCTCGATGACGCTATCTAAAGTCCCGTCCCGTCTACATCTAAAGATAGGGTTGCTTACCAAATTAATGGTAAGACAATAATATCAAAGGGAAAGAGAATGAACAAGAAAGACATTTGAGTAGGTAGATTACTTCTAGTTACTTGCTCCATTTCAAACAAATATCCTTGATATTTTCAAAACAAATACACACATTTCCAAACATCTTACAAACATTGAAAACATTTTCAAAAAGACAAACATCTTTTGTATACATTCTTACGAACGAGAATCATTACAAAGATTGCCTAAACAATGGCCTGTTTTACAAAATACATTCAAAACCACACAAAGCATAATTTCAAAACAAAAGCAAGTGATCTAGCAAGTAACTAAGAGCCTATGGAAGACCATGGATGAAAAGGGTGCTAATACCTTCCCTTTTCATAATTTATCCCCTGAACTCAAGAAACAATCTCAAAGGTCTTTCCTGTGATTTTTCACCTTTCCTTTTGGATAAAAGAAAAGTCGGTGGCGACTCTTGCTAACCGCAACATTTATGATAAAATGCAAAACCTTCAAGTCATTTCTCCCACCGTATCACACTCGACAACGGAAAAATGTTTAAAAAATGACCGCCTTCTCCAATAAACTTAACTTATCTGAACCATCACCAAAATATCATTCCAGATTCAATAGGAATTCAAACGCACAATTAACTAAGTTTAAGACTGTTGAACATCCTGAAGAACGAGTGGTGTGATGCGGTGGGAAAACTGACTTGAGGTTTTGCGTTTTATCGCAAATGTTGCGGTTAGCAAGAGTCGCCACCGAATTTTCTTTTATCCAATAGGAAAGGTGAAAAAGAACAGGAAATACCTTTGAGATGTTTTCTTGAGTTCGGGGGTAGATTATGAAAAGGGAAGGTATTAGCACCCTTTTCATCCATGGTTTTCCATGGGCTCTTAGTTACTTGCTTAGATCACTTGCTTTTGTTGTTTGAAATTGTGTTTGGTGTGTTCTTGAGAGTATTTTGTAAAAGAGGCCATTCGTTTAGGCAATCTTTGTAATGATTCTTGTTCGTAAGAATGTATACAAAGATGTTTGTCTTTTGAAAATGTTTTCAATGTTTGTAAGATGTTTTAAAATGTGTGTGTTTGTTTTGAAAATAGTAAGGATGGTTGTTTGAAATAGAGCAATTAACTAGAAGCTATCCACCTACTCAAATGTTTTTCTTGTGCATTTTCTATTCCTTTGACATGGCTGTCTTACCATTAATTTGGTAAACAACCCTATCTTTGGATGTAAACGGGACGGGTGTGGGTCATCATATAACCATGATTAGCAATGTTTGCAAAGTATCTTAGAATTTTGAGGGACCAAGATCATTTGGTAAGGCAACCTTGAATAGCGTCATCGAGGGACTATGATCTTTATATTTGTTTGTTTTTGCCAAGATACTTCGCATGCGTAATATGATCATTTTTGTTTTAGGCAACCAAGTGGAGAAACCCTAAGGGTGCTTGTGTGCAAGTGTATCATTTTAATGCTTTTATTTTGTCTTGTATTTAGGGTGTTCTATATTTCTTTGTTTGGTTCTTGTCATACAAACCCTAATTACTAATCATGGCATATAAAGCGATAAATTGCATAATGTAAATATTTCTAAGCTATTACAACAATTTATGGGAGGGGGGAATACAAGTTTGAATGGGGATTTGCAAGAATATAAAACTAAATAAATTATTACAATCAAATCGAATTTGTACGAATTTAAAATAAATACAATACAAAATTTAAAATGCAACGCAATGTATATGTGAGAAAAGATGTTTTGTGCCTTGTTTTCATGTAGAAGAAAATTTAATCTAAACCTAAAAATATATAATGAAAAGAATTAATTTTTGAAAAGGGTTTAACCCTAATTATTATTTAAGAGAAAATAAAGTTTTTTATAGGTATTATTTTTTGTATTTTCTTGTATAAAAATAATAATAATATTGTATATAAATATAAAAATTATATATATGCAAAAAAATAGGTATTTATAAATATAATATGCAAAATAAATTAAACTAAATATATTTGATTATATTTACAAGTTTATTAAGAAAATGAATTATATCCTATTAAAATAAAATATATTTTATGTTGAAATAATAAAAAAATAAAAATAAAAGTATAATATCATTAATCTATATTTTTGGGATTTTTATATATTAGAGAAAATATTAAAAATATTAAATGTGAAAGTAAAACAAAATATAAAAATAAAAATGCAAAGAGTTAGCAAGGGGGGTGATATAGTAGGACTGATGGTAAGGTGCTAACAAAAATTCCTGGCCCAACAGATCAAGCCCAATCTGCAAAAAATATGAAAATGGGAAAGAAAAACAGTGAAAAATAACAAAAGTAGCGCGCCCAGGTTCGAACCCAGGACAAGGGTCTCACCAGCGCGCTACTTTGCCACTGGGGTGGCTATACTTCCATTATCTTTACTGAAACGAAAATAACATATTACAAAATGCGTCCTATGCCCTGTTTCATCTTCTTCCTCAAGCTTTGGCCGGACACCCTGTAACTTCCTCATACTTCCATGAAAATGAAAATGCATAACATGAAAATTGTAGTACTTGAACTCACGATTCCAACCATATAAGTTATGTAATCTAACTATCAAAGATCAAAGAGAATTTTAAGAGCCCTAAATTCTAACCTAATATTTTCAAAGATTTCAAATTCTAAATTCTCTCAGCACAAGTAAAATCAATGCAAGATAATGGTATGTACAACTTCGTTAAGATGAGGACTACATGTTTTATTCACAAATCGTGGCCTAAGGTTTCCTGTACAAAGAGATAGAGTTTGAGATTTTACCTCATTCAGTTGGAATCTTGTATGAAAATGGAGTGACTTTAATGGAGGCCTGATGCTTGCTTGAGCTTCCCTGAATGTATTCCAACCCTTGCCTTGCTCTGAAAGTGGCTGTGACTCTTTGGACAAGTCAAACTGCAAACTCAGAAATTAAGAATGACAGATGGTGGAAAAGGGATTACAGAACAGGGATGATGATTTGGATGGGCTTAATATCAAGTATGTAAGGTGTTTGAATGATCTAGACACAAAACGCACGAGCCAAATGGAAGATGGGGATGCTTGTGCCGAAACTGCAATTTTGGACAAGTTTTGGTGTTTTTGCTGGTTGGGAGTGTTTCAGGTCCTTGCTAATCGTGTTATATGTTGCATATTGTTTGTATATTAGTACAGAAATGATCTTAGGTCAGCTTCCCAACAGATCTGCCAATGCTAGCCTTTTTGCCAACTTTCTTGTACTTGAAGCAAAGTGATAAGACCCAAGCTTCACATGCTTGTACCAACTTGCTTAGGGTTGGTATGAGTTTGTACAACTTACTTGATACTTGTGAAACTTGTGTGCACCAAGGGGACAGGTCCAAATCTCAAAATTGTAAAGTTTGCAAAAGTTGCTCTTTTTCAAAATGGCAATGGAACCTTTTTGCCATTAATGGAATTACAAGTTGGATAAAGGTTCAAAAGCAAGGATCAAAGCTTTGTCAAGTGAGTAAGCATTTAATTAATGAGTGTGGAACAAGTTTAGGACTTGTACATCATGAATTAGCCAGCATAGAATTGATTTGCAACTTTGTTCTTCATGAAATGGCTTGGACAAAAAGTGAGAAATTATCAATTTCCTCTCTTCGATTCTCCCTACTCAAAAATGATCTTGAGGAGTTGTTGGACATTTTGGAAAGCTTGCAATGTGCTATATAATCCATCTTTGAAATGTATTTTGAGATACCTCTTGGAACTAGGTGAAAAATTGCCATGAAGTTGGATCCAAAACCTGCCTAAATTAGGGCAAAATTTCACTAAGTTAAGAAGTTCATGACCATGTATTCACAAATTTATAACTTGAGATCCAAGCACCTTTAGGGAAAAGTTTGTGAAGAAAAATTTTATATTTCATGGAATTCTACAACTTTCATGTTGGGAACTTTCCTTGAATCGATATGCCTCATGGTGAAAACGTGGCCTAAATTTGAGAAAAAATAAGAAAATTTTCATACTTAGAAAATTTGTAAGTTATGAAAATTTTCAAATTCAAACCCTAATTTTCAAATTTGGATTTCTTGATGAAAAAGTTTCTTATTTTGACATGTCTTGATGAATTATGACTCTTGGCACTTGATTTTGACCAAAAAGTCAAAGTTTGACTTTTCAGTGTATAGTTGACTTTTGATCAGTTGACTGCAAATTTCATTTGTCAATCCAATGAATTTGAGATGTTTTGAGCCATGTAATTAAGTAAAGATGATGCCTTTGAATCCTTGAAATCATGCTTAAACTCAATTGGTAATTTGCTAGGTTAAAAATCAGAAATTGCCCTTCCTCAATCAAAACCCTAATTTTGACCATTTTGCCCTTTTTGTGATTTGACCAAATTTCTTGAGGAATTGTGATCCAAACTTGACCAAATGGCATATATAAGTCTAGAATGTTGATGTGGATCAAAAATTATGAAGTTTGACTGTAAAATTGCCATGGTTGACTTTTTCCCCAATACAGTTGATTTTTAGGTCAACTGTCCAATTGACTGATAAAAAATGTGGTTCAAGGCTTGAAACTTATCATGAGCAATCTTAGGGGTCCAAAATGATGTTTGAAAGTCACATGAAGCATTGATGGTCCAAAAATCCTTGTGAAAACTCAAACCCTAATTTTGGGTTATCAGTGCAAGATGAGATGTCTTGAGCTGACCAAACCCTAATCTTGTCTCGGGTCAAAGAAGTCTTGTGAGAAAAGTCTTGATAAATGAGAGGGCAAATTTTGGGGTACAACAGCTGCCCCTGTTCAATCTTCTTGAACCTGAAGAGTTAGATTGGCGAGCTTTGACGTTAATGACTCGAAGGTAAAAGATGATTGGACACTAGAGTACCCATAAATTTGCACTCGACAAAGTGTAGTTGAGGGAATCGGCTTAAAGATGCCATTTGGAGAGGTGATAAAATCTTGTTGGGGATGGCTTGTAGATGCCATCCAAGAATGTTTGTTGAATTGTAAGTTGTAAGTCAGAAGAATAAGTATCAGAATGGTGTACGTATCTGGAACGTATCTGAGCTGTATCTGGAGACTGAATCTGTATGAGCAACAGAATAGCATTCGTGTCTGGAGTGTATCTGTATTGTATCCGAAGTCTGAATGAATATCGGAATGGCATCCGCTTCTAGAGCGTATCTGAACTGTATCTGAACTTGAATCTGAATGAGTAACATAATGGTTTTCGTGTCTAGAGCGTATCTGAACTGTATCTGAACTTGAATCTAAATGAGTAACATAATAGCTTCCGTGTATGGAGCGTATCTAAATTGTATCATGATTTCATATTGTTTAATAGTAGCTGTTAATCTTATCCTCAAAAGGGTAAAATGTTAGCTGGAACACAAAATTATGTTGCATTGAATGTATGATGCAATATACGTGTTTTATCAATGTTTATGGTATGTGGATGTAATGTATACGCATGTAAGCTGATTCGCTGTATTGCTGAGGAAAATAAATCCTTGACTGCTGCTGAGAATATGCCGATTCTTCATGTCTTGAAGTTGGAGTATTTGACAAAAATTCTGTTATGAGAACAATGCCATATACTGCTTGAGGAATCTGTTTGGGGAATCCAGAGAATTTTGATGACCTCTACTGGGGATTAATAATGGGAATCTTCGTTCTGTTGGGGAGCGTTGAAAACCCTTTGGGGAAAAAGCTTATTCCTGTTTAGGAAAAAGTTCAGGAGTTTCGGTCGTCTGTCACTCTACTGGGGAGTTATCCTAGGTTGGGGAGAAACAGAAGTTAGATATTATCTGGTTGGTTTTCAGGCTTCAAGACAACTTGCTGGGGAATTTGGAGAAACTGGATGGTTTCCACCGGGGATCAATAGTTTAAAATTTTAGCTTTGTTGGGAATCTAAATAACGTACCGTGGGGATTGCTCATGGAATAGCCTAAAGACGTTTTCCTAATCTTTCAACTCGTCAGTAATTGTCTTTTTCATTATGTTTATTTGTAAACAATAATTATGTTCAAATGCATATGTTCATCAATGAATCATTGGACATTTTTTCAAATAAAACACAAGTGTAAAGGAAAAGGATAAATAGTTTTATGTACTTTAAAGAGATATCTTTGTATTTACTTTGAATAAGTATTTTATACAAAAGAGACAGACATCCTAATAGGAGGATGGTGCCGTAAAAGTAAGAAAAAAATTATACAAAGAAAGACAACTATGTGTGATAATCCCATGGGGTTCCCATTATGCTATAGCCTCCGTATCTCTGAAGATTTTGTCTATTTTTTGCTTCGTTCGAAGATGATTGAATTGATCAGAAACTCTGAGTTTGTTAGTGAAAAGATTAAAGTTGTCCTCAAAGTAATCCAACGAGACATAGTCATACGCTTTAATTCCCTAACTTTTGCCTGGACCGCCCTTTCGGGTTTTCAGTCCACCGGGAAACCCTTTTTTGCTCAAGTCGCCCTTTCGGGTTTTCAACTTGCCGGGTGTACAGATTTTTTATATTTTGTCCCTAATTTTTGCCCGAACCTTTTGGTTCGCCGGGATGCCCTTTTTTGCCTAAATGTGTCAACCTAGCGGGTCTCTTATGCGTAGTATCTTTTGACTATGTCCGCGTTTGAAGGGTGTGGCAAGTCATCACCGTCCATGGTGGTTAGGATCATTTCCCCACCGGAAAAGATGTTCTTGATTACAAATGGTCCTTCATAGATAGGAGTCCATTTGCCCCTGGGATCACTTTGTGGCAAGATGATGCGCTTGATCACTAGATCTCCAACTTGATATACTTGGCGTCTGACTTTCTTGTTGAAAGCCTTGATCCTCCGTTTTTGATACATCTGACCCTGGAAAACAGCAGTAAGTCTCTTTTCATCAATTAAGTTCAATTGGTCAAGTCGGGTTTGGATCCAATCGTCCTCACTTAAGCCTGCATCTTTCATAATTCTCAAAGAGGGGATCTGAACCTCAATAGGCAAGACAACCTCCATGCCATAAACCAAAGAATAAGGTGTTGCCCCAGTTGATGTGCGAGCCGTGGTGCGGTACCAGTGGAGAGCAAACGGTAGCATTTCATGTCAGTCCTTGTAGGTGACTGTCATTTTCTGTATGATATTTTTAATGTTTTTATTAGCAGCTTCGACTGCACCATTCATCTTTGGCCGATAGGGGGATGAATTGTGATGTTGAATCTTGAACTGCTAGCACAAGACGGTGATCATAGTATTGTTAAGGTCCGTACCGTTATCAGTGATGATCCTTTCTGGGATACCGTACCGGCAAATAAGATTCTGCTTGATGAAGCGGGCCACAACATTTTTAGTAACGGATGTGAAATAAGCTGCTTCGACCCACTTCGTGAAATAGTCAATGGCCACTAGAATGAAACGGTGTCCATTGGAGGCCGTAGGCTTGATCTCCCCAATCATATCGATTTCCCACATAGCAAAGGGACAAGGAGCTGTTAAGACATTTAGAGGAACCGGAGGCACGTGCACCTTGTCTGCATAGACTTGACATTTATGACAGGTCCAGGAGTGTTGATAGCAGTATGCTTCCATGGTAGCCCAATAATAGCCTGCCCGTAGGATTTTCTTCGCCATCGTATGCCTACTAGAGTGAGTTCCAAAGGTACCTTCATGTAATTCAGCCATGATCTTTTCAGCTTCAATCTTATCCACACAACAAAGCAGAATAGAATCATGATTACGTTTGTACAGGATGCCATTACTTAGGAAGAACTTAGCGGAGAATCTCCTTAGGAACTTTTTATCATTGATTGAAGCTCCTTCTGGATATTCTTGAGCCTCGAGATACCTTTTGACTTCATGAAACCAAGGCTGGTCCACTACTTCTTCAGTAATAATCTCGTGACAGTGTGGTGCTTCGTCCATTCGTTCAATGGTGATCTGGGGAGCCTCATTATCCCATTTAAGTTTAAACATAGATGACATTGTTGCTAGAGCATCTACTAGCTGATTTTCTTCTCGTGGGAAATGTTTGAAGGTAATCTGCTCGAAATGTGGTAACAATGTCAAAACATGTTATTTGTAAGGGATAAGGTTTGGATACTTAGTGTCCCATTCTCCTTTGATCTGACTGATAACCAAAGCTGAATCTCCAAATACAACTAAAGATTTGATTCCCAATTCTATGGCAGCCTTGAGACCAAAGATGCATGCTTTGTATTCCGCCATGTTGTTCGTACAGTTGAAGCAAAGTCTGGCAGTAAAAGGAGTATGGCACCCTTCTGGAGATATGAGTACATCACCGATACCATTACCAAGTGCATTGGATGCCCCATCAAAGAACAGGGTCCATCGGGATCCTTGTCCAGGTCCGTCATATGGTATGATTTCTTCACAATTGTCTAATGTCATGATGTCTTCGTCCGGGAATTCAAACTTCATGGACTGATAATCTTATACAACTTGATGATCAAGATGATCAGCTAGCACGCTTCCCTTTATAGCTTTTTGGGTAGTGTATTGCATGTCATATTCTGTTAGGATCATCTGCCATCTATCTATCCTCCCAGACAGAGCAGGCTTCTCAAAGATGTACTTTATCGGGTCCATCTTAGATATCAACAAAGTGGTATGAGTCAACATATACTGTCTTAGCCGGCAAGCAGCCCATACCAGAGCGCATCAAGTTTTCTCGAGCAGTGAATATCTGGTTTCACAATCGGTAAACTTTTTGCTCAGGTAGTAAATAGCGTGCTCTTTTCGGCCAGACTCGTCATGCTTCCCCAATACACACCCCATTGAGTTCTCTAAAACGGTCAGATACATGATTAGTGGTCTTCCCTCGACTGGTGGCATCAAGACAGAAGACTCTTGTAAATATTCTTTGATTTTTTCAAAAGCAATCTGACATTCATCATTCCATCTGACTACTTGATCTTTCTTCAACAGCTTGAAGATTGGTTCACAAGTAGATGTTAGGTGAGAAATGAATCTGGAAATATAGTTCAGGCGTCCCAAGAATCCTATGACTTCCTTCTCAGTATGAGGAACTGGAATTTCTTGTATCGCTTTAACCTTGGCAGGATCAACCTCGATGCCTTTGTTGCTGACAATGAAGCCTAAGAGTTTACCGGACCGGACTCCGAATGTGCACTTGTTTGGGTTCAACCTTAGTTTGTACTCCTTCAATCTTACAAACAACTTTTGCAAGTGATCAAGGTGCTCTTCTTCAGTTTGTGATCGGGCTATCATGTCATCTACATAGACCTCTATCTCATGATGTATCATATCATGAAACAAAGCTACCATGGAGCGTTGATAGGTTGCCCCTGCATTCTTCAGCCCGAACGACATCACTTTGTAACATAATGTGCCCCACTGCGTGACAAACGTAGTTTTCTCCATGTCCTCAGGTGCCATTTTGATTTGGTTATAACCTGAGAATCCGTCCATGAAGGAAAACACTTTGTGATGGGCCGTATTATCAACCAGGACGTCGATGTGGGGAAGTGGAAAATCATCTTTAGGGCTGGCCCTGTTTAAATCTCTATAATCTATGCACATCCTTACTTTTCCGTCCTTTTTAGGCATGGGAACAATGTTGGCAACCCATTGAGGATAGGAAGTGACAGCCAGAAATCCAGCATTGAACTGTTTCTTGACTTCCGCTTTGATCTTCTCTGACATGTCAGGTCTCATGCGGCGGACTTTTTGTTTCACTGGTGGACAGTCTTCTCTTATGGGTAGACGATGTACCACGATGTCTGCATCAAGTCCTGGCATGTCTTTGTATGACCAGGCAAAGATCTCAACATAATTATGCAATAGCTGAATTAGATGCTCCTTGACACTCGGCTCTAGATTGGCGCCCACTTTTATTTCCTTTTTATCTTCCTCGGTACCCAAGTTGATTGTAATCAACAGTTCCTCATGAGGCTGAATAGCTATTTCCTCTTGTTGTAGTAGTCTGGCCAATTCCCCTGGCATTTCACAATCTTTCTCACCTTCGTATTCAGCTTGGTAGATTAGATCTTCAGAGTCACTGAAGGCCATAGCAATATCATTACCCATGGGATCCGGAATGGAGGGGTACCTGCATTTGTGAGTGTGGGTGTGTGTAAGGGTATAGCCATCCTTAAACAATAAAATGTAAAAGAAAGACAATGAGCACAAAAGGTTTGTATGTGGAAAAACGTCCATGATTCATTGAATGTCATATGAAAATGAAATAAAAACCCTTACAAATGGACCATTGTGCCTCGGGTAAGACACAAGGTTTTTAAAGTGCGAATTGTTTGTGAATATTACAAGTCCAGCAGAAATGTAAAAGATAAATTATTGAGAGATGAAAGTTATTGGGACAAAGTCTCTGGCTTCCCAATTGCGAAGTCCTCCGTTGATAGTAGGAAATATCCAATATTCCAAGCTGCCATCCTCTTGAACATCTTCCACTGCGTTGACCTCTCGGTTACTAATCTTCAAAGGTGGCCCTCCAACACGGGCACGGGGAACAACCTTCTGAGCAGTTGAAGTAAACCCTAAGCCAAACTTGTCTAATTTATACGGGATGTCCGGAAGCTTCCCCCAGATGGTGCATCCACCCTCTTCTACTACCGCCTTGGCGTCCTTTAGAGATGACATCCGAAGTGGAGGTCTTGTGATCTTGGGAATCGAGGATACTTCCTTGGTTGCCTCTACTTCTTGAAAGACCTCCTCGAAATGTTGAAAAGGAGTTTCAATGAAATCGCCATCCAACTCCACATATCGGAAAGAATTCAGATGACTAATCATGTACTCCTCTTCCCCGTGGACAGTTATGATCTTTCCTTGGACTGGGTACTTCAGCATCTAGTGTAGCGTGGAGGTGACAGCACCGACATTAGGGTTCTAGGGTCGTCCTAACAGACAGTAGTAAGAGGGGAGGATGTCCATCACATAGAAGGTTGAGTTGAAGGTCTGAGTTCCCACCTTTATTGGGATGTCCACCTCCCCGTGGACCATCCTCTTCGAACCATCAAATTCTCTCACAACTATGTTACTGGGTTTCAATGTTAGCCCTTCACAATCCAATCTCTCAAGAGCTTTCTTCTATAAGACATTCAAAGATGAGACCGTGTCCCCCAAGACATGGGCCAGAGTCGTTCCTCTACACTACACAGAGACATGTAATGCCTCGTTGTGTTTTCTCCCTTTGGGTGTCAAATCAGCATCAGAGAAGCCTAGGCCGTTATCAGCTGTTAAACTGGCCACACAATCTTGGAATTGGTCAATAGATGTCTCTTGTGGAACATGGGCTGTTTTCAAAAAATTTACCAAAGCTTTTGCATGTTCCTCAGAGCACAGCAGCAATGCTAGCATGGAGATCTTAGAGGGAGTTTGCCCCAATTGTTCAACCACGTCATAGTCACTCTTCTTTTTTATCCTCAGGATCTCTTCCATTTCCTTTTTGGATGTTTCAGGGATAGCTAGTGATTGAGCCTTCGTCTGGACAGGCTCTTCTTGGATGCTTTTTCCTTGATTTTCAATAGTGGAAGTATTGGTAGGGGTAACAGCAGGGGTTGTGTTGTCTTTGTCGGTGGGTACCCTTGCAGGTATGATCATTGGTACAGAGGTAATCTTTGGAATGGCCACGGGTCCAAAAACTGCCTTTAGAGGGGCAATCTCTGGAGAGAAGATTCTACCACTACGGGTAATCTTGCTAGTTCCGACAATATTGCTAATGTCAGAGTTTTCTTCTTCGGAGCTCTCTTCTTCGGCAGTCAGTTCATCTTGTTTGATACCATGGTAGTATATTTCTCCACCATAATTCCATGGTACTATTTTATCTGACTCATACGGGACCGACCCGAGCATTGTGATCTTAAGAGGAGTAGTTTTTGGAGCAGGTATAATCCTAACGGGTCTTTTAGGGACCCTGGAAGGATTGGCGGAGATGGTTATGATTGAAATGTCTTCAACAGGAATAGGTAAAACGGGAGCATTCTCAAACATAATTTCTTGGTTGTCAATCAGGCGTTGGATACTTGTCTTCAACAAAGGGAAATCAGTGGGTGAGGATAAGCAATGATGGCAGTCTTCCTTACAACCTGGGAATACACCAGCTTTTAACAAGTTCATCTTAATGATCGGGAGCGGAGTCAAAAGTTCATCCACTGTGGCAACAAATAAATCTTCCTCGACAACATTGGCATTGTGACCATGCCTGGGCATTAGAGTGGAAATGGCATTCGGTTTCTCAGGCGCATCAAACTCAACTTCCTTTGCATCTATAAGGTCTTGAATTTTGTTCTTCAAAGCCTAACAGTTGTTAGTGTCATGCCCTGGACTTTCAGAATGGTATGCGCATCTGAAATTTGGGTGATAATGAGGGGACGCAGTATTGGGATTCTTTGGGGCCTCCTTTAAAGTTGCTAGATTCAATTTCAGAAGATATGGTAAAACCTGGGAATCCTGGTGAATTGCCGGACTGGCCTTTCTACCCTTGGTTGGTTATTTCTTGGCTGGTCAGATGCAGGCTTTGGGATCATAACGGCCCCCACCACTGGTCGACGTTCAGTTCTTCCTTGATTCCTTTGTGAATAAATAGCAGATACCTCCTTCTTCCCAAGGAAAGGTTTTCTTACAACTGTAGAGGCAGACGCATCCTTCTGAATCTTTCCACTTTTTATACCAGCTTCTACCCTCTCCCCGGTTAAAATTAACTCAGTAAACCCAGCAGATGAGCTCCCAATTAAATGGTTGAAGAAAGGGCCTGATAGAGTGCCCAAGAACATATCCACCAACTCCCTTTCAGACAGAGGGGGTTGCACTCTTCCTGCTAGATCTCTCCACTTTTGCGCGTAATCTTTGAAACCCTCATTTGAAGCCATAGCCATACTCTGAAGTTGAGTACGGGTAGGCGCCAAATTTGCGTTATACTGGTATTGTTTATAGAAAGCTGCGGAAAGTTCTTCCTAGTTGTGGATGTCGGCCCTTTCCAATTGGTAAAACCAATCGAGCTGTGTTCCGGATAAACTATCTTGGAAGAAATGGACCCACAAGTCTTTGTCGGCGGAGTGCGGCTGAATCTTTCTGACATATGACCGGAGGTGCCTTTTAGGACAAGACACCCCATCATATTTTGCAAATAACGACACTTTAAAATTTGGTGGGATCACAATTCCTGACACTAGCCCTAATTCCTCAAAGTCTAGTCCTGGTACCTTCTGTATTTCCATAGCGCTCAAATGCTCTTCCAGGTGTCTGTACTTATCATCAGTCGGAGGGTACTGTTCTTCAGAGTAGTCTTCCTCTTCCTCCTCCTCTTCAGAGTCTGACGAAACTGCTGTTTCTTTTCCTTTTATTTCCCCCTTCATCAAATGTTGCTGGAAAATCTAAGGTTCTTCTAGCTTGTCCTTGAAACCTTCTTCCCATGATTACCACACCAGCTGGTTTCTTCTCTTTCTTCTTTTTCTCTTTCTCTTTTTCCAGCAGAGTCTCCAGCTCCTCTTGTCCCTTGGCTAGGGTCATGAGTAACTGTTGAAATTGTGTGTTTTGAGTTTGAAGATCTTTGACCGTCTGTTCGAGATCCATCTTACTGAAATAAATAGTAGAGAGATGAGGAAACTTGTTGCAAAGACATATTTAAGTTATGATGAATGATATGTGCATATGTAATGCTTTCAAGGATTTAAAAAATTCAAATTTGTTTTAAACAAAAAGAAACACACGTTATATTAATAAGATAGAATTTGAGTACATCAATTCCCCCTGGGCAAAATAATTCTAAGATAAGAAAGTGTTGCACATCCTCTTTGGTGCTATGTAGGTATTTAGAGTCTGCTCCTCATGAAGTAGCCTAGTGAGTTCCAAAACCTTCTTCTCGCTTGCGTACAATTGGGCTTCAAAAGTATCACGCTCTCCTTTGAGTATATCCAATCCCTTTGTAGGTCTTCAAGAGATGTGGGCATGTCAGGATGTAGGATAGTGTATGGAACTTCTCCCTCCTTAACAGGCTCAATGATCACCGGGAGAATGGAAGGATAAGGCATCATAAGACTTTGAGCGCGGGTTCGTACCCACTTGAGGTAAGGTTCAAGAGGGATGGAATTCTTGTGTCCCAAAGTCTTTCTATCCACCTTGTTTAGCATCCTCCAAGCTCGGATGAATCTCTGGAAAAGTCCTTGATTGTCGTTGTCGTAGTCGAATACCAAGCCTTGAATCAGCATATCATGTGGGTCATCCCTTTGGGCATAACCAAATTGTCTTAGGTCTAAGCACGGGTTATAGGTGATGCCTCCCCTAATTTCAAGTAGAGGTACATTATGGAATTCCCCACAACGATCAACAATGATAACATTCTCTTTGGATCGAGAGCACCAATGAATATCTGAATGTTTAAGCGTTATTAACCATTGTGACCACCTCAAACCTTGCTCATTATTTAAGACTGATTGGGGAAGATGAGAAATAAACCATCTTGCCAGGAGAGGAGTGCAACACATAATAACACCTCTTTTCCTCATTGTACGAGTGTGAAAATAGTGTAAGATATCCCCAAGCAATGTAGGCACCGGGTTGCGTGACATGAAGATTTTGACAGTGCTCACCTATATAAGTTGGTAAGGATTGGGGAACAAGACCATCCCATAGATAAGAAGAGACACAATATCCTTAAAATCTTGCAAGTCTAGGGAATTCCAACAGCTTTGGGCTTTCTCAAACAAGAACTTTGCTATGAAGCCTTTGACACAACTTCTAGTTTCCCAATGAGTTGTGACATCAGATGAGTGCAAGTGCAGGGTTTGAGCAATCTCTTCTGGCTTTGGATCTCTTTCCGTACCGTTGAAAGGTAGTTGATTGAGAAAATGAATCCTCAAAAGTTGAGAAAATTCTTCCAAAGTAGTCACAAGTTGATAGTCAGGAAATGTGAAGCAATGATGCAAAGGGTCAAAGAACTGGAAGAGAACCTTCATCATATCCTCCTCTATGTTGGAGGTGACCAAGTTGAGTAGACGACCATGCCTCTCGTTGAATGGAGAATTCTCAGGGATCCTTGAAGCTAGCTCCTTGAGTTGTGAAGGAATTCTTACAAGGTTGATTTGGATAGTTTTCCTGCGAAGTGAATCCATATCCTACAAAACAAGAACGAAGATGAATCTCCAAAATCCTTGAAATGGTTAGTGGATGCATATGATGTTCATGATGTCCATGATGTTATGTACAAGCATGCATATACAAGAAAATCAAACAAGTTCTTAGTTTAGGCTTGCATGGGGTTTCATAGGTAAGTATTCTCTTGAAGTTTAGTTGGCTCAATCTGTCCTAACAATAGTAACTAGGTTCTAAGGAGCTCAATATCACTGGATTATTTCTTTGATCATTGTTTCAGCTCAAGCCTATTTAATGGCGACCGAAATATCCCAAGAAACCAACCCTCAATGAGTGTAGTATCGAGTATCTACCAACTTCGGACTGCACCAAAGATGGTTATCTCACTACATCCTAAAGGCCAAGTTGGTCAAGTAAAGGGTTTTAGAAGTTCATTAGTGCTTCATGACATCACTTAGCGGCCCCATATTCTCTTTGATTAACTCAAAGGCTACCGGTACCCACAAATATGTCACACTAACATAGCTATTGCTTAGACCATGTCGGTATACTCCGCACAGTTTCCACAACGTATTGTATTTACCTATAATGTTTCCCAAATCCGGGTGGAGGATTCAAACCCAAACAAAGAAAAATAATGTAAAGCAAACAAAACAATGTAAGAAAATAAATGTGATCTAAACCCTAAGGTAACCCCACTTTTATAATATTTCCCTAGTAGAGTCGCCAGTTCTGCGATGCGGTGGGAGAACTGACTTGAGGTTTTGCGTTTTGTCACAAATGTTGCGGTTAGCAAGAGTCGCCATCGACTTTTCTTTTATCCAAAAGGAAAGGTGAAAAATCACAAGAAAGACCTTTGAGATGTTTTCTTGAGTTCGGGGGGTAGATTATGAAAAGGGAAGGTATTAGCACCCTTTTCATCCATGGTTTTCCATGGGCTCTTAGTTACTTTCTTATATCACTTTCTTTTGTTGTTTGAAATTGTATTTGGTGTGTTCTTGAAAGTATTTTGTAAAAGAGGACATTCGTTTAGTCACTCTTTGTAATGATTCTTGTTCGTAAGAATGTATACAAAGATGTTTGTCTTTTGAAAATGTTTTCAATGTTTGTAAGATGTTTTAAAATGTGTGTGTTTGTTTTGAAAATAGTAAGGATGGTTGTTTGAAATAGAGCAAGTAACTAGAAGCTATCCACCTACTCAAATGTTTTTCTTGTGCATTTTCTATTCGTTTGACATGGTTTTCTTGCCATTAATTTGGTAAGCAACCCTATCTTTGGATGTAAACGGGACGGGCGTGGGTCATCGTATAACCATGATTAGCAATGTTTGCAAAGTATCTTAGCATTTTGAGGGACCAAGATCATTTTGTAAGGAAACCTTGAATAGCGTCATCGAGGGACTATGATCTTTATATTTGTTTGTTTTTGCCAAGATGCTTTGCATGCGTAATATGATCATTTTTGTTTTAGGCAACCAAGTGGAGAAACCCTAAGGGTGCTTGTGTGTAAGTGTATCATTTTCATGCTTTGATTTTGTCTTGTATTTAGGGTGTTCTATATTTCTTTGTTTTGGTTCTTGTCATACAAACTCTAATTACTAATCATGGCATATAAAGCGATAAATTGCATAATGTAAATATTTCTAAGCTATTACAACAATTTATGGGAGGGGGGAATACAAGTTTGAATGGGGATTTGCAAGAATATAAACCTAAATAAATTATTACAACCAAATCGAATTTGTACGAATTTAGAATAAATACAATACAAAATTTAAAATGCAATGCAATGTATATGTGAGAAAAGATGTTGTGCCTTGTTTTTATGTAGAAGAAAATTTAATCTAAACCTAAAAATATATAAAGAAAAGAATTAGTTTTTGAAAAGGGTTTAACCCTAATTATTATTTAAGAGAAAATAAAGTTTTTTATAGGTATTATTTTGTGTATTTTCTTGTATAAAAATAATAATAATATTGTATATAAATATAAAAATTATATATATGCAAAAAATAGGTATTTATAAATATAATATGCAAAATAAATTAAACTAAATATATTTGATTATATTTACAAGTTTATTAAGAAAATGAATTATATCCTATTAAAATAAAATATATTTTATGTGAGAAATAATAAAAATAAATAAAATAAAAGTATAATATCATTAATCTATATTTTTGGGATTTTTATATATTAGAGAAAATATTAAAAATATTAAATGTGAAAGTAAAACAAAATATAAAAATAAAAATGCAAAGAGTTAGTAAGGGGGGTGATATAGTAGTACTGATGGTAAGGTGCTAGCAAAAATTCCAGGCCCAACAGATCAAGCCCAAACTGCAAAAAATATGAAAATGGGAAAGAAAAACAGTGAAAAATAACAAAAGTAGCGCGCCCAGGTTCGAACCCAGAACAAGGGTCTCACCAGCGCGCTACTTTGCCACTGGGGTGGCTATACTTCCATTATCTTTACTGAAACGAAAATAACATATTACAAAACGCGTCATATGCCTTGTTTCATCTTCTTCCTCAAGCGTTGGCCGGACACCCTGTAACTTCCTCATACTTCCATGAAAATGAAAATACATAACATGAAAATTGTAGTACTTGAACTCACGATTCCAACCATATAAGTTATGTAATCTAACTATCAAAGATCAAAGAGAATTTTAAGATCCCTAAATTGTAACCTAATATTTTCAGAGATTTCAAATTCCAAATTCTCACAGCACAAATAAAATCAATGCAAGATAATGGCATGTTCAACTTCGTTATGATGAGGACTACATGTTTTATTCACAAATCGTGGCCTAAGGTTGTCTGTACAAAGAGATAGAGTTTGAGATTTTACCTCCTTCAGTTGGAATTGTGTATGAAAATGGAGTGACTTTAATGGAGGCCTGATGCTTGCTTGAGCTTCCTTAAGCTTCCCTGAATGTATTCCAACCCTTGCCTTGCTCTGAAAGTGGCTGGAATTCTTTGGACAAGTCAAACTGCAAACTTAGAACTCAATAATGGAAGATGGTGGAAAAGGGATTACAGAACAGGGATGATGATTTGGATGGACTTAATATCAAGTAGGTAAGGTGTTTGAATGATCTAGACATAAAACGCACGAGCCAAATGGAAGATGGGGATGCTTCTGCCGAAACTGCAATTTTGGACAGGTTTTGGTGTTTTTGCTGGTTGGGAGTGTTTCAGGTCCTTGCCAACGTGTTATGTGTTGCATATTGTTTGTATAGTAGTATGGAAATGATCTTAGGTCAGCTTCCCAACAGATCTGCCAATGCTAGCCTTTTTGCCAACTTTCTTGTACTTGAAGCAAAGTGATAAGACCCAAGCTTCACATGCTTTTACCAGCTTTCTTAGGGTTAGTATGAGTTTGTACAACTTACTTGAGACCTGTGAAACTTGTGTTCACCAAGGGGACAGGTCCAAAGCTCAAAATTGTAAAGTTTGCAAAAGTTGCTCTTTTTCAAAATGGCAATGGAACCTTTTTTCCATAAATGGAATTACAAGTTGGATAAAGGTTCAAAAGCATGGATCAAAGATTTGTAAACTGAGTAAGCATTTAATTAAGGAGTGTGGAACAAGTTTAGTACCTTTACAACATGAATTATCCAGCATAGGATTGATTTGCAACTTTGTTCTTCATGAAATGGCTTGGACAAAAAGTGAGAAATTGTCAATTTCCTCTCTTCGATTCTCCCTACTCAAAAATGATCTTGAGGAGTTGTTGGACATTTTTGAAATATTGCAATGTGCTATATAATCCATATTTGAAATGAATTTTGAGATACCTCTTCGAACTAGGTGAAAAATTTCCATGAAGTTGGGTCCAAAACCTGGCTAAATTAGGGCAAAATTTCACTAATTTAAGAAGTTCATGACCATGTATTCACAAATTTATAACTTGAGATTCAAGCATCTTTTGGGAAAAGTTTGTGAAGCAAAGTTGTATATTTCATGGAGGACTACAACTTTCATTTTGGAAGTTTTCTTTGAATCAAATTTCATCATGGTGAAAAAGTGGTGAAAAGTTGGGAAAAAATAAGAAAATTTCCATACTTAGAAAAATTCTAAGTTATGAAAATTTTCAAATTCAAAACCCTAAATTCCAAAATTGGTTTTCTTGATGAACAAGTCTCATGTTTTGACATATCTTGATGAATTATGACCCTTGGCACTTGATTTTGACCAAAAAGTCAAAGTTTGACTTTTCAGTGTACAATTGACTTTTGATCAGTTGACTGCAAAATTCATTTGTCAATCCAATGAACTTGAGATCTTTTGAACCATGTGATTATGTCAAGATGATGCCATTTAACCCTTGAAAACATGTTTGAACCCAATTGGTCATTGGCTAGGTTAAAAATCAGAAATTGCCCTTCCTTAGTCAAAACCCTAATTTTGAGCATTTTGCCCTTTTTGTGATTTGACCAAATTTCTTGAGGAATTATGATCCAAACTTGACCAAATGGCATATATAAGTGTATAATGTTGATGTGGATCAAAATTTATGAAGTTTGACTTTAAATTGGCCATGGTTGACTTTTTCCCCAATACAGCTGATTTTTAGGTCAACTGTCCAATTGACTGATCAAAAATGTGGTTCAAGGCTTGAAACTTATCATGAGCAATCTTAGGGGTCCAAAATGTTGTTTGAAAGTCACATGAAGCATTGATGGTCCAAAAATCCTTGTGCAAACTCAAACCCTAATTTTGGGTTATCAGTGCAAGATGAGATGTCTTGAGCTGACAAAACCCTAATCTTGTCTTGGGTCAAAAAAGTCTTGTGAGAAAAGTCTTGATAAATGAGAGGGCAAATTTTGGGGTACAACAAGTGGGTACAAATAAACTTTGAGCCTTATCCTTTGTTTATTAAATCGTGAACCAGGCCATGTTACAACCCATTAAAAGTCTTAATTGAAGCATGGGTTAATGCAAAGCATACTGTTACAAAAGGTATCCTGACTCCTATAAGGCTTACTGTAAATTATGATTCGAATTCATATTCTTACAAAATTCTTTTATCTGCTGAAAATGAATTTTCAAAACTTCTAGACAAACATAAACTTTGCATTGTTTTAATATCGTTGTTCGCATATAGCTAATTATTTAACAACAAAGAAATTTGCACGATGAATATCCAATGAACGGAAATTCTCTCATGAAATAGAATCACTTCAAATTGGAAGACTCGTCAGTGGTAGTCAAGTCAAGATTCCAAGAAATCTCTCATAAAGTCCTGAATAGCCAGGGGCAGATCTCCATCGGAATCACTTAGGGCATTGAACATGAATTCCAGTAAAGGGTCATGTACGACCAAGCAATCATTTTCTGGAAGTACTACAACACTTAATACTATGGATAGTGACAAATCCCCACAAATTCCCTTTCATAAGGTGATCCCCAGTGAAAGCACCAGAGCCACCACTATAAGGTTATCCCCATAGAATAATCTTCACGGATAAGGGTACAATCCTCCACAAGGCTATCCCCGACAAGCACAAAAGTATCTTCAAACAAAAGTGGGGCATCCTCCAGCCGATGGCATAGTCAAACTCACCAGCAAATAGAGGAGTTTGATCTTCTACCAAAAAACACACACATCATGCTAGTTCCCAAACGGATGGAAATTGCCGGTAATTTATCATCTTCTAGATACAATGCAGATGTAGTCTAAATACAGATTTATTCTGACATTCACTCAGACTCTCCTACAGATACAGTTCAAATACGATCCATATATGGATGTCATTCTGATACTTGTTTAATATCTCCTCAGATACAATCAAGGCTCAGATTCATTCTGACATTTCCCAGCTGAGTTGGTCTTAACTGAAAAAAGAAACCTTGTGGAGTTCTCCCCAAAAGAATTCATCTCCCCTATAAGGTCTTCAAAATATTCTCCTCAACAGGGTTTATTTCCCCAACAAACTACAGATTCCCCAACACGAGTCTTTTCTCAGACTATTACAAATCAATGGACAAAACCCCTTGTCCCCAGTGGAGTTGATACTATCCCCAGTAATTTGCTGTGAAGCCTGGAAACCGACCAGATAACATTTAACTTCATTCTTTCCAGAAGTTGCTACGAAGCATGGAATTCGACCAGATAACATTTAACTTCATTCTCCCTAGAAAGTTGTTGTGAATCCGACCAGATAACAGTTAACTTCATTTAACCTCAGAAATTTGTTGAGAAGCCTGGAATCCAACTGGATAACAGTTAACTTCATCCTCCCTAGAAATTTGCTGCAAAGCCTGGATTTTGACCAGATACCAGTCAACTATCCTCTTCAAGACAAAAGTTTAATCATCTCTTTTATCCCCAGTCAGGGTAAATAAGAATTAAATTCCCCAGTAAAGTAATGGACAACCAAGGTTCCTGAACTCTATCCCTCAAACAGAAATTAGCACATCCCTAACAGAGTTTCTTCAAACAAATAAGCAAAACTCCCCAGCAGTAGTCAGGAGTTTATTTTCCCAGATAAAGATACACTTCAACCATATTTCACATTTCATACATCATAACATATGCATACGAAACTCATATAGCATTTTCGTTCGTTCTGAGAGCATCATTATGCAATACATTATTCATGCCCTTGCATGAAACTAACTTTATCTTTTCAGGCCGGTTCCCAAACAGGTAGATCTCGTCAACAACCTATCATCTGTCAAATACAATTAGCCAAATATTTTCTTCTAGAAACGGTTCAGATACGATCCAGAGACGCATGACATTCTGATACTTATTCTAGTTTCTCTTCTAGAAACGATTCAAACACGATCCAAAGATGGATGATATTCTGATACTTATTCTTGATTCTCTTCTAGAAGCGGTTCAGATACGATCCAAAGACGGATAAAATTCTCATATTTATTCCAGATTTTCCCCTCAATACAGTTCAGATACAATCCAGATATCATTTTGACACTTATTCCAGATTCACTCGAGAAACGGTTCAGATACGATCCTGATGCGGATATCATTCGGACACTCATTCAATACATCTTTCAAATACAGTTCAAATATGATCCATATATGGATGTCATTCTGACACTCATTCAATACATCTTTCAAATACAGTTCAAATACAATCCAGATGCAGATATCATTCTAAAACTCATCCAATATATCTTTCAAATATAGTTCAGATACGATCCAGATGCAGATATCATTCTAACACTCATTCAATACATCTTTCAAATACATTTCAGATACGATCCAGATGCGGATATCATTTTGTCACTCATTCAATACATCTTTCAAATACCGTTCAGATACGATCCAGATGCAGATATCATTCTAACACTCATTCAATACATCTTTCAAATACAGTTCAGATACGATCCAGATACGGATGTCATTATGACACTCATTCAATACATCTTTCAAATACAGTTCAGATATGATCCAGATGCGGATATCATTCTGACACTCATTCAATACATCTTTCAAATCTAGTTCAGATACGATCCAGATACGGATGTCATTCTGACACTCATTCAATATATCTTTCAAATACAATTCAGATACGATCTAGGTGCGGATATCATTCTGACACTCATTCAATACATCTTTAAAATTAAGTTTAGATACGATCTAGATACGAATTTCATTCTGACACTCATTCAGTACATTTCTCAAATACAATTCATATACGATCCAGATACGGATGTCATTCTTATCCTCATTCAGTATATTTCTCAAATATATTTCATATACGATCTAGATAAAGATGTCATTATGACACTCATTCAGTAGATTTCTCAAGTACAGTTCAGATACGATCCAGACACGGATGTCATTCTGACACTCATTCAGTACATTTCTAAAATACAGTTCATATACGATCCAGATACGAATGTCATTCTGGAACTCATTCAGTACATCTTTCAGATATGAGTCGGATACGATCCAGCTATGGATGTTATTCTGATACTCATTCCACTATATCTTTTGACTCAGATTAAATCAGCCAAAGATTTATTCTGATACTTCTCCCAGTTACAGTCAAGTTTAAACCTAGTCTAATTTATATCAACAATCACATTTAGATGGCATCTATAAGCCCATCTCCGAAAAACTTTTCACCATTTCTCTAAATGTCATATTTAAGCCCATTCCCAATATAATTAAATAACATATCACCAAGTGCAAATTTCGGGGCACTATAGTGTTCAGTCATCTTTCACCTTCAAGTCACGAATGATGGACCCATAAATCTAACCCTTCAGGTTTAAGAAGATTGAACAGGGGCAGTTGTTGTACCCTAAAATTTTTCCTCTCATTTCTCAAGACATTTCCCATAAGATCTTCAATGGCTCAAGCTTGCACAAGGATTGACTAGGTCAAGACATCTCCTCAACACTGATGCCTCAAATTAGGGTTTGAGTTTTCACAAGGACAATTGGATTTTTAATGCCTCGTATGACTTTCATGGACCATTATGAACTTTCAATATTTCTCATTTCATGTTTCAAGTCTTGTAGTTCATGTTTGTTCAGTCAATTGATCAGATGACCTAAAATCAGCTGTATTGGGTAAAAAGTCAATTGTGGTCAACCTACAGTCAAATTTCAAGATTTTGGACAAATACGAACATTTTGAAGTCATATGTATCAATTGATCAAGTTTGGATCATAATTTCCCAGGAAAATTGTTCAAATCACCAAAAGGGCAAAATGGTCAAAATTAGAGTTTTGACTATATTTGACTAATCAAGGATTGTTTGACCTAATACATGATCTAATGGCTTAAATTACAATATAAATGATTCAAATACAACATGTTGTCCTAATTTTATGGCTCAAAACATTTCTCAAGATCATTGGATTGATAGACGAAATTTGGTCAACTGATGAAAAGTCAATTATACACTGAAAAGTCAAACTTTGACTTTTTGATCAAATTTGAGTTTCAAAGATCACACTTCATCAAGATATTAGAAACTATGAAACTTGATCATTAAGAAATCAAGAAAGTCAAAAGGTCTTTGGAAAAGTCAACATTTTCTATACTTAGAAATTTTTCTAAGTGTTTTAAACATGATAATTTCATAACTTCATGACATTTTTTCACCAAGATGCAAGATGATTCAAAGGAAACTTTGAACATGAAAGTTGTAGATATTGATGAATTCTAAAACTTTGTATTAGAGGTTTCATATCCAAAAAATGCTTAGATTTGAATATATGAGCCCATGAAGTCATGACATTTTTGTATAAACACTTAGTGAAATTTTCAATAGATTTTGGTCAGTTTTTATCTCAACTTCTTGGCCATTTTTCATCAAGTTCCAATTTGATTTATCGAAAATGGTCAACATGAAATATGTATACAATGTTTCAAGCTTTCCAAAACATCCGAGAGCATGAATTTGTCATACTTGAGCTAGGAGATTCATGGGTCTGAAGTTGGGCATCCATTCTTGAATTGCAAGTCATTTTGTTGAAGAACATATAACAAAATCCTTATGCCATGATGCATAATCTTACTTTGTATGCCTTTTAACTTGCAAATCTATCCATAATCATATGTTTACATAATTTATTGAACCATTATCCAAGTGCATATGATTATACACAACATAATTTATGTAAGCTAAAGAGCCAAAGAGCCAAAGAGCCAAAAAAGCCAAAAAATAATCCATTATATATTATATGCCATGCTGCATAAATTATGGATATTTGCAAGCTAAAGAGCCAAAAAAATTATTGTGTATACAAGTTTATCAAAACCCCTCATACTCTAAAAAAAACCTAACTGTCCAAAAAACCTCCACTTTTGAGCTTAGAAACCAAAATCTTCAAATCTCTTAAACCTTGCATTTATGTCCAAATAAACCATCCACATACTTCATATACATCATATAGAAGTTGTTCAAAAACAAAATAAAATTCTGTAAGATCACTATCACCAGTCTCCAAACTCAAAAATAGTCACTTGACTTCTCCAAGACAATACAACAACTCTAAATGAAAACAAAAATTTCAGCTTTAACGTAAGCTTTTTTGACTTTGAACTCTTCATACAAGCATCATTAGTGGTTCATTTGTGAAGATAAAATAAAGATATATTTGCCCTAAAGCTAACCATATGTTTAATTTTCATTTTCATTAACCATGTGTTGAGAACTAACTCATATATACAGCAGAAAAATGTTAGAAGTAAAAAACAGTAGTATGAGTCGATACATATCTCTATGAGTCGACACATATTAAATACAAAACATGTTATGAGTTGATACAAAACACGAATGAGTCGACACATAATAGAAATAAGTCGATGCAAACTATCATGTGTCAATTCATACTGAGTTGGTTTTGAATTCTAGGAGCAAAGAAATGATATGTATCGATACATAAGTGCATGTGTCGATGCAAAACAGGTTATGAGTCGATGCAAAACAGGTTATGAGTCGATGCAAAAATTTATATATCGACTCATACTGAGTTGGTTTTGATTTCCAGGAGAAAGGAATGATATGTATCGATGCATAAGTGCATGTATCAATACAAAACAAATATGAGCCAATGCATAAGTGCATGTGTCAATGCATAAAAAAATTGTATCAATGCGTAAGTGCATGTGTCAATACATTAAAGTTTTCTTAAAACAATTTATTTTTTTTACATTATCTTTATACTTATTTATATTTTTATTGTTATTCATTATTCAATATAGTTGTAATAGTGACTTAGGGTTTAATTACCTGTCATTTCCCCATTTGTAAATTTGTACCCCCATCCCTAAATGATGTAATAACGTAGAATCTTTACATTCCGCAATTTGTCGCTTTCAAATACAAATGCTAGTAATTAGGGTTTGTATGGAAAGACTAAAATCAACCAATAGAAAACCCTAATTCAAGAAAAACAAAGCATGAAAAACAAACATTTTGCACACTTGCACCTCTAGGGTTAACCTCACTTATTTCCTTGAGAAAAATAGTCATGTTCCTCGAACGTGAGATACTTTAGCATAGACCCTCGAATACAAGATCATAGTCCCTCAATGACCCTTCGATATTGCCTTCGGTAAACAATCTTAGACCCTTACAAAAAATTGCTAAGGTATCCCACAATGTTTCCTTTTATGACTACACGAACCACACCCGTCCCTTCACATCCAATGATAGGGCTTCTTATCAATCCATGGTAAGATAGAAATATCTAAAGGAGGAGGAAATGAACAAAGACTTTTTGAGTAGGTAGAACGTTCGTAGTTGCTTGCTCACAAACATTTCAAACCAAACATCTTTCAAACACACCAACCTTTTTCATAACCTACCCCACGAACTCAAGAAAATTATCAAAATGTATTTCTTGTTCTTTTCACCCTTTTCTTTGTTGGATAAAATAAAAGTCGGTGGAGACTCTTGCTATCCGCAACAATTGCGATAAAATGCAAAACACCCAAGTCAGTTCTCCCACCGTATTACATCTAGGATCAAAACAATTAGGTTTGTTGTTGGTCTAGCAGAAATAAACAGTTCGTACTTATGTTAGATGGACGTGAAGTGTGAATTCTTGAATGGACCCTTAGATGAAGAAGTTTATGTCAAATAACCTGTTGGATTTGTGAAGCATAACAAAGAGAGGAAGGTGTACAAGCTGCATAAAGCCTTGTATGGATTAAAACAATCTACAAGAGCTTGGAATAAGAAAATTGGTAGTTTCCTAAGGGATAATGAATTTGTGAAGTGCACAACTAAACACAGAGTATGTGTAAGAAGAAGAAATAGTGAATTGCTTATACTATGTCTCTATGTCGATTACTTGTTAATAATAGGTAGCTTCTAGAAGGAGATCAAAGACTTCAAAGGTGATTCAGCAAGGAATTTGAAATGTCAGATCTGGGTGACATTTCATATTTCCTTGGCATCGAATTCTACAAGAGTAGTAGAGGTTTGATTATGCAACAAAGAAGATATGCAGGAGAAATTCATAAGAGATTTCAGAAGAAAGAATACAACTCGACTTCGACACCTGCAGAACCAAGACTATGAATGTCGAAAGATTTAGAAGAAGGTGATGTCGACCCAACCGAATATAGAAGACTTACTGGGTCATTAAGATACCTTTGTCACACGAGGCCTGACTTAGCATACAATGTAGGTACGATAAATAGATTCATGTAGAAGCTAAATGTATCACACCTAGCAGCGACAAAGAGGATATTGAGGTATCTGAAAGGGACTATGGACTATGGAAATTTATTTCCTGTAGCTGATAAAGGAAAAAGTGCAAGTTAATGGGATACACTGATTCAAGTTGGTGTTGTGATGTTGAGGATTGAAAATCTACAGTGGGATATGTGTTTATGCTAGGTGGTGCACCAATTGCTTGGAGTTTAAGAAAAGAACCAGTAGTGGCATTATCATCGTGCGAAGCAGAATACATAGATGCTTCTCTATGTGCATGTCAAGCAACATGGATGGTGAACTTGGTCGAAGAAATTACAGGGAAAGATCATGGAGCAATTGCCATGAAGATTGATAGCATGTTAGCTATTAACCTGGAGAAGAACCCGATAGCATATGGTCGAAGCAAGCACATCGAAATGAGGTTTCATTATCTTTGAGAGTATGTAGTAGAAGGGAATATGAAGATGAAACACTGCAGAATTGACAACCAATTGTAGACATAATAGCAAATGGTATGCAGGTTGAAGTGTTCAGAAGACTAATAGATATGATGAATATTGATAGCTTAGACACAATAAATTAGGCGGTGTGTTGAAAGTTTAATTCCTTCTGTCGAAGTAGCTTGCTTAACAAAAAATAAGGAAGTGACAAAAAGATTGTGTCGAAGTGTGGAAGCAGTTTGTTACACACAAATTTGGTTTAGATCTAAAATAGATAGATTTAATTTAGGACAAAAATAGATAGATTTAATTTAGTTCCAAAATAAGTATTTTGGACTTTTATTTTGAGTTTTGGCTTAGGGAGCAAGCTAACCTAAATCTAGGTATAGAGGGAGTAACCCATATTTTGGTAATCAATCAAGTTGAATTCACAGAATTTGCAGTTGCAAGTGAATAAGAAGTCTTCCACAGTTTGTGGGTAGAGAGAAACTCTGTAGAAAAATCATTGTCTTCTTTCTTTCTTTTATATTTTTCATTATCATTGTGTGGTGATAACAATCTTGTGAAGGTGTGGAAAACACAAGAAATGGGGGGGGGTTGAATTTGGTTTTAAATCAAAAACTTTTCTTTAAAAATATCCTCTTCAATTGAAAAAGATTTTCTTCACTTATTGATAATAAAGATAAGATACAGGAAGTAAAGAACAAGGTATGTTTATACTAGTTCACTTGAAAACTATCAAGTTAGTCTAGTCCACCCACCAAGGTGATTTCGCCTTTCTCAATAAGGTATTAATCCAATAATCAAACATAATATTACAATGCATAAGATAACTGCAAGTGACTCACGTTACAACCTCTAAGACACACTAATCTTAGACTTCTCAAGGATTCTGACCACTTGGTCCCTTAAGGCACAATCAAACAACAATTTGAACAAGGTTTGTTTACAAAATATATGCTTCTAAACAATCAGATTAGTGAATAATATTTCAAGAATTTAGACTTAAGAAATAAGAATGCTATAAACAGTCTTGTAAGAACGTGAATTAGCAATCATTCCTTTAGTCTTCAAGCTTTTATGGCAATAAAATAATATATCCATTAGAGGGTATTTCTAGAACTTCCATAAAGTTGGCAGCTTGAATCATAGTGGGGGACAAGATCGTACAACGCATCTGTTCTTCATGGTAGTGGAATAAAATCTTTTGTTTGTACCATGTAATGTGTATAACGTTATCTTCTTATCTTCTGGACTTCAGAGGCTTCAGATGAGCATGAGTTAGAAGTAAGAAAATAGAACTTGGGTCATCAGAACTTCAAGTCTTTAGAGTCTTCAGAATCTTTAGCACTTGGTCTTCAGAACCCTTTGTCAAACCTTGGGTCATCACAACTTCAAGTCTTCAGAACTTTGTCTTCATAATCTTCAACACTTAGTCTTGAGAACCCTTTATCTTCAGAAACATAAGTTTTCAGCATCTAGACTTCAGTCAGAACTTCTGTCTTCAGATCTTTAAAACTTGGTTTCTTGGACAACATATCAGAGGCTACACTTCAGAGACTTTTGAAGTGGTTTACTATCATTCATCACAACTTATGTAGCACAAAAGTGAAAATTGATCTCTTCTGATGTCTTGGAAATGCCTTTCATCAGAAGCAGAACCTGTTTGTTAAATACTCAAGATAAAAAACATTAGAGTACCAAAATTGTTCATACAAACATACTCATTATTATCATCAAAACTCAGAGGTAAAATTGTAGAACCAAATCTTGTTCTAACAAACTCCCCCTTTTTGATGATGACAAAACTATGTATTTTGATGACATAATTTTGTGCTTAATCATAAAAATTATTAGATATAAGAAGGGTAAGAAATACTTATCCTATATATGAGACCCCCCTGAATCTAAGACTAGATGAAGATCGTATATCCTGATTATGAACCATTTGAGTATAACCCCCCCTGGTTACAATAGATCAGATATTGAGATCTTGAGAGTCTTGATTTTTGAAGCCAATCATGTCAATTGAGATCTTGAAATTTTAGCGTTACAAAGACGGATTCCAGATTCTCAATTAAGAGCCTGACTATGAACTTAAACTTCTCGAAGTCTGATTCTAGAAGTTATACAAAAACTTTGTTTAACACTTTCAGAACTTGATTCCAATCAGAGTTTAAGATTCCTGAAAAAGAAAAAACTCTACCAGAAATAGAAGTTTATATTGGTTAGAATGTAAGCAGCTCCCATTAAAGAAGTTTTTCATGGAATTTGATTATTAGAATCAAAATATTACTTCAGTTATTTACTCCCCCTTTTTGTCATAATCAAAAAGGTAATTATGTGTGAAAAACACAAAAACAAAGAAGTAAAAAAAAAAAGAATAAGTTTGAAACGAAAATAAGAATTCATTTGATTGCAAAATAACATCATAAATAAAGGAAAACAAGAGAAATAAAAAAGTCCTAAGGTTCAGATGCAAAAGGGAAAAATCCTAGGAGCCTAGGGTCCAGAGGAGGAGAGTGTTGGAGAAGATAGCTTCTCCAAAATCAGTTGAAGCATGTTCTGAACACGATCATTGACCACCTTATGTTCATTGATACTCTATCTGAATTATTGTTGTTCTTATCTAATTTCACCAATTGTGTTTTCCAAACGCACAATTACGGGATCAGAAGATGAGACAACCAAAGCCTCTTGTCTTTCCTTTTCTGCTTCTGCGACCTCTTGGGCCAACCTAACTTCTTCAGCAATTATGGCCTCTTCCTCAACTTTTCATGCTTCTTGTTCTTAAGCTTTGAGCCTTGCTTCTTCTGCTTCTTTCATCGCTCTAGCTTCATCTTCTCTTTGCTTTACGGAAAAATTTTCAAAGACTCGATTTCTTTCTTTTTCTTCTTCCCTTTCTGTTACGATCTGAACTTCAGCAAGTCTAGATGCTTTAGAAAAGGTCTTCACCTTTTCAAATTCAGAGGATGTCCATTTCTAAAACAACTTCCAGGAATTATCCAGCTCTTGGGACTTAGTACTAGTACTTGCCTCCTCTCTTAGCTTTGCAACCTTCTTTCTAGCCTTGTTTCTAAACCTGTTAATGCATTCATCCAAGGTTTTTGGAACAAAATTTTCATAAACAATTAAAGCAAGTTCGAAAGAGGTTGGTTCATAAGGATTGGGTTCAAATGGTTATTCATATAATTCAAAAATATGAGAAAAAGTGAAAGGTTCAGAGGTGGAAATTTCAATGGTTTCAGAAATAGTCCTTTCAGACATTTCTTGGCCAAATGGGGAATGTGGATCAGAATGAATAGTGGGTGAGTCATGGAAGATGTATTCTTTGTTATGAAAGGTGAAATGAAGTAAATCGTGTGAGATTTATGATGAATGACGGGTTTCAGAAACATATGGAGGTGGAGTAGTTTCAGATATATATATATATATATATATATATATATATATATATATATATATATATATATATATATATATATATATATATATATATATATATATATATATATATATATATGTGTGTGTGTGATTATGGAAGGAATGAAGGTTTGAATTGGTTCAGATGGAATGGGTGTAGTGGGAGATGGAATGTGTTTAGAAGCATAAACATGTGTAATTGAAGGAATAGAGGTAGTAGCAGTGTCATATGTAGATATGGTGGTGGTTTGAGGTGAAGCAAAAATATGTGTGGTTAAAGGGATTGTTGTGGAAACAGAATCAGATACAGGTGTGGTGGTGGTAGATGTTATTATGGATAACTATACAAGAACAATATTAGAAACAACCTTAGAAACAGGTACAATAGTAGACTTACTTGTAGGTTTAGGATAGATGGCCATAAATATATTCCTAGAAGCTTCAGACTTCTTCTTCTTCTTTACAGGTTCAAAAGCTTCTGAGATCTTTTTCCTCTTTCCTCTTAAAGGATCAACATGAATCAGAGGATCAGCCAAATCCTCAAATATGAAGCTGGATATATTATGCCCTTGTTCTTCCATCATTAGAACATAGACAGTAATTCCATTTGGACTATTTCCCTTGGGTAAAAGAGAGAAGTTCTTCACAAGAAGTCTTTGTGCAGAGATGTGATAAGAAGGAACATATAGAGGTTTAACGATGATTTCCTCTATTATCCTCATATTCTTCAAAGTCTGTCTATTGAAGGATTCTCCAATTCCAGGAGCCAGATCCTCTATAAATTTAGCTTCTTCAACCAGATCTCTCACCAATCCACTTTTCACAAGGATGTTAGTAATGAGACGTCCAAAGGGAATGTAGTTTAAAACCTTCTTCTTTGGATTATCAGTGGTTCTGGTCTTTACAACGCATTCCCTCAAATAGTAAAACATAAAGATAGAATACACATCTTCTCATGAGTCATCATATAGTACAACATGTACTTCTGATTAATGTTGAAATAGTCAGAAGAGCTGGAAGGAGGTCTGGGGTTGATACAACTCAGAATAATTTTATGCCAAATTCTAAGATTATCAATGAGATCTTTACTCTTATACTCAGTCTTTTCAGGAGAGTAGTTCTTGAAGATGGTTTTATTAATAGTCTCCTTCACAAATTTAGATTTTCTATCCATCTTATAAATTCATTTACCTTCCAGATGCTTCATGCCCAAAATATTTGCAATTGATTTCTCATTATAACAATTTTAAGACCCAACACATAAGCAACTATATGCAGATTATCACAATAAGCTTGAATCTAGAAATCCTTAACCGAATATTCATAAATAGGACCATGAAGCCACATGAAGTAGTGTTCCTATCCTTGAGCATTCATGTCTTCAATTAGGTTTCCACCATTTGCAGAAAGATTGTTGAAATCCACCATATATTCACGAAGAACATTCAAATCTCGTGGTTTCTAATTACAATGAACTTGAACATACTTTTGTGTGATGTGGTTTTTATCTATAAATGGTAGAGAAGATGAAGTAGTTACCATTGGGGTAGACAAACTGGGTGGAACAGTTGAAGATGACGACCCAGAAGGGTTTAAAGCTTGTTCCATCTCATTTTCAAACTTAACAACCTTTTATTGCTGAGCATTCTTCATTGTTGAAGATTGTTGAAAAATATGATGAACATGAAGAGCATTGATGAATAATTGAGAGAGGGAGGGGGTTTAGGGTTTCTAAAAAAATGTGTGGAAGTGAAGTGAGGTTATGTGTGTTAGTGTATATAGTGTTTTTAGAAGAGAGAGAGGAAAATTAAAAAGAATACACATAATTATGATGAATAATAAATGAGTGTACTAATGATTAATCAATTCCAAGAAAAAGTATTGCTCATTGCATAGCCTAAGTAGAGTGTGATGATTAAGAATAACCAAAGGTTACACACGTTAATTGTTAGAACATAGTTTGATTCTACAACCATTAGTTAGAGTTTTGATGATAACAAATACAAAGAACAAATATGCACCCTAAAAATTATGTTATTGTGTATGCAGAAGTTCTGACCAAAGCAGCATCAGAAGTTAAGCTATAGAAGCTACACGCTGAAGTAATCTGAATTTGCGCTAAAGATTGATGACCTGAACCTGCGCTTAAGTGAAGTAAACTCTGATTCTGAACAGAAGCATAATAATCTAAGTCATCAATGTTCTGAAGCATCAGCAGCAGACAAGGATGTAAGATTTTGAAGCGTTACAACTCCTTCAAGACAACATCAATTATAACGGCTTCATTAAAACAGGATCTTCTCCAAATGGAAATTGCTTTAATGATCATTATCACGCTTAATGATGAACAGGAATCCATTGTCTATATAAACAAGCTAAGTGATCAAATCGTTTACGATTTGCCAATACTACTATACGAGAATTCAAAACGTTGCAAGCTTACTCATCTCTATTCCACGCTCTAAATTTGTGTAAACTATCACATTTGTGATAACTATTTTTGTAACGAAAAACAACTGTACACACATTCTTGTATCTTTGTTTAAGACATCTTTCCTTGAGATTAACCGGATTGTGGTTGTACTCAATAGGACTTTGACAATTGTCAAAGTAGTGATTGTAATCTGTTTGTGATTAGTGAATTAAGTCCTCGTTGGAGAGAGGCTAAATCACCTTGACGGGTGGACTGGAGTAGTTTGAGATCAAACGAACCAGGATAAAAATACTATGTCATTGCGCATTTGATTTTAAGTTTTCAATTCAACCCCCCCCCCCCCCCCCCCCCCCTTCTTGTGTTTTTCACTTCTTCAATTGGCATCAGAGCGCCTGGTTCTGAGTTAAAACACTTAACCATGTCAGTACAAGATCCAAGCTCCAGAAAAACACTATGGTGGGACCAAGCTAAAACATCAGCAATGACTACCATGAAGACAAGGATAGAATCAGTGGCAAACCTCCAGTCTTTGATGGAGAAAATTTTGACTACTGGAAAGATAGAATTGAGAGTTTCTTTCTGGCCCATGATGATGATCTATGGGACATGCTAACTGATGGATACACACATCCAGTGGATGGAAGTGGTCAGAAGATAGACAGAAAAATGATGTCTGACCAGCAAAAGCGTGATTTCAGAAACCACCACAAAGCCAGAACAATACTCCTCAGTGTTATCTCATACTCAGAATATGAGAAAATCTCAAACAGAGAGACAGCCAAGAACATGTTTGACTCTCTTAGAATGACGAATGAAGGCAACATTCAAGTCAAAGAAACTAAGGCCCTTGCGCTCATTCAGAAGTATGAGGCATTCAAGATGGAAGATAGTGAATCCATAGAAGCTATGTTCTCAAGATTCCAAATCCTTGTTGCTGGGCTGAAGGTTCTTGACAAAGGATATTCTACTGTTGATCACGTTAAGAAGGTCATCAGAAGCCTACCCAAGCAATGGAGGCCAATGGTCATAACACTTAAGCTAGCCAAAGATCTCAACAAGATATCTCTGGAGGGACTTGTCAGCTCCCTCAGAAGTCATGAGATAGAGCTAGAAGAAGATGAGCCTCAAAAGCAAGGTAAGCCACTAGTTTTAAAATCTAACAAAAAATCTGATTCTAAGGTTTTGTAGGCTATGGAAGAAACTTCTGATGGATCCTCATCAGAAGAAGATGAACTGTCTCTCCTCTCCATAAGGGTGAATCAACTGTGGAAGCAGAGATAAAGGAAATTCAGAAATCCCAGAAGATCAGAGAATCAAAATGAATCCTCCTCCAGATACAGAAAGTTTGAGTCTTCCTCTAGACATAGAAGATCTGAAGGCTCTTCAGGATACATAAAGCCAAATAACAAGGACATCATCTGCTATGAGTGCAATGAGCAAAGGCACTACAAAAGTGATTGTCCAAGGCTTCAGAAGGAGAAGCCCAAAAATAAGTTCTTCAAGGAAAAGAAGAAAAGCCTCATGGCAACATGGGATGATTCGGACACCTCTGAAGCTGACTCAGAGTCAGATGATGAAAGAGCAAACATAGCTCTCATGGAAAACGTGTCAGAAGACAGTGAAGCTTCTGGTTCAGACTCAGAATCAGACACTGAAGAGGTAATCCCTGACTTCACCATTAATTTTACTAAGGCTGAACTTGCAGAAAGTCTTAATGAAATTCTGGAAAAGTATCAGCGAACCAGAGTCAAATTCAAGAACCTGAAAAGGGATCTTGCCTCTGACTCTGAAAAGACTGAGAGTCTTAGATTAGAAAATTCTGAGTTGAAAGAAAAAGTTTCAAAATTAGAAAATGATTTGCAAAATTCTCAGAAGGAAATAATCTCAGAGACTCCCAGTAATGCTGATGAGATCATCAAAGAGTATGATCACAGCTTTCAGAAGTTTCTGGCTAAAAACATAGATAAAAGCAAGATGGCTTCAATGATCTATGGAGTTAGCAGAAATGGCAGAAAAGGGATAGGATATCAAGGTAAGGTATCTACACCTAAACAGGCCATGGACTTAGTCATAAAATGCACACCACTTAAATCACATTTTATATATGGGCACACATATGACATAAAATACACTAGTAGTGATTTCTCTGTCAAACCAAAATTCAACCAGAATTTTGGTAAAACTAACAAACTAGGACCCAAAAAGATGTGGGTACCTAAGGACAAAATTATATATGTAGCAGATATCTTTAGCAGCAAGGCGAAAACACCAGTCATGTACCTGGACTCTAGCTTCTCTCGGCACATGATAGGAAGAAGGCATATGTTCCAAAGCCTGGAACTTAAGCCTAGAGGCTACGTGGGCTTTGGAGGCAACCAAAGAGGAAAGATCATTGGCTCTGGAACAATAGGTAATGGAAATCTTCCCTCTATAAATAATGTGTTGTTAGTTAATGGATTAATGCATAACCTGTTATCCATAAGTGAATTAAGTGATAACGTTTAATGATATAATCTTTAATCAAAATTCATGCAAAGCTGTTAGTCAGAAATACGAAACTATCCTGTTTAATGGAAAGAGGAAAAACAACATTTATAAAATAAAACTTTCTGAACTAAAGAGTCAGAATGTAAAATGCCTTCTTTCTATTAACAACGAGCAATGGGTCTGGCACAGAAGATTGAGGCATGTTAGTATGAGAAGAATATCTCAGATTAACAAACTCAATCTGGTCAGAGGACTTCCAAATTTGAAGTTCAGCTCAGATGCTCTGTGTGAAGCATTTCAGAAAGGCAAATTTGCAAAACCTTCTTTTAAATCCAAAAATGTTGTTTCCACCTCTAAGCCATTAGAACTTCTGCACATAGACTTATTTGGACCAGTAAAAACTGCGTCCGTCAGCGGCAATGGGTTAGTGATCGTAGATGACTATAGCATATGGACATGGGTAAAGTTCTTAAGACATAAGGACGAGTCACACTGTGTTGGTTACCTTCTGTAACCAAGTTCAGAATGAAAAGGATCTTAGAATTGTCAAAGTCAGAAGTGATCATGGTGGAGAATTTGAAAATAAAAATTTTGAATTATTTTTGAATGTAAAAGGCATCTTGCATGACTTCTCTTGTCCTAGAACTCCCCAACAAAATGGAGTTGTAGAACGAAAGAACAGAACATTGTAAGAAATGGCCAAAACCATGATCAATGAGACTAACATTGCTAAGATCTTCTGGGCAGAGGCAATCAACACAGCGTGTTACATTCAGAATAGAATCTCTATAAGAACTATTTTAGAAAAGACTCCATATGAATTGTGGAAGAACAGAAAGCCCAACATTTCTTATTTCCATCCTTTTGGATGCACTTGTTTTATTTTGAATACAAAAAATTATCTGAACAAGTTTGACTCTAAAGCACAAAAGTGTATCATGTTAGGATACTCTGAACGCTCAAGAGGGTACAGAGTATACAATACAGAAACACAGATTGTTGAAGAGTCAATCAGTGTTAGATTTTATGATAAGCTTGACCCTCAAAAGTCAAAGTAGAATGGATTCCTTGTAGATATAGAAGTTGAATTCACAGGTACTAAAGAAAACTCGTCAGAAGTTCTCAACAGAGACGCTCCCACAACCTCAAAAAGAAATATTGCAACAATCCAGCACCTTCAGTTGATCAACTTCAGAAAAGGCTATCCAGAAGCAGCACAACTCACCCAGAAGATAAAATACTGGGAAATAAGGATGATCCAATCAGGACAAGATCAACATTCAGAAACTCTGAAGAATCCCTCATGGGACTGGTCTCTTTGATTGAACCAACAACAATTGATGTAGCGCTTCTGGAAAATGACTGGATTCTGGAAATGCAGGAGGAATTGAATCAGTTCACCAGAAATGACGTATGGGATCTGATTCCCAAACCAAAAGGATTCAACGTCATTAGAACAAAGTGGGTGTTTAGAAACAAACTGAACGAGCAAGGAGAAGTCATCAGAAACAAAGCACGAATGGTAGCACAAGGTTATAGGCAGCAAGAGGGGATAGACTATATAGAAACCTTTGCTCCAGTCGCCAGGTTAGAATCTATCATACTTTTAATCTCATTTGCTGTAAACAATGGCATCACTCTGTATCAGATGGATGTCAAAAGTGCATTCCTAAATGGCTATATAGATGAAGAGGTATATGTGCACCAACCAGTTGAGTTTGAGAATTCTAAACACCCAGAATATGTTTTCAAACTAAATAAGTCACTTTATGGTCTGAAACAAGCTCCCAGAGCTTGGTATGAAAGACTAAATAACTTCCTGTTAGAAAAGGAATTCACCAGAGGGAAAGTGGACACAACCTTGTTCTGTAAGAAATCTAAGAATGACATTTTAGTATGTCAGATTTATATTGATGACATCATATTTGGATCAACTAAACCCTCTATGGGAAGAGAGTTTGCTAAATGCATGCAGGCAGAGTTTGAGATGAGCTTAATGGGGGAACTCAAATTCTTTCTGGGTATTCAGATAAACCAAACTCCAGAAGGAAATTACATTCATCAGAGAAAATATGTCAGAGAACTTCTGAATAAATTTGATCTCTCAAAATGTAAGCCCTCAAAGACTCCAATGCACCTCCACGTGCATTCTAGAAAAGGAAGAGGTAAGTAAAAAGGAAGAATAGAAAGTCTACAGAGGTATGATTGGTAGAACAAAAAGGTAGAACAGAAAAGTCCACACCACCAAACACCCCTACCAGACCAATTATTATTTCGGACTCTCCCACTCCATCACCCATTAACCATCCAGCTGACAACTTAAGACTTGTCATTGATCCACTGGTGCTGGAAAGACTAGCTTCCACCTCACACAAAACTGCCATTCCCAAACCTAAACCAACTGCAACCACATCAGATGTTGGTACAAGTTTGTTGATTTTTGAAACAAGAATGCAGGACTGGATAAATTCTTTTAAGCATGCAAGTCAAGAGATTTCTAATCCTGCTGCTTCTGATTCTTTGTGGGAAAGATTCAGAAATTGGCTCAACTCTGAAACTCTGAAGCTGAAGGAATTGGGTTATGAAAAGGCTCAACAGAACTTTAGTGATCAGCTGAAGGCTTTCCAAGACCAAGTTTTGAGCCAACTGTTCAAGAAAGATATCCTCTCGCTGGATAATGCTCCCTGGAAAGAGCATCATCCTTCAAAAGTAGCTGAACCAGAATCAAAAAGTCTCTCTCTGACTACTGCTCCAGAAGATATGATTGTAGCAGAAGAAATGGTTCACTCAGAAGAGGCTGCAGAATGTTCTGAGCAACATCCAACCCCTGAAGAGACACCAGTTTCCTCCTTAGTCATGCAAACTCTGGAAGAGTTGAAGAAATAGAATGCTTTAATCCATGCAAGACTGGATAAGCAAGAGGATACGAACAAAGAGATCAAAGGTATTCTGGGTAAACAAGAAAAGACTACAAAGGAAATCAAAAACATTCTGGGAAAGCAATAAGAGTCAAATACTTAGATCAAGAGCTTGTTGGAAGCGTTGTTCACACTTCTTCCCCTTCCTTCTTAGATTTTCTTTTAAAATTGTTTATCTGTAACTTTTATCTTTACCTCTTTGCTTCTGAAACTTATCATTGCATTATGTTTTAAATATAATTCATCTCTTTTGGCTCTGATTATATTGCCTTTTTGATACCCGACAAAAAGAGGGAGAAAGTAAGATATTTTCAATAATGGTATACCGGGACAGAAGTCTCAAACATTCTAAATTATTTAAACTCTACTTTCCGAAAATTTTGAACAGGAACAAATTCTGATAGAAGATGCAGCAAAAGCTCTAATGAGAAGGAACTTCATGGAAGTAATCAACTCAGGGGGAGTTTCTCTTGAACCTTTTGTTCTTTATTTTTCATTGAAAATTCTAGTTTTTATCATCATAAAAAAGGGGGAAATTGTTAGAACATAGTTTGATTCTACAACCCTTAGTTAGAGTTTTGATGATAACAAATACAAAGAACAAATATGCACCCTAAAAATTATGTTATTGTGTATGCAGAAGTTATGACCAAAGCAGCATCAGAAGTTAAGCTATAGAAGCTACACGCTGAAGTAATCAGAATTTGCACTGAAGATTGATGACAAGAACCTGCACGTAAGTGAAGTAAACTCTGATTCTGAACAGAAGCATAATAATCTAAGTCATCAATGTTCTGAAGCATCAGAAGTAGGCAAGGATGTAAGATTCTGAAGCGTTACTACTCATTCAAGACAACATTAATTATAACGGCTTCATTCAGACATGATCTTCTCCAAATGGAAACTGCTTTAATGATCATTATCACGCTTAATGATGAACAGGAATCCATTGCCTATATAAACAAGCTAAGTGATCAAATCTTTTACGATTTTCCAATACTACTTACGAGAATTTAAAACGCTGCAAGCTTACTCATCTCTATTCCACGCTCTAAATTTGTGTAAACTATCACAATTGTGATAACTGTTTTTGTAACGAAAAACAACTGCACACATATTCTTGTATCTTTGTTTAAGACAACTTTCCTTGAGATTAACCGGATTGTGGTTGTACTCAAAAGGACTTTGACAGTTGTCAAAGTAGTGATTGTAATCTATTTGTGATTAGTGAATTAATCCTCGTTGGAGAGAGGCGAAATCACCTTGACGGGTGGACTGGAGTAGTTTGAGATCAAACGAACCAGGATAAAAATATTGTGTCATTGCGCATTTGATTTCAAGTTTTCAATTCAACTCCCCCTTCTTGTGTTTTTCACTTCTTCATTAATCATTACATCTAACTAAGTGACACGTTTTGCTATCCCTAGAGTCTGGAAAAACCAAAAGGTTTCCATATGATCAGAGATGTTTCTGACTGAAACATCTTCTGATGATTGAGGTTCTGAATAATAATTAAAAAAATTCTTTGTTTACCTCAGAATCTCATTTCTTCATACTACGACTAAACATATTTGATTTTGATGAAATCTTACTTTGGACAAAGGTCCATTTTGAGATGCTTCAGAATGAAAAGAAATCTATTTTCAAATAAGGGTTTTGTAAATATATCAGCTCATTGATGGTCTGTATCTATGAATTTTATAGATAAAATCCCTTTATGAACATAATCTCTAATAAAATAATGTTTTATTTCTATGTGTTTAGTCCTAGAATGTAGAATAGGATTTTTACTTAAACAAATAGTAGTTGTGTTATCACAAAAGATATGAATGTTACTCTCATAGATCTGATAATCTTCCAGTTGATTCATCATCTATAGCATATGAGTACTGCATAATGACGTTGAGATGTGCTTTGCTTCTGCTATTGAAAGAGCGATTGTTGATTGCCTCTTGCTTGACCATGAAATCAGATTCTTGCCAAGAAATTGACAATTTCTAGAAGTACTCTTCCTCTCCAGTCTGTCTCCAGCGAAATCTGCATCACAAAAACCAGAAAGAATATACTTTGATGTTTTCTCATACATCAAGCCAAGGTTAGTTGTTCCTTTCAAATGCCTCAGAATTCTCTTAACAGCAGTTAAATAAGGTTATCTAGGATTAGATTTGAATCTAGCACATAAATGGATACTGAATAAAATGCCAGGTCTGGAAGCAGTTAGATATAAAAGAGAGCCTATCATACCACGATACAACATCTAACATACCTTTCCACTTACCTCATCTTTTTCCATAATGCATGTTGGATACTTTGGAGTCTTTGCTGGTGTGTTGTCCATCATTTTGAACTTCTTCAGAAGTTCTTTTGTATACTTACTCTGATGAATGTAAGTATCTTCTAATTGTTGATCAATTTGAATTCCTGGAAAGAACTTCAGTTCTCCCATCAAACTCAACCTACATCAACTTATAAAATTCCTCGCAAAGAAAGGGATTAGCATAACCAAAAATAATATCATCAATATAAATTTGAACTATTAGAATATCATTTTTGAAATGTTTTACAAAAGAGTGTAGTATCAACTTTCCCTCTAGTGAATTTATTTTCTAAAAGTAAATTACTCAATCTTTCATACCAAGCTCTGCGAGCTTGTTATAGATCATAAAGAGGTTTCTTGAGTTTAAAAACAAAATCTGATTTCTCAGAGTTTTCAAATCTAGGAGGTTGTTTAACGTACACTTCTTCTGAAATATAACCATTCAGAAAGGCACTCTTAACATCCATTTGATAAAGGATAATGTTATGATTAACACAAAAAGAAATTTATAAATGAATTGCTTCTAACCTAACTACTGGTGCAAAGGTTTCTTTATAGTCTATTCCTTCTTGCTGACTATAACCTTATGCAACAAGTCGTGCCTTGTTTCTAAACACTTCACCCTTCTCATTGAGCTTGTTTTTTAACAGCCATCTTGTTCCAATAACGTGGACACCTTTAGGTTTATGAATAAGATTCAATACATTATTCTTTGAGAATTCGTCTAGTTCTTCTTCCATTTCCAGAATTTAGTCTTTGTCTAGAAGAGCTTCATCAATAGATGTTGGCTCAACTAGAGACACTAAAACCATAAGCGTTTCTTCAGAAGGTTTGAAGGCTGATCTAGTTCTGACAGGAGAATATTTGTTTCCCATAATTAAATATTCAATATGAGAGGATGAGTTTCGTCTTTTCCTTTTTTTATGAGGGATCATAAGGAGCAGAAACAATATCAGGCGTAAGAGTTTCTGATTCTTTAACTTCTTGTACCTTCTCCTTAGGTTCTGAAAGCATCACCTTCACATCTGCAAGCTTTTTAACTAGCTTTGAATTTTCAAAGTCAAGCTTATTATTGAATTTGATGTGAATTGATTTCTCCATAATTTGTGATTCTGAGTTATAGAGTCTGTAGCTTTTTAAGCGTTCAGAATATCCTAACAACAGACACTTCTGTGCTTTGGAATCAAACTTGCCCAGATTCTCTTTAGTGTTCAACATAAAACATACATATCTGAAATGATGGAAATAATAAATGTTGGGCTTTATATTCTTCCACAAATCATAAGAAGTCTTACCCAAAATAGGTCTTATAGAGGTTCTATTTTGAATGTAACAGGTTGTATTTATTGCTTCTTCCCATAAGTGCTTACCCATTTCAGTTTCTTAGATCATGGTGCGAGCCATTTATTGTAATGTCCTATTATTACTCTCTACAACTCCATTTTGTTGTGGAGTTCTAGGGTAGGAGAAACCATGGGATATGCCATTAGAATCAAAAGGTTTTTCAAAATCTTTGTTTTCAAATTCTCCACCATGATCGCTTCTGACTCTGACTATTTTGCAACTCTTTTCATTTTGAACTTGAGAGCAGAAAGAAGTAAACACAGAATGTGGATCATCTTTGTGTCTTAATAATTTTACCCATGTCTGTCTGCTGTAATCATCAGCAATGACTAGTCCATATTTCTTTCCATTGACAGAAGCAATTTTCATAGGTCCAAATAAGTCAATGTGAAGAAGTTCTAATGGCCTAGAGGTAGAAATAACCTTTTTAGCTTTAAAAGAAGTTTTTAAAATATGCTTTTCTGACATGCTTCACAAAGAGCTTTTGAAGAATACTTCATATTGGGCAAGCCTCTGACTAATCCAAGCTTATTTAGTTGAGATATCTTTCTCAAGCTAACATGGCCTAGACGTATGTTCCAAACCCACTGCTCTTCTTGAACAGTCAAAAGACATTTCACATTCAAGTTTTTCAAATCTGATAACCTGATTTTATAAATGTTGTTCTTCCTCTTACCATTAAACATAACTCAACCATCCTTCTAACTTACAGGTTTACAAGACGTTTGATTAAAGATGGCGTCATGACCATTATCACTAAGTTGGCTAATTGACAATAAGTTATGCATCGGACCCTAGACTAAAAGAGTATTGTTAATAGAAGGAAGTTTACCATTACCAACCGTTCTAGAGCCAATGATCTTTCCCTTCTGATTGCCTCCAAAACCAACAACGCCTCCAAACTTAAGTTCCAAATCATGGAACATATGCCTTTCTCCCGTCATGTGTCGTGAGTATCCACTGTCCAGATACCATGACTGGTGTCTCAGTGGCAATATCAAGGATATATTCAACATAGATCATCTCATCCTTAGGTACCCATTTTCTAGGTCCTTTCTTGTTAGCAGTTCCAGAGATTCTGACACATTTGGAATCTTGTGCAGCAGGATAATCAAGTGGAATTTATGCATGATATTTAGGCTTAGAAGTTTACTTATGTGTCTGTGGTTGTGTTTCAATGGAAACAAAACCTTCTTATTCTGGACATTATAGTTCAGTGCCAGTAAGGATGAATTGTTTAGAAAGAGGTTTTGGTTTGACACTCAGAGTCTCACCAATTATTTTTTATGGTCTTCGATATCCCAAGCCTCTACTTTCATTTCTACTAACGCCATAGATCATTGAAGCCATCTGTGATCGGTGTAAATAGAACTGACTGTTTAACGCTGGTTCGCAAAATGTCGCGGAAGCAAGAGTCGCCACCATCTTTTATTTTCTCCAACATGGAAAGGACAAAAGCACAGCAAGATTCCTTATTCGAGATGTCTCTCAGTTCGGGAGGTATATTTATAGAAAGGGAAGGTGTTAGCACCCTTTATATCCGTGGTTATCCACGGGCTCTTAGGTACTTGCTCTTATGTTTTCAAAATGTTTGCTTTTCAAAATGTGAGTGGGTTTGAAAAAGTTTCTTTGAAAGATTTATGAATAACTCTTGTATCTATCCTCAAAAGTGTTTGAAAAATTTGTTTTGAAAGTTTTTGAAAGTGTCAGTGTGAAAAGATTTTTGATTTGTTTTTTGAAGAGAGCAAGTATCCATGAGTCATCTACCTACCCTAAGGAATTAGGCTGTGTAAAAGTCCTTAAGGTAGTGCCATCCCACCATTGAGAGGTAGGTAGCACCACCGTTGGAGGTGTTCGGGTCAATTCGATTGTAGGGACAATGTGGTCACCGAAGCAACAGTTAGGACACCTTAGAAGCAACCCTAATGTCCTAGATCCTTTTTTAATCCGAGGCAACCGTTTCGAGGCAACTGTTTCGAGGCAACTGGATCATGGACATAAGAGCGACCGCTAAAACGTCCTATACTTGACGACCACGTTTCGAAGGCAACGAGTGAGGCGTACCCTAGAAGTGGTGTGTGTATTGTGTATTGTTTTCAGTTTAACAGTTATCTTTGATCATGGCATTGTGAGCTACGAGTTGTTTTTAATTAACATACATTCTTTCATGCAATTTATAAGTTAGAAGTGCGGGAAATTAAAAGACGGAAAGGTAAAAGCTACGCTATTACAAGGCGCGGGTCTATACATCGCCAAAGTACAAAGACCCGTTTTTGATAAAAGATGCGAAAAGTAAAAGAAAAGCGATAAACCTAATTACTATTACATCCTTGAATAGTTACATAATAATCAATAAGAAAAAAAAAGAATAACGTGCGAAAGAATTAAAATCAGGACGTCCGAGGGTTTTGACCCTTTGCTTGAAATTAAATTGAATTAAAATCTAATTATTATTTAATTAAAGAAAAGAAAGTGTGTTTTTTATGTTTTTTGTATTTATGATGGAAATAAAGAAAAAAGGAATTAAAATTAAAGTTAGTGAAACCCTAGTTCTAAATTATTTTAATTATTAATAAAACGTCAAAGTTGACCTAATTTAGACTAATTAATTAGTTTACATATTTATTTACAAAGATAATAGTAATTAATAATTAATAATAATTAATAATAATAATAATTAATTAGGAAAAAGATAAAATTGTCAAGACCTAATTCTATGTATTTTTTATTTGTTAAGAAAAGTATTAGAATTTAAACCTAAATTAAGCTAAAATTAATTGTTAGTTATTTATTTACAAAAAATAAATTAATGATGAAATTAATAAATAATTAAATATATTTTACAATTTGATTTTCCGATTTTATTATGAAAAGTTGATTAATGGTGAATTAATAAAAACAATTAAAACAATTAAAAGGAATTAGAAAGAAAAGAAAATTAAATTGAAAAAGCATGCAAACCAAGGGGGGTGTCTGGCCCATGTGGAGGTTTGTTTGAGGAATTCTGGCCCATTAGACAAAGCCTGTTTGACTTTCAGGATTGTGTGGATGTTCATTGACTGGGGTACACCCTGGATTTCATTCTGTGGCCATTGGATGGGTGATCAAGGCCACTTGGCAGGCCAGCGCGTGAGGATGCATGGTGGGACATGGAACGGATGCTGCACTAGAAAATGTTAACACAATAATTATGAATTATGTGGGGGGACCTGGGAATCGAACCCAGGTCCCAATGTTTGCAAGGCACGTCCTCCACCAACTGAGTTGTTCAAGCGCGTTTGTAGTATAATGATCAACAAAAGTAATATATGTAAAATAGTAATTATGCTGGAATTAAGAAAACGCGCGCCACATATTTGAATTCACCACTCACGTCCATCCACGCATCATCTTCTTCATCTGTTCTGAAACAAAAAAGAGAGTAAATAGCGGGGGTTTTAAACCCCCACAAACTGGAAATATGAAAATAGTGATTAGGCATACACTCAATATAAAAAGGGCGCGATGGTCTTAATAGTTTCGTCTTGTTGCAACGAGTTTGTCTATGTTGGTCTGGAGGTCTAATTTCACAGTATATGCAAAGCCCTAATTTTCAAGCTTTGAAAACCCTAGATGTCGTTCATGGTAACTGGCGTTTCAAGGCATATTAATGGAATTAAATCATACCAAAAGCTTTGCCTGAATGTTGTGAACATAAAACAATCAACCAAATGTATTAAAAATGCATGAATCGTGATGTGCAAATCTGGAACATAAAGCAAACCGTGTCACTTGTATTCTCTGATTCCTTGCGTGTTTGGATTGATTCTTGATTGAAAACGCTTCCTGGAGACCTAGGCAACATATTGGAAACAATTTTTGGCCTTGAATTGTCCTGCAAGTAGGAAATCAGTTTCACAATTTTTCTCTATTTTTTGCAAATTGGTTCTATGGCTTCAACAGCTTTTTCGTCTATGTATGAGTAGGGTTTCACTCAGCATATGTATGTGAATGATTCTAGGTCAAAAATAAGCCCACAAGTCCATGGCATTATGACTTGAATATTTGATTGCTAATCATATCTTTTTTCAATCTTTTTCCATGAAAACCTTGCCAATTATGGAAGATCTTGTCTTGTTGATTGAGAAACGAGTTGCTAGCTTGCCCTAGTCACATTTGCTGCACAAAAAGATCTAAAAAAGCATATCTTTGAATTTTCTTATAATTAAAACCAATTAAATGAATTAATATAAATATAAATCAAATTAATTAATTAAAAATAAGAAAATAAATTATTTTGAGCTCAATGGGTCGTGCATAGGCTTTGGGTAATGATTCAAGAAAGAATTTGAGGCCCATTAGCAAATTTGAAGCTTTTTAGGCAAAGTTGACTTTTGAAAGTTCCCAAATATTTCCCAACTTCTCCAATGCATATCTTGCTCATTTTGAAGCTATGAATATGTTCTTGGACATTTTGGAAAGGTATTGAAGTCCTCTAACCAATGCCTTTGGTCCCATGTCATTTTGATTTACCAATCTCAAGTTATGATCTTTGCCTTAAAGTGTCTTTTTGTTGACTTTTGAAAATGACCTATAATGTTGAAATTGATAACTTTTTGTGAGAGCATTTCTTGGACTTGGAGTGTGAAGATGAGTTGTAAGAAATGTCATCCCCTTCAAAATGAGCTTTGGATAGGATTTTTATGATAAACCATGAAGAAGTTATGCCTTGGTCAATTAGCAGTTGACTTTTCAGCTGTCCAAAAATAGAAACTTTTGCATCTTGGGACTTTTTGAGCCATGCTTGTGGAATCATGATCAAGAATTGATCAAATGATGATTGTGGCTTAAAAATAAGATGTTGACCAAAAATTTTGACTTTTGACTGTCAAATGACCATTTTGCCCCTGCAGTTGACTGTGGAGCATTTAGGGTTTTTGACTGTGCAATTTGATGTTGTGAGTCTTGAACCTTGACATATGGATGCTTGACAATATATATAGGCATATGGGACTTGATTGGACCCTTGGAAACCTCAATTTCTTTGCAAGAACCAAAACCCTAATTTTGACTGTGTTAGGAGGCAATTGGACTGTGCAACCCTTGAGGGATTTTGAAGCTTGATCTTGCCAAATCTTGAAGAATATGGGAGGGCAAATTTTGGGGTACAACAGTTGCCCCTGTTCAATCTTCTTAGACCTGAGGATGTAGATTGGCTGGCGTGTCTTTCATAATCCGAAGGTGGAAGATGATTGAACACTAGAGTGCCCAGAAATTTGCACTCACATAGTAGAGTGTCAGCAGTGTGATGTAGGGAATGGGCTTACAGATGCCATTTGGAAAGATGATGGATAGGAGGATGGGCTTATAGATTCCATCTGGAGATGTAACAGAATCTCGTCGGGAATGGGCTTATAGACGCCATTTGGAGACTGTTGGTATGTGGATGGGCTTATAGATGCCATCTAGGTGTCGATCACGTAAGAGATTCCTTAGCGAGAACTTGCGTACCTGAGAAAGAAAATGATTACCTGGCCTGTTACAGGGGTTGATTTTCAAACTCTTTATGTAGATGTGCCCTGGATGGATACAGGTATCGAATCCGGAAAATAGTCGTCAACAGATCCACCCTGGCAGGATACAGGAATCGGATCTTCAAACTCTTCAGACGTGCCCTGGCAGGATACAGGAATCGAGTCTGGAATTAGTCGTCAATAGATACACCCTGGCAGGATACAGGAATCGGATCTTCAAACTCTTCAGACGTGCCCTGGCAGGATACAGGAATCGAGTCTGGAATTAGTCGTCAACAGATACACCCTGGCAAGATACAGGAATCAGATCTTCAAACTCTTCAGACGTGCCCTGGCAAGATACAGGAATCGAGTCTGTAATTAGTCGTCAACAGATACACCCTGGCAAGATACAGGAATCGGATCTTCAAACTCTTCAGAAGTTCCCTGGCAAGATATAGGAATCGAGTCCGGAAAATAGTCGTCAACAGATACACCCTGGCAAGATACAGGAATCAGATCTTCAAACTCTTCAGACGTGCCCTGGCAGGATACAGGAATCGAGTCTGGAATTAGTCGTCAACAGATACACCCTGGCAAGATACAGGAATCAGATCTTCAAACTCTTCAGGCGTGCCCTGGCAAGATACAGGAATCGAGTCTGGAATTAGTCATCAACAGATACACCCTGGCAAGATACAGGAATCGGATCTTCAAACTCTTCAGACGTGCCCTGGCAGGATACAGGAATCGAGTCTGGAAAATAGTCGCTCACAGATATGCCCTGGCTAGATACAGGTATCGAATCTGGAATTGCGACAGTTGATAGTAATCATCTTTTTATTGATCTTGGTCCTGAAAAGACAAAACTTTAGTTGTATGCAATGTCATGTTGTATGAAATGCGTGATGTTCTCGAAATAAACGAGATTGTATGTTCATGATGCGTATGTGCATGCTATAATGTATGAAGATGTGATGTTCATGAATGTATTTTTGTCTAGGAAAATAAATCCTTGACGGGTGCCGGGAAGTTAACTCCTGGGCTGATGTTGAAGAGTAGAGCTTTGTTTCCGCTGGGGATGATGGTTGCAAGAATACTGGTAGGAGAAGATGACTCCGTTGGGGAATAAACTTGGCGAATAGATTACTCTGCGGGGAGTGAACTCTGTGGGGAAAGAGAGGTACTTTGCTGAGGTTGATGATAACTCCGTTGGGGATACCATTGTGGAGCTCTGTTGAGGGAATTGATGAATTCTGCTGGGGATAGGAAGAACTTCGCCGAGGACGATCCTTCCGTTGCAATTGGCTGAGGATAACCCAGTTATATCCTGGTGGGGAAATAACCTTTGAATAAAGCCGGGGGGGCGCATTCGTACTCTGCAGGGGATAAGCTTCCAGAATCTACTGGGGATAAGCTTCTGAATCTACTGGGGAGATTGATTGAACTCTCCTGGGGAAACTTTTCAGTTTGGACTGGGGAATGGCTCCACTGGATGTCCGGTATACCGCCGGGGAACAATCTTAGATCAAGACTGCCGGGGATGCTTGTAGAGGAATATTTATATACTCCACCGGGGAATATTGAGATCTTCTGGGGATAATCCAACTTCCTTAAGACTGACTGAGGACTAACTCTGCTCGGGGAGAGTGTTGCTGACTTGCTAGAGATATTGTGCCTTGTAGGGCTGATGGGAGACCAACTCTGCTTGGGAGAGTATTGCTGATTGGTCTTACTTTGTGGGGAGTGAAGGTATCGTGGTTATTCTTCAGCCGAACTTACCTTGGTACCTTGGTGGACAGAGCAACTAGATCGCTTAGACAACTCATTATTGCCCATGTTTCTGATGTTACCTGTAATTAATCCTTTGTTTCGCATGCAAATATTTATGAGTTAGCAATTAGTGTCAAATGCATATATCACAATTGAACATTGGACGTTCTTTACAAAACAAAACAGAAAAAGGTAAAAACAATTGGCAATTGGTCTGAAAAGTGAATTTGTATTGATTTTTGAATTTGCCTGTAAATAGGCGTTTATGTACAAGAGGCTGGCGTCCTAGTAAGAGAACGCCGCCGAACAACAGAGTTTATACAATTTTGTGAAAAGGGAAAACAAAACAGCTATGTGAAAAGAATAATCCCACTGGGTTCCAACTCTGCTATCGCCTTTATATCTTCAAGCGTCTCATCACTTGGCTGCTCAGTTGAAGATGAAGCTGATTGATCGATGCCGTCTGAACTTGTTATTGATACCGGATTCTGGATGCAATGTGATTCAATGAGACATAGTATTACGCTTATCCCTAACTTTTGCCTGGACCGCCCTTTCGGGTTTTCAGTCCACCGGGATACCCATTTTTGCCCAAGCCGCCTTTTCAGGTTTTCGACTTGCCGGGTGTACAGATTTTTTTCATTTCATCCCTTATTTTTGCCCGAACCCTTTTGGTTCGCCGGGAAGCCCTAATTTTTTCCTAGGTATGTCAACCTAGCGGGTCTTTTATCACGCGTAGTATCTTTTTACTATGTCTGCATTGGCGGGGTGAGGAAGATCGTCACCATCCATGGTGGTTAGAATCATGGCTCCTCCCGAGAAGACATGTTTAACCATAAATGGCCCTTCGTACGTAGGAGTCCATTTTCCCCTGGGATCACTCTGAGGAAGAATGATGCGCTTGATTACCAGGTCCCCAACTTGATACTCTTGTGGTCTGACTTTCTTGTTAAATGCCCTGATCATCCGTTTTTGATACGTTTGACCATGACAAATAGCAGTGAGCCTCTTTTCGTCAATTAGGTTTAACTGATCAAGTCGAGTCTGGATCCAGTCATCTTCGCTCAGATCTGCATCCTTCATTATCCGGAGAGAGGGTATCTGGACTTCAATCGGCAAGACTGCCTCTATGCCATAGACCAAGGAAAATGGGGTTGCCCCGGTTGACGTTCTTGCTGAGGTACGATACCCATGAAGAGCAAACGGTAACATCTCGTGCCAATCTTTATAGGTCACTGTCATCTTCTGCACAATCTTTTTGATATTATTATTAGCTGCTTCTACAGCCCCATTCATCTTCGGCCGGTAAGGAGAAGAGTTGTGGTGCTGTATCTTGAATTGCTCGCAGAGCTCAGTGATCATTTTGTTGTTAAGATTGGTACCATTGTCCGTAATGATCCTTTCCGGGACGCCGTATCGACAGATCAGGTTGTGCCGAATGAACCGTGCCACGACGTTCTTGGTTACCGTAGCGTAGGAAGCCGCTTCAACCCACTTTGTAAAGTAATCAATTGCTACCAGGATGAAGCGATGCCCATTGGATGCCGTAGGTTTAATCTCGCCAATCATATCGATACCCCACTGTTGTACCCCAAAATTTGCCCTCCCATAATCTTCAAAGTTATGACAAGCAAATGGTTCAAAGTCTACTCAAGGGCTGCACAGTCAACCACTCTCCCAGGCCAGTCAAATTAGGGTTTTGGTTCTTGCAAGGAAGTTGAGGTTTCCAAGGGCTTAATCAAGTCACATATGCTCATATACATTGTCAAGCACCTACATGTCAAGTTTCAAGGCTCACAAGGTCAAGTTGCACAGTCAAAAGTCCTATTTGCTCAACAGTCAACTGTAGGGGCAAAATGGTCATTTGGTAGTCAAAAGTCAAAAATTTTGGTCAACATCTTATTTTGAAGCCACAATCATCATTTGATCAAGTCTTGATCATGATTTCACAAGAATGGCTAAAAAATCATCAAGGTGTCAAAAGTTTCTATTTTTGGATAGTTGAAAAGTCAACTGTAACTTGACCAAGGCATAACTGTTTCATGGTTCATCAGAAAAATCCCATCCAATGCTCATCTTGAAGGGGAGGACATTTCCTACAACTCATCTTCACATTCCAAGTCCAAGAAATGCTCTCACAAAAAGTTATCAATTTCAACATTATAGGTCATTTTCAAAAGTCAACAAAAGGGACTTTAAGTCAAAGACCATAACTTGAGATTGGTAAATCAAAATGACATGGGATCAAAGACATTGGTTAGAGGACTTCAAGACCTTTCCAAAATGTCCAAGAACATGTTCATCGCTTCAAAATTGAGCAAGATATGCATTGGAGAAGTTGGGAAATATTTGTAAAATGGCCAAAGTCAATTATCCTTGAAACTTCATTTTTGACAAAAGGGGCCCACTTTTTCCACTTGATTCAGCTTGGCCATGCCTCCCACGTGTCCCACAATTTATTTCAAGATTTAAAATTAATTTTTTCATTTTTATTTAATTTTATTTGATTTAATTCATTTTAAATCTTTAAAATTCAAATAAAAATCCAAGAAATTAATGGAGGGATATATTTTGTGTTGATTAGCTTTGATACACCTTAAAATACATTCCAAATTCGTGCATGGCCTATTATGGGCATAAAAATTCAAAATTTCACAAATATGGAAAATGGTTCAAAGTTGGTTATGGAGGAAATCTCAAACATGAATGCAAGGCTTCAATGACCATAATATTGTTTGATACACATTACACACTATATATACAAGCCTTCCCAACCTCATTCAAAAAATAGTGTGTGCAGAAACGGCCAAGAGCAAAACCAAAAATTATTCAAAAAGTGAGAGTTCTAAAACATAGTTGCGAGCATCTTTAGATCAAAACAAGCACGCGGTTCTATTCCTTGCCACACCCTGAAGCTCAAGCAACCTTTGCCAAGTCCTGAGGCTCATACCGCACTGTAAGTTCTTCCCAGGTCCCTTTATAATTTCCACACTATTTTTTTTTATTGTTTTCATATGCAGATTCTCAAAAGAGGAACATTGTAGACCTCATATCCCAACAAGACAAGTGTCATCCAAGGCAGATCCAGGGGACAAAAAGAAAGGAACACCATGGTCTGGAGTCAAGCATGCTGTAGGCGATCAAAAAAGTCATACATGCCTTGCTCAAATGGGCCACAATTCTCAATTCAACACCTCCAAATTTCAGCCCACACCCCCCTTTTGGTTTTACTTCCTTTTTTTATTTTGTTTTGTTTTTCTATTATTTTAATTTTTAACCTTTTTTATTTTTATTATTATTATTAACAAATTAACTTAATCAACATATTTTCATAAAAAATCAAAAAAAAATAGAATTACATCATTATTATTATTATTATTTTATTTTGTAAATAAATATTAACCAAAATAGTTTAATTAGGCAAGTTTAATTCTTTTTCTTAAATAATTAAAACAAATCTAGAATTAGGTAAAAATTAACTTTTAATTTTATTTCATTTCTTTTATTTCATAAAAACATAAAAAACATAAAAAAATATTTTCTTTTAATTAAATTAATTAATTAGTCATTAATTAGCTTTAATTTCATTTTAATTACAAAAAAGACCAAAAAAAAATCAATTCCTTTTCTTAAAAGGGTCAACACCCTTAGCACTTTCCGATTTAATTTTTTTTCGCGCACAGTTTATTATTATGTAATTGCTCCGGACATGTAATAGTAACTAGGACTTTTACTGTTTTTATTTACTTTCCGTACTTATTTACCAAAAAACGGGTCTTTGTAATTTTTGGCGATGTATAGACCCGCGCCTTGTAATAGCGTAGGATTTACGTTTCCGCAATTTACTTTCCGCACCCCTTAACTGTTAACTTGCATGAAAGAATGTATGTAAATAAAAACAACTCGTAGCTCACTAATTAACAAGACAAACATTAACTGAATACAACACACAAATACACACACCACTTCTAGGGTACGCCTCACTCGTTGCCTTCGAAACGTGGTCGTCAAGTATAGGATGTTTTAGCGGTCCTTATGTCCATGATCCAGTTGCCTCGAAACAGTTGCCTCGAAACAGTTGCCTCGGAACAGTTTCCTCGGAACAGTTGCCTCGAAACGGTTGCCTCGGATTAAAAAAGGATCAAGGACATAAGGGTAGCCTCTAAGGTGTCTTGCTGTTGCTTCGGTGACCACACTGTCCCTACAATCGAATTGACCCGAACACCTCCAACGGTGGTGCTACCTACCTCTCAATGGTGGGATGGCACTACCTAAAGGACACTTACACAACTTAATTCCTTATGGTAGGTAGATGACTCATGGGTACTTTCTCTTTTCAAAAACAAACAAAATACTTTTCACACCTCACACTTTCAAAAGCTTTCAAAACAAAATTTTCAAACACTCTTGAGGACTGATACAAGAGTCATTCAGAAATCTTTCAAAGAAACTTTTTCAAACCCACTCACATTTGAAAAGCAAACAAATTTTGAAAACATAAGAGCAAGTACCTAAGAGCCCATGGATAACCATGGATAGAAAGGGTGCTAACACCTTCCCTTTCTATAAATCTACCTCCCGAACCGAGAAACATTCTCGAATAAGGAATTTTGCTGTGCTTTTGTCCTTTCCATGTTGGAGAATATAAAATACGGTGGCGACTCTTGCTTACCGCGACATTTCGCGAAACCAGCTTAAAAAACAGTCAGTTCTAAATCCACCGATCACAGAACTAGCGACTCTGCTGGGGAAATAAAAGTGAGGTGTACCTTAGGATTAGATCATACTTATGTTTTCAATTGCTTTGATTTGATTGCTTTATATTTGTGGGTTTTTGCATCGGAGTTTCATAGATCCTAACCCGGATCTGGGGATACCCTTTTAGGTAGCATAAGCTGTGAGGGACCTGTCCGGCGTAGACCGACACGGGTGAAGCAGTGGCTACGTTGGTGTGGCACCTTGGTCTGTACCGATATCCCTTGTGTTGCAACGAGGAGAATATGGGTCTTCTGAGGAGTCATTAAGCACCAACCGACCTTAGAACCCTAATGTGACCCAACTTGGCCATAGAATAGTAGCAGTATGCTACACCCATTGAGGCTAAACTCTCGCGATGGTTCTGGCCGCAAGAAAAGATTGCGACGCTGGAGTTATGACCGATTGAGGGTAGTCAGTGATATTGGGATCCTCTAGAACCCGGTTACTTTTGATAGGACAGGTCTTAACCAACAAAACTGAAAGAGGGTAGTACCTGAACTTCATGCTGGCCTAAACTCTAAGGGTTGTCTTGTGTGACTTGTGTGCCTTCGTACTTGAACTACTTGCATACTTGTTATCTAACAACACGGGTTCCTTGCAGGTTTTGTTTATAGTCCTTAATTGGGACTCATGACAGGGCCTACTTACATCACTTCATGCATAGCATTACATCATACAATTGCATGCATCCTACATAAGGACTAGTCCATTTCAAGGATCTCAAGGGTTTGTGATGCAGGTCATGATGAACCAGAATGTCTAGCAAGGGGCAAAGGGGATTTATTTTCCTCTAGCCAGGTTAATGACTTGAGTCAGGGGCTATGATCCACTTGATATGGTGAGCTTTGACTCTTGAAAAAGGTTCCTCTAGCCAAGGTTGTTTGGAGATCAAAACATGATAACTTGAGTCAGGGGTTATGACCCACTCGATACGGTGAGCCTTGACTCTTGAAGAAGGACTCTCAACAAAATGAAGTTCCTTCAATCAAGCTACAAAATTCAAGTTCTAACAATCTTTCTTGTTCACCCCGCGAGATCCTTGAAAACATTGCATGCATATCATACATATCATTGCATTACAGGTACCCTTGTTATAGGTCATTTACCTTCTTCGCTGTTTATTTCAGCAATGGCTTCCCAACAAGATAACCAGGGTCTTCATGCTCAAGAGACTCAGTTCAGGGAGATCTTCCTAAGCCTATCCAAGGGGCAGGAAGAGTTGAGGACACTCCTCATGGGGAATTTGGCCAAGAAAAGTCCCGAAGATGATAAGGACGAACGGTTGAAACGTCTGCAGGCTGAGGTAGATACAATGAGAACCTAGATGCTGGGGAAAATGGCTCTCATCCAAGGCTTAGCTCGGGAGCAAGAAGAGTTGAGGACCATGATCAGTCAGCTTCATCAAGACAGATACAACATGAAGCAACCAGTCCAAGTCAGGGACCAGGTCATTGATCAGCTTCCAAGAGGACACGAGTCTGGTATGGTGAAGAATAGACCTCTCCAAATTGCTACCACTTCACCGGTCCAACCACAACCTTGCTCAGAGAAACGGGTTGATCAGAGCAAGCCCAGGAGGCAATTCACCCAGCTTAACATGTCGCTGTCGCAAGCTTTGCAACACCTGCTGAAGTTGAATCTGGTGACGTTGATAGGACCTCACCCTAATCCTAAGACTTCTTCACCCAACTATAATCCTGGGGCTAGGTGTGCATACCATTCTAACAGCCCGGGGCACGATACTGACGACTATTGGAAGTTGAAGTACAAAATCCAAGACCTGATTGATGAAGGAGCAGTGGAATTCACCCAAGATGGTCAGGCAGAGTTCTTCTACTATCCCTGCAAGATTCATCACTTGAAGTGACTAGTTCAAATTAGAAGACTTTTGTTCATTAGATTTTTCAAGTTGTAATTCTCTTTTGATTGTTCAAACAATTATTGTTATAGCAAACTTTATTACTTTATCAATGCATCGCATATGTCTGTTTTGAATCAATATATTCGCATTCGCTATATGCAAACTGTTTTCATATTTTTATGATGATCAACTCTTGGTTGAAAATTCTAAGCCTCTTGAGGCAGGATGACGAAAACGATACCACAATCTACAGTATGCTTTTGAACAGACCCCGCTGATGAGGTACATGCATTGTTTCAATTCCTAAACACTGGAGTTATAAGGAAGATAATCCCTCGTCAACCCCTTCGAGCCAAAGAAGTAGGAGTTTTTCTTTTCACAAAAAAATTAAACCCTTAATCATAACCTGGGGCAGGGTAGTTCTCTCAGTTGATCCAAGTGCACAACAAACAACATCAAAAGAGGTCCTTACAAAACAAAACAAAAAACAGTGATGGTTCTGAATAATCACCAAGACAGGCAGTCATTACGCAGAAAAAAATAAAAATAAAAGCCCAATAAGTCCAAACCTATGAAGGAGACTTACAAAACTGGGGCATCCCGCTGACTGTAATCACAAAAAAAATAGTTCAGGCAAAAAACTGGGATAATAAAATCAAAAAGAAAGAGGTCCTACAAACCCTCGACAAAAAATGACTGCCTATTCAAAATAAATTGTCAACATCCCAACCATCATTGGAATATTAGGACAAAGACTCGAACAAGGTCTAACGCACGATCAACTGAGTTTAGGTTTGAAGAACATCACGAAGAGCGGGTGGGTACAAATATAATTTGATCCTTTATCCTTTGTTTCTTAAACCGTGAACCAGGCCACGTTATAACCCTCAAAAGTCCTAGCTGAAGCATGGGTTAATTCGAAAGCATACTGTTACAAAGGTATCCTGACTCCTTAAGGCTCGCTGTAAAATCTTGAATTGACATCACATGTTACATAATTTGCTTGTTTTACTGGAGAAAAAAATGCATTTTTAAAAACTTCGAAACAGACATAAGCTTTGCATTCTAAATAACATTGTTTGCATATGATTATTTGTTTGAACAGTAGAGAAATTCGCACGACGAATATCCGGTGAACAAAAATCTTCTCAACAAAAGCTCAAATAGAGGAAACACTTCCAACCAAGGGGCATGGCATGATCATTGTCCATCATCTGGGGCAGTTAGGTCAAGATTCGAAGAATCTCTCAAAAGGCCAACCAGCTTGGGGCAAATCTCCATCACTTGGGGCATTGGACGATCAAACGAAGATCTTCTGGTGGCATGGTAACACTGCACTACTGACAGTGACAACTCCCTGTATCCTGAGAGCACGGACATAGTCGAAAAAACACTACGCATAAGCAAAGACCCGCTAGGTTGACACACCTAGGCAAAAATAAGGGCTTACCGGCGAACCAAAAGGGTTCGGGCAAAAATAAGGGATGAAATTGAAAATTTGTGCACCCGGCAAGTCGAAAACCTGAAAAGGCGGCTTGGGCAAAAATGGGTATCCCGGTGGACTGAAAACCCGAAAGGGCGGTCCAGGCAAAAGTTAGGGATTAAAGCGTACGACTATGTCTCGGCATCTTGTCACTTGCCTACCAGAAGAAGATTTGTCAAATCGGCAGTCCTCCTGCACCTCTACAGGTACCTTCTCCCACAGAAGCTGGGGCAATAAGAGTTTCCCAAACTGTACAGTTTCTTTCCTCCAGGTACAAGTTAGATTCAGTTGAAGAATTTGACCAAGATACCTCCACTCCCCGGGAGTAAGAAAAGGTTCGACAAAACTCTCCCCAAGTAGAGTTGGTCTCCCGTCAGCCCTAACAAGGCACTGTATCTCCAGCAAATCAGCAATACTCTCCCCAAGCAGAGTTAATCTACAGTCAGTCTTAAGGAGGTTGGGTACCCCCAGCAAATCTCAGCATTCCCCAGTGGAGTATACAGATGTTCCTAAGCAAACATCCCCGACAGTCTTAAGATAAGATTGTTCCCCGGCGGAATACAAGACACCCCAGTGGAGCTATTCCCCAGTACAGTTCAAAAGTTTCCCCAGGAGAGTTGAATCAATCCCCCCCAGTAGGAAGCTTATCCCCAGTAGATTTTGGAAGCTTATCCCCTGCAGAGCATGAACGCGTCTCCCCGGCTTTATCCAAAGGTTATTCCCCACCAGGGCTTATAACTGGGTTATCCTCAGCTAATGACCACGGAAAGATCGTCCTCGGAGAAGTTTCTTCCTACCCCCCAGCGGAGTCCATCAATTCCCTCAATAGAGCTCAACAATGGTATCCCCAGCGGAGTTATCATCAACCCCAGCAAAGTACCTCTCTTTCCCCACAGAGTTCACTCCCCGCAGAGTAATCTATTCGCCAAGTTTATTCCCCAACGGAGTCATCTTCTCCTACCGGTATTCTTGCAACCATCATCCCCAGCGGAAACGAAGAACTCTGTTCTTCAACATCAGCCCAGGATTCAACTTCCCGGCATTCATCAAGGATTTATTTTCCTAGACGAAAATACATTCATAAACATATCACCTTTCATACATCTTGCTTACATACACAATGCATGCACATACGCATCATATCACACAATCTCATTTCTCCCTGAGAACATCATGACATCATGCATTGCACAACTGATGTTTTGCCTTTTTCAGGAAAAAGGTCAATCCAAAGACGATTACTATCAACTGTTGCAATTCCAGATTCGATACCTGCATCTAGCCAGGGCATATCTGTGAGCGATTGATTGTGGATTCGATACTTGTGTCTAGCCAGGGCATATCTACATTAAAGAGATTAAAGAGATAGCTTGGAAATGCTCCAGATATGGATGTTGTTCTTTTGCTTATTCAAGACTCCTTCTAGATATAGTTCAGATGTGACCCAGGCATGGCGACGTTCTGATACTTATTCCAGATTTCCTTTCAGAGATAGCTTGGAAATACTCCAGATATGGATGCTGTTCTTTTGCTTATTCAAGACTCCTTCTAGAGATAGTTCATATGTGACCCAAGCATGGGTGACGTTCTGATACTTATTCCAGATTTCCTTTTAGAGATAGCTTGGAAATGCTCCAGATCTGGATGCTGTTCTTTTGCTTATTCAAGACTCCTTCTAGATATAGTTCAGATGTGACCCAGGTATGGCGACGTTCTGATACTTATTCCAGATTTCCATTCAGAGATAGCTTGGAAATGCTCCAGATATGGATGCTGTTCTTTTTCTTATTCAAGACTCCTTCTAGATATAGTTCAGATGTGACCCAGGCATGGCGATGTTCTGATACTTATTCCAGATTTCCTTTCAGAGATAGCTTGGAAATGCTCCAGATATGGATGTTGTTCTTTTGCTTATTCAAGACTCCTTCTAGATATAGTTCAGATGTGACCCAGGCATGGCGACGTTCTGATAATTATTCCAGATTTCCTTTCAGAGATAGCTTGGAATTGCTCCAGATATGGATGTTGTTCTTTTGCTTATTCAAGAGTCCTTCTAGATATAGTTCAGATGTGACCCTGGCATGACGACGTTCTGATACTTATTCCAGATTTCCTTTCAGAGATAGCTTGGAAATGCTCCAGATATGGATGTTGTTCTTTTGCTTATTCAAGACTCCTTCTAGATATAGTTCAGATGTGACCCAGGCATGGCGACGTTCTGATACTTATTCCAGATTTCCTTTCAGAGATAGCTTGGAAATGCTCCAGATATGGATGTTGTTCTTTTGCTTATTCAAGACTTCTTCTAGATATAGTTCAGATGTGACCCAGGCATGGCGACGTTCTGATACTTATTCCAGATTTCCTTTCAGAAGTCCTAGAAAGCCTCTGACTTCTTTCTCTGTCTTGGGAACTGGCATCTCTTGTATGGCTTTAACCTTGGCAGGGTCCACTTGAATACCTTTGTCGCTTACGACGAAGCCTAGCAACTTTCCAGATCTTACCCCAAATGTGCACTTGTTTGGGTTCAACCTCAACTTGTATAACTTCAGACGGTCAAACAGCTTCTGTAAATGGTCAAGGTGTTCCTCCTCAGTTTGGGACCTTGCAATCATATCATCGACGTACACTTCAATCTCATGAAATAAAGCAACCATGGCACGTTGGTAGGTCGCCCCAGCATTTTTCAACCCAAAAGGCATGACCTTGTAGCAGAAGGTGCCCCACTGAGTAACAAAGGTAGTCTTCTCCATGTCTTCAGGAGCCATTTTGATCTGATTATAACCTGAAAAACCATCCATGAAGGAGAACAGCTTGTGCTGAGCAGTATTGTCAACCAGAACGTCGATGTGAGGTAGAGGGAAGTCATCCTTGGGGCTCGCCCTATTCAGATCCCTGTAATCAACACACATTCTGACCTTACCATCCTTTTTCGGTACCGGAACCACATTGGCAACCCACTGAGGGTAAGAAGTTACTGCAAGAAAACCGACATCGAATTGTTTCATAACCTCAGCTTTGATCTTCTCGGACATCTCTGGGCGCATACGGCGGACTTTCTGTTTAACCGAAGGGCATTCTTCCTTGGTAGGCAAGTGATGGACCACAATGTCGTTATCCAACCCGGGCATGTCTCCGTAAGACCAGGCAAAGATTTCCACATAATCATGCAACATCTGAATCAACCGTTGTTTCACGCTGAGCTCTAGATTGGCACCAATCTTAACTTCCTTTTTATCTGTCCCAGTACCCAGATTTACCGTTTCCACTGGCTCTTCATGCGACTGAATGGCCCTCTCTTCCTGGAGTAGCAGTCTTGCAAGCTCACCAGGCACTTCACAATCATCTTCACCTTCGTCTTCGGCTAAGTTGATCGGATTTTCGAAGTCATAACTGGCAGTAGCAGAGTCGTTACCAGTGAGATCCAGAGTGGATTGGAACCTGTATAGGTGAGTGTGTGTAAATATAGCTGTTTTGCAATATATAAAGAAAGAAAGAAAGGGAGCACAAGATTTGAAATGTGAAAAACGTCCAATGTTTTTATTCATGATATATGGAAATGACAAGTAATAAGCCCTCACAAATGAAGCCAACGGTGCCCCGGGTAAGACACCGGGCCATAAAGTTTCAATTTATTGTTCATTACAAACTTAAAAAAAACAAAGGAATTCATTACTGAGTAACAAAAGTAATAGGTACGTAGTCTTTTGCAGTCCAATTGTTCAGTCCACCATCGGCCGTCGGGTAGATCCAGCTATCAAACTCAGATTCCTCCGCATTGCCTTCAATAGCATTCACTCCCGGGTTGGTGATGAACACGGGAGGTCTTCCGATCCTTGCTTTGCATACAGCCCTCTGAGCCTTTGCAGTGAAACCCAGCCCAAACTTGTCAGTCTTAGGAGTAAAATCAGGGAGCCTGCCCCAGTTTGCACATTCACCTTTTTCAATCACAGCCCGGGCGTCCTTCAAGGAAGCCATCTTCAAAGGAGAGTCTTCTTCAATTGATGTCTCTGTTGACGCCAATGTTGGAGGCACCTCTTCAAAATGTTGAAAGGGGGTTTCAATGAACTCCCCGTCCATCTCTATATACCGGAACGAGTTCAGATGACTAACCATGTATTCTTCCTCCCCCTGCACTGTAACAATCTTCCCTCTGACAGGGTATTTGAGCTTTTGGTGTAGAGTGGAGGTTACAGCCCCAGCCTTGTGAATCCAAGGTCGACCCAGCAAACAGGAATAAGATGGACGAATGTCCATCACATAGAACGTTGAATCAAAGACTTGAGAACCAACACGAATTGGAATGTCCACTTCACCATGTACCATCCTCTTTGACCCGTCAAAGGCTCGGACCACGATGTTACTAGGCTTCAACTCCAGACCCTCACAATCCAACCTATCTAAGGCCTTCTTGGGCAATACATTCAATGAAGAACCAGTGTCTACCAATACATGTGCAAGAGTAGTGCCCCTGCATTCAATGGAGACATGCAGGGCATCATTGTGGTTCTTTCCCTTAGCGGTCAGATCGGCATCCGAGAAACCCAACCCATTGTCAGCGGTCAAGTTGGCCACACAATCAGTAAATTGATCAGCTGACGTCTCTTGTGGCACATGGGCCGTCTTTAGGAATGAAATCAGGGCCTTGGCATGGGCCTCTGAGCACAACAGCAGTGATAGCATGGAGATCTTAGAGGGGGTGTGCCCCAGCTGTTCCACGATGTTGAAATCGCTCTTCTTGATTATCTTAAGGATTTCTTCAATCTCTTGCTGTGACGCTTAAACATTAACAGTCTTAGGCGCCTCCATCTGGGAAGGCATATCAGCAATCCCTTTACCCCGAGTGTCAGAGGACTCGGCAGCAGGGGTAGAAACTTGATCAGGAGGGGAAACAGGCGCACTTGTAGGCGTGATGATAAGGGGCCTTCGGATAACTGGTGGCGCAATGTCAGGCGAGAAGAGCCTGCCACTGCGAGTAACTTTGGCGGGACCGGTGATGTTACTAATGCCGGTACCAGTGTTGTACTTCTGCTTTACTCCAAGTACATACACATCTGCCCCATAGTGCCATGGGACAGCCTTGTCAGATTTATAGGGGAGGGGCCCCGGAACAGTAATGATGATAGGTGCAACAGACATGATTTTGACGGGCTTCCTCGGGGGAGCCTTTGTAGGATTGTTGAAAATGGTGACGACGGATACTTCTTCAGTAGGAGCAATAGGAACAGCGGTCTTCTTGAACAAGATTTCTTTGCTATCCATCAGGTTTTGGACGCCTGACTTCAACAACGGACAACCAGCAGGGGAAACGGCACACAGAAGGCAACCCTTGCTACAACCCGGAAATAAACCGGCCAGCAACAGGTTCCTATTGACAGTCAATAAAGGGGTAGCAATATCATCCACAGAAACTGCATACAGGTCTTCCTCAATAGCATTTACTCCATGCTGGGGCATAGGAGCAGTCACAACGTTGGGCCTTTCGGGTGCCTCAAACTGTATTTCCTTGGCATCGATAAGGTCCTGGACCTTATTTCTCAGGGCCCAGCAATCATCAGTAGAATGCTCCGGGCTATCAGAATGATAAGCACAGCGGGCGTTGGGATTATACTTCGGAGAGGTTGTGTTTACCACCTTCGGAGCTTCTCTGACGGTTACCAAGTTGGTCGATAGCAGTTGCGAAAAGATCTGCAACAAGGTCATACTAAGCCGAGTATATTATCTTCTGGGTCTCTCACCCCTTGGTCGGTTAGGTTGCCGAGGAGTGGCAACAGGCTTTGCAATCACCACCACGTTGACAGCTTGGCAGCGTTCTGGTTTGTTTTGCCTCCTGGGGCCATACACAGCACTGGCTTCCTTTTTGAAAGGCTTCTTCTCAGAACTTGAGGACGCACCTTTCTGTATCTTCCCTGATTTCATCCCAGCTTCTATCCTCTCTCCCGTCAGAATGAGATCTGTGAACCCTGCAGAAGAATTACCAATGAGATGGTTGAAGAATGGCCCGGATAGGGTCCCCAATAACATGTCCACAAGTTCACGGTCGGTTAACGGCGGCTGCACCCTGCCATTCAGGTCTCTCCACTTCTGCGCATACTCTTTAAAACCTTCTCCCGATCCTAGCGACATACCCTGGAGTTGGGTACGTTTAGGAGCGAGGTCGGCATTATACTGATACTGCTTATAAAAAGCAGTAGCCAAGTCCTCCCAGTTACGAACCTTGGTTCCATCCAGCTGATAGAACCATTCGAGATGAGTCCCTGAAAGACTCTCCTGGAAGAAATGGATCCATAAGTTCTTGTCCACAGTATACGGCTGGATCTTCCACACATAAGATCTGAGATGTAGCTTAGGGAAGGACGCTCCGTCATACTTTGCGAAAGATGGTGCTTTGAACTTGTGTGGGATTACCACACCAGAAGATAGACCCAGGTCTCCGAAATCCAACCCAGGCACTTGTTGAATTTCCATGGCATTCAGGCGATCCTCTAACTACTTGTACTTGTCTTCAGCTGGAGGATACTGCTCCTCATTGAAATCAGTCTCGTTGTCAGAGACCACTGGACTAGGAACCCTTCCCCCTTGGGGACTGCCTTTCCCTATAGAAGAACCAGCTTGATCAACCTCGTTTTGCAGTGTGTTACTAAACCTCCGGCCAGTGTTGAATAGTACAGTTCTCTTCTTCTTCTTCTTGACCAGCAGAGCCTTCAATTCCTCCTGACCTTGGGCCAAACTCAGGATCAGCTCTTGGAACTGGGTGTTTTGGGCCTGGAGGGCCTTGATGGATTGCTCAGTAGATGATTCAGGATTCATGATGGCTAGCTGAAATAAACAGCGAAGAAGATTAAACCACCTGTAAGAAAAGAGTACCTGCTATGCACATGATGTATGATATGCTGTTTATGCAATGCATTCAAGGGTTCGAAAGTTCAAATTTGTTGTAGACAAAAAGGAACACACGTTATCATTAAGAAATAATTGTTCAGTACATCAAGGCCTCATGGGCAAACATTACAAAGTAAACTAATCCCAAAAGACACTGCGCATCCTCTTTGGAGCTATGTAAGTGTTGAGAGTATTTTCCTCGTGCAGTAGGCGGGTGAGCTCCAAGACCTTCTTTTCACTAGCATGCAGACTGGCTTCAAGAGAATTTCGTTCTTCCTTAAGCTGGATCCAGCTCTTCTGCATTTCTTCCCAGGATGTAGGAATGTCAGGATGTTGAATGGTGTAGGGCACCTCTCCTTCCAAAACTGGCTCTTTGATCACCGGGAGAACATGAGGATATGGCATCACTAACTTCTGGGAGCGGGCTCGTACTCACTTGAGATAAGGCTCCAACGGGATGGAGTTCCTGTGCCCCAGTGTCTTGCTGTCTACCTTATTGGGCATCCTCCAAGCTCTGATAAATCTCTGGCGAAGTCCTTGTGCATCGTTGTCGAAGTCAAAAACTATGTCAGGAAGCAACATGTCATGAGGGCCATCCCTCCGAGCATAACCAAATTGTCTCAAAGCCAGACACGGGTTGTAAGTAATACCTCCTCTGATTCCAAGTAAAGGAACATTAGGAAACTCCCCGCAACAATCAATGATAGTGACGTCTTCTCTGGACCGAGAACACCAATGTATATCAGCATGCGTAAGAGTCATCAATCGTTGTGACCATCTCAAACTCCGCTCATTCTTCAAAACTGATTGTGGAAGGTGCGAAATAAACCACCTTCCCAGGAGAGGAGTGCAGCACATAAGAACACCTCTTTTTCTCATGGTTCGAGTGTAACATGAGTGAAGGATGTCCCCAAGCAACGTAGGTATAGGATTCCTGGACATGAAGATCTTGACAGCATTGATATCTATAAGTTGGTCTGGATTAGGGACAACACCAACCCATAGACAAGGAGGGCCACAACTTCTTCAAAGGCTTGTAGGTCAAGGGAATTCCAACATTCTTGGGCCTTCTCAAACAGAAACCTGGCCAAGAACCCTTTGATACCACTTCTAACTTCCCAATGTCCCTTAATGTCAGATGGTTGTAGGCGTAATGCTTTAGCAATCTCTTCAAGTTTGGGTTCCCTTTCCATACCATTGTAGGGTAGTTGACTAAGGATAGGGATCTTCAGAAGCTGGGAGAACTCTTCCAATGTAGGCACCAGTTGATAATCCAGGAAAGTAAAACAGTGGTGTAGAGGGTCAAAGAACTGGAAGAGGACCTTTATCATATCTTCCTCAATGTTGGTGTTAACCAAACTGATGAGTCTTCCATGTTTCTCACTGAAAGAAGAACTCTCGGGAATCCTGGATATAAGTTCCTTAAGCTGAGGAGGGACCCTTACAAGGTGGATCTGAATTATCTTTCTGCGGATAGTTTCCATGTCCTACAAAACAAGAACAAAGCTGAAGATTCGAACCCCTGAAGTGGTTAGTGGATGCATATGATGATGTATGATGTTATGATATTATGATAAAAACACACCACAAGTATCCACAAAAAGCAAACATGGTAAGGCACACAAGACAAGCCCTTAGAGTTTAGGCCAGCATGGGGTCTAGGTATTACCCTCTTGAAGTTGGTGGGCTCAAACCTGTCCTATCAAAAGTAACCGGGTTCTAAGGATCTCAATATCATTGGATTGTTTTCTGTGTTCATTGTTTCGATTTAGCCACTGAACTGGCGATCGAAATATTCCAAGAAAACAACCCTCAATGAGTGTAGTATCGAGTATCAACCAACATCAGACTGCACCAAAGTCAGTTATCTCACTACCCTAAAGAGGCCAGGATGGTTCAATTAAGGTTCCTAAGGTCAGTTGATGCTTCACGACACCACGCGGCGGCCCCGTACTCTCCTTGACTTTACTCAAGGGTTACCGGTACTCACCAAAGTGCCACATCAACGTAGCAGACTGCTTCAACTGTGTTGGTATACCCCGTACAGTTCCCTCACAGTCTTGTTGCTACTTTCTAAGAAGGTATCCCCCAGATCCAGGTTAGGATCTATAGAACTCCCAAGACAGTGCCCACAATAATAAAGCAAACAAAACAAAGCAATTGAAAACACAATTATGAGCTATCCTAAGGTACACCTCACTTTTAAGTATCCCCAGCAGAGTCGCCAGTTCTGTGATCGGTGGAAATAGAACTGACTGTTTAACGCTGGTTCGCGAAATGTCGCGGAAGCAAGAGTCGCCACCGTCTTTTATTTTCTCCAACATGGAAAGGACAAAAGCACAGTAAAATTCCTTATTCTAGATGTCTCTCGGTTCGGGAGGTAGATTTATAGAAAGGGAAGGTGTTAGCACCCTTTCTATACGTGGTTATCCACGGGCTCTTAGGTACTTTCTCTTATGTTTTCAAAATGTTTGCTTTTCAAAATGTGAGTGGGTTTGAAAAAGTTTCTTTGAAAGATTTCTGAATAACTCTTGTATCTGTCCTCAAGAGTGTTTGAAAAATTTGTTTTGAAAGTTTTTGAAAGTGTCAGTGTGAAATGATTTTTGATTTGTTTTTTGAAGAGAGCAAGTATCCATGAGTCATCTACCTACCCTAAGGAATTAGGCTGTGTAAAAGTCCTTAAGGTAGTGCCATCCCACCATTGAGAGGTAGGTAGCACCACCGTTGGAGGTGTTCGGGTCAATTCGATTGTAGGGACAATGTGGTCATCGAAGCAACAGTTAGGACACCTTATAAGCAACCCTAATGTCCTAGATCCTTTTTTAATCCGAGGCAACCGTTTCGAGGCAACTGTTTCGAGGCAACTGGATCATGGACATAAGAGCGACCGCTAAAACGTCCTATACTTGACGACCACGTTTCGAAGGCAACGAGTGAGGCGTACCCTAGAAGTGGTGTGTGTATTGTGTGTTGTTTTTAGTTTAACAGTTATCTTTGATCATGGCATTGTAAGCTACGAGTTATTTTTAATTAACATACATTCTTTCATGCAATTTAGAAGTTAGAAGTGCGGGAAATTAAAAGACGGAAAGGTAAAAGCTATGCTATTACAAGGCGTGGGTCTATACATCGCCAAAGTACAAAGACCCGTTTTTGATAAAAGATGCGGAAAGTAAAAGAAAAGCGATAAACCTAATTACTATTACATCCTTGAACAATTACATAATAATCAATAAGAAAAAAAAAGAATAACGTGCGAAAGAATTAAAATCAGGACGTCCGAGGGTTTTGACCCTTTGCTTGAAATTAAATTGAAATTAAAATCTAATTATTATTTAATTAAAGAAAAGAAAGTGTGTTTTTTATGTTTTTTGTATTTATGATGGAAATAAAGAAAAAAGGAATTAAAATTAAAGTTAGTGAAACCCTAGTTCTAAATTATTTTAATTATTAATAAAACGTCAAAGTTGACCTAATTTAGACTAATTAATTAATTTACATATTTATTTACAAAGATAATAGTAATTAATAATTAATAATAATTAATAATAATAATAATTAATTAGGAAAAAGATAAAATTGTCAAGACCTAATTCTATGTATTTTTTATTTGTTAAGAAAAGTATTAGAATTTAAACCTAAATTAAGCTAAAATTAATTGTTAGTTATTTATTTACAAAAAAATAAATTAATGATGAAATTAATAAATAATTAAATATATTTTACAATTTGATTTTCTGATTTTATTATGAAAAGTTGATTAATGGTGAATTACTAAAAACAATTAAAACAATTAAAAGGAATTAGAAAGAAAATAAAATTAAATTGAAAAAGCATGCAAACCAAGGGGGGTGTCTGGCCCATGTGGAGGTTTTTTTGAGGAGTTCTGGCCCATTAGACAAAGCCTGTTTGACTTTCAGGATTGTGTGGATGTTCATTGACTGGGGTACACCCTGGATTTCATTCTGTGGCCATTGGATGGGTGATCAAGGCCACTTGGCAGGCCAGCGCGTGAGGATGCATGGTGGGACATGGAACGGATGCTGCACTAGAACATGTTAGCACAAAAATTATGAATTATGTGGGGGGACCTGGGAATCGAACCCAGGTCCCAATGTTTGCAAGGCACGTCCTCCACCAACTGAGTTGTTCAAGCGCGTTTGTAGTATAATGATCAACAAAAGTAATATATGTAAAATAGTAATTATGCTGGAATTAAGAAAACGCGCGCCACATATTTGAATTCACCACTCACGTCCATCCAGGCATCATCTTCTTCATCTGTTCTGAAACAAAAAAAGAGTAAATAGCGGGGGTTTTAAACCCCCATAAACTGGAAATATGAAAATAACGATTAGGCATACACTCAATATAAAAAGGGCGCGATGGTCTTAATAGTTTCGTCTTGTTGCAACGAGTTTGTCTATGTTGGTCTGGAGGTCTAATTTCACAGTATATGCAAAGCCCTAATTTTCAAGCTTTGAAAACCCTAGATGTCGTTCATGGTAACTGGCGTTTCAAGGCATATTAATGGAATTAAATCATACCAAAAGCTTTGCCTGAATGCTGTGAACACAAAACAATCAACCAAATGTATTAAAAATGCATGAATCGTGATGTGTAAATCTGGAACATAAAGCAAACCGTGTCACTTGTATTCTCTGATTCCTTGCGTGCTTGGATTGATTCTTGATTGCAAACGCTTCCTGGAGACCTAGGCAACATATTGGAAACAATTTTTGGCCTTGAATTGTCCTGCAAGTAGGAAATCAGTTTCACAATTTTTCTCTATTTTTTGCAAATTGGTTCTATAGCTTCAGCAGCTTTTTCGTCTATGTATGAGTAGGGTTTCACTCAGCATATGTATGTGAATGATTCTAGGTCAAAAATAAGCCCACAAGTCCATGGCATTATGACTTGAATATTTTATTGCTAATCATATCTTTTTTCAATCTTTTTCCATGGAAACCTTGCCAATTATGGAAGATCTTGTCTTGTTGATTGAGAAACGAGTTGCCAGCTTGCCCTAGTCACATTTGCTGCACAAAAAGATCTAAAAAAGCATATCTTTAAATTTTCTTATAATTAAAACCAATTAAATGAATTAATATAAATATAAATCCAATTAATTAATTAAAAATAAGAAAATAAATTATTTTGAGCTCAATGGGTCGTGCATAGGCTTTGGGTAATGATTCAAGAAAGAATTTGAGGCCCATTAGCAAATTTGAAGCTTTTTAGGCAAAGTTGACTTTTGAAAGTTCCCAAAAATTTCCCAACTTCTCCAATGCATATCTTGCTCAATTATGAAGCTATGAACATGTTCTTGGACATTTTGGAAAGGTCTTGAAGTCCTCTAACCAATGCCTTTGGTCCCATGTCATTTTGATTTACCAATCTCAAGTTATGGTCTTTGACTTAAAGTGCTTTTTTGTTGACTTTTGAAAATGACCTATAATGTTGAAATTGATAACTTTTTGTGAGAGCATTTCTTGGACTTGGAGTGTGAAGATGAGTTGTAGGAAATGTCATCCCCTTCAAAATGAGCTTTGGATGGGATTTTTCTGATAAACCATGAAGAAGTTATGCCTTGGTCAATTAGCAGTTGACTTTTCAGCTGTCCAAAAATAGAAACTTTTGCATCTTGGGACTTTTTGAGCCATGCTTGTGGAATCATGATCAAGAATTGATCAAATGATGATTGTGGCTTAAAAATAAGATGTTGACCAAAAATTTTGACTTTTGACTGTCAAATGACCATTTTGCCCCTGCAGTTGACTCTGGAGCATTTAGGGTTTTTGACTGTGCAATTTGATGCTGTGAGTCTTGAACCTTGACATATGGATGCTTGACAATATATATAGGCATATGGGACTTGATTGGACCCTTGGAAACCTCAATTTCTTTGCAAGAACCAAAACCCTAATTTTGACTGTGTTAGGAGGCAATTGGACTGTGCAACCCTTGAGGGATTTTGAAGCTTGATCTTGCCAAATCTTGAAGAATATGGGAGGGCAAATTTTGGGGTACAACACCATCTTAATTATGTCTATACCTTTAGCTAAGAAATGTTGAAAATCTCTATCATATTTGATTACTTCATCAGTAACAGATGTGTTAGAAATAATTTCTTCTTCCAACCTTGATACTTTAATTTTAAGAGCAAGATTTGACTTTTCTAAAACAAATAATTTTTCATTTTAATCAAAAAAGTTTTGCTCATTCTTAGTAGAGTTCTCAGAAGTAACTACAAAAGTCTTTTTCAGAGTTTTGGTTTTACTTAGAAGAATTTGATATTTTATCACAATTTTAGATAAACAAGATTCAAGTTCAAAATGAGAGAGATAGAAACAATTACCTTTGCTTCATCGTTAGAGTATGACTCATCATCAATTGTCAGCTCACACTCTGAGATAACTTCATTTGTGCTTGTATTGGCCATGAGTGCCATGTTAGCATGTCCTTCATCAGATTCTTCCTCTTCTGACTCTGAATCATCCCATGTTGCCATGAGACCCTTCTTTGCTTTGAATACCTTCTTGGGCTTCTTGTCTTTTATGAGCTTTGGGCATTCATTCTTGTAATGTTGAGTCTCTTTGCACTCATAATGCATAACTTCTTTTCCATAAGCTTTCTTCTGACCAGATGTAGTTTCAAATCTACCGTTTGTTTTTCTTGATCCTCTGAACTTGCTCTGTCTATATTTCCATATCTGGCTTATCCTTCTGGATATTAGAGAGAGTTCATATGAATCTGAATCTTCTTCAGATCCTTCTGATTCTTCTTCAGCTCAAAAAGCCTTTGTCTTTCTAGACTTAGACTTCAGAGCCACAAATTGAACTCTTTTATGAGGTTCATCTTCTTTAAGATTGATCTCATGACTTCTTAAAGAACTGATTAAGTCTTAAAGACTAGTATTGTTCAAATCCTTGGATAACTTCAAGGCAGTTACCATTGGTCTCCATTTCTTAGGCAGGCTTTTGATAATTTTTTTGACATGATCTGTAGTAGAATATCCTTTGTTCAGAACCTTGAGTCTTGCAACAAGCATCTGGAATCTTGAAAACATAGTTTCCATAGATTCATCATCTTCCATTTTGAAGGCTTCATATTTCTGGTTTAGGACCAGCGCCTTTGTCTCCTTAACGTGAGAGTTCCCTTTATGAGTCATCTGAAGAGAATCAAAAATGGACTTTACAGTCTCTATGTTTGTGATCTTCTCATACTCATTGCAGGAAATAGCACTCATCAAAATTGTTCTCGCTTCGTAGTGGTTTCTGTGAATGTTTTTTTGAGCATCTGTCATTGCACTTCTTGCAATATTTAGACCTTTATCATCTACTGGGTGAATGTAGCCATCAACTACCGAATCCCATAGATCCAAATCATATCCCAGAAAATAACTTTCAATTATGTCCTTCCAATAGTCAAACTTTTCTTCATCAAACATACGAGGTTTATCACTATAATGGTCTCTATCATTATCCTTATTATTAACAGTGACAATGTTGTTGTTACCCATTGTTTTTCATACAGTCTGGATCAGTACTGAACACTGTTTTGTGTTAATAAAAAACCAAACTTTTTAACACTCAGAATTGGAGCTTTGATACCAACTGAAGGTGAGAAAAATACAAGAAAAGGGGGAGGGAGTTAAGTTGGGTTTTAAATAAAAAAATTGTAAAAATAACCCCTTTAACTGAAAAATATTTTCTTTTGTTATTGATAATAAAGATAAGATACAAGAAGTAAAGAACAATGTATGTTTATACTAGTTCACTTGAAAACTATCAAGCTAGTCTAGTTCACCCGCCAAGGTAATTTCGCCTTTCTAAACAAGGTCTTAATCCAATAATCAAATAGATTATTACAATGCACAAGCTAACTGCAAGTTACTCACGTTACAACATCTAAGACACATTAATCTTGGACTTCTCAAGGATTCTAACCAACTAGTCTCTTAAGGCACAATCAAACAACAGTTTGAACAAGGTTTGTTTACAAAAGATATGCATCTAAACAAGTGGATTAGTAAACCGTATTTCAAGAAGTTAGACTTAAGAAATAAGAATGCTATGAGCAGTATTGTAAGAACATGAATTAGCATCCATTCCTTTAGTCTTCAAGCCTTTATGTAGCCAATAAAATAATATATCCATTGGAGGGTATTTTTGGAACTTCTAGAAATTTGGCAGCTTGAATCATAGTAGGGGACTTGAACGTACAACACGTCTGTCATTCATGGTAGTGGAATGAAATCTTTTGTTTGTACCATGTATTATGTATGATTTTATCTTCTTATCTTCTAGACTTCATAGGCTTTAGATGAGCATGAGTTAGAACTAAAAAAATATAACTTGGGTCATCAGAACTTCAAGTCTTTAGAGTCTTCGCAACTTCGTCTTCAGAATCTTTAGCACTAGGTCTTCAAAACCCTTTATCAAACCTTGGGTCATCAGAACTTCAAGTCTTCAGAACTTCGTCTTCAGAATCTTCAGCACTTGGTCTTGAGAACCTTTTGTCTTCAGAAACATAAGTCTTCAGCATCTAGACTTCGGTCAAAACTTTTGTCTTCAGATCTTTAGAACTTGGTTTCTTAGACAACATATTTGAGCATACACTTCAGAGCCTTCTGAATTGGTTTGCTACCGTTCATCATAACTTGTGTAGCACAAAAGCGGAAATTGATCTCTTTTGATGTCTTGGCAGCGCCTTTCATCGGAAGCAGAACCAATTTGTTAAATACTCAAAATAACAAATATTAGAGTACCAAAATTGTTCATACAAACATACTCGTTGTTATCATCAAAACTCAGAAATAAAATTGCATAACCAAATCTTGTTCTAACATCTTGTTCATCAAGATTGATATAAATTCATCTTAGGTTTTGGTGGATTTCCAACAAAACAGGGGGTTCCAGAGAGTGTTCGGGAGGAGTGGTGGCACAGGGCACCCATTTAGTAGGGGCACCAATTTTTTTAATTATATATACATATGAAGTTGACTATTTGTTTGATACAAATGAATTATAAATTTGGTAAAAAAATCATGAATTAAGAAAAAGGACACAAAATTCATAATTTCGACAGAACACTCAAAATCTCGGTGACAACCCTTATGTAAAAACATCAAAATAACTGTCTCTTATTCCACCATAATCATTCCGGGTAGTCCTAAGGCAACATTCATAAATATTTATCTTAACAAAAGATAAATTGAAGGTATTTCATTCGACGAGTCATTTTTTAGTGTATCTCTGATGAAAGTTATTTATGTTAGGAAACTTTATCGAATTTTCTCAAAGTCAGATTAATGAAAAACAATAAATGCGAAATAATAAAACACAAAGGTTGATAACGAAATTCAATCAAATATGCCTATGTCTCCGGGCTGTTGCAGATTTTTCTATTGAAAAGAGAAATTTACACAAAGTGTTTAAAAACACTCACAATCTCTCACTATCCAAAACCCAATTACACTCAAGAATTTCACTAAATAGAAATCCATCTAATTATCTTGAAACTCTCTCAAGGTTGTAATGTTTTTCTCTCTCAATGTTGGAATGACTTGAATGCTTTGCTTATGGTCTTATATATAGGAGAAGCAAGCCAAAGGTGCCTTACATGCATGAAGACAATTGTTATTTTCCTTCAATGTAAATCACCAAGTGTCTCTTATAAATCATGCACCATGACATATGTTAGTGTCTTACATGCATGAAGACACTTTCATTTTTCCTTTCATGCAAAACACCAAGTGTCTATTGTAAACCATGCACTAGACCATGTGTTACTCATATACATTTCTACTTGGTTAAGATTGCTTCACAATAGGTAGATAGAAATATTAACTAACAATCTCCCACTTGAAGACTGATTTCAATCAGTTTTCACACATCAGTCATGCAACAACCTTCTCTACTCTGTTACTCTAGCAAGCCTATTAAAGTTGAGCACAACTTCAGTTTGTCAATAGTTACCACCTTTGTCAACATGTCTACCATATTCTTTCTTCCTTCAATCTTCTTAAATGTTAGTACCTCACCCTCAAGGATAGATATGATGAAGTGATAACGAAGATCAATATGCTTTGTTCTTAAATGAAATGTTAAATTCTTTGTAAGATGTATTGCACTTTGGTTGTCACTATGTAATTCACTTTACTTCTTGATGAAACCCAACTCTGTCAACAACCCTTGAAGCCATATAAACTCTTTGCTAGATTTAGTTATTTTTATATATTCAATCTCTATAGTGTATATAGCCATAATTTTTCGTATCTGCAACATTCAACTAACTGTTGTAGTACCAACAATGAATAAGTAACCAATAGTACCTCTTCGGTGATTTACCTCACCTGTAAATTTTGCATCTACATAGCCTTTTACTTTAATTTCTCCTTAACTTAAGTACAAACACTTATTTGTGGTTTCTTGTAGATACCTCAAAATCCACTTAATTGCTTCCCAATGATCTATACATATATTTGACATAAACCTGCTAACAACTCCCACTGCATGGCCAATGTCTGGCCTCGTACAGACCATTGCATACATTAGACTTCCTATTACTGAGGATATTGTACCCCAAAATTTGACCTCTCATTTTATCAAGATTGCTTATGTCAAGTTTTAAGCTTTGAATCACATTTTTGCTCAGTCAATTGATCAGTTGACCTAAAATCAACTATATTAGGCAAAAAGTAAAATATGGTCAATTTATAGTCAAACTTCATAATTTTTTAAACATATCAACATTTTGAACTAATATGTGTCAATTGATCAAGTTTGTATCATAATTCCTCAAGTAATTTGATCGGATCACCAAAAGGGCAAAATGGTCAAAATTAGGGTTTTGACTAAGAAGGCTCAATTTTTTATTTTTGACTAAATACATGACTTATTGGTTTGAGACATGATATAAAGGATTCAAATGCACCATCTTAACCTAATTGCATAGTTCAAAACACTTCTCAAGATTAATTGACTGATAGTTGAAATTTCGTCAATTGATGAAAAAGTCAACTGTGCACTAAAAGTCAAACTTTGACTTTTTTTTATCAAAATCAAGTTTCAAAAAAATCATATTTCATCAAGACATGTCAAAATATGAATATTTTTCATCAATAAAACTTCCAACATGAAAGTTGTAGATCTCAATAAGATCTAAAACATTATAGGGCAGGACTTTTTCTAGAAATGCTTGGATTTTATGTTATAAATTCATGAAATCATAGTATTTTTAATTAAACACTTGGAGAAATTTTCAGCAGGTTTGGTCACATTTTTATCCCAACTTCTTGGCCAGTTTTCATTAAATTCCAATTTTATTTAATAAAAGTGAAAACATGAAATTTGTAAAGTATGTTTCAAGCCTTCCAAAAAATCCAAGAGCATGAATTTATCATACTTGAGCTAGGAGATTCAAGGATCTGAAGTTGGGCATTCATTCTTGATTTACAAGGCAAATTTGTGAAGAACACTTGATTCAATATTCAAGCATGTTTTACAAATCCCACTTTACAGGCTTCTAACTCTCATTTCACTCCATAATTGAATGCTTACACAACTGATTGAGCTTTAATCCAAGTGTTTGAACCATTATCCAATTGATCATTCCATTTTTGGAAGAAAGTTTACACTTCCATTTTTGAAAAGTGGCTTTAATCATAAAGTCCACTCTCCTTGAGAATTAGACCTGTTCTTTATGCATAAAATTCATGTACAAGATCAGAATCAAGCATGTTAAAAGTTCAACCACTCTACAATAGCATGGTACAAGCTTTGGGAAGATGTTTGTCACTTTGCTTCAAAAACAAGCAAGATAGCCATAACATGTGATTCAAAATATGAGTTGTTTCAAGTCTCAAACCTTCTCTATAAATAGAGAGGCCAATTGTAAGAGAAAGAGGTCAGAAAAAATTGAGAAAAGCCAGAAGTGTTGTTGTGTAGACAAGCCCTCAAAAATCTCACACCTTTAAAAAAGCCATAACTGTCCACAAAGCTCCTACTCTTGAGCTTTGAAATCCAAATCCTAGAACTCTTCATACCTTACAAGTTCTGTCCAACCATCTAAATACCTTACATATATCCTATAGAGGTTGTTCAAACACAATAACAACTTTTGTAACATCTTTATTTTCCAAGCTTAAGAACAATCAAGGAAGCTGTAACACGGTGGGAGAACTGACTTGGTTATTTTGCGTTTAATTGCAATTATTGCGGATAGAAAGAGTCGCCACCGACTTTTATTTTATCCAAAAGGAAAGGTTGAAAAGAACAGGAAAGACCTTTTGAGATTATTTCTTGAGTTCGGGGGTAGGTTATGAAAAGGGAAGGTGTTAGCACCCTTTTCATCCGTAGTTATCTACGGGCTCTTTGTTGCTTGCTAGATCACTTGCTTTTGTTTGAAAATGTGCTGGTGGTGTGGGTTTTGAAAGTATTTTGAAAACGTCTTTGTAATGGTTCTCGTTTCTATAAGAACGCATACGAAGTGTTGTTTGGAAAATAGTTCAAAGAGGTGTTTGGGGAATGTGTTTTTGAAAGTGATTTTGAAAAGGTGTCTTTGTAATGGCTCTCATTTATATAAGAACGCCTACAAAGTGTTTTGTCTTTTAAAAATGTTTCAAAGTGAAAGTGTTGGTGTATAAAATGTTTTTGTTGTCAGCAAGCGAGCAACTAGGAGAAACCTACCTACTCAAAAGGTCTTAAATGTTCTTTTCCTCCTCCTTTAGATGTTGCTATCTTACCATTGTTTTGGTAAGAAGCCCCAACGTTGGATGTGAAGGGACGGGCGTGGGACGTTTGTATAGTCATAGAAGGCAACCTATGGGACGTTTTAGCAATGTCATTTAGGGACTAGATCTTTTACCGAAGGCAAAATTAAGGGTCATCGAGGGACTATGATCTTTTATCGATGGTCTTTGCTAAAATGCCCATGTTCGAGGGACATGACTATTTTTTCGAGGCAACAAGTGAGATTACCCTAAGGGTGTATGTTTGAATGGTGTGTTTGATTTTCATGCATTTAGTCTTTGATTAGGGGTTGTCTACTTGTTGTTTTTATCTTGCCATACATTCCCTATTTTACTAGAAAGCATACAAAAGTAATAAAATGCAGAAAGATAAAATCATACATTATTACAACCATATTTAATTACATGAAAATATAAACGCAAAAATAAGATAAAAGCAAGAAAAATGAAGGTATTTCGATTGAGGCAGAAAACCCTTCGATTCTGCACTTTCTGGCTTCCTTCGATTGGGGGTTGGCACCAGTGTAAGCGTGTCTTTCGATTGGGTCCTAGAAGCCAGCATGTTGTCCCTTTCGACTGGGACTGGAATCAGTGCAAGATGTAACCTGCCTTTCTGCCTCCTTCAACTAGGGGTTAGAATCAGTGAGGGAGTGCCTTTCGACTGGGCCTGCAGGTCAGTGTGTTCGAAGCAAGTGTGTGTGATTAACATGTATGTGTCGAAGCATGTGCGTGCATCGAAGCAGGTGTATCGAAGCATGTATGCTACAAATAGGTGTGTGTCGAAGCACACATTCTTTTCCTTTTTGTTTGAGCCTATCGAAAACTTAAGGCTTTGTATCGAAGTATGCAAAAAAATTTCTCCAACATTTTTAGGGTCTGTACAGATTAGTTCTTAAAGGAAAAAACAAAAGATTAACATCGAAGGCCATGATTTTTACATGTTGGTCTCGAAGATGAATCAATAAAGGCGTTTGAAATGAAAGAGTTAAAGTCAGAAAGACTTACCTCAAAGCTGGTGTGTGGGCTTCGAACTTGAACTGCTACCTGGATGTTTCTGGAATTCGAAGAGTTTTCACAGGGGGTTTGCTTTTGGTTCGAAGGGTTGTCACAGAAGGTTGTCCTTGAGTTTGAACAAAACTTCTATATGTGGGGTGTTCTGGATAATGGATTTAAAAGAGTTGGAAAGATTAGATAATGGATTTAAAAGATTTGGAAAGATTAGATAATGGATTTTGATTTTGTGTTTGTATGTGAAAGTAGAGTTGATTTTTGAGTGAGAAAAAATTACAAAGGTTTATGTTTTGTTTCCCAGCTCTCTTTTCTCTCCTCTCTGCGTCTCCAACCCCCTTTGATGTTGTGAAGAATAGTTTATTTATAGAGGAGTTTTTATGTGGTTTTGGGGGGAAATCATATAACATTTGAACTGTTTGGGTATACCATCCCCTTGTTTTCTTCGATGCAACTCTTATGTACCATTTTTTGTGTAAGTATGGGACTGAGGCAATCCAGGCTCAGCCATATTTGGAGTGTTGTGGCAGGTTGGTGCAGGACTGTTGCATAGCAGCACAACTGGCTTGGTTTTGGAAGTATATAGGATTTTGGTCAACAAAAACCTTGAATACTCCACCCTTTCATTTTGATCACTTTGACCAGACTCATCATCATACAACAATGTTCGTTTCCAATAATGTGTGTTCTTCGAATGGACCCATTATAGGTCCTTCGAATCCACCAACTATGATCCATAGTGTTGAAGAGTTTTAGAGGTGTAATCTAAGTACGTTGATTTGAAGGGTTTAATTGCCCAACTTGTAAATCGAAAGAGGTTGCCCAACTTGTGAATCGAAAGAGGTTGCCCAACTTGTAAATCGAAAGAAGCTGCCCACCTTATAAATCGGAAGAAGTTGCCCAGCTTGTAAATTGAAAGAGGCTGTCCAACTTGTAAATCGAAGGAAGATACCCAGCTTGTAAATCGAAAGAGGCTGCCCAGCTTGTAAATCGAAGGAGGCTGCCCAGCTTGTAAATTGAAGGAGGCTGCCCAGCTTGTAGATCGAAGGGGGTTACTTCGAAGGAAAACATATGGCCAATTTGAAACTTGTTAAATCAAAGCCAACTTTTTTCTTTTTGACCTAATCGAAAGGCACATTAGCATCTTCAAAATTTTACATTTTCTTTATTTCTTTAAACATGTTTTTGTAATCACACATGCGAGAGAAATCTTGAGAAAATGAGAGGGAAAATTTTGGGGTACAACAACTGCCCCTGTTCAATCTTCTTAAACCTAAAGAGTTAGATTGGCGAATCTGCCATTCATGACTTGAAGGTGGAAGATGATTGAACACTAGAGTGCCCAGAAGTTTGCACTTGATGATGTGGTGGTTGGTTATGTAGGGAATGGGCTTAAAGATACCATTTGGTAAGATGATAGAGAGTTGTCGGAGATGGGCTTATAGATGCCATCTAAAGGTGATTGTTGATAGAAATTAGACTAAGTATAAACTTGACTTCAACTGGAAAAGAATCAGAATAAATCTTGGGGAGATTTATCTGAACCAGAGAAAATGTCTACCGGAAAGAATTAGGATAAACCGTTGAGCGATTTAAACTGAACCAGTAGAGGTCTAGAAAGAATCAGAACAAATTTTGGGGTGATTTATCTGAACCAGAGAAAATGTCTACCGGAAAGAATCAGGATAAATCGTTGAGAAATTTAAACTGAACCAGCAGAGGTCTGGAAAGAATCAGAATAAATCTTGGGGCGATTTATCTGAACCAGAGAAAATTTCTACCAGAAAGAATCAGGATAAACCATTGAGAGATTTAAACTGAACCAACAGAGGTCTGGAAATAATCAGAATAAATCTTAGGGTGATTTATCTGAACCAAAGATAATGTCTACCGGAAAGAATCAGGATAACCATTGAGAGATTTAAACTGAACCAACAAAGGTCTTGAATTTTCTTTAACTGGAAAGAATCAGAATAAATCTTGGAGCAATTTATCTGAACCAGATAAAATGTCCACGGGAAAGAATCAGGACAAACCATTAAGAGATTTAAACTGAACCAGCAGATGTCTGGAAAGAATCATAACAAAGCTTCGGGCGATTTATCTGAACCAGAGAAAATGTCTACAAGAAAGAATCAGGATAAATTGTTGAGAGATTTAAACTGAACCAGCGGAGGTCTGGAAAGAATCAGAATAAATCTTGGAGCAATTTATCTGAAACAGAGAAAATGTCTACCAGAAAGAATCAGAATAAACCATTGAGAGATTTAAACCGAACCACTAGAGGTCTTGAATTTTCTTTAACTAGAAAGAATCAGAATAAATCTTGGAGCGACTTATTTGAACCAGAGAAAATGTCCACGGGAAAGAATCAGGATAAACCATTGAGAGATTTAAACTGAACCAGTAGAGGTCTTGAATTTTCTTTAACTGGAAAGAATCAGAATAAATCTTGGAGAAATTTATCTGAACTGGAGAAAATGGCTACGGGAAAGAATCAGGATAAACCATTGAGAGATTTAAACTGAACCAGTAGAGGTCTTGAATTTTCTTTAATTGGAAAGAATCAGAATAAATCTTGGAGCGATTTATCTAAACTAGAGAAAATGTCTATGGGAAAGAATCAGGATAAACCATTTAGAGATTTAAACTGAACCAGTAGAGGTGTGAAGTGAGTATTCGTCATGTAGATAGTCACCCTATCCTATTTTGGGAATTGATCTACCATTGATTTGTTCACAGATAGTTGTCTTGTCTTTGTTGAAAATTTGTTGATGATAATTTTTTGTTGATTGAACATTCCTGAAAAGGTAAAGAGTTAGTTGTATGAAATGTCATGATGTATGAAATGCATGGCGTAATGATGTTGTCAAAATAAATGAGATTATTCCGTATGCATTTGTGTTGTATGCACTTATCATGTATGTAGTATGATGCATGAAAGGTTGTTAGAATGTAATTTTGTCTTTGGAAAATAAATCCTTGACAAAAGCTGGGGAGCTCTGGGAAGCTGAATCCCGGATGGCCATTGGGGATAAAGAGCATGCACACCTTTCCAAACCTGGCTTAGAATGTTTCCGCTAGGGATTCTTGTTTTGTTGTTTGAGGAGAACTCTGTTGGGAAGTGTTGATTTTGCTTAAGGAAAACTCTGTGGAGAGTGTTGATTACAGCTTGGGGAAAAGAGTCCAGGAGTCTCAGTTGTCTGTTACTCTATTGGGTAGTTATCTCTTGATGGAAGAGAAAGGGAGCTAACAACTTGTTGGGGATAAAGGATTTAACTATTATTTGGTTGTCTTTCGGGTTTTGCAGTAGCTTACTAGGGATTGTAGGAAAGTCTACTGCAGAAGAGGAGTTATGGTCCCCTGATTTGTAGTAGTCTTGGGAGGCAAATTCAAAATAAGGAACCTTTCTGTTTGTTGTGGAAGTAAACCATGTTGCCAATCTGTTAGAGAGGCGCTTTCGTTTGGCAGAATCTCCTCGAAGAGTCTTGAGATCAACTTATTTGGGAAGAAGTTTTCATAGATTGAAACTCTGGCTGGGGATCATCCTACAAAAAGGACTTTATGGGGGGTTTGTCATTGTCCCTAGTAGCAATTATTTGTGGCACAACCAGAAAATGTTTGACTGTACGTAACCCTTTGTCAGGATTCACGTTCAATGCCCCAAGTGATTCAGATACAGACCTGCCCCTGGTTATTCAGCATTTCTAGGGAGATTTCTTGGAATCTTGACTTGACTACACCCAGATGTTCTATATAATGATCATTCCATGCCCCCTTTCTTATAGGAGATTTGTCATTGGAAGTGTCATCCTATATGAAGTGATTTTGTTCACTGAGAGGGTTTTTGTCCGCTGGATATTCATCGTGTGAATTCTCCTATTGTCAAACAATTAGCTATATGCAAACAGCGTTATTCAGATAATGCAAAGTTTATGCTTGTCTTGAAGTTTTGAAAATTCATTTTAGCAGATAAAAGAATTTTGTAAGAATATGAATTCAAATCAGGATTTAGAGTAAGCCTTACAGGAGTCAGGATACCTTTTTGTAACATTATGCTTTCGGACTAACCCGTGCATCAATTAGGACTTTGAAGGGTTGTAACGTGGCTTGGTTCATGGTTTAAGAAACAAAGGATAAGGCTAAAAGTGTATTTGTACCTGCCCGTTCTTCGTGATGTTCTTCAGTCCTAAACTCAGTTAATTATGCTTTCGAACTCCAATTGAGTCTGGAATGACATTTTGGTGATGGTTCAGAAATTTGGAAGTTTATTTGTTAGAAGGCAGTCCTTTTTTCCATATTTTCCATGTTATTGAGGATTTGCAGTGACCTCTTTTTTGATTTATTATCCCTGATTTTTCCTGATTGTTCTTGTTTTTAAGATTGCAGTCAGTGGGATGCCCCAGTTTTTCTTAAGTCTCCTTCGTAGGTTTTGACTTAGTGGGCTTTTCTCTTGAGAGATAATGACTGGCTATTTTGGTAGGGAACCATCACCGTCTTTTAATTCTATAGGAATGTTTTTTATGTCATCCGTTGTGTACAAAGTGAAAGCTTGTGACTGACGCGCACTTCGAATTAACTGAGAGACTACCTTGCCCCAAGTTTTGATTAAAGGTTTCAATTTGTGTAAAAAGAAAAACTTCTACTTCATTGGCTCGAAGGGGTTGACTAGGGATTATCTTCTTTATAGCTCCAGTGTTTAGGAATTGAAAGAACGCCTGTATATCGTCAGCAAGGTCTGTCCAAAAGCATATTGTATGAGATTATGGCATTGTTTTCGTCATCCTCCCTCTAAAGGCTTGCAACTTTTAAAACAAGAGCAGAATATCATAAAGGTAGTAAAAAGCATAGTTTAAATATAATGAAAATAAATGGATTGATTCAAGACAAACATATTGAATTCACTAATGAGAGTAACCAAAGTCTGACATAAAGATAAGTAGTTAAGCAAACAAAGAAATTACAACTGAGAATTCAAATAAACAGAAACTTTCCTCGCCCATATCGTCGCTTCATGTGGATGCCCTTGAGGGGTGATAGAAAATCTCCAATTGACCGTCTTGTGCGAATTGCAACGCTCCTTCGTAGATCAGGTCTTGAATCTTGTTTTTCAGAGCCCAGCAACCATTTGTATCATACCCAGGACTATCAGAATGATATGCACATCTCTCCTTGGGATGGTAACTAGGAGCATCAGTGTTAGGATTCCTGGGAGGAGCCTTTAGTGTAATTAGCTCTGCCTTCAACATGTGTTGTAGCGCTTGAGCTAGCGACATGCCGATCTTGGTAAATTGTCTCTTAGGTGTGACCTCCTTGCGCTGATTCTCTTGTTGTTATTGGCAAGGTTGTTGTTGGATTCGGGATGTGGCAGCAATTTGTAACGGTCTACTCTCCACCAAACCGGCCCCTTGTCTCATGGGATGCTGAATGGTGACTTGATCCCCAATCTCGACGGTTTGTTTCATCCGGTTGCAACTGCCTTGATGAAGTTTGTTGACGAGGGTCCTTAGCTCCATTGTCCCCGAGCTAAGTTTTGGATAAGAGCCATTTGGCCCACCAATTGTCCCATCATCTGGATCTTGATTATTGCCATTTCAGTTTGTAGCCGTTCCAACGGGTCATCCTTGTTGTCCTCAGGATTCCCCATGATCATGCCCCTAGTGAGGAGAGCTTTCACCTCTTCTTGTCCCTTGGATAGGTTCAAGAACGTTTCCTGAAGTTGAGCATTTTGAGTCAGAATGTCCTTGATAGTCTATTCTAGAGCCATCTCTACTGAAATAAACAGTAAGCAGATGAGAGACCTGTGTGGGAAAAGCATGTCATGATATGATTCATGGTATGCATGTTTTCAAAGATCTCACGGGGTAAACACAAGAAAACATTAGAAGTTTGAATTTTGATCGACAACTTTGATTGGAGAACTTCGTATCAATGGGTGTCCTTCCACGAGAATCAAGCTCACCATGTCACGTGGGTCATAGCCCTTGATTCAAGTTACCGTGCTTTGGTTTTTGACGGAGTTTGGTTAGAGGAGAATAAATCCTCTTTCCCCTTGATAGATGTCTGGTTCAACGTGACCCTGCATCATAGACACTTGAGATCCTTGAAATGGTTATTGAAAATGCTATGGTATGATGTTATGATGTTATGTACAAGTATGCAAAGCAAGCAAGTTGTTATGTACAAATAGTCATATACACACAAAGCAGACAAGTCCTTAGGTTTAATATTTGCATGGGGTTCGTAGGTAGGTACCCTCTTAGAGTTTTAGTTTGCTCAACCTGTCCTAGCAATAGTAATCGGGTTCTAAGGGATCTCAATATCACTGACCTTTCTTTTAGGCATTGTCTCAGCTCAATCAATCTTTTCTTGCCGCCGAGATATCCCAAAAGTCTGGTCTCAATGAGCATAGCATTGAGTATCAACCAATCTTTGGTCGGAACCAAAGCCGGCTATCTCACTACTTCCTAATGACCAAGGATAAGCCAATTAAAAGGTTCTAAAGGTCAGTTAGCGCTTAATTACATTAAGGAAGCCTAATGTTATCCTTGACTGACTCAATGAACATTATTACAAGCCAAAGTATCGCGCTAACGTAGCTATCACTTCGTCCATATCGGTCTATACCGTATGTTGTACCCCAAAATTTGCCCTCCCATATTCTTCAAGATTTGCCAAGATCAAGCTTCAAAATCTCCCCAAGGGTTGCACAGTTCAAGGGCCTCCTAACAGTCAAAATTAGGGTTTTGGTTCTGACAAAGAAAATGAAGTTTCCAAGGGTCCAATCAAGTCCCACATGCCTATAAATATGGTCAAGCATCCTCATACCAAGTTTCAAGACTTTCAGCACAAAATTGCACAATCAAAACCCTAATTGCACTACAGTCAACTGTAGGGGCAAAATGGTCATTTGACAGTCAAAAGTTCAAATTTTTGGTCAACATCTCATTTTGAAGCCACAAACATCATTTGATCAATGCTTGATCATGATTCTCAAAGCTTGGCTGAAAAATCATCAAGATGCAAAAGTTTCCTTATTTGGACAGCTGAAAAAGTCAACTGTAAATTGACCAGGGCATAACTTTCACATGGATTATCAGAAAAATCCCATCCAAATCTCATTTTGAAGATAATGACATTTCCTACAACTCCTCTTCATACTTCAAGTCCAAGAAATTCTCTCACAAAGAGTTATCAATTTCAACATTATAGGTCATTTTCAAAAGTCAACAAAAAGGGACTTTAAGTCAAAGGCAATAACTTGAGATTGGTAAATCAAAATGACATGGGACCAAAGACATTGGTTAGAGGACTCAAAGATATTTCCAAAATGTCCAAGAACATGAGCAAATCTTAAAAATTGAGCAAGTTATGCCTTGTGGAAGTTGGGAAATTTTTGGATATTTTGAAAAGTCAACATTGATTCAAATGACCTAAAATTGCTAATGGGCCTCTTTTTCTTCCACAATTCATCATCCAAGGGATGTGCACGACCATTTGGCCCAAAGGGAAGTTTTTATCATTTTTTATTTATTTATTTGGATTCTTTATTATTAATAATTCATTTAATTAAATTAAATATGTGAAAAATACTAAACCTAATTTGTTGAATCTTTTTGTGCATGAAATAATTTCAAGATATTGTGTATAATCAGATTTGGAAAGAATCTTGCTAATTGGTCATGATTTGGTAGAAGTTTGCATGAAAAAGATTTGAAAGCTAATGCCATAAAAATCAAATATTTGTTTCATCAATTCATGGATTTTGGATCAATTTTCTTTGACCTAATCACTCATATACATATAAGGATGAAAACCCTCGTGCTCACTGACTGAGAAGCTGCATAACCAAGCCATACAAGAACTCAAGAAACTCACATATTTTTGAAATTCGATTTTGGTTTTACAGGTGAATTCAAGGTGCAAGAGCTGTTCAAACACCTTCCTTGAGGATCATAGAACGTTTTCCAATCATTCACTAAGTCCCATACTCAAGAGAACACGAAATCACCATTGAAGTTGGTGAGGAAAATTCCAAAATCGTTTTCCATCATTCATGCGTTTTTAACATATTTCATTGTTGTTTTTGTGTTTAGAATGATGTTTGCAAGCTACCTGCGTAATTTGATTGGAGTTTCATGCTAAAACGAAGGATCCACCATGAGAGCATATTAGGGTTTCGTGAAAATTGATTTAGGGGTTTCCAAATCTTGAACAATTAGGCCATGAGAGATACATCATTGGAATCGTGAGAGAGAGACGATTCTAATGGCCCTAGTCCAAAAAATTTATACATGCCCATGTGCTACTCGCTATTTTCTGGAATAGTGCCTTCTGGGACGGTTCAAAACCGTTGCCTATGTTTTTTGTATTTCAGGAAAATAAACAACCCACGAAGACGATGATTTGGTGGCAGGCAGCAAGTGGTTGGTTTTGAATTTTCGCGCCAGGCTTCCACTAACCCTTATTTTCATTTATATTATTTGTGTGTTATTTTAGATACAAAACGCGTTGAGTGCTTCAGTGGCAAGGCTTGTTAGTGGTAATCTCTAGGACCTGGGTTCGAGCCCCAGGTCCCTCACCCTTTCCATATTATTTTTCCACTAATATTCCTATGCAGTATTTCTCTTGAAGACCACCATGCATCCACGCTACCAAACGTCCACGCGTCCCACTGGACTCAATCAAAGGCCAGGATCTGAAGACTATGGTGGACCTGAGTCAACACCCCACACGCATCCTGAAAAGGTCAAAAGGGCCTGATATGAATGGGCCTGAAATATTGGACTTCACCTCTCAATTGGGGACAGACCCCCCCTAGGTTTGAATTTTTATTTCTTTTCTTTATATTACTTATTTCAAATATTATTTTTTTAATTAGTTTCTTTAATTTAATTATTTTCATAAAAACATAAAAACCAAAAAAATCAGAAAAAGACAAAAATTAAATATATTTATTTAATTAGTATTTTTGTAAATAAAGTTCATTAATTAACTTAGTTTTTTAATTTAGGTTTTAATCTTAACATTTTTCACTAAAACTCAAAATTTGTAGAATTAGGGTTTAATTAATTTTTTATCCTTTTTTCTTTTATTTTACAATAATTAATTATTAAAATATTATTTACTTTTATAAATCAAGATTTGCATGTAAATAATTAGGTTAATATTAGGTTAAAATTTAATTCTTTTTTAATAAACTAAAACAATTAGAATTAAGGTTAATATTTTAATTTCATTTAATTCTTTTTCATTAAAATCATAAAATACAAAAAATACCAAAAACAATTTCCTTTTTTAATTTCAATTAATATAATCGTTTAATTTAATTTAATTAAAAAGGGTCCAACGCCCTCGTTTCTAATTTAAATTTCAATTCGCATATTTATTTCTTTTTCTTTTAATATTTATGTATCTCTCCCAAAGCCGTGTAAACATTTTAATCTTTCGCACTTTTACTCTTCCTCTTTATTTATTTTCTGTCAAATCGGGTCCTGGAAATTTTGGCGATGTGGACCCGCGCCTTTTGTAATAGTTTAGAATTTTACCTTTCTGCACTTTTTTAACTGTAAATAAATGCATGCAAGAATGAATGGACAATAAATAAAAACAAACGCATAGATCACCTATACCATGACAAGATAAAGATAAACGAATCTGACACACAAATCACACACCACCCCTAGGGTACGCCTCACTGTTGCCTTGCCTCGAAAGGTGATCGTCGAGTAGAGGATGTCTTAGTAAGTCCTCATGGTCCGGGAACCTGGAATGAGGGTAGCTTCTAAGGTGTCTTCCCATTGCTCTGGTGATCACCATGTCCCGAACCTCGAATTGAGCCGAACACCTCCAACGGTGGTGCTACCTACCTCTCAATGGTGGGATGGCACTACTTTAAAAGACATTTACACAGACGAATTCCTTAGGGTAGGTAGGTTCTCGTAGATACTTGCTCTAATTTCAAAACAAATTCAAAGATACTTTTCACACCAACACATTTTCAAAAAGCTTTCGAAAGCATTTTTTCAAACACTCTTGAGGACAGATACAAGAGTCGAACTGGAATTTTCAAAGAAACCTTTTTTAAAACCCACATTGAAAAGCAAACAAACCACTTTTGAAAACACAAATGAGCAAGTATCTAAGAGCCCATGGATAACCATGGATAGAAAGGGTGCTAACACCTTCCCTTTCTATAATCTACCTCCCGAACCGAGAGCAATCTCTATAAGGAATTTTTCTGTGCTTTTGTCCTTTCCATTTAGAGAAAATAAAAGACGGTGGCGACTCTTGCTTCCGCGACATTTTCGCGAACCAGCATTAAACAGTCAGTTCCAGATCCACCGATCACACCGTACAACTCCCATGATTTATTGCTACTTACCTAAAAAGGTGCCCCAAATCCGGGTGTAGGATCTTTAACAGTAACCCAAACAAGGACCCAAAATGTAAAGCAAGCAAGTCAAACCATGAAAATCAAGTAAAGGTGATCTAGCCCTAAGGTAACCCCACTTTTAAGTATTATTCCCCAGGAGAGTCGCCAGTTCTGTAATACGGTGGGAGAACTGACTTGGTTGTTTTGCGTTTGACGCAATTGTTGCAGATAGCAAGAGTCGCCACCGAATTTTCTTTTATCCAAAAGGAAAGGTTGAAAATAACAGGAAAGACATTTCGAGATTATTTCTTGAGTTTGGGGGTTAGGTTATGAAAAGGGAAGGTGTTAGCACCCTTTTCATCCGTAGTTATCTACGGGCTCTTAGTTGCTTGCTAGATCACTTGCTTTTGTTTGAAAATGTTCTTGTGGTGTGGGTTTTGTAAGTATTTTGAAAACGTCTTTGTAATGGTTCTCGTTTTTATAAGAACGCGTACAAAGTGTTGTTTGGAAAATAGTTCAAAGAGGTGTTTGTGGAATGTGTTTTTGAAAGTGATTTTGAAAAGGTGTCTTTGTAATGGCTCTCGTTTTTATAAGAACGCGTACAAAGTGTTTTGTATTTTAAAAATGTTTCAAAGTGAAAGTGTTGGTGTATAAATTTTTTTTTGTGAGCAAGCGAGCAACTAGGAGCAACCTACCTACTCAAAAGGTCTTAAATATTTTTTCCTCCTCCTTTAGATGTTGCTATCTTACCATTGTTTTGGTAAGAAGCCCCATCATTGGATGTGAAGGAACGAGTGTGGGACGTTCATATAGTCATAGAAGGAAACCTATGGGACGTTTGAGCAATGTCATTTAGGGTCTAGATTGTTTACCGAAGGTAACATTAAGGGTCATCGAGGGTCTTTGCTAAAACGCCCATGTTCGAGGGACCTGACTATTTTTCCGAGGAAACAAGTGAGATTACCCTAGGTGTGCATGTGTGAATGGTGTATTTGATTTGCATGCATTTAGTCTTTTATTAGGGATTGACTACTTGTTGTTTTTATCTTGCCATACATTTCCTATTTTACTAGCAAGCATATAAAAGTAATAAAACGCAGAAAGATAAAATCCTACACTATTACAACCATATTGAATTGCATGAAAATATAAAGGCAAAAATAAGATAAAAGCAAGAAAAATGAAGGTCTTTCGATTGAGGCAGAAAACCCTTCGATTTTGCACTTTCTGGCTTCCTTCGATTGGGGGGTTGGCACTAGTGTAGGCGTGTATTTCGATTGGGGCCTGGAGGCCAGCATGTTGTCCCTACTGGGACTGGAATCAGTGCAAGATGTAACCTACCTTTCTGCCTCCTTCGACTAGGGGTTGGAAGCAGTGAGGGAGTGCCTTTCGAATGGGTCTGCAGGTCAGTGTGTTTAAAGCAAGTGTGTGTGTGATGAACATATCTGTGTCGAAGCATGTGCGTGCATCGAAGCAGGTGTATCGAAGCATGTATGCAACGAACAGGTGTGTGTCGAAGCACACATTCTTTTTCATTTTGTTTGAGCCTGTCGAAACCTTAAGGCTTTGTATCGAAGTATGAAAATTTTTTACTCCAACATTTTTAGGGTCTGTAAAGATTAGTTCTTAAAGGAAAACACAAAAGATTAACATCGAAGGCCATGATTATTACATGTTGGTCTCAAAGATGAATCAACAAAGACGTTTGAAATGAAAGAGTTAAAGTCAGAAAGACTTACCTCAAAGCTGGTGTGTGGGCTTCGAACTTGAACTGCTACCTGGATGTTTCTGGAATTCAAAGATTTGTCACAGGGGGTTTGATTTTGGTTCGAAGAGTTGTCACAGAAGGTTGTCCTTGAGTTTGAACAAAACTTTTATGTGTGGGGTGTTCTGTATAGTGGATTTAAAAGAGTTGGAAATATGAGATAATGGATTTTGATTTTGTGTTTGTATGAGAAAGTAGAGTTAATTTTTGAGTGAGCAAAAATTACAAAGGTTTCTATTTTGTTTCCTAGCTCTCTTTTCTCTCCTCTCCACGTCTACAGCCCCCTTTGATGTTGTGAAGAATAGTTTGTTTATAGAGGAGTTTTAATGTGGTTTTGGGGGGAAATCAAATAACATTTGAATTGTTTGGGTATACTGTCCCCTTGTTTTCTTTGATGCATCTCTTATGTAATCTTTTTTGTGTCAGTATGGGCCTAAGACAATGCAGGCTTAGCAATATTTGGAGTGTTGTGGTAGGTTGGTGCAGGACTGTTGCATAGCAGCACAGCTGGCTTGGGTTTGGTAGTATATAGGATTTTGGTCAACAAATACCTTGAATACTCCACCCTTTCATTTTGATCACTTCGACCAGACTCATCATCATACAACAATGTTCGTTTCCAACAATGTGTGTTCTTTGCATGGACCCATTATAGGTCCTTCGAATCCACCAACCATGATCCATAGTGTTGAAGAGTTTTAGAGGTGTAATCTAAGTACGTTGCTTTGAAGGCTTTAATTACCCAACGTGTAAATCGAAAGAGGCTGCCCAACTTGTAAATTGAAAGAAGTTACCCAGCTTGTAAATCAAAGGAAGCTGCCCAACTTATAAATCGAAAGAGGCTTCCCAGCTTGTAAATCGAAGGAAGCTGCCCAGCTTGTAAATTGAAAGAGTCTGCCCAGCTTGTAAATCGAAGGAGGCTGCCCAACTTGTAAATCGAAGGAGGCTGCCCAGCTTGTGGATTGAAGGGGGTTACTTCGAAGGAAAACATATGGCCAGTTTGAAACTTGTTAAATCGAATCCAACTTGTTTCTTTTTTGACCTAATCGAAAGGCACATTAGAATCTTCAAAATTTTACATTTTCTTTATTTCTTTAAACATGTTTTTGTAATCACACATGCGAGAGAAATCTTGAGAAAATGAGAGGGCAAATTTTTGGGTACAACAGCGGCAACTCAAGCTCAAAACACAAATTCCAGCTCCAAGATAAGTCTTCTTGACTTTAAACTCTTCATTTCAAAGCATCATTAGTGACTCATTTTTTGAAGATAAAATGTAGTAATCATTGCCCTTGAAGCTAACCCTTTGTTTATCTTCCATTCTTGTCATTTATGTGTTGAGAACTTACTCCTGTGTGCAGCAAAAGAATGTTGAAATGAAAAAATGATAGTATGAGTCGACACATACCTATATGAGTGGATACATCTTATTGGAAAAGCAGGTTATGAGTCGACACATAGCCTTATGAGTCGACACATACTGATATACAGACCTAAAACAGAATGAAAAAAGGGTGTATGAGTCAACACAAAGCACGTATGAGTCGACACATACAAGGTATGAGTCGGCACATACCATTATGTATCGACTCATACTGAGTGGATTTTGCATTACAAGGGCAAGGGAAGGTTATGTGTCGATGCAAAAGAGCATGTTCGACACATAATGTTCAAAAATGCATTTTTCTTTCCTTTTCCTTTGTTTTTACATGTTTCACATATTTTCTTCATGGCTATTCAATATGGCTGTAATATTTAAGCTCTTATTTCATCCCCATTTGTAAATTGTACCCCATCCCCCTAATCATGTATTAGCGTAGGATTTTAATTTCCATAAACTTATCGTTTTCCATATAATTGTTAGTAACTAGGGTGTGTATGGTAAGACTAAAATCAATCTTAGACAACCCTAATCCAAGACAAAACAATGCATGAAAAATAAACACTTGCACACTTTGCACCTCTAGGGATAACTCCACTTGTTTCCTTGAGAAAATGGTTGTGTTATGCATGTGAGATGCCTTAGAAAAAACAATAAGAAAAAGATCATAGTCCCCCGATGACGCTACAAATGTTGCCTTACAAATGATCTTAGTCCCTTAAGAAAAAATGCTAAGGTATCTCGCAACATTGCATCTTATGACTATACGATGACCCGCGCCCATCCCTTCACATCGAAAGATAGAGCTTCTTACCAATTAATGGTAAGATAGCAATGTCAAAGGAAGAGAGAAATAAACAAAGACTTTTGAGTAGGTATAACATTCCTAGTTGCTTGCTCGTAATCTATCTTCAAAACAAACATATTTTCAAACACACCAAACACTTTCAAAACATGAAATATTTTCAAAAGTCCAACACTTTATATGCATTCTCATAGAGATGAGAATCATTACAAATTTTTCCTAAACGAAGGCGCTTTTCAAAAATACTTTCAAAACCCACCACAAACACATTTCAAACAAAGCAACTTCAAAAGTGATTTAACAAGCAACTAAGAGCCCATAGGTAACTATGGATGAAAAGGGTGATAACACCTTCCCTTTTCATAACCTACCCCCCGAACTCAAGAAAATATCTCAAAGGTATTTCCTGTTCTTTTCACCCTTTCCTTATTGGATAAAAGAAAAGTCAATGGTGAATCTTGCTATTTGTAACAATTGCGATAAAATGCAAAACAACCAAGTCATTTATCCCACCGTATTATAGAACTGGAGACTCTTCTAGGGAGATATCTTAAAAGTGGAGTTACCTTAGAGCTATATCACATTTATTCGCTTTCATTGTTTGATTTGTTTGCTTTACATTTATGGGTCCTTGTTTAGGTTTGTATTGATCCTCTACCCGGATTTGGGAATATCATTTGGTAAGGAAATAGATTGTGGAAACTATGCGGGGTATACCGACATGGTTGAAGTGATGGCTACGTTAGTGTGACACATTTTTTGGTACAGGTAGACCTTGAGTTTATTCAAGGAGAATACGGGGCCGCTGTGTGGTGTCATGAAGCACTAACTGACCTTAGAACCTTTAATTGAACAACTTGGCCATTAGGAAGTAGTGAGATAGCCGGCTTTGGTGCAGTTTGAAGTTGGTTGATACTAGATATTATGCTCATTGAGATCGGACTTTCGCGATATTTCGGTCGCCAATAAAGAGGCTTGCACTGAGACAATGCCCGATGAAGAAAGATCAGCGATATTGAGATTCCTTAGAACCCGATTACTTTCTAGGACAAGTTGAACCAACTAAACTTCAAGAGGGTACTTACCTATGAACCTCATGCAAGCCTAAACCTAAGGACTTGTTTGCTTTGTGTGTATATGTTTTTTGTACATAATATTATACCATGGCATTTTTCACTAACCATTTCAAGGATTTAGAGATTTATCTTTGTCTTGTTTTCTAGGACATGGCTCCCACTAGCAGGAATACTGTCCAAATAAACCTCATCAAAATGCCTCCTCAACTTAAGGAATTGGCATCAAGGGTCCCCAATGATTCTCCCTTCAGCAATAAATACGGTCGTCTCGTCAACTTGGTTACAACAAGCTTTGAAGAGGATATGGTGAAAGTGTTATTCCAATTCTTTGACCCTAAACAACATTGCTTTACCTTTCCTGATTACCAACTTGTGCCTACTATGGAAGAATTCTCTCAACTCTTGGTGTGATACGGTGGGAGAACTGACTTGAGGTTTTGTGTTTGTGTTTGCAAATATCGCGGTTAGCAAGAGTCGCCACCGAATTTTATTTTATCCAAAAAGGAAAGGTAAAAAAGCACAGGAAAGACCTTTGAGATGTTTTCTTGAGTTCGGGGGGTAGATTATGAAAAGGGAAGGTGCTAGCACCCTTTTCATCCATGGTTTTCCATGGGCTCTTAGTTACATGTTTAAATCACTTGCTTTGCTTTGAAATTGTTTGAAATGGTGCTTTGTGTGGTTTTGAAAGTATTTTGAAAAGAGGCCATTCTTTTAGGCAATCTTTGTAATGATTCTCGTTCGTAAGAATGTATACAAAGATGTTTGTCTTTTGAAAAATGTTTCAATGTTTTGTAAGATGTTTAGAAATATGTGTGTGTTTGTTTTTGAAAATAGAAAGGATTATTTTGAAATGGGACAAGTAACTAGAAGCTATATACCTACTAAAATGTCTTTCTTGTGCATTTTTATTCCTTTGACATTGTTGACTTACCATTGATTTGGTAAGCAACCCTATCTTTGGATGTAAACGGGACGAGCGTGGGTCATCGAATGACCATGATAGCAATGTTGCCAAGTATCTTAGTATTTTTGGAGGGACCAAGATCATTTTTAGGCAACCTTTTGATAGCGTCATCGAGGGACTATGATCTTTTTTTTTTTTTGTTTTGCCAAGATACTTCTCATGCGTACCATGGCCATTTAATTTAGGCAACCAAGTGGGTGAAACCCTAAGGGTGCTTGTGTGCAATGTGTGTCATTTTTCATGCTTTTGATTTGTCTTGTATTAGGTCTTTTCTATTTGTTTGTTTTTGGTCTTATCATGCAAACCCTAGTTTACTAAACATGGTATAAATGCGATAAATTGCGTAAATGTAAACTAAGTTATTACAACAATTATTATGGGAGGGGGGATACAAGTTTTTGAATGGGGATATTGCACAAAATAAACCCTAAAAATACTATTACAACCCAATTGAATATTGTGCGTATTAAATAAATATACAAATATTAAAAATGCAATGCAAATGTATTTATGCTAAAAATGTTTTGTATTTGATTTTTGTATGAGAAAATAAATTAACTAACCCTAAAAAATAAGGAAAAATAATATTATTATTTTTGAAAGGGGGAAACCCTAATTTTTTGATTAAAGAAAATATATGTTCTATATTAATATTTTGTCCATTTTCGTACAAGAAAATAAAAAATAATATTATACGTAAATATTTAAAAATTAAGTATGCATGAAAATGATTATTTTATGTGTATAAATAATATAATAAAAATATTAAGTATTATTAATATATTTACAAGTTATTAAGAACGTAAGTCCTATGTATTAAAATAACTATTTTTTAAGTAAAAAAATAAATAAAATAAAATAAAATAAAAGTGTGAAAATAAATAAATTATTTTTGGGTATTTTTTATCATTAGAAAAAATAAATGCAATTAATAAAATAAAAATATGCAAGAAAATGCAAAAATATAAGAAATAAATCAGGGGGTGCAAAAGTAATCCAGGAGGTGCAAAAAGTAAAAACAAAAAGGCCAGGCACGCCAAAAATCCCAAGGCAACTTATCCATGTCCTCCAGCCATCTCTGTGCGCGCGTTTGCCTTCGAACCTGTAACTCTCAGATGCTTGCACAAAAATAAAAACACATAACATAAAACATAAAACATGTAGCATTTAATCTCACGATTCCAACCATGTAAAATTTTTAACCTAAATCTCAAAGATCAGAGAGAATTTTGTAAGCCCTAATTCGTGACCTAGAAATTTTATGAACTCCAAGCTTTAAATTCTCACAGCACAGTTAATATAAATGGAAAGAATGCATATGTACAGCTTCACCATGTTATAGACTACATCTTTTCTTCACAAATCGTGGCTTGAGGATTCCTAAATAGAGAGATAGAGTTTTGAAAAATACCTCATTCAGTTGGATTTGGACAGAGCAATGTAGGGACTTTGATGGAGGCCTGAGGATCGTGTGAGCTTCCTTGAACTTCCTTCAAGCTATTCCAATTCCTAGCTTGCTTTGTGGATGGCTAGAAGTCTCTGCACAAGTCAAGCTGCAAGCTCTAAGTTTGAAAATGGAAATGGCTGAAACAGGGCTTACAAATGCAGGGTAAGGGCTTGGATAGCCTTGGTAGGATATATGGAAGGTGTTTCAAGTGTCAAGCCACAAAACGCACGAGCAAAAAAATGAGTTTGCTATGATTTTGCAGAAGTTCTGAGTTTGGGCAGAAATTTGGTGTTTTTGTGTTTGAGAGAGTTTCAAATGTTAAGCAAGCCTCTTTTGTGTTGCACAATGTTTGTATATTTGTATAGAAGGGATACAAAGTCCACTCTTCACTAGTTGTACCAGTTTTGAACTTTTGGAAACCTTTCTTGCATTTTAAGAAAAGTGAAATGACTTATGGAACATGCTTGTACTGGCTAGTTTGTGAGCTGCAGAGAGTTGGTATACATTGCTTGGAACCTGTGGAAGTTGTTTGTACTAAAGGGACAGGTCCAAGGCTCAAGATTTGTAAAGTTGCAAAATCTCACCTTTATGAAAATGGCATTGTAACCTTTCTGCCATTAATGGAATTATCTCTTGTACAATGCTCCAAAAGCCAAGATAATGCCTTTGTATTATGAGTTAGCATTTAATTATGGAGTGTAGAATTAGTTTAGGACCTGTAAAGCAAGGTACAATCAAGATAGATCTGATTTGATACTTGATCTCATGTAAAAATGGCTTGAACAAAAGTGATAAAATGCCAACTTCCCTTCTTCGATTCTCCCTAACCAAAAATGATCTTGGAGAGTTCTTGGACATTTTGGAAATCTTGTTATGTGCTCTATAATCCATACTTGAAATGAATTTTTAGATACCTCTTGTAACTAGGTGAAAAATGTCCATGAAGTTGGGTCAAAAACCTGCCTAAATTAGGGCAAAATTTCACTAAGTTAAGAAGTTCATGGACCTATATTCACAAATTCATAACTTGAGATCCAAGTATCTTTTGGGAAAAGTTTGTGAAGAAATGTTGTATATTTCATGGAGGACTACAACTTTCATGTTGGAAGTTTTCTTTGAATCAAATTTCATCATGGTGAAAAAGTGGTGAAAAGTTGGGAAAAAATAAGAAAATTTCCATACTTAGAAAAATTCTAAGTTATGAAAATTTTCAAATTCAAAACCCTAATTTTCAAAATTGGTTTTCTTGGTGAAAAAGTTTCACGTTTTGACATATATTGATGAATTATGACCCTTGGCACTTGATTTTGACCAAAAAGTCAAAGTTTGACTTTTCAGTGTACAATTGACTTTTATTCAGTTGACTGCAAAATTCATTTGTCAATCCAATGAACTTGAGATCTTTTGAACCATGTGATTAGGTCAAGATTATGCCATTTAACCCTTGAAAACACGTTTGAACCCAATTGGTCATTGGCTAGGTTAAAAATCAGAAATTTCCCTTTCTCAGTCAAAACCCTAATTTTGACCATTTTGCCCTTTTGATGATTTGATCAAATTTCTTGAGGAGTTGTGATCCAAACTTGATCAAATGGTACATTTAAGTCTAAAATGTTTTTGTGGATCAAAATTTATGAAGTTTGACTGTAAATTGGCCATGGTTGACTTTTTCCCCAATACAACTGATTTTTAGGTCAACTGTCCAATTGACTGATCAAAAATGTGGTTCAAGGCTTGAAACTTGTCATGAGAAATCTTAGGGATCCAAGATAATTTATGAAAGTGATATGAAGCATTGATGGTCCAAAAATCCTTGTGCAAACTCAAACCCTAATTTTGGGTTATTAGTGCAAGATGAGATGTCCCGAGCTGAGCAAACCCTAATCATGTCTTGAGTTCAAGAGGTCTTGTGAGAAAAATCATGATAAATGAGAGGGAAAATTTTGGGGTACAACAGCTGCTCCTGTTCAATATTCTTGAACCTAAAGAGTTAGATTGGCGAGTTTTGTCGTTCGTGACTCGAAGGTAAAAGATGATTGGACACTAGAGTGCCCATAAATTTGCACTCGACAAAGTGTAGTTGAGGGAATGGGATTAAAGATTCCATTTGGAGAGGTAATAGAATATTGTTGGAGATGGGCTTGTATATGCCATCCAAGAATGCTTGCTGAATTGTAAGTTGTAAGTCAAAAGAATGAGTACCAGAATGGTGTCCATGTCTGGAGCGTATCTGAACTGTATCTGAAAGTTGAAACTGAATAAGTAACAGAATGGCATCCTTGTCTGGAGCGTATCTGTACTATATCTGAAGGTTTGATCTGAATGAGAAATAGAATGGCTTCCGTGTCTGGAGCGTATCTAATCTGTATCTGATATTTGAAATCTGAACAAGTATCAGGATGGAATCCGTATCTGGAGCATATCTGAACTGTATCTGAAATCTGAATCTGAATGAGCAACAGAATGACTTCCGTGTCTAGAGTGTATCTGTACTGTATCATGATTGTATACTGTTAATGGTAGCTTGTTAATCTTATCCTGAAAAGGGTAAAATGTTAGCTGAAACACAAAGTTATGTTGCATGAAATGTATGATGCAATAAATGTGTTTGATCAATGTTTATGACATATGGATGTAATGTATGCGCATGTAAGCTGATTCGCTATATTGCTGAGGAAAATAAATCCTTGACTGTTGCTGGGGATTTAAAAATCCTTGGCGACTTCACTGGGGATATAGGGATTTTTCATGTCTTGAAGTTGGAGTATTGAAAAAATTCTGTTGCGAGCAATGCTATATATTGCTTTAGTAATCTTCCTGGGGAATCCAGAGAAATTTGATGACTTCTACTGGGGATTACACAAAGGGAATCGTTGTTCCGCTGGGGAATAAAGAAAACTCTGATGACTTTTGCGGGGAATTAATAAAGAGAGTCTTCATTCTGTTTTGGGAGTAATGAAAACTCTGTGGGGAAGAAGGCGTACTGCTGGGGAGTAGGTTCAGGAGTTTGGATTGTCTGCCATTCTACTGGGGAGTTATCCTAGGTTGGGGAGAGACAAAAGTTAATTGTTATCTGGTTGATTTTTAGGCTTCAAGATAACTTGATAGGGAATTTAGAGAAACTGGATGGTTTCCGCTGGGGATTGGTAGTTTGAAATTTTGGCTCCACTGGGGATTAAAGGTTTCAACTCCACTGGGGATCTTAATGATGTACTGTAGGGATTGCTCATGGAATAGCCTAAGGATGGCTTCCTATCCTTTCAACCTGTCAGAAATTGTTCTTTTTCATTCTGTTTATTTGTAAACAGTAATTATGTTCAAATGCATATGTTCATTAATGAATCGTTGGACGTTTTTGCACATAAAAAACACAAGTGTAAAGAAAAGGCAAATAGTTTTCTGTACTTTGAAAGAGATATCTTTGTATTTACTTTGAATAAGTGTTTTGTACAAAGGAGACAAACATCCTAGTAAGAGGATGGTGTCATAAAAGTAAATTTTTTTTACAAAGATAGCTATGTGTGAAAAATCCCATGGGGTTCCTATTCTGCTATAGCCTTCATATCTCCAAATATCTTGTCCATTCGTTGCTTCGTCCGAAGATGATTGAATTGATCAGAAGCTCAGAGTTTGTCAGTGAAGAGATTATCCTTAAAGTGATCCGACGAGACATAGTCATACGCTTTAATTCCCTAACTTTTGCCTGGACCTCCCTTTCGGGTTTTCAGTCCATCGGGAAACCCTTTTTTGCCCAAGTCGCCCTTTCGGGTTTTCAACTTGCCGGGTGTATAATTTTTTTTTATCCCTAATTTTTTCCCGAACCTTTTTGGTTCTCCGGGATGCCCTTGTTTTGCCTAGGTATGTCAACCTAGCGGGTCACTTATGCGTAGTATTTTTTGACTATGTTTGCGTTAGCAGGGTGTGGCAGGTCATCGGTGTCCATGGTGGTTAAGATCATTGCCCTACCAGAAAAGATGTTCTTGATTACAAATGGTCCTTCATAGGTAGGAGTCCATTTGCCCCTGGGATCACTTTGTGGCAAGATGATGCGCTTGATCACTAGATTTCCAACTTGATATACTTGGCGTCTGACTTTCTTGTTGAAAGCCTTGATCATATGATTTTGATACGTCAGACCATGGCAAACAGCAGTAAGCCTCTTTTCGTCAATTAAGTTCAGTTGATCAAGCCGGGTCTGGATCCAATCGTCTTCACTCAAACCTGCATCCTTCATGATTCTCAAAGAGGGGATCTGGACCTCGATAGGTAGAACAACCTCCATGCCATAAACTAAAGAATAGGGTGTTGCCCCAGTTGACGTGCGAGCCGTGGTACGGTACCCATGGAGAGCAAACAGTAGTATTTCATGCCAGTCCTTGTAGGTGACTGTCATTTTCTGTATGATCTTTTTGATGTTTTTGTTCGCAGCTTCGACAGCACCATTCATCTTTGGCTGATGGGGTGATGAATTGTGATGTTGAATCTTGAACTGCTCGCACAAGGCGGTGATCATAGTATTGTTAAGGTTTGTACCGTTATCAGTGATGATCCTTTCAGGGATACCGTACCGGCAAATGAGATTCTTCTTGATGAAGCAGGCAACAATATTCTTAGTCACGGATGCGAAGGAAGCTGCTTCGACCCACTTGGTGAAATAGTCAATGGCCACCAGAATGAAACGGTGTCCATTGGAATCTATAGGCTTGATCTCCCCAATCATGTCGATTCTCCACATAAGGAAGGGCCAAGGAGCTGTTAAGGAATTTAGAGGAACCGGAGGCACGTGCACCTTGTCTGCATAGATTTGACATTTATGACAAGTCTGGGAGTGTTGATAGCAGTCTGATTCCATGGTAGACCAGTAATAGCCTGCCCGTAGAATCTTCTTTGCCACCGTATGCCCGCTAGAGTGAGTGCCGAAGGTACCTTCATGCAATTCAGCCATGATCTTTTCAGCTTCAATCTTGTCCCCACAACGGAGCAAAATAGAATCATGATTGCATTTGTACAAGATGCCATTACTTAGGAAGAACTTAGTCGAGATTCTCCTTAAGAACTTTTTGTCATTGACTGAAGCTCCTTTTGGATATTCTTGAGCCTCGAGATACCTTTTGACTTCATGAAACCACGGCTGGTCCACTACTTCTTCAGTATTAATCTCGTGACAGTGTATTGGTTCGTCCCTCCGTTCAATGGTGATTTGGGGAGCCTCGTTATTCCAATTAAGTTTAAACATGGATGACATTGTAACTGGAGTATCTGCTAGCTGATTTTATTCTCGCGAGAAGCGCTCGAAGGTAATCTGATCGAAATGTGGTAGCAATGTCAGAACATGTTCTTTGTAAGGGATAAGATTTGGATGCTTAGTGTCCCACTCTCCTTTGATCTGACTAATGACCAAATTTGAGTCCCCAAACACAATCAAAGATTTGATTCCCAAGTCTATGGCAGCCTTGAGACCAAAGATGCATGCCTCGTACTCTGCCATGTTGTTCGTACAGTTGAAGCAAAGTCTGGCAGTGAAAGGAGTATGGTATCCTTCTGGAGATATAAGCACAGGTCGATACCGTTACCAAGTGCATTGGAGGACCTATCAAAGTACAGGGTCCATCGGGATCCTTGTTTAGGTCCGTCATATGGCCTAATCTCTTCACAGTTGTCCAATGTCATGATGTCTTTGTCAGGGAAGTCAAACTTTATGGACTGGTAATCTTCTACAACTTGATGGGCTAAATGATCAGCTAGCACACTGCCCATTATAGCTTTTTGGGTCATGTACTGTATGTCATATTCTGTTAAGATCATCTGCCATCTAGCTATTCTTCCAGATAGAGCAGGTTTTTCGAAGATGTACTTTATCAGATCCATCTTAGATATCAGCAAAGTGGTATGAGTCAACATATACTGCCTTAGCCGGCGAGAAGCCCATACCAGAGCGCAACAAGTTTTCTCGAGCAGTGAATATCTGGTTTCACAGTCGGTAAACTTTTTGCTCAGGTAATAAATGGCATGCTCTTTTCGGCCAGACTCGTCATGCTGCCCCAGTACGCACCCCATCGAATTCTCTAAGACAGTCAGATACATGATTAGCAGTCTTCCCTCGACTAGTGGCATCAAGATAGGAGGCTCTAGCAAATACTCCTTGATTTTATCGAAAGCAATCTGACAGTCATCATTCCATCTAACTACCTGTACTTTCTTCAACAGTTTGAAGATTGGTTCACAAGTAGATGTTAGATGAGAAATGAACCTAGAAATGTAGTTTAGGCGTCCCAAAAAACCTCTGACCTCCTTCTCAGTGCGAGGAGCAGGCATTTCTTGTATCGCTTTGACTTTGGCAGGGTCAACCTCGATGCCTTTGTTGCTGACAATGAAACCTAAGAGCTTACCGACCGGACTCCGAATGTGCACTTGTTTGGGTTCAATCTTAGCTTGTACTCCTTAAACCTGACAAACAAATTTTGCAAGTGATCAAGGTGTTCTTCTTCAGTTTGTGATCCGGCTATCATTTCATCTACGTAGACCTCTATCTCATGATGTATCATATCATGAAACAAAGCTACCATGGCGCGTTGATAGGTTGCCCCGGCATTCTTCAGTCCGAATGGCATCACTTTGTAGCAGAATGTACCCCATTGTGTAACAAATGTAGTTTTCTCCATGTCCTCAGGTGCCATTTTGATCTGGTTATAGCCTGAGAATCCGTCCGTGTAAGAAAATACTTTGTACTGGGCTGTATTGTCAACCAGGATGTCGATGTACGGAAGTGGAAAATAATCTTTAGGGCTGGCCCTGTTTAAATCTCTATAATCCACGCACATTCTCACTTTGCCGTCCTTTTTAGGCACGGGCACAATGTTAGCAACCCATTGAGGATAGGAAGTAACAGCCAAAAATCCAGCATTGAACTGCTTCATAACTTCTGCTTTGATCTTCTCTGAAATGTCAGGTCTCATGCGGTGGACTTTTTGTTTCACTGGTGGACAATATTCTCTTGTGGGTAGACGATGTACCATAATGTCTGTATCGAGTCCCGGCATGTCTTCGTATGACCAGGCAAAGATCTCAACATAATCATGTAATAGTTGAATTAGGCGCTCCTTGACACTCAGCTCTAGATTGGCACCCACTCTGATTTCCTTTTTATCTTTCTCGGTTCCCAAGTTGATTGTATCCAACAACTCCTCATGAGGTTGAATTGATCTTTCCTCTTGTTGTAGTAGTCTGGCCAATTCCCCTGGCACTTCACAATCTTCCTCACCTTCGTATTCGGCTTGGTAGACCAGATCTTCAGAGTCACTGAAGGCTATAGCAGTATCGTTGCCCATGGGATCCAGAATGGAAGGGTACCTGCATTTGTGAGTGTGGGTGTGTGTAAGGGTATAACCATCTTAAAACAATAAAATGTAAAAGAAAGACAATGATCATAAAAGGTTTATATATGAAAAAGCGTCCATGATTCATTGAATGACATATGTAGATGAAATAAAAACCCTTACAAATGGACCATTGTGCCTCGGGTAAGACACAAGGTTTTTAAAGTACGAATTTTTTGTGAATTATTACAGTCCAATAGAAATGTAAAAGATAAATTACTGTGATATGAAAGTTATCGGGATGAAGTCTTTGGCTTCCCAGTTGCAAAGTCCTCCGTCGACAGTAGGAAATATCCAATCTTCCAAGTTGCCATCTTCTTCACTGTCCTCTAGTGCGTTAACCCCTTGGTGGCTGATCTTCACAGGTGGCCCTCCGGCACGGGCGCGGCGCACGGCCTTCTGAGCAGTCGAAGTAAACCCCAAGCCAAACTTGTCTGATTTGTAAGGAATGTCTGTAAGATGACCCCAGATTGTACATCCCCCTTCTTCCACTAATGCCCTTGCATCCTTGAGAGATGACATCCGAGGTGGAGGTCTTGTGATCTGAGGAATCGAGGATACCGCCTTGGTTGCTGCTATTTCAGGAGAGACTTCTTCAAAATGTTGGAAAGGGGTTTCTATGAACTCACCATCTAACTCCACATAACGGAAGGAATTCAGATGACTAATCATATACTCCTCCTCCCCATGGACAGTTATGATCTTCCCTTGGACGGGGTACTTGAGCATCTGATGCAAAGTGGAGGTGACGGTACCGACATTGTGGATCCAGGGGCGTCCCAACAGACAGGAATAAGAAGGACGAATGTCCATCACATAGAAGGTTGAATTGAACGTCTGGGTTCCCACCTTTATTGGGATGTCCACCTCCCCGTGGACCATCCTCTTAGAACCATCAAAATCTCTCACCACTATATTGCTGGGTTTTAAAGTCAGCCCCTCACAATCCAATCTATCAAGGGCTTTCTTTGGCAAGATGTTCAGAGATGAACCAGTATCTACTAGGACATGGGCTAAGGTCGTTCCTCTACACTCCACCTAGACATGTAGTGCGTCGTTGTATTTTCTCCCCCTGGGCATCAAGTCAGCATCAGAGAAACCCAGGCCATTGTCAGTTGTCAAACTGGCCACACACGCTAGAAATTGGTCCGCAGACGTCTCTTGCGGCACATGAGCCGTCTTCAGAAATTTTACCAAAGCTTTAGCATGTTCCTTAGAGCATAGCAACAATTCTAACATAGAGATTTTGGAGGGGGTCTGCCCCAGTTGTTCAACCACATCATAATCACTCTACTTAATGATCCTCAGGATTTCTTCCATCTCCTTCTTGGATGCTTCAGGAATACCTAGTGATTGAGCCTTCGTCAGGACATGCTCCTCTCGAACATTCTTTCCTTTATTCTCAGTAGTGGAAGTAGGGATAGGAATTGCATTGTCTTTGTTGGTAGGTACACTTGCAGGTATAATTACTGGTGCAAATGTAATCTTCGGAACAACCAAGGGTCCAAAGACTACTGTTGGAGGAGCAATCTTTGGAGAGAAAATTTTCCCACTACGAGTAATCTTGCTTGTTCCGGCAATGTTACTGATGTCGGAATTGTCCTCTTCGGAGCTCTCTCCTTCGGCAGTCGATTCAATCTGTTTAATACCATGGTAGTAGATTTCTCCACCATAGTTCCATGGTACTGTTTTATCAGAATTGTATGGGGTCGTCCCGAGCATTGTAATCTTGAGCGGAGCAGTCTTTGGAGCAGATGTAATCCTAACAGGTCTTTTAGGGACCCTGGAAGGATTGGCGTAGATGGTTATTATTGAAACTTCTTTAACTGGAACGGGTGAAACAGGAGCTTTCTCAAACAAAATTTTTTGATTATCAATCAGTTGTTGGATACCTTTTTTCAACAGAGGGCAGTCAAATGATGAGGATAGGCAGACATGGCAATCTTTTTCACAACCGGGGAAGATGCCAGCTTTTAACAAATTCAACTTGATGATTAAGAGCGGAGTTAACAGTTCATCCACGGTAGAAACAAACAGATCTTCCTCAATAACATTAGCATTGTGACCATGCCTAGACATTTGAGCGGAGATGACATTCGATTTCTCAGGCGCTTCAAAATCAACTTCTTTGCGTCTATCAGGTCTTGAATTTTGTTCTTCAGAGCCCAACAATTGTCGGTGTCGTGCCCTGGACTTTCAGAATGGTATGCGCACCTGGAATTCAGATGGTAGTGTGGAGACGCAGTATTGGGGTTTTTAGGGGCCTCTTTTAGCATGGCCAGATTCAACTTCAGAAGATGTGGTAGGACTTGGGCTGGAGTCATGTTAATCTTGGTGAATTGTCGTACTGGCCTTTCTATCTTTGTTGGTTATTTCTCGGCTGGTTATTTCTCGGTTGATTATTTCTCGGCTGGTCTGATGCAGGCTTTTGGATCATAACGGCCCCCACCGTTGGTCGGAGCTCGGTTCTTACCTGATTCCTCTGTGCATAGACAGCAGACACTTCCTTCTTTCCAGTGAAGGGCTTTTTTACAACTGTTGAGGCAGACGCGTCCTTCTGAATTTTCCCACTTCTTATACCGGCTTCCACCCTCTCTTCAGTTAAAATCAATTCAGTGAACCCTGCAGAGGAGCTCCAATCAATTGATTAAAGAAAGGACCTGATAGAGTTCCCAAGAACATGTCCACTAACTCCCTTTCAGATAAAGGTGGTTGCACCCTTCCGACTAGATCCCTCCACTTTTGGGCGTAGTCTTTGAAGCCCTCATTTGATACCATAGCCATACTCTGGAGTTGAGTACGGGTTGGTGCCAAATCAGTGTTGTATTGATATTGTTTATAGAAGGCTACTACCAAGTCTTCCCAATTATGGACATCGGCCCTCTCCAACTGGTAGAACCAATCAAGTTACGTTCCTGATAAACTGTCTTGGAAAAAGTGGACCCACAAGTCTTTGTCAGCAGAATGTGGCTGAATCTTCCTGACATAGGATCTGAGGTGCATTTTAGGGCAACACACCCCATCATACTTGGCAAACAGTGGCACTTTAAACTTTGGAGGGATTACAATTCCTAACACCAGCCCTAACTCCTCAAAATCTAGCCCTGGTACTCTCTGGATTTCCATAGCGGTTAGACGCTCTTCCAAATGTTTGTATTTGTCATCATTCGGAGGGTATTGTTGTTCAGAGTAGTCCTCTTCTTCCTCTTCTTCTGCTTCAGAATCTGATGGTACTGGCGTCTCTTTTCCTTTTCTTTCCCCCTCTTCAGATGTTGTTGGGAATTCTAAGGTCCGTCTGGCTTGTCCCTGAAATCTTCTGCCCATGATAACCAGACCATTTGGCTTCTTCTTCTTTTTCTCTTTCTCTTTTTCTAGCAAAGTCTTCAGCTCCTCCTGCCCCTTGGCTAAGGTCATGAGTAACTGTTTAAATTGTGAATTCTGAGCTTGTAAGTCTTTGACCGTTTGTTCAAGATCCATCTTGCTGAAATAAACAGTAGAAGGATGAGGAAACTTGTTGCAAAGACCTGTTTATGTTTATGATGAATGTTATGTATTCATGCAATGCTTTCAAGGATTTAGAAATTCAAATTTGTTTTAAACAAAAAAAATAAACACACGTTATATTAATAAGATAGAATTATGAGTACATCAATTCCCCTTGGGCAAAATAATACAAAACTCTAAGGTAAAAAGACGTTGTGCATCCTCTTTGGTGCAATGTAGGTGTTGAGAGTCTGCTCTTCGTGAAGTAGCCGAGTGAGTTCCAAAACCTTCTTCTCTCTTGCGTAGAATTGGGCTTCGAAAGTGTCGCGCTCTCCCTTGAGCTGTATCCAACTCCTTTGTAGGTCTTCGAGTGATGTCGGCATGTCTGGATGTAGGATGGTGTATGGAACCTCTCCTTCCTTAACAGGCTCTATAATCACTGGGAGAATGGAGGGGTAAGGCATCATAAGACTTTGGGCGCGGGTTCGTACCCACTTGAGGTAAGGCTCAAGAGGGATGGAATTCTTGTGTCTCAAGGTCTTACTATCTACCTTGTTTAGCATCCTCCAAGCTCGGATTAACCTTTGGCGAAGTCCTTGATTGTCGTTGTCGAAGTCTAAAACCAAGCCTTGAATTAGCATGTCATGTGGGCCATCCCTTCGGGCATAACCAAACTATCTTAGAGCCAAGCAGGGGTTATAGGTGATGCCTCCCCTAATGCCAAGTAGAGGGACATTAGGGAATTCCCCATAACGGTCGATAATGATAACATTCTCCTTGGAACGAAAACACCAATGAATGTCTGAATGTGTAAGCGTCATCAACCTTTGTAACCACCTCAAACCTTGCTCATTCTTAAAGACTGACTGGGGAAGATGAGAAATAAACCATCTTTCCAAGAGAGGAGTGCAACCCATAAGAACACCTCTTTTCCTCAATGTACGAGTGTGGAAAGAGTGGAGGATATCCCCAAGCAATGTAGGCACCGGGTTGTGAGACATGAAGATTTTGATAGCACTCACATCTATGAGTTGGTCAGGATTAGGGAACAAGACTATCCCATAGATGAGAAGAGCTACAATCTCCTCAAAAGCTTGCAAGTCTAGAGAATTCCAACAGCTTTGGGCCTTCTCAAGCAGAAACTTTGATAAGAAGCCATTGACACCACTTCTCGATTCCCAATGAGTTGTGACATCAGATGAGTTCAAGTGCAAGGCTTGAGAAATCTCTTCTGGCTTTGGATCTCTTTTTGTACCGTTGAAGGGTAGTTGATTGAGAATAGGAATCCTTAAGAGTTGAGAAAATTCCTCCAAAGTAGGCACAAGTTGGTAGTCAGGAAATGTGAAGCAGTGATGCAAAGGGTCAAAGAACTGGAAGAGAACCTTCATCATGTCTTCCTCTGTTTTGGAAGTGACTAGGTTTAGTAGACGACCATTTCTCTCGATGAATGGAGAATTCTCAGGAATCCTTGAAGCTAGCTCCTTTAGTTGTGGAGGAATTCTTACAAGGTTAACTTGGATAGTTTTCCTGCGAAGTGAATCCATAACCTACAAAACAAGAACAAAGATGAATATCCAAAATCCTTGAAATGGTTAGTGAATGCATATGATGTTCATGATGTCCATGATGTTACGCACAAGTATATATGTACAAGAAAATCAAACAAGTTCCTAGTTTAGGCTTGCATGGGGTTTCATAGGTAAGTACCCTCTTGAAGTTTAGTTGGCTCAACCTGTCCTAGTAATAGTAACCGGGTTCTAAAGAGCTCAATATCACTAGATTGTTTCCTTGTTCATTGTTTCAATTCAAGCCTCTTCACTGGAGACCGAAATATTCCAAGGAACCAACCCTCAATGAGTGTAGTATCGAGTATCTACCAACTTCGGACTGCACCAAAGTCGGTCATCTCACTACATCCTAAAAGGCCAAGTTGGTTAAGTAAAGGTTCTAGAAGTTCGTTAGTGCTTCATGACATCACTCAGCGGCCCCGTATTCTCTTTTATTGACTCAAAGGCTACCGGTAGCCACAAATATGTCACACTAACATAGATATTGCTTAGACCGTGTCGGTATACCCCACACAGTTTCCACAATGTATTTCTATTTACCTATAATGTTTCCCAAATCCGGGTGGAGGATTCAAACCCAAACAAAGAAACATAATTATAAAGCGAACAAGTCAAACAATTGTAAGCAAATAAAGGTGATCTAAACCCTAAGGTAACCCCACTTTTAGTAATTCCCCAGCAGAGTCGCCAGTTCTGTGATATGGTGGGAGAACTGACTTGAGGTTTTGCGTTTGTGTTCGTAAATGTCGCGGTTAGCAAGAGTCGCCACCGAATTTTCTTTTATCCAAAAAGGAAAGGTAAAAAAGCACAGGAAAGACGTTTGAGATGTTTTCTTGAGTTCGGGGGGTAGATTATGAAAAGGGAAGGTGCTATCACCCTTTTCATCCATGGTTTCCCATGGGCTCTTAGTTACTTGTTTAGATCACTTGCTTTGCTTTGAAATTGTTTGAAATGGTGCTTTGTGTGGTTTTGAAAGTATTTTGAAAAGAGGCCATTCGTTTAGGCAATCTTTGTAATGATTCTCGTTCGTAAGAATGTATACAAAGATGTTTGTCTTTATAAAAATGTTTCAATGTTTTGTAAGATGTTTGGAAATGTGTGTGTGTTTATTTTTGAAAATATCAAGGATTGTTTTGAAATGGAACAAGTAACTAGAAGCTATCTACCTACTCAAATGTCTTTCTTGTGCATTTTTATTCCTTTGACATTGTTGACTTACCATTGATTTGGTAAGCAACCCTATCTTTGGATGTAAATGGGACGGGCGTGGGTCATCGAATGAGCATGATAGCAATGTTGCCAAGTATCTTAGCATTTTTGGAGGGACCAAGATCATTTTTAGGCAACCTTTTGATAGCGTCATCGAGGGACTATGATCTTATTTTTGTTTTGTTTTACCAAGATATTTCGCATGAGTAACATGACCATTTAATTTAGGCAACCAACTGGGTGAAACCCTAAGGGTGCTTGTGTGCAATGTGTGTCATTTTTCATGCTTTTGATTTGTCTTGTATTAGGTCTTTTCTATTTGTTTGTTTTTGGTCTTATCATGCAAACCGTAGTTTACTAAACATGGTATAAATGCGATAAATTGCGTAAATGTAAACTAAGCTATTACAACAATTATTATGGGAGGGGAGATACAAGTTTTTAAATGGGGATATTGCATAAAATAAACCCTAAAAATACTATTACAACCCAATTGAATATTGTGCGTATTAAATAAATATACAAATATTAAAAATGCAATGTAAATGTATTTATGCTAAAAATGTTTTGTATTTTATTTTTGTATGAGAAAATAAATTAACTAACCCTAAAAAATAAGGAAAAATAATATTATTATTTTTGAAAGGGGGAACCCTAATTTTTTGATTAAAGAAAATATATGTTCTATATTAATATTTTGTCCATTTTTGTACAAGAAAATAATAAATAATATTATATGTAAATATTTAAAAATTAAGTATGTATGAAAATAAATATTTTATGTGTATAAATAATATAATAAAAATATTAAGTATTATTAATATATTTACAAGTTATTAAGAAAATAAGTCCTATGTACTAAGATAACTATTTTTTTAAGTAAAAAAATAAATAAAATAAAATAAAATAAAAGTTTGAAAATATATAAATTATTTTTGGGTATTTTTTATCATTAGAAAAAATAAATGCAATTAATAAAATAAAAATATGCAAGAAAATGCAAAAATATAAGAAATAAATCAAGGGGTGCAAAAGTAATCCAGGAGGTGGAAAAAGTAAAAACAAAAAGGCCAGGTGCGCCAAAAAGCCCAAGGCAACTCATCCCTGTCCTCCAGCCATCTCTGCGTGCGCGTTTGCCTTCAAACCTGTAACTCTCAAATGCTTGCACAAAAACAAAAACCCATAACATAAAACATGTAGCATTTAATCTCACGATTCCAACCATGTAAAATTTGTAACCTAAATCTCAAAGATCATAGAGAATTTTGTCATCCCTAATTCGTGACCTAGAAATTTTATGAACTTCAAGCTTTAAATTCTCACAACACAGTTAATATAAATGGAAAGTATGCATATGTACAGCTTCACCATGTTATAGACTACATCTTTTCTTCACAAATCGTGGCTTGAGGATGCCTAAATAGAGAGATAGAGTTTTGAAAAATACCTCCTTCAGTTGGATTTGGACAGAGTTATGTAGGACTTTGATGGAGGCCTGAGGATCGTGTGAGCTTCCTTGAACTTCCTTCAAGCTATTCCAATGCCTGGCTTGCTTTGTGGATGGCCAGAAGTCTCTGCACAATTCAAGATGCAAGCTCCAAGTTTGAAAATGGAAATGGCTAAAACAGGGCTTACAGATGCAAGGTAAGGGCTTGGATAGCTTTGATAGGATATATGGAAGGTGTTTCAAGTGTCAAGCCACAAAACGCACGAGCAGAAAAATGAGTTTGCTATAATTTTGCAGAAGTTCTGAGTTTGGGCAGAAATTTGGTGTTTTTATGTTTGAGAGAGTTTCAAATGTCAAGCCAGCCTCTTTTGTGTTGCACGATGTTTTTATATTTGTATAGAATGGATACAAATTCCATTCTTCACTAGCTGTACCAGTTCTGAACTTTTGGCAACCTTTCTTGCATTTTAAGAAAAGTGAAATGACTTATGCAACATGCTTGTACTGGCTAGTTTATGAGTTGCAGAGAGTTGGTATACATTGCTTGGGACCTGTGGAAGTTGTTTGTACCAAAGGGACAGGTCCAAGGCTCAAGATTTGTAAATTTCCAAAATCTCACCTTTATGAAAATGGCATTGTAACCTTTATGCCATTAATGGAACTATCTCTTGTACAATGCTCCAAAAGCCAAGATAATGCCTTTGTCTTCTGAGTTAGCATTTAATTATGGAGTGTAGAATGAGTTTAGGACCTGTAAAGCAAGGTACAATCAACATAGATCTGATTTGCAATTTGATCTCATGTAAAAATGGCTTGAACAAAAGTGATAAAATGCCAACTTCCCTTCTTCGATTCTCCCTAACCAAAAATGATCTTGGAGAGTACTTGGACATTTTGGAAAGCTTGTTATGTGCTCTATAATCCACATTTGAAATGAATTTTGAGATACCTCTTGGAACTAGGTGAAAAATGTCCATGAAGTTGGGTAAAAAACCTGCCTAAATTAGGGCAAAATTTCACTAAGTTAAGAAGTTCATGGACCTATATTCACAAATTCATAACTTGAGATCCAAGCATCTTTTGGGAAAGGTTTGTGAATAAAAGTTGTAGATTTAATGGAGTACTACAACTTTCATGTTGGAAGCTTTCTTTGAATCAAATTGCATCATGGTGAAAAAGTGGTGAAAAGTTGGGAAAAAATAAGAAAATTTCCATACTTAGAAAAATTCTAAGTTATGAAAATTTTCAAATTCAAAACCCTAATTTTCAAAATTGGTTTTCTTGGTGAAAAAGTTTCACGTTTTGACATATATTGATGAATTATGACCCTTGGCACTTGATTTTGACCAAAAAGTCAAAGTTTGACTTTTCAATGTACAGTTGACTTTTGATCAGTTAATTGCAAAATTCATCTGTCAATCCAATGAACTTGAGATATTTTGAACCATGTGATTAGGTCAAGATGATTCCATTTAACCCTTGAAAACATGTTTGAACCCAATTGGTCATTTTCTAGGTTAAAAATCAGAAATTGCCCGTTCTCATTCAAAACCCTAATTTTGACCATTTTGCCCTTTTGATGATTTGATCAAATTTATTGAGGAGTTGTGATCCAAACTTGATAAAATGGTACATATGAGTCTAAAATGTTGTTGTGGATCAAAAATTATGAAGTTTGACTGTAAATTGGCCATGGTTGACTTTTCCCCCAATACAGCTGATTTTTAGGTCAACTGTCCAATTGACTGATCAAAAATGTGGTTCAAGGCTTGAAACTTGTCACGAGCAATCTTAGGGATCCAAGATAATGTATGAAAGTCATATGAAGCATTGATGGTCCAAAAATCCTTGTGCAAACTCAAATCCTAATTTTGGGTTATTAGTGCAAGATGAGATGTCCCGAGCTGAGCAAACCCTAATCCTGTCTTAAGTTCAAGAGGTCTTGTGAGAAAAATATGGATAAATGAGAGGGCAAATTTTGGGGTACAACAATCCCTATGGACCCTGTTCTTTGATGGACCCTCCAATACACTCGGTAATGGTATCGGCGCCATACTCATATCTCCAGAAGGGTGTCAAACTCCCTTTACTGCCAGACTTTGCTTCAATTGTACAAACAACATGGCGGAATACGAAGCGTGCATCTTCGATCTTAGAGCTGCCATAAACTTGGGAATAAAATCTTTAGATATGTTTGGAGATCCAGCTTTAGTCATCAGTCAGATCAAAGGAGAATGGGACACCAAGCACCCAAACCTTATCCCTTACAAAGAACATGTTTTGACATTGCTACCACATTTTGAGAAGATTACCTTCGAGCATTTCCCGCGAGAAGAAAATCAGCTAGCAGACGCTCTAGCCACAATGTCATCTATGTTTAAACTTAATTGGGATAATGAGGCTCCCCAGATCACCATCGAACAAATGGATGAACCAGCACACTATCACGAGATTAATACTGAAGAGGTAGTGGGCCAACCTTGGTTCCATGAAGTCAAGAGGTATCTCGAGGCTCAAGAATATCCAAAAGGATGAAGTTCCTGGGCCTGGCGCGCTTGGGCTTGTTGTTTTGACTTTCCACACCCCCTGACCCACTATCCACACCCCCTTTGCTTATTTTGTTTATTTTTATATATTTTCTCATATTTTTATGTTTATTGATTTTTAATAATTTTTTCTGAACATTAAAAAAATCACAAAAATCATGAAAAATATTTTCTTTATTTTTTGCATTTTATTTTATTTTTTTTATTTTATTTTTTGCATAAAATAATAGCTTACTAGAATAAATTATACTTTATTTTCTTAAACAAAACTTGTAAATAATAAATAAATACTATACATTTTATTTTATCATTTCACACATAAAATAATTATTTTTATATATTTTTTAATTTTTAAATATTGTATATAATATTACTTATATTTTCTTATACAAAAATAGACAAAATAATAATAGAAAACATAATTTTCTTTTAAATCAAAAAATTAGGGTTTCCCCTTTCAAAAATAATAATGATATTTTTCTTATTTTTTTAGGACTTAAATAATTTTATTTTCTCATACATAAAACAAATACAAAATATTTTTTGCATAATTACACTTTATTGCATATTTAAATACTTGTTTATTTATTTATTTGCACAATAATTCTATTGGGTTGTAATAGTATTTTAGGGTTTTATTTTGTGCAAATATCCCCATTCAAAAACTTGTATCCCCCCTCCCATAATAATTGTTGTAATAGCTTAGATTTATTTTACGCAATTTATCGCATTATACCATGTTTAGTAAAACTAGTGTTTTGCATGATAAGACAAAAATCAAACAAATAGACATGACCTAATACAAGACAAACAAAAACATGTAAAATGACAACACATTGCACACAAACACCCCTAGGGTTTCACCCACTTTGTTGCCTAAAAAATGGCCATGGTATGCATGCAAAGTATCTTGGAAAAACAAAACAAACAAATAAGATCATAGTCCCTCGATGACGCTATCAAAAGGTTGCCTAAACAAATGATTTTGGTTCCTCAAACAAGCTAAAGATACTTGGAAACATTGCTATCATGGTCATACGATGACCCATGCCCGTCCCATTTAACATCCAAAGATAGGGTTGTTTACCAAAGCAATGGTAAATCAACAATGTCAAAGGAATAAAAATGTACAAGAAAGACTTTTGAGTAGGTAGAATCCTTCTAGTTACTTGATGAATTTGCAAAACAATCCTTGCTATTTTCAAACAAACACACACATTTCAAAACATTTCCAAACACCTTTCAAAACATTGAAACATTATTCAAAAGACAAACCTCTTTGTATACATTCTTACGAACGAGAATCATTACAAAGATTTCCTAAACGATGGCCTCTTTTCAAAATACTTTCAAAACCACACAAAGCACCATTTCAAACAATTGCAAAAGCAAAGCAAGTGATTTAAACAAGTAACTAAGAGCCCGTGGAAAACCATGGATGAAAAGGGTGCTAGCACCTTCCCTTTTCATAATCTACCCCCCGAACTCAAGAAAACTTCTCAAAGGTCTTTCCTGTGCTTTTTTACCTTTCCTTTTGGATAAAATAAAAGTCGGTGGCGACTCTTGCTAAACCACAACATTTGCGAACACAAACGCAAAACCTCAAGTCAGTTCTCCCACTGCATCATAGAATTGGCGACTCTGCTGGGGAATTTTATAAAAGTGGGGTTACCTTAGGGTTTAGATCACCTTTATTTGCTTTCAATTGTATGACTTGTTTGCTTTACACTTTGGTTCTATTGTTTGGGTTTGAATCCTCTACCCAGATTTGTGAAACATTATAGGTAAATAGCAATACGTTATGGAAACTGTGAGGGGTATACCGACACGGTCTAAGAAATAGCTATGTTAGTGTGACATATTTGTGGGTACCAGTAGCCTTTGAGTCAATCAAAAAGAATACGGGGTCGCTGAGTGATGTCATGAAGCACTAACGAACTTCTAGAACCTTTACTTGACCAACTTGGCCTTTTAGGATGTAGTGAGATGACCGACTTTAGTGCAGTCCGAAGTTGGTAGATACTCGATACTACACTCATTGAGGGTTGGTTCCTTGGAATATTTCGGTCGCCAGTAAAGAGGCTGAATTGAAACAATGAAAAAGGAAACAATCCAGTGATATTGAGCTCCTTAGAACTCGGTTACTATTACTAGGATAGGTTGAGCCAACTAAACTTCAAAAGGGTACTTACCTATGAAACCCCATGCAAGCCTAAACTAGGAACTTGTGTGATTTTCTTGTACATATATACTTGTGCATAACATCATGGACATCATGAAGCATCATATGCATCCACTAACCATTTCAAGGATTTTGGAGATTCATCTTTGTTTCTGTTTTGTAGGTTATGGATTCACTTCACAGGAAAACTATCCAAGTCAACCTTGTAAGAATTCCTCCACAACTCAAGGAGCTAGCTTCAAGGATTCCTGAGAATTCTCCATTCACCGAAAGACATGGTCGTCTACTCAACTTGGTCACCACCAATACTGAGGAGGATATGCTGAAAGTTCTCTTCCGGTTCTTTGACCCTCTGCATCATTGCTTCACATTTCCTGACTACCAGCTTGTGCCCACTTTGGAGGAATTTTCTCAACTCTTGAGGATTCCTATTCTCAATCAACTACCTTTCAACAGTACGGAAAGAGATCCAAAGTCGGAAGAGATTGCTCAAGCCTTACACTTTCACTCCTCTGATGTCACAACACATTGGGAAACTAGAAGTGGTGTCAAAGGCTTCTTGGCAAAGTTCTTGTTTGAGAAGGCCCAAAGCTGCTGGAACTCCTTGAACTTGCAAGCTTTTGAGGAGATTGTAGCTCTTATCATCTATGGGATGGTCTTGTTACCTAACCCTGACCAACTCATAGATGTGAGTGTTGTCAAAATCTTCGTCTCGCAACCTGGTGCCTACATTGCTTGGAGACATCCTACACTCTTTTCACACTCTAACAATGAGGAAAAGAGGTGTACTCATGTGTTGCACTCCTCTACTGGAAAGATGGTTTATTTCTCATCTTCCCCAATCATTCTTGAAGAATGAGAAAGGTTTGAGGTGGTCACAACGATTGATGGCTCTTACACATTCAGATATTCATTGGTGTTCTCGATCCAAAGAGAATGTTATCATCGTCGATCATTATGGGAAATTCCCTAATGTCCCTCTACTTGGCATTAGGGGAGGCATCACCTACAACCCCTGCTTGGCTCTGAGACAGTTTGGTTATGCCCGAAGGGATGGCCCAGATGATATGCTAGTTCAAGGTTTGGTTTTGGACTTCGACAACGACAATCAAGGACTCCGACAAAGATCTGTCCGAGCTTGGAGAATGCCAAACAAGGTAGACAGTAAGACCTTGGGACACAATAATTCCATCCCTCTTGAGCCTTACCTCAAGTGGGTACGAACCCGCGCCCAAAGTCTTATGATGCCTTACCCCTCCATTCTCCCAGTGATTATAGAGCCTGTTATGGAAGGAGAGGTTCCATACACCCTCCTACATCCTGATATGCCAACATCACTCGAAGATCTACAAAGGAGTTAGATACAGCTCAAGGGAGAACGCGATACTTTTTAAGCCCAATTCTACGCAAGCGAGAAGAAGGTTTTGGAACTCACTCGGTTACTTCACAAAGAGCAGACTCTCAACACCTACATTGCACCAAAAAGGATGCGCAACGTCTTTTTACCTTAGAATTTTGTATTATTTTGCCCAAGGGACATTGATGTACTAACAATTCTATCTTATTAATATGACGTGTGTTTCTTTTTTTTTGTTTAAAATAAATTTGAATTTCTGAATCCTTGAATGCATTACATGAATACATATCATTCATCATATGCATAAACAGGTCTTCACACCAAGTTTCCTTATCTCTCTGCTGTTTATTTCAGTAAGATGGATATTGAACAAACGGTCAAAGATTTGCAAGCTCATAATTCACAATTTCAACAGCTACTCTTGACCTTGGCCAAGGGGCAGGAGGAGCTCAAGACTCTACTAGAGAAAGAAAAAGAGAAAAAGAAGAAGAAGCGAGCCGGTGTGGTTATCATGGGAAGAAGGTTTAAAGGACAAGCCAGACGGACCTTGGAATTCCCATCAACATCTGAAGAAGGGGAAGGAAAAGGTAAAGGAACGACAGTGCCATCAGATTCTGAAGCAGAGGAAGAAGAGGATGAGGACTACTTTGAACAACAGTACCCTCCGGCCGATGACAATTACAAAAACCTAGAAGAACGTCTAGCTGCTATGGAGATACAGAGAGTCCCGGGACTGGATTTTGAAGAGTTAGGGTTGGTTTCTGGAATTGTAATCCCTCCTAATTTTAAAGTGCCACTGTTTGCAAAGTATGATAGGGTGTCTTGTCCCAAGATGTACCTACGATCTTATGTCAGGAAAATTCAACCACATTCTTCTGACAAAGACTTGTGGGTCCACTTTTTCCAGGACAGTTTGTCAGGAACGCAGTTTGATTGGTTCTACCAGTTGGAGAGGTATGATGTTCATAATTGGGAAGACTTAGCAGCTGCCTGATTGGAAGCTCCTCTGTAGGATTCACTGAGTTGATTCTAACTGGCGAAAGGGTGGAATTCAGTATTAGAAGTGGGAAAATTCAGAAAGACGCGTCTGCCTCAACTGCTGCAAAAAAGCCCTTCACTGGAAAGAAGGAAGTGTCTGCTATCTATGTCCGGAGGAATTAGGGAAGAATTGAAAGACGAACAACTGTGGGGGCCATTATGATTCAAAAGTCTGCATCAGACCAGCCAAGAAACAACCAGCCGAGAAATGATCAGCCGAGAAATAACCAACAAAGGGTGGAAAGGCCTGTAAGGCAATTCACCAAGATAAACATGACTCCTGCTCAAGTGCTACCACATCTCTTGAAGTTGAATCTGGCCATGCTAAAGTAGGCCCCTAAAAATCCCAATACTGCTTCTCCACACTACCATCCAAATGCCAGGTGCACTTACCATTTAGAAAGTCCAAGGCACGACACCAACAACTGTTGGGCCCTGAAGAACAAGATTCAAGATCTGATTGACGCAAAGGAAGTTGAATTTGAAGCTCCTGAAAAGCCGAATGTTATCTCCGCTCCAATGCCTAGGCATGGACATAATGCCAGTGTTGTGGAAGAAGATCTGTTTGTTTCTATGGTGTATGAACTGTTAACTCCTCTCCTGACCATCAAGTTGAATTTGTTGAAAGCTGGGGTGTTCCCAGGTTGTGACCAAGATTGCCATGTTTGCCTGTCCTCCCCATTTGATTGTCCTCTATTGAAGAAAGGAATCCAACAACTGATTGATAATCAAAAGATTTTGTTCGAGAAATCTCCTATTTCACTCATTCCAGTTCCCGAAGTTTCAATAATAACCATATACTCCAATCCTTCCAGGGTTCCTAAAAAACCCGTTAGGATTACATCTGCTCCAGTGACTGCTCCATTGAAGATAACAATGCCCGGGCCAGCCCCTTACAAATCCGATAAAATGGTACCATGGAACTATGGTGGAGAAATCTACTATCATGGTGTCAAACAGATTGAACAGACCGCTAAAGAAGAAAGCTCTGAAGAGGATAATCCCGACATCAGTAACATTGTCAGAACAAGCAAGGTTACTCGTAGTGGAAGAATCTTTTCTCCAGAGATTGCTCCTCCAACAGCAGTCTTTGGACCCGTGTCCATCACGAGGATAACCTCTGCACCAGTAATTGTACCTACAAGTGTACCCGATGACAAAAACAATGCAATTCCTATCCCTACTTCTACCGCCGAGAATAAAGGAAAGAATGTTCAAGAAGAGCATGTATTGACGAAGGCTCAATCACTTGTTATTCCTGAGACATCGAAGAGGGAGATGGAAGAAATCCTGAGGATCATTAAGAAAAGTGATTATGATATGGTAGAACAACTGGGGCAAACCCCCTCCAAAATATCTATGTTAGCATTGTTGTTGTGCTCTGAAGCACATGCTAAATCTTTGGTCAAGTTTTTGAAGACAGTGCACGTGCCGCAAGAGACTTTGGCTGATCAATTCCAAGAGTGTTTGGCCAGTTTAACAGCTGACAATGGCCTGGGTTTTTCTGATGCTGACTTGACCTCCAAAGGGAGAAAACATAATGACGCACTGCATGTCTCAGTGGAGTGTAGGGGAACGACCTTAGCCCATGTCTTGGTTGATACTGGATCATCTCTGAACGTCTTTCCAAAGAGAGCCCTGGATAGGTTGGATTGTGAAGGCCTAACCTGGAAACCCAGCAATATAATTGTAAGAGCATTTGACGGCTCTAAAAGGATGGTCCATGGGGAGGTGGACATCTCGATCAAGGTGGGTACCCAGACATTCAATTCAACATTCTATGTGATGGGCATCCGTCCTTCTTACTCTTGCCTGTTGGGACGTCCCTGGATTCACAATGTCGGAGCTGTCACCTCCACCTTGCACCAGATGCTCAAGTACCCCGTCCAAGGGAAGATTATAACTGTCCATGGGGAAGAGGAATATATGATTAGTCATCTAAATTCCTTCTGTTATGTAGAATTGGATGGCGAATTCATTGAGACCCCTTTCCAACATTTTGAAGAAGTTTCTTAGGAAATAGCAGCGACCAAGGTGGTATCCTCAACTCCTGTGATCACAAGACCTCCACCTCGGATGTCTTCTCCAAAAGATGCAAGGGAGGTAATGGAAGAAGGAGGATCCACAATCTGGGGTCAGCTCCCAGACTTTTCTTTCAAATCAGACAAATTCGGCTTGGGGTTTACTTCGATTCTGACTTGACCTCCAAAGGGAGAAAACATAACGACGCACTGCATGTCTCAGTGGAGTGTAGGGGAACGACCTTAGCCCATGTCTTGGTTGATACTGGATCGTCTCTGAACGTCTTGCCAAAGAAAGCCCTGGATAGGTTGGATTGTGAAGGCCTAACCCTGAAACCCAGCAATATGATTGTGAGAGCATTTGACGGCTCTAAAAGGATGGTCCATGGGGAGGTGGACATCCCGATCAAGGTGGGTACCCAGACATTCAATTCAACATTCTACATGATGGACATCCTTCCTTCTTACTCTTGCCTGTTGGGACGTCCCTGGATTCATAATGCCGGAGCTGTCACCTCCACCTTGCACCAGATGCTCAAGTACCCCGTCCAAGGGAAGATTATAATTGTCCATGGGGAAGAGGAATATATGATTAGTCATCTGAATTCCTTCCGTTATGTAGAATTGGATGGCGAATTCATTAAGACCCCTTTCCAACATTTTGAAGAAGTTTCTCAGGAAATAGTTGCGACCAAGGTGGTATCCTCAACTCCTGTGATCACAAGACCTCCACCTCGGATGTCTTCTCTAAAAGATGCAAGGGCAGTAATGGAAGAAGGAGGATCCACAATTTGGGGTCAGCTCCCATACTTTCCTTTCAAATCAGACAAATTCGGCTTGGGGTTTACTTCGACCACACAGAAGGTTGTGCGTTGCTCCCGTGCCGGAAGGCCACCTGTGAAGATCAGCCACCAAGGGGTTAATGCACTAGAGAACAGTGAAGAAGAGGGCAGCTTGGAAGACTGGATTTTTCCTACTGTTGGCGGAGGACTGTGCAACTGGGAAGCAAAAGACTTTATTCCGATGACTTTCATACCGCAGTAATTTATCTTTTCCATTTCTGTTGGACTGTAATAATTCACAAAAAATTCGTACTTTTTCAACCTTGTGTCTTACCCGAGACACATAGGTCCATTTGTAAGGGTTCTTATTTCATTTCATATGTCATTTTAATGAATCATGGACGCTTTTCATATATAAACCTTTTGTGCTCATTGTCTTTCTTTTACATTTTAATGTTTTAAGATGGCTATACCCTTACACACACCCACACTCACAAATACAGGTACCCTTCCATTCCGGAACCCATGGGTAACGATACTGCTATAACCTTCAGTGACTCTGAAGATTTGATCTACCAAGCCAAATACGAAGGTGAGGAAGATTGTGAGGTGCCAAGGGAGTTGGCCAGATTACTACAGCAAGAAGAAAGAGCAATTCAGCCTCATGAGGAGCAGTTGGAAACAATCAACTTGGGAACTGAGGATGACAAAAAGGAAATCAAGATAGGAGCCAATCTAGAGCCGAGTGTTAAGGAGCGCCTAATTCAGCTGTTGCATGATTATGTTGAGATCTTCGCCTGGTCATACGAAGACATGTCGGGACTCGATACATACATTGTGGTACACCGTCTACACACAAGACAAAACTGTCCACCAGTTAAACAAAAGGTCCGCCGTATGAGACCTGACATGTCAGAGAAGATCAAAGCAAAAGTTATGAAGCATTTCAATGCTGGCTTTCTGGCTGTTACTTCCTATCCACAATGGGTTGCTAACATTGTTCCCGTGCCTAAAAAGGAAGGCAAAGTCAGAATGTGCGTGGATTACATAGATTTAAACATTGCCAACCCTAAAGATGACTTTCCACTTCCACACATCGATATCTTGGTTGACAATACAGCTCAACACAAAGTATCTTCTTTCATGGATGGATTCTCAGGTTATAACCAGATCAAAATTGCACCTGAGGACATGGAGAAAACTACTTTTGTTACACAGTGGGGTACGTTCTGCTACAAAGTGATGCCATTCGGACTGAAGAATGTCGGGGCAACCTATCAACGCGCCATGGTAGCTTTGTTTCATGATATGATACATCATGAGATAGAGGTCTACGTAGATGACATGATAGCCCGATCACAAACTGAAGAAGAACACCTTGATCAGTTGCAAATGCTGTTTGTCAGGTTAAAGGAGTACAAGCTAAGACTGAACCCAAACAAGTGCACATTCAGAGTCCGGTCCGGTAAACTCTTGGGTTTCATTGTCAGCAACAAAGGCATCGAGGCTGATCCTGCCAAAGTCAAAGCTATACAAGAAATGCTTGCTCCTCGCACTGAGAAGGAGGTCAGAGGTTTCTTTGGATGCCTAAACTACATTGCTAGGTTCATTTCTCACCTAACATCGACTTGTGAACCAATCTTCAACATGTTGAAGAAAGATCAGGTAGTTAGATGGAATGATGACTGTCAAGTTTCTTTCGATAAAATCAAGGAGTATTTGCTAGAACCTCCTGTCTTAATGCCACCCGTCGAGGGAAGACCGCTAATCATGTATTTGACCGTCTTAGAGAATTCAATGGGGTGCGTACTAGGGCAGCATGACGAGTCTGGCCAAAAAGAGAATGTCATTTATTACCTAAGAAAAAAGTTTACCGACTCTGAAACAAGATATTCACTACTCGAGAAAACTTGTTGCACTTTGGTATGCGTTTCTTGCCGGCTAACGCAGTACATGTTGACTCATACCACTTTGCTGATATCTAAGATGGATCCGATAAAGTACATCTTTGAGAAGCCTGCTTTATCTGGAAGAATAACTAGATGGCAGATGATCCTAACGGAATACAATATACAGTACACGACCCAAAAAGCTATAAAGGGGAGTGTGTTAGCTGATCATCTAGCCCATTAAGTTGTCAAAGATTACCAATCCATGAAGTTCAACTTCCCTGACGAAGACATCATGACATTGGACAATGTTGAAGATTTCAGACCATATGACGGACCTGAACAAGGATCCCGATGGACCCTATACTTTGATGGGGCTTCCAATGCACTTGGTAACGGTATCGATGTTGTGCTTATATCTCCAGAAGGATGCCATACTCCTTTCACAACCAGACTCTTCTTCAACTGTACGAACAACATGTCAGAGTATGAAGCATGCATCTTTGGACTCGAGGCTGCCATAAACTTGGGAATAAAATCTTTGGATGTGTTTGGGGACTCAGCTTTGGTCATCAGTCAGATCAAAGGAGAGTGGGATATTAAGCATCCAAACCTCATCCCTTATAAAGAACATGTGTTGACATTGCTACCACATTTCGAGCAGATTACCTTCGAGCACATTCCGCGAGAAGAAAATCAGCTAGCAGATGCTCTAGCTACAATGTCATCCATGTTTAAAATTAACTGGGATAATGAGGCTCCCCAAATCACCATTGAAAGGATGGACGAACCCGCGCACTCTCACGAGATTAATACCGAAGAAGTAGTGGACCAGCAATGGTTTCATGAAGTCAAAAGGTATCTCGAGGCTCAAGAATACCCTGAAGGAGCTTCAGTTAACGACAAAAAGTTCTTAAGGAGATTCTCAACTAAGTTCTTCCTAAGTAATGGCATCTTGTACAAGCGCAATCATGATTCTGTTCTGCTCCGTTGTGTGGACAAGCTTGAAGCTGAAAGGATTATAGCTGAATTGCATGAAGGTACATTTGGCACTCACTCTAGCGGGCATACGATGGCTAAGAAGATTCTACGGGCAGGCTATTACTGGTCTACCATGGAAGCTGGCTGCTATCAACACTCTTGTACCTGTCACAAATGTCAAATCTATGCAGACAAGGTCCACGTGCCCCCAATTCCTCTAAATGTCTTAACAGCTCCTTGGCCTTTCGCTATGTGGGGAATCAACATGATTGGAGAGATCAAACCTACAGCATCCAATGGACATTGTTTCATTCTGGTGGCCATTGACTACTTCACCAAGTGGATCAAAGCAGCTTCCTTCGCATCAGTTACTAAGAATGTTGTTGCCCGCTTCATCAAGCAGAATCTTATTTGCCGGTACGGTATCCCAGAAAGGATTATCACTGATAACGGTACAAACCTTAACAATACTATGATCACTGCCCTGTATGAGCAATTCAAGATTCAACATCACAATTCATCCCCCTACCGGCCATAGATGAATGGTGCAGTTGAAGCTGTGAACAAAAATATCAAGAAGATCATACAAAAAATGACAGTCACTTACAAGGAATGGCATGAGATGCTACCGTTTGCTCTCCACGGGTACCATACCACGGCTTGCACATCAACTGGGGCAACACTCTATTCCTTGGTATATGGCATGGAGGCTGTTTTACCTATCAAGGTTCAGATTCCCTCCTTGAGAATCATGAAAGATGTTGGTTTGAGTGAAGACGATTGGATCCAAACTCGGCTTGATCAATTGAACTTAATTGACGAGAAGAGACTTACTACTGTTTTCCATGTTCAGACGTATCAAAAGCGGATGATCAAGGCTTTCAACAAGAAAGTCAGGCGCCAGATATATCAAGTCAGGGATCTGGTAATCAAGCGCATCATTTTTCCGCAAAGTGATCCTAGGGGCAAATGGACTCCTACCTACGAAGGACCATTTGTTATGAAGAACATCTTTTCTGGTGGGGCAATGATCTTAACCACCATGGACGGTGACGACTTGCCGCATCCTGAGAACGGAGACATAGTCAAAAGATACTACGCATAAATGACCCGCTAGGTTGACAACCTAGGCAAAAAAAAAGGGGCATCCCGGTGAATCAAAAACCCGAAAGGGCGGTTCAGGAAAAAGTTAGGGATAAATAAAAAAATTTGTACACCCGGCAAGTTGAAAACACGAAAGGGGGACTTGGGCAAAAAAGGGTTTCCCGGTGAATCGAAAACCCGCAAGGGCGATTCAGGAAAAAGTTAGGGAATTAAAGCGTATGACTATGTCTCGTCGGATCACTTTAAGGACAATCTCTTCACTGACAAACTCTGAGCTTCTGATCAATCCAATCATCTTCGGGCGAGGCAGCAAATGGACAAGATATTCGGTGATACAAAGGCTATAGCGGAATGGGAACCCCATGGGATTTTTATACACATAGCTATCTTTCTTTGTATAAACTTTAATTATTTTTACGACACCATCCTCTTACTAGGATGTCTGTCTCCTTTGTACAAAACACTTATTCAAAGTAAATACAAAGATATATCTTTCAAAATACATAAAACTATTTGCGTTTTTTCTTTTACACTTGTGTTTTATTTGCAAAAACGTTCAATGATTCATTAATGAACATATGCATTTAAACATAATTATTGTTTACAAATAAACAAAGTGGAAAAGAAAAATTACTGACAGGTTGAAAGGATAGGAAAGCTTATTTAGGCTATTCCAGGAGCAATCCCTACAGTACATCATCTGGATCCCCAGCGGAGCTAAAATTTCAAACCTTAATTCCCATCAGAGTTAAAACTTCAAACTCCCAATCCACAGCGGAGCCAAAACTTCTAACTATCAATCCCCAGCGCAAACTTTTCAGTCAATCCAATTTTCCCAACAAGTTATCTTGAAGCCTGGAAATCAACCGGATAACAGTTAACCTTTGTCTCTCCCCCAACCTAGGATAATTTCCCAATAGAGTGGCAGATAACCCAAACTCCTGAACTTACTCTCCAGCAGTAAACCTTCTTCCCCACAGAGTTTTTATTTTTCAACAGAATGAAGATTCTCATTCTTAATTCCCCAGTGAAGTTGTCAAGGTTTCCACTACTCCCCGACAGAATGATGATTCTCATTCTAAACTCCCCGTAGAAGTCATCAGAGCTTTCTTTATTCCCCAACAGAATAAGGATTCCCATTGTGTAACCCCCAGTAGAAATCATCAAAGTTCTCTGGATTCTCCAAGCAGATTACCCAAGCAGTATATGACATTGCTCACAACATAATTCTTGTCAATACTCAAACTTCAAGACATGAAGGATCCTGACATCCCCACAGAAGTTGCCAAGGACTTCTTATCCTCAGCAGTTAGGGATTTATTTTTCCCGGCAGCAGTCAAGGGTTTTTATTATCCCCAGCTGTCAAGGATTTATTTTCCTCAGCAAATCAGCTTACATGCGCATACATTACATCTATATATCATACACATTGATAAAACACATATATTGCATCATACATTTGATGCAACATAACTTTGTGTTTCAGCTAACGTTTTACCCTTTCCAGGAAAAGATTAACGAGCTACCATTAACAATATACAATCGTGATACAATACAGATACACTCCAGACACGGAAGTCATTCTGTTGCTCATTCAGATTCAGATTTCAAATACGCTCCACATACGGATGCCATTCTTATACTTATTCAGATTTCAGCTATCAGATACAGTTCAGATACACTACAGACACGAAATTCATTTTGTCACTTATTCAGATTCTAGTTCAGATACACTCCAGACATGGATGCCATTCTGTCCCTTATTCAGTTTTCCGATCCAGATACATTTCAGATACACTCCAGACACGGAAGTCATTCTGTTATTCATTCAGATCCTAGTACAGATACAGTCCATATACGCTTCAGACACGGTTACCATTCTGTCACTTATTTTGATTTCCCCATCTTAGATACGCTCCGTACACGGAAGCCATTCTGTCTCATTCAGACACAGCTCAGATACACTTCATACATAGACGCCATTTTATTGCTCATTCAGATTCAGTCTCCAGATACAGCTCAGATACGTTCCAGACACGGACACCATTCTGAATACTTATTCTTCTGACATACAACTTACAATTCAACAAAAATTCTTGGATGGCATCTTTAAGCCCATCTCCAACAAGATTCTATCACATCTCCAAATGGCATCTTTAAGCCCATTTCCTCAACTACACTTTGACGAGTGCAAATTTACGGGCACTCTAGTGTCCAATCATCTTTTACCTTCGAGTCACGAACGGTAAAGCCCGCCAATATAACTCATCAGGTTCTAGAAGATTGAACAGGGGCAGTTGTTGTACCCCAAAATTTTCCCTCTCATTTATCAAGATTTTTCCTCATAAGACTTCTTGGACTCAAGACAAGATTAGGATTTGCTCAGCTTAAGACATCACCTTGTACTGATGAACTAAATTAGGGTTTGAGTTTGCACAAGGATTTTTGGACCATCAATGCTTCCCGTTACTTTCATACACCATCTTGGACCCCTAAGATTTCTCATGACAAGTTTCAAGCCTTGAATCACATTTTTGCCCAATCAATTGGACAATTGACCTAAAAATCAGCTATATTGAGGAAAAAGTCAGCCATGACCAATATACAGTGAAACTTCATAATTTTTTATCCACAACAACATTCTAGGCTCCTATGTACCATTTGATCAAGTTTGGATCACAACTCCTTAAGAAATTTGATCAGATCATCAAAAGGGCAAAATGGTCAAAATTAGGGTTTTGACTGAGACAAGGCAATTTCTGATTTTTAACCTAACCAATGGCCAATTGGGATCAAGCATGATTTCAAGGACTCAATAGCATCATCTTGACCTAATCATATAGTTCAAAAGATCTCAAATGCATAGGATTGACATATGAATTTTACAGTCAACTAATCAAAAGTCAATTGTACAATGAAAAGTCAAACTTTGACTTTTTAGTCAAAATCAAGTGCCAAGGGTCATAATTCATCAAGATATGTCAAAATGTGAAACTTGTTGACCAAGAAACTTAAAATTGCAAATTAGGGTTTTAATTTGAAATTTTTCATAACTTAGAATTTTTCTAAGTATGGAAAATTTCTTATTTTTTCCCAACTTTCCACAACTTTTTCACCATGATGAAATTGGATTCAAAGGAAACTTCCAACATGAAAGTTGTAGTACTCCATGAAATCTACAACTTTGATTCACAAAGTTTTCCCTAAATATACTTGGATATCAAGTTATGAATTTGTGAATAGGGGTCCATGAATTAAAAGACTTAGTGAAAATTTGCCCTAATTTAGGCAGGTTTTTGACCCAACTTCATGGGCATTTTTCACCTAGTTCCAAGAGGTATATCAAAATTCATTTCAAAGATGGATTTTAGAGCATGTTGCAAGATTTCCAAAATGTCAAAGAACTCTCCAAGATCATTTGTGGTTAGGGAGAATCGAAGAAGAGAAAATGGCATTTTGTCACTTTTGTTCAAGCCATTTTTACAATGCTTCAAGTTGCAAATCAGATCCTAGCATGCTTGTACCTTGCATTACAGGTCCTAAATCCCTTATACACTCCATAATTAAATTCCAACTCAATGGATAATGGCTTTATTTTGGCTTTTGAAGCATTGTTCAAAGAATAAATCCCTAAATGGCATAAAGGGCACAATGCCATTTTGATAAAGCAAGCTTTTTGCAACTTTACAATTCTTGAGCCATGGACCTGTTTCTTGGTTACAAGCAACGTACACAGATATCCAGCAACGTTTACCAACTATTATCAGCCCTAGAACTAGCAAGTACAAGCCTTTGGCATAGTCACTTCAACTTTTCTTCAAATGCAAGCAAGTTGGCAAAAGGAGTCAGAACTTGTACAACAGAAAAGGGTGGACTTTGTATCACTATATACAACTTCACAAACTGGTTGCGAGCAAGAACACAAAGGCTTATGCTCTGAAACATTCCAAAACACAAAAAAAACACATTTTTCTGCCCAAACAGGGCAGCTTCTGCAAAACTCTTGCAAACTCAATATTGGCTCGTGCGTTTCTCCCTTTAACACTTGAAACACCTTCCTTACATCACATCAAAACTATCCAAGCCTTTGCACTGCAACTGTGAGCCCTATTTCAGACATCACCATTTTCATTTTTGAAGGTTGCAGCTTGACTTCTACAGGGAGTTTCAAGCATCCTCAAGGCAAGCTAAGAATTTGAATAGCTTTAGGGAACTTCAAGGAAGCTCACACGATCCTCAGGCCTCACTCAAAGTCCCCATATTGCCATATCCAAATCCAGCTAAGCAAGGTATTTTTCAAATCTCTATCTCTTTATTTAGGCATCCTTAAGTCACGATTTGTGAAGCAAAGATGTAGTTCTTAACATGGTGAAGTTGTACATATGCATAGTTACATATATTAACTGAGTAGTGAGAATTTGAAGCTTGAAGTTTGTTGCACCCCAAAATTTGCCCTCTCATGTTTTCCAAAGTCTTCCCCCTGCCTGGTTGATCACAAACTCTTGCCTAAGGAAAAAGAAGACTTTTGAGTGGTACTTTAAGTACCTTTCGATTGGCATCCTGAAAGACACTTCGATTGACATTATGGACAAGCATTCGGTTGGAATTATGTCAAGGCAATTTCGACAGGCATGTCAACCATGTCCTTCGATTGGCATGAACAACACCTTTTGATTGGCCTGTTAGCAGAGTCTTTCGATTGGAATACTTCAATTAATATTTGGGCCAGGCCCATTCGAAGGGTACGCAGGGAGTCCATTCGAAAGAGGCAAATCAGGACTAATCGAAGAGCATGGCCTGAAAGCATTCGAAATCCAAACGTCCAGGTTCATTCAAGGGACACGAATGTTTCAAAAGAGGAAATAATTTAATGTGTTTGATTTTTGTCCAGAGCGTTAAAGGCCTGTTTTAATGGCTGTCCCTTGCCATTACTGCACCCTCACACCCCTATAAATACAGAGGCCAGCATACATTACCAACATAAAAAATTACAGAGAAAAATATACAACGAAACACACGAAACTCTGCAGGAGAACACACAGAAAAATTGCCTCAAAGAGCCAAAGCAGTCCTTCAGATCAAAGGTGCCCACGCCCAGAAGCCCGGATCGAAAGTGCTTGCATCCAGGAAGTGCCCAGATCGAAGGTGCCTACGTCCAGCGAACGTCCAAATCGAAGATCCAATCTGTTGGTAAGAAAGGGTAAACTATCCAACCTCATATTTGCATAATACATTCATACTTGTTGTTACTTTCGATTTTCCATCCTAGACAGGATCAAGAGGCCTGGGTTTGGCACCCAGGTCATATTTTTTCATTTGCTAACACTTGCTGCAGATTTAACCTGAAGAGACCCCAAAAAGTGTAGGATCGAAGGGCCTGGGGTTCAATACCCAGGCCCTGCATTTTATTTCGCTCACATACTTTTACAGGTATAACAGCCCAGATCGAAGGAGACACCTTTTCTGGATCGAACCTATTAGCATGCTGGATCGAAGGAGGCATCTCATTCCTGGATCGAAAGCCATGACCTCCATGATCAAAAGACAATCCTCTTCCCTGGATCGAAGGCTACTCACGCCTTGCTGTTTGGCCCAATTGAAAGGACCATGACCATGTCTGGATCGAAGCTGCCATTCCCCCCCTGGGTCGAAACTCCTGGATCGAAGGATCCCCCTTGTATTTTATTTTGTTTTCATAGACTTCCTTTTAATTAACATTAAAATAAATAAAAAAAACCACGAAAACATTAGGCTATTTCTTTTTCTATTAAATTAACTTTGTTAATTAACCTTTAATTATCTTAACATTTTTCCAAAAAAACTAAAATTAAATAGATTTAGATTATTTTTCCCAAAATAAAATAAAACAACAAAAAGAGTTCTTATTCTTAGGATTTTTTTTAATTCACGCGCGTTTATTTTATTGGGATGTAATAGTTTTAGCTAAGACCCTTTACTGCTTTTTATTCCCCAATTTTGGACATGTAAATAATCCCCCTCCCCGAAGCATTGTAATAGCTTAGGATTTACAATTCTCGCACTTTAAATTCCTGTACATATATTAACTGTTTAGATGTATGCTAACTAGGATTGCATGGCAAGACCTATCTTAATTTAAAATCAACTACAACTCACCATAACATGTACAAAAACTGAAAATTGACACACTCGCACATGCCACTCTTAGGGTACACCTCACTTGGTTGCCTCAAACGTGGTCATTAAGTATAGGATGTTTTAGAGGTCGTCCTTCTGTCCAAAGATCAAAGTTGCCTTGAAATGGTTGCCTCGATAAAAATGATCTAAGACATTAGGATTACCACTGAGACGTCCTAACGTTGCTTTAGTGACCACACGTCCCTAAAATCGAATTGACCCAAAAACTCCAACGACGGTGCTACCTACTCCTCAATAGTAGGATAGTACTGTCTAAAGGACATTTGCACAATTAAATTCCTTTTTGAGTAGGTAGAGGTTCTTAAGTACTTGCTCTCTTTTAAAAACAAAACAAAAAACTTTTCACACTTACACTTTTCGAACAAAGATTTCAAAACACGTCATACACTCTTGAGGACAAAAGCAAGAGTTAAAATGAAGTTTCAAACAAAACTCTTTTCAAAACCCACAAACACAAGAAAAGCAAAACTTTTTGAAAACATAGTGAGCAAGTACCTAAGAGCCCGCGGATAACCACAGATAGAAAGGGTGCTAACACCTTCCCTTTCTATAATCTACCTCCCGAACCCGAGAAACATCTCGAAAAGGAATTTTTCTGTGCTTTTGTCCTTTCCCTTGTTGGATAAAATAAAAGACGGTGGCGACTCTTGCTTACCGCGACATTTTGTGAAACACAAACGCGAACCAGCATTCCAAAATAGTCAGTTCTCGTCCCCACCGATCAAAGAACTGGCGACTCTGCTGGGGATTTATTAATAAGTGAGGTATACCTTGGGATTAGATCACTTGTGTTTTCAATTGTTTTGCTTTGTATGATTTTAATTTTGTGGGCTTGCATCGGAGTTCTATAGATCCTAACCCGGATCTGGGGGTACCCTTTTTAGGTAAGTAGCAACAAACTGTGAGGGAACTGTGCGGGGTATACCGACATGGTTGAAACAGTAGCTATGTTGATGTGGCACTTTGGTGAGTACCGATAACCCTTGAGTTAAGTCAAGGAGAGTACGGGGCCGCCGCGTGGTGTCGTGAAGCATCAATTGACCTTAGAACCTTACTTGACCATCTTGGCCTTTTTTAGGGGTAGTGAGATGACCGACTTTGGTACAGTCCGAAGTTGGTAGATACTCGATACTACACTCATTGAGGGTTGTTTTCTTGGAATATTTTGGTCGCCAGTTAAGTGGCTAAACCAAAACAATGAACATAGAAAACAATCCAATGATATTGAGCTCCTTAGAACCCGGTTACTATTTATAGGACAGGTTTTTAGCCAACTAAACTCAAAAGGGAAATACCTATGAAACTCCATGCCAGCCTAAACTTAAGGCTATTTGTGTGCCTTTTGTGCCTTCAAATCTGAACTACTTGCACATTCTTGTTATCTGACAACATGAGTTCCTTGCAGGTTTTGTTTACAGTCCTTATCCAATAATTTGGACTTATTGCAGGGCTTACTTACATCACCTCACACTTTTGCATACTTGTACATAACATCATAACATCATACCATAGCATTTTTCCTTAACCATTTCAAGGATCTCAAGGGTCTGTGATGCAGGTTATGGTAAATCAAATGGCTAGCAAGGGGAAAAGGGGATTTATTTTCCTCTAGCCAAAGTTGTCTAGAAATCCAAGCACGATAACTTGAGTCTCTGGCTATGACCCACTCGATATGGTGAGCTTGACTCTTGAAGAAGGACTCTCAGCAACATGAAGTTCCTTCAATCAAGCTACGAGATTCAAATTCTAACAAGCTTCTTGTTTACCCCGCGAGATCCTTGAAAACATTGCATACATATATCACACATATCATCGCATAACAGGTCTTCCAGTACAGTCTGTCATGTTCTTGCTGTTTATTTCAGCAATGGCTTTCCAACCAGACAACCAGGAGACTCAGTTTAGGGAAATCATCCTAAACCTATCCAAGGGGCAGGAAGAGTTGAGAACACTCCTCATGGGGAATTTGGTCAAGAAAAGTCCTGAATATAATAAGGACGAACGGCTGAAACATCTGCAAGCTGAGGTAGATGCAATGAGAACCCAAATGCTGGGGCAGATGGCTCTTATCCAAGGCTTAGCTCGGGAACAAGAAGAGTTGAGAACCATGATCCACCAGCTTCATCAAGATAGATATAACACCATGAAGCAAACAGTCAAGGCTGGGGATCAAATCATTAATCAGCCTCCAAGAAGACAAGAGTTTGGTATGGTGAAGAATGGACCTCTCCAAGTTGCTACTACCTCAAGGGTCCAACAACAACCTCGCCAAGAACAACGGGTGGATCAGAGTAAGCCCATAAGGCAATTTACCGAGCTCAACGTGTCGCTGTCTCAAGCTTTACAACACCTGTTGAGGTTGAATCTAGTGACATTAAGGGACCCTCCTAAGAATCCCAACATAACCTCCCTAAAGTACAATCCTGATGCAAGCTGTGCATACCATTCCAACAGCCCGGGGCATGATACTGATGGCTGTTGGGCATTGAAAAACAAAGTTCAAGACCTGATTAACGAAGGAGCTTTGGAATTCACACAAGATGGTCAGGCTGAGTTCTTCTGCCATCCCTCCAAGGTTCACCATTTGAAGTGACAAGTTCTGACAAGAGAGGGCCTTTTTGTTCATTTGAATTTTCAAGTTGTAATCTCTTTGTTATTTAAACAATTATCTATTAATGCCAAACTTTGTTTCATTAATGCATTGCATATGTTTGTCTTGATTTGATCCAATCATTTTAATTACATTTAAACTATGTTTTTTAATCATTCAACTCTTGCTAAAAGTTACAAGCCTTTAGAGGGAGGATGACGAAACAATGCCATAATCTCATACAATATGCTTTTGGACAGACCTTGCTGACGATGTACAGGCATTTCTTTCAAATCCTAAACACTGGAGTTATAAGGAAGATAATCCTTAGTCAACCCCTTCGAGCCAAAGAAGTAGGAGTTTTCTATTTTTAAACAAATTGAAACCTTTGATTTAAACCTGGGGCAGGGTAGTCTCTCAGTTAATTTAAAAGATGTGCATTAAAGTCGCAAAGCTCTCAGTTCATAATACAACGAACGACATCAAAAGCATTCCTCTGGAATCAAAAGACAGTGGTGGTTCCTTATCTCATAGGCAGTCAATATCTCTAAAAAAAAAAGAGCCCACTGAGCCAAAACCTATAAAGGAGGTTTAAGAAAGCTGGGGCATCCCGCTGACTGTAATCTCGAAAACAGGAACAGTCAGGAAAAAGTTAGGGATAACAAATCAAAAGAACGAGGTCGCTAAAAATCCTCAACAACATGAAAAATGTTGCAAAAATGACTGCCTTCAAAAATTCAACTTGTGTGAACCATCACCAAAAACGTCATTCCAGACTCATTTGGAGTTCAAATGCACAATTAACTGAGTTTAGGATTGAAGAACATCACGAAGAGTGGGTGGGTACAAATATACTTTGAGCCTTTATCCTTTGTTTCTTAAACCGTGAACCAAGCCACATTACAACCCTTCAAAAGTCCTAACTGAAGCATGGGTTAGTTTGAAAGCATACTGTTACAAAAGGTATCCTAACTCCTGTAAAGCTTTGCCCTAAATCTTGTGTTGAATTTGTCTTATAAAAAAAAGTTTTCTGCTAAAAAGCGCACTTTTCAAAACTTCGAGACAAGCATAAACTTTGCATTATTTAAATATCACTGTTTGCATTTGGCTATTTGTTTGATAGCGGAGAAATTCAGACAACGAATATTCGATGAACGAAAGCCCTCTCAGTGAACAAAATCACTTCAAAAAGGATGACGCTTCCATTGGCAAATCTCCTATAAACAAGGGGGCATGACATGTCACTATCCAGCACACCTGGGGCAGCCCAGTCAAGATTCCAGTAAATCTCTCAAAGAAGTGCAGAGTAACCAGGGGCAAGTATCCATCTCTGTCGCTTGGGGCATTGAACATCAATCTCAGTGAAGGGTTACATACAGTCCAACATTTCCAGGCAGTGCCAAAAACACCTGCTACTAGGGGCAATGACAAATCTCCCCAGATCTTGCTCATAGGATGACTCCCAGCAAGGGTTTAATCTCTAAAAACCTTTCCCCAGCTGAATCAACCTCAAGAATCCCCGAGAACTTCCCCCAACGAAGATGTCACCTCTCTAGTGGACTGACGACAGGGTTTATTTCCCCAACAACACCAGGATTCCCCAGCTTGAGTTTGCCTCTCCGACTACTATAAATCAAAGGACCACAACTCCTCTTCCCCAGTAGACTACTCTGCAATCCCCAGCAAGTTACTGTGAAACCTAGACCCGACCAGATGTTAGTTTAACTTTGACTCCCCATTAGAGCAACGGACAACCGAGACTCCTGAACTTGTTCCCCAAGAACGAATCAATACTCTCCACAGAGTTCACAACTTTCCCCAACGGAGTTCTCCTCAACAAAACGAGGATCCTCAGTGGAAACATTCTAAGCAAAATTTGAAGACACACATACTCTTCAACAGCAATCCGGGATTTAACAACTCCCCAACACTTGTCAAGGATTTATTTTCCCAGACAAAATTACATTTCTACAACATTCATAACCTGTGCATACAAAATGCATATAACATAAATCTCATTTATTTTGAGAACATAATTACACAATGCATACATCATGACATTGCATACAACTCACTCTTTACCTTTTCAGGAAAGGTCGATCGACAGATTAAGGTCATTACCTTTTGGAGTAGCAGTCGCCAAAGATTCCTTCATGATCCTGCTGAGGTAGTAATTGTCCAAGATTCCTTCATCATCCTGCTGAGGTAGTAATCGTCCAAGATTCCTTCATCATCCTGCTGAGGTAGTAATCGTCCAAGATTCCTTCATCATCCTGCTGAGGTAGTAATCGTCCAAGATTCCTTCATCATCCTGCTGAGGTAGTAATCGTCCAAGATTCCTTCATCATCCTGCTGAGGTAGTAATGGTCCAAGATTCCTTCATCATTCTGTTGAGGTAGAAGTCGTCCAAGATTCCTCCATCATCCTGCTGAGGTAGTAATCTTCCAAGATTCCTTCATCATCTGCTTGGAGTAGCGATTGTCTCAGATTCCTTCATCATACATCATTATCAAAAAAGACCTCCTCTGGTTAGATTTATTTCTTCCAGTTAATGACAGGCAATCAGAGACCTTCAAATAACAGTCCAAATACGATCCAGATTCAGATGTCATTCTGTCACTCATTCAAATACATTTCAGATACGCTCCATATAAAGACGCAATTCTGACAATCATCCAGACTCAACTCCATTCTCCAGCAGCTCCGGGATTTATTTTCCCCAACTAAAACATCACATTTCCATACATCATGATACATGCATATACGCATCATACCATACAATCTCATTTATGTTGAGAACATCATTGCTTGATCCATATCATGCATTGCATATGACTGACCTTCACCTTTCGGGGAAAGATGCAGTTAAATTCTCAATTATGTCAATAGAGACAAAATCAGTCAAATCGATTCCTAAAGATTTTTCAGAGGCGAAGCATGTCAATGGAGACAAAATCAGTTAAATCAATTCCTAAAGATTTCTCTGAGGCACAACCTGTCAATGGTGACAACTCGTCAAAGGAGACACCCTGTCAATAGAGACAACTCGTCAAAGGAGACACCCTGTCAATAGAGACAACCTGTCAATGGAGACAACTCGTCAAAGAAGACACCCTGTCAATAGAGACAACTCGTCAAAGGAGACACCCTATCAATAGAGACAACCTGTCAATGGAGACAACTCGTCAAAGGAGACATCCCTGTCAATGGAGACAACCTGTCAATGGAGACACCCCTGTCAATGGAGACAACCTGTCAATAGAGACAACCTGTCAATGGAGACAACTCGTCAAAGGAGACACCCCGTCAAAAGAGACAACCCGTCAACGAAGACAGAACCACCTACCAACAATCTCCAAATGGCATCTGTAAGCCCATTCCCGACATCACAATGCTGATACTACACCATGAGAGTGCAAATTTCTGGGCACTCTAGTGTTCAATTATCTTCCACCTTCGGATCGAGAAAGGCTAGAAAGCCAATCTATATCCTCAGGTTTAAGAAAATTGAACAGGGGCAACTGTTGCACCCCAAAATTTGCCCTCTCATGTTTTCCAAAGTCTTCCCCCTGCCTGGTTGATCACAAACTCTTGCCTAAGGAAAAAGAAGATTTTTGAGTGGTACTTTAAGTACCTTTCAATTGGCATCTTGAAAGACACTTCGATTGACATTATGGACAAGCATTCGATTGGAATTATGTCAAGGCAATTTCGACAGGCATGTCAACCATGTCCTTCGATTGGCATGAACAACACCTTTTGATTGGCCTGTTAGCAGAGCCTTTCGATTGGAATACTTCGATTGATATTTGGGCCAGGCCCATTCGAAGGGTACGCAGGGAGTCCATTCGAAAGAGGCAAATCAGGACTAATCGAAGAGCATGGCCTGAAAGCATTCGAAATCCAAGCGTCCAGGTTCATTCAAGGGACACGAATGTTTCAAAAGAGGAAATAATTTAATGTGTTTGATTTTTGTCCAGAGCGTTAAAGGCCTGTTTTAATGGTTGTCCCTTGCCATTACTGCACCCTCACACCCCTATAAATACAGAGGCCAGCATACATTACCAACACAAAAAATTACAGAGAAAAATATACAACGAAACACACGAAACTCTGCAGGAGAACACACAGAAAAATTGCCTCAAAGAGCCAAAGCAGTCCTTCAGATCAAAGGTGCCCACGCCCAGAAGCCCAGATCGAAAGTGCTTGCATCCAGGAAGTGCCCAGATCGAAGGTGCCTACGTCCAGCGAACGTCCAAATCGAAGATCCAATCTGTTGGTAAGAAAGGGTAAACTATCCAACCTCATATTTGCATAATACATTCATACTTGTTGTTACTTTCGATTTGCCATCCTAGACAGGATCAAGAGGCCTGGGTTTGGCACCCAGGTCATATTTTTTTGTTTGCTAACACTTGCTGCAGATTTAGCCTGAAGAAACCCCAACAAGTGCAGGATCGAAGGGCCTGGGGTTCAATACCCAGGCCCGGCATTTTATTTCGCTCACATACTTTTGCAGGTATAACAGCCCAGATCGAAGGAGACACCTTCTCTGGATAGAACCTATTAGCTTGCTAGATCGAAGGAGGCATCTCATTCCTGGATCGAAAGCCATGACCTCCATGATCAAAAGGCAGTCCTCTTCCCTGGATCGAAGGCTACTCACGCCTTGCTGTTTGGCCCAATCGAAAGGACCATGACCCTGTCTGGATCGAAGCTGCCATTCCCCCCCTGGGTCGAAACTCCTGGATCGAAGGATCCCCCTTGTATTTTATTTTGTTTTCATAGACTTCCTTTTAATTAACATTAAAATTAAAAAAAAACCACGAAAACATTAGGCTAGTTCTTTTTCTATTAAATCAACTTTGTTAATTAACCTTTAATTATCTTAACATTTTTCCAAAAAAACTAAAATTAAATAGATTTAGATTATTTTTCCCAAAATAAAATAAAACAACAAAAAGAGTTCTTATTCTTAGGATTTTTTTAATTCACGCGCGTTTATTTTACTGGGATGTAATAGTTTTAGCTAAGACCCTTTACTGCTTTCTATTCCCCAATTTTGGATATGTAAATAATCCCCTTCCCCGAAGCCTTGTAGTAGCGTAGGATTTACAATTCTCGCACTTTAAATTCCTGTACATAACATGTACAAGACCTATCTTAATTTAAAATCAACTACAGCTCACCATAACATGTACAAAAACTTAAAATTGACACACTCGCACATGCCACTCTTAGGGTATACCTCACTTGGTTGCCTCAAACGTGGTCATTAAGTATAGGATTTTTTAGAGGTCGTCCTTCTGTCTAAAGATCAAAGTTGCCTCGAAATGGCTGCCTCGATAAAAATGATCTAAGACATTAGGATTACCACTGAGACGTCCTAACGTTGCTTTAGTGACCACACGTCCCAAAAATCTAATTGACCCGAAAACTCCAACGACGGTGCTACCTACTCCTCAATAGTAGGATAGTAATGTCTAAAGGACATTTGCACAATTAAATTCCTTTTTGAATAGGTAGAGGTTCTTAAGTACTTGCTCTCTTTTAAAAACAAAACAAAAAACTTTTCACACTTACACTTTTCGAACAAAGTTTTCAAAACACTTCATACACTCTTGAGGACAGAAGCAAGAGTTAAAATGAAGTTTCAAACAAAACTCTTTTCAAAACCCACAAACACAAGAAAAGCAAAACTTTTTGAAAACATAGTGAGCAAGTACCTAAGAGCCCGTGGATAACCACGGATAGAAAGGGTGCTAACACCTTCCCTTTCTATAATCTACCTCCCGAACCCGAGAAACATCTCGAAAAGGAATTTTTCGGTGCTTTTTTCCTTTCCCTTGTTGGATAAAATAAAAGACGGTGGCGACTCTTGCTTACCGCGACATTTTGCGAAACGTAAACGCGAACCAGCATTCCAAAACAGTCAGTTCTCGTCCCCACCGATCACAAAGTTTATGAAAAAACTAGGTCAGAAATTAAGGCTACTAAAATTCTCCCTGGTTTTTGAGAGTTAGATTATGAATTTTATATCATTGGAATCGTGAGATTCCAAGCTACATTTTTTATGTTGCAAGTTTTTGTTTTTGTGCAAAGCATAGAGTTACAGGTTGAAGCAAAAACGCGCGCGTTTGGGAGAGGCTGGAGGACAGGGATGAAGTTCCTGGGCCTGGTGCACTTGGGCTTGCTGTTTTGACTTTCCACACCCCTTGATCCACTATTCACACCCCCCTTTGCTTATTTTATTTATTTATATATATTTTCTCATATTTTTATGTTTATTGATTTTTAATAATTTTTTCTGAACATTAAAAAAATCACAAAAATCATGAAAAATATTTTCTTTATTTTTTGCATTTTATTTTATTTTTTATTTTATTTTTTGCATAAAATAATAGCTTACTAGAATAAATTATACTTTATTTTCTTAAATAAAACTTGTAAATAATAAATAAATACTATACATTTTATTTTATCATTTCACACATAAAATAATTATTTTTATACAGATTTTAATTTTTAAATATTGTATATAATATTACTTATATTTTCTTATACAAAAATAGACAAAATAATAATAGAAAACATAATTTTCTTTTAAATCAAAAAATTAGGGTTTCCCATTTAAAAAATAATAATGATTGGCGAGAAAAAGAGATCCCATTCTTGAGCCAAAGAGATCTTGTGAAAAATATCTTGATAAATGAGAGGGAAAATTTTGGGGTACAACAGCTGCCCCTGTTCGACCTTCTTAAACCTAAAGAGTTAGATTGGCGAATTTTTCCATTCGTGACTCGAAGGTGGAAGATGATTGGACACTCGAGTGCCCAGAAATTTGCACTTGATGATGCGTGGTTGAGGGAATGGGCTTAAATATGCCATTTGGAGCGGTGATAGAATCTTGTTGGAGATGGGCTTGTAGATGCCATCCAAGAATGTTTGTTGAATTATAACTTGTAAGCTGAAAGAATGAGTATCAGAATGGCGTTCATGTCTGGAGTGTATCTGGACTGTATCTGAGAGATGATTTTGACTGAGTATTAGAATGGCGTCCGCGTCTGGAGCGTATTTGTACTGTATCTAAGAGTTGTACCTGAATGAGTATTAGAATGGCGTCAGTGTCAGGAGTGTATATGTATTGTATCATGAAGTTGAATCTAAATGAGTATCAGGATGGCATCTGTGTCTGGAGCGTATATGTATTGTATCATGAAGTTGAATCTGAATGAGTATCGGGATGGCATCCGTGTCTGGAGCGTATATGTACTGTATCATGAAGTTGAATCTGAATGAGTATCAGGATGGTATCCATATCTGGAGCGTATCTGAATTGTATCATGATTGCATATTGTTAACGGTAACTGTTAATCTTATCCTGAAAAGGGTAAAATGTTAGCTAAAATACAAAGTTATGTTGTATGGAATGTATGATTCAATCTATTTGCTTTATCAATGTTTATGATATATGGATGCAATGTATGCGCATGTGAGCTGATTTGCTGTATTGCTATCGGATTGAGGGAAATAAATCCCTGAATGCTGCTGAGGATATGTGAGTCTTCATGTCTTGAAGTTGAAGTACTGATGAACTTTTGTTGAGAGAAGTAAATTCTATTGTGAGGGCAATGCCATGTACTGCTTGCAAGATCTGTTGGGAAGTCTCAAGCAATTTGACGACTTTTGATGGGGATTGATAACTGGGAACTTTGTTCCGCTGGGGATTTAAATGACGTACTGTAGGGGATTACTTATGGAATATCCTAGAGACATTTTCCTATTTTGTCAACCTATCAGTAATTGTCTTTCTCATTTTGTTTATATGTAAACAGTGATCATGTTCAAATGCATATGTTCAACAATGAATCATTGGACGTTTTTGTAAACAAAAAACAAGCGTAAAGAAAAAACAAATAGTTTTTGCACTTTCAAAGGGATATCTTTGTATTGACTTTGAGTAAATATTTTGTACAAAGGGGACAAACATTCTAGTAAGAGAATGCTGTCGTAAAAAAAAAGAAAAATTTGATACAAAAAAAAAATAGCTATGTGTAATAATCCCATGGGGTTTCCATTCTACCATAGCCTTCGTATCTCTGAGCATCTTATCTATTTATTGCTTCGTCCGAAGATGATTGAATTGATCAGAAACTCTGAGTTTGTCAGTGGAAGCCAAAGATTGTTTGTAAAATGATCTGACGGGACATAGTCGTACGCCTTAATTCCCTAACTTTTTCCTGGACTGCCCTTTCAGGTTTTCAGTCCACCAGGAAACCCTTTTTTGCCCAAGTCTCCCTTTCAGGTTTTCAACTTGCCGGGTGTACAAATTTTTTTGTTTTATCCCTAACTTTTGCCCGAACCTTTTTGGTTCGCCGGGATGCCCTTGTTTTGCCTAGGTATGTCAACCTAGCGGGTCTCTTATGCGTAGTATCTTTTGACTATGTCCTCATTCACAGTGTGTGGTAGGTTGTCGTCATCCATGGTGGTCAAGATCATTGCCCCACCGGAGAATATGTTTTTTATTACAAATGGTCCTTCATAGGTAGAAGTCCATTTGCCTCTGGGATCACTTTGTGGCAAGATGATACGTTTGATCACCAGATCCCCAACTTGATATACTTGGCGTCTGACTTTCTTATTGAAAGCCTTGATCATCCGTTTTTGATACATTTGACCATGGAAAACAGCAGTAAGTCTCTTCTCATCAATTAAGTTTAGTTGATCAAGTCGAGTCAGGATCCAATCGTCTTTGTTCAAGCCTGCATCTTTCATAATTCTCAAAGAGGGGATCTGAACCTCAATAGGCAAGACAGCCTCCATGTCATAAACTAAAGAATAGGGTGTTACCCCGGTTAATGTGTGAGTTGTGGTACGATACTCGTGGAGAGAGAATGGTAGCATCTCATGCCAGTCTTTGTATGTGACTGTCATCTTAAGTACGGTCTTTTTAATGTTTTTATTCGCAGCCTCGACAACACCATTCATTTTTGGCCGATAACGAGAAGAGTTGTGATGCTGAATCTTAAATTGCTCGCATAATGCGGTAATCATAGTGTTATTGAAATTTGTACCATTGTCAGTGATGATCTTTTCCGGGATACCGTATCGGCAAATAAGGTTTTGCTTGATGAAGCGGGCAACAACATTCTTGGTAACGGAGGCGAAAGAGGCTGCTTCAACCCACTTTGTGAAATAGTCAATGGCCACTAGGATGAATCGGTGTCCATTGGAGGCTGTTGGCTTGATTTATCCAATCATATCAATTCCCCACATAGCAAAGGGCCAAGGAGTCGTCAAGACATTCAGAGGAACCGGAGGTACGTGCACCTTGTCAGCATAAATTTGACACTTATGGCAGGTTCAAGAATGGTGATAGCAATCTGCTTCCATGGTAGACCAATAATAGCCTGCCCATAGGATTTTCTTCGCCATCGTATGCCCACTGGAATGGGTGCCAAAAGTACCTTCATGTAATTCAGCCATGATCTTTTCAGCTTCAACCTTATCTACGCATTGAAGTAGTACGGAGTCATGATTGCATTTGTACAGGATGCCATTAATAAGGAAGAATTTTGCAGAGAATCTCCTTAAGAACTTCTTATCATTTATTGAAGCTCCTTCTGGATATTCTTGAGCCTCGAGATACCTCTTGACTTCATGGAACCAAGGCTGGCCCACTACCTCTTCAGTATTAATCACGTGATAGTGTGTTGGTTCATCCATTTGTTCGATGGTGATCTGGGGAGCCTCGTTATCCCAATTAAGTTTAAACATAGATGACATTGTGGCTAGAACGTCTGCTAGCTGATTTTCTTCTCGCGGGAAATGCTCGAAGGTAATCTTCTCAAAATGTGGTAGCAATGTCAAAACATGTTCTTTGTAAGGGATAAGGTTTGGGTGCTTAATGTCCTATTCTCCTTTGATTTAACTGATGACCAAAGCTGGATATCCAAACACATCTAAAGATTTGATTCCCAAGTTTATGGCAGCTCTGAGACCGAAGATGCACGCTTCGTATTCTGCCATGTTGTTTGTACAATTGAAGCAAAGTCTGGCAGTAAAGGGAGTATGACACCCTTCTAGAGATATGAGTATGGCGCCGATACCATTACCGAGTGTATTGGAGGCTCCATTAAAGAACAGGGTCCATCGGGATTGTTGTACCCCAAAATTTGCCCTCTCATTTATCAAGATTTTTCCTCACAAGACTTCTTGGACTCAAGACAAGATTAGGGTTTGCTCAGCTCAAGACATCACCTTGCACTGATGACCTGAAATTAGGGTTTGAGTTTGCACAAGGATTTTTGGACCATCAATGCTTCATGTGACTTTCATACACCATCTTGGACCCCTAAGATTTCTCATGACAAGTTTCAAGCCTTGAATCACATTTTTGCCCAGTCAATTGGACAATTGGCCTAAAAATCAACTCTATTGGGGAAAAGTCAACCATGGGCAATTTACAGTCAAAATTCATAATTTTTTATCCACAACAACATTCTGGGCTCCTATGTACCATTTTATCAAGTTTGGTTCACAACTCCTCAAGAAATTTGATCAGATCATCAAAAGGGCAAAATGGTCAAAATTAGGGTTTTGACTGAGAAAGGGAAATTTCTGATTTTTAACCAGACCAATGGCAAATTGGGTTAAAGAATGATTTCAAGGACTCAATAGCATCATCTTGACCTAATCACATAGTTCAAAAGATCTCAAATGCATAGGATTGATAGATGAATTTTGCAGTCAACTGATCAAAAGTCAATTGTACACTGAAAAGTCAAACTTTGACTTTTTAGTCAAAATCAAGTTCCAAGGGTCATAATTCCTCAAGATATGTCAAAATGTGAAACTTGTTGACCAAGAAACCTAAAATTGCAAATTAGGGTTTTAATTTGAAATTTTTCATAACTTAGAATTTTTCTAAGTATGGAAAATTTCTTATTTTTTCCCAACTTTCCATAACTTTTTCACCATGATGCAATTGGATTCAAAGGAAACTTCCAACATGAAAGTTGTAGTCCTCCATGAAATGTACAACTTTGATCACAAAGTTTTCCCAAAAGATGTTTGGATCTCAAGTTATGAATTTGTGAATAGGGGTCCATGAACAAAAAGACTTAGTGAAAATTTGCCCTAATTTAGGCAGGTTTTTTACCCAACTTTATGGGCATTTTTCACCTAGTTCCAAGAGGTATCTCAAAATTCATTTCAAATATGGATTGTAGATCATGTTTCAAGATTTCCAAAATGTTCAAGAACTCTCCAAGATCATTTGTGGTTAGGGAGAATCGAAGAAGAGAAAATGGCATTTTATCACTTTTGTTCAAGCCATTTTTACAATGCTTCAAGTTGCAAATCAGATCCTAGCATGCTTGTACCTTGCATTACAGGTTCTAAATCCCTTCTACACTCCATAATTAAATGCCAACTCAATGGATAATAGCTTTATTTTGTCTTTTGAAGCATTGTTCAAAGAATAAATCCCTAAATGGCATAAAGGGCACAATGCCATTTTGATAAAACAAACTTTTTGCAACTTTACAATTCTTGAGCCATGGACTTGTTTCTTGGTTACAAGCTACGTACACAGATATCCAGCAATGTTTACCAACTATTATCAGCCCTATAACTAGCAAGTACAAGCCTTTGGCATAGTCACTTCAACTTTTCTTCAAATGCAAGCAAGTTGGCAAAAGGAGTCAGAACTTGTACAACAGGAAAAGGGTGGACTTTGTATCACTATATACAACTTCACAAACTGGTTGCGAGCAAGAACACAAAGGCTTATGCTCTGAAACATTCCAAAACACAAAAAAACACGTTTTTCTGCCCAAACAGGGCAGCTTCTGCAAAACTCTTGCAAACTCAATATTGGCTCGTGCATTTCTCCCTTTAACACTTGAAACACCTTCCTTACATCACATCAAAACTATCCAAGCCTTTGCACTGCAACTGTGAGCCCTGTTTCAGATATCACCATTCTCATTTTTGAAGGTTGCAACTGGACTTCTACAGGGAGTTTCAAGCATCCTCAAGGCAAGCTAAGCATTGGAATAGCTTGAGGGAACTTCAAGGAAGCTCACACGATCCTCAGGCCTCACTCAAAGTCCCCACATTGCCATATCTAAATCCAGTTGAGCAAGGTATTTTTCAAATCTCTATCTCTTTATTTAGGCATCCTTAAGTCACAATTTGTGAAGCAAAGATGTAGTCCTTAACATGGTGAAGCTGTACATATGCATAGTTATCATTTATATTAACTGAGTAGTGAGAATTTGAAGCTTGAAGTTCATGAAAAAACTCGGTCAGAAATTAGGGCTACTAAAATTCTCCCTGGTTTTTGAGAGTTAGATTATGAATTTTATATCATTGGAATAGTGAGATTCCAAGCTACATTTTTTATGTTGCAAGTTTTTGTTTTTGTGCAAAGAATAGGGAGTTACAGGTTGAAGCAAAAACGCGTGCGTTTGGGAGAGGCTGGAGGACAGGGATGAAGTTCCTGGGCCTGGCGCGCTTGTACTTGTTCTTTTGACTTTCCACACCCGCTAATCCATTATCCACACCCCATTTGCTTATTTTGTTTATTTTTATATATATTCTCATATTTTTATGTTTATTGATTTTTAATAATTTTTTCTGAACATTAAAAAAATCACAAAAATCATGAAAAATATTTTCTTTATTTTTTGCATTTTATTTTATTTTTTTATTTTATTTTTTGCATAAAATAATAGCTTACTAGAATAAATTATACTTTATTTTCTGAAACAAAACTTGTAAATAATAAATAAATATTATACATTTTATTTTATCATTTCACACATAAAATAATTATTTTCATACATATTTTAATTTTTAAATATTGTACATAATATTACTTATATTTTCTTTTACAAAAATAGACAAAATAATAATAGAAAACATAAATTTCTTTTAAATCAAAAAATTAGGGTTTCCCCTTTCAAAAATAATAATGATATTTTTCTTATTTTTTTAGGACTTAAATAATTTTATTTTCTCATACATAAAACAAATACAAAATATTTTTTGCATAATTACACTTTATTGCATATTTAAATACTTGTTTAATTATTTATTTGCACAATAATTCAATTGGGGTGTAATAGTATTTTAGGGTTTTATTTTGTGCAAATATCCCCATTCAAAAACTTGTATCCCCCCTCCCATAATAATTGTTGTAATAGCTTAGATTTATTTTATGCAATTTATCGCATTATACCATGTTTAGTAAAACTAGGGTTTTGCATTATAAGACAAAAATCAAACAAATAGACATGACCTAATACAAGACAAACAAAAGCATGTAAAATGACAATACATTGCACACAAACACCCTTAGGGTTTCACCCACTTTGTTGCCTAAAAATGGCCATGGTATGCATGCAAAGTATCTTGGCAAAACAAAACAAACAAATAAGATCATAGTCCCTCGATGACGCTATCAAATGGTTGCCTAAATAAAGTATCTTGGTCCCTCAAACAAGCTAAAGATACTTGGCAACATTGCTATCATGGTCATACGATGACCCACGCCCATCCCGTTTAACATCCAAAGATAGGGTTGTTTACCAAAGCAATGGTAAATCAACAATATCAAAGGAATAAAAATGTACAAGAAAGACTTTTGAGTAGGTAGAATGCTTCTAGTTACTTGATCAATTTGCAAAATAATCCTTGCTATTTTCAAACAAACACACACATTTCAAAACATTTCCAAACACCTTTCAAAATATTGAAACATTTTTCAAAAGACAAACATCTTGTATACATTCTTACGAACCAGAATCATTACAAAGATTGCCTAAACGATGGTCTCTTTTCAAAATACTTTCAAAACCACACAAAGCACCATTTCAAACAATTGCAAAAGCAAAGCAAGTGATCTAAACAAGTAACTAAGAGCCCATGGAAAACCATGGATGAAAAGGGTGCTAGCACCTTCCCTTTTCATAATCTACCCCCCGAACTCAAGAAAGCATCTCAAAGGTCTTTCCTGTGCTTTTTTTACCTTTCCTTTTGGATAAAATAAAAGTCGGTGGCGACTCTTGCTAAACCGCAACATTTGCGAACACAAACGCAAAACCTCAAGTCAGTTCTCCCACTGCATCACAGGGATCCTTGTTCAGGTATGCCGTATGGCCTGACTTCTTCACAGTTGTCTATCGTCATGATGTCTTCATCCGGAAATTCAAACTTCATAGACTAGTAATCTTCTACAGCTTGGTGAGCGAGATGATCAGCTAGTACACTCCACTTTATAGCTTTTTGGGTAGTATATTGTATGTAGTACTCTGTCCGGATCATCTACCATCTAGTTATTCTCCCAGAAAGAGCAGACTTCTCGAAGATGTATTTTATCGGATCCATTTTAGATATTAATAAGGTAGTATGAGTCAGCATATACTGTCTTAACCGGCGAGCAGCCCATGCCAGAGCGCAGCAAGTTTTCTCGAGCAGTGAATATCTGGTTTCACAGTTGGTAGACTTTTTGCTCAGGTAGTAAATAGCGTGCTCTTTTTGGCCAGACTCGTCATGATGCCCCAATACACACCCCATCGAGTTTTCTAAAACAGTCAGATACATGATCAATGGTCTTCCCTCGACTGGTGGCATCAATACAGGAGGCTCTTGTAAGTATTCTATGATTTTGTCAAAAGAAACTTGGCATTCATCATTCCATTTGACTATTTGATCTTTCTTCAATATTTTGAAGATTGGCTCACAAGTAGATGTTAGGTGAGAAATGAATCTGGAAATATAGTTCAAACGTCCCAAGAATCCTCTGACTTCCTTCTCAGTATGAGGAGAAGGCATCTCTTGTATTGCTTTAACTTTGGCAGGATCGACCTCAATACCTTTGTTACTGACGACATAGCCTAGGATTTTACCGGACCGTACTCTAAATGTGCACTTGTTTGGATTCAACCTCGACTTGTACTTCTTCAGTCTCTCAAACAGCTTTTGTAAGTGATCAAGATGCTCGTCTTCTGTTTATGATCTGGCTATCATATCGTCTATGTAGACCTCTATTTCATGTTGTATCATGTCGTGAAATAAAGCTACCATGGCGCGCTGATAGGTTGCCCCAACATTCTTCAATCCGAATGGCATTACCTTGTAGAAGAATGTGCCCCACTGTGTGACAAATGTTGTTTTCTCCATATCCTCAGGTGCCATTTTGATTTGGTTATAACCAGATAATCCTTCCATGAAGGAAAACACTTTGTGTTGTGCCGTATTTTCAACTAGGATATCAATGTGGGGAAGTGGAAAATCATCTTTAGGACTCGCCCTATTCAAATCTCTATAGTCCACACACATTCATACTTTGCCATCTTTTTTAGGTACGGGAACAATATTGGCAACCCATTGAGGGTAGGACGTGATAGCCAAGAATCCATCATTGAATTGCTTCATAACCTCTGCTTTAATTTTTCTGACATATCAGGTCTCATACGGAGAACCTTTAGCTTTACTGGCGGACAATCTTCTCTTGTAGGCAGACGATGTACCACGATGTCTGTATCAAGTCCTGGCATGTCTTCATATGAACAGGAAAAAACTTCAACATAATCGTGTAACAACTGAATCAGATGCTCCTTGACACTGGGTTCCAGATTAGCACCCACCTTGACCTCTTTTTTATCCTCCTTGGTACCCAGGTTGATCGTATCCACAGGTTCCTCGTGAGGCTGAATGGTTCTTTCCTCTTGTTGTAGCAATCTGGCAAGTTCCCCTGGTACTTCACAATCTTCCTCACCTTCGTCTTCGGCTTGGTAGATTAGATCCTCAGAGTCATGAAAAGCCATAGTATTATTGTTACCCATGGGATCCAGAATAGATGGATACCTGCATTGTGAGTGTGGGTGTGTCTAAGGGTATAACTATCTTTTGAAAGAAAATGTAAAAGAAAAACAATGAGCACAAAAGTTTGTATGCGAAAACGTCCATGATTCATTGATGTCATATGAAGATGAAATAATAACCCTTACAAATGGACCATCGTGCCTCGGGCAAGACACAAGGTTTTAAGAGTGCGAATTGTTTTTGAATATTACAGATCCAACAAAATGTAAAGATAAATTACAGTGGGATGAAAGTTATTGGGACGAAGTCTCTAGCCTTCCAATTGCTGAGCCCTCCATTGACAGTCGGAAATATCCAATCCTCTAGGTTGCAATCATCTTCACCATCTTCTACCACGTTGACCTCACGGTTGCTAATCTTCAAGGGTGGCCCTATAGCACGGGTACGGCATACATCCTTTTGAGCATTTGAAGTGAAACTTAGGCCAAACTTGTCACACTTATACGGGATATCCGGAAGTTTCCCCCAGATGGTGCATCCACCTTCCTCTACCACTGCTTTAGCGTCCTTCAGAGATGACATCCAGAGTGGAGGTCTTGTGATCTTGGGAATCTGGGACACGGTCTTGGTCACTACTACCTCTTGGGGGACCTCTTTGAAAAGTTGAAATGGAGTTTCAATGAATTCGCCGTCCAATTCCACATATCTAAAGGAATTGAGATGGATGATCATGTATTCTTCCTCTCCATGGACAGTGATAATCTTTCCTTGAACCACATACTTCAATATCTGGTGCAATGTAGAGGTAACAACGCCAGCATTGTGGATCCATGGCCGGCCTAGTAAGCAAGAGTACAAAGGGCGGGTGTCCATTACATAAAAGGTTGAATTGAAAGTTTGAGTCCCAACCTTTCTGGGGATATCCACCTCCCTGTGTACCATCCTCTTTGAGCCATCAAACGCCCTTACTACTATGTTGCTAGGCTTTAACGTTAGCCCCACGTAGTCAAGTCTGTCAAGAGCTTTTTTCGGTAGAACATTCAAAGATGAGCCAGTGTCCACCAAAACATGGGCCAGAGTCGTGCCCCTACATTCCAGAGACATGTAATGCCTCGTTGTGCTTTCTTCCCCTTGGTGTTAGATCAACATCCGAGAAGCCTAGGCCGTTATCCGCTGTCAAGCTGGCCACGCAGTCTTGGAATTGATCAGCAGACGTCTCTTGAGGCACATGGGTTGTTTTTAGGAACTTCACCAAGGCTTTCGCATGTGCCTCGGAACACGGTAGTAATGCCAACACAGAGATCTTGGAGGGAGTTTTCCCCAATTGTTCAACTACATCGTAGTCGCTCCTCTTTATAATTTTTAAACTTTCCTCCATTTCCTTCTTAGATGTCTCGGGGATAGTTAGTGATTGAGCCTTCGTCCAGACAGGCTCCACATGAATACTCTTTCCTCGAGTTTCAGCAACAGGAGTGTTGGAAGGAATGGCAATAGGGGTTGTAACGGCTTCGTCAATAGGAGCATTTGAAGAGATGATTATGGGTATGGAAGTAACCTTTGGAACAGCCACGGGTCCAGAGACTGCCTTTGGGGGGAGAAATTTCTATAGAAAATATCCTACCGCTTTGGGTAATTTTACTAGTTCCGACAATATTGTTGATGTCGAAATCTTCTCCTTCAGAGTTTATCTCTTCGGCGGCCGGCCAGTCTTGTTTGATGCCATGGTAGTAAATATCCCCTCCGTAATTCCACGGCACAGTTTTGTCTGATACATATGGGATTGGCCCAAGCATTGTGATTATTAGAGGAGTTGCTTTCGGAACCGTTGTAATTCTAACGCGTCTTTTGGTGGAGACCCTGGAATAATTGGCGGAGATGGTAATGATTGAAACATCTTCAACAAGAATAGGTGAAACAGGAGTACTTTCAAACAAAATCTCTTTGTTATCTCTCAAGCGTTGAATGCATGTTTTCAACAAAGGGCAATCAGTTGGCGAGGACAAGCAGAGGTGGCAAACTTTATTACAGCCCGGGAACACACCGGATTTCAACAAGTTTGTCTTAATGGTTGGAAGTGGAGTCATGAGTTCATCAACTGTGGTAACAAACAAATCTTCTTTAATAGCATTCGTATTGTGACCATGTCTGGGCATAGGAGCAGAAATGACATTTGGCTTCTCGGGCGCATCAAACTCAATTTATTTTGCTTCAATGAGGTCTTGTATTTTGTTCTTCAAAGCATAACAGTTATTAGTATCGTGAACAGGACTTTCAGAGTGATATGCGCAACGGGCATTGGGGTGATAATGAGGGGATGTTGTATTGGGGTTTTTCGGAGCTTCTTTCAAGGTTACCAAATTGGATCTTAGAATATGCGATAATACTTGAGATATAGTCATGTTGATTCTAGTGAATTGCCTGACTGGCCTTTCCACCCTTGGTTGATTACTTCTTTGTTGATCAGATGTAGGATTTGGAATCATAACAGCCCTCACCATTGGTCGGCTTTCGGCCCTCTCTTGGTTTCTTTGCGGATATACAACAGCTATCTCTTTCTTCATGATAAAAGGCTTCCCACTTTTTATACCAGCTTCCACCCGCTCTCCGGTTAGTATTAATTCAGTAAAGCTTGCAGATGAACTTCTGATTAAATGGTTTAATAAAGGGCCAGATAAGGTGCCTAAGAACATGTCCACCAATTCCCTTTCATACATAGGGGGTTGAACTCTTCCAGCCAGATCTCTCCATTTTTGTGCGTAATCCTTGAAACCTTCATTGGAAGCCATGGCCATACTCTGGAGTTGAGTACGGGTAGGCGCCAAATCAGAATTGTATTGATATTGCTTGTAGAAAGCTGCGGTAAGATCTTCCCAATTATGGATGTTGGCTCTTTCTAGTTGGTAAAACCAATCGAGTTGTGTTCCAGACAGACTATCTTGGAAAAAATGCACCCACAAGTCTTTATCAGCGGAGTGTGGTTGGATTTTTCTCACATATGATCGGAGATGCATCTTAGGGAATGACACTCCATCATATTTTGCGAACATAGAAATTTTGAATTTCGGAGGAATCATAATCCCCGACACTAGTCCCAATTCCTCAAAATCTAAGCCTGGCACCTTTTGTATTTCCATCGCGCTCAAACGCTCTTCGAGATGTCTGTACTTATCATCAGCTAGAGGATATTGTTTCTCAGAGTAGTCTTCCTCTTCTTCCTCCTCTTCTTCTGATTCTAACGGGACAGTTGTTTCCTTGCCTTTCCCTTCTCCTTCACCGGAAGTTGTTGCAAAGTTCAAAGTCCTTCTTGTCTGTCCCTGAAATCTTCTCCATATGTTTAAGACTCTAGTTACTTTCTTTGTTTTCTTTTTCCTATCTTCATATAGTAGAGTGTTGTACCCCAAAATTTTCCCTCTCATTTTATCTAGATTCCCCCCCCCCCCCCACACTAGGCTCCTTGAACTCCAGACAGGATTAGGGTTTTGCTCTGCTCAAGACATCTCCTTGAACTGATGACCTAAATTAAGGTTTGAGTTTGCACAGGGATTTTTGGACTCCTAATGCTCAAAGTGACTTTCATACTTCATGTTGGACTCCTAAGTTTGTATATACCAAGTTTCAAGCCTTGAATCAATTTTTTACCCAGTCAATTGGACAGTTGACCTAGAAATCAGCTGTATTGGGGAAAAAGTCAACTGTGGCTTATTTACAGTCAAACCTTATAAATTTTGATCCACATCAACATTATGAACTCATATGAATCATTTCATCAAGTTTGAACTACAACTCCTCAAGAAATTTGATTAGATCATCAAAAGGGCAAAATGGTCATTTTTAGGGTTTTGACTGTAAAGGCAATTACTGACTTTTGACCTAGCCAATGGCAAAATTGAGCTCAATCATGGACTCAAGGACTCAATGGCATCATCTTGACCTATTCAACAAGTTCAAAAGACCTCAATTGCATTGGATTGACAGATGAATTTTTCAGTCAACTGATCAAAATTTGACTGTACACTGAAAAGTCAAACTTTGACTTTTTGGTCAAAATCAAGTGCCAAGGGTCATTTTTCATCAAGACATGTCAAAACATGAAACTCGTTCATCAAGAAACCCATTTTTGCAAATTAGGGTTTAAAGTTGAAAATTTTCATAACTTAGAATTTTTCTAAGTTATGAAATTTTCTTAAATTTTTCCTAACTTTGCCCAACATTTTCATCATGATGAAATTGGATTCAAACAAAACTTCCAACATGAAAGTTGTATTCCTCCACAAAGTCTATAACTTTGATTCATAAAGGTTTCTCAAAACAGGCTAGGATCTCAAGTTATGATTTTTGGAACAAGGGTCCCTAAAACTTTTAACTTAGTGAAATTTTGCCTTAGTTTATGCAGGATTTTGACCCATCTTCTTGGCCATTTTTCACATAGTTCCACTTGGAATCTCAAGTTTAATTTAAAGATGGATTGTATATCATGTTACAATCTTTCCAAAATGTCCAAGAACTCTCCATAATCATTTGTGGTTAGGGGGAATCGAAGGCTTGAAGTTGGCAAAAACTCATTTTTCATCCATGGCATGTTCATGTTCATACAAGTTGCAATTTCAAATCAGCTTGCTTTGCACTAGATTACAGGCCTCTAAACCATTTCACACTCAATAATTTAATTCAAATCCATTGGTCTAAGGCATTGTTTTGGTCATTATGGCATTGTACACAAGATTAATCCCTAAATGGTAAAAGGTACATTACCATTTATGCAAAAATGTGCTTTATGTCAAAACTGAATCCCTTGAGCATTGGTCCATATCTTATGCAGCAAATCAAATCCAAAAATTGGAGGGACCAAGGGCAAAGTGTGCAAGCATATGGATAGCCTGTACAGGCCTGTTGGACATCACTTCTCATGTTTGCTTAAAATACAAGAAAGATATCCAAAAAACTAGAACTTGAACATCAGCCAAAACTAACTTGTGCAAACATCTGAACCATCTTTCTCACACCCCTCTGAGCCAGAAATACGATCTCTTGAGCCTTCAAACATCCCATAGCAAGAAATCACCTTCCATTGGCAAAACAGGGGAGCATCTGCAACTTGACTTCCATAGCACAATTTACTCGTGCGTTTTTCCCCAAACCTGTTCAAACACCTTCCATTAAATCCATCCAAGCTATCCCAAACCTTAAACACGAACTGTAACTCCATTTACAGGGTTTTCCATTTTCATTTTGAGCTTGTGCAGGTTGAGTTCGGCATGCTTGTTCAAGTACATTCAAGGCAAGCTAGACATTGGAGAAGGTCAAGTGAAGTTCAAGCAAGCTCCCAGACATCTCAGGCCTTGTTGAAAAGCTCCACATTGCCATACACGAAGTCAGCTGAAACAGGTTTTTATCAACTTCCTATCTCTCTATTTAGGAACATTTAGACTTAGGTTTGTGAATAAGAAATGTAGTATTCATAGCCATGAAGATGTACATATGCTCAGTTTTCATTTTTATTAAGCACGCTAAGAGAATTTGGTCCATAAACATTCTGAAAAAACTAGGTTAGGATTTGGGGCCAGAGAAATTATCTCTGGTCTTTGAGAGTTAGGATTAGTTTTTTATATGGTTAGATTCGTCTTGAAAAGCTCTACAACTTTGATGTTATGTGTTTTTGCAATAGAGCTCGTATGTAGGATATCCATGTTTGGTACAGGCGCACGCGTTTTGTTTGAAAGTCAGAGGTTAAAGATGAAGTGGTGGGTTGGGCTTGGTCCTGGCTCACTATTGACACCCCCCTTTTGCTTTTTGCACCCCCTGGCCCAATTTCTTTACATTTTTGTATTTTTATATTTATTTTCACTTTCTAATTTTGTTTTATATTTTCCAAACATAAAAATATCCAAAAATATTTTCATAAAATTTTCACATTTATTTTTATTATTTTTATTATTTTTTAGACATAAAAATAATCATTAGGGAATATATACTTTTATTTTATTTAATAAAAACTTATAAATATTATAGAAATATTATATATTTTATTTTTATTATTCATACCTATAAAAATAATATTTTTCTCATATACTATCATTTTTCCTATATACTTGTATATATTTTATTTTATTTATTGTACATATTTAATATAATCGATATATATATATATATATTAGAATAAAAACATAAAAATATTACACTTTTATTTTTATTATTATTTATACTTAAAAAATATTTTTTCTAAATATATTTTATTTTTTGTATATATATTATTTTATATTGTATATAAATAATGTAATTAATATATTTATTTTCTTAAAGAAAAATTAGGGTTTACCCTTAATATAAAAAAATAATCCATTTTATTATTCCTTTCTTTAAATATTTTTTACATACATAAATAAACAAAAACCTTTTTTTGCATAATTCATATTATTTGGTATATTTATTTATTTTGTCCATTTATTATTTATGCCATTATTCAATTTGGATGTAATAGTAAATTAGGGTTTTATATTTCTTGTCAAATAATCCTTAATCAAAATTGTATCCCCCTCCCATAATCATGTTGTAATAGCTTAGACTTTTAATTCTCGCACTTTATGCTTTCAATTATGCCATGATTAGAGATTAGGGTTTGTGTGCAAAAAATCCAAAATCAAACAAATAGCTTGACTAATACAAAGACAAAAAGCATGAAAATCAAACACAATGCACAATTGCACCCCTAGGGTTACAATCCACTTGTTGCCTTAAAAATGGGTCATGTTATGCATGTTGGGTACTTTGGCAAAACAAAAACAAAACAAAAGATCATAGTCCCTCGTTGATGCTATCTTGGTTGCCTATACAAAGTGATCTAGTCCCTCGGAAAATTTGCCAAAAATACTTAACACAATTGCTATCATGATCTATACGATGACCCGCGCCTATCCCGTTTAACATCCTAATACAAGGTTGTTTACCAAATGCAATGGTAAAACAACACTGTCAAAAGGGTTAAAAACATATAGAAAAGATATTTGAGTAAAATAGGGTAGACAACTCTTAGTTACTTGATCAAAACTTGCAAAACATCCTTGCTATTTTCAAATACACCTCATAACACAATTTCAAAACATTTCCAAAACAAGCTTTCAAAACATTGAAATCTTTTCAAAAGACAAAACACCTTTGTATACATTCAAACAAGAATCATTACAAAGGTTGCCACAACGATGACCTCTTTTCAAAACATCTTTCAAATCCACACACAAAGCACCATTTCAAACAATTGAAAAGCAAAAGCAAGTGATCTAAACAAGTAACTAAGAGCCCATGGATAACCATGGATGAAAAGGGTACTTGCACCTTCCCTTTTCATAATCTACTCCCCGAACCCAATAAAACATCTCAAAGGTTTTTCCTGTGCTTTTTGACCTTTCCTTAGGATAAAATAAAATGTTGGTGGCGACTCTTACTAAACCGAAACATTTGCAAACACAAATGCAAAATCCCAAGTCAGTTTTCCCACTGTATCACAGAACTGGCGACTCTGTTGGGGACACTTTAAAAGTGGAGTAACCTTAGGGTTTAGATCACCTTTGCATGCTCATCTTGTTTACTTTGATTGCTTTACAATTGGTTCTATTGTTTGGGTTTGAAATCCTCTACCCGAATTTGGGAAACATTCATAGGTAACTAGCAATACGTTGTGGAAACTGTGCAGGGTATACCGACATGGTTGAAGCAATAGCTATATTAGTGCGAAATATTTGTGGGTACCGGTAGCCTTTGAGTCAATCAAAGAGAATACGGGGCCGCTGAGTGATGTCATGAAGCACTAATGAACTCATAGAACCTTACTTGACCATCTTGGCCTTTTTTTAGGGGTAGTGAGATGACCGGCTTTGGTGCAGTCCAAAGTTGGTAGATACTCGATACTACACTCATTGAGGGTTGTTTTCTTGGAATATTTTGGTCGCCAGTTAAGTGGCTAAACTGAAACAATGAATTTAGAAAATAATCCAGTGATATTGAGCTCCTTAGAACCCGGTTACTATTTATAGGACAGGTTGAGCCAACTAGCTTCAAGAGGGTACTTACCTATGAAACCCCATGCAAGCCTGAAACTAGGATCTTGTGTGACTTGCTTGTACATATACTTGTGCATACATCATAAAGCATCATATGCATCCACTAACCATTTCAAGGGTTTGGATCTTCATCTTTGTTCTTGTAGGTCATGGAATCTCTCTGCAGAAAAACAATTCAAGTCAACCTTGTGAGAATCCCTCCTCAACTCAAAGAGCTTACTTCCAAGATTCCAGAGAATTCTCTCTTCAGTGAAAGACATGGTAGACTTCTCAACTTGGTCAAATCCAACATTGAAGAAGACATGGTGAAAGTTCTCTTCCAGTTCTTTGACCCCCTACACCACTGTTTCACATTCCCTGATTACTAACTAGTACCTACTTTGGAGGAATTTTCTCAACTCCTGAGGATTCCTTTTCTCCATCAACTACCCTACAACGGTACGGAAAGAGAACCAAAGCCTGAAGATATTGCTCAAGACTTACACTTGCAATCATCTGATATTAAAGGTCATTGGGAAACCAGAAGTGGTGTCAAGGGTTTCTTGGAAAAGTTTCTGTTTGAGAAGGCACGAGACTGCTAGAATTCTCTAGATCTGTAAGCTTTTTAGGAGATTTTAGCACTTCTCTTCTATGGGTTGGTCTTGTTCCCAAACCCTGATCAACTTATAGATGTAAATGCTATCAAGATTTTCATGTCTCGGAATCCTGTACCTACATTGCTTGGGGACATCCTACACTCATTTCACACACGAACAATGAGGAAAAGAGGTGTTCTCATGTGATGTACTCCTCTTCTGGCAAGGTGGTTTATTTCTCACCTTCCCCAATCAGTTTTGAAGAATGAGCAGGGTTTAAGGTGGTCACAACGGTTGATGACTGTGATCGGTGGATCTAGAACTGACTGTTTAATGCTGGTTCGCGAAATGTCGCGGAAGCAAGAGTCGCCACCGTCTTTTATGTTCTCCAACATGGATAGGACAAAAGCACAGCAAAATTCCTTATGAGATAGTTTCTCAGTTCGGGAGGTAGATTTATAGAAAGGGAAGGTGTTAGCACCCTTTCTATCCATGGTTATCCATGGGCTCTTAGATACTTGCTCATTTGTGTTTTCAAAAGGTTTGCTTTTCAAAGTGTGAGTGAGTTTGAAAAAGTTTCGTTTAAAGATTTCAGATCGACTCTTGTATCAGTCCTCAAGAGTGTTTGAAAAATTGTTTGAAAGCTTTTTGAAAAGTGTCGGTGCGAAAAGAGTTTTCTTTGTTTTGAATAGAGCAAGTATCTACGAGTCATCTACCTACCCTAAGGAATTAGGCTGTGTAAATGTCCTTAAGGTAGTGCCATCCCACCATTGAGAGGTAGGTAGCACCACCGTTGGAGGTGTTCGGGTCAATTCGTTAAGGGACAGTGTGGTCACCAGAGCAACAGTAGGACACCTTAGAAGCTACCCTTATGCCATTGATCCTTTTTTATTCCGAGGAAACCATTTCGAGGCAACTGGATCATGTCATGGACATAAGGACTTACTAAAACGTCCTATACTCGACGACCACGTTTCGAGGGCAAGGCCACAGTGAGACGTACCCTAAGAGTGGTGTGTGAATTTGTGTGTTATTTTTCATGTTAATATTATCTTGTACATGCATCATGGTGATCTACGCTTGTTTTTAATTTAGGCCATTCATTCTTTCATGCAAAGTTTAGCAGTTTTAAGAGTGCGGAAATTTAAATGCAGAAAGTAAAATCCTACGCTATTACAAGGCGCGGGTCTATACATCCCCAAATTAACAAAGACCCGTTTGAATAAAAATGCGGAAAGTAAAACCTAGTTACTATTACATGGCTTGAACAGTTACATAATATTCACAAGAAAAAATAAGAATAAATGCGCGAAAGAATTAAAGTTGCACGTTCGAGGGCGTTGGACCCTTTTTGAAATTAAATTGAAATTAAAAGTTAATTAATGATTTAATAAAAGAAAAGAAATGTTTTTTAGTTTTTTTGTATTTAATGAAATAAGAAAATTAAAATTAAAATTAAAAGAAACCCTAATTCTAAGTTGCTTTTATTTGAGAAAAATGTTAAAGTTTAACTTAATTTACTAAAGAATTTATGTACATGTTTATTTACAAAATAAATTAGTAATTAATAACAATAATAATGATGAGAAAATTATTTATTAAAAAAAATGAAAAAAAGTTAAAAACCCTAATTTCTACATATTTTAATTATTAAGAAAAATATTAAAGTTTTAAAACCTAAATTAACTAGTTAATTACTAAAGTTTATTTACAAAATAAATAATGATGAAATTAATATTAACAATAAACATTTTTGATTTTTTTGTATTTTATTTTATTATGAAAATTATTTTAGGAATTTGAAGAAAACAATTAAAACAATTAATAGAATTAGAAAGAAAAATCAAATAAAAAAATAAAATGATGCAAACCATAGGGGGTATTCAGACCCAAGGGGAGGTTTTTTTGAAGTATTCTGGCCCATTAGACAAAAAGTCTTGTTTGACTTTCTGGCATCACGTGCGTGTTCATTGACTCTTGAGTACCGTGGTCTGCATTCTTTGGCCATTGGATTGGGTTTCATGGCCATTTGTGTTCTAGCTGTTGGCCATTTGTGTTCTGGCCTCAACGTTCCTTAATCTTCTTAGGATGTCTGTCTCGCCATGTATTGGTGTCATGCATAAGTTGTTCTACTTTGCCCATTTGGCTTTTGACTTTTGGCCATTTGTGTTTTGGCCTCAACGTTCCTTAATGAACCTGCATGGGATCCTGTCTAAATCTGTAGTGTTGAATCTCATGAACACATTAAATAAAATCATAAAATGCAAATAAAGCCAATATATGAAGAAATTTAATGTTTATGCACAATATGGCATGTATGAATGATTATACCCTTTTGATCATGGAGATCAAATCAATCTTACCCTTACTGGAAAATTAGTGACCTGAATGCTTTTATGCCTTTTGGATCATGGAGATCAAGCCAGCCTTACCCTTACTAAAGAAGTAGTGAGGTGTTGGTTTGTAACTGTGATGGCTTGTTTGTGGTGAGAGAGGGATTTGTAATAAGGATTTCAAGGTTTTAGGGTTCTTGAAAGAATTTGATATTCTAACAGTGTTGTGGCAAGGTTTTTTCTCTCTTTTCCTTTTCCCCCTGGTTTGTGTGAAAACAAGGTGATTATATAATGGAAATTAGGGTAAAGAAAATGGGCTTTGAATGTACAATTGGGCCTCCAATGTTCACTTGAGTTCGTCACTTTCCAGGCTAAATAGCAGGGACTTAAGTGCAATTTTTGAAGTTGAAATTTGAAAACAAAATGTAGCCGACATCGATAACTAACATCTGTCCGAAAATCGGCTCAATCGGATAAACGGTGAATTAGTTATGAATTTTTGAAGTTTCAGCTCAGACAAACTTATTTTGGGCTCCAGTGTCGACTCTGACACGTTCTTCAATAAAAAACTGGTATTGATAGGAGCATAATTCGGTCTCTACTTTTGAAGCAAAGTTGTAGATCTATGAGTCAGTGACCTTGTGTAAAAATATGAGCCCAATCCGATAAAAATTGACCGAGTTATGAATTTTCGAAGTTTCGGCCCAAATGAAATAATATTCAGCATTCAGGATTTTCAGCGTGTCACGCACTCTGAGCAAAAAACGAAGGCCTTTTGAATACCGTTTGAACTCAATACCTTCTGTGAAAATGTAGCCAACTCAATTTGTGAAATTTTGGCGCCAGAACCAACTCGATACGATGAAAATCGACCAAGTTATGATTTTCTGAACATTACGCAAATAAACTTCTGTCACAAATTTTCTGTGCGAAAATACTTGATAAATCCACATTTTTGAAGACCTTCTGATCAAAATTGGCTTCCAGCCGTGAGAGATGAAAACGTAGATAATGTCAAGACGGAATTTTGGCCACCGGAACGGGTTCAAAACAAGCCACGATCTTCAAGTTATGAATTTTTTAGCGCATAAAAACTGCACTTTCAGCACACTTTTTCACCATATTTCTTCGAGAAAACTCACACATTCGGATACCTTCTTTAAAGAATTGACTCTTGAGCCGAAACTGAATTTGAGAATATGTTATCAGAGATATCTTGGCGAAAGAATACCTGAATATGACGCGCCGGGTTGGACTTGTGAATTTTTCTTGAAATATTTTGAGAAATATGGGAGGGCAAATTTTGGGGTACAACAGTTGCCCCTGTTCAATCTTCTTAAACCTAAGGATGTAGATTGGCTTGCGTGCCTTTCGTGATCCGAAGGTGGAAGATGATTGAACACTAAAGTGACCAGAAATTTGCGCTCACATAGAGTGTGTTAGTAGTATGATGTAGGGAATGGGCTTACAGATGCCATGTTGAGAGATGATGGATAGGAGGATGGGCTTATAGATGCCATCTAGAGACTGTTGGTAAGTGGAGAGATGGGCTTATAGATTCCATCGGAAGGTTGTCGATCGCGTAAGAGATTCCTTAGCGAGAACTTGCGTACCTGAGAAAGAAAAATAATTACCTGGCCTGTTACAGGAGTTGATCTTCAAACCCTTTAGGTAGATATGCCCTGGCTGGATACAGGAATCGAATCTTTAAACTCTTCAGACGTGCCCTGGCAAGATACAGGAATCGAGTCTGGAGAATACAGTCGTCAACAGATACACCCTGGCAAGATACAGGAATCGGATCTTCGAACACTTCAGACGTGCCCTGGCAAGATACAGGAATCGAGTCTGGAATTAGTCGTCAACAGATACACCCTGGCAAGATATAGGAATCGGATCTTCGAACTCTTCAGACGTGCCCTGGCAGGATACAGGAATCGAGTCTGGTAATATAGTCGTCAACAGATACACCCTGGCAAGATACAGGAATCGGATCTTCAAACTCTTCAGACGTGCCCTGGAAGGATACAGGAATCGAGTCTGGAATATAGTCGTCAATAGATACACCCTGGCAAGATACAGGAATCGGATCTTCAAACTCTTCAGACGTGCCCTGGCAAGATACAGGAATCGAGTCTGGAATAAAGTCGTCAACAGATACACCCTGGCAAGATACAGGAATCGGATCTTCGAACTCTTCAGACGTGCCCTGGAAGGATATAGGAATCGAGTCTGGTAATGTAGTCGTCAACAGATACACCCTGGCAAGATACAGGAATCGGATCTTCAAACTCTTCAGACGTGCCCTGGCAGGATACAGGAATCGAGTCTGGTATAGTCGTCAACAGATACACCCTGGCAAGATACAGGAATCGGATCTTTAGTTGCGACCGTTGATAGTGATCATCTTTGTACTGACCTTTGTCCTGAAAAGACAAAACGTTGGTTGTATGCAATATCATGATCCGTGATGTTCTCAGAATACATGAGATTGTATGTTCATGATGCGTATGTGCATGCTATAATGTATGAAGATATGATGTTTATGAAATGTATTTTTGTCTAGGAAAATAATCCTTGACGGGTGCCGGGAAGTTAAATCCTGGGCTGATGTTGAAGAGTAGTGTTCTTTGTTATTTCCGCTGGGGATGATAGTTGCAAGAATATCGGTAGGAGAAGATAACTCCGTTGGGGAATAAACTTAGAGAATGGATTACTCTGCGGGGCAAAATTACTCTAGCTACCTTACTGGGGAATAGCACTCTGTGGGGAGAGAGGTACCTTGCTGGGATATTGATGGTAACTCCGCTGGGGCTACCGTTGTTACGTTGGAAGTGTTAATAGACTCCACTGGGGATAAGAAGACTCTGTCGAGGAAGATCTTTCCGTGGCTTTTGGCTGAGGATAACCCAGTTATATCCCGGTAGGGAAATAACCTTTGAATAAAGTTGGGGGACACGTTCGTGCTCTGTAGGGGATAAGCTTCCAGAATCTACTGGGGATAAGCTTCCTGCTGGGGAGATGGATTCCGCTTTCCTGGGGAGGCTTTCAGACTGGACTCTCCTGGGGAAATCTTTGGACTATATTGGGGAAGTGGCTCTACTGAATGTTTGGTAGACCGCCGGGGAACAATCTTAGATCAAGACTGCCGGGGATGCTTGTTAAGGATGTTTGTATACTCCGCTGAGGAATATTGAGACCTGCTGGGGGTACCCAATTTCCTTAAGGTTGCCAGTGAGTTAACTCTGCTTGGGGAGAGTATCGTTGACTTGCTGGAGATACTGTGCCTTGTAGGGCTGATGGGAGACCAACTGCTTAGGAGAGAATTGTCGAATCTTGGCTCACTCTCTGGGGAATTAAGATATCTTGGTTACGTTCTTCAGCCGAACTTACCTTGTTACCTTGGTGGACAGAGCAATTGGATTGCTTAGACCACTCATTACTGCCCCTGTTTCTGTGGGAGAAGATACTGGCGGAGGCCTGATGATGAGCTCATGTAAAACTGCATCTTTGGAGGGAGGAAACCTGTGTAGGGTTTACTGATAATGAGTTCGTATAAGACTGCATCTGAAATGGAGAAGGAACCTGTGTAGGGTTACTGATGACGAGTCTGTGTAAAACCTCATTTGAAAGGGAGAAGGAACCTATGTAGGGTTTACTGATGACGAGTCAGTGTAAGACTACGTCTAGAGTTTGAGAAGGGAACCTGTGTGGGGTTACTTCGGGATAAGTTCGTGTAAAAATTCTGGAGGAACCGGGGTAAGGTCATTTCAGGGTAAGTTCGTGTAAAACTTCTTGATGAACCGGGGTAAGGTCATCTTGAGATAAGTCCGTGTAAGACTTCTGGAGAAACCGGGGTAAGGTTACTTTGAGATAAGTCCGTGTAAGACTTCGTCTGGAAATTGAGAAGGAACCGGTGTAGGGTCGCCTGACGATGATCAAGTAGATAATTGTCCTGTTTGGTCTCGGATATTAACCCACGATCAGTCGTCCACAGAATTTTCCTAGCTTGTTACCAGTGTTGATCTGAAGCTGTAAGGGTAGATGGTAATAATCTTTTGATTGACCTTTCCTTGGTATTTTGGCTGATAGAGCAACTGGATCACCTGGACCACTCATTATTTCCCCTGTCTCTGAGGTGAGGGCAGAAGATACCTTGTGGAGGTGCTTGATGACTGCCGATTGACAAATCTTCCTCTGGTAGGCAAGTGACGAGATGTCGGGACATAGTCGTACGCTTTGATCCCTAACTTTTGCCTGGACCTCCCTTTCGGGTTTTCAGTCTACCGGGATACCTTTTTTTGCCCAAGCCGCCTTTTCAGGTTTTCTACTTGCCGGGTGTACAGATTTTTTTTCATTTCATCCCTCATTTTGCCCGAACCCTTTTGGTTCGCCGGGAAGCCCTAATTTTTGCCTAGGTATGTCAACCTAGCGGGTCTTTTATCATGCGTAGTATCTTTTTACTATGTCTGCATTCTCAGGATGTAGGGGGGTGCCCCTGTCAGTAACATTGTGTTGCCATGCTACCAGAAGATCTTCGTTTGATCATGCAAGATTCGCAGCTGGAATTCCTGTTTAATGCCCCAAGTGACTCAGACGGAGAGTTACCCCTGGCTGCTTGGCATTTGAGAGATTCTCTGAATCTTGACCGGACTGCCCCAGATGATGGACAATGATCAGGCCATGCCCCTTGATTGAAGGTACTCTTGTTCATTAGACGTTCGTCGTGCGAACTCCTATGTTGTTCAAACAAAAAGTCATATGCAAACAAAAGTTATGTTAAAAATGCAAAGCTTATGTCTGTCTTGGATTTTTGAAAATGCATTTTTTTCATAAAAACAAGTGAGTTTTTTTGTGAACTGTGATGTCAACTCGTTATTTTACCGCAAGCCTTAAGGCGTCAGGATACCTTTCGTAACAGTATGCTTTCGAACTAACCCATGCTTCAGCTAGGACTTTCGAGGGTTATAACGTGGCATGGTTCACGGTTTAAGAAACAAAGGATAAAGTCTCAAATTATTTGTACCCACCCGCTCTTCGTGATGTTCTTCAAACCTAAACTCAGCTGATCGTGCGTTAGACCTTGTTTGAGTCTTTGTCCTGATATTACAATGATGGTTCGGATGTTGACAGTTTATTTTTGAATAGGCAGTCATTTCTTTTTTTTTTTGTTGAGGGTTTGTAGGACCTCTTTCTTTTTGATTTCGTTATCCCTATTTTTTTTGCCTGAACTATTTCTTTTTGTATTTACAGTCAGCGGGATGCCCCAGTTTTGTAAGTCTCCTTCATAGTTTTTTGACTTATTGGGCTTTAGTTTTTTTTTGTTTTGGTAATGACTGCCTGTCTTTATGATTATTCGGAACCATCATTGTCTTTTGTTTTGTAAGGACCTCTTTGGTGCCATTCGTTATGTACTTGGATCAACTGAGAGAACTACCCTGCCCCAGGTTATAATTAATGGTTTTAATTTTTTCGAAAAGAAAACTCCTACTTCTTTGGCTCCAAGGGGTTGACGAGGGATTATCTTCCTTATAACTCTAGTGTTTAGGAATTGAAACAATGCATGTACCTCATCAGCGGGGTTCGTTCAAAAGCATACTGTAGATAGCGGTATCGTTTTCGTCATCCTCCCTCAAGAGGCTTAGGATTATTAATTGAGAGTTGACATCAAAAAATGAAAGCAGTTTGAATATAGCGAATGCGAATATATTGCTTCAAAACAGACATATGCGATGCATTGATGAAATAACAACGTTTGACATGAATAAATGTTTGAATAATCAAAGAAAAATACAACTTTAACATTCGAATGAACAAAAGTCTTCTCATTTTAGGACTTGTTACTTCAGATGATGAATCCGGTAGGGATGGTAGAAACATTCAGCCTGACCCACTTGGGAGAAGTCCACTGCCCCTTCATTAATCAGGTCCTGGACTTTGTTCTTCAGAGCCCAGCAGTCGGCAGTGTCATGTCCAGGACTATCAGAGTGGTATGCACATCTTCTGTCGGGATGATAGTTAGGAGCAGAGATGTTGGGGTTCCGAGGAGTAGCCCTTAGTGTGATCAGATTCAACCTCAACAGGTGTTGCAAGGCTTGAAACAGCGGCATGTTAAGCTGGGTGAATTTCCTCTTGGACCTTCTTGGCTTAATCTGATCAACCTGTTGCTCTGGGTGAGGTTGTAGTTGGACCTGTGAAGTAGTAGCAATTTGGGGAGGTCTATTCTTCACCATACCAGACTCTTGTCCTCTTGGGAGTTGATTGATGACCTGGTCCCTGACTTGGACTGGTTGCTTCATGTCTTGATGAAGCTGACTGATCATAGTCCTCAACTCTTCTTGCTCTCGAGCTAAGCCTTGGATGAGAGCCATTTGCCCTAGCATCTGGGTTTTCATTGTATCTACCTCAGCTTGTAGACGTTTCAGCCGTTCGTCCTTGTCATCATCGGGGCTTTGCTTGGCCAAATTCCCTATAAGGAGTCTCCTCAACTCTTCCTGCCCCTTGGATAGGCTTAAGAAGATCTCCCTGAACTGAGTCTCTTGAGCATGAAGATCTTGATTATCTTGTTGGGAAGCCATTGCTGAAACAAACAGCGAAAAGGGGTAAGTGAACTGTAACAAGGATACCTGTGATGCAATGTATGTATGCATGCAATGTTTTCAAGGATCTCGCGGGGTAAACAAGAAAATTGTTAGAGTTTGCATTTTGTAGCTTGATGGAAGGCACTGCATATTGTTGAGAGTCCTTCTTCAAGAGTCAAGGCTCACCATATCGAGTGGGTCATAGCCCCTGACCCAAGTCATCAACCTTGGCTAGAGGAAAATAAATCCCCTTTGCCCCTTGCTAGACAGTTGGTTCATCATGACCTGCATCACAGACCCTTGAGATCCTTAAAATGGGTTAGTCCTTATGCAGGATGTATGCAATGGTATGATGGTATGATATTATGCTATGCGTGGAGTGATATAAGTAGGCCCTGTAATGAGTCCCAATTAAGGACTGTAGACAAAACCTGCAAGGAACTCGAGTTTCAGATAACAAGTATGCAAGTAGTCAAGTTTGAAGGCACACAAGTCACACAAGACAGCCCTTAGAGTTCAGGCCAGCATGATGTTTAGGCACTACCCTCTTTCAGTTTCGTTGGTTAAGACCTGTCCTATCAAAAGTAACCGGGTTCTAGAGGATCCCAATATCAATGACTATCCTCAATCGGTCATAACTCTAGTGTCGCAATCTTTTCTTGCAGCCAGAACCATCGCGAGAGTTTAGCCTCAATGGGTGTAGCATACTGCTACTGTTCTATGGCCAAGTTGGGTCAATTAAGGTTCTAAGGTCGGTTGGTGCTTAATGACTCCTCAGAAGACCCATATTCTCCTCGTTGCAACACAAGGGATATCGGTACAGACCAAGGTGCCACACCAACGTAGCCACTGCTTCACCCATGTCGGTCTACGCCGGACAGGTCCCTCACAGTTTATGCTACCTAACAGGGTATCCCAGATCCGGGTTAGGATCTATGTAACTCCGATGCAGTGCCCACAAATATAAAGCAAACAAACACAGCAATTGAAAACACAAGTCTGAGCTATCCTAAGGTACACCTCACTTTATAAAGTTTCCCCAGCAGAGTCGCCAGTTCTGTGATCGGTGGATCTGGAACTGACTGTTTAACGCTGGTTCGCGAAATGTCGCGGAAGCAAGAGTCGCCACCGTCTTTTATTTTCTCTAACATGGACAGGACAAAAGCACAGCAAAATTCCTTATGAGATAGTTTCTCGGTTCGGGAGGTAGATTTATAGAAAGGGAAGGTGTTAGCACCCTTTCTATCCATGGTTATCCATGGGCTCTTAGATACTTGCTCATTTGTGTTTTCAAAAGGTTTGCTTTTCAAAGTGTGAGTGAGTTTGAAAAAGTTTTGTTTAAAGATTTCAGATCGACTCTTGTATCAGTCCTCAAGAGTGTTTGAAAAATTGTTTGAAAGCTTTTTGAAAAGTGTCAGTGCGAAAAGAGTTTTCTTTGTTTTGAATAGAGCAAGTATCTACGAGTCATCTACCTACCCTAAGAAATTAGGCTGTGTAAATGTCCTTAAGGTAGTGCCATCCCACCATTGAGAGGTAGGTAGCACCACCGTTGGAGGTGTTCGGGTCAATTCGTTAAGGGAGAGTGTGGTCACCAGAGCAACAGTAGGACACCTTAAAAGCTACCCTTATGCCATTGATCCTTTTTTATTCGGAGGCAACCAATTCGAGGCAACTGGATCATGTCATGGACATAAGGACTTACTAAAACGTCCTATACTCGACGACCACGTTTCGAGGGCAAGGCAACAGTGAGGCGTACCCTAAGAGTGGTGTGTGAATTTGTGTGTTATTTTTCATGTTAATATTATCTTGTACATGCATCATGGTGATCTACGCTTGTTTTTAATTTAGGCCATTCATTCTTTCATGCAAAGTTTAGCAGTTTTAAGAGTGCGGAAATTTAAATGCGGAAAGTAAAATCCTACGCTATTACAAGGCGCAGGTCTATACATCGCCAAATTAACAAAGACCCGTTTGAATAAAATGCGGAAAGTAAAACCTAGTTACTATTACATGGCTTGAACAAGTACATAATATTCACAAGAAAAAATAAGAATAAATGCGCGAAAGAATTAAAGTTGCACGTTCGAGGGCGTTGGACCCTTTTTGAAATTAAATTGAAATTAAAAGTTAATTAATGATTTAATAAAAGAAAAGAAATGTTTTTTAGTTTTTTTGTATTTAATGAAATAAGAAAATTAAAATTAAAATTAAAAGAAACCCTAATTCTAAGTTGCTTTTATTTGAGAAAAATGTTAAAGTTTAACTTAATTTACTAAAGAATTTATGTACATGTTTATTTACAAAATAAATTAGTAATTAATAACAATAATAATGATGAGAAAATTATTTATTAAAAAAAATGAAAAAAAATTAAAAACCCTAATTTCTACATAATTTAATTATTAAGAAAAATATTAAAGTTTTAAAACCTAAATTAACTAGTTAATTACTAAAGTTTATTTACAAAATAAATAATGATGAAATTAATATTAACAATAAACATTTTTGGGTTTTTTGTATTTTATTTTATTATGAAAATTATTTTAGGAATTTGAAGAAAACAATTAATAGAATTAGAAAGAAAAATCAAATAAAAAAATAAAATGATGCAAACCATAGGGGGTATTCAGACCCAAGGGGAGGTTTTTTTGAAGTATTCTGGCCCATTAGACAAAAAGCCTTGTTTGACTTTCTGGCATCACGTGCGTGTTCATTGACTCCTGAGTACCGTGGTCTGCATTCTTTGGCCATTGGATTGGGTTTCATGGCCATTTGTGTTCTGGCTGTTGGCCATTTGTGTTCTGGCCTCAACGTTCCTTAATCTTCTCAGGATGTCTGTCTCGCCATGTATTGGTGTCATGCATAAGTTGTTCTACTTTGGCCATTTGGCTTTTGGCTTTTGGCCATTTGTGTTTTGGCCTCAACGTTCCTTAATGAACCTGCATGGGATCCTGTCTAAATCTGCAGTGTTGAATCTCATGAACACATTAAATAAAATCATAAAATGCAAATAAAGCCAATATATGAAGAAATTTAATGTTTAGGCACAATATGGCATGTATGAATGATTATACCCTTTTGATCATGGAGATCAAATCAATCTTACCCTTACTGGAAAATTAGTGACCTGAATGCTTTTATGCCTTTTGGATCATGGAGATCAAGCCAGCCTTACCCTTACTGAAAAAATAGTGAGGTGTTGGTTTGTAACTGTGATGACTTGTTTGTGGTGAGAGAGGGATTTGTAATAAGGATTTCAAGGTTTTAGGGTTCTTGAAAGAATTTGATATTCTAACAGTGTTGTGGCAAGATTTTTTCTCTCTTTTCCTTTTCCCCCTGGTTTGTGTGAAAAGAAGGTGATTATATAATGGAAATTAGGGTAAAGAAAATGGGCTTTGAATGTGCAATTGGGCCTCCAATACCGTTTGAACTCAATACCTTCTGTGAAAATGTAGCCAACTCAATTTGTGAAATTTTGGCGCCAGAACCAGCTCGATACGATGAAAATCGACCAAGTTATGATTTTCTGAACATGACGCAAATAAACTTCTGTCACAAATTTTCTGTGCGAAAATACTTGATAAATCCACATTTTTGAAGACCTTCTGATCAAAATTGGCTTCCATCCGTGAGAGATGAAAACGTAGATAATGTCAAGACGGAATTTTGGCCACCGGAACGGGTTCAAAAAGAGCCACGATCTTCAAGTTATGAATTTTTTAGCGCATAAAAACTGCACTTTCAGCAAACTTTTTCACCATATTTCTTCGAGAAAACTCACACATTCAGATACCTTCTTTAAAGAATTGACTCTTGAGCCAAACCTGATTTTGAGAATATGTTATCAGAGATATCTTGGCGAAAGAATACCTGAATATGACGCGCCGGGTTGGACTTGTGAATTTTTCTTGAAATATGGGAGGGCAAATTTTGGGGTACAACAATGACCCTCACACATTCTGATGTTCATTGGTGTTCTCGGTCCAGAGAAAATGTCATCATCATCGATCGTTGTGGGGAATTCCCTAATGTCCCACTACTTGGCATTAGGGGAGGCATTACCTACAACCCCTATTTAGCTCTGAGGCAATTTGGGTATGCCCGAAGGAATGGTCCTCATGATATGCTGATTCCTGACTTGGTTTTTGACTTGGACAATGACGCTCAAGGACTTCGAAAAAGGTTTATCCGTGCTTGGAGGATTCCCAACAAAGTGGATAGTAAGACACTGGGGCACAAGAATTCCATCCCCCTTGGGCCTTATCTCAAGTGGGTACGAACCCGCGCCCAGAGTCTTACGATGCCTTACCCACACATTCTCCCTGTGATCAAAGAGCCTGTTATGGAAGGAGAGGTTCCATACACCCTCCTACATCCAGACATGCCAACATCATTGGAAGAATTGAAAAAGAGTAGGATACAGCTCAAGGAAGAATGGAACACTTTCGAAGCCAGCTTCTATGCCAGTGAGAAGAAGGTTTTGGAACTTACCCGCCGACTTCACGAAGAAGAGACTCTCAACACTTACATCACACCAAAAAGGATGCGTAATATCTTTTTACATTAAGAATTTTGTAATATTTTGCCCATGGGGCACTTATGTACTAACAAATTTCTTCTTATTAATATGATGTGTGTTCTTTTTGTTTGCAACAAATTTGAATTTCTGAATCCTTGAATGCATTACATGAATAATATATCATTCATCATATGCATAAACAGGTCTTCACACCAGGTTTCCTTATCTTTCTGTTGTTTATTTCAGCAAGATGGATATAGAGCAGACGGTTAAAGATCTGCAAGCACAGAATTCGCAATTCCAACAACTCCTCATGACCTTGGCAAAGGGTCAAGAGGACCTTAAATCACTGTTAGAGAAAGAGAAGTAAAAGGAAAAGAAGAAAAAGAAAATAATTGGTGTGGCCACTATGGGAAGAAGATTTGAGCATCAGGCTAGGAGAGTTCTGGAATTCCCCTCAACGTCTGACGAAGGGGTTGGTAAAGGAAAGGGAGTTGCAATGCCCTCTGAATCTAAGGCTGAAGAAGAAGAAGTGGAAGAGGATGAAGATTACTCCGAACAGCAGTATCCTCCGGCGGATGATAAGTATAAGAATCTTGAAGACCGGCTAGCAGCCATGGAGGTACAAAGGGTACCTGGGCTGGATTTCGAAGAACTAGGGTTGGTTGCTAGGATCGTCATTCCTCCTAAGTTCAAAGTGCCTACATTTTCTAAATAGGACGGTTTGTCCTATCCAAAGATGCATCTGCGGTCCTACGTCAGAAAGATCCAACCTCACTCTTCTGATAAGGATCTGTGGGTCCACTTTTTTCAAGATAGTTTGTCGGGTACGCAATTGGACTGGTTCTATCAACTTGAGAGATCTGATGTTCATAACTGGGAAAATTTAGCTGTTGCTTTCTACCGACAATACCAATATAACATAGATTTAGCGCCTACTCGTACTCAGCTACAGATTATGGGTATAGCCTCTAATGAGGGATTTAAGGAGTATGCCCAGAAGTGGCGAGATTTTTTTGGAAGGGTGCAGCCACCATTGTCGGATAGAGAGCTGGTTGATATGTTTTTGGGGACCCTGTCAGGTCCATTCTTCAATCACTTGATCGGGAGCTCATCTGCAGGGTTCACCGAATTAATTCTGACCGGTGAAAGGGTCGAAGCTGGCATTAAGAGTGGTAAAATTCAGAAGGATTCCTCCGCTTCCACTGTTATCAAGAAAACCTTCCCAGCCAAGAAGGAAGTTTCTGATGTTCACACCCAGAGAAATCAAGGGAGAATGGAGCGTCGACCAGCGGTAGGGGTTGTGATGATCCAGAACTCCTCAGCTGATCAACCTTGCAGCAATCAACCAAGATCTAACCAGCAAAGGGTAGAAAGGCCACAACGGCAATTCACCCGGATCAATATGACACCAGCTCAGGTCCTCCCTCATCTATTAAAGTTGAACCTTACCAACTTGAAAGAAGCGCCGAAAAACCCAAATACCTTTTCTCCCTATTATCATTCCAATGCGAAATGTGCATACCATTCGGACAGTGTGGGGCATGACACCAACAACTGTTGGGCCCTTAAAAACAAGATCCAACATTTGATAGATGCCAAGGAGGTAGAGTTTGATGCTCCCGAAAAACCTAATGTGATATCCGCTCATATGCCAAAACATGGTCATAATTTCCATGCTATTGTGGAAGATCTTCATATTACTACTGTTGATGACTTAATGACTCTGTTGCCAATGATCAAGATAAATCTGTTGAAAGCCGGGATTTTCCCGGGATGCGAAAAAGATTGTTACTTTTGTTCAACCTTGCAATCCGACTGTCCGATGTTGAAGTCAGGCATCCAATGCCTGATGGATACTCAAGAGATCCTCTTTCAGAAAACTCATGTTGCTACTATCACTCATGTTACTCCGGTTACTCCAATCAATGATATTGCTATAGTCACCATTTCCGACAATCTTTCCAAGACCTTCAAAAGGCCTGTTAAGATTACACCTGATCCTAAGTTTGTACCGCTGAAGATTACCATGCCGGGGCCTATCCCATATAAGTCCAATAAGAAGATATTGTGGAATTATGGAGGAGAAATCTTCTATCACAGTGTGAAATATATCGAATCAGTTAAAGAAAATTCCGATGAAGAGACTCCTGATGTGGGGAATATTGCGGGAACAAGTAAGATAACTCGTAGCGGAAGAATATTCTCTCCGGATATTGCTCCACCACGGGAAGTCTTCAGACTCTCAAGTTCTCATGTGCCTGTCAAGATATCTGTGCAAAATCCACTTATTGAAGAGATTGTTGTTCCCGAAGTTGTACCCTCTGCTGTTACTGCTGATAAAGGTAAGGGGATCCAAGAAGCGCCCGTCAGGACAATGGCTCAGACTTTGGGTATCCCTGAGACCACCCAAAAGGAGATGGAGGAGATTTTAAAGATAATTAAGAAGAGCGACTATGATGTCGTAGAGCAGCTGGGGTAAAACCCTTCAAAAATCTATATGCTAGCTCTGTTGCTTTGCTTTGAGGCTCATGCCAAAGCCTTGATCAAATTTCTAAAGACGGCGCACGTGCCTCAAGAAACTTTTGTGGATCAGTTTCAAGAGTGTGTAGCCAGCCTTACAGCAGACAATGGTCTTGGTTTCTCTGATGCCGATCTAACTTCTAAGGGAAGAAAGCATAACGATGCACTGCATGTTTTGGTAGAGTGTAGAGGGACCACACTTTCTCATGTTCTGGTTGATACCGGTTCATCTTTAAATGTTCTACCAAAGAAAGCGTTGGACAGATTAGACTGTGAAGGTTTGACCCTAAAGCCCAGTAATATCATTGTTAGAGCCTTCGACAGTTCTAAGAGGATGGTTCACGGAGAAGTGGACATCCCAATTAAGGTGGGAACAGAAATTTTCAATTCTACTTTTTATGTGATGGACATCCGTCCTTCATATTCATGCTTGTTGGGAAAGCCATGGATCCATAACGCTGGGGCAGTCACTTCTTCTCTACACCAGATGCTCAAATAACCGGTCCAGGGTAAGATCATAACAGTTCATGGTGAGGAGGAGTATATGATAAGTCACCTTAACTCTTTCCGCTACGTAGAGTTAGACGGCGAATTCATAGAAACACCTTTCCAACACTTTGAAGAGGTTTCCCCTGAAGTCGCGGTAGCCAAGACAATGACTGATGTGCCCATCATTACCAAGCCTGTGTCCCGGATGTCATCCCTTAAAGATGCAGAGGCTGTAATCAAGGAAGGAGGAAGTACAATGTGGGGTCAACTGCCAGATTTTCCTTACAAGACAGATAAGTTCGGATTGGGTTTCACTGCTGCTAGCCAGAAAGCTATGTGTCGCTCTCGGGCTGGAGGACCACCACTGAAAATCACTAATCATGGAGTTCATGCTTTAGAGGATGATGAAGAAGGAAGCAATTTTGAAGACTGGATCTTTCCAACCATTGAAGGAGGACTAAACAACTGGGAGGCGAAAGACTCCGTTCCCATTACTTTCATCAATCAGTAATTTATCTTTTGAACATTTCCTGTTTGGTCTGTAATAACTTTTAAACAATTCGTACACTCTTTTTGCCTTATGCCTTACCTGGGGCATATAGGTCCATTTGTAAGGGTTTTGAATCTTCATTTTCATATTCCATTTTTAATGAATCACGGACGTTTTCATCTATAAACTTTTGTGTTCATTTTCTTTATTTTTGCATTTTATTTTGTTAAAAGATGGCTATCCCTTACACACACTCACACTCACAAAGTGCAGGTACCCATCCACTCCGGATTCCATGGGTAACTATTCTGCTTTGGCCTTCAGTGACTCTGAAGATTTGGTCAATCATGCCGAGTACAAAGGTGATGAAGACTGTGAAGTGCCTGGAGAGTTGGCTAGACTTTTGAAACAAGAAGAAAGGGCTATTCTACCCCATGAAGAGTTGTTATAGACTATCAATTTAGGTACTGCCGAAGACAGAAAAGAGGTTAAAGTGGGTGCCGACCTGGAGCCAAGTGTCAAAGAGCGCTTAGTTCAGCTGTTGAATGAGTTTGTTGAGATCTTTGCCTGGTCCTATGAAGATATGTCGGGACTGGATACAGATATTGTGGTTCACCGTCTCCCTACAATAGAGGACTATCCACCAATCAAACAGAAAGTCCTCCGAATGAGGCCCGATATGTCTAAGAAGATCAAAGCTGAGGTGATGAAACAATTCAATGTTGGCTTTCTTGTTGTTACTTCCAATCCATAATGGTTTGCTAACATTGTGCCCGTGCCTAAGAAGGACGGCAAAGTCAGAATGTGTGTGGACTATAGAGATTTAAACAGGGCTAGCCCTAAAGATGATTTTCCACTACCACACATTGACATCTTGGTTGACAACACAGCTCAACACAAGTTATTCTTTTTCATGGATGGATTTTCAATATACAACAAGATCAAAATGGCCCCCGAAGACATGGAGAAGACTACTTTTGTTACGCAGTGGGGTACCTTCTGCTATAAAGTGATGCCATTTGGACTGAAGAATGCAGGGGCAACCTATCAGCGAGCTATGGTAGATTTGTTTCATGACATGATACATCATGAGATTGAAGTCTACGTAGATGACATGATAGCCCGTTCACAAACAGAAGAAGAGCACCTCGACCATCTGCAAAAGCTGTTTGTCAGGTTAAAAGAATACAAGCTTAGACTGAACCCTAGAAAGTGCACTTTCGAAGTCAGGTCCGGTAAACTTTTGGGATTCACCGTCAGCAACAAAGGCATTGAGGTTGATCCTGATAAAGTCAAAGCTATACAAGAAATTCATGCCCCGCACTGAGAAGGAGGTTAGAGGTTTCTTGGGATACCTAAACTATATCGCAAGGTTCATCTCTCACCTACCATCTACCTGCGAACTAATCTTCAAGCTGTTGAAGAAATATCAGGTGGTTGAATGGAATGACGACTGTCAAATTGCCTTCGATAAAATCAAGGAGTATTTGCTGGAACATCCTATCTTGATGCCACACGTAGAAGGAAGGCCTTTAATCATGTATCTGACTATCTTAGAAAATTCAATGGGGTGCGTACTGGGCCAACATGACGAGTCTGGCCGAAAAGAGAATGCCATTTATTACCTTAGCAAAAAGTTTACCGACTGTGAGACTCGCTACTCACTGCTCGAGAAAACTTGTTGCGCTTTGGTATGGGCTGCTCGCCGGCTAAGGCAGTATATGTTGACACATACCACTCTGTTGATTTCTAAAATGGATCTGATCAAGTACATCTTCGAGAAGCCTGCTTTATCCGGAAGGATCGCTAGATGGCAGATGATCCTGACTGAGTATGATATCCAGTACACAACCAAAAAATCTATAAAGGCGAGTGTACTAGCTGACCATCTAGCCCATCAAGCTGTCGAAGATTACCAATCCATGAGGTTCGACTTTACCGACGAGGACATTATGACATTGGATAACATTAAAGGTAACAGACCATATGACGGACCTGAACAAGGATCCCGATGGACCCTGTACTTTGATGGTGCTTCAAATGCGCTTGGAAATGGTATCGGCACGATACTTATCTCTCCAGAAGGTTGCCATACACCCTTCACTGCTAGACACTTCTTCAGTTGCACCAACAACATGGTCGAGTATGAAGCTTGTATCTTTGGTCTCAAGGCTGCTATTGACTTAGGAATCAAATCTTTGATTGTATTTGGGGACTCAGCTTTGGTTATTAGTCAAATCAAAGGAGAGTGGGATACTAAACACCCTATCCTCATCCCTTACAAAGAACATGTCCTAACATTGTTACCACACTTCGAGCAGATTACCTTCGAGCACTTCCCACGAGAAGAGAATCAGCTAGCAGATGCGCTAGCTACAATGTCATCCATGTTTAAACTTAACCGGGATAATGAGGCACCTCAAATCACCATCGAGCGAATGGACGAACCTGCTCATTGTCACGAGATTAATATCGAAGAAGTGGTGGACCGACCTTGGTTTCATGACGTCAAAAAGAATCTCGAAACACAAGAATACCCTGAATGAGCTTTAGTCAATGACAAAAAGTTCTTAAGGAGGTTCGCGGCCAAGTTCTTTCTGAGCAATGGTATTCTATACAAGCGCAATCTTGATTGTATCCTACTCCATTATGTAGACAAGGTTGAAGCTGAGCAGATTATGGCTGAACTACATAATGGCACCTTTGGCACCCACTTGAGCGGCTATACGATGGCTAAGAAGATTCTACGGGCAGGCTACTACTGGTCTACCATGGAAGCTGATTGTCATCAACACTCCCGTACTTGTCACAAGTGCCAAGTCTATGCTGACAAGGTACATATTCCCCCAGTTCCTCTCAATGTCTTAACAGCTCCTTGGCCATTCGCGATGTGGGGAATCGACATGATTGGAGAGATCAAGCCTACAGCGTCCAATGGACACCGTTTCATCCTGGTGGCCATTGATTACTTTACCAAGTGGGTCGAAGCAGCTTCCTTCACCTCCATTACAAAGAATGTGGTTGCCCGCTTCATCAGGAAGAACCTCATATGCCGATACAGTATTCCCGACAGGATCGTCACTGACAACTGTACAAATTTGAACAATATTATGATTACCGCTCTGTGTGAGCAGTTCAAGATTCAACATCACAATTCATCTCCCTGTCGGCCTAAGATGAACGGTGTTGTTGAAGCCGCGAACAAAAATATCAAGAAGATCATTCAAAAGATGACAGTCACCTACAAGGACTGGTACGAGATGTTACCGTTTGCTCTTCACGGGTACCGTACCACGGCACGTACTTCAACTGGGGCAACACCCTTTTCTTTGGTATACGGCATGGAGGCTCTTTTACCCATCGAGGTTCAGATTCCCTCCTTAAGAATCATGAAAGATGCTGGTTTGAGTGAAGACGATTGGATTCAGACCTGACTTGATCAACTTAACTTGATTGACGAAAAGCGACTTACTACTATTTTCCATGGTCAGGCGTATCAAAAACGTATGATCAAGGCCTTCAACAAGAAAGTCAAGAGGCAAGTATATCAAGTCGGGGACCTTGTAATCAAGCGAATCATCTTACCGCAAAGTGATCCCAGGGGCAAGTAGACTCCTACTTACGAAGGACCATTTGTGATCAAAAACAACTTTTCTGGTTGGGAAATGATTTTGACCACAATGGACGGTAATGACCTGCCGCACCCTGCGAATGCAGACATAGTCAAAAGATACTACGCATAAAACGACCCGACAAGTTGAAAATCCGAAAGGGCGACTTGGGAAAAAATGGGCATCCCGGTGAATTGAAACCCCGAATAGGAGGTTCGGCCAAAATTAAGGATAAATACAAAAAATTTATGTACACCCGGTAAGTCAAAAACCCGAAAGGGCGACTTGGGCAAAAAAGGGTTTCCCGGTGGATCGAAAACCCGAAAGGGCGGTCCAGGAAAAAGTTAGGGAATTAAAGTGTATGACTATGTTTCGTCGGATCATTTTAAGGACAATCTCTTCACAGACAAGCTCCAAGCTTCTGATCAATCCAATCATCTGCGAACGAGGCAACAAATGGACAAGATACTCAGAGTTATGAAGACTATAGCAGAATGGGAATCCCATGGAATTGTTACACATAGCCATCTTTCTTTGTATAAATTTTTCTCATTTTTTATGACAACATTCTCTTACTAGGATGTATGTCTCCTTTGTACAAAATACTTACAAAGTTAATACAAAGATACTTCAAAGTGCAGAAATTTGCTTGCCTTTTCTTTCTTTTTACACTTATGTTTTATTTGAAAACGTCCAATGATTTGTTAAATGAGCATATGCATTTGAATATAATCACTGCTTACAAATAAAACGAAATGAGAAAGATTACTGATAGGTTGAAAGTATAGGAAAACGTCTTTAGGCTATTCCAGAAGAAATCCCCTACAGTATGTCATTCAGATCCTCAACAAAGCTAAAACCTTGAAATACATATCCCCAACGGAGTTAAGTTTCAAAATCGCCATCAGAGCTAAGTTTCTAAACTCCCGGTCCCCAGCGGAGTTCTCCTCAAACAACAAAACAGGAATCCCCAGTAGATTGGCATACAACCCAAACTCCTGATTTCCCTGGCAAGATAAGCATTCTCCCTACAGAGTTATTTCCCAACAGAACGAATATTCTTATCCTCATTTCTCCGGTTGAAGCCTCCCAGGTTTTAATTCCCCAGTCGAGATCGTCAGAATTTTCCTCATCTGCCAGGAAAGTCATGAAGGATTCCCAATTTCCCGCAGAAGTTGTCAAAACTCTTGGTAATCCTCACAAGTCACCAAGGATTTTTCAATCACCAGCAGTAGTCCAAAGGATTTCTCAGTCTCAGCCATCAAAGGTTTTGAATCTCCAGCAGCAGTCAAGGGTTTATTTTCCCCGGTAGCAGTTAAAGATTTCATTATATCCAGCTATCCAGGATTTATTTTCCTCAGCGAGACGGCTACTCAGCTTACATGCGCATCCATTACATTCATATATCATAAACATTGATAAAATACATTATATTGCATCATACATATCATGCAACTTAACTTTATGTTTTAGCTAACATTTTACCCCTTTCAGGATAAGATTAAAAGCTACCTTTAACAAATGTTCAAGGATTTCAGATACAGTACAGATACACCCCAGACACGGCGGTCATTCTACTACTCATTCAGACTTCAGCAATCAGATACAGACTAGATATGCTCTAGACACGGAAGCCATTCTATTTCTCATTCAGATTCAACTATCAACTTCAGGATCAGATGCACTCCAGACACGGAAGTCATTCTGTCACCTGTCTGGATCCCAGTTACAGTACAGATACATTCTAGACACGGAAGTCATTCTGCTACTCATACAGATCTCAACTTCAGCTACAATCCAGATACGCTCCAGACACGGTTGCCATTCTGTCACTCATTCGAACCTATTCCCCAGCCCAAAGATACTCCAGACACGGATGTCTTTCTGCCGCTTATTCAGATTTCAGATTTCGGATACAATACAGATACACTCCAGAAACGGCAGTCATTCTGATATTCATTCAAGAATCAAATACAGTTACAGCTCGGATACGCTCCAGACACGGACGCCATTCCTTTGTTCACACGAGTCCCATCTCCAGATACGTTCCAGATACGGATACCATTCTGACATTCATTCTCCTGATTTTCAACAAACAAGTCTTGGATGGCATCTTTAAGCCCATCTCCGACAAGATTCTACCATCTCCAAATGGAATCTTTAAGCCCATTCCTTCACCTACATTTTGCCGAGTGCAAATTTACGGGCACTCTAATGTCCAATCCTCTTTTACCTTCGAGTCACGAAAGGCAAACTCGCCAATCTAACTCTTCAGGTTCAAGAAGATTGAACAGGGGCAGCTGTTGTACCCCAAAATTTTCCCTCTCATTTTATCTAGATTCCCCCCCCCCCCCACAAGGCTCCTTGAACTCCAGACAGGATTAGGGTTTTGCTCTGCTCAAGACATCTCCTTGCACTGATGACCTCAATTAGGGTTTGAGTTTGCACATGGATTTCGTCAATAGGAGCATTTGAAGAGATGATTATGGGTACGGAAGTAACCTTAGGAACAACCACGGGTCCAGAGACTGCCTTTGGGGGAGCAATTTCTAGAGAAAATATCCTACCGCTTCGGGTAATTTTACTAGTTCCGGCAATATTGCTGATGTCAGAATCTTCTCCTTCGGAGTTTATCTCTTCGGCGGTCGGCCAGTCTTGTTTCATGCCATGGTAGTAAATATCCCCTCCGTAATTCCACGGCACACTTTTGTCTGATACATATGGGACTGGCCCAGGCATTGTGATTATTAGAGGAGTTGCTTTCGGAACCGATGTAATTCTAACGCGTCTTTTGGTGGAGACCCTAGAAGAATTGGCGGAGATGGTAATGATTGAAACATCTTCAACAAGAATAGGTGAAACAGAAGTACTTTCAAACAAAATCTCTTTGTTATCTATCAAGCATTGAATGCATGTTTTCAACAAAGGGCAATCAGTTGGTGAGGACAAGCAGAGGTGGCAAACTTCATTACAGCCCGGGAACACACCGGATTTCAACAAGTTTGTTTTAATGGTTGGAAGTGGTGTCACGAGTTCATCAACTGTGGTAACAAACAAATCTTCTTCAATAGAATTGGTATTGTGACCATGTCTGGACATAGGAGCAGAAATGACATTTGGCTTCTCGGGCGCATCAAACTCAATTTATTTTGCTTCAATGAGGTCTTGTATTTTGTTCTTCAAATCCCAACAGTTATTAGTATCGTGAACAGGACTTTCAGAGTGATATGCGTAACGGGCATTGGGGTGATAATGAGTGGATGTTGTATTGGGGTTTTACGGAGCTTCTTTCAAGGTTACCAAATTGGATCTCAGAAGATGAGATAATACTTGAGACAGAGTCATGTTGATTCTAGTGAATTGCCTGACTGGCCTTTCCACACTTGGTTGATTACTTATTTGTTGATCATATGTAGGCTTTGGAATCATAACAGCCTCCACCATTGGTCGGCTTTCGGCCCTCTCTTGGTTTCTTTGCGGATATACAGCAGCTATCTCTTTCTTCATGATAAAAAGCTTCCTTAAAGTTGTAGAAGAAGATGAATCCTTCTGAATCTTCCCACTTTTTATACCAGCTTCCACCCGCTCTCCGGTTAGTATTAATTCAGTAAAGCTTGTAGATGAACTTCCAATTAAATGGTTTAAGAAAGGGCCAGATAAGGTGCCTAAGAACATGTCCACCAATTCCCTTTCAGACATAGGGGGTTGAACTCTTCCATCCAGATCTCTCCATTTTTGTGTGTAATCCTTGAAACCTTCATTGGAAGCCATGGCCATACTCTGGAGTTGAGTACGGGTAGGCGCCAAATCAGCATTGTATTGATATTGCTTGTAGAAATATGCGGCAAGATCTTCCCAATTTTGGATGTTGGATCTTTCTAGTTGGTAAAACCAGTCGAGTTGTGTTCCAGACAGACTATCTTAGAAAAAATGCACCCACAAGTCTTTATCAGCGGAGTGTGGTTAGATTTATCTCACATATGATCGGAGATGCATCTTAGGGCATGACACTACATCATATTTTGAGAACATAGACACTTTGAATTTCGGAGGAATCATAATCCCCGACACTAGTCCCAATTCCTCAAAATCTAAGCCTGGCACCTTTTGTATTTCCATCGCGCTCAAACGCTCTTTGAGATGTCTGTACTTATCATCAGCTAGAGGATATTGTTCCTCAGAGTATTATTCCTCTTCTTCCTCCTCTTCTTCTGATTCTGACAGGAAAGCTGTTTCCTTGTCTTTCCCTTCTCCTTCACCGGAAGTTGTTGCAAAGTTCAAAGTCCTTCTTGACTGTCCCTGAAATCTTCTCCCCATGTTTAAGACTCCAATTACTTTCTTTGTTCTATTTTTCCTTTCTTCAGCTAGTAGAGTGTTGTACCCCAAAATTTTCCCTCTCATTTTATCTAGATTTCCCCCCCTCAAGGCTCCTTGAACTCCAGACAGGATTAGGGTTTTGCTCTGCTCAAGACATCTCATTACATTGATGACCTAAATTAGGGTTTGAGTTTGCACAGGGATTTTTTGACTCCTAATGCTCAAAGTGACTTTCATACTTCATGTTGGACTCCTAATTTTGTCTATACCAAGTTTCAAGCCTTCAATCAAATTTTTACCCAGTCAATTGGACAGTTGACCTAGAAATCAGCTGTATTGGAGAAAAAGTCAACTGTGGCCAATTTACAGTCAAACCTTATAAATTTTGATCCACATTAACATTATGAACTAATATGAATCACTTTATCAAGTTTGGACTACAACTCCTCAAGAAATTTGATCAGAACATCAAAAGGGCAAAATGGTCAATTTTAGGGTTTTGACTGTAAAGGCAAATTCTGAATTTTCACCTAGCCAATGGAAAAATTGAGCTCAATCATGGACTCAAGGACTCAATGGCATCATCTTGACCTATTCAACAAGTTCAAAAGACCTCAATTGCATTGGATTGACAGATGAATTTTTCAGTCAACTGATCAAAATTTAACTGTACACTGAAAAGTCAAACTTTGACTTTTTGGTCAAAATCAAGTGCAAAGGGTCATTTTTCATCAATATATGTCAAAACATGAAACTTTTTCATCAAGAAACCCATTTTTGCAAATTAGGGTTTAAAGTTGAAAATTTTCATAACTTAGAATTTTTCTAAGTTATGAAATTTTCTTAAATTTTTCCTAACTTTGCCCAACATTTTCATCATGATGCAATTGGATTCAAACAAAACTTCCAACATAAAAGTTGTAGTTCTCCACAAAGTCTACAACTTTGATACACAAAGTTTTCTCAAAAGATTCTTGGATCTTAAGTTATGATTTTTGGAACAAGGGTCCCTAAAACTTTTAACTTAGTGAAATTTTGCCCTAGTTTAGGCGGGATTTTGACCCATCTTCTTGGCCATTTTTCACATAGTTCCACTTGGAATCTCAAGTTTCATTTCAAAGATGGATTGTAGAGCATGTTTCAATATTTCCAAAATGTCCAAGAACTCTCCAAACTCATTTGTGGTTAGGGAGAATCGAAGGCTTGAAGTTGGAAAAAACTAACTTTTCATCCATGGCAAGTTCATGTTCATACAAGTTGCAATTTCAAATCAGCTTGCTTTACACTAGATTAAAGTCCTCTAAACCATTTCACACTCAATAATTTAATGCAAATCCATTGGTCTAAGGAATTGTTTTGGTCATTAGGGCATTGTACACAAGATTAATCCCTAAATGGTAAAAGGTACATTACCATTTTTGCAAAAATGTGCTTTATGTCAAAACTGAATCCCTTGAGCATTGGTCCATATCTTATACAGCAAATCAAATCCACAAATTGGAGGGACCAAGGGCAAAGTGTGCAAGCATCTGGATAGCCTGTACAGGCCTGTTGGACATCACTTCTCATGTTTGCTTAAAATACAAGAAAGATATCCAAAACACTAGAACTTGAACATCAGCCAAAACTAACTTGTGCAAACATCTGAACCATCTCTCTCACACCCCTCTGAGCCAGAAACATGATCTCTTGAGCCTTCAAACATCCCATAGCAATAAATCACCTTATATTGGCAAAACAGGGCAGCATTTGTAACTTGACTTCCGTAGCACAGTTTGCTCGTGCGTTTTGCCCCAAACCTGTTCAAACACCTTCCATTCAATCCATCCAAGCTATCCCAAACCTTAAACACCAACTGTAACTCCATTGATAGGGTTTGCCATTTTCATTTTGGCTTGTGCAGGTTGAGTTTTGCAGGCTTGTTCAAGTACATTCAAGGCAAGCTAGACATTGGAGAAGGTCAAGTGAAGTTCAAGCAAGCTCCCACACATCTCAAGCCTTGTTGAAAAGCTCCACATTGCCATACACGAAGTCAGCTGAAATAGGTTTTTATCAACTTCCTATCTCTTATTTAGGAACATTTAGACTTAGGTTTGTGAATAAGAAATGTAGTATTCATAGCCATGAAGTTGTACATATGCTCAGTTTTCATTTTTATTAAGCATGCTAAGAGAATTTGGTCCATGAACATTCTGAAAAAACTAGGTTAGGATATGGGGCCAGTGAAATTCTCTCTGGTCTTTGAGAGTTAGGATTAGTTTTTTATATGGTTAGATTCGTCTTGAAAAGCTCTACAACTTTGATGTTATGTGTTTTTGCAATAGAGCTCGTATGCAGGATATCCATGTTTGGTACAGGCGCGCGCATTTTGTTTGAAAGTCAGAGGTTGAAGATGAAGTGGTGGGCTGGGCTTGGTCCTGGCTCACTATTGACACCCCCCTTTTGCTTTTTGCACCCCCCTGGCCCAATTTCTTTACATTTTTGTATTTTTATATTTATTTTCACTTTCTGATTTTGTTTTATATTTTCCACACATAAAAATATCCAAAAATATTTTCATAAAATTTTCACATTTATTTTTATTATTTTTATTATTTTTTAGACATAAAAATAATTATTAGGGAATATATACTTTTATTTTATTTAATAAAAACTTATAAATATTATAGAAATATTATATATTTTATTTTTATTATTCATACCTATAAAAATAATATTTTTCTCATATACTATCATTTTTCCTATATACTTGTATATATTTTATTTTATTTATTGTACATATTCAATATATATATATATATATATATATATATATATATATATATATATATATATATATATATATATATATATATATATATATATATATATATATATATATATATATATATATATATATATATTTATATATATATTTATATATATATATATATATATATATATATATATAAATATATATATATATATATATATATATATATATATATATATATTACTTTTATTTTATTAGATACTTTAGAATAAAAACATAAAAATATTACACTTTTATTTTTATTATTATTTATACTTAAAAAATATTTTTTCTAAATATATTTTATTTTTTATATATATATTATTTTATATTGTATATAAATAATGTAATTAATATATTTATTTGCTTAAAGAAAAATTAGGGTTTACCCTTAATAAAAAATAATAATCCTTTTTATTATGCCTTTCTTTAAATATTTTTTACATACATAAATAAACAAAAACCTTTTTTTGCATAATTCATATTATTTGGTATATTTATTTATTTTGTCCATTTATTATTTATACTATTATTCAATTTGGATGTAATAGTAAATTAGGGTTTTATATTTCTTATCAAATAATCCCCATTCAAAATTGTATCCCCCTCCCATAATCATGTTGTAATAGCTTAGACTTTTAATTCTCGCACTTTATGCTTTCAATTATGCCATGATTAGAGATTAGGGTTTGTATGCAAAAAATCCAAAATCAAACAAATAGCTTGACTAATACAAAGACAAAAAGCATGAAAATCAAACACAATGCACACTTGCACCCCTAGGGTTACAATCCACTTGTTGCCTTAAAAATGGGTCATGTTATGCATGTTGGGTACTTTGGGAAAACAAAAACAAAACAAAAGATCATAGTCCCTCGATGACGCTACCTTGGTTGCCTATACAAAGTGATCTAGTCCCTCAGAAAATTTGCCAAAAATACTTAACACAATTGCTATCATGGTCTATACGATGACCCACGCCTGTCCCGTTTAACATCCTAATACAAGGTTGTTTACCAAATGCAATGGTAAAACAACACTGTCAAAAGGGTTAAAAACATACAGGAAAGATCTTTGAGTAAAATAGGGTAGACAACTCTTAGTTACTTGATCAAAACTTGCAAAACATCCTTGATATTTTCAAATACACCTCACAACACAATTTCAAAACATTTCCAAAACAAGCTTTCAAAATATTGAAATCTTTTCAAAAGATAAAACACCTTTGTATACATTCAAACAAGAATCATTACAAAGGTTGCCACAACGATGGCCTCTTTTCAAAACATCTTTCAAAACCACACACAAAGCACCATTTCAAACAATTGAAAAGCAAAAGCAAGTGATCTAAACAAGTAACTAAGAGCCCATGGATAACCATGGATGAAAAGGGTGCTTGCACCTTCCCTTTTCATAATCTACTCCCCGAACCCAAGAAAACATCTCAAAGCTCTTTCTTGTGCTTTTTTACCTTTCCTTAGGATAAAATAAAAAGTCGGTGGCGACTCTTGCTAAACCGAAACATTTGCGAACACAAACGCAAAATCCCAAGTCAGTTCTCCCACCTTATCACATAGAGTCTTCAATTCTTCTTACCCTTTGGCCAGGGTCATGAGCAATTGTTGAAACTGCGTGTTCTGAGTTTGGAGATCTTTCACTGTTTGTTCGAGATCCATCTTACTGAAATAAAAAGTAGAGAGATGAGGAAACTTGTTGCAAAAGACTTGTTTATGTTATGATGAATGATATGTGCATATGCAATGATTTCAAGGATTTTAACGATTCAAATTTGTTTTAGACAAAAAGAAAACACACGTTATATTAATAAGATAAAGTTTGAGTACATCAATGCCCCTTGGACAAAATAATACAAAACTCTAAGATAAAAAAGTAGTGCGCATCCTCTTTTGTACAATATAGGCATTTAGAGTCCGCTCCTCATGAAGTTGCCTAGTGAGTTCCAAAACCTTCTTCTCGCTTGCATAGAATTGGGCTTCGAAAGTATCTCACTCTCCTTTGAGTTGTATCCAATCCCGTTGTAGGTCTTCAAGAGATGTGGGCATGTTAGGATGTAGGATAGTGTATGGAACATCTCCCTCCTTGACAAGCTCAATGATTACCGGGAGAATGGAGGGGTAAGGCATCATAAGACTTTGAGCACGGGTTCGTACCCATTTGAGGTAAGGCTCAAGAGAGATGGAATTATTGTGCCCCAAAGTCTCGCTATCCACCTTGTTTAACATCCTCCAAGCTCGGATAAATCTCTGGCGAAAACCTTGATCGTCGTTGTCGTAGTCGAATACCAAACCTTGAATTAGCATCTCGTGCGGGCCATCCCTTCAGGCGTAACCAAACTGCCTTAAGGCTAAACAAGGGTTATAGGTGATGCCTCCCCTAATGCCAAGTAGAGGGACATTAGGGAATTCTCCACAACGGTCAACAATGATAACATTCTCTTTGGATCGGGAGCACCAATGAATGTCTGAATGTTTGAGCGTCATTAACCTTTGTGACCACCTTGAACCTTGCTCATTCTTTAAGACTGATTGGGGGAGATGAGAAATAAACCATCTTGCTAGGAGAGGAGTGCAACACATTAGGACACCTCTTTTCCTCATTTTGCGAGTGTGAAAAGAGTGTAGGATATCCCCTAGCAATGTAGGCACCGGGTTGCGTGACATGAAGATTTTGACGGTGTTCACATCTATGAGTTGGTCAGGATTGGGAAACAAAACCATCCCATAGATGAGAAGAGCCACAATTTTCTCAAAGGCTTGCAATTCTAAGGAATTCCAACAGCTTTGGGCTTTCTCAAACATGAACTTTGCTAAGAAGCCTTTGACACCACTCCTAGTTTCCCAATGAGTTGTGACATCAGATGAGTGCAAGTGTAGAACTTGAGCAATCTCTTCTGGCTTCGGGTCTCTTTCAGTACCGTTGAAAGGTAGTTGATTGAGAATGGAAATCCTCAAGAGTTGGGAGAATTCTTCCAAAGTAGGCACAAGTTGATAGTCGGGGAATGTGAAGAAATGGTGCAAAGGATCAAAGAACTGAAAGAGCACCTTCATCATATCCTCATCTGTGTTGGAGGTGACCAAGTTGAGTAGACGACCATGTCTTTCGGTGAATGGAGAGTTCTCAGGAATCCTTGAAACTAGCTCCTTAAGTTGTGGAGTAATTCTTACAAGTTTGACTTGAATAGTTTTCCTGCGAAGTGAACCCATATCCTACAAAACAAGAACAAAGATGAATCCCAAAATCCTTGAAATGGTTAGAGGATGTATATGATGTTCATGATGTCCATGATGTTATGTACAAGTATGCATATACAAACAAAGTAAACAAGTTCTTATTTTAGGCTTGCATGGGGTTTTATAGGTAAGTACCCTCTTGAAGTTTAGTTGGCTTAAACTTGTCCTAGTAATAGTAACTGGGTTCTAAGGAGTTCAATATCACTGGATTGTTTCCTTGGTCATTGTTTCAGCTTAAGCATCTTTAATTGCAACCGAAATATCCCAAGAAACCAAACCTCAATGAGTGTAGTGTCAAGTATCTACCAACTTCTGACTGCACCAAAGCCGGTCATCTCACTACATCCTAAAGGCCAAGTTGGTCAAGTAAAGGTTCTAGAAGTTCATTAGTGCTTCATGACATCACTCAGCGGCCCCGTATTCTCTTTGATTAACTCAAAGGCTACCGGTACCAACAAATATGTCACACTAACATAGTTATTGCTTAGACCATGTCGATATACCCCACATAGTTTCCAAAACGTATTGCTATTTACCTATAATATATCTCAAATTCGGGTAGAGGATTCGAACCCAAACAAAGAACCATAATGTAAAGCATACAAATAAAACAATGTAAGCACGTAAATGTGATCAATCCCTAAGGTAATCCCACTTTTATAATTCTCCCCAACAGAGTCGCCAGTTCTGTGATACGGTGGGAGAACTGACTTGAAGGTTTTACGTTTGATTGCAAATTTTGCGGTTAGCAAGAGTCGCCACCGACTTTTCTTTTATCCAAAAGGAAAGGTGACAAAGCACAGGAAATACCTTTGAGATTGTTTCTTGAGTTCGGGGGGGTAGATTATGAAAAGGGAAGGTATTAGCACCCTTTTCATCCATGGTTTTCCATGGGCTCTTAGTTACTTGCTAGATCACTTGCTTTTGTTTGAAATTGTGCTTTGTGTGGTTTTTGAAAGTATTTTATAAAGAGGCCATTGTTTAGGCAATCTTTATAATGATTCTCGTTCGTAAGAATGTATACAAATATGTTTGTCTTTTTGAAAATGTTTTCAATGTTTGTAAGATGTTTGGAAATGTGTGTGTTTATTTTGAAAATAGCAAGGAAGTTTGTTTTGAAATGGAGCAAGTAACTAGAAGTAATCTACCTACTCAAATGTCTTTCTTGTTCATTTTCTTTCCCTTTGATATTGTTGTCTTACCATTGATTTGGTAAGTATCCCTATCTTTGGATGTAAACGGGACGGGTGTGGGTCATCGTATAACCATGATTAGCAATGTTGCAAAGTATCTTAGCATTTTTGATGGACTAAGATCATTTTGTAAAACAACTTTAAATAGCGTCATCGAGGGACTATGATCTTATATTTGTTTGTTTTGCTAAGATACTTCGCATGTGTAATATGGCCATTTTTGTGTAAGGCAACCAAGTGGAGTAACCCTAGGGAGTGCTTGTGTGAAAGTGTATTATTTTCATGCTTGATTTTGTCTTGGATAAGGGTTTTCTATTTGATTGGTTTTATCTTTCGATACAAACCCTAATTACTAACATATTATGTAAAAGCGATAAATTGCGAAATTTAAAGATTACTACGCTATTACAACACTTTATGGGAGGGGGTATACAATTTATGAATAGGAATTTGCAATAATATAAATCTAATTAAACTATTACAACCAAATTGAATTTGTATAAATATTGGAATAAATAATATACAATATAAATTAAATATGCAAAGATATGTATATGCAAGAAAAAGATTTTGTTTTGTTTTTTTATATGAAAAAGTTTTAATCTAAGCCTAATAAATAAAACAAAATTGAACTTAAATTAAGTAAGAAAGAAAAATTATTTTTAGAAAGGATTTTTGACTAACCCTAATTTTAATTTGTTAAAAGAAAATAAATTTCTCTAAGTATTTTTTTTTATATTTTTGTCTTGAAAATAATAAATAGTATTTATGAAGTATTTTGGTCTTTTTATATGTTAAAATAAATATTTATAAGTGTGAGAAAAATATATATTCAACCCTATTTTATTTTTTAATTTACAAGTTTATTAAGAAAAATAGTTAATGTATAATTAAATAAAAATATTTTTTATGAGAAAATAAAATAAAATAAACAAAATATAATATTTATCATTTTTATGTTTTTTATGATTTTTAATATTTAAGAAAAATAAATTTAATGAAATAAAACAAAATAAAATGAATAAATGAAAATAGTTGGGTCAGGGGTGTTGCAAGAAAAAGGTGGCAGGAGGTTAGCAAAAAAACATAGGGCCCAATGTGCTGAGCCCACGCTGCAAACAATCAAAAAAGATGAAAAATGTGGAAAAATGCAAAAAGGCAGCGCCAGGGCTCGAACCTGTGACCTTAGGAATTTCTGCGCGCTGCCTTACCACTGGGGTGGTTGTACATCCGTTAGTTCAAATGAAAACAAAAATACATAACATGAATCACTTCCTTGCCCTGTACTTCGTCTTCTTCCTCTAGCCAGCCGGACCACCTGTATATCTCTCATTTCTCCGTGAAAATGGAAACTCCAAACATGAAAATGATAGTATTTCTTCCCACGATTTCAACCATATAACTCATGTAAACTAAAAGTCAAAGATCAAAGCTAATTTTACTGCCCCTAATTTAAAACCTAATTTTTACAGAAATTTCAAATCCAAAATTCTCTATACACAATGAATATAAATGAAATCTATGAACATGGTTGGCTTTAGTGCAAGGATATCTATATTTTATTTTCACCAATCAAGACCAAAGGATGCTTGTATGAAGAGATAGAAGTTAGAGTTTTTACCTCTTTCAGTTGAGATCGTGAATGGAGTTTGAGCAAGTTTTGAGAATGCCTGAGATTCTGTTTAGCTTGCCTGGACCTCCCTGAGTGTGTTCCAATCCTTACTTTGCCTTGAAAGTTCCTGAATCTCCCTACTCAAGTCAACCTGCAAGCTTGAAATGCAAAAATGGCAGATGGAGAAGGAGGGTTTACAGTGAGGGGATAATGGTATGGAACACTTAGATATGATGTATGTTAAGTGTTTAGGTGGTTAAAACTTAAAACACACGAGTGGTTTTTGAGATTTCTATGCAAGGTGCAAAACTGTAAGTTATGGAAGGTTTTTAGTGGTAGAGAGTTTGGGAGAGTTTCTGAGCTTTAGAAATCGTGTTCTAGGTCACAATACATTTGTGTATAAGTATAGAAAAGGTTATACCTCAAGCTTCCTCAAGATTTCTGAGTTATAGCCTTTTGACTCTATTGCTTGCTTTTGAAGAAAAGTGAGGAGACAACTCTCTATGTGCTTGTACAAGCCTGATCTGAGTTGGTACATGTTTTAGACACATTGCTTTTAGTTTATAGGGTTTGTGTGTGCAGAAAGAACAAGTTCAAATCTCAAGGAGTTGACAATTGCAAAAGTTGTGCTTTATCAAAATGGAAATGGCAACTTTGTGCCATTTATGGAATTGTAGCTTGGACAAAGGCTCTAATGCTTTGATTAAAGCTCTAAGTTTGAGGCTTGTAAAGCAAGGATTATGCAGCCTAGGTTTGAATTTGAATTTTGGTTCATCATGAAATGGGTTGAAATCAAAGTGAGAAATTGCCAACTTCATCTCTTTGATATTCCCTACTCAAGAATGATATCAAGGAGTTCTTGGACATTTTGCAAAGCTTGAAATGTGATTTATAACTCATCTTTGAATTTCTTTCCAAGATTTCTTATGGAACTAGGTGAAAAGTTGCCATGAAATTAGGTCAAAAACCTGCCTAAATTAGGGCAAAATTTCACTAAGTTATTTTAGTTCATGAGCATGTATTCACAAAATTATATCTTGAGATCCAAGAATCTTTAGGAGAAATTATGTGAAGCAAAGTTGTAGATTTCATGGAGATATATAACTTTCATGTTTGGAACTTTCTTTGAATCATCTTGTATCATGGTGAGAATTTGGCTTAAAGTTAAGAAAAAATAAGAAATTTTCTATACTTAGAAAAATTTCTAAGTTAAGAAATTTCAAATTTCAAAACAAAATCTTCAATCTTTGATTTCTTGATGAACAAGTTTCACATTTTGACAAGTTTTGATGAATTATGGTCTTTGGCACTTGAATTTGACCAAAAAGTTAAAGTTTGACTTTTCAGTATACAGTTGACTTTTGATCAGTTGACTGAAAAATTCATATGTCAATCCAATGGGTTTGCAATGTTTTGAACCATGTCATTAGGTCAAGATGATGCAATTTAACTCTTGAAGTCATGCTTCAAATAAATTGATCATTTGCTAGGTCAACAATCAGAAATTGCCCTTTCTCAATCAAAACCCTAATTTTGACCATTTTGCCCTTTTGATGATTTGATCAAATTTCTTGAGGAATTGTGGTCCAAACTTGATCAAATGATACATATGAGTCTAAAATGTTGATGTGGATAAAAATTATGAAGTATGACTGTAGATTGGCCATGGTTGACTTTTTGCCCAATATAGTTGATTTTTAGGTCAACTATCCAATTGACTGATCAAAAATGTGATTCAAGGCTTGAAACTTGGCATGAGTAATGTTGGGGGTCCATAATTATCCTTGTAAGTCATATGAAGCATTGATAGTCCAAAAATCTTTGTGCAAACTCAAACCCTAATTTGGGGTTATCAGTGCATGATGAGATGTCTTGAGCTGGTCAAACCTTAGTCCAGTCTTGAGCCAAAGAGAGCTTGTGAGAAAAATCTTGATAAATGAGAGGCCAAATTTTGGGGTACAACAGGTACTAATGAGGGGTTTAAAGATTATGCACAAAAATGGAGGGATTTTGCTGGTAGGGTCCAACCACCAATAATTGACAGAGAATTAGTTGACATGTTCATGGGTACATTAACTGGCCCATTTTAGAATTTATTGATTGGGAGTTCTTCGTCTGGTTTCACCGAGTTGATACTAGCTGGTGAAAGGGTAGAGAGTGGCATTAAGAGTGGGAAAATTCCCATGAAATCTTCTTCCACATCTAACACTGTAAAGAAGCCCTTCACTGTAAAGAAGGAAACGAATGTTGTGTATGGGGCAAGGTCCTGTACCAAGAAGGATCCCTGATCCTCTGTTAATCTTGTGTTAATCTCCAACCCTCCATCTGCTCAAAGATAATCATCCAATAATCAATGATATGAAGTTTCTCGAATACATTTCACGAGAATAAGCATGTCACTATCCCAAGCCTTACAATATCTGTTGAAGGCCAACTTAGTGACATTGCACAATCCACCATCCAATCCTGACATTTCATCACCTAAGTACAATCCAAATGCCAAGTGCGCGTATCATTCCAATAGCCCTGGGCATGAAATTCATCAATGTTGGGCTCTAAAGAATAAGATTCAAGATATTATAGACAATAAAACAATTGAATTTGATCCAACTACTACTCCAAATATGATAATCGCACCAATACTGAACCATGTAAAAGGTGTTAATGCAATTGATGATACTACTTTTGTTTCCTCCATTGAGGATTTAACAACTCCATTAACTATTATGAAGGGTAATTTTCTGAGAGTTGGGTTGTTCCCTGGTTGTTCTAAAGATTGTATTTGTTGTGATCAATAAGTAAATGGGTGCAAGCGGCTGAAGGAAGGTGTGCAACGCCTGATAAATAGCCGCGAGATCCTGTTTTAGAAGATTCCTACCATCAAAATTTTAACCAACAAAGGTGAAGAATTATCCATAATAACCATCTCCACCAAGCCGCCTAGGATCCCCTCAAAGGGTCCTATTAGAATTTCAAATGAACCAACCATTGCTCCTTTAATAATCACTGCCACGGGCCTATTCCCTACTCCTCTAACAAAGCGGTTCCATGGAACTATGGTGCCGAGGTTTATTATCATGGGATAAAACAAGACTCTTGGATCAACGAAAATGAAGCTGATATTACTAATATTGCAGGTTCTAGTAAACTAACAAGAACAGGGAGGATCTTTCCCCCTGATATTTCACCGTCCATTACTACAACAACTCCCATCCGCATAACCAATAACAAGTCTAGTGCCAACACTAGAGGCAAAGAGAAACAAGGTGAGCCTGCTGGGGTAGAGGCACCTACCAAAGATACCGATGCTAAAGAACCCTTCACTCGAGAGATGGAGGAAATCCTGTAAATCATAAAGAAGAGTGACTTCAAAATAGTTGAGCAACTCGGGAAAACCCCCTCCAAAATCTCCATGATGTCATTGTTATTCTGTTTGGACGCTCATGCCCAAGCTTTAATCAAGTTCTTGAAGAAATCCCATGGGCCCCATGAAACCATAGCTGACCAGTTCGAGAACTGTGTAGCAAGTTTAACGGCTGACAATGGATTAGGGTTCTTTGACGCTGATTTGACTCCTATGGGAAGGACCCTCAACAAAGCCTTGTATGTCTCTATTGAATGCAAGGGAACCACCCCGACACATGTCTTAATTGATATTGGCTCATCTCTAAATGTGTTACCCAAAAGTGCTTTGGACCTGCTAGATTGTGAAGCACTGGTATTGAAGCCAAGCGATATTGTTGTAAGGGCTTTCGATGGGTCTAAAAGGATGGTTCATGGAGAGGTGGATCTCCCAATTAATGTTGGCTCACAGATTTTCAACTCTACCTTCTACATAATGGACATTTGTCCCGCTTACTCATGTTTGCTTGGGTGCCCTTGGATACATGGGGCATGGGCAGTAACATCCACTCTTCATCAAAAGTTAAAATACCCAGTCAAGGGGAAGATTGTCATTGTTTGCGGTGAAGAGGAATTCATGGTGAGCCACCTCAATTCCTTCAAGTATATGGAAATGGATGGTGATTTTATAGAAACTCCGTGCCAGGATTTCTAAGGTGTTCCTCCTATGGTTGTCGTCACCAAAATCTCCTATGACATCCAAAAGCTGATAAAGTTGTATTAAGGATGGTTTTGCTTAAGGATGCTCGTGCCGCAGTCGAAGATGGAAGATGTACTACCTGGGGGCAACTCCCCGAGATTTTGTTTAAAGCAGACAAATTTTGACTAGGTTTCACCATCAAGGCTCAAAGAGAGGTCAGGCGCGCTGGCATAGGAAAGCCACCGCTTTGTATCAGAAATTCTAAAGTAAATGTTGTTGAAGACTCTGATGATGAATGCGCTTTTGAAGAATGGATCTACCCTACTGCCGAAGGAAAGCTCAACTACTGGCATGCAAAGGATTTCACTCCCATCTCCTTTATTCAGGAGTAATTACTGTTTTACTATTCTTTGTCAATTCAAGAACTTTTGTCTGTAATTTTAAATTCCAAACAATGACTTTTAAGCCATGTGCCTTTCCCGGGGCACTACGGTCCATTTGTTAAGGGTTTTGTTCATGTTCATTTATCATATGATCATTTAATATAAACCATTGGATATTTTGCATTTAAATTTTGCGTTCATTATCTTTCTTTTTTGATTGCATCTCTTTTAAAATAGCAATGTATCTTACATGCACACACACGCTTGCAGATCTTCATCCACTCTGGATCTCATTACCAACTACTCTACTATTTCCAGTTATGACTTCGAACATTCAATTAACCAAGACAAAGACGAAGGTGAGGAAGATTATAAAATACCAGAGGAACTAGCCAAACTTCTGATGCAAGAGGAAAAAGCTATTCAACCTCATGAAGAGCCAGTCGAAGTTATCAACCTAGGCACCGAGACAGACAGGAAAGAAGTCAAGATCGGTGCCAACCTAGAAGACGGTATCAAGAGCAGATTGGTTCAGATACTACATGACTATGTTGAAGTGTTTGCTTGGTCATATGAATATATGCCAGGGTTGGATACCGATATTGTGGTTCATCGTCTGCCAACAAAGAATGATTTCCCTCCAGTTAAGCAAAAGGTTCGCCGCATGCGGCCTGACATGTCTGAAAAGATAAAAGTTGAAGTGATGAAACAATTTGATGCAGGTTTCCTAGCTGTGACATCTTATCCTCAATGGGTTGCGAATGTGGTCCTCGTGCCAAAGAAAGATGGAAAGGTTCGTATGTGCGTATATTATAGGGATCTGAATAGGGAAAGCCCCAAAGATGATTTCCCTCTACCTCATATTTACGTCTTGGTTGACAACACCGCTCAACATAAAGTTTCCTCCTTCATGGATGGATTTTCTGGCTACAACCAAATCAAGATGGCTCCCGAAGACATGGAAAAAACCACCTTTGTTACACAATAGGGAACCTTTTGTTACAAGACCATGCCATTCGGATTAAAGAATGCAGAGGCAACATATCAAAGATTTATGGTAGCTTTATTTCATGATATGATCCATCATGAAATAAAGGTATATGTGGATGATATGATTGCAAGATCTCAAACTGAAGAAGAGAATCTCGATCACTTACATAAGCTATTTAAGAGGTTGAAAAATTACAAGTTGAGGTTGAACCCTAATAAGTGCACATTCAGAGTAAGGTCTGGAAAGCTTCTAGGTTTTGTCGTCAGTGGTAAAGGTATCGAAGTTAATCCTACAAAGGTAAAAGCCATTCGAGAAATTCCAGTTCGCCGCTCTGAGAAGGAAGTTAGAGGATTCGTAGTTCGTCTTAATTACATTTCCCATTTCATATCTCATCTGACCACTACTTGTCAGCTAATCTTCAAACTCCTGAAGAAAGATCAAGTAGTCAAATGGAACGACGACTGCCAAGTCACCTTTGATAAGATCAAGGAATATTTGCAAGAACTTCCTATCTTTATGCCTCCAATGGAAGGAAGACCATTGATCATGTAGTTGACTGTACTAGAGAATTCTATAGGGTGTGTGTTGGGCCAACATGATGAGTATGGCCGAAAAGAGCATGAAATATACTACCTAAGCAAAAAGTTTACCGAATGTGAAACCAGATATTCACTGCTCAAGAAAACTTGTTGCGCTCAGACATGGGCTTCTCGCCAGCTAAGATAGTATATGTTGACTCACACCACTTTATTGATTTCTAAGATGGACCTTATCAAGTACATCTTTGAGAAGCCCGCTCTTTTCGGATGGATAGCTAGATGGAAAATGATTCTAACTGAATACGATATTCAATATACAACACAAAAGTCCATCAAAGGAAGTTTATTAGTAGATAATTTGGCCCATCAAGTTGTTAATGATTATCAATCTATGAACTTTGACTTCTCGGATGAGAATATCATGTTAGTGACTGACTGTGCAAAACCTGGACCGTATGATGGACCTGAACAAGGACCCTAATGGACTATGGTTTTTGATAGGGCTTCCAATGCTTTAGGCAATGGAATTGGTGATATGACTATTTCTCCTAAGGGTTGCCATACTCATTTCATTGCTAGATTATGCTTCGATTGTACGAACAACATGGCTGAGTACGAAGCATGCATCTTGGGTCTAAAGGTTACCATTGACTTAAGGATCAAGTTCTTGAACATATTCGGAGATTTTGCCCCAGTGATCAGTCAATTCAAAGGAGAATGGGACACTAAGCATCCTAAACTTATTCCTTATAAGGAACTCGTGTTAACCCTGATACCATACTTCAAGGAGATTACCTTTGAAAATTTCCCTAGAGAAGAAAATTAGTTGGTTGACGTCTTGGCAACAATGTCTTCCATGTTCAAGGTTAAATGAGACAACGAAGCTCCCATGATTACAATCGAAAGATTGGACGAACCTGCACATTGTTATGAGCTTGACACTGACGAAGAGAAACCATGGTACCATGAGGTGAGGAGATATCTTGAGGCACAAGAGTATCCTGAAGGAGCTTCCATCAATGATAAAAAAAATTTGCGAAGATTTTCAGCCAAATTCTTTCTAAGCAATAAAATCATGTACAAGCGCAACCATGATTCTACTTTACTCCAATGTATGGACAAGAAGGAGACGGGGAAAATTATGGAAGACATCCATGATGGCCTCTTCGGGACCCACTCTAGTGGACACACTATGGCCAATAAAATCCTGAGGGATGGTTACTATTGGTCCAAAATGGAAAATTATTGTCATCATCACTCAAGGACTTGCCACAAGTGTCAAATCTATGCTGACAAGGTCCATGTACCTCATATTCTTCTAAATGTCGTGACTGCTCAGTAGCCGTTTGCAATGTGGGGCATTGACATGATTGGAGAGATCAAACCTACTGCTTCCAATGGACATTGCTTCATTGTTGTCGATATCGATTACTTCACCAAATGGTTCGAAGCTGCCTCATTTGCCTCTGTCATAAAGAACGTTATAGCCAGATTCATCAAGCATAATCTCATCTGCCGTTACGGTACCCCCAAAGGATTATCACTGACAATGAAACAAACCTCAATAATTCCATGATTATGGAACTTTGTACTCAGTTTAAAATTAAGCATCACAACTCTTCTCCGTACAAACCCAAGATGAATGGCGCAGTGGAAGCTTCCAATAAAAATATCAAGAAGATTATGCAAAAGATGGTGGTACGTATAAAGACTGGCATGATATGTTACCATTTTCTCTCCATGGCTATCGTACTTCAGCTCGAACATCAACTGGGGCAACCTCGTTCTCCTTGGTCTATGGCATGGAAGTTGTCCTACCTATCGAAGTTCAAATCCCTTCTCTAAGGATTATGAAGGAAGCAGATTTAGGCGAACACGAATGGATTCAAACTAGGTTAGATCAGTTGAACTTGATTGACGAGAGCGACTAGCTTCTGCTTTTCATGGTCAGATGTATCAAAAGTGTATGATCAAGATGTTCAACAAAAAGATCAAGCCTCGAGTGTATCAAGTTGGAGACCTGGTAATAAAGCGCATAATTCTTCCACAAGGAGACCCCAGGGAAAAATGGACTCCCACTTACGAAGGACCACTTGTTGTAAAGAAAGTTTTCTCTGGTGGTGCCATGATGCTGACTACTGGATGGCGAAGACTTCCCACATCCTGTAAACACAGACATAGTTAAAAAAAATACTACGCATAAAATGACCCGCTAGGTTGACACACCTAGGAAAAAATAAGGGCATCCTGGAAAACCAGAAAGGTTTGGGCAAAAGTTAGGTATATATGCAAAATATTATACACCCGACAAGTTGAAAACTCGAAAGGGCGACTTGGGCAAAAAAGGGTATCCTGGTGGGCTGAAAACCCGAAAGGGCGGTCCAGGAAAAAGTTAAGGATTAAAATGTATGACTATGTCCTGTGAGATCTTTACAGCCAGATTTATTACCAAAGTCCAAAGTTCAAATGGTCCAATATCAATCCAATCAACTCCTATTCCACGGAAAGGGATAATGTTCGAAGACATTGGGGCAATAGTGGAGTTGGAACACAATGAGATCATTTTAACATGGATATTATTTTTTGTTTTCACTTTGTATTCTTTCCATTCTTTCAATGATTTCCTTTTACTAGGATCTCGGTCTCTTTGTACAAAAACTCCTACTCATGGGAAAAACATCAATACAAATATACTTTGAAGTGCAAACTTTCTGTTTTTTATGTTTTGAGTGCAAAAGTGTCCAACGACTAAAATTGAATGAATATATGCATATGAACATGATTAAACCTTTAACAAATGTATGCTTAAAAACAATGACAAGCATCTCCTTAAATGCATTTGAGATATTCCCACAGAGTTATTTCAATAACATTATCCCCACAATTTTGGATTCATAAAATCCCCAGCCAGAGTTTCAATCTCCAGAAAATCCTCTCCCCAGCTGAGTTGGTCTTAAAAGGAAGCCTTGTAGAATTCTTCCTAAAAAATATCATCCTCAGCATTTTGTCAAATATCCTCTTCAACAAGGTTTATTTTCCCAACAAACTACATATTCCCCAACTTGAGTTTACCTCACAGACTATTACAAATCAAGGGACCGCAACCCCTAATCCCTAATGAAGTCGCCAATAGAGTCATCGTTATCCCAGTAAGTTGTTCAAGCTTGGACCAGACCAGATAACAGTTAACTTCAAGCAAGTTATTTCGAAGCCTGGACCCGACCAGATAATAGTTCAAATTCTCAAATCATTACTGAATCCTGGACCTGACCAGATAACAACAAATCTTAAATTTAGTTGCTAAAGCCTGGACCTGGCCAGATATTATTTTAACTTCTTAAATTGCTGAAGCCTAGAGCCGACCAGTCAACAATTTAAAATTCTGAAGCTTGGACCCGATTAGATAAAAGTTCCAATTTCTGAAACCTGGACCCGACCAGATAACAGTAAATCTCAAATTTAGTTGCTAAAGCCTAGATCCGACCAGATATTAGTTTAACTTCTTAAATTGCTGAACCCTGGACCCAAAAAGTCGACAATTTAAAATTTTGAAGCCTGGACCCGACCAGTTAACAGTTCGAGTCACTGAAACCTAGACCCGACCAGATAACAGTTGATCTCAAGTTCAAATTACTGAAAACTGGACCCGACCAGATAACAGTAAATTTGAATTCAAGTGGCTAGAGCCTGGACCCGACCAGATAGTAACTTAATTTCTCCATCTACTGCAAATCCTGGACCCGACCAGTTAACAATTTAAGTTGCTGAAACTTGGACCCGACCAGATAACAGTTTAATTCATAGAAATCACTAATAAAATTCCTTTTCCCTAGTAGAGTTTGCCATTATCCCAACGAGTTGATGCAAAGCCTGAAATCAGACTAGATAACTATTAACTTCTTTATCCCTAGAAAGTTATTGTGAAGCTTGGAATCCGACCAGATAACAGTTAACTTTCAAGAGATAATTCCCCACCAGAGCAATGGACAACTAAAACTCCTAAATTCTGGTTCCCAAGCAGAAATCAACATTCTCCAGAGTTTTCTCAAGCAAAGTCAATATTCCTTAGCGGAGTTTCTTCTCAACAAAGCAGGAATCCCAAACAGAAGCATTTTTAACAAAATCTGAAGATACACATACTCTTCAGCTCCAACAATAATTCGAGATTTAACTTCTCAAAACTCACCAGTATCTGTCAAGGATATGCTTCGACAACATGTCGCATTCATACATCATATAACATATGTAACATATACATACAACATAATCTAATTTATTTTTAGAACGTCATTAAACCATGCATACATTCTCATACATCTAACCCTTTTGTTCCATGTAGAAAATATCATTGATCTAAAGACCTCTTCTGGATCAGAATTAATTCTTCTAGTTAAAGACATGCAAGACACCTAGTTTTCAGCACGAATCGACCTAAGATTTATGTTGATGTTTCTCCCAGTTTCTACCATCATCTCTCCAAATGGCATCTATAAGCCCATTCCTGAATCAATACGTCATCGAGTGCAAATTTTTTGGCACTGTAGTATTCAATCATCTTTCACCTTCAAGCCACGAATGAGGGATCCGCCAATCTAACTCTTCAGGTTTAAGAAGATTTAACAGGGGCAGATGTTGTACCCCTAAATTTTCCCTCTCATTTTCTCAATATTTCTTATGTCAAGTTTTAAGCTTTGAATCACATTTTTACTCAGTCAATTGATCAGTTGACCTAAAATCAAATGTATTAGCCAAAAAGTTAACTATGGTCAATTTATAGTCAAACTTCATAATTTTTTATCAATATAAACATTTTGAAATCATATATGTCAATTGATCAAGTTTGGATCATAATTCTTCAAGAAATTTGATCGGATCACCAAAAGGGAAAAATAGTCAAAATTAGGGTTTTGACTGAGAAGGCTCAATTTTTTATTTTTGACTAAATACATGACTTATTGGTTTGAAACATGATATCAAAGATTCAAATGCACCATCTTGACCTAATGGCATACTTCAAAACACTTTTCAAGATCAATTGACTGATAGTTGAAATTTGGTCAACTTATAAAAAAAGTCAATTGTGCACTTAAAGTGAAACTTTGACTTTTTGATGAAAATCAAGTTTCAAAAAAAATCATATTTCATCAAGACATATAAAAATGTGAAGATTGTTCATCAAGAAATCAAAAATTCAAAATTATCTTTGAAAAGTCAAAATTCTAAGACTTAGAAAATTTTCCAAGTGTTAGAAAGTTAACTTTTTCCATGAATTTGTGTCAAATTTTCACCATGATACAAGATGATTCCAGGAAAACTTCTAACATGAAAGTTGTAGATCTCAATAAGATATAAAACATTGTAGGGAAGGACTTTTTCTAGAAATGCTTGGATTTTAAGTTATAAATTCATGAAATCATGGCATTTTTTATTAAACACTTCGAGAAATTTTCAGCAGGTTTGGTGAGGTTTTTATCCCAACTTCTTGGACAGTTTTCATTAAGTTCCAATTTTAATAAAAGTGAAAAAAATGAAATTTTTAGTGGATGTTTCAAGTTTGCATAGTCCCTCGATGACGCTACGAATGTTGCCTTACAAATGATCTTAGTTCCTTAAGAAAATATGCTAAGGTATCTCGCAACATTGCATCTTATGACTATACGATGGCCCACGCCCGTCCCTTCACATACAAAGATAGAGTTTCTTACCAATCAATGGTAAGATAGAAATGTAAAAGGAAGAGATAAATGAACAAAGACTTTTGAGTAGGTATAACATTCCTAGTTGCTTGCTCATAATCTATCTTCAAAACAAACATCTTTTCAAACATACCAAACACTTTCAAAACATGAAATATTTTCAAAAGTCCAACACTTTGTATGCATTCTCATAGAGACGAGAATCATTACAAAATTTTCCTAAACGAAAGCGCTTTTCAAAAATACTTTCAAAACCCACCACAAACACATTTCAAACAAAACAACTTCAAAAGTGATCTAGCAAACAACTAAGAGCCCATAGATAACTATGGATGAAAAGGGTGCTAACACCTTCCCTTTTCATAACTTACCCCCCAAACTCAAGAAAATATATCAAAGGTCTTTCTTGTTCTTTTCACCCTTTCCTTATTAGATAAAAGAAAAGTCGGTGGCGACTCTTGCTATCCGCAACAATTGCGATAAAACACAAAACAACCAAGTCAGTTCTCCAACCGTATTAGACAGGCATATGGAATATTAGCCATGAGTTATTTCTCCTTATTTGTCTAAGGTGATTGCTCCTTGTATAAGAAAAAATGGTTTTCCAAAGGTGTGCTAATTGGTTTGGCATTGCTCATGTTGAATCTTTGTAAAACACGATTGGTGTAATTTGCCTGAGATAATTGTAAACCTCCATTTTTCGCATCTCTCATAATTTACATTCCAAGGATATTATTTATAGGATCCAAGTCCTTCATGTCAAATTCTTTTTGACAACTGCATCTTCAAGTTTCTGATCTCGTCCATATTTGAACTCGCCACTAACATATCATCGACATAAGAAACAAAATAATATAACTAGATTTATATATTTTGAAGAAGCAACGGTGATCGACATTGCAATTTTGGAAACCTTCCTTATGCATGAAGTTTTCAAACCTTTTGTACCGTTGTCTTGGAGCTTGTTTCAGGCCATACAAGCTCTTCTTTAATCTTCACACTTATTCTCCTTCCCTTTTTATGAGAATCCTTCAGGTTGGTGCATGTGTATACCCTCTTCTAAGTCTCCATGAAGAAATTCAGTTTTCACGTCTAACAGCTCAAGAAAGAGATCTTTATTAGCAATAATACTTAACACTGACCTGATAGTATTGAGCTTCACAACCGGGGCAAAAATATCTATGTAATAAACTCCTGAGGACTTTGCTGAAATCCATTGACCACTAGTCGAGCTTTGTATCTCTTGGAACCATCATGTTCATCCTTTACCCAATACACCCATTTGTTGTGAAGTTCTTTTTTTCCATAGGTAACTCAACTAGTTCCCATGTTTGATTGGAGATTAAAGACTTCATCTCGTTTTTCATGGAAAACTCTCACTTGCTAGCATCAGAAATCTGACATGCCTCTGCAAATTCTTTAGGCTCTCGTTCATCTGTTAACAAAACATAATCTGCTAACCTCTTGTTAGGAACATGTGATCGAGTTGACATTCTCAATGAAGAAGAACATTCTTTGCTACTTGATTCAGATAATTCCTCGTATTGAGGACTTTTTGGAACATCATCTAAGTTTGCATACATAGGCTCGTGAACATTTGAATCTCTAGTGGTTGTGCTATATCAATCCTTGTACATTACTCTTTTATTGAATATCACATCTCTACTACATATCATCTTTTTGTTTTTGTCATCCCAAAGATGGTAGTTGTGATACGGTGGGAGAACTGACTTTGAGGCTTTGCGTTTTATCGCAAATGTTGCAGTTAGCTAGAGTCACCACCGACTTTTCTTTTATCCAAAAAAAAGGAAAGGTAAAAAAGCACAGGAAAGACCTTTATAGATGTTTTTGAGTTCTGGGGGTAGATTATGAAAAGGGAAGGTATTAGCACCCTTTTCATCCATGGTTTTCCATGGGCTCTTAGTTACTTGCTAGATAACTTGATTTTGTTTGAAAAATGTGCTTTGTGTTGTTTTTGAAAGTATTTTGAAAAGGCGCCATTGTTTAGGCAAACTTTGCAATAGTTCTCGTTCCTAATAACGTATACGAAGTGTTGAGATTTTAAAAATATTTCAATGCTTGGAAAATGTTTTTGAAAGTGTTTTTTGAAAGTGTATGTGATTTTTTTTTAAGATAGCAAGGATGTTTGTTTTGAAATTGAGCCAGTAACTAAAAGTAATCTACCTACTCAAAAGGTCTTAGATATACTTTTCCTCCTCCTTTAGATGTTTCTATCTTACCATTGATTTCGTAAGAAGCCCCATCGCTGGATGTGAAGGGATGTGCATTGGGTCATCGTATGACCATGATAGCAATGTAGTGAGATGACTTAGCACTTTTATTTATGGACTAAGATCATTTTGAAAGGCAACTTTGATAGCGTCATCGAGACACTATGATCTTGTATTTTTCGATTTGTTGGTGCTAAGACATCCCACATGCATAACATGTCCACTTTTATAAGGCAACAAGTGGAATTACTCTAAGGGTGTAAATATGCAAGTGTGTTTGATTGCATGCATTTATCTTTGATTTTTGCTGAGCTACTTGTTGGTTTTATCTTGTCATACATACCCTAATTACTAACAATATATGAAAGCAATAAAAGTACGGAAGATAAAGATTCTATGATATTACAGTCATTAGGGGGATGGGGGTGTACAAATTTCCAATGGGGATTGCAAATTGAATCCTATTTTACTATTACAACCATATTGAATGGATAAGAATGTACAAGAAATGTAAAATTTGGTTGTGTTTAAGAAAAGAAACTAGTTTGTTTAGGAAAATATTTTTTGTCTTTTTTTTAAAAGAAAATAGAACATGTGAATATGAAATATTTTTGGGGTTTTCTGGTTAATAGAAAAAATATAAATGATGACAAAAAAATAATAAAAGAGAAAGGAAACAAAATCTGCGCAAATGCTGAAAATTGAAGAGGTCAGAAGTTCTGACTCTGGCTTGATGTATAACAGAAACAACGTTAGTAAAAATAGGGAAGGTCAGAAGTTCTGGATCTTCTGAGAACTCAGAAGTTTCCAGAAGTTCTGATACAACTTTCAGAATTTTGCTTCTCTTCATGCCAGTCAGAACATCTGCAGCTTAGTCATTTCTTACAGAACAGAAGTTGCATACATAACAGTTATGACAAATTTCATGAAATATCAGAAGCACAAATCAGAAATAACATGTATATGCTAATCCTAATTTTGAGTCCTAATTTACTTATGAATCTCTGAACTGGGATTTCTTCTACTTAAACAGGCAGATGCATGAAATTTCAGAATATGTACTTCATCAGGAATCAGAATATCTACATTGTATTATACATGCAAAATCTGACAATGCCTAATTAGTGTGATGAGAGTCAGCATGAAACTTACCTTGCAACTGGGAAAGATTCTGTGAACTGGAGGTTGGTCTTGAACTCTAGTGATGTTCTGAGCAGCTTCTTCACGTACTCAGCAGGATGGAGGTTTGCAATTTCTGGAACAACCAAGGGATGATATACTGGCCTTTTTTTGAGATGGAGGTGGATGGTTTTATTCAAGAACACTTGAGAACGAATGGAGTTTGAACACAAGGAATCAAAAGTTAAGGTTTTGGTAGTTTGTTTTTATAGTTTTCTGGGTTCTTGGAATTTTGGTAGTGGTTCAAAGCTTTCTTTCTTAATTTTCTCAACTCTTTCACAAATTTTTCTAAATTCGGATCTGGGTCTTGGACCTTGGACCTTTTTTCAGTGGCCAATGGTGTTCTATTTATAGGTAAAGGTTTTGTAATTTGGAGATGTCAAGTGGCGCCAACATCATGTGCCAGAAGCTGACTTACTCTTGAAGTAAGCTTAAACAGGCGTGACCCAATGTATCAAGTGGGATAGTTAGCAGCACCTAAGTTGGGTTTTGTCAGCATGAATTAAGGAAAAGTAGAGGCAACGCCTGGGCCTAACATGCTTTTTGCACAAAATTTTAACTTCCCAATACAGTAGGGGTACACGTGGGGAAAATCCCTTGGGTGAAGACTCAGAGGCTATTTGTGAGCATTAAATGAGTTCCCATGTGAAACTCTGCATCCTTGCTTAACTCTGGATTAGAAGTTCTGATGCAGCGTAGCATTCAATCTTCTGATCCTTGTATCTTCTGGCTTCAACATTTTCTGAAGGATCCTTCAGACTTTCCAGTAAGCTTGCAGTGCGCTTTGAAATTTTCTTTGATTCACCTTGGCAAACTCTGACTGCCTTTTGTGAAAATTGGCCCAGAAGTTCTGACCAAACTTCGTCTTGAGAATTTCCAGAATTTGCTGAGTGTGAACACTGGCTCGGAAGTTCTAAAATTGTCATATTTCTTAAACACTTAGAAAATTTCTAAGTATTTGGAATTTGATTTTTCCAAAGTAAAATTTGACTTCTGAAATTCTTGATGAAATAAACTTCATATTCCAACATGTCTTGATGAAATATGATTTTTGAGATTTGATTTTGATTCAAAAGTCAAAGTTAGACTTCTCAGTGTGCAAATGACCATTTTTCCCTTGTGAATGGTTTGCTTGGAAAAATTGATAATTCAGGGTTTTGAATTAGATGAAAGAAAACTTGAGGATCCAGGGTGATTCTTTGATAAATGAGAGGGCAAATTTTGGGGTGCAATAGCTGCCCCTGTTCAATCTTCTTGAACCTTAAGGGTTGGATTGGCGGGTCCAACATTCGTGACTTGAAGGTGAAAGATGATTGAACACTAGAGTGCCCAGAAATTTGCACTCGAAGTTGGATGGTGAATGGGCTTATAGATGCCATTTGGAGGAATGTTGGTAAACACTGGAAGAAGTATCAGCATAAATCTCTTGTTGATTCATACTAACCTTGATGTTTCACCTGTGAGAAAAGGGGTTAGTAAAATGCAGATGCTTGCATGATGTTCACCGGATGTGGTATCATGCTAAATGCATTGGTATGTACATGCTATGATGTATGAATGTGAAATGTGTGTTTTCGTCTGGGAAAATAAATCCCTGACTACTGCTGAGGAAATCTTCGGAGGTTGAATTCCTGATTGCCTGTTGGAAGTGAAGAATATGTGTATCTTCAAATTTATTGAAAGGATGCTTTTGCTGGGGAACATCACTCAAATATCAGCTGTTATCTGGTCGGATCCAAGCTTCACGGTTGTTGAGGATGAAGTAGATGGATGCTATCTGGTCGGGTTCAGGTTTCTCGGCAACTTTATTGGAATAAGAGATGAATTAACTGTTATCTGGTCGGATCCAGGCTTTGTAGAAAATTCTTGAAATTGTATAGTTATCTGGTCGGGTCCATGCCTCACAACAACTTGCTGGGGATGCGGAGGTTAACTGTTATCTGGTCGGATCCAGGCTTCACAGTAACTTACCGGGGGATGAATTAACTATTATCTGGTCGGATCCAAGCTTTGCAGAAAATTCCTTGAAATTGAATAGTCATCCAGTCGGGTCCAGGCTTCTCAATAGACTTATTTGAAAACTATTATCTGGTCGGGTCCAGGCTTTGCAATAAACTGCTTGGGGATTTAGTTGTTATCTGGTCGGGTCCAGGTTTCACAATGAATCTCAGAGGGTGATTGCTATTTGGTCGGGTCCAGGCTTTGCATATTTCTTGATGAGGTTAATTGTTATGTGGTCGGGTCCAGGCTTCATAATAAACTGATTGGGGATTTAGTTGTTATCTGGTCAGGTCCAGGTTTCACAACGAATCTCGGAGGGTGATTGTTATCTTGTCGGGTCCAGGCTTCGCAACGACTTTCTTGAAATGGGGACTGATATCTGGTCGGGTCCAGGCTTCACAATCATTTGTTGGGGGTATAGAGGCAACTCTAGTGGGGAAAAGAAATTAAACCTTGGTCAGACTGAGTTCAGGTTCTTCTATATCCTTGAAGGGCTAGGCTATTATCTGGTCAGGTCCAGGTTTCATAGTGTTTTGGAAATGAGATCAACTGTTATCTAGTCGGGTCCATGCTTCATCAACTCATAAAAGTCAAACTGTTATCTGGTCGGGTCCAGGTTTCATTAATTTAAACTGTTATCTGGTCGGGTGCAGGTTTCAATAATAACTTGAAAATTATGCTAATATCTGGTCGGATCCAGGCTTCATAGCATCTCTTAGAAATAGTAAAGGCTTTGCTGATGGATTTACTGGAGATTAGGGGTTGTGGCCCTGTGATTTGCAGTATTTTGAAAGGGAAATTCAAACTGGAGAGTATAGACTCATTCAGGTAAGGCAGACTCAGCTTGGGGATGATGGGCTCATCTGGGCAATGATGGGCTCATCTGGGGGGAAAAACCTTGGTTGGAGAAGATATACTCAGCCGAGGATGATCTCTCAGCTGGGTAATTTGGACTCAACTAGGGATTATATACTCAGTCGGGTAAGGCAGATTCAGCTTGGGGAATATCACTCAGCTGGGGAATATCACTCAGCTGGGGGTGATGGGATCGTCTGGGCAATGATGTACTCGACCGGGGATTATTTGTGGTGTCTTGATTATTGTACATTGAAAAATTTGAACTCGGATGGGGCAATAACTCTATTGGGGAAAGGTTTATTGTCGCCATTCTTGTGGGGAAAAAGAGTTCAGGAGCCTTAGTCATTCGTTGCTCTACTGGGGAGTCGAAGTTAAACTGATATTTGTTCGGGTCCAGGTTTCACAGTAACTTGCTGGGGATTGTAGAGTAGTCTACAGGGGAAGAGGAGTTGTGGTCCTTTGATTTGTAGTAGTTGGAGAGGCCACCTCAAGCTGGGGATTCCTGCTGTTTGTTGGGGAAATAAACCTTGTTGAGGAAGTGAATCTCCTTTGGGAAGAGATCTCCTAGGTTTCAATCTTGTAAGAATTGATTTAGCTGGGGAGAAAGTTTCCAAGAGATTGAGACTCTGGTCAGGGATTATCCCATGTGAATGATTTTGTGGGCAACTTCGTTGGAGAAAGGTTTATTGTCACCGTCCTAGCGGGGGTAATGATGATGAGATAACTCTGTGGGGCTATTTCATATACATTAAAGAGATGCTTACTATTGTTGTGCGCTGACGCTCTGTTGTTGATGTTGTTGTTTAGCAGGACACATGTGCCAAATAGTTTTAATTATGTTCATACGCATATGTTCATTTAATTTTAGTCATTGGACAAATTTGAATTTAAAACAGAGACAGAAAATTTTGCACTTCAAAGTGTATTTGTATTTATATTTTTCCCATGAATAGGCGTTTTTGTACATAGAGACGGAGATCCTAGTAAGAGGAAATCGCCAAAAAGGAAAACAAAATTGAGAATGAAAACAAATAGCCATGTTGTGATACGGTGGGAGAACTGACTTGAGGTTTTGCGTTTGTGTTTGCAATTGTGCGGTTTAGCAAGAGTCGCCACCGACTTTTTATTTTATCCAAAGGAAAGGTCAAAAAGCATTGGAAAGACCTTTGAGATGTTTTCTTGGGTTCGGGGGGTAGAATATGAAAAGGGAAGGTGCAAGCACCCTTTTCATCCATGGTTTTCCATGGGCTCTTAGTTACTTGTTTAGATCACTTGCTTTTGCTTTTCAATTGTTTGAAATGGTGCTTTGTGTGTGTGGTTTTGAAAATGCTTTGAAAAGAGGTCATCATTGTGGCAACCTTTGTAATGATTCTTTGTTTGAATATATACAAAGGTGTATTGTCTTTTGAAAAGGTTTTTCAATGTTTTGAAAGTTTGATTTGGGAAGTGTTTTGAATTGTATTGTGAAGTGTGTTTGAAAATAGCAAGGATGTTTTGCAAGCTTTTGATCAAGTAACTAAGAGTTATCCACCCTATTTTACTCAAAGATCTTTCCTATATGTTTTTAACCCTTTTGACAGTGTTGTTTTACCATTGCATTTGGTAAACAACCTTGTATTAGGATGTTAAATGGGACAGGCGCGGGTCATCGCATACAGTCATTGAAAGCAACTTGTGAGACGCTCTAGCAAGTTTGTAAGGGACGAGATCATTTTATCGAAGGCAACATCGAGGGTCATCGAGGGACTACGATCTTTGTTTATTGAAGGGGCATTTGCTAGAGTGTCTCATATTCGAGGGACATGATTGTATTTCCGAGGCAACAAGCGAGGTTACCCTAGAGGTGCACGTGTGAATTGTGTTTGTCATTTTCATGCATTTAGGTCTTGTATTAGGTAATCTAGCAATTGATTTTGGATTTTCGCATACAAACCCTAATCTCTAATCATGGCATATTTCAAAGCATAAAGTGCGAGAATTAAAATTCTAAGCTATTACAAAAGTATCCGGGGATGGGGATACAATTATTTACAAATGGGGATGAGTCTCACAAGAATAATAATGTCCAAATATCATGTGTTACAACCAAATCGAATTGTCGCAATTCAAAGTAAAGCCATAACAAATTATAAAATAGAAAATCAATCAATTATGAAATGCATGTATTTACTTGAAAATAAATAAATAAAATCTATTCTAGAAAAGAAAGATTAAATATTCTATTATTAACCTTTTTTGAATTTTATTAATTATGTAAATAAAAAGTTTAAAGGAAGAAAATTGGTTAAATAAAAATTCTATTATTTTTGTATTTTATTAATGTGTAAAAAAGGGATAATAAAAAGAAAATAATTAAAATAAAACTATTTGAGAAAGTCAAATTTATTTTACAAAATAAAGTTCTAATATATTACTAGTATATCTTTAATAGAATAAAAAAGGATAAATAAAAAAAAGAAAATTAACTAAATTATTTTTTTGGTATTTTCTTAAATGTAACAAATTAATAAAGATAAATTAAAAAAAGTGAAGATTAATTAAAATGATTAATTTAATTTGATAAAAAAGGTATTGAATAGAAAGAAGAAAATTATAACAAGTTTAAAAAGAATGGGCTTTAAGGCTTGAAAGGGGATGGCCCAAAAATAAAAAATATAAGAGAAGAGGAAGAAAAGTCAGAATGGAGATGGGGGTATGCTAGCAATTCAAGTGGGCTTAAGGAAGCTTAGGGCGGACAGGCCCAATGCAAAGTTTGTACAATTTTGTTAAGGTTTGTTCATTAGGGTTCATTGTGTGTATCCCAGCGGCGCCGTTTCTTCATCTTTTCCTCTTCATCTTTCTCAATCTCACGCACTGATTCTCCCTCCTCTCATGCCACCGGAGCACCACCTCCCTCTCTTACCTTCTCCTAACGATGGTTTATCTTCTGCATTTGCCTGCTGTTTACTTTTGGCCTGCTGTACTTTCTGCATAGCATACTTTTTGCCTTCAGTTTGCTTCCAGTTTGCTTTGTATGCAATATTTAGTAATGCAGCTTGACAGTTTTGTAACTCGGTTTGGCTTTGCTTGCTATGCAGTACAGTTGGCACCTTGATTTGTAATGTTGTTGCATTGTTTGGTTGGCTTACTTTGCAATGTTTGGTTACTATGCCTTTGTATGCTAGCTTTGTATTCTTGCTTTGTACATCATGGCCCATGTTTTGCATTTGAAACAATTGCTTTTGTATGCTTGCATTTTTCCCTTTTGCATTTTTTACTTTTCTCTTTGTGAACGAAGAAGAGCAATCCTCTTGTGATTTGCAAAGAGAAAAATATAAACATGATGAACAATAGCACTCTGATTCCAGACAGCAAACTTTAATGATGAATATTTCCTTTTCTTTTTCTGTTTGAAAAATTAACTGTATTAATCCTCTTTTCTTTGTCTTTTTTCATGTGAGCACAAATTGGGTGATAGAGGAAGCAGGGGAAGCAGGAGACTTTGAGCATAGGAGCAATGGAGCTTAGGCTTAGATTTAGATTAGATTAGATAGATTTTCCATTAATTGTAACTGTTCTGGACTGGGCCCGACTAGCCCAATAGCATTGATAAGGCCCAATCCAAACGGACTTGCTGGGGGTCACGCTGACCAAAGGATCACAGTCGTGCCCGACGTACTCCCCGGGGCTACGTGCTCGACCTCCTATTGTCCAGCTCGACCTCAGCTCGAGCACCCCTCCTAGGGTAGACTCAGTCCACTGCACTCTCAACGGGACTCCGAAAAGACCGCGTCTCTGTCCGCCCGCACTTCACGCAGAACATCCGGGGAGGGGACCACGTGCAGGTCCCCACTACGCACGTAGAACCTGGCAGTTCCTCCATTGGGCCAAACCTGCCCGGCCCAATGAAGGAACCTTGGCCCAGCGCTGGGGGCTATAAATACCCTCTGTTTCCAGAGGGTCAGGTATTCATCATTCTACCCATACTCTTGCTATTGCCTGCTCGTGCTCTTACTCACTTCAGCATCGGAGTGTCTTGCAGGTACCCCCCCCCCCCCCCCACCTCGTTCAAAACTTCAGCTCGGAGCCAGCCGTGACGGTCCAAGTCTGATCAGGTTAGATCAGTGGCGCCGTCTGTGGGAAACTAGCTTCCCCGTATTGCAAACTCAAAGACCAAAGCTCAAATTCAACTACCTGTCATGGCTGATCAAGCTCGCGACGAGCAGAACGTCCGTGTCGCCGACACTAATAACGGCACCGCGGACAAAAACGGACATCTTGACAACGCCGGCAATCCCGGCCACAACACCATTCCTGCAACAACCGCCCCCGGAACATCCTCCTACAGGGACGGAGCTACTGCATCATCCTCCTCGCTCCCACCACCACTCGAGGACGACCCGGCGGCCCTCACGCACTACAGAGCCGCCCGGTTCTAGGAAGTCCCCGTCCCCTCCGGGGCGGATGCCACAACACAAGCGCTGTTCGCAGCAATTAATCGAACGAACTATCTCATCTTCGCCCAAGGAGAGAGACTAAAGGCGCTTGAAGACGAGCGAAGACCCCCGAGGAGGCATCGGAGACCACATACTCCCCCTCCTCGAGTGACTGAAGCTCGACACCCTTCTCCCCCGCGGAGACATTACAGGGAGACCTCTCGAAGCCCATCTCCCCGGCCAAAACAGAAACGGCCTTATCTGGAGAGGCAGCCCATCATTCAGGCCGAAGAGCCCAGTCGCGACCCGACGGTACTAGAAAGAAGGCACTTCGGAGATGGGCGTGTGAAATTCAACAGCCGAGCATCCCGCTCGAGAGAAACTCAGCACGATCTGGACCGTCGTGCCAGACAATATTACAGGTCCCCATCTCTGTCTCTGGAGAGAAGCGACGAGGACGACCCCCGCGGTCCCCTGTCACAGGCTATTATGGAGGCACCCATTCCCCCGGGCATGGAGAAGCCCCCACACTTGAAGGAGTACGATGGAGTCGCGGACCCGGTCGACCACATAGACGGGTTCGAGGCTATGCTTCATTATCACAATGTTGGGGGCCCCATCAAGTGCCGTTTATTCCCCACGACTCTCAGGAAGGCGGCGATGGACTGGTATAAAGGACTCGCCCCAGGCTCAATCACCTCGTGGCGGAACCTGAAGAACCAGTTCATCAGTTCCTTCACAGCTTCTCGGTGCCATCCAAAGACCGAGGCGGCCCTCGAGGCCATCATTCAAAGACAGGATGAAACCTTGAGGGAATTCATCAACCGCTTCAACCGGGAAGCAATACAGGTCCCCTGCGCGGACCATATGAAAAGATACTTGCTGGAGAGAGGGCTCCTCCCCGGCACGGAATTCAGAAAGGCCGTGGGTATCGAGCCACCTCGGACATTCGATGCCCTCCTCAAAAAGGCCCGAGCATACATGGACTACGAGGAGAGGGAAGCGGCCAACAGAGCCCGAGATTCCAGGACTCGTGGTCCCAACAGCAGCTCACGCCAAGAGGCTCCTCCTCGACGAGCCGGGGAGAAAAGGAAGGAAGACAGACCCCGGGAAGTCCGGGAACAAAGAGGACCTTCGGGGCGTTTCACCGAGTACACTCCGCTCACGGCTTCCCGCGAGCGCATTCTGGCGGAGTGTGCCAGCACTGATTTCAAGGACGGCAGCGTCAAACGCCCCCGACTTGCTCCCGCCAAGCCCAGAGCAGACAAAAATAAATATTGTCAGTACCATAGGAGCCATGGTCACCTGACTGAGGATTGCGTCCACCTCAAGGACGCCATTGAAACCCTCATCAAGGGAGGGAGGCTCACGCAGTACCGGCGAAGCGACGCTCCCTGTCGTGACGCCCAAGAAACCAAGGAGCCAGAAGAAGACGCCCGACCATCTGACGAGTCGGTGCCCATCCAAACTGCCTTCTCCGTGACCAGGCCTGAGGATTTCGACTTCCCCGAGCACCTGCAAGAGCCACTTACAACGCACAGCAGGTGGGAATACTTCCCCTCCGCCCTGGTCATCAACGGCGGCGGGTTCAATGACTTGACCATCAATTCAGCCAAGAGGAAGCTGGACGAACTGGTCGACGCGGCTCCCCCGCAAACAGTGACGTTCGAAAGGGTGAAGGGCAGGTCAGAGCCCATCACCTTCTACCTGGAAGAACTCCCCGGAGGAGCCCCGAACGCGGTCATCCCCTTACTAATAAGGGCAAGAATGGCCAATTTTGATGTACATCGCATCCTGGTCGATGAAGGGAGTTCCGTCGACGTCATGTACAGCCAACTATTCTGGACCCTTCAGCTGGACGACTCACATCTTTCGCCATATATGGATTTGGACTTTCAAGGCTTCAACAGCTCGACCTCCAAACCCTGGGGATATGTCGAGCTTCTGGTTACGTTCGGGGAAGGGACGGCTACAAGACATGTCAAAGTACGCTTCCTTGTCATCAACTTCCCGTCTCTATACAACTGCATCTTGGGGAGACTGACACTAGAAGAGCTGACGGCGGTACCCTCGACCATCCACCTGAAGATGAAGTTCTACACCAAGAGGGCACGGGTAGCTACTATCCAAGGAGACCTAGCCGCTGCCCGCAGGTGCTTCAACGCCGCTTCTAAGGGACGTGATACTGTCGACATAGGGACCGGACCCGCCAAAAGGACAAGACAAGAGCCCGACAGGAAAGCATCCCCCGAGGAAGAAGTCCAGAAAGCTCCACCAAAAGTCGATTCCATAGCTCTGGACACCCGCTTCGACCAGGACGAGCCATCCAGCGGTGAGCAAATCGCACTCCGACCAATACCGGACGGGGATTTTGAACTCGTCCCCCTCGGCACAGATCCGACCAAGGGAGTGAAGATTGGCAAAGACCTCCCTGATTTGGCCAGGAAGCAAATCAAGACCTGTTTGCGCGAGAATGCTGATCTGTTCGCCTGGAGCGCCGCGGAGATGCCCGGACTCGACCCTGAGGTCGCCTGTCACCACCTCGCCATTGATCCAATCGTTAGGGCCGTAGTACAACGTAGGCGTAGGCAGTCTCCAGAAAAAACGGAGGCTGCTGAAAAAGCTGTAAAGGACCTCCTAGAGGCAAATTTTATTTCTGAAGCCCGGTATTCCACCTGGCTGTCAAATGTTGTACTCGTGAAAAAGAATAATGGAAAATGTAGGATGTGCGTTGATTATACCGATCGCAACCGGGCTTGCCCGAAAGATGCTTTTCCTTTGCCTAACATAGACATGCTGGTCGACAACTCGGCCGACTACAAAACATTGTCGTTCATGGATGCCTACTCGGGCTATAACCAAATACCGATGGCCCTGGGCGACAAACACTGCTTGACATTCATGACCAGCTCGGGCAACTATTACTACAACGTAATGCCCTTCGGACTGAAAAATGTCGGGGCAACTTACCAGCGCATGATGAATAGAGTTTTCAACAAACAGATCGGCGACATGCTCGAGGTCTATATGGACGACATGATCGTCAAGTTCCGAGCAGACACCGACCATGCAGCACACCTCAAGACCGTCTTTGCCCAAGCAAGACAATGTAAAATGAGGTTCAACCCCGAGAAATGTACGTTCGGGGTTAAGGCAGGAAAATTCCTTGGATTCTATCTAACAGAACGGGGAATCGAAGCCAACCCCGACAAATGCCGCGCGTTCTCCGATCTCCCAACACCAACGTCGAAGAAGTCGATACAAATCATGAACGGCATGCTCACGTCGCTATCCCGCTTTGTCGCGAGATCCGCTCAGCACGCCCTCCCCTTCTTCAAACTCCTTCAAAAGGAAGCGGCCTTCGAATGGAATGAGGAGTGCGAGCAGGCACTACGCCACCTAAAGTAAAGCCTATCTCAACCGCCCGTGCTATCCCGACCGGCTGACGGAGAACCACTGTACTTGTACTTGGCCGTTTCGAACGAAGCCATCAGCGCGGCTCTCGTCCACGAGACCCCCGACGGACAGAAACCCGTTTACTTCACGAGCAAAGCCTTGCAAGGACCCGAAAGCAGATACCAACAGATAGAGAAGGTGGCCCTGGCCCTCGTCAACGCGGCGAGGAGGCTCAGACACTATTTTCTGGCCCACACGATCGTCGTGCGAACCGACCAACCGGTGAGGCAACTCTTGGGACGACCTGATATGGCGGGCAGGATGTTGAAATGGTCCCTGGAACTCTCCGAATTCGACATTCAGTACGAGGGTAGGAAAGCCTTGAAAGCGCAGGCCCTGGCCGACTTCATCGCGGAAATGACCACTCATGACCAACCCCCAGGGAAGGAACACAAGTGGACCATCTTCGTCGACGGAGCATCCAGCTCATCCGGAAGTGGCGCAGGAATCCTTTTGGAAAATGAAGAGGGTGTAGTGATCGAGAACTCCCTAGCTCTTTCCTTCCCGACATCAAACAACCAAGCAGAGTATGAGGCTCTGCTCGCAGGATTGAGGTTAGCCGAGGACCTAGAAGCCCGTGAGGTACAGATCTACACCGACTCCCAACTCGTCGCCTCCCAAGTCCAGGGTAATTACCAAGCCAAAAACGACAACCTCATCGAGTACTTGAACTTGGTCAAAAAACACATGACAAAGTTCGTACGGACGGAAATCTCACATGTTCCCCGCGAGCAAAACACGAGGGCAGACATATTGTCCAAACTCGCGAGCACGAGAAAGAAAGGCGGGAACAAATCCGTCATCCAAGAATCTCTGGCACGCCCGAGTATCGAAAGATCCTCGACACCGGTCGAGGTCCACGCCATTGGAGACGCCTCGTCCTGGATGACCCCGGTTTACAATTTCTTGACAAAGGGTGAACTTCCATCAAACCAATCCGAGGCAACCGTCACAAAACGGAGAGCATGCTCCTATGTGGTGCTCGAGCACAAACTGTACCGCAGGGGATTCTCCATCCACCTCCTAAAATGCATAGACGAATCCACAGTCCCCGAGGTATTGCGGGAGATACACGAAGGGATCAATGCCTAGCACATGGGCGGTAAGTCCTTGGCGAGGAAAGCCCTTCGAGCAGGATATTACTGGCCGACGATGTAGCAGGATTCCAAGGAGCACGTTAAGAAATGCGACAAGTGCCAGAAACACGGCGACATGCACCTCGCCCCGCCTCACGAGCTGAGCATACTATCGTCCCCATGGCCATTCGCATGGTGGGGTATGGATATCCTCGGACCCTTCGTGCAAGGGACTTATCAAAATAAGTTCCTAATCGTGGCGGTTGATTACTTCACGAAGTGGATCGAGGCTGAGGCCCTCGCGAAGATCACCTCGCACAATATCCTCCGCTTCTACAAAAGAAACATCCTCGCCAGATTTGGGATTCCGAGTGCACTGGTGACTGACAACGGCACCCCATTTATCGACCACAGGTTCCAAGACTTCGTCACCAAACTAGGGACAAAACAACACTTCACTTTGGTCGAGCACCCTCAAACCAACGGGCAGGCCGAGGCCGCGAACAGGGTCATCCTCCGGGGACTCAAACGCGGACTCGGCGAAGCGAAGAGGGGATGGGTCGAGGAGCTCCACAGCGTCTTGTAGGCTTACCGCACCACGCCCCACTCAACGACGGGCGAGACCCCATTCCGACTAACATACGGGACTGAGGCCGTCATCCCGGTCGAAATCATGGAACCATCCAGATGGACCGAGAGCCCCCTCGATGAAGAAATGAACGACGAGGCGCTAAGGGACGAACTCGACTTAGTCGAGGAAATTCGATCTGGTGCAGCCTTGCGCGAAGCCACCCTAAAACAACGAGTGGCTCTACGCCACAACAACAAGGTCATCAAGCGCGAGTTCGAAATCGGCAGCCTGGTATTACGAAGGAACCAGAAGGATTCCCGCGAAGGGAAGCTGGCCGCAAACTGGGAAGGACCTTATCGCGTCCACGGCACCACTGGTACCGGGGCATACTATCTCGAGCAATTAGACTGAGAGCCATTACCACGACCCTGGAACGCTGCTAAGCTAAAGCATTACTATAGTTAAAAACTACCAACGACACCTAGGACCCTCGACCGTCGGCACCCGCGCTCGGTCAATAAGGAAAAAACGTCTGACTCCGTAGAGAGGCTGAGGTACAGGCCCGACCTACGTCTAAACCGCACGACATCGTTCAACAAACGAGACCAATCGATAGTGCCCGACGTGGACACCTACACCGAGCTCCACCGTCGTAGTACCTGTAAGGAAAAACACCCAGCTCGCGATGGCCAGTTCACGCCAAGGGCAAATAGTCCCTACCGGTCCGTGCGCCCGACCGAGCGATTCTACTCCAGCTGCCCGACAAATCTTCAAGAATGTCGGGCCATCTAAAAGGGTCAAAAAGGAGTCTCTCCCCTCGAGTGCACCACTTAGGTGACTCTGGCCATCGAGAAGAGGCCGGTCACATATACAAACAAAAGACGGGCATATTCGCCAGCTAAGTCACAGCCACTTACGGGCACTCCTCGGGCCCATAACTTAGGCCAGTTTTTATGCAAAAACATAAAACGCAAGCACGGGAAAACAAACAAAAATTGAAACAAAGCATTCATTCAAAAATGCCCGTGGGCAACAAAACAAGTAAATATAAACCGACCAAGAAGGCCGGTGATGTTCAGGAAGTACAACCAACGGGCACGCAGACCCAAAAAATACGAACGGGCATGCAGGCCCAAAACAAATATCAGCAAGGCACGCAAGCCCATCATCATCTTACAATTCAGTTTCCCCTGAGCCATCATCACCGACAGCGGGAGAGTCGGGCGGGGGCACGATCGTGCCATCCACGATCTGAGACATGTAGCCCGTCCCTTCAGTGATCAAACTGGGATTCAGTAAGGAAAGCTGGCTGAACGCGGACTCGAACCCCTCCTCCATAGCGCTGACACAATCCGCTTCGAGGAGCCAGATGCGGGCGACCAGCTCCGATCGACTCCTCAAAGCGGCTATATCCTCCGGCTCATCCTCGGCAGGAAGCATGGCGACTTTCAGGTCCTCGATCTCTTGGGTTAGGCGCCCGATGTCGGTTTCCAGACGCTCCCGGTCCGCACGGAGAAGCTCTCTCTCCTCGGCTAGCTTCCCCGAGTTCTCCTTCTCCAGAGTCAGCATCTCTCTCTCGGCAGCCAGCAGCGATGCTTGCTCGCGGAACATCTCCTCGGAGCGCTCCAGGGCAGTCCTTAACTTTCGCGAACTCGAGGTGAGGGCCGCTTTCTCCTGTTCCAATTCTTCAATGCGGACAGGATCTTCCCCTTCCTCGGACAGCACAACGGCCATTTCAGCCATTTTCACCAGCCCGGCCATATTGGCAGCCAGGTGCCTCCTCCGGTCCTCCTTGCTCATCCTCCTGATAACCTCAGCCTCATCGGCAGTCACGGACAAAGGGAACCCCTCGAAGAAACCCTCCTCTTTGAAGCAAGGGGGCAACCTGATGGACCTTACGGTGCTAGAATCCTCGCCGACCGCCAGCCCACTTTCCACCCGGTTCCTTTTTCTTGGTATCAGGTCGGCATGTGGCTCGACCTCCTGGACCTCTGGGGTCTCTTCCGAAGCAGCCCCCGAGCTAGGCGATGAATCCACCCTCACCATATGAGCAGCGCCCGGACTATGCGGCGGGCCCATCCTCGTTGCTTGAGGAGCCTTCACCACCCTCTTGCTCGGCCTCCGGTCACAAGACAGCTTCAAGAGTCTCTCCCGTCGCCCGGCCATCGAACCTGCACAAATAAAAAACCGGGTTAGTGTCGAGCAAATAAGCAAACAAATGGCAAACAAATTCAAGCAATAAACGACCTAGCAGACGAGCGGCCTGCCCGAATGACTGGCACTCCACGAGTGCCTTCGTATCGATCGGTCGGGCCTCGAATGTCGGATAACCCTCCTCGTCCAGGACATCTTCCCCCTCCCTCGTGGCCCATCTGGCGGGGTGGAAGCTATCAACGTACCGACAAAGGGTGTCGCAAGCCTTCTCATCCTCGGAACCCATGTCGCCCGCAGAAGTATGATAATACCCAGTACCGTGCTCATAATGCCTAGAAATCCAATGCACGGGGAACTTGGTCGTGCGTCCCAACACTGGATACCCGTCATTGTCTAAAAGTGCCTCCCCGTCATCGTCGCTTATCGTTGCTTCCTCCTCGTACAGGGACTCTAAAGCGGCTGTGGTAACTGGCCTCACGACATACCACTTGTCTTTAAAACCCCGCACGGAGTCCATGTACATCCTGAAAAGTCTCTTCGACTGTTTCAGGGAGACCCAGATGTGCTTTCCTCCCCGGGACTGGCGCTGCAGATGGAAGATTCTGAAGAAGAGAGGTATAGTCGCCCCAATCCTCAGAAAACGACAGGTCAGCTCAAACGCCCGGATAAAGGCGAGCGAGTTCGGGTGTAGCTACGACGGGGCCAACCCTAAATGGGCAAAGACCCCGGCCTGAAAGTCGCTGAAGGGCAGCTGCAACCCAAGGTCTTTGAATGCAATTTCGTACATGGGGAAACTGTACTCGGGGAACACCGAACAAATCCGAGCGGTGAAGGTCGGTCTAGTAATGACGAAATTCTTTTGAAAATCAGGCTGGCCGTGGCCCGCCTCAAGGACAGCGTATGGCCTTCGGCTACGCCGACTATAGACCAAGGCGATTCCTCTAGGCTCGGCGCCCCCCAGTCCAACAGAGGGTCTTCTACGGTGTCGATCAAACTCACAGTCTCATCGGCACTTTGTTCCTCCCTTTCAGGGCGTCCTGAAGAGCATGGCTCGTCCGCCATGGTTACCTACAGAGCACGGGAAACCAGTCAATTGGGCACGAAACCATACGCTCGTCGTAACGGACAAGATGGAGTGCGCGACAAACCACGTCGCTCCACGCACGACCACAAAGTTGGTTTGAAACAAAAATAGCAGTCGCCTCCCCGACTTCCAGATACCTCGACGGGTCCTTCTGCAAGCCGCCTAAACAAACCGACAACGCGGTCACTCATGAATATGCCGACCCGGGGTATGAACATGGAGAGCAACATCATAAAGCCTAAAGCCAGAGCCATGAGTATACCTGGCACGGTCATGAATTAGGCGCCCTGGATCATGAAGACCCCGGGCAGCGCTGCAGATTATAACCTAAACCATGTATCTACCGGCCACGAGCATGTGTTTGCCGACCTCAAGCATGAATTTGTCGAGCTAAACATGAATTTATCGGGCTAGTCCCACGCGCACAGCCTCTAAAAACGTCTAAAACAATGAAAATCATGCATCACAACAGAAAAACAGAGAAGACAAGTCACTTACTTAGAATCAAGGAGTAGATTCGGTAACGGAGGAAAGGAATCGGTGACGGAGATCGCGGCGATGCTATGAGAATCTGGGAAGAACAATAGCAGCAGAAGCGCGAAGAGTAGTAACACGTTATGGGGCCCAAGGATCCTATTTATAGTGATGACGTGGAATAGCAAACGTCACCTCGGGCAACCACAGAGTTTCTCTCCTCGATGCATGGCTCCCTAAGAAATAATGACCCTATCCTCATAGGGTGGCGGCACAGTTCCCAAAATATACCTCGCGTGCTCGACAGACGCGTGCCATTGAGGAATCCCAGAGCATTCCCCGCGAAGGACTTGTCCCCGAGCACGACACGGGGAAGCCCTCGAGTACCCTCACGAGGAGCTGCGTCTCTGGCCCGGGCACGAGGCCCCGAAACGGAAGCAACCTAAGATCAAGCCATAGCTCCTAACCCGAGGAACCACGACTTGGGGGGCTCCTGTTCTGGATTGGGCCCGACTGGCCCAATAGCATTGATAAGGCCCAATCCAAACAGACTTGTTGGGGGTCACGCCGACCAAAGGATCACATTCATGCCCGACGTACTCCCTGGGGCTACGTGCTCGACCTCCTACTGTCCAGCTCGACCTCAGCTCGAGCACCCCTCCTAGGGCAGACTCAGTCGACTGCACTCTCAACGGGACTCCGAAAAGACCGCGTCTCTGTCCGCCCGCACTTCACGCAGAACATCCAGGGAGGGGACCATGTGCAGGTCCCCACTATGCACGTAGAACCTGACTGTTCCTCCATTGGGGCAAACCTGCCCGACCCAATGAAGGAACCTTGGCCCAGTGCTGGGGGCTATAAATACCCTATGTTTCCAGAGGGTCAGGTATTCATCATTCTACCCATACTCTTGCTATTGCCTGCTCGTGCTCTTACTCACTTCAGCATCGGAGTGTCTTGCAGGTACCCCCCCCCCCCCCCCCCCCACCTCGTTCAAAACTTCAGCTCGGAGCCAGCCGTGACGGTCCAAGTCTGGTCAGGTTAGATCAGTAACATTTATTTTTTTCAAATACTATAAGTTGTAAAACATACAGTATTTGAATAATAAATTATTTTTGTAACAATATTTGGAATGAATGAAGAAAGCCTTTATGAGATCATTTGATAATCCAATAAAACCTTCTACTGTCAATATCTTGCAGTTCTTTCTTCAAGTCTTCACTGATTATTTAAGATTCTCAAATCAAAATAATTGAAATTGCATTCCAACAATTCTAATCCAGATAACTTAAATTCCAAGTAATCCAAAAAATTTGCAGTCTTGTAACCTTGCAACAGCATTCCAATCAAAATACGCATTGTGCATTCCAACAAACAAGAAAACATGAATTCCATTAATAAGCAAACATCTTAACAGACGCACATCATCTGGTTAACCTGGATCAGACAAAACCTGAATATTCCACATGACCATCTCCGTTCTTATTTCAGATAAACAAACCTTCAGAACCATCAGTAACCTTTCAGCAAACTTGAAAAAGTGTGAAAACATGTGACAGTTAATTGAATTTATGAGAATTGTGTTTCTTCTGAGAAATGCGAGAGAAAACCCTAATTCTTGATTTACTGCCAAAGAAAAGTCTGTTTGACCGATTCTTGAGCCAATCTTTGAAAATCTGAGAAAAACCCTAGGATTGTGATTTTCTTGTGAAAAAGGGAGGGCAAATTTTGGGGTACAACACATGTGAAACGATCCCATTGCCTTCCAGCTCTACTATTTCCCCAATGTCTTCGAACGTCCCTTGTCGTTGATCAAAATTTATTAGATTGATCCTAGACCATTTGAACTTGGACCTTGGTGATAACATTGACCGTGTTGACTCCACGGGACATAGTCGTACGCTTTTAATCCTTAATTTTTGCCTAAACCGTCCTTTCGGGTTTTCGGTCCACCAAGATATCCCTTTTTTCCCAAGTCTCCCTTTCGGGTTTTCAGCTTCCAAGTGTACAATCTTTTGCATATATCCCTAATTTTTGCCCAAACCTTTTTGGTTTGCCAAGATGCCCTTATTTTGCTTAGGTGTGTCAACCTAACGGGTCTCTTATGCGTAGTATTTTTTAACTATGTTCGCGTTTATAGGATGTGGAAAATCTTCACCGTCCATGGTGGTCAGCATCATGGCACCGCCAGAAAAAACTCTCTTGACAACAAATGGCCCTTCATAGGTGGGAGTCCATTTTCCTCTGGGGTCACCTTGTGTTAAAATGATGCGTTTTATCACCAAGTCGCCAAATTGATATGCTCGAGGCTTGACCTTTTTGTTGAAAGCCTTGATCATCTATTTTTGATACGTCTGACCGTGGAAAATAGCAGCTAATCGTTTTTCATCGATCAAGTTCAGCTGATCCAATCTTGTTTGAATCCACTCATCTTCGCCTAGGCCTGCCTCAATCATAATTCTCAGCGAGGGAATTTGAACTTCTACTGGCAAAATAGCTTCCATGCCATAGACTAGAGAGAAAGGAGTTGCCCTAGTTGATGTTCTAGCTGAAGTACGGTAGCCATGTAGAGCAAAGGACAACATCTCATACCAATCCTTATAGTTTACTACCATTTTCTGCACAATCTTCTTGATATTTTTGTTGGCCGCTTCGACCGTGCCATTCATTTTTGGTCTATACGGAGAAGAATTGTGATACGTGATCTTAAATTGAGTGCATAACTCTTTGATCATGGCATTATTGAGGTTAGTCCTATTGTCGGTGATGATCCTTTCGGGGATACCATATCGATAGATGAGGTTGTGTTTGATGAATCTGGCTACCACATTCTTGGTGACAGAGGCAAATGAGGCAGCTTCGACCCATTTGGTAAAATAGTCATTGGCGACAAGGATGAAGCGATGCCCGTTGGAAGTTGTAGGTTTGATTTCTCCGATCATGTCAATGCCCCACATTGCAAATGGCCACGGAGCGGTCATGACATTCAGGGGGATTGGAGGGACATGGACCTTGTCAGCGTAGATTTGGCATTTGTGACAAGTTCTTGAATGTTGATGACAATCGGTCTCCATCATTGACCAATAGTAACCTTCCCTTAAGATTTTCTTAGCCATCGTATGTCCACTTGAGTGAGTACCAAAGAGACCATTGTGCATGTCTTCCATAATTTCCTCTGCCTCTTTCTTGTCCACACATCGGAGTAGAGTTGAATCATGGTTGCGCTTGTACAATATCCCATTACTTAGGAAGAATTTGGCTGAAAATCTTCGTAAGAACTTTCTGTCATTGATAGATGCCCCTTCTGGATACTCTTGTGCTTCAAGGTATCTCATCACCTCATGGTACCAAGGCTTTTCTGCATTGGTATCGAGCTCATAGCAATGTGCAGGTTCATCGAATCTTTCAATTGTTATCATAGGGGCTTCGTTATCCCATCTGACTTTGAACATTGAAGACATGGTTGCCAAAGCGTCAGCCAATTTGTTTTCTTCTCTGGGGAAGTTCTCGAACGTGATCTCCTGGAAGTGAGGAATCAGGGATAGCACAAGTTCCTTGTAAGGGATAAGATTAGGGTGTTTAGAGTCCCAATCTCCTTTTACTTAGCTGATCACTAGGGCGGATTCTCCGAACACATCCAAATGTTGGATCCTTAAGTCAATAGCAGCTCTTAAACCTAAGATGCATGCTTCATACTCAGCCATATTATTTGTGCAATCGAAGCATAATCTGGAAGTGAAATGAGTGTGGCAACCTTCAGGAGAGATGATCACTACACCAATTCTGTTACCTAAGGAGTTGGAAGCCCCATCGAATACCATAGTCCATCGGGATCCTTGTTCAGGTCCGTCATACGGCCTAAGTTTCGCACAGTCGGTTACCAGCTTAATGTTCTCATCAGGGAAGTCGAAGTTCATTGACTGATAATCATACATGGCTTGATGGGCTAAATGATCTGCTAGTACACTTCCTTTGATGGCTTTTTTATTTGTGTATAGAATGTTGTACTCAGTCAAGATCATTTTCCATCTGGTTATTCGTCCAAAAAGGGCAGGTTTCTCGAAGATGTACTTGATTGGGTCCATCTTAGAAATAAACAGAGTGGTATGAGTCAACATATACTGTCTTAGCCGGCGAGCAGCCCACGCTAAAGCCGAGCATGTTTTCTCGAGCAGTGAATATCTAGTTTCACAGTCGGTAAACTTTTTGCTTAGGTAGTAAGTTGCGTGCTCTTTTCGGCTAGACTCGTCATGTTGGCCCAAAACACACCCCATAGAATTCTCTAGTACTGTTAAGTACATGATCAAGGATCTTCCTTCAATTGGAGGCATGAGAATAGGAGGTTCTTGTAGGTATTCTTTGATTTTGTCAAAGGCAATCTGGAATTCACCGTTCCACCTGACTTCCCGATCTTTCTTCAAGAGTTTAAAGAGTGGCTCACAAGTAGCGGTAAGTGTGATATGAAACGGGCAATGTAATTGAGACGACCCAAGAATCCTCTGACTTCTTTTTCAGACTGAGGGACTGGCATTTCTTGGATGGCCTTTGTCTTGGCAGGATCAACTTCAATGCCTTTATTGCTGACAACAAAACCTAAAAGCTTTCCAAAGCATACTCCAAATGTGCACTTGTTAGGGTTTAACCTCAGCTTGTACTTTTCCAGTCTCTCGAATAGTTTGCGCAGGTGATAGAGATGTTCTTCTTCGGTTTGTGATCTAGAAATCATATCTTCCACATATAACTCTATCTCATGGTGAATCATATCATGAAATAAAGCCACCATAGTCCTTTGATATGTTGCCCCTGCATTTTTTAATCCCAAGAGCATGACTTTGTAGTAGAAGGTGCCCCATTGTGTAACAAAAGTAGTTTTTCCATATCTTCGGGAGCCATCTTTATTTGATTATAGCCCGAGAAGCCATCCATGAATGAGAAGACCTTATGCTGAGCAATATTGTCGACTAAGACATCAATGTGTGGTAGAGGAAAATCATTCTTGGGGCTTTCCCTATTCAGATCCCTATAGTCTACGCACATGCGAACTTTCCCGTCTTTCTTTAGCACTGGCACTATATTGGCCACCCATTGAGGATAGGATGTTACAGCTGGGAATCCTGCATCGAATTGTTTCATTACTTCGGCTTTGATCTTTTCAGACATGTCAGCTCTCATGCGATGAACTTTTTGTTTGACAGGAGGGCAGTCTTCTTTAGTTGGATGACGATGAACCACGATGTCGGTGTCCAACCCAGGCATATCTTTATACGACCAAGCAAATACTTCCACATAATCGTGCAACATCTGAACCAAACGGATCCTAACACTACTTTCCAAATTAGCACCGATCCTGATTTCCTTCATTTCTAACTCAGTACCCAAGTTGATAATCTCAACTGACTCTTCATGTGGTTGAATAGCTTTTTCTTCTTGTAATAGAAGTTTGACTAGTTATCCTGGTATATCACAATCTTCCTCGCTTTCGTCATTGGCTTGGTTGATAGGATATTCAAAGTCATGGTTGGAAATAGTAGAGTCGTTGGCAATAGGATCCAGAGTGGATGTAGTCCTGTAAGAGTGTGTGTGTGTGTGTGCATGTAATATACATGGATATTTTTTTAGAATGCATTTGAAAGAAAAGAAAGACAATGAGCATAAATATTTGAATGCAAAAAAAAAAAGTCCAATGTACTGAATGATCATATGATTAGATGAACATAAATAAAACCTTTGACAAAAGGACCAAAGTGCCCCGGGCAAGGCACATGGCTTAAAAGTCATTGTTTAGGAATAATACTACAGCCATAGAGTTCTTGAATTGACAGAAAAAGTAAACAGTAATTACTCCTCAATGAAAGAAACAGGAGTGAAATCCTTTGCATGCCAGTTGTTGAGCTTCCCTTCAGTTGTTGGGTAGATCCAGTCTTCAAAAGCACACTCATCATCGGAGTCTTCTACTGCATTCACTTTGTGATGTTTGAGGTGGAAAGGCGGCTTTCCAACACGAGTACTTTTAATTTCTCTCTGACCTTTGGAGGTGAAACCTAACCCAAACATGTCTGCCTTGAATGGGATATCGAGGAGTTGACCCCACATCTCATTGTTTCCTTCTTCTACCATAGCACGAGCATCTTTAAGAGAAACCATCTTGGGGGTGACTTTATCAGCTCTCGGAATGTCAGAGGAGATTTTGGTGGTGTCCACAACTTCAAACGTTTGGCAAGGAGTTTCTATGAATTCGCCATCCATTTATACATACTTTAAAGAATTGAGATGGCTTACCATAAATTCTTCTTCACCGCAAACAGTGACAACTTTCCCTTGAACTGGATATTTTAACTTTTGGTGGAGAGTAGAAGTGACTGCACCTACCCCATGGATCCATGGGCGCCCGAGCAAGCAAGAATACATAGGCCGTATGTCCATTATATAGAATGTGGAGTTGAAAATCTATGAACCAACCTTAATTTGGAGATCCACCTCTCCATGAACCATCCTTTTTGACCCATCAAATGCCCTCACAACAATATCACTTGGCTTCAAAACCAAACCTTCACAGTCTAGCCGTTCTAAAGCGCCTTTAGGTAACACATTTAAAGATGAGCCTGTGTCAACCAAAACATGTGCCAGAGTGGTCCCCTTACATTCAACAGAAACATGCAAGGATTTATTGTGATTCTTTCCCATGGGAGTTAAATCTGCGCCGAAGAATCCCAGACCATTGTCAGCTGTCAAACTTGCTACGCAGTTCTCAAATTGGTCGGTTGTGGTTTCTTGAGGCACATGAGCCTTTTTCAAGAAATTAATCAAAGCTTGTGCATGGAATTTGGAACAAAGTAATAAGGACAACATTGATATTTTAGAAGGGGTTTGCCCCAACTGCTCTACTATCTTGAAGTCGCTTTTCTTGATGATTTTCAGAATCTCCTCCATCTCTTGAGTGGATGGTTCTTCCATAACATACTTTTTAGCAGGTGCCTCTTCCCTAGAAGGCTCACTTTTTCTCTCTTTCCCTTTAGTACTAGCATCATATTTGTCATTGGTTATGAGGATTGGAACTGTGGTAGTGGTTGGTGGTGAGATAACAGGGGAGAAGACCCTTCCTGTTCTTGTGACTTTACTAGAACCAGTAATATTAGTAACATCAGCTTCATTATCATCAATCTAAGAATCTTGTTTTACCCCATGGTAATAAACCTCGGCAACGTAATTCCATGGTACCGCTTTATCAGAGGTGTATGGAATAGGTCTAGCAGCAGTGATTATGGGAGGAGCAATGATTGGTTCATTCGAAATCCTGATAGGACCTTTGGACGAGATCCTAAGAGGTTTATTTGAAATTGTTATGATGGCCAAATCTTCAGCTTTGTCAATTGAATTCTCGATGGTGGGAATATTTTCGAATAGGATTTAGCGGCCATCCATTAGGCGTTATATACCTTTCTTCAGTTCCTCACACCCATTGGGTTATCTCATACAGCACACACAGTCTTTTTCACAGCCATGGAAAATCCCAACTTTCAACAGATTGCTCTTGATTACATTCCACAGAGTGGTTAATTCTTCAACAGAGGCAACGAAAATTGTATCTTCAACAACATTAACACCTTTGTCATGCTTTGGCATTAGAGCGGTAATTACATTTGGCGTCGGAGGGGGATCGAATTCAATAGTCTTGTTGTCGACTAAATCCTGGATTTTGTTCTTTAAGGCCCAGCACTGATCAGTCTCATGTCCGGGACTGTTTGAATGGTAAGCACATTTTGCATTTGGATTATATATTGGCGACGAGGTGTCAGGGTTGGCGGGGGGATCCCGCAATGTCACTAGATTAGCCCTAAGCAGATGTTGAAGGGCTTGAGATAATGACATGCCTAACCTTGTAAATTGTCTTCTTGGAGCTTCAACAGGTTGATGATTTGCAGCTGGTCTTTGAGCAGCAGTCAGATTGGAGATTCATACAACATTGACAGACGGATGATTATTCTTTTTGGTATGGGCCTTTGCCCCATACACAACATTAACTTCTTTCTTCACGGCAAAAGGTTTCTTGACAGGATTGGGAGTGGAAGTAGATGCCACAGAGATCTTTCCACTTTTAATGCCACTTTCGACTCTTTCACCGGTTAGGATTAATTCGGTAAAATCAGAAGAAGAGAAGCCAACCAATAGATTAAAGAAAGGACCAGATAATGTGCTCATGAACATGTCAATGTGCTCCCTATCAGTCAAGGGAGGTTGGACTCTACTAGCAAGGTATATCCACTTCTGTGCATATTCCTTAAGTCCCTCATTTTCCCCCATGGCCATGCCTTACAATTGAACCCTTGTTGGTGCCAAGTCGGCATTGTACTAATATTGATGGTAGAAGGCAGTAGCTAGACTCTCCCAAGTTTTGATGCGAGAGCCATCCAACTGATAAAACCATTCAAGTTGTGTTCCAGCCAGACTCTCTTGGAAAAAGTGGACCCAGAGTTTTTTATCAGCCGTGTGCGGTTGTATCTTGCGCACATATGGCTTCAAATGGAGCTTTGGACAAGAAACCCCATCGTATTTTACAGAGGCTGGTATTTTGAACTTATGGGGAATGACTACCTCAGAGATTAAGCCCAAATCGTCGAAATTTAAACTGGGAACAGCTTGGATTTCAACAGCTTTCAACCTGTCTTCTAGCTGCTTGTATTTGATGTCTGCGGGTGGATACTGTTCATTGAAATAATCATCATCAGATTCTTGGTCGTTGATATAGTCAGCCTGAGTACTTTTGACCTCCCCAATTTGGTTCTCGTCCTCTTCGGATGAATCTTCCTCTACTGGAATTTGGCGTATTGTCTCTTTGAACCTTTTACCCATGTTGAATAGAGCTTTCTTCTTTGGTTTCTTCTTAGCGGCCAACAGAGCCATCTTATCCTGTTGCCCCTTGGCTGGGGCAAGTAAAGCTTCCTGAAAGGATTGGGAGTGGAAGTAGATGCCACATAGATCTTTCCACTTTTAATGCCACTTTCGACTCTTTCACCAGTTAGGATTAATTCGGTGAAACCAGAAGAAGAGAAGCCAGCCAATAGATTAAAGAAAGGACCAGATAATGTGCTCATGAACATGTCAATGTGCTCCCTATCAGTCAAGGGAGGTTGGACTCTACTAGCAAGGTCTATCCACTTCTGCGCATATTCCTTAAATCCCTCATTTTCCCCATGGCCATGCCTTACAATTGAACCCTTGTTTGTGCCAAGTCGGCATTGTACTAATATTGATGGTAGAAGGCAGTAGCTAGACTCTCCCAAGTTTTGATGCGAGAGCCATCCAACTGATAAAACCATTCAAGTTGTGTTCCAGCCAGACTCTCTTGGAAAAAGTGGACCCAGAGTTTTTTATCAGCCGTGTGTGGTTGTATCTTGCGCACATATGGCTTCAAATGGAGCTTTGGACAAGAAACCACATCGTATTTTGCAGAGGTTGGTATTTTGAACTTATGGGGAATGACTACCCCAGAGATTAAGCCCAAATCGTCGAAATTTAAACCGGGAACAGCTTGGATTTCAACAGCTTTCAACCTGTCTTCTAGCTGCTTGTATTTGATGTCTGCGGGTGGATATTGTTCATTGAAATAATCATCATCAGATTCTTGATCGTTGATACAGTCAGCCTGAGTACTTTTGACCTCCCCAATTTGGTTCTCGTCCTCTTCGGATGAATCTTCCTCTACTGGAATTTGGCGTATTGTCTCTTTGAACCTTTTACCCATGTTGAATAGAGCTTTCTTCTTTGGTTTCTTCTTAGCGGCCAACAGAGCCATCTTATCCTGTTGCCCCTTGGCTAGGGCGAGTAAAGCTTCCTGAAATTGAGAGTTCTGGGCTTGGAGTTCCGTCATAGTTTTTTCTAGATCCATCTTGCTGAAATAAACAGTGGAGAGATAAGGAAACCTGTTCATTCGGAAACCTGTTATGTCATGATGCATGGATATGCAATATGCAAATGATTTCAAGGATTTTAAAGAATTTAAATTTGTATAGCCAAAGAGTGAACAAATGTTAACTTGCATTGGAGAGTTCTGATTTGAATACAAACACGCCTCTTGGGCTTACAACAACATAAATAAACATAGAGTAAACTCCTAAGCCAAAAAAGTTGTGTGCATCTTCTTTGGCGTAATGTAGGTGCTTAAACTCCTTTCTTCATGAAGCTCCCGTGTAAGCTCTAATATCTTCTTCTCGCTTTCATAGAACTTAGCTTCAAAGGTGTCTCGCTCTCCTTTTAACTGAATCCAAGCATTTTGCAAATCTTCAAGAGAAGTGGGCATATCAGGATAGAGGATAGTATGTGGAACGTCTCCCTCAACTACTGGTTCCATGATAACAAGTAAGACGGCTTCATAAGGCATCTTGAGACTTTGAGCACGATCCCTCACCCATTTTAGATAAGGTTCCAAAGGAATGGAATTCTTACACCCCAACGTCTTGCTATCAACTTTGTTAACCATACTCCAGGCTCGTATAAATCTTTGACGGTAGCCTTGGGTATCGCTTTCGTAGTCAAATTCAATTCCTTGGACGAGTACCTCATGAGGGCCATCTCTCCTAGCGTATCCAAATTGTCACAAAGCTAAACAAGGATTTCAATTAATGCCTCCCCTAATGCCAAGTAGAGGGACATTGGGGAATTCCCCACATCGATCAATGATGGTAATATCTTCCAAAGAGCGATAATACCAACGGATATCAGCATGTGACAGTGACATCAATCTTTTAGACCATCTCATACCTTGTTCATTCTTCACCGCGGATCGAGGTAGGTGCGAAATAAACCACCTAGCCAACAAAGGAGTGCAACACATCAAAGCCCCTCTTTTCTTCAAAGTATGAGAGTGAAGAGAATGCAAGATGTCTCCAAGCAATGTAGGCACCGGATTACGAGATATGAAAATTTTGACCGCATTCACATCTATAAATTGATCAGGATTAGGAAATAGTACCAACCCATAGATGAGAAGAGCCAAAATTTCCACAAAGGCTTGTAGATATAAAGTATTCCAACACTCTTGAGCCTTCTCTAACAAAAACTTTGCTAGGAGCCCTTTGACACCACTCATTGTTGCCCAATTTTCTACTATGTCAGATGGTTGTAAATGTAGAGCTCGAGCAATTTCCTCAGGTTTAAGGTCTCTTTAAATACCGTTGAAAGGTAACTGATCAAGAATAGGGATCCCTATGAATTGATAAAATTCTTCTAAAGTGGGCACAAGTTGGTAGTCTGGAAAAGTGAAGCAATGATGCAAAGGGTCAAAGAATTGGACAAGCACCTTTACCATATCTTCTTCAATACTTGAGGTAACCAAACTAAGGAGTCAACCATGCCTTTTGGTGAATGGAGAATCCTCAGGAACCCTTGATACTAAATCCTTGAGTTGTGGAGGTATCCTCACGAGACCGACTTGGATAGTGCTTCTACGAGCGGAAGCCATGTCCTACAAAACAGAACAAAGATGAATTCTAAAAATCCTTAAAATGGTTAGTGAGAATGCTATGGTATGATGTCATGATGCTATGTAAAAATATGCGAGGTAAGTAATCATATTCACACAAAGTAGACAAGTCCTCAAGTTTAGACTTGCATGGAGTTTGTAGGTAAGTACCCTCTTGAGTTTTAGTTGGCTCAACTTGTCCTAGTTAATAGTAACCGGGTTCTAAGGGATCTCAATATCACTGATCTTTCCCCCAAGTTTCATTCAATAAGTGATTGACTCACAACCAAATAAAACTCAAAATTCAAACCTCAATGAGTGTAGCATCGAGTATCAACCAACTTCAGACTGCACCAAAGCCGGTTATCTCGCTATTTTCTAATGGCCAAGTTGGTCAAGTAAGGTTCTAAGGTCAGTTGATGCTTTACGACACCACGCGGCGGCCTCGTACTCTCCTTGACTGACTCAAGGGTTACCGGTACCAACCAAAGTGCCACATCAACGTAGCTACTATTTCAACCGTGTCGGTATACCCCGCACAGTTCCCTCACAGTTTATTGCTACTTACCTAAAAAGGTGTCCCCAAATCCGGGTGTAGGATTTAAAACAAACCCAAACAAGGAACCAATAAATGTAAAGCAAATAAATCAAACAATGTAAGCAATGAAATGTGATCTATCCCTAAGGTAACCCCACTTTTAAGTATTTCCCCAGCAGAGTCGCCAGTTTTGTGATACGGTAGGAGAACTGACTTTGAGGCTTTGCATTTTATCGCAAATGTTGCAGTTAGCTAGATTCGCCACCGACTTTTCTTTTATCCAAAAAAAAGGAAAGGTGAAAAAGCACAGGAAAGACCTTTAGAGATGTTTTGAGTTCGGGGGGTAGATTATGAAAAGGGAAGGTATTAGCACCCTTTTCATCCATGGTTTTCCATGTTCTCTTAGTTACTTGCTAGATCACTTGCTTTTGTTTGAAAAATGTGCTTTGTGTGGTTTTTGAAAGTATTTTGAAAAGGTGCCATCATTTAGGCAAACTTTGCAATAGTTCTCGTTCGTAAGAACGTATACAAAGTGTTGAGCTTTTGAAAATATTTCCATGCTTGCAAAATGTTTTTGAAAGTGTTTTTTGAAAGTGTATGTGATTGTTTTTGAAGATAGCAAGGATGTTTGTTTTGAAATTGAGCCAGTAACTAAAAGTAATCTACCTACTCAAAAGGTCTTAGATATGCTTTTCCTCCTCCTTTAGATTTTGCTACCTTACCATTGATTTGGTAAGAAGCCCCATCGTTGGATGTGAAGGGACGGACATTGGGTCATCGTATGCCCATGATAGCAATATAGTGAGATGACTTAGAACTTTTCTTTAGGGACTAAGATCATTTTGAAAGGCAACTTTGATAGCGTCATCGAGGGACTATGATCTTGTATTTTTAGATTTGTTGGTGCTAAGACATCCCACATGCATAACATGGCCATTTTTATAAGGAAACAAGTGGAATCACCCTAAGGGTGTAAATGTGCAAGTGTGTTTGATTGCATGCATTTATCTTTTATTTTTGGTGGGCTACTTGTTGGTTTTATCTTGTCATACATACCCTAATTACTAACAATATATGAAAGCAATAAAAGTACGGAAGATAAAGATTCTACGCTATTACAGTCATTAGGGGGATGGGGGTGTAAAAATTTCCAATGGGGATTGCAAATTGAATCCTATTTTACTATTACAACCATATTGAATGGATAAGAATGTACAAGAAATGTAAAATTTGGTTGTGTTTAGGAAAAGAAACAAGTTTGTTTAGGAAAATATTTTTTGTCTTTTTTTTAAAAGAAAATAGAACATGTGAATATGAAATATTTTTGGGGTTTTCTGGTTAATAAAAAAAACATAAATGATGAGAAAAAAAATAATAAAAGAGAAAGGAAACAAAATCGGCACAAATGCTGAAAATTGAAGAAGTCAAAAGTTCTAACTCTGGCTTGCTGTATAACAGAAACAACGTTATAAAAATAGGGAAGGTCAGAAGTTCTGGATCTTCTGAGAACTCAGAAGTTTCTAGAAGTTCTGATACAACTTTCAGAATTTTGCCTCTCTTCATGCCAGTCAGAACATCTGCAGCTTAGTCATTTCTTACCGAACAGAAGTTGCATACATAACAGTTATGACAAATTTCATGAAATATCAGAAGCACAAATCAAAAACAACATGTATTTGCTAATCCTAATTTTGAGTCCTAATTTCTTTATGAAGCTCTGAACTGGGATTTCTTCTACTTAAACAGGCAGAAGCATGAAATTTCAGAATATGTACATCATCAGGAATCAGAATATCTACATTGTATTAAACATGCAAAATATGACAATGCCTAATTAGTGTGATGAGAGTCAGCAGGAAACTTACCTTGCAACTGCGAAAGATTCTATGAACTGGAGGTTGGTCTTGAACTCTGGTGATGTTCTAAGCAGCTTCTTCACGTGCTCAGCAGGATGGAGGTTTGCAATTCCTGGAACAGCCAAGGGATGATATACTAGCCTTTTTTTGAGATGGAGGTGGATGGTTTTAATCAAGAACACTTGAGAACGAATAGAGTTTGAACACAAGGAATTAAAAGTTAAGGTTTTGGTAGTTTGTTTTTATAGTTTCCTGGGTTCTTGGAATTTTTGCAGTGGTTCAAAGCTTTCTTTCTTAATTTTCTTAACTCTTTCACAAATTTTTATGGATTCAGATCTGGGTCTTGGACCTTGGACCTTTTTTCAGTGGCCAATGGTGTTCTATTTATATGCAAAGGTTTTTAATTTGAAGATGTCAAGTGGCGCAAACATCATGTGCCAGAAGCTGACTTACTCTTGAAGTAAGCTTAAACAAGCGTGACCCAATGTATCAAGTGGGATAGTTAGCAGCACCTAAGCTGGGTTTTGTCAGTGTGAATTAAGGAAAAGTAGAGGCAGTGCCTAGGCATAGCATGCTTTTTTCACAAAAGTTTATCTTCCCAATACAGTAGGGGTACACGTGGGGAAAATCCCTTGGGTGAAGACTCAGAGGCGATTTGTGAGCATTAAATGAGTTCCCATGTGAAACTTTGCATCCTTGCTTAACTCTGGATTAGAAGTTTTGCTGCAGCGTAGCATCCAATCTTCTGATCCTTGTATCTTCTGGCTTCAACATGTTCTGAAGGATCCTTCAGACTTTCCAGTAAGCTTGCAGTGCGCTTTGTAATCTTCTTTGATTTACCTTGGCAAATTCTGACTGCCTTTTGTGAATATTGGCCCAGAAGTTCTGACCAAACTTCATCTTGAGAATATCCAGAATTTGCTGAGTGTGAACACTGGCTCAGAAGTTCTGAAATTGTCATATTTCTTAAACACTTAGAAAATTTCTAAGTATTTAGAATTTGATTTTTCCAAAGTAAAATTTGACTTCTGAAATTCTTGACGAAATAAACTTCATATTCCAACATGTCTTGATGAAATTTGATTTTTGAGATTTTATTTTGATTCAAAAGTCAAAGTTAGACTTCTCAGTGTGCAAATGACCATTTTGCCCTTGTGAATGGTTTGCTTGGAAAAATTGATAATTCAAGGTTTTGAATTAGATGAAAGAAAACTTTAGGATCCAAGGTGATTCTTTGATAAATGAGAGGGAAAATTTTGGGGTTCAACAGTAGCCAAACTGATCCTCACCATAACCAATGAAAGTGCACTTCTTAGATTTAGGTTCAAGTTTATTTCTACCTTGATCACTAATATGCATGTATGATAGACATCTGAAAACTCTAATATGTGAGAGTTTTAACTCCTTTCCATTCCATATATCTTCTGGTATTTTATGCTCGAATGGTATCGATAGACCTCAATTGATCAAGTAAGTTGTTGTGTTGACTGCTTCTGCCCAAAATTGTTTTGGTAGGCCTGACTGCATACGTAAGCTTCTAGCTCTTTCTGTCAATGTTCGGTTCATACCCTCATCTACACCGTTGTGTTAAGGCGTATATGGTATTGTTCACTTCATTTTGATACTGTGATCATAGAAAAACTTCTTGAATTAGGTGTTTTCATATTCACCACCATTATCGGATTTTGAGCTTTTTGATCTTCAACCCTGTCTCATTTTCTACCATGGATTTTCCCTTCTTGAAAACCTGAAATACTTCTGGCTTATGTTTTAAAAAGTAAGTATATACCTTTCTAGAGTGATTATTGGTAAAAGTCAGGAAGTAATTCTTTACAACAATGGATGATACACTTGGTGTACCCCAAACATCATAGTGAACAAGCCCAAGTTTATCTTTCTTTAGGGTTATTCCACTTGTCTGAAACAAGACTCTTTTATGCTTTCCAAATATGAAGTCTTCACATATGTTAATTTCTATTGACTGAAGACTTGGAAGTTTTCCTTTTTAGTGCATAATCTTCATCCCTTCTTCACTCATATGGACGAATCTCTAGTGCCATAGATAGGGACTTTCCTCTATTGAAATTGAAATCAAATGACATGTTCCCATTGTCTTGTAAATAATACCACTCTTTTTATCGCGGGTGATCATCATTGCACCCTTTGAAATCTTCCAATCATCACCCTGGAATACCGTTGTGTATCCTTCACTGGCCAACTGACTTACTAAGATTAAGTTATTTGTTAGGTCTAGAATATTTCTGACATTTTTCAATTTCAAAATAGATCCACTCAGCTTAATATTCACTTCACCTTGGCCTACAATTTCACAAGATTGCTCATTACTAAGATAAACTTTACCAAGGTTACCAGGGACATAATTCGTGAAGAAAGATTTTCTATGAAGTAACATAAAAGGATGCTCCAGAATCTAACAGCCAAGACTCTTCCTTGCTCTCCAAAAACCATATTAAAGTATCACATTCTCCCATAGGTGAAAGAAATGTTGGCCTTGTCCTTCGCCTCCTTGTTCTTTGGTGGACTCTTGCACTGATTTTTGAAGTGCCATGTCGTTCCATAACTCCAACACTATATAGTTTTTGAGTAATAGGAACTACGATGATTTTTTGATTTGGACTGCCTGTCATTTGATTTACCGCGTCCATTCCTTCTAGTTAAGTTTCTTCATCTTAACTATGTATGCAACACTGAAGAGGATGAAGATTCACCCAACTCTCTTCATCATATCTCTTCACTGAGAACCAGATCGCAAACATGATTAAACTTCTACTTTGTAATTCCTGACTACTCATAGCGGTGACAGTAGCACTCAAACTATCTAAAAGAGAAGACAAAAGTATCAATGCTCGTACCTTATTGTCAAACTCGATTCCAGCTGAACTCAACAGGGTTGTGACAATGTTGAGCAACTAAAGTGCCTTCTCCCATTCGTAACGTAAAAAACGTCCTCATCAAATGAACTTTATTTCATGCTGATGGATTTTCATATATGCTAGTAATATCCTCCATAATACTCGCGGTGGTATTTTCCTTTGCAATATTAAATATAATGTTACGAGACAACGATAATCAGATAAAACTGAAAGCTTGTCTATCTAGGAGCTTCCACTCGTCATCTTTCATTTCATTTGGTTTTTTTCCTGTGAGAGGTTGCTAAGGCATTTTCTGATACAAATAATCCTCTATTTGTATCTTCCAAAATTCGGAGTCAACACCATCTAACTTTTCAATTGTCACCTTTCATTCGTCTGCAGCCATCACTCCTACTTGAATTTGACTTACTTAGGATGTTGATACAGTGTCAAAGCTCAGATGCTAATTGTTAGGAAACTTCACTAAATTTCCCCAAAGTCAGATTAATGAAAAGCAATAAATGCAAAATAATAAAACACAAAGATTGATACCGGAGTTCCGCCATATATTCCTACATCTCCGAGCTGCTGCAAATGTTTATATAGAAAAGAATTTTTTTACACAAAGTGTTTACAAACACTCACAATCTCTCCTACTCAAAACCCAGTTACACCCAAGAATTTCACTAACTATGAATCTCTCTATTTCTCTTGAAACTCTCCCAAGGTTGTTAGGTTTTTCTCTTTCAATGTTGGAATGACTTGAATGTTTTACTTATGGTCCTATTTATAAGAGAAGCGAGCTAACGGTGCCTTACATGTATGAAGACACTTGTTCTTTTCCTTCCATGCAAATCACCAAGTGTCTTTTGTAAATCACGCACCATAGCATGTGTTAGTGCCTTACATGCACAAAGACACTTTCATTTTTCCTTCCATTCAAAATACCAAGTTTCTCTTGTAAATCATGCACTATACCATGTATTAGTCATACACTTTGCTACCTGGTTAATATTGCTTAGCTAATAATATTAACTGACAGTTTAAAAAATTTAGAAAGTAATCGATCATGGAGTTAACATTTGATGGAATATGGTACATATATGTGGTTTTATAAAAAAATGCATATTGAGTTTATGTTCTTCCAAATCCACCAATTTTTTGTTGGAAATCCACCAAAACATATGGAGAGTTTCTACCAATCTTGATGAACAAGATTCTTATCAATACACAATAACAATTAAAAATGGAGGAAGAAATAAAATAAGGGTTTGACAAAATAGGTAAGAAGAGAATTTTCCGCAGAGTAACTTTCTGCCCATAAACTGTGGTAAATATTATTCACTTGAAACTGCAAAATTTGTGAATACAAGTTATGATTTATTTCAAAAAATAGGGGTTACTCCCTCTATTTATAATTGGTCTAGCTTGCTCCCTAATCTAAATCCCAAAAATATAAAATCCCAAAACTATAAAAGCCCAAAATAACTATTTTAGACCTAAGTCAAAATCATGTGTGAAACACCCTGCTTCGACACTTCGACATACACACTTTGACATACTTTGACAAACTTAGTTGACACACACACTCTAGGTTATTTTTTATACACCTTATGTTGAGAAACATGATGCTTTTGACACAAGAAATTGCAATCTCAATACACCACCTAATTCATTGTGTCTAAGCTATCTATATTCATCATTACTCTTAGTCTTATGAACACTTCGACCTGCACACCCTTCGTCATGATATCTGCAATCTGATTCTCAATTTTGTAGTGTTCCAAATTCATATTCTCTTCATATACATGCTCTCAAAGATAATGGAACCTCATCTCAGTATGCTTGATTTTTCCATGTGCTATCAGATTCTTCGCCAAATTGATAATTGATATGATGTTGATCTTCATGGTAATTGCTCCATGATCTTTACATGTATTCTCTTCGACCAAGTTCACCATCCATGTTGCCTGACATGCACAGAGGGAAGCAACTATGTACTCTGCTTCACACGATGCTAGTGCTACTATTGGTTCTTTTCTTGAGCTCCAAGCAACTGGCGCACCACCTAGCATAAACACATAACTAGTTGTGTATTTCAATGTATCTCACTAGTTTGCATTCTTTTCATTTATCAGTTACAGGAAACAAAATACCATAGTCGAGAGTTTTTTTGAGACACCTTAGAATCCTCTTCGTTTCTACTAGATGTGATACATTTGGCTTCTGCGTAAATCTACTCACCATACCTACATTGTATGTTAAGTTATACCTTATGTGACAAAGGTACCTTAGTTACCCAATAAGTCTTCTATATTGGGTTAGGTCGATACCATCTTCATATGAGTCTTTCGACAGTTGTAGTCTTTGTTCAGCATATGCTGAAGTCGATTTGCATTCTTCCATCTCAAATCCCTTGAAATTTCACTTGCATATCTTCTTTGATGCATCATCAAACCTCTATTACTCTTGTAGAATTCGATTCCAAGGAAGTATGAAATGTTGCCCAGATTAGACATTTTGAATTCCTTGCTAAGATCACCTTTGAAGTCTTCAATCTCTTTCTTGTAGCCACCTGTTATCAACATGACATCGATATAGATACATAGTATAAGAAATTCACTATTGTTTCTTCTTACAAATACTCCATGTTCATACGTTCACTTCAAAAATTCCTTCTCCCTTAGGAAACTGACAATCTTAATCCAAGCTCTTGGAGCTTGTTTAAGTCCATACAAGGATTTATGCAGCCTCCATACCTTTCTCTCTTCACCATGTTTCACAAACACAACTGGTTGTGCAACATACACTTCTTCATCTAAGGTTCCATTTAGTAATTCATATTTCATGTCCATCTGACATATATGCCAATTATTCATTTTTGCTAGACCAACAACCAACCTGATTGTTTCAATTATAGCAACAAGTGTAAAACCCTTATCAAAGTCGATTCATTCCTTCTGAAGAAACCCTTTCTCCATAAGTCTAGCCTTGTGTCAAGTTACTTCATATTTGGAATCTAACTTCACCTTGTATACCCACTTGACATTAATATTCTTCTTGCCTTGAGGCAGTTCGAAAATTGTCCAAGTGTTGTTGACTTCGATAGACTTCAATTCTTCATTCATTGCTTTCACCCACTTTGAATCCTTCAATGCCTCAACTGCATTGACTGGTTCAATATCTGCATAGAAAGCATAATGTACCGTCTCATGTTCATTATTGACTATATCATCAGATGTAATCACACATTCCTGCAATCTTGCAGGCATGCGCCTTGTTCTTTTAGACCTGCTTGAGCTTGCTTCACCTCTCACTTCTTCTCTTTCAACTTAAGTGAATGGTTCTTCACATAGGACTCACTGAATCCTTGTTTACATTTTCAGTCCAATCTCATTCTTTAAGCTCATCTATGATCACATCATTGCTTGTTCATTTGGGTCGTATAACTTATAACCTCCAATCGAATGATATCATATTAGGATCATTCTATAGATCCAAACACTTTTAGATGACTAAAGCTAGGTTTTACACCAGACCAACATTCCTTTGGTGTAATTCCTTCTAGCTTCTTCGTCGGACATCTATTCAAAATGTATGTTGTAATCAACACAACTTCACCCTAAAACTCTTTAGGTAGATGCTTACATTTGAACATACTTCTTACCATATTCATGATGGTTTGATTCTTCCTTTATGTATTTCCATTCTGCTGTGGAGTGTAGGGTGGCACAACCTAACGTATAATCCCGTCTTTCTCACATAACACATTAAAGTCTTTCGACACATATTCTCCACCACCACCAATCTTCAAAATATTGATCTTTCGATCACTTTTCCTTTTGAGCATAGACTTAAACTTAGCAAATACCTCGACCACTTCACTTTTCTTCTTGATCATTTAAGTCCAGAGTTTCTGACTGAAATCATCTATGAATGTAACAAAGTATTTGTTACCTCTAGTCAATTTCACCTGGATAGAACTACATACATTAGAGTATATGATTTCAATAATATCCATAAACTTTCTTTCTGCATCCTTGCTGAAACTATTCTTCTTTTGTTTTTCCTGCACACATTCCTCACTCACCTCATTTGGAATGCTGATTTCTGGTAATCCTGAACCATATTTCTTCTTTTCAAATATCTTATGTCTTTGAAGTTGAGATGACCAAGTCAATAGTTCCATATCGATTCATCTTTGCTAGTTGTAGTCCCAAGGCAATTGTGCTCCATCACGTTAAGTTCAACCTTGAAGGTTCTATTATGAGACATAAGAACCTTGAAGATTAACCTTCCTCTTATGTCGACGACTCTCATCATCTTGTCTTTGATCGAAACTTTATAATTATTTTCGACCAACTGCCCTATGATGAGAAAATTCCTCTCCATGCCTAGTATGTATAACACATTGGAAATTACTGACCTTTTTTCCATCTTTCCTTATGATCAGAACATCACTAATACCTTCAGTTGTTATAGTACTTTTATTTGAGAATTTCACCATCTTCTTCATCGAGGGTTTTATGTTGACAAACCAAACTTTCCTTCCAGACATGTGTCAAGAGCATCCTGAATCTAAGTACATTGATCCTTAAGCTCTCTTCATCTCTTGTTGTGTCCATCAACACCATCTTTTCTTCTTCTTCTTCATGTTTTGCAAATTTTGCATCACTTTCTTGATTCTTTCATTTTTCTGGACAATCACTAGAAAGTGACCATACTTTTGACAATTAAAACACTTAATGTGACTCTTGTCAAGTTTTTTACCACCACTTATTCCTCCTCCTCCAACACCACTTATTTGGTTGCCTTCGTATGGGGATCTTCTCTGATTCAACATAATTCCTTTATGTTGGTCTCCTCTACCATTCTAATTATTGTAGCTTCCTCAACCTCTGTTGTCAAACAACTTTCCTTTTCCTTTCTTTTCTCTTGCTGACTGCGCCTGTAAAGCCACATCACTCTTAGACTTTCCTGCAACTCTTTTATTCATTCTTTGTTCATGAGATTCAAGCGCCCCTTGAAGCTCTTCTTTTGTCAATGTCGATAAATTCTTTAACTTTTCTATGGCTACCACCATATGGTCAAACTTTGGAGCCAATGACCTCAAGACCTTTGCAACAATTGATCTTGTTGTCAACACTTCTCCATATACCTTGATTTGATTGACCAGTTTCGTAACCCTTGTGAATAAATTAGTTATGTTTTCACTTTCTTCCATCTGAGTTTGTGAAAAGTACTTGGGAAAGTGAAAAGTATTTTGGAGGAAAGTGAAAAGTCTTTTGAAAGAAATTAGTCTTTTGTGAGTTTGTAACCCCACCTATTTCACCTTTTTTGCACCTCCAAATTACTTTTCCAAAATTTCCCAAGCTTCTTTCGCAGATTCTACATCGCTAACCTTTTTGAAATTGTCTGGACTCAGACATTGATGAATTATAAAGAGAACTTTATAATTCTTCTTCTTCAATCCTTTGTGTGATACCTCTTATTCATCAGTTGCTTCTTCTGTAAGCGATTTTAAACTTCTTTCTAAATATCTCAAATATCTTGACAACATAACACAAACTTCATCTACTTGCACCAATTCTCATAGTTATCAACTTTCAGAACTAGAAGACTTGTTGGAAAATGTCTGTTTGGATGATATAGTAACTTCAACAATTTATTTGTCCTCAAAGCCGCTTAATTTCCTGGAATTAGTCACTTCAATAGTCTTTTATGGTTATATGGGTATCCAAAATACGAACGAGATGTATCTTTATTGTCCTAACCATTCAAGTTAGTCTTGATCCCGATAAGAATGGAAGGATTTTTTTACAAAGTTTTCCCATGTTGTTGATTCCCTAGCGTAGTGCTTCTTCCCCCATGCCGCCTATTGGTACTAGTGGAGTAGGATTAACCTAACCCCATACATAGGTATAAATAGGTATAACCTTTAGCTTAATACTATACTAAAATTGAAGCATATTGAGGCTGCATTAATCAGGAATACACGGCAGAAGGGATTAATCATTTTATTTTCAAACTTCACCTTCAGCAAGCGTAGATTTTTTTTCAAATTTTTTTCTACAGAAGTTGTCTGAATTATTCGTAATAAGATATTGGCTACAATGGTAAAGGTCTTATCAATAAAATATCCATTTATCCGAGATCTAGTCATAGGTAGCAATCCATTCTAAAATTTCATTTTTTATCGCATGATAAAATAATTCCCCAAATAGAGGAATTGTACAATACAGTATGAAATAACATAAATATGGACTTATTATTCAAATTACTTTATTCTACGGTAGGCCTTGAAGTAGGTTTTTTTTCAACAAAAAAAATATTATATTTCTATTTTTTTAGTTTCAATTGATTGTGTGCGCCTATGTAAATGGGATATAAATGCCTCACTATTCACTCAGTTTAGGGGCATAATCATTATGTAGGAGAGACGGTCGAGTGGTTCAAGGCGTAGCATTGGAACTACTATGTAGGCTTTTTGTTTACTGAGGGTTTAAATCCCTCTCTTTCTGCACCCTTACCAAGTTCATCAATGTTACTGACCTCAATGTTTGAAATAATAATAGATAAGATTTATGTTTATGTAATATATAAAATTATGGATAAAGTGGGCAAGGAATAACAAATTTCCTATACCCAATTCTATACACGAATGGGGGGAAATACTCGGATCAAATTCTTGTTATTTGAACTAGGTTTAAGTCTGACGAGAATAATATTCTACAACCAACAATTCATTAATTTTCAAACCAACCTGTGATAGGTGGGAGAACTGACTTGGTTGTTTTGCATTTTATCGCCAATGTTGCGGTTAGCAAGAGTCGCCATCGACTTTTCTTTTATCCAAAAGGAAAGGCTGAAAAGAAAAGGAAAGACCTTTGAGATTTTTTCTTGAGTTCGGGGGGTAGATCATGAAAAGGGAATGTGTTAGCATCCTTTTCATCCATAGTTATCTATGGGCTCTTAGTTGCTTATTAGATCACTTGCTTTTGTTTGAAAATGTGCTTTGTGTGGTTTTTGAAAGTATTTTGAAAAGGCGCCATCGTTTGGGAAAACTTTGTAATAGTTCTCGTTCGTAAGAACGTATACAAAGTGTCGAGCTTTTGAAAATGTTTCAAGTTTGGAAGATGTTTTGAAATTGTTTTTGAAAGTGTTGTTGTTGCTTTGAAAATAAGCAAGAGTGTTTGATTTAAAATTGAGCAAGCAACTAGGAACAATCTACCTACTCAAAAGTATTAGTTCATTTCTTCCTTTCCTTTGATATTGCTATCTTACCATTGATTTGGTAAGAAGCCCTATCTTTGGATGTAAAGGGACGGGCGTGGGTCATTGTATATCCATGATAGCAATGTTGTGAAATATCTTAGCAATTATCTTTGAGGGACTAAGATCATTTTGTAATGCAACTTTGATAGCGTCATCGAGGGACTATGATCTTGTATTTTTATTTCTTTTTGCTAAGATACCCCACATGAATAATGTTGTACCCCAAAATTTGCCCTCTTATTTATCAAGATTTTTCTCACAAGACTTCTTGGACTCAAGACAAGATTAGGGTTTGGTCAGCTCAAGACATCACCTTGCACTGATAGCCTGAAATTAGGGTTTGAGTTTGCACAAGGATTTTTGTATCATAAATGCTTCATGTGACTTTCATACATCATGTTGGACCCCTAAGATTTCTCAGGTTAAGTTTCAAGTCTTGAATCACATTTTGCCCAGTCAATTGGACAGTTGACCTAAAAATCAACTGTATTGGGGAAAAAGTCAACCATGGCCAATTTACAGTCAAACTTCATAATTTTTTATCCAAAACAACATTCTAGACTCCTATGTACCATTTTATCAAGTTTGGATCACAACTCCTCAAGAAATTTGATCAGATCATCAAAAGGGCAAAATGGTCAAAATTAGGGTTTTGATTGAGAAAGGGCAATTTCTGATTTTTAACCTAGCCAATGGCCATTTGGGTTCAAACATGATTTCAATAGTTCAATGGCATCATCTTGACCTAATTATATGGTTCAAAAGATCTCAAGTTCATAGGATTGACAGATGAATTTTGCAGTCAACTGATCAAAAGTCAATTGTACACTGAAAAGTCAAACTTTGACTTTTTGGTCAAAATCAAGTGCCAAGGGTCATAAGTCATCAAGATATGTCAAAACATGAAACTTGTTCACCAATAAAATCAATTTTGCAAATTAGGGTTTTAATTTGAAAAAATTTCATAACTTAGAAAATTTCTAAGTATGAAAATTTTCTTATTTTTTCCCAACTTTTCACCACTTTTTCACCATGATGCAATTTGATTCAAAGAAAACTTCCAACAAGAATGTTGTAGTCCTCCATGAAATCTACAACTTTGATTCACAAAGTTTTCCCAAAAGATGCTTGGATCTCAAGTTATGAATTTGTGAATAGGGGTCCATGAACTAAAAGACTTAGTGAAAATTTGCCCTAATTTAGGCAGGTTTTTGATCCAACTTCATGGGCATTTTTCACCTAGTTCCAAGAGGTATCTCAAAATTCATTTCAAATATGGATTGTATAGCATGTTGCAAGCTTTCTAAAATGTCAAAGAACTCTCCAAGATCATTTGTGGTTAGGGAGAATCGAAGAAGAGAAAATGGCATTTTGTCACTTTTGTTCAAGCCATTTTTACAATGCATCAAGTTGCAAATCTGATCAAGCATGATTGTACCTTGCATTACAGGTCCTAAATCACTTCTACACTCCATAATTAAATGCTATCTCAGTGGTTATTGGCTTTATTTTGGCTTTTGGAGCATTGTACAAAGAATAAATCCATAAATGGCATAAAGGCCACAATGCCATTTTTATAAAGCAAGCTTTTCCAACTTTATCAGACTTGAGCCTTGGACTTGTTCCTTGAGTACAGGAATTTTCCATAGATCACAAGCAAATTATACCAACCCTTGAAGCTCACAAGATAACTAAGTACATGCCTGCTAGCATGGTCACTTCAACTTTTCTTAAAATGCAAGAAAATTGGCCAAAAGTCAAAAACTTGTACAAGCTGATAAAAGGGAGGACTTGGTATTATTCTAGACAACTTCACAAGCTTATCTCAAGCTAGACAAGAATGCATAACCTCTGAAAGTCTCCAAAACACAAAAACTTCATTTTCCTGCCCAAACTTGCAGTTTCTGCAAAATCATAGCAAGCTCAATATTTACTCGTGCGTTTTGCCTCTTGACACTTGAATCACCTTCCATACATCACATCCAAGTTATCGAAGCATTCATCTTGCAACTGTGAGCTCTGTTTCAGACATCACCATTTTCAAACTTGAAGGTTGCAGATTTACTCGTGCAGGAAGTTCTGGCCATCCACAAAGCCCCATAAGCATTTGAATAGCTTGAAGTAACTTCAAGGAAGCTCACACGATCCTCAGGCCTCACTCAAAGTCCCCATATTGCCATATCCAAATCCAGCTGAAGGAGGTATTTTTCAAAACTTTATCTCTCTATTTAGGCATCTCTATTTAGGCATCCTCAAGCCACGATTTGTGAAGCAAAAATGTAGTCTCTAGCATGGTGAAGCTGTACATATGCATAGTTGTAAATTATATTAACTGAGCTGAGAGAATTTGATTGTTGAACATGCTGAAAAAATTAGGTCAGAAATTATGGGTGATTAAATTCTCTCTGATCTTTGAGAGTTAGTTTACAAATTTTATATCATTGGAATCGTGAGATGAAATGCTACATTTTTTGTGTTATAAGATTTTGTTTTTGTGCAACGAATAGAGAGTTACATGTTTGAAGCAAATACGCGCGCAAATGGAAGAAGCTGGAGGACAGGGATGACTGTATTGGGCCTGGCGCGCCTTGGGCTTGTTGTTTTGACTTTTCACACCCCCTGATCCACTATTTGCACCCCCTGCTTCATATTTTTTATTTTTGCATATTTTCTCATATTTTATATGTTTATTGATTTTAATAATTTTTTCTGAACATTAAAAAATCACAAAAATATTTTCTTAATTTTTTGCAATTTTTTATTTTTATTTTTTTTTTCCACATACAAAAATAGTTTTATTTTGAGAAATAGAATCTATTTTCTTATACAAAATTGTAAATACATTAAAATACTATACATTTTCAAATTTATTATTTAACACATAAAAATAATTATTTTCACACATATTTAATTTTTAACATTTGTATATAATATTACTTATATTTTCTTATACAAAAAATAGACAAAATAATAATAGAAAGCATAATTTTCTTTTAAATAAAAAATTAGGGTTTCCCCTTTCAAAAATAATCATGTTATTTTTCTTATTTTTTAGGACTTAAATGATTTTATTTTCTCATACATAAAACAAATACAAAATATTGTGGCATAATTACATTTTATTGCATTTTTATTATTTGCATTTTTATTTAATTTGTACAATAATTCAATTGGGTTGTAATAGTATTTTAGGGTTTATTTTTGTGCAATATCCCCATTCAAAAACTTGTATCCCCCCTCCCATAATAATTGTTGTAATAGTTTAGTTTACTTTTATGCAATTTATCGCATTTATACCATGTGTAGTAAATTAGGGTTTTGCATGATAAGACCAAAAACAAACAAATAGACAAGACCTAATACAAGATAAAAAAGCATGTAAAGTGACACACATTGCACACAAGCACCCTTAGGGTTTCACCCATTTGGTTGCCTAATTTAAATGGCCATGGTATGCATGCAAAGTATCTTGGCAAAACAAAAATAAGATCATAGTCCCTCGATGAAGCTATCAAAAGGTTGGCTAAACAAATGATCTTGGTCCTTCAAAATGCTAAAGATACTTGGCAACATTTCTATCATGGTCATATAATGACCCGCGCCCGTCCCGTTTAAACATCCAAAGATAGGATTGTTTACCAAAGCAATGGTAAATCAACAATGTCAAAGGAATAAAAATGCATAGGAAAGACATTTGAGTAAGGTAGATAGTTCCAAGTTACTTGCTCTCTTCCAAACAATCCTTGCTATTTTCAAAAACAAACACACACACACATCTCAAAGCATTTCCAAACATTGAAACATTTTTCAAAAGATAAACATCTTTGTATACATTCTTACGAACGAGAATCATTACAAAGATTTCCTAAACGATGGCCTCTTTTCAAAATACTTTCAAAACCACACAAAGCACCATTTCAAACAATTTCAAAAGCAAAGCAAGTGATCTAAACAAGTAACTAAGAGCCCATGGAACCATGGATGAAAAGGGTGCTAGAACCTTCCCTTTTCATAACCTACCCCCCGAACTCAAGAAAATATCTCAAAGGTCTTTCCTGTGCTTTTTTGCCTTTCCTTTTGGATAAAATAAAAGTCGGTGGCGACTCTTGCTAAACCGCAACATTTGTGACGAAACGTAAAACCTCAAGTCAGTTCTCCCACCGCATCACACATAACATGACCATTTTTGTAAGGCAACAAAGTGGAATTACCCTAAGGGTGCAAGTGTGCTAGTGTATTGACTTACATGCATTGTTTTGTCTTGAATTAGGGTTTGCTGACTTGTTGATTTTAATCTTTCCATACAAACCCTAATTTACTACCATTTATATATAAAGTATTAAATTGCGGAAAATAAAAATACTAAGCTATTACATCATTAGGGGAGGGGGTATACAAATTTACAAATGGGGAATTTGCAAGAAAATTAAATCTAATTAACTATTACAACTATATTGAATATTGAAAAAAATTGAAGATAAAATGCAAGAATGCGAAATGAAAAAAGAAATGCTTTTTATTTGATTTTATGAAAGGTTTTAATCTTTACCTAATTAAGAAAATAATTAATGGAAATTAACTAAAATTAACTTAAACTAATTAAGAAAAGAAATTAATTTAAAATGATTCTTTTAGAGTTTTTTATGAAAAGGTTTTAAATAATGAAAATAACATGAGAATTGACTAATTAAAAATAAACCTAAGTTCTAAATCAATTTTAACTTACAAGAAATAATATAATAATTAACCTAAGTCTAAACATTAATTATTGTCAAAAAAGGAAATAATTTGTTAAAAGAAAATATTTTTTGGTCTTTTTGTTCAATGAAGAAAAATAAAATATTAATGAACATTTTCAAATATGTAAGTAAATAAATAATATTTTTTGGATTTTTTATTAATAAAAATGATAATAATAATAAAAGTAATATGAAAAATAAAAATAAAATAAAGAAAAAGAAATAAAAATAAAAATAAAAGTCAGGGGTGCAAAACATAGCCAGGGGGAAAGTCAGCAAACAAATAGAAAGCCCAGTGTTTGGGACCCAAGCGCCTGTTCAAACAAAAAAAAGGAGAGAAATATGAAAAAAAAATACACAAAAGGGTACCACTGGGGATCGAACTCTGGTCCCTAAGGTAACAGACGCGCGCTTTAACCATTGGGGTGGTGATACATCTGTTAACTTAAACACAACAATAAATATATAACACAAGTCTTGCCCTGGTTGTACTTCATCTTCAACCTCCAGCTAAAGGATCTATAACTTATTCATTCCTCAACCATTTTCAAAATTGTAAACTTGAAACTTGTGCATTTTTCCACCACAAATCCAACCATGTAACTAACTTAAACTAACATTCAAAGATAAGGATGAATTTATGAAAGTACCAAATTCTGACATAAATATTTTCAGAGGTTCAAACTCAAAATTCTCCCTACTCAAGCAACATAAATGAAATCTATGGACATGTATAGTTTTAGGGAAACGATGTCTATATTCTATCTTCACAAATGCAAGCCTAACAATGTCTAAATAATGAGATAAAAGTTCAAGAAAAATACCTCAAAACTGGAAATCGTGAAATGAGTTTGAGCTTGTTTCAAGTAATGGTGATGATCAGGTTAGCTTCCTTGAACCTCTAGGAAGCTAATGCAATAGCTAGCTTGAACTGAGGATGGCTGAAATGGCCTGGAGAAGTCCAACTGTGATGCCTTGTTTTTGAACTTGGAAGTTAGTGAAGATGGTGTTACAGTCTGCAAACAGGGACAATGATGGTTTGTATTTGATGTGAGGGAGCTTTTGAAACTGAAAGTCCAAGAAACGCACGAGGGAAATGGAAGTTTGAAGTTCTTGGTCAGAATGTGCAACAATGGTGGTTTGTGATGCAGTTCTGAGTTTGGGGGAGTGTTGTACCCCAAAATTTGCCCTCCCATATTCTTCAAGATTTGTCAAGATCAATCTTCAAATGGATCAAGGGGTTGCACAGTCAAACATCCTCCTAAGCCAGTCAAAATCAGGGTTTTGGTTCTTGCAAGAAAGTTGAGGTTTTCAATGGCTCAATCAAGTCCCATAGGCCTATATACATTTCCAAGTATCTACATGTCAAGTCTCAAGACTCATAGGGTCCAATTGCACAGTCAAAAGCCATAATTGCTCCACAATCAACTACAGGGGCAAAATGGTCATTTGGCAGTCAAAAGTTAAAAATTTTGGTCAACGTCTTGTTTTGAGATCACAATCATCATTTGATCAAGTCTTGATCATGATTCCATAAGCATGGCTCAAAAATCATCAAGATGCAAAAGTTACTATTTTTGGACAGCTGAAAAGTCAACTGTAACTTGACCAAGGCATAACCTTTTCATGGTTCATCAGAAAAATCCCATCCAATGCTCATTTTTAAGGGGATGACATTTCCTACAACTCATCTTCACATTCCAAGACCAAGAAATGCTCTCACAAACAGTTATCAATTTCTACATTATAGGTCAATTTCAAAAGTCAACAAAAAGGCACTTTAAGTCAAAGACCATAACTTGATATTGGTAAATCAAAATGACATGGGACAAAAGGCATTGGTTAGAGGACTTCAAGACCTTTCCAAAATGTCCGAGAACATGTTCATAGCTTCAAAATTGAGAAAGATATGCATTGGATAAGTTGGGAAATTTTTGGGAATTTGCAAAAGTCAACTTTGCTCAAAACACATCATTTTTGCTAATGGGCCTCAAATTTCTTCTTGAATCATTGTCCAAGGCCTATGCACGACCCATTGGGATTATTTGAATTTATTTTATCATTTTTTATTAATTAATTGGATTTTTTATTAATATTAATTCATTTAATTGATTTTAAATGTAGGAAATTCAAAGATATGGTTTTCAAATCTTTTTGAGAGGCAAATAGGCTCAGGGCAAGCTGGCAATTTCGTGCATCCATCAAAGAGACAAGAATCACCCAATTTGGCAAGGTTTTTCAATCAAAAAGATTGAAAAATATTTGATTGGAAATCAAATATTGAAAAGTTTATTCCATGGGTTTTTGGATCAAAACTTGACCTAATTCCATCCTACTACATATACTAAAGCTAGCCCTAATGCTGTGAACGTGCAAGCTGCTGCAAAAAGCCACAAACTAATTTCAAAAAAACCAAGAACAAAGTCAAAACTGAATTCAACCTTCCAGCACGATTCAAAGCTTTCTCTTGATTCAAACCTGTTGCAGGGATTCCCATAAGCCTTTTGCAATCAAAATCACGTGCCAACACTCAAGAAATCCCCATACACGAACTCACGGTTTGTCAATCTTTTTTAGAATCGAAACTCCAAAATTATGCATCATTAACATGATTTACTGTGTGTTTTGTGTTGCTAGCAATCATAGGAAGCTTTTGGCATAAGTCAATTGGATTAAGAGGCCTTGAATCAGAAGTTGCCATGAACACGTTCTAGGGTTTCCAAGCTCTGAAATTAGGGCTTTACAACATAAGCGAAATTGGACCTTGAGACGCATATGGTTGGATTCGTCAAGGCCAGACGAATCAAACCCAACCCTCGCGCCCTATTTATATAGCCTAGGGAGCTAGTCGCTATTTTTGGTCGTTTCACTTTGTGGGGGTTAAAAACCCCCGCTATCTGTTGTGTTTTGTTGCAGGAAAACGAAGAAGACGGTGAGCTGGCAATATGCTAGTGGGTCATTCAAACAAAATGGCGCGCGCGTGCTTTACAGTATAGGCGTTGGTTTTCACATATTATCATTGTCTATTATTATACTAACAAATGCAGCGTGATGGCCTTGTGGTCAGTGAGGTGGACGTTCATCATTGGGACTTGGGTTCGATTCCCAGGTCCCCCAAAATAGTTCTATTATTTTTCATAACATCTTCACATGCAGCGCTTGTCAAGGATTCCACCATATACCCTCACAGATCAGCATGCCAAGTGTCTCAACAGACAGATCCAAAGGCCAAAGGATAATCCTCACCCTGATCCTCAGTCAACGCTGGTGCAGTTGATTGCAAAAGTCAAAAAGGCCTGATGTTTAATGGGCCAAATTTCTTCTTCAAACCTCCATTGGGCCATCAAACCCCCCCTGGTTTTACTATTCTTTTTATTTTCTTTTTCCTTTTAATTCTTTTAACTAATTATTATTATTATTAACTAACAAATTAATTTTCATAATAAATTCATACTATTAAAATGTAAATATTTTTTATTACTAATTATTAATTTCACTTTAATTCAATATTTTGTAAATAAATACTAACCAAATTGACTTAGTTTTAATTAGGTAATTTTGACTATTTTTACAATAAATAAAACAAGTTTAGAATTAGGGTTTCTTTTGACTTTTAATTTCTTTTATTTTTATTTTCATTAAAGACTTAAAAAACACAAAAAAACATTTTTTTTTTCTTTTTAATTAAATAATTAATTAGTACTAGGTTTAATATTTTAATTAAATTGAAAAAAAGGACAAAACTTAAATTCTTTTCTCAAAAAGGGTCAAAACCCTAAGGACGTCCCGATTATATTTCTATTCGTGCATTATTATTTATTTTGATTATTGATGTATCTGTTTCCAAGGATGTAATAGTTAATTAGGATCTTTACCGCTTTATTTACGTTTCCGCATTTATTTCCAAAACGGGTTATGTTTTTGGCGATGTATAGACCCGCGCCTTGTAATAGCATAGATTTACCTTTCCGCACTTTATTTTCCGCACTCTTAACTGTTAATATGCATGAAAGATTTGTATGAAAATTAAAAACAACTTGTAGATCACCAAATAACATGCAAAGATAACATAAACTGAAACAACACACATGTACATGCCACTCCTAGGGTACGCCTCACTGGTTGCCTCGAAGGTGGTCGTCAAGTATAGGGTGTTTTAGAGGTCGCCCTCCTGTCTAAAGATCCAGTTGCCTCGAAACGGTTGCCTCGGATAAAAAGGATCTAGGACATTAGGGTTACTTCTAAGGTGTCCTACTATTGCTTCGGTGACCACACATGTCCCTTATCATCGAATTGACCCGAATACCTCCAACGATGGTGCTACCTACTTCTCAATGGTGGGATAGCACTGTGTAAAGGACTCTTACACAGCCTAATTCCTTAGAGTAGGTAGATTTCTCCTGGGTACTTGCTCTCTCAAAAAATAAAAACAACTTTTTGCACCTACACTTTCAAAAGATTTTCAAATAAATATTTCATACACTCTTGAGGACAGATACAAGAGTTACTTAGAAATTTTTCAAACGAAACTTTTTCAAAACCCACACACACTTGAAAAGCAAACAAATTTTGAAAACATAAGAGCAAGTACCTAAGAGCCCATGGATAACCATGGATAGAAAGGGTGCTAACACCTTTCCTTTCTATAAATCTACCTCCCGAACCGAGAACATTCTCAAAGAAGGAATTTTGCTGTGCTTTTGTCCTTTCCATGTTGGAGAACATAAAAGACGGTGGCGACTCTTGCTTACCGCGACATTTCGCGAACCAGCATTCCAAAATAGTCAGTTCTATTTCCACCGATCATAGAACTGGCGACTCTGCTGGGGATTATTAATAAGTGAGGTGTACCTTAGGATTAGATCATACTTATGTTTTCAATTGATTGCTTTGATTGCTTTTATATTTGCGGGCATTGCATTGGAGTTTCATAGATCCTAACCCGGATCTGGGGATACCCTTTTAGGTAGTATAAGTTGTGAGGGACCTGTCCGGCGTAGACCGACACGGGTGAAGTAGTGGCTACATTGGTGTGACACCTTGGTCTGTACCGATATCCCTTGTGTTGCAACGAGGAGAATATGGGTCTTCTGAGGAGTCATTAAGCACCAACCGACCTTAGAACCCTAATTTGACCCAACTTGGCCAATAGAACAGTAGCAGTATGATACACTCATTGAGGCTAATCTCTCGAGATGGTTCTGGCCGCAAGAAAAGATTGCGATGCTGGAGTTATGACCGATTGAGGGTAGTCGATGATATTGAGATCCTCTAGAACCCGGTTACTTTTGATAGGACAGGTCTGAACCAACAAAACTGAAAGAGGGTAGTACCTAAACTTCATGATGGCCTAAACTCTAAGGGCTGCCTTGTGTGACTTGTGTGCCTTATCATGTTTGCTTTTGTGAATACTTGTGGTGTGCTTTATCATAACATCATGCCATCATACCATTGCATGCATCCTGCATAAGGACTGACCCATTTCAAAGACAAGAGGGTTTCACCTTTGCTCTGTTTTGTAGGACATCATGATGCCTATGCGAAGGAATACTATTCGGCTCAACTTTGTTCACCCACCTGATTTGCTTAAAGAGTTGGTTGACAGAATTACAAATACTACTTCCTTCATCCGGAGGCATGGTTCTCTTCTCGGCTTAGTCACTTCAAAGTGGGACCAACAACTGATGAGTGTCCTGACCCAGTTTTATGATCCCCTGTACCATTGCTTCACCTTTCAAGACTTCCAGCTGGTCCCTACCCTGGAAGAATTCTCTGATTTGCTTGGTATCCCTGTCTTGGATCAGACTCCCTTCACTGGTTGGGAAAAGACTCTTAGGCTTGAGGAGATTGCTGCAGCCCTTCCTTTGACCAACAAGGAGGTAATGGATAACTGGGTGACTAGAAGCGGAGTTAAGGGCTTTTTGGCTAAGTTTCTGATTGGTAAGGCTAATAGTTTCTGGAATGATTTAGACTTCAGGGCGTACGAAGACATTATGGCTCTCTTAATCTATGGTCTGGTTCTGTTTCCAAATCCTGATAACTTTGTCAATGTCAATGCCATAAGGATCTTCATGTCTTGGAACCCTGTGCCCACTCTCTTGGGTGATATCCTGCAACAACTCTATGCTCGTACTGCTCGAAGACGGGGAACTCTGTGGTGTTATGCTCCTTTGTTAGTGAGGTGGTTTATTTCGCACCTCCCTAAGTTCGTGCTGAAGAACAAAGAAGGAAGGGGTTGGGCTCATAGGTTAATGTCTCTCACTGATAATGACATCATTTGGACTCTCAGAGGTTTGGATGAGGTAGCTGTTATTGATCGTTGCGGAGAATATCCTAATGTTCCATTGATTGGTACCCAAGGAGGAATCTCTTATAATCCATGTTTAGCTCTCCGTCAGTTTGGAAGAGCTAGAAGAGCAGGGCCTCATGAGATGTTGGTGCCTCATATCAGTTTTGAGTTTCAGGTAGATAGTGACGAGCTACGTCGTAGATTCATCAAGGCTTGGGACAGAATTCATAAAGCTGACCCACATGAGTTGGGACCGAAGATTTCTCTGCCTATGGAATCCTACTACAGATGGGTCGCATCCGTGCTCAGAAGTTAGGTATGCCATACAAAGCTGTCAGGCCTATCATTCTTGAATTTCCGGATAGAGACGGGGTTCCTCCAACTGTTCTCCCTCCTCAGATACCCACTGATGTTGATACACTAAAGAGGTCTTGGGCGCAACTACAAGAAGAACGGGATTCTTATCGGGAAAGGTTCAATGAACAGGAACAGAAAATCCAGAAGCTGGCCAAGCAGTTGGAGAACGAGCGGGTCCTGAATGACTATATCCGGACTGAGAAGAGGAGGCCATGGGAGCACTGATGGGCCTTGGATATTTCTTTTACAGCTTTTATTTCCTTTTCAGTATTTTCATTTATGTAATGCCTAAGGGCAATTTCTTGAACAATTCAAAGTTAAATCTAATGAAGTGTGTTTCCTTTTTGTTTACAAAGTTGAACCCCGATTGTCTTTGAAAACATAAATCATACGCATTCCATTCATCATATGCATCACAGGTACTCTTTTTTATAGGTTGCTTAATGTTCTTCGCTGTTTATTTCAGCAGTCATCATGAATCCTGAATCATCCAATGAATAAGCTATCAAGGCCCTCCAGGCCCAGAACGCCCAGTTCCAAGAGCTGGTCATGAGCTTAGCCCAGGGTCAACAGGAGTTGAAGACTCTGCTTTTGAAGAAGAAGAAGAAGAAGAGGACTATGTTGTTCAACACTGGATGGAGGTTTGGGAATACACTGCAAAATGAGGCTGATCAGGCTACTTCCTCTGTAGGGAAAGACAGTCCCCAAGGGGGAAGGGTTCCTAGTCCTGTGGTCTCCGACAACGAGACAGATTTCAATGATGAACAGTACCCTCCTGCTGAGGACAGGTACAAACAACTGGAGGATCTTCTGAGTGCCATGGAGATTCAACAGGTGCCTGGGTTGGATTTTGGAGATCTAGGTTTATCTTCTGGGGTGGTGATCCCACACAAGTTCAAGGCACCTTCTTTTGCGAAGTACGATGGGGCTTCCTTCCCTAAGCTGCATCTCAGATCTTATGTGAGGAAGATCAAACCTTACATTATAGACAAGAACTTATGGATCCATTTCTTCCAGGATAGCCTTTCAGGGGCTTAACTCGAGTGGTTCTATCAGCTGGATGGAGCCAGTATTCGTAACTGGGAGGACTTGGCTACTGCATTTTATAAGCAGTATCAGTATAATGCCGACCTCGCTCCTACACGTACCCAACTCCAGGGTATGTCGCTAGGATCGGGAGAAGGTTTTAAAGAGTACGCGCAAAAGTGGAGAGACCTGGCTGGCAGGGTGCAGCCATCATTGACTGGCCGTGAACTCGTGGACATGTTCTTGGGGACCCTGTCTGGTCCATTCTTCAACCATCTGATTGGTAATTCTTCTGCAGGGTTCACAGACCTGATCTTAACTAGAGAAAGGATCGAAGCTGGTATCAAGTCGGGAAAGATACAGAAAGGTGCATCCTCAAGTTCTGAAAAGAAACCCTTCAAGAAGGAATCTAGTGCTGTTTATGGGTCAAGGAAACAGAATAAACCGGAACGCCGCCAAGCTGTCAACGCGGTGGTAATTTCCAAGCCTGCTGCCGCTCCTCGGCAATATAACCAACCAAGGGGTGAGAGACCCAGAAGGGATTACACTCGGCTTAGTATGACCCTGTCTCAGATCCTGCCGCAACTGCTATCAACCAATCTGGTAACTGTCAAAGAAGCTCCGAAGGTAGTGAACACAACCTCTCCAAAGTACAACCCCAACGCCCGTTGCGCTTATCACTCTGATAGCCCGGGGCATTCTACTGATGATTGTTGGGCTCTGAGGAATAAGGTTCAGGACCTTATTGATGCTAAAGAGGTACAGTTTGAGGCGCCCGAAAGGCCCAATGTGGTGACAGCTCCCATGCCCAACCATGGAGTAAACGCTATCAGGGATGATGACGACGTAGAGGAATCCGAATTTGACAGCTGGATCTACCCAACGACCAACGATGGACCAAGCAACTGGACTGCGAAAGACTTCGTACATGTTACTTTTGTTACTCAGTAATGAACTCCTTTGTTTTGAATTTGTAACGAACAATAATTTGAAACTTTATGGCCCGGTGTCTTACCCGGGGCACCGTGGCTTCATTTGTGAGGGCTTATTATTTGTCATTTTCATATATCATGAATAAAAACATTGGACGTTCTTTTTGCATTTCAAATCTTGTGCTCCTTGTCTTTCTTATTTATATATTGCAAAACAGCTATATTTACACACACTCACCTATACAGGTTCCAATCCACTCTGGATCTCACTGGTAACGACTCTGCTATTGCCAGTTATGACTTCGAAAATCCGATCAACTTAGCCGAAGACGAAGGTGAAGATGATTGTGAAGTGCCTGGTGAGCTTGCAAGACTGTTACTCCAGGAAGAGAGGGCCATTCAGCCACATGAAGAGCCAGTGGAAACGGTAAATTTGGGTACTGAGACAGACAGAAAGGAAGTCAAGATTGGTGCCAATCTGGAGTCTAGCGTGAAACAACGGTTGATTCAGATGCTGCATGATTATGTGGAAATCTTTGCCTGGTCTTACGAAGACATGCCTGGGTTGGATACTGACATTGTGGTTCATCACCTGCCTACCAAGGAAGAATGCCCTCCGGTAAAACAGAAGGTCTGCCGTATGCGTCCAAAGATGTCCGAGAAAATCAAAGCTGAGGTTATGAAACAATTTGACGTTGGTTTTCTAACAGTGACGTCTTACCCTCAGTGGGTTGCCAACGTGGTTCCAGTGCCGAAGAAAGATGGTAAGGTCCGAATGTGTGTCGATTACAGGGATTTGAATAGGGCCAGCCCCAAGGATGATTACCCTCTGCCTCATATCGACGTTCTTGTTGACAATACTGCTCAGTACAAGGTGTTCTCCTTTATGGACGGCTTCTCCGGTTATAATCAAATCAAGATGGCTCCTGAAGATATGGAGAAGACCACTTTTGTTACTCAGTGGGGCACCTTTTGCTACAAGGTCATGCCTTTTGGGTTGAAAAATGCTGGGGCAACCTACCAACGTGCCATGGTTGCTTTATTTCATGATATGATCCACCATGAGATCGAAGTGTATGTCGATGATATGATCACAAGGTCCCAAACTAAGGAGGAACACCTTGACCATCTACAGAAGCTGTTTGACCGTCTGAAGTTGTACAAGCTGAGGTTGAACCCGAACAAGTGCACCTTTGGGGTGAGATCTGGAAAATTGCTAGGCTTCGTCGTGAGCGACAAAGGTATTCAAGTGGACCCTGCCAAAGTGAAAGCCATACAAGAGATGCCAGTTCCCAAAACAGAGAAAGAAGTTAGAGGCTTTCTAGGACGGCTGAACTACATTGCCCGATTCATCTCACATCTAACTGCTACCTGTGAACCAATCTTCAAGCTGCTGAAGAAAGATCAAGTAGTACAATGGAACGATGAATGTCAGGCCGCTTTCGAAAGAATCAAAGAGTATCTCCAAGAACCACCCATTCTTATGCCATCGGTTGAAGGGAGACCTCTAATCTTATACTTGACAGTACTTGATAGCTCAATGGGGTGTGTGTTGGGGCAGCATGACGAGTCTGGCCGAAAAGAGCACGCCATTTATTACCTTAGCAAAAAGTTTACCGACTGTGAGACCCGATACTCACTGCTCGAGAAAACTTGTTGCGCTTTGGTATGGGCTACTCGCCGGCTGAGACAGTATATGTTGACTCACACTACTCTGTTGATTTCAAAAATGGATCCAATAAAGTATATCTTCGAAAAGCCCGCCTTGTCCGGAAGAATAGTAAGATGGCAAATGATCTTGACAGAATACGACATCCAATACACAACTCAAAAAGCAATCAAGGGAAGTGTATTGGCAGACCATTTGGCACACCAAGCAGTGGATGACTACCAGTCCATGAACTTTGAATTTCCAGACGAGGATATCATGGTAGTGACTGATTGTGAAGTACCTGGACCGGATGAAGGACCTGGGGAAGGATCCCGATGGTCTATGCACTTTGACGGAGCCTCAAACGCTTTGGGTAACGGTATTGGCGATGTGATCATATCCCCTAAAGGCACTCATACTCCACTTACTGCCCGGCTATGTTTCAACTGCACCAACAACATGCCAGAGTATGAAGCGTGCATCATGGGTCTTCAAGCTGCAATTGACTTAAGGATCAAGTTCCTGAGTGTCTTCGGAGATTCCTCTCTCGTAATAAGCCAGATCAAAGGCGAGTGGGATACGAAACACCCAAATCTTATTCCTTACAAGGAGTATGTATTGACATTGATCCCCCATTTCAAAGAGATAACTTTTGAACACTTCCCAAGAGAGGAGAATCAGTTGGCGGACGCGTTGGCTACGATGTCTTCTATGTTCAAAGTCAAATGGGATAACGAGGCTCCCCGGATCATTATCTGGAAGTTGGATGAACCTGCATATTGCTGTGATCTTGAGGCTAAAGAGGTAACTGAAAAACCCTGGTATCAAGAAGTGAAGAGGTACTTGGAAGCTCAAGAATACCCCGAGGGTGCATCTGTCAACGACAAGAAGTTTCTGAGAAGGTTCGCAGCAAAGTTCTTCCTCAGCAACGGTATTCTTTACAAGTGAAACCATGATTCGACCTTACTGCGTTGTGTGGATAAGATTGAAGCAGAAAGGATCATGGCAGAACTGCATGAAGGTACCTTCGGGACACATTCCAGTGGACATACCATGGCAAAGAAAATCCTTCGGGCAGGATATTTCTGGTCCACAATGGAAGCCGACTGTTACCAACATTCTCGGACGTGTCACAAATGCCAGATCTATGCAGATAAGGTGCACATTCCTCCAGTTCCTCTGAACGTCCTGACAGCACCTTGGCCTTTTGCAATGTGGGGCATTGATATGTTCGGCGAGATCAGACCAACGGCATCCAACGGGCATCGCTTCATCCTGGTGGCAATTGATTACTTTACAAAGTGGGTTGAAGCAGCTTCCTATGCTACGGTAACCAAGAACGTCGTGGTACGGTTCATTCGGCATAACCTAATCTGTCGATACGGCGTACCTGAGAGGATCATTACGGACAATGGTACCAATCTTAACAACAAAATGATCACTGAGCTCTGCGAGCAATTCAAGATACAACACCACAACTCTTCTCCCTACCGGCCGAAGATGAATGGGGTTGTCGAAGCGGCAAATAAGAATATTAAGAAGATTGTGCAGAAGATGACAGTGACCTACAAAGATTGGCACGAGATGTTACCGTTCGCTCTTCATGGGTACCGCACCTCAGCAAGGACGTCAACCGGGGCAACTCCCTTTTCCTTGGTCTATGGCATGGAGGCAGTCTTGCCTATCGAAGTTCAGATACCCTATCTCTGGATAATGAAGGATGCAGGTTTGAGCGAAGATGACTGGATCTAGACTCGGCTTGATCAATTAAACCTAATCGACGAAAAGAGACTCACCGCTATTTGTCATGGTCAAACGTACCAAAAACGGATGATCAGGGCATTTAACAAAAAAGTCAGACGCCAAGAGTATCAAGTTGGGGACCTGGTAATCAAGCTCATCATTCTTCCTCAAAGTGATCCCAGGGGCAAATGGACCCCTACGTACGAAGGGCCATTTGTGGTTAAACATATCTTCTCAGGAGGAGCTATGATTCTAACCACCATGGATGGTGACGACCTTCCTCACCCCGCCAATGCAGACATAGTAAAAAGATACTACGCATGAATAAAAGACCCGCTAGGTTAACACACCTAGGCAAAAATAAGGGCGTCCCGGCGAACCAAAAGGGTTTGGGCAAAAATAAGGGATGAAATGAAAAAAATATATACACCCGGCAAGTCAAAAACCTAAAAAGGCGGCTTGGGCAAAAATGGGTATCCCGGTGGACTGAAAACCCGAAAGGGCGGTCCAGGAAAAAGTTAGGGATAAAGCGTAATACTATTTCTCATTGGATCACCTTACATCCAGAATTCGGTATCAACTATCAGGTTCAGACGGCATCGATCAGTCAGCTTCATCTTCAACTAAGCAGCAAAGTGATGAGACGCTTGAAGACATAAAGGCGATAGCAGAGTTGGAACCCAGTGGGATTAGTTCTTTCACATAGTTGTTTTGTCTTCCTTTTCAAAAACTGTATAAACTCTATGTTGTTCGGCGGCGTTCTCTTACTAGGACGTCAGCCCCTTGTACATAAACGCCTATTTACAGGCAAACTTCAAAATCAATACAAATCCACTTTTCCAGACAAATTGCCAATTGTTTTTCCTTTATCTATTTTGTTTGGCAAAGAACGTCCAATGTTCATTTTTGATATATGAATTTGACATTAATTGCTAATCATAAATATTTGCATGCGAAACAAAGGATTAATTACAGGTGACATCAGAAACAGGGGCAGTAATGAGTTGTCTAAGCGATCTAGTTGCTCTGTCCACCAAGGTACCAAGGTAGGTTCGGCTGAAGAATGTAACCAAGATACCTTCACACCCCGTAGAGTAAGACAAGATTCAGCCAATTCTCCCCAAGCAGAGTTGGTCTCCCATCAGCCCTGAAAAGGCACAGTATCTCCAGCAAGTCAGCAACACTCTCCCCCGAGCAGAGTTAGCCTACTGTCAGCCTTAAGGAGGTTGGGTATCCCCAGAAAATCTCAATATTCCCCAGCGGAGTATACAGATGTTCCTAAGCAAGCATCCCCGGCAGTCTTGATCTAAGATTGTTCCTCGGCGGAATACCAGACACCCCAGTGGAGCCATTCCCCAGTACAGTTCAAAAGTTTCCCCAAGAGAGTTGGATCAATATCCCCAATAGATTTTTGGAAGCTTATCCCTAGTATATTCTGGAAGTTTATCCCCTGTAGAGTACGAATGCATCTCCCCGACTTTATTCAAAGGTTATTCCCCACCAGAGCTTATAACTGGGTTATCCTCAGCTATTTACAACGGAAAGATCGTCCTCGGCGAAGTTCTTCCTATCCCCCAACGGAGTTCATCAAAATCCCCAACATAACTCATAAGCGGAATCCCCAGTGGAGTTATCATCAAAACCTCAGCGAAGTATCTCTTCCAGCAGAGTAATTCCCTGTAGAGTAATCTCTTCGACAAGTATATTCCCCAACGGAGTCATCTTCTCCTACCTGTATTCTTGCAATCATCATCCCCCTCGGAAACAAAGAACTCTATTCTTCAACATCAGTCCAGGATTCAACAAGCTCCCGGCAGTCGTCAAGGATTTATTTTCCTAGATGAAAATACGTTCATAAACATCACATTATCATACACCATGACGCATGCATATACGCATCATAACACGCTACCTCATTTATTTTTGAGCATCATAACATCGTGCATTTAATCCATCATGACATTGCATATAACTGATGTTTTTCCTTTTCAGGAAAAAGGTCAATCCAAAGATGATTACTATCAACTGTCGCAATCCCAGATTCGATACCTGTATCTAGCCAGGGCATATATGTGAGCGATTAATTGTAGATTCGACACCTGTATCCAGCCAGGGCATGTCTGCATGAAGAGTTTAGAGATTCGATTCCTGTATCCAGCCAGGGCATATCTGTAGACGACAAATTCCAGATTCGACACCTGTATCTAGCCAGGGCATATCTGTGAGTAACTGATTGTAGATTCGATTCCTGTATACATCCAGGGCATATCTGCATGACGAGTTTAGAGATTCGATACCTGTATCTAGCCAGGGCATATCTGTAGACGACCAATTCCGGATTTGATTCCTGTATCTATCCAGGGCATATCTGTGAGTAACTGATTGTAGATTCGATTCTTGTATCCAGCCAGGGTATGTCTGCATGAAGAGTTTAGAGATTCGACACCTGTATCCAGCCAGGGCATATCTGTAGACGACTAATTCCAGATTCGATTCCTGTATCTAGCCAGGGCATATTTGTGAGTAACTGATTGTAGATTCGATACCTGTATCCATCCAGGGCATATCTGCATGAAGAGTTTAGAGATTCGATACCTGTATCCAGCCAGGGCATATTTGTAGACGACTAGTTCCGGATTCGATTCCTGTATCTAGCCAGGGCATATCTGTGAGTAATTGATTCTAGATTTGACACCTGTATATAGCCAGGGCATGTCTACATGAAGAGTTTAGAGATTCGATACCTGTATCCAGCCAGGGCATATCTGTAGACGACCAATTCCAGATTCGATTCCTGTATCTAGCCAGGGCATATCTGTGAGTGATTGATTGTAGATTCGATACTTGTATCTAGCCAGGGTATGTCTGCATGAAGAGTTTGTAGATTCGATACATGTATCCAGCCAGGGCACGTCTGTAAGCAACCTTTTGAAGTTCCGGATTCGATACCTGTATCCAGCCAGGGCATATATGTGGGCGACTAATTCCATATTCGATACCTGTATCTAGCCAGGGCATATCTGTTAGCGATTGATTGTAGATTCGATACCTGTATCTAGCCAGGGCATATCTGCATAAAGAGTTTGAAGATCAACACCTGTAACAGGCCAGGAAATTATCTTTCTTTCTCAAGTACGCAAATTCTCGCTAAGGAATCTCTTACGCGATCGACATCTCCACAACTATCCATTACATTTCCAAATGGCATCTATAAGCCCATTTCTGACAAGGTTCTGTCACATCTCCATATGGCATCTATAATCCCATCCTCCTATCCACCATCTCCAAATGGCATCTGTAAGCTCATTCCCGACATCACATTGCTGATATTCTACTATGCGAGTGCAAATTTCTGGGCACTTTAGTGTTCAATCATCTTCCACCTTCGGATCACGAAAGGCACGCAAGCCAATCTACATCCTCAGGTCTAAGAAGATTGAACAGGGGCAACTGTTGTACCCTAAAATTTTCCCTCCCATATTCTTCAAGATTTGTCAAGATCAATCTTCAAATGGATCAAGGGGTTGCACAATCAAACATCCTCCTAAGCCAGTCAAAATCAGGGTTTTGGTTCTTGCAAGAAAGTTAAGGTTTTCAATGGCTCAATCAAGTCCCATAGGCCTATATACATTTCCAAGCATCTACATGTCAAGTCTCAAGACTCATAGGGTCCAATTGCACAGTCAAAAGCCCTAATTGCTCCACAATCAACTGCAGGGGCAAAATGGTCATTTGGCAGTCAAAAGTTAAAAATTTTGGTCAACATCTTATTTTGAGCTCACAATTATCATTTGATCAAGTCTTGATCATGATTCCACAAGCATGGCTCAAAAATCATCAAGATGCAAAAGTTACTATTTTGGATAGTTGAAAAGTCAATTGTAACTTGACCAAGGCATAACTTTTTCATGGTTCATCATAAAACTCCCATCCAATGCTCATTTTTAAGGGGATGACATTTCCTACAACTCATCTTCACATTCCAAGACCAAGAAATGCTCTCACAAAAAGTTATCAATTTCTACATTATAGGTCAATTTCAAAAGTCAACAAAAAGGCACTTTAAGTCAAAGACCATAACTTGATATTGGTAAATCAAAATGACATGGGACCAAAGGCATTGGTTAGAGGACTTCAAGACCTTTCCAAAATGTCTGAGAACATATTCATAGCTTCAAAATTGAGCAAGATATGCATTGGAGAAGTTGGGAAATTTTTGGGAATTTGCAAAAGTCAACTTTGCTCAAAACACATCACTTTTACTAATGGGCCTCAAATTTCTTCTTGAATCATTGTCCAAGGCCTATGCACGACCCATTGGGATTATTTGAATTTATTTTCTCATTTTTTATTAATTAATTGGATTTTTTATTAATATTAATTCATTTAATTGATTTTAAATGTAGGAAATTCAAAGATATGGTTTTCAAATCTTTTTGTGAGGCAAATAGGCTCAGGGTAAGCTGGCAATTTCGTGCATCCATCAAAGATACAAGAATCACCCAATTTGGCAAGGTTTTTCAATCAAAAAGATTGAAAAATATTTGATTGGAAATCAAATATTGAAAACTTTATTCCATAGATTTTTGGATCAAAACTTGACCTAATTCCATCCTACTCCATATACTAAAGCTAACCCTAATGCTGTGAACGTGCAAGCTGCTGCAAAAAGCCACAAACTAATTTCAAAAAAACCAAGAACAAAGTCAAAACTGAATTCAACCTTCCAGCATGATTCAAAGCTTTCTCTTGATTCAAACTTGTTGCAGGGATTCCCAGAAGCCTTTTGCAATCAAAATCACGTGCCAACACTCAAGAAATCCCCATACACGAACTCACGGTTTGTCAATCTTTTTCAGAATCGAAACTCCAAAATTATGCATCATTAACATGATTTACTGTGTGTTTTGTGTTGCTAGCAATCATAGGAAGCTTTTAGCATAAGTCAATTGGATTAAGAGGCCTTGAATCAGAAGTTGCCATGAACACGTTCTAGGGTTTCCAAGCTCTGAAATTAGGGCTTTACAGCATAAGCAAAATTGGACCTTGAGACGCATATGGTTGGATTCGTCAAGGCCAGGCGAATCAAACCCAACCCCCGCGCCCTATTTATATAGCCTAGGGAGCTAGTCGCTATTTTTGGTCGTTTCACTTTGTGGGGGTTAAAAACCCTCGCTATCTGTTGTGTTTTGTTGCAGAAAACGAAGAAGACGGTGAGCTGGCAATATGCTAGTGGGTCATTCAAACAAAATGGCGCGCGCGTGCTTTACAGTATAGGCGTTGGTTTTCACATATTATCATTGTCTATTATTATACTAACAAATGCAGCGTGATGGCCTAGTGGTCAGGGTGGTGGACGTTCATCATTGGGACCTGGGTTCGATTCCCAGGTCCCCTAAAATAGTTCTATTATTTTTCATAACATCTTCACATGTAGCGCTTGTCAAGGATTCCACCATATACCCTCACAGATCAACATGCCAAGTGTCTCAACAGACAGATCCAAAGGCCAAAGGATAATCCTCACCCTGATCCTCAGTCAACGCTGGTGCAGTTGATTGCAAAAGTCAAAAAGGCCTGATGTTTAATGGGCCAAATTTCTTCTTCAAACCTCCATTGGGCCATCAAACCTCCCCTGGTTTTACTATTCTTTTTATTTTCTTTTTCCTTTTAATTCTTTTAACTAATTATTATTATTATTATTATTATTATTAACTAACAAATTAATTTTCATAATAAATTCAGACTATTAAAATGTAAATATTTTTTATTACTAATTATTAATTTCACTTTAATTCATTATTTTGTAAATAAATACTAACCAAATTGACTTAGTTTTAATTAGGTAGTTTTGACTATTTTTACAATAAATAAAACAAGTTTAGAATTAGGGTTTCTTTTGACTTTTAATTTCTTTTATTTTTATTTTCATTAAAGACTTAAAAAACACAAAAAAACATTTTTTTTCTTTTTAATTAAATAATTAATTAGTACTAGGTTTAATATTTTAATTAAATTGCAAAAAAGGACAAAACTTAAATTCTTTTCTCAAAAAGGGTCAAAACCCTAAGGACGTCCCGATTAAATTTCTATTCGCGCATTATTATTTATTTTGATTATTGATGTATTTGTTTCCAAGGACGTAATAGTTAATTAGGATCTTTACCGCTTTATTTACGTTTCCGCATTTATTTCCAAAACGGGTTATGTTTTTGGCGATGTATAGACCCGCGCCTTGTAATAGCGTAGATTTACCTTTCCGCACTTTATTTTCCGCACTCTTAACTGTTAATATGCATGAAAGATTTGTATGAAAATTAAAAACAACTCGTAGATCACCAAATAACATGCAAAGATAACATAAACTGAAACAACACACATGCACATGCCACTCCTAGGGTACGCCTCACTGGTTGCCTCGAAGGTGGTCGTCAAGTATAGGGTGTTTTAGAGGTCGCCCTCCTGTCTAAAGATCCAGTTGCCTCGAAACGGTTGCCTCGGATAAAAAGGATCTAGGACATTAGGGTTACTTCTAAGGTGTCTTACTATTGCTTCGGTGACCACACATGTCCCTTATCATCGAATTGACCCAAATACCTCCAACGACGGTGCTACCTACTTCTCAATGGTGGGATAGCACTGTCTAAAGGACTCTTACACAGCCTAATTCCTTAGAGTAGGTAGATTTCTCCTGGGTACTTGCTCTCTCAAAAAACAAAAACAACTTTTTGCACCTACACTTTCAAAAGATTTTCAAACAAATATTTCATACACTCTTGAGGACAGATACAAGAGTTACTTAGAAATTTTTCAAACGAAACTTTTTCAAAACCCACACACACTTGAAAAGCAAACAAATTTTGAAAACATAAGAGCAAGTACCTAAGAGCCCATGGATAACCATGGATAGAAAGGGTGCTAACACCTTCCCTTTCTATAAATCTACCTCCCGAACCGAGAACATTCTCAAAGAAGGAATTTTGTTGTGCTTTTGTCCTTTCCATGTTGGAGAACATAAAAGACGGTGGCGACTCTTGCTTACCGTGACATTTCGCGAACCAGCATTCCAAAACAGTCAGTTCTATTTCCACCGATCACAGGGAGTTTGAGAGCTTGTGTATTCGTGTGTTAGCTTGCAAACAACTTGTATAATTATATGGAAAAGGTTAGTGCACTTGAGGTGGTCAGAAGCACAAGATATATATTTATGGCTATGTTACTTAATTTTGAAGAAAAGTGAAAACATGGTTTCAAGGCATATTACAAGCATGGCCTGAGTTTATAGGAGGCTCTAGACATGTTGCTTTTGCCTTTGACATTGCTTTTGATCAGAAGGAAACAAGTGCAAAGCTCTATGCATTGACTTTGTGATTAAAGCCTCTTTACAAGAATGAAATGGTAACTTTGTGACATAAATGGAAATGCAACTTGGATAATGGCTCAAGTGCTTGGATCAAAGATTATGCAGCCTAGCTATGAATTAGTCAATTGTTCATCACAAATTCTGCCTTGTAAATCAAGAATGAAACCCTAACTTCATCTCTTCGATTCTCTTAGCTCAAGCATGCTCTCAGTGAGTTCTTGGAAATTTTGGAAATCTTGTAACATCCTATACAACCTCTATGTTGAACATTTTTGAAGATTCCTCTTGGAACTATGTGAAAAATTTCCATGAAGTTAGGTCAAAATCCTGCCTAAACTAGGGCAAAATTTTACTAAGTTTCCAAATTTAATGAACATGTATTCACAAAATCATAACTTGAAATCCATACATTTCTAGGAGAAGTTGTGTTCTACAATGTTTTATATATCATTTAGATATACAACTTTAAATATGATTGTTTCCTTTGAATCATCTTGCATCATGGTGAAAAATTGGCTCAAAGTTGTGAAAAAAATATGAAGTTTCCAACACAAAAATTTCTAAGTTTAGAAATTTTGAATTTTCAAAATGAAATCTTGACTTTTTGATTTCTTGATGAACAAGTTTCACATTTTTACATGTTTTGATGAATTGTGATCTTTGATACTTGATTTTGATCAAAAAGTCAAAGTTTGACTTTTCAGTATACCGTTGACTTTTGATCAGTTGACTAAAAATCAACTATCAATCAATTGATCTTGAGGGAAGTTTTTAGTCATGCCATTAGGTAAAAATGATGAAATTTAATCCTTAATATTATTTCTCCAACCAATCAACCATTTTCTAAGTCAAAAATCAGAAATTGCACCTTCTCAGTCAAAACCCTAATTTTGACCATTTTGCCCTTTTGATGATCTGATCAAATTTCTTGAGGAATTGTGATCCAAACTTGATCAAATTACATATATGAGTTCATAATGTTGATATGGATAAAAAATTATGAAGTTTGACTGTAAATTGACTACAGTTGACTTTTTCTCCCAATACAGTTGATTTTTAGGTCAATTGATCAATTTACTGGGCAAAAATGTGATCCAAGACTTTAAACTTGACATGAGCAATCTTGAGAGTACAAAATGATCCATGAGAGTCATATGGGGAATTAAAAATCCTTTTATCCTTGTGAAATCTCAAACCCTAATTTTCAGTCATCAGTGCTTGAGGAGGTGTCTTGAGCTGATCAACCCTAGTGCAGTCATGAACCAAAGGAGATCTTGTGAGAGATTGCTTGATAAATGAGAGGGAAAATTTTGGGGTACAACATAACCCATTTACTATATTATTTTATTGACTAATCCTTTATATTGGGATGGATGAAGAGTCAAATGGGTTGTCAATTTTTCACGGGGGGGTTGATTTAAGAGAATTTTGAATCAGAGTTCTAGATTTTTGTTCATCCTTGGCTGTAATAATATCATTACATTTACAATGATAACTTGGTATATCTACTATACGACCATTAAATGAAACATGTTTGTGGTTAACTAATTGACGTGCTTGAGTAATAATCACAGCTATACCCAATTGAAAAAGTATGTTATCCAAACACATTTCAAGTAATTGAAGTAAAACTTGACTGGTTGACCCTTTCACTTTTCCAGCAATACGAACATATTTCTGCAATTGGCGTTCTGTAAGACCAAAATGGAAATGCAGTTTTTGTTTTTCTTCTAAACGAATACAATATTGAGGTTTTTTACTGGAGCACGACTGTTCACTTCTAATTGTAAACTATATACTGGTTAGTCCTGGTAAAGCCCCCAGACGGTGTATTTTTTTGAAACGAGGCCCTCTGTAACATCACATGCACACTATTTTTTAATGGAAATTTTCATAAAGAAAAATTTAAACTAAAATAAATGACAAAAATATTCTAAATATAGTGTAGTACAAAGAAGAATTGGAAAGATTCTATCAGTATCCGAAGTCAATTCTATTGTATATCTATATAAATTAAAAAAAGGCGGTTATTTTCTTGATTTGTTCTACAAAAAAGGAACAACCTACTATTTTATTTTCCTAAAATAAAAAGAGATTATCCCTTCTGTCAAAAATGAAAAAAAAATATAGAGAAAAAGCTGTCTATCAGAATCAAACCGATGACCATCGCATACTTGCCTTGAATTGCTCAATCAGAGCTCTTGATATCAGATGTTAAAAGTCCACTAAAATCTATGAAGAATTTATATTGATCTTGACGAAGAATATTCTTATCAATACACAATAATAATGAAAAATTGAGGAAGAAAGAAAATTAGGGTTTGACAAAATAGGGAAGAAGAAATTTTTTTTGTAGAGTAACTCTCTACCCACAAACAATGGAAAGTCTTATTCACTTGCAACTGCAAATTCTATGAATACAAGTTATGAGTTACTTCAAAAAATAAGGGTTACTCTCTCTATTTATAATTGATCTAACTTGCTCCTTAATCTAAAGCCCAAAACTATATAAAAGCCCAAAATAACCATTTTAGACCTATGTTGAAATTCTGTGTGAATGATCACGCTCCGACATTTTGACATACACACTTTGATAGACTTAATTGACACAAACTTTAGACTATTTTTGACACACCTTATGTCGAACAACATGTTGATTTTGACACAAAGAGTTACAATCTCAAGAATTTATGCTGCAAAAAAAATTATGATTTTGATGTGTCTTTTTTAAAAGCAATTGTTATCTCTTTGTAAAACCAACTTGTAAGATGAGTATTACTTCTCATTTAAAAATTTCTTATCATATATCGTCCAATGTAACAATATATTGTAGCAACCTAACATAGGTAATAAAGAAATGCTAGATTATTTATAGGTTTATATATTTCTCATGAGCTTATTGAGTTTAAAAGTGAGTATGATAGAAAAGAGATTAACAACTATTTCCATATATAGGGTTACTCCGTTGAATAAACACAAACAAAAAAAATAATAAATTCTGAATTCATTTATACTTTGCATTAAGATCTCGGTCCCTTAAATATAAACATCAATTGAATAAATTGGCCTAACCTAGTACCGAAATGAAAATACATGCCCAAATAACAAAACTAAACAAGTTAAGTTGTAACTAAGTCTTTTAACCATATAGGCTTTGACCTAATACATGTGGGCTTGATATCAATACTATGTGGCCCAACAACAACCTTGTCCTCAAGGTTGGAATTAAAAACATCAGCCCAATTAGAAGGCCCATGTGAAAACGTAAGATATTTAGAAGTGGTGTAATACGGTGGCAGAACCGACTGTTATACTGGTTTTGCATTTGTATTCATAAATATTACGGTAAGAAAGAGTCTCCATCGAATTTTCTTTTATCCAACAAAGGAAAGGGTGAAAAAAACAGAAAAAAAACCTTTCGAGATTTTTTCTGAGTAAGGGGGTAGATTATGGAAAGGGAAGATGTTAGCACCCTTTCCATCCGTAGTAATCTACGGGCTCTTAGATGCAAGCTCATTTGAAAAATACCTTGTGCTTTATGTTTTTGAAAAGTATTTTGGAATAAAGCGCCTTAGTACGGTGAACTTTGTAATATTTCTCGGATTGGTAGAGAACGTATACAAAGTGTTTTGAAAAATGTTTTTGAAAGAGTTTTGTGTATGTGAAAAAGTTTGTTTTGTTTTGAGAAAGCATATAAGAATTATCTACTATGCTCGAAAAGTTTTTTCTTTTCCTCTTTTCCTTTAGGCAGTGTTATCCTACTATTGGTGAGTAGGTATCCCTAGTCGTTGGATGTTTGAGGGATATTCGAAGGGACATCGTTACAGTCACAAAGGCAACTGGGCAAGATGCCTTAGTAACTACCCTAGGGTTTTAAGATCATAACGAGGCAACGATGAAATGGTCATTTTTTTATCCTTTAAACTAGAGGGTAGCCACTAAAGTCTCTCATGTTTTGAGAGTTGTGACTATTTTACGAAGGCAACCAAAGTAAGGATACCCTAGAGGTGTATATGTGAGAGTGTGTTATATTCAATTAATTTTTTCTTGTGTTAGGTTTGCTAGCATTTGATTATTATGTTATTGCCATACAATCCTATTAGTCATGCATCTAGACATTTAATAGTGTGCGGGAATTTAAAGTGCGGAAATGTAAAATCATAGCTATTACAAGGCTTCGGGGAGGGGAGGTTATTTACAAGTCCAAAAATGAGGGGAGAATAGAGCAGTAAAAGTAAAAGTCCTAGTTATTGTCTATTAGATCCCAATAAGCAGTTACAATAATATGAAAACAGAATAGAAAATGTAAACGCGCGTGAGTTAAGAGAAAGCGTCTAAAACCCTAAAATATTTCTAAGTAAAAGAAAAAAGTCTTTTTTGTTGTTTTTGTTTATTTGGGAAAAATGATAAATTAAATTAAATCTAATTAATTATAAATTAAAATTAATTCTAAAGTAAATCTTATATTTTTTTTGCATTTTTTATGTATGAAAAGAATTTGAAACAAATTAGTCCTAATTCTAATTGATTTTAAGATTAAATAAGAAAAGTCAAAATGATTATTAAAAAAATTAAGTTTAATTAAGAAAATCCTAAAATCTATTTTTTTTGTAATTTTATGTTTGATTTACTGATTCAAAAGGATTTAAAGAAGTGATTAATTAAAATAATAAATGAAATAAATAAATAAGAACATGGGCCTGGGACGCAAGAGGAGTTTGGGGGGTGTGAATTGGATTTTGGCTAGGCCCAAATCAGGAGATGGCCCAGGCTGACGTTGAATCTGGTGTTGCTGGCCTTTGAGGGTCCATGATGAGGCTGCACACCTGGAGCGCTGGATCCAAATTAACTGGGATTTTATGGTGATGACTATGTGATGTATGGTGTACGCCTTGAACTCGAAGCACCAGATCTGCAAATATTATGTTAGAAAAAATAAAATGCACGACCTGGGTATCGAACCCAGGTCCTTCTCATTACAACGCGTCCGCATCACCAACTTAGCTAGCTTGTCATTCGTTGATACAAGTGAAGCAATAATATTATATTAGAAAAACAAATCAGATATATTTAAAAAAAGAAAACGCGCGCACTGACTAAAAGAGCCAATGGTAGAGCGACATTTAGAGCGCCAGAGTCAGCCCACCGGAGTCAACTCTCCAGTTGTCTTCTCTGGTGGGCTCCAACGTTGAACCTGTAAAATAGCCAACAACAAAGGTTGAAAACTACCCTATCCCCCTAATTCGAGCTCCGTGATTCCAAATTTGAGGTCTGTTTGGCTTGAAACAACATAGATTATGAGTTTTGAAGGAAATCTCAGATTGTACCCTAGCAATGGCACGATCTCATCCATGCCCTTAAGCTTGCATGTAACACGTTGAAACAATCACAAACATCATTAGCAACACAAATATATGCGCAATAGGTATTTAAATGGCATGAATCTACAGTTTCAATTTCAAAAAAAAACTTACCAACCGGTGATGCATGGATACAGTGATCTAGGGTGTTGCAAGCCTTTGGAATGGGTGGAATAGGTTCCTGGGGATCCCAGGAACACGACTGGGAAATTGGTTTGGATCGAGGAGGCTTGTAAAGATTGTTTCAATTTTGAAAACTTTGTGAAGATTTTGAGAATTTAGATAGGGTGGTTTCAGGGTAAGTTGTATGTGCCATTGCTTGTATATTGGCTTTGTATTTATAGAGGAGCATAGTGGCTTGATAAATATGGAAAGGACCAGCCATTAAACATGGTTTTTAAAACATGATTGAAAAATTGAAAAAACATGCCATTTTGAGTTATTCTCTTGCCATTCTTATCTTCGCATGAACCTGGACTTTTCTAATGTATCTTGCATGAAAATTGGGTCCTCTTTAAGGGCCAAGTCAGGCCTGCATGTCATGGCCCATATTTTCTAGCATTTTACTTAATTTGTTTAATTTTAAACCAAATAAAATCAAGATAAATACAAGAAAAATCATGGCCATACCAAAATGGGTTGAGAGGTCATTCATAAGGTCATGGAGAGATTTTAAGCTCAAAAAGTTAGGCCATTGACCTAAAATTTCAAATTTGCTCAATGCACATTTCTTGAAATTTCTCAAAATATCCCAACTTGTGCGAGCCATAACTTGCTCAATTTTCACCTTTTTAAGTTGATCTAGGACTTTTTGGAAATCTCAAGATATCCTCTACAATCTCTAATTTGACCATTTTTGAATTTGGAGAGTTTATCTTGATGTAAATGGTCTTGGAAAAAAGTGTCTTTTGTTGACCTTTTGAAAATGACCTGTAATGTATGAGCTTGTATCTTCCAAATGATGCATTTCTTGAACTTGAGGATAAAAGAGAAGTTATAGGGAATTGGATTATATTCAAAATGAGCTTTGGTTGGAGAAAAATGCATGAAGTATATGAAAGTTATGCCTAGTCAAAGTTTAGTTAACTTCTCTTATAGAAACCTTAATTTAGCAATTCTTGACTTTTGACAAATTAAGAGGATTCCTTCAGGACTCATGATCAACCCTTGATCAAATGATGATTATCACTTCAAAATGTTGATGTTGACAAAAAATATTGAAGTTTGACTGTATATTGGCCATAATTGACTTTTGACCTAGTATAGTTGATTTTCAAACACTTGAGGAGTTTATTGAGCAAAATTGTAGTGTAAGCCATGAAATTTGTCATGGACATTCTTAAAGACATATTAGGGACAATGGAAATAATTTGGAGCCTTTTCAACTCAAACACTTTGTTAAAAATCGAAACCCTAGTTGGAGGTTCATTGCTTAGGAGGAGAATTTGTCTCATCAATTCTTTGGTCAACCTTGAGCAATTGAGGACATCAATGAACATGTCTTGAGTAAATGAGAGGGAAAATTTTGGGGTACAACAGCTTCCCCTGTTTAATCTTCTTAAACCTGGTGATTTAGATTGGCTTGTCTGCCTTTCGTAATCTGAAGGTAAAAGATGATTGAACACTAGAGTTCCCAGAAATTTACACTCGTATATACCTGAGGTGATGCTGCTGGTTGATGATATCGGGAATGGGCTTACAGATGCCATTTGGATAAGATGACTGAGATTCGTTAGAGATGGGCTTAAAGATGCCACCCAAAGTAGATGTTGACTTCATAAGAGGTCTCTTTGTGGGGATTCCTGATCCTGTTGTTTGAGGAGGAATCCGTTGGGGAATGTTGATTTTTGTTTGGGGAATAGAAGATAAGAGATTTAGTTTTCCATTATTCTACTGGGGATTTATCTCTTGACTAGAGAGATGAAAGTTAGTTGTTATCTAGTGGAAATTCAGACTTCACAGTAACTTGTTGAGGATAACAAAGTTGACAGCTATATGGTCGTATTCCAGGCTTCACAGCGACTTACTGGGGAATATGAAATTAATTGTTATCTGGTCGGATCCCAGGCTTTGCAGTAATTTGGTTAAGGTTAAACTGTTATCTGGTTGAAATCCAGGCTTCAGTTACTTGAACTGTTATCTGGTCGGGTCCAGGCTTCAGTGACTTGAACTGTTATCTGGTCAAAATCCAGGCTTCACAGTGACTTGAACTATTATCTGGTCGGGTTCAGGCTTCAGTGACTTGAACTGTTATCAGGTCGGGTCCAGGCTTTAGTGACTTGAACTATTATCTGGTCGGGTCCAGGCTTTAGTGATTCGAATTGTTATCTGGTTGGGTCCATGATTTAGTGATTTGAATTGTTATATGGCTGGGTCTAGGCTTCAAATATTTGAAGAAATAAAGTTATTATCTGGTCAGATCCAAGTTTTAACTTGAATTTTTAGGTATACTATTATCTGGCTGAAATCTAGGCTTCACAATGTTGTAGATTATACTGTCATCTGGTCAAGTCCAGGATTCATAGTAATTGAAAGAGTAAACTGCTATTTGGTCGAACTCCAGGCTTTGCAGCAACTTATACTATTATCTGGTTGGATTCCAGGCTTTACAGTGTCTTGAATTGTAGATTGACTGTTATCCGGTCGAATTCTGGGCTTAATCAATGATGTTAACTGCTATTTGGTCGAGTCCAGGATTTACAGTGTTGTAGAGTTTGACTATTATCCGGTTGAATTCCGGGCTTCAGTAGTGATGTTAACTGCTATCTGGTCGGGTCCAGGCTTCATAGTGTTGTTAACTGCTATCTGGTCGGATTCTAGGCTTCACAGTGTCTTGAATTTGATATTAACTACTATCTGGTCAGATTCCAGGATTTACAATTATTGATGAGTTGTTACTTCAGATAGTTGTCCTATCTTGTTTTAGGAATTATTCTGGAACTTATTGAAAATTGATGATGATATTTGTTTGTTGATCTTTCCTGAAAAGGTAAAGAATTACCTGTATGCAATGTCATGATGCATGACACACATTGTGTAATGATGTTCTCAAAATAAATGAGATGTGTTATATGGATTTTGTATGCATGTTTGTAAAATGATGTATGAATGCAATATATGAACTGATCAATTTCTCTTTGGAACGTTATTGAATTGATGGAAAATAAATCCCTCACTGCTGCTGGGGATGAGGAATGTGACTCTTCATTATTTGTTGAAGTTGAATTGTTGGGAGATGAATTTTCATGGCTAGAGAAGTAAACTCTACTGGGGTAAGAAATTTCCGTAAACTGCTTGGGGATTTTTATGAAGCCATGTTGGGGAACCCAAAAAGTTTATGAACCATGCTGGGGAGATGATTGGATACTCTTGTTCTACAGGGGATATTGGAACCTATGATATCATTAGGCTGCGTGTTGAGGATATGGCAGTGACTTTGCAGGAGGACGTCTATGTCTTTGTATCCTTTATGGGATGTATCTGCAGGGATTTGCAGATGACTTTTTAAACATTGTCCCATTTCTCACAGCCATTAGTAACTACCTTTCTATTTTTTATGCGTGTGTTTGTAAATGGTGATCATATTTAAATGCATATGTTAAAATAATCACTGGACGTTTTTTTGCAAAACAAAACGGAAAAATAAAAACAAATAGTTTTGTGCTTTCAAAGAGATAGCTTTTGTATTAATCTGAAGAAGTATGCCTATAACAGGCATTTTTATACAAGGAGACAGACATCTTAATAAGAGAATGTCGTCGTAAGAATGAAAACTATACAAAGTAGTATACAAAGAGAAACAACTATGTGAAATGATCCCATTGGGTTCACATTCTGCTATTTCCTTTATATCTTTGAGCATCTCGTCCCTTTGCTGCTTGGCCAAAGTTGTCTGGATTAATTAGTACCATTTAATCTTGACAGTTGACACTGAAGGTTGGTTATAAGGTGATCCAACGGGATATAGTTGTATGCTTTAAATCCCTAACTTTTGCCAGGACCTCCCTTTCGGGTTTTCATTCCATCGGGCTACCCTTTTTTTCCCAAGCCGCCCTTTCAGGTTTTCGACTTGCCGGGTGTACAGATTTTTTCATATATATATATCCCTATCTTTTGCCCGAACCCTTTGGTTCACTAGGATGCCCTTATTTTTTCCTAGGCCAGTCAACCTAGCGGGTCTCTGTTCATGCGTAGTATATTTTAACTATGTCAGCATTTATAGGGTGCGGAAGGTCGTCACCATCCCTAATGGTTAAGATCATGGCTCCACCAGAAAATATGTTCTTGATCACAAATTGTCCTTCGTACGTAGGAGTCCATTTTCCCCTAGGATCACCTTGTGGCAGGATGATGCGCTTGATTACTAGGTCACAAACCTGATATACGTGACGTCTGACCTTCTTGTTAAAAGCTTTGATCATACGTTTCTGGTACATCTGACCATGAAAAACAGCAGTGAGCCTTTTCTCGTCAATCAGGTTCAATTGGTCAAGTCGAGTCTGAACCCATTCGTCTTTATTCAAACATGCATCCTTCATGATTCTCAAGGAAGGGATCTGGACTTCGATGGGTAGGACAACTTCCATACTGTATACTAGAGAGAAAGGATTTTCCCATGTTGACATGCATGTTGAGGTATGGTAACCATGAAGAGCAAATGGTAACATCTCATGCCAGTATTTTCATGTCACAGTCATCTCCTGTATGATATTTTTGATATTCTTATTGGCAGCCTCCACAACGCCATTCATCTTCGGTCAGTAAGGAGAAGAATTATGATGTTGGATCTTGAATTACGTGCAAAGTTCGGTGGTCATAGTATTATTGAGGTTAATACTGTTATCTGTGATAATTCTCTCTGGGATACCATACCGTCAGATAAGATTGTGCCTGTAAAACCGTGCCACAACGTTCTTGGTAACATAAGCGAACGAGGCTGCCTCAACCCATTTTGTGAAGTAATCAATGGCAACAAGGATGAAGCGATGTCCATTGGAAGCGGTAGGCCTAATCTCTCCAATCATATCAATTCCCCATATTGCGAAAGTCCAGGGAGCAGTCAAGACGTTCAAGAGAACCGGAGGCACATGTACTTTATCAGTATAGATATGGCACTTGTGACAAGTTCGGGAATATTGATAACGGTATGCTTCCATAGTGGACCAGTAGTACCCTGCCCTCAGAATATTCTTAGCCATCGTGTGCCCACTATAATGAGTGCCAAAGGTACCTTCGTGCATATTTGCCATAATCTTCTCTGCTTCACTCTTGTCTACACACTGAAGCAAAGTAGAATCATGGTTGCGCTTGTAGAGGATTCTGTTACTGAGAAAAAACTTGGCAGAGAACCTTCTTAGGAACTTCTTATCATTGATGGAAGCTCCCTCGGGATACTTTTTGGCTTCAAGGTATCTTTTCACTTCGTGGAACCAAGGTTTTTCCACTACTTTTTCAGTATCAACCTCATAACAGTATGCTGGTTCATCTAATCTTTCAATAGTGATCTCGGGAGCTTCGTTATCCCATCTGACTTTAAACATGGATGACATGGTGGCTAGAGCATTCGCTAACTGATTTTCTTCTCACGAAAAATGCTCAAAGGTAACTTCTTCAAAGTGTGGAATCAGTGTCAACACATGCTCTTGGTAAGGGATGAAATTGGGATGCTTTGTGTCCCATTCTCCTTTGATTTGATTAATTACCAGGGCCGAATCTCCAAATACACTCAAGAATTTGATTCTCAAGTTGATAGAAGCTTTGAGACCCATAATGCATGCTTCATATTCATCCATATTGTTGGTACAGTTGAAACATAGCCTGGCAGTGAAACGAGTATGACAGCCTTCTAGAGATATGATCACATCATCGATGCCATTGCCAAGTGCGTTGGAAGCTCCGTCAAAAACCATAGTCCATTGGGATCCTTTTTCAGGTCCTTCATCCGGTCCAGGTTCTTCATAATCAGTCACTAACGTGAATTTCTCGTTCAGGAACTCAAAATTCATGGATTGGTAGTCGTCCACAGCCTAATGATCCAAATGATCAGCTAATACACTTCCTTTGATTGCTTTCTGGGTCGTGTACTGAATATCATATTCGGTCAGGACCATCTGCCATCTTGATATTATTCCGGAGAGAGTGGGCTCCTCAAATATGTATTTGATAGGATCCATTTTAGATATCAATATGGTAGTGTGAGTCAACATATATTGTCTCAGTCGGTGAGTAGCCCATGCTAAAGCGCAGCAAGTTTTCTCGAGCAGTGAGTATCTTATTTCGCAGACGGTAAACTTTTTGATAAGGTAGTATATTGCATGTTGTTGTACCCCAAAATTTCCCCTCTTATTTCACTCATGATATGCCTCTAGAGGTCTCCAACTTGCCCTAGGATGACTAAGAATTGACCAGGCAAATTCTTCTCCTAAGGCAATGAACCTCAACTAGGGTTTCAATTTTAAGAAAGATATGTGAGTCCCAAGGATCCCAAATGTTTTCCATTATCCTAGTATGTCCTCAAGATCATCCATGCCAAATTCCATGCCTTGAACAACAAGTTTGCTCAGTCAACTGCTCAAATGCCTAGAAATCAATTGTACTAGGTCAAAAGTCAATTGTGGCCCAAATATAGTCAAACTTCAAGATTTTTGGTCAACATCAACATTTTGAAGCAATATCCATCATTTGATCAAGGGTTTATCATAATTCCTCGATAAATGCTCCTAACTCATCAAAAGTAAAAAATGGCAAACTAGGGTTTCTATAGGAAAGGTCAACCAAACTTTGACCAGGCATAACTTTCTCATGCTTTATCAGAAATTTTTCCACCAAGGCTCATTTTGAAGAGAATACAATTCCCTACAACTTATCCTCATCCCTCAAGTTCAAGAAATTCCCCAATCAAAAGATACAAGTTCATACATTATAGGTACTTTCAGAAAGTCTACAAAAACACCTTTTGGGTCAAAGTTCCTTACATGAACATGGAAGATCCAATTGAGATGAAACCAAAAAATTTGTTTATATGACATCCTAAGCTCTCTAAAAAGTCCAAGAACACCCTCTTAGGGTTAAAAATGAGACAGATAGGCATTGCTAAAGTTGACTAATTTTTGGAAAAGTGCATGAAGCCAATATTGACCAAACTTGAATTTTTTCCAAATTGGCTCATGTTTTCATGCTTGAAACTTGTTCTTAACATGGCCCACGACCTCTAAGCTCACTCATACATTATCTCACTATTTTTATTATTTTTTTGATTTTTTTATTCATTAAAATTCAAATGGAAATAAATAAATTAAAGAAATAATGAATGATATGATTTGAGAATCTTTTTCTCATCAAATGAGGGGTAAAACATGCTGGCAAATCAAAGGAAAATCGTGGAGGGAAGAAAGATTGGATTTGTTCCAAAACAAGCCAACAATAAAATAATTGGAAAGAAGATATTTCTCATCAAAGCATTGGATTTTTTCTACAATTATTGACCTAAAGTGATTTACTATATGTACACAATAAGTCCAGACCTAATACACACGTGAAAGATTCCTCCAAACCAAGAACAAAGTTACAAAATTATTCAAGTGTGGTGAAATTCAAGATCTCACGCTCTAGCCAATATCAATCAGATTCAGGCGTTACATCATCCTTCTGAATATCCCAGGGGTAGAACCAACCACTTCCTGAATGCCAAAGCATACAGAAGCACCCCCTACGATAACTCACGGTTTGCAAAATTCTCAAACTTCAAACTTTCGATTCATGGCATATAAATAATATCTCTGCACGTATTTGAGTTTAATATCATATTTGCGTATGTTTTGAACCGTTACATGTAAGCTTTGACGCCAGAATCCAGAAGTGCCATTGTTAGGGCACGAGTTTAATTTTTCTTCGCATCTGCATTTACAGGCCGTTTCAGCCAAAAAGAAGACCACCATCGTGATCGCAGCCTATGATATACGGGTTAGGTCAAGTTTCTGGATTGGAAATGTCCTATTATGCATATTTCAATTTTTGTCTCACCGGAGAAGACAAAGGTCAACCACCGTGAGGGGTGGTTTGACCCTCCCTGCATTGGTGTGGCTGGATAGCTTGCTCTGATTGTCCCATTTAAAATCCAAGGTCCCACCCCACGCACGCGTTTGTTTGTTAATATATTTGACTAAATTCTCATATTATTATATTTTATTCCATTTGTATTAACGAATGTGCAGTATGGTCTAGTGGCAAGAACAAAGGGTTTAAGGTATTGTATGTGTGGAAGGTCAGGGGTTCGACCCTTGCCTCCTGCATATTATTTTTCTGATTTGTACATGCAGATCCAACACTTCTAGCTCCAGCAGGTGCACCATAGGCCATCACATCTATACTATTGGATCACTCATCCTCCAGATCCAGCGCCCAGTAACGCATCCCCATGGTGGACCTCCCTAACACAGCAACACCAAATCACACGCTAGTTGTGGGCCACCAGATATGGGCCTTGGCAAATTCAGCAGCATACCCCTATTTTTGGGTTTCTCAACCCCAGGCCCATTTTTTTTAATTTCTTTATTCTTTTTTTATTTGGTTTGTATTTTTTTGTTTATTCATTTTTTTAAATCATAAAATCATAAAATCATAAAATCATAAAAAATAGCACTTAGAGTTTTTCTTAATAAAATTAATTACAAGTTAATTTAATTAACTTTAATTTGTTTTCCTTAATTTAAAATTAATTAAAGATTAGGTTAAATTTCAAATCTTTTTCCTAAAAAACACCCAAATCATTTTTAATAGACAATTAGATTTTAGGGTTTAGAACTTATTCTCGTCTCAATTTTTGCGCATTATTATTTTTCATACGATTATTTTTTATTATGTAACTGTGCCCGGTTTGTAATAGTTTAATTAGGTTTTTTTATTTCTGCACTTTACTTTTCAGTCATTATTTATGTAACTACACCAAAGCCTTGTAATAGTTGTAGGAACTTTATTTCTCGCTTTTATATTTCTTATATGCTTATATATGAACTGTTGGTAAATTAGGCGTGCATGATAAGAATTAATCAATTAATCATTAGGTCACTAACCTCAAGATAAAATATCTAAAAAAAGCACATTGTTGCACACTTGCACCCCTAAGGTGTTTTCCACTTTGGTTGCCTTCAGAAATGGTCATGTCCCTCGAACATAGGGATACTCTTAGAAAATACCCTCGATTTAAAAGTCATCATAAAGATCGTGGTCCCTTAATGTCCCTCGAGTTGCCTACGAGAAATGATCTTGTCCCTAGATGTTGCCTACATGATGACAGTCCCTTCAAAATGCTAGGGTATCCTTACATGTTGCCTGCAATGACCATAAATGTCCCTTTCGATAGTCCCTCAACATCCAACGATAAGGCTACCTACTCATTAATAGTAGGATAGCACTATCTAAAGGAAAGGAGGAAAAGAACACCTTTTTCGAGTAGGTAGATAGTTGTTAAGTACTTGCTCAAATCTGATTCTTTATACATTTACACACTTTCAAAATTATTTTCGAAAACGCTTTATCACACTCTTGAGGACTGATACAAGAGTTATCGTAAAACAAACAAAACCTTTCAAAACACACAAGCACGAAAACAATTTTCAAAAATGAGCAAGTACCTAAGAGCCTGTGGAAAATCACGGATGAAAAGGGTGCTAATACCTTCCCTTTCCATATTCTACCCCCTTACTCAAAATCTCGAAAAAGGTCTTTTTCTGTTCTTTTCACCCTTTTCTTTGTTGGATAAAAGAAAAGTCGGTGGAGACTCTTGCTTACCGCGACATTTGCAAACAAAAAAACCAGTATAACAGTCAGTTCTGCAACCGTACCATAAAACGGGCGACTCTACTGGGGAAAATAATAAAAGTGGGTTTTACCTTAGGGTCTAGTTCATTTCTAAACTGTTTTCTTTGTCTGTTTGATTGCTTTACTTTTAAGGGTATTTGTTTGGGTTACTATAGATCCTACACCCAGATCTGGGGAAACCTTTTAGGTAAGTAGCAATAGATCATGAAAACTGTGTGGGGTATACCGACACGATTGAAGCGATGGCTATGTTGATGCGACACTTTAGTTGGTACCGGTAACCCTTTAGTTAATCAAGGAGAATACGGGGCCGCTGCGTGGTGTCATGAAGCGTCAACTGACCTTAGAACCTTAATTGAACAACTTAGCTATTAGGACGTAATGAGATAGCCGTCTTTGGTGTATTCCCAAAGTCGATTGATACTCGATACTACACTCATTGAGATTTGACTCCCGAGTTTTGTTTGGTGACAAGTCAGTTGTCTATCAGAACGAAGTTTGTGGGAAAGATCAGTGATATTGAGATCCCTAAGAACTCGGTTACTATTTATAGGACAAGTTAAACCAATCAAAACTTCAAGAGGGTATTACCTTAAAACCCATGCAAGCCTTAAACCTAAGGTCTTTGTATGATTTGCTTGTGCTTGCTATATCTGTGATTTCTTAGAATAATCATGACATTATAACATGGCATATCATACTAACCATTTCAAGGATTTTCTAGGGCTTATCTTTGTCTGGTTTTGTAGGACATGACATCCGCTCGCAGGAACACTATCCAAGTCAACCTTGTGAAAGTACCTCCTCAACTCAAGGAATTAGCATCAAGGATTCCTGAAGGCTCTCCCTTCACTAAAAAACATGGTCGACTTCTCAGCTTGGTCACTTCAAACCCTGATGAAGAAATGTTAAAGGTGCTCTTTCAGTTCTTTGACACGTTACATAACTGCTTCATTTTTCCTGATTACCAGTTAGTGTCTACTATGGAGGAGTTTACTCAGTTATTATGGGTACATATCCTTAATTAGTTACCATTCAACGGTATGGAAAGAGACCCAAAACCCGAAGAGATTTCTCAAGCTCTGTCTTTACAACAGTCTGATGTAGTGGAAAATTGGGAAACCAGAAGAGGTGTCCAAGGTTTTCTAGCTAAGTTTTTATTTGAGAAAGCTCACCATTTTTGGGATACCCTAGATTTACAAGCTTTTAAAGAAGTATTGGCCCTTCTCATCTATGGGATGGTACTATTCCCTAACACAGACCAACTCATAGATATGAATGCGGTCAAGGTTTTTCTGTCTCATAATCTGGTGCCTACTTTACTTGGGGATGTTCTACGCTCTCTGCATACTCGAACAGTAAAGAGAAGAGGGACCCTTTTGTGTTGCACTCCTCTATTGTCTAGGTGGTTAATTTCGCACCTACCTCGTTTTATTTTGAAGAATGAGCAGGGTAGGAGATGGTCTCATAGGTTGATGTCCCTTACACATTCGGATATTCATTGGTGTTCTCGATCCTTGGAGAATGTTACCATCATTGATCACTGTGGGGAATTCCCTAATTTCACTATCGTAGGCATTAGGGGAGGAATCACTTATAATCCTTGTTTGGCGTTGTGAAAGCTTGGTTATGATAGAAGGGATGGTCCTCACGACACACTCGTCCAAGGTATTACATTTGACTATGAGAATGATGTTTAGGGTTATCGTAAAAAGTTAATTCGAGCTTGGGGCATGATAAACAGAGTTGATAGCAAGACACTGGGGAACAAGAACTCCATCCCTCTTGAGCCTTACCTCAAATGGGTTCGAGCTCGTGCTCAATGTCTTATGATGCCTTACCCCTCCATCTTACCTGTGATTATGGAACCAATTGCTAAGGGAGACACTCCTTAAATTGTCCTCCATCCTGACATGCCAACTGATTTTGAGGAGCTACGGAAATCCTGGATCCAACTCAAAGAAGAATGTGATACCTTTGAAACCCAATTCTACGCCAGCGAGAAGAAGGTTTTAGAACTCACCAAGTTACTTCACGAGGAGAAGAGTATAAATGCTTACATTGCACCAAATAGGATGCGTTGGTGGGAAGCTTGAGTCTCTTTGCTTGATGAGTTGTTTTTGCTTTGTTACCTCCTTTGTAAACCCAAGAGGCATTATGCGATCGTACCACACATGCTCTTTTCGACCAGACTCGTCAAGTTTCCCCAACACACACCCCATTGAATTCTCTAATATTGTTAAGTACATGATCATAGGTCTTCCTTCAATCGGCGACATCATAATTCGAGGTTCTTGAAGATACTCCTTGGTTCTGTCAAAGGCTGTTTGGCAATCGTCATTCCACTTTACCACTTGATCTTTCTTCAGTAGTTTGAAAATTGGCTCACAAGTAGTGGTCAGATGGGAAATGAACCTGGAAATGTAGTTTAAACGTCCCAAGAATCCTCTAACCTCCTTCTTAGTGCAGGGAGTTGGAATTTCTTGTATAGATTTAACCTTTGCATGGTCTACTTCAATAACTTTGCCACTGACAATGAAACCTAAGAGTTTACCAGATCTTACCCCAAAGGTGCACTTGTTCAGGTTCAGTCTTAACTTGTATTTCTTCAGTCTATCGAACAACTTTTGCAGGTGATCTAGGTGCTCTTCTTCTGTCTAAGACATGGCTATCATATCGCCGATGTAGACCTCTATCTCGTGATGGATCATATCATGAAATAAAGCTACCATAGCACGCTGATAGGTTGCCCCGAAGTTCTTCAACCCAAAGGGCATAACTTTGTAGAAGAAAGTGCCCCACTGTGTGACGAAAGTTGTTTTTTCCATGTCTTCAAGTGCCATCTTGATTTGATTATAACTAGAGAAACCGTCCATGAAGGAGAATATCTTATGTTGTGCGGTATTGTCAACCATAACATCAATATAGGGAAGCAGAAAGTCATCCTTGGGGCTTACCCTATGTTGTACCCCAAAATTTTCCCACTCACTTATCAAGATTTTTTCACAAGATCTCTTTGACTCAAGACTGGATTAGGGTTTAATCAGCTCAAGACACCTCCTCATGCACTTATGACCCAAAATTAGGGTTTGAGTTTGCACAAGGATTTTTGGACTATCAATACTTCATATAAATTTCAAGTATCAATATGGACCCCCAAGATTATTCATGTCAAGTTTCAAGCCTTGAATCACATTTTTTATCAATCAATTGGACAGTTGACCTAGAAATCAACTGTATTGGGGAAAAAGTCAACCATGGCCAATTTACAGTCAAACCTCATGATTTTTGATCCACATCAACATCTTAGGCTCAAATGTATCATTTGATCAAGTTTGGACCACAATTCCTCAAGAAATTTGATCAAATCATCAAAAGGGGAAAATAGTCAAAATTAGGGTTTTTACTGGGAAAGAGCAATTTCTGATTTTTGACCTAGCAAATGATCAATTGGTTTGAAGCATGATTTCAAGAGTTCAATTGCATCATCTTGACCTAATTACATGGTTCAAAACATTTCAAATCCATTGGATTGACAGATGAATTTTTCAGTCAACTGATCAAAAGTCAACTATACACTGAAAAGTCAAACTTTGACTTTTTGGACAAATTCAAGTGTCAAGGACCAAAATTCATCAAAACATGTCAAAATGTGAAACTTGTTCATCAATAAATCAAGGATTGAAGATTTTTTTTTGAAATTTGAAATTTCTTAACTTAGAAATTTTTCTAAGTATAGAAAATTTCTTATTTTTTCTCAACTTTAAGCCAAATTTTAACCATGATACAAGATGATTCAAAGGAAGTTCCCAACATAAAATTTTTAGATCTCCATGAAATCTACAACTTTTCTTCACACAATTTCTCCTAAAGATGCTTGGATCTCAAGATATAATTTTGTGAATATATGCTCATGAACTAAAATAACTTAGTGAAATTTTGCCCTAGTTAGGCAGGTTTTTGACCTAACTTCATGGCAACTTTTCACCTAGTTACAAGAGGATTTTTCAAAAGTATTTCAAATATAGGTTGTAAAGAACATTTCAAGCTTTCCAAAATGTCCAAGAACTCCTTGAGATCATTCTTGAGTAGGGAGAATCGAAGAAATGAAGTTGGCAATTTCTCACTTTGATTTCAAACCATTTCATGAAGAACAAGTTTTCAAATTTGAAAATTGGCTATACAATCTTCACTTTTCAGGCCTCAAACTTGTTTGTCACTCCACCATTAATGGATTTCACAAGGTTTCATGCCCTAAAGCCAAGCATTCAGTGCATTGTACAAGAAAATAATCATTTTTGGAAGAAAGGCAACATTGCCATTTTGGAAAAGTAGACTTTTTGCATTTTTCCATTTCTTGAGCCTTGGACTTGTTCTTTCTGCACAAACCAAGTCTCTAAACCTGAACAAAACATGTTTAAAGCTTCACACTACCCTACAAGATCAGAATCATGCCTTAAGAAGTCACTTCTCACACTTGCTTCAAAAACAAGAAATGTATCAAGACATGTGATCTTGTACTTCTGAGCAAGCACAAGTCCTCCAACCTTTTTCTCTATATAAAGCCATTGTTTTGCAACTAAAACCACGAATGCCCAATCCTTGAAACACCCTAGAATCAGAAATTGCATACCAAGCCTCCAACCTTGCCATTTCTGACTTGTGAACTGAATCTTCCATTTCACTCGTGCGTTTTTAGGCCTTTTGCTTTCCCAAGCTTCCTTACCTTACAAGTAAACCATCCCACACCCTAAAACATCACTGTAACTCCATCTTCCCCGTTGTTGAAGTTCAAAAACAGAGCAACACATATGGACTTCTCCAGACCATTCCAGCCACCCTCAAGACAAGCTACGCATTGCATTAGCTTCCTAGAGGTTCAAGGAAGCTAACCTGATCATCTCAGCATCCTAAAGCAAGCTCATTTTCAAAACACGGTTTCCATTTTCAAGGTGATTTCTCTGTTTTTCTAACTCTTGATACAGGCATAGTTAGCTTTCCATTTGTGAATATAAAATGTAGACATCATTGCTATGAAGTTGTACATATCCATAGCTTGCATTTATTTGGCCTGAGTTTAGAGAATTTTGAGTTTGAAGTTTCTGAAAAAATTAGGTTAAGAATTAGGGCCAACAAAATTCTCTCTGATCTTGGACTTATAGTTTTAGTTATGCACATGGTTATAATCGTGAAGTAAAATACTATAATGTTCATGTTATCACTTTCCATTTTTGTTGAGAAATGAAAGAGTTACAGGGGGTCCGGCTGGCTAGAGGTTGAAGATGAAGTACATGGCAAGGAAATATTTTGTGTTATATATTTGTGTTTTCATTTCAACTAACGGGTGTACAGCCATCCCAGTGGTAAGGCAGCGCGCAGAAATGCCTTAGGTCACGGGTTCGAACCTTGGCGCTGCCTTTTTGCATTTTTCATATTTTTCCAGCCTTTTTTTTGTTTGTTTGGCAACGTGTGCTTCTGGAGCTTTGGGCCTTATTTTTTTTCTAACTTCCTACCCCTGATTGCTTGCACCACCCTTGGCCCATATATTTTTATTATTCATTTTATTTTCATTTCTATTTTATTTAATATATTTTCCTTAATAATAAAAATCATAAAAAATATAAAATGATAAATATTATATTTTTGTTTTATTTTATTTTATTTTCTCATAAAAAATATTTTTATTTAGTTATATATTATCTATTTTTGTTAAATAAATTTGTAAATTAAAATAGAATTAAGTTAAATATTTTATTTTTCTTCACATCTATTAAATATTTATTTTAACATATAAAAGGACCAAAATACTTCATAAATACCATTTATTATTTTCAAGACAAAAATACAAAATACTTAAAGAAATTTATTTCCTTTTAATAAATTAGAATTAAGGTTAATCAAAATCTTTTCTAAAAAATAATTTCCTTTCTTAATTAATTTAAGTTTAATCTTGATTTATTTATTAGGCTTAGGTTAAAACTTTTACATAGAAAAACAAAACAAAATTTTCTTTTGCATTTATATATCTTTGCATATTTAAATTGTCTTGTACATTATTTATTTCAATACTTGTATAAATTCAATTTGGTTGTAATAGATTAATTAGGTTTATATTATTGCAATCCCCATTCATAATTTGTATACCCCCCCCCCCCCCTCCCACAAAATGTTGTAATAGCGTAGTAATCTTTAAATTTCGCAATTTATCGCCTTTACATAACATGCTAGTAATTAGGGTTTGTATGGCAAGATAAAATCAACCAAATAGAAAACCCTAATCTAAAACAAAATCAAGCATGAAAATGGCACACTTGCACACTAGCACCCCTAGGGTTACTCCACTTGGTTGCCTTATACAAAATGGCCATATTATGCATGTAAAGTATCTTAGAAAAACAAACAAAAATAAGATCATAGTCCCTCGATGATGCTATTCAAAGTTGTCTTACAAAATGATCTTAGTACCTCAAAAATGCTAAGATACCTTGAAACATTGCTAATCATGGCTATACGATGACCCACGCCCGTCCCGTTTACATCCAAAGATAGGCTTGCTTACCAAATCAATGGTAAGACAACAATATCAAAGGAAAAGAAAATGAACAAGAAAGACATTTGAGTAGGTAGATTACTTTTAGTTACTTGCTCCATTTCAAAATAAATATCCTTGCTATTTTCAAAACAAACACCTACACACTTTCAAACATCTTACCAACCTTAAAAACATTTTCAAAAGATCAACATCTTTGTATACATTCTTATGAACGAGATTCATTACAAAGATTGCCTAAACAATGGCCTCTTTACAAAATACTTTTCAAAAGAACCACACAAAGCACAATTTCAAACAAAAGCAAGTGATCTAGCAAGTAACTAAGAGCCCATGGAAAACCATGGATGAAAAGGGTGCTAATACCTTCTCTTTTCATAATCTACCCCCCGAACTCAAGAAACAATCTCAAAGGTCTTCCCTGTGCTTTTTCACCTTTCCTTTTGGATAAAAGAAAAGTCGGTGGAGACTCTTGCTAACCGCAACATTTGCGATAAAACGCAAAACCATCAAGTCAGTTCTCCCACCGTATCACACCCTATTCAAATCTCTGTAATCCATACACATACGCACCTTACCATCCTTTTTAGGTACTGGTACCATGTTTGCAACCCATTATGGATAAGAAGTGACAACTAAGAATCCGACATTAAATTGTTTCATTACTTCAGCCTTGATCTTTTCTGACATCTCAGGATGCATACGACGTACCTTTTGCTTCACTGGAGGGCAGTCTTCTTTCGTTGGCAGACGATGAACCATAATATCAGTGTCCAGCCCCGGCATGTCTTCATATGACCAGGAAAAGATTTCAACATAGTCATGCAACATGTGAATTAACCGTTCTTTAACACTATGCTCCAAGTTGGCACCTATCTTGATTTCATTTTTATCCTCTTCAGTACCCAAGTTTATCGTCTCGACTGGTTCTTCATGAGGTTGTATTGCTCTTTCCTCCTGTTGTAATAGTCTAGCAAGTTCTCCTGGTACTTCACAATCTTCCTCACCTTCGTTCTCGGCTTGGTAGATCAGATTTTCAAAGTCATAATTGGAAATAGATGAACCGTTATCAATGGGATCCAGAGTGGATGTGGATCTGCAGTTTAATGTGTGGGTGTGTGTAAGAGAGCATATCTATTTTGATAAAGTAAAAGTAAAAAAGAAATACAAAGAGCGTAAAATTTGTATGCAAAACTTCCAATGATTTATTTATGACATATGAAAGTGAAATGGTAACCCTCACAAATAAACCATTGTGCCTTGGGTAAGACACAAGGCTTTAGAGTTTAAATTGTTACATATCCCAAAAAAAGACAATTACTCCTGGATGAAAGTAATAGGGACAAAGTCCTTGGCCCTCCAATTTTTGAGTCCACCGTTGATAGTTGGGAAGATCCAATTGTCCAGGTCACAGTCACTGTCAGTGTCTTCCACAGTGTTGACTCCATGGTTGCTGATGCATAGCGGTGGTCCTCCGGCGCGAGCACGACGAACTTCTTTTTGAGCTCCTGAAGTGAAACCCAAACCAAATTTGTTAGACTTATAGGGGATGTCAGGGAGCTGGCCCCAGATAGTAACCCCACCTTCTTTAACTACAGCTTCGACCTCCTTCAGAGAAGCCATCTTCAACGGAGGTCTGGTAATCTTCGGAACACTGGTAGTAGTCCTGGTTACAACAATTGTCTAAGGAGCCTCTTCAAAATTCTGGCAGGGGGTTTCGATGAAATCACCGTCCATCTCAACATACCTGAAGGAGTTCAGGTGGCTCACCATATATTCTTCCTCACCACATATTGTGACAATCTTCCCATTAACCGAATATTTCAACATTTGATGCAGAGTAGAAGTAACAGCACCGGCCCCATGGATCTAAGGGCGTCCCAACAAACAAGAGTAAGACGGGTGAATGTCCATCACGTAGAAAGTGGAGTCAAAGGTCTGATAACCCATTTTAATAGGAACGTTCACCTCCCCGTGTACCATTCTTTTGGAACCATCAAAAGCCCTCACCACAATATTACTAGGCTTCAATTTAAGTCCTTCATAGTCCAATCTGTCTAGGGCCCCCTTGGGTAGAACATTTAGTGACGAACCCGTATCAACTAGAACATTAGACAGGGTGGTGCCCTTGCACTCAATAGATACATGCAGGGAATCATTATGCTTTCTTCCTTTGGACGTCAAATCAGCATCGGAGAAGCCGAGTCCATTGTCAGCAGTCAGGCTAGCAACACAATTCTCAAATTGGTCTGTAGAAGTCTCTTGCGGCACATGAGTAGACTTCAGAAACTTCACCAAAGCCTTAGCATGGGCTTCTGAGCAAAACAACAAGGCCAACATTGAAATTTTTGAAGGGGTCTTCTCCAATTGTTCCACAACATTGTAGTCACTTTTCTGTATAATCTTCAATATTTCCTACATTTCTTTTTTGGAGGCTTAAGAAATGGTTTCTTTAGGTGCCCCCGTCTGGGCATGCACAACCAATACTTCTTTGCCCCGAGTCTCAATTGACTCAGTAGCAGGAATAACAACAGGAGTGACAGTAGAGCAGCAATAGGAGTAGCAACAGGAGTAGCAACAAGAGTATGAGCAGGAATAACCAGAGGAGTGGTAACAGTCTTTAGAGATATTTCAGGAGAAAATCCTTCCGCTTCTGGTGATTTTACTAGTCCCAACAATGTTGTCAATGTTAGGATCAGCATCTTCAGCAACTTCATTCTTGATAACCAATAGGTCTTGCTTTACCCCATGGTAGTAGACGCCATCTCCATAATTTCAAGGAACAGCCTTGTCGGAGGAATATGGTATTGGCCCTGGAAAAGTGATAATTAAAGGAGCAACCTTAGGAGTGGATATAATCCTGACAGGTCTTTTGGGGGAGACCCTGGGAGGATTGTCGAAAATGGTAATAATTGACACATCTTTACATTTTGCATCTTCACATAGACTTTTCATAGAGGTAATCTTCTCAAACATAATTTCCTTGTTATTCATCAGGAGTTGGACACCTATCTTCAACAACAAACAAGCATTTGGCAGAGACACGCACAGGTGGTAACCTTCACCACAGCCCAGAAATAAACCAGTTTGTAAGAGATTCTTATTAACAGTTGGAAGAGGAGTATCTAGCTCATCAACAGAAGAAACAAACAGGTTATCATCAACATCATTAATACCCTGGTCATGTTTGGGCATTGGTGCAGTTATCACATTGGGGGTTTCAGGATGGTCAAATTCAATCTCCTTCGCCTTAATAAGATCATGAACTTTATTCTTCAGAGCCCAACAATCATTTATATCATGCCCTGGACTGTTGGAATGGTAGGCACACCGAGCATTTGGATTATAACAGGGAGATGTAATGTTTGGATTTTGAGGAGGCTCCCTCAGAGTGACCAAGCTAGCCTTCAATAGATGCTGCAATACCTGAGATAAGGGCATATTGAGTCTGGTGAATTATCTTCTAGGCGCATCCTGTCTATGCTGATTTTTTTGTCATTGAATTGGTGCAGGGTTGGAGATCATTACAGCTCCTACCGTCAGACGACGTTCAGCTTTACCCTGATTTCTCTAGCCATATGCAACACTAACTTCCTTCTTCCCACTAAAAGGTTTCTTTACTGTACTTGAAGATGCATCCTTTTGAATCTTACTGCTCTTGATACCAGCTTCTACTATTTCACTTGTCAATATTAGCTCGGCGAACCCGGATGAAGAGCTTCCAATCAAGTGGTTGAAACTGGGCCGGACAAAGTACCCAAGAACATATATACCAGCTCTCTGTCAGACAAATGAGGCTGGACTCTTCCTGCGAGATCTCTCCACTTTTGGGAATAATCTTTGAAGCCCTCACTAGAACCCATAAACATGCTTTGAATTTGTGTATGGGTTAGAGTGAGGTTAGAATTATATTGGTACTTCCTGTAGAAAGCAGCAGCCAGATCCTCCCAGTTGTACATATTGGTTCCCTCTAGCTGATAAAATCATTCCAATTGAGTCCCCAATAAACTTTCCTAGAAGAATGCACCCATAAGTTCCTATCAGTGGTGTGAGGTTGGATATTCCTGACATAAGACCTCAGATGTAGTTTAGGACATGACACCCCTTCATATTTAGCAAACACAGTAACCTTGAACTTCTGTGGAATGATCACTCCATAAACCAACCCTAATTCTTCAAAATCTAGATCGAGTACCCTCTGAATTTCCATGGCATTGAGACGATCTTCCAGCTGCTTGTGTTTGTCATCAGCAAGAGGATACCGCTCTTCAGCATAATCATCCTCTTCTTCATCATACTCTAGATTGTGGTCTTCCTCTTTTGTCTTCTTTTCATCCTCTTCCCGATTGTCCCCCTCATTTGACGGATTTGCGAATTCTAAAGCTTGCTTGGCTGGTCCTCTGAATCTCTTACCATATTCAGAACACCCAATGGTTTCTTTGACTTTTTATTCTTGTCTTTGAGAATGAGAGCCTTCAAGCCTTCTTATCCCTTAGCCAGAGCCAGGAACATCTACTGGAACTGAGCATTTTGTGCTTGAAGGTCCTTAATATTCTGTTCGAGAGCCATTTTCTTTTTGTTGAAATAAACAGTGAAAAGATAAGAAACATGTCCTTGAAATACCTGCTTATGTAATGATATGTATGATATGTTTATGCGAGTTTTTCAAGGATCTCGTGGGATAAACACAAAAAATGTTAGAATCCGACTGTAGCTTTGGTCGAAGAACTTCGTATCGTTAAACGTCTTTCTACGTGAATCAAGCTCACTATGTCGAGTGGGTAATAGCCTCTGACTCAAGTTGTCGTACTTTGGTCTTTTGACGACATTGGCTAGAGGAAAATAAATCCCCTTACCCATTGCTAGACGTCTGGTTCATCATAACCTGCATCACAGACCCTAGAGGTCCTTGAAATGGTAAGCAAAATGAGAATGGATGTTATGATGCATGATGTCATGTTTGAACAATTTAATCACACACAAGACCGTAGGTTTAGGCTTGCATGGGGTTTATAGGTAAATACCATCTTGAAGTTTAGTTGGTTCAACCTGTCTTAGAAAAGTAAGTGAGTTCTAAGGAGTCTCAATATCACTGATCTTTCTTCATCAGGTATTGTTTCAGCAGGCGATCTTTTCTCGCGGACGAAATATCCCGAAAGTTCGATCTCAATGAGTGTAGCATCAAGTATCAACCAAATCCTCAGTTTTATACTGAGGTAGGCTATCTCACTACTTTTCTAATGGCCAAGTTTGTTCAACTATAGGTTCTAAGGTCAGTTAGTGCTTTATGACACCACATAGCGTCCCCGTATTCTCCTCGATTTAACACAAGGGATACCGGTACCAACAAACGTGTCACACTAATGCAGCCATCACTTCAAACATATCGATTTATGCCGTACAATTTCCATGATCTATTGCTACTTAGCTAAAAGTTTCCCAGATTCGGGTGTAGGATATTTTAACAATAACCCAAACATAAACCCGAAAGGTAAAGCACACAAATCAAAACAAAGAAAACATTTTAAATATCATCTATCTCTAAGGTAACCCCACTTTTTACTCCCCAGCAGAGTCGCCAGTTCTGTAATACGGTGGCAAAACCGACTGTTATACTGGTTTTGCGTTTGTATTCGCAAATGTTGCGGTAAATAAGAGCCTCCACCGACTTTTCGTTTATCCAACAAAGGTAAGGGTGAAAAGAACATAAAAATACCTTTCGAGATTTTTTCTGAGTAAGGGGGGTAGATTATAGAAAGGGAAGGTGTTAGCACCCTTTCCATCCATAGTTATCTACGGGCTCTTAGATGCTAGCTAATTTGAAAAATACCTTGTGCTTTGTGTGTTTGAAAAGTATTTTGGAAGAAAGCGCCTTAGTATGGTGAACTTTGTAATATTTCTCGGATTGGTAGAGAACGTACACAAAGTGTTTTGAAAAATGTTTTTGAAAGAGTTTTGTGTATATGAAAAAGTTTGTTTTGTTTTGAGAAATCATCTAAGAACTATCTACTATGCTCGAAAAGGTTGTTCTTTTCCTCTTTTCCTTTAGACAGGGCTATCCTACTATTGGTGAGTAGGTAGCCCTAATCGTTGGATGTTTGAGGGACATTCAAAGGGACATTGTTACAGTCACAAAGGCAACTGGGCAAGATACCTTAGTAACTACCATGTAGTTTTAAGATCATACTGAGGCAACGTCGAAAGGGTCATTTTTTGATCCTTTAAACCAGAGGGTAGCCACTAAAGTCTCTCACGTTTCGAGCGTTGTGACTGCTTTCCGAAGGAAACCGAAGTAAGGATACCCTATAGGTGTATATGTAAGAGTGTGTTGTATTCAATTATTTTTGTCTTGTGTTAGGTTTGCTAGCGTTTGATTATTAGGTTCTTGCCATACAATCCTATTAGTCATGCATCTAGACAGTTAATAGTGTGCGGGAATTTAAAGTGTGGAAATGTAAAATCCTAGCTATTACAAGGCTTCAGGGAGGGGGATTATTTACAAGTCCAAAAATGAGGGGAGAATAGAGCAGTAAAAGTAAAAGTCCTAGTTATTATCTATTACATTCCAGTAAGCAGTTACAATAATATGAAAACAGAATAGAAAATGTAAATGCGTGCGAGTTAGGAGAAGACGTCTAAAACCCTAAAATGTTTCTAAGTAAAAGAAAAAAGTCTTTTTTGTTGTTTTTTTTTATTTGGGAAAAATGATAAATAAAATTAAATCTAATTAATTATAAATTAAAATTAATTCTAATGTAAATCTAATATTTTTGGCATTTTTTATTTATGAAAAGAATTTGAAACTAATTAGTCCTAAGTCTAATTGATTTTAAGATTAAATAAGAAAAGTCAAAATAATTATTAAAAAAAAATTAAGTTTAATTAAGAAAATCCTAAAATATATTTTTTGTGATTTGATGTTTGATTTATCGATTAAAAAAAGGATTTAAAGAAGTGATTAATTAAAACAATAAATGAAATAAATAAATAAAAACATGGGCCTGGGATGCAAGAGGAGTTTGGGGTGGTGTGAATTGGATTTTGGTTAGGCCCAAATCAGGAGATGGCCCAGGCTGACGTTGGATCTGGTGTTGCTGGCCTTTGAGGGTCCATGATGAGGCTACACGCTTGGAGCGCTGGATCCAAATTAATTGGGATTTGATGGTGATGACTAGGTGATGTATGGTGTACGCCTTGAACTTAAAGCACCAGATCTGCAAATATTATGTTAGAAAAAATAAAATGCACAACCTGAGTATCGAACCCATGTCCTTCTCATTGCAACGCGTCTGCTTCACCAACTGAGCTAGCTTGTCATTCTTTGATACAAGTGAAGCAATAATATTATATTAGAAAAACAAATCAGATATATTTAAAAAAAAATAAAACGTGCACGCTGACTAAAAGAGCCAATGGGAGAGGGACATTTGGAGCGTCGGAGTCAGCCCACCGGAGTCAACTCTCTAGTTGTCTTCTCCGGTGGGCTCCAACGTTGAACCTGTAAAATAGCCAACAACAAAGGTTAAAAACTACCTTATCCCCCTAATTCGAGCCCCCTGATTCCAAACCTGAGGTCCATTTGGCCTGAAACAACCTAGATTATGAGTTTCTAATGAAATCTCAAATCGTACCCTAACAATGGCACGATCTCATCCCCGCCCTTAAGCTTGCATGTAACACATTGAAACAATCACAAACATCATTAGCAACACAAATATATGCGCAATAGGTATTTAAATGGCATGAATCTGCAATTTCGATTTTTAAAAAAAATTTTGCCAATCGATGATGCGTGGATATAGTGATTTAGGGTGTTGTAAGCCTTGAGAATGGGTGGAATAAGTTCCTGGGGATCTCAGGAACACGACTGGGCAATTGGTTTGGATCGAGGAGGCTTGTAAATATTGTTTCAATTTTGACAACTTTGTGAAGATTTTGAGAATTTTGATAGGGTGGTTTCAGGGCATTTTGTACGTGCCATTGCTTGCATATTGACTCTGTATTTATAGAGGAGCATAGTGGCTTGATAAATATAGCAAGGATCAACCATTAAACATAGTTTTGAAAACAAGATCAAAAAATTGAAAAATATGCCATTTTGAGTTATTCTCTTGACATTCTTATCTTTGAATGAACCTGGACTTTTCTAATGTATCTTGCACGAAAATTAGGTCCTCTTGATGGGCCAAGTCAGGCCTAAATGTCATGGTCCATATTTTCTAGCATTTTACTTAATTTATTTAATTTTAAACCAAATAAAATCAAGATAAAATACAAGAAAAATCATGGCCATACCAAAATGGGTTTAGAGGTCCTTCATAAGGTCATGGGGATATTTGAAGCTCAAAAAGTTAGGCCATTGACCTAAAATTTCAAATTTGCTCAATGCACATTTCTTGAAATTTCTTAAAATTTCCCAACTTGTGAAAGCCATAACTTGCTCAATTTTAACCTTTTGAAGATAATCTTGGACTTTTTGGAAAGCCAAAGATATCCTCTACAATCTATATTTTTACCATTTTTGCATTGGGAGAATTTATATTGGTGTAAATGGTCTTGGCAAAAAGTGTCTTTTGTTGACCTTTTGAAAATGACTTGTAATATATGAGCTTGTATCTTCTAAATGATGCATTTCTTGAACTTGAGGATAAAATAGAAGTTGTAGGGAATTGGATTCTCTTCAAAATGAGCTTTGGTTGGGGAAAATGGATGAAGTATGTGAAAGTTATGCCTGGTCAAATTTCAGTTGACTTCTCCTATAGAAACCCTAATTTAGCTATTCTTGACTTTTGATAAATTAAGAGCATTCCTTGAGGAATAATGATCAACCCTTGATAAAGTTATGATTATCACTTCAAAATGTTGATGTTGACAAAACATCTTGAAGTTTGATTGTATATTGGCTACAATTGACTTTTGATCTAGTATAGTTAATTTTCAAATACTTGAGCAGTTGACTGAGCAAACTTGTAGTGTAAGGCATGAAATTTGTCATGGACATTCTTGAATAAATATTAGGGACCATGGAAATCATTTGGAGCCTTTTCAACTCAAACATCTTGGTAAAAAGTGAAACCCTAGTTGGAGGTTCATTGCTTAGGAGGAGAATTTGTCTAATCAATTCTTTGGTCAACCTTGAGCAATTGAGGACCTCAATGAGCTTGTCTTGAGTAAATGAGAGCGAAAAGTTTTGGGTACAACAAGTGGGAACTGTGTGCAGATTAGGGCTAACTGGCATACAAAAGTGTGTATCAGTGGTTAAAGTAGGAACCACATGCGGAACGATTGTTGGCGGGGAAAATCACCTCGTGACAACACATTGGGACGTGTGGGTTGCTGGGTAAGTATAATGTCACATGATAATGTCTCAACAAGTGAGATTTTGAGTAGCATGGATTTCATAGTGGAGGAATCTAAAAAATCTTGCGGTCCTGATTGAAAAGAAGTGATAGCATTGAGACTTACCGTTATTTACTTGAGTCAGTTTCTCTTCTTGAAAAGTACTTGGGGAGTTAAACTCTTTCACTTCCTGAGGTTTCTCTCTTCTCTTTGTACCGTTTGAATTTTCTAAAGGTATAACACTTGCGCTCTTCTCTTCCTTTTGAATAACAATTTTTGTCCTTTGTTCTTTTATGTGTTAATTTTGCTATATGTGTATTCCATGAAGCTCTGTACTTTCTTCAGGTGGAGGCTTAGATGCATATGAAATAGATATCCCTGGAGTTGGAGTCTCGTTCCTTTCTTGATATGAGCCTTCAAACTTAGATGGAATTGGGGTGAATGGAGTGGAGTCTTTCTGATGGTAAGCCCTAAGCTGAGAGATATGGATCACCAGGTGAATCTTTGAAGATGGAGGGAGGTTAAGCTGGTATACCACAGAGCCGATCCAGCGTTGGATTCTTAAAGGAACGAAAAATCATTTGGCTAACTTTTAAGATGTATGGTGGTTAACAGAGATTTGGCGATATGGTTGGATGCGAAGCAAGACTAGATCACCTTCGATAAAGGTATAGTGCAAACGTTTTTTGTTACTCTGAATTTCCATGTGCTTTTGGCTTTTTTGAGGTTGTGTTTTACAGAGTTCAGAATCTCTTCATGTTGTTGCAGGTAATCGTCGAGAGCGGGTGGTGAGACATACCCAGATGTGTAGTGAGGAAATGATTGAGGATAGAGTCCATAAGGAGTTTCAAAATGGGACATTTTGACGAAGGAATGATGAGTTGTGTTATGCCAAAACTCAGCTAAGTGTAAGTATTTGTACCATTTCTTTGGATTATCACTTGTAAAACAGCATAAATAAGTTTCTAAGCAACAACTAACCACTTCTGCTTGGTCGTCTGATTCAGGGTGATGTGCTAAACTGTACTTCAGAGTGGTACCTTGAGCACGGAAAATTTCTTTCCAGAAGGTGCTAAGGAAGTGGGGATCCCGATAAAGAACAATAGATGATGGAATACCATGGAGGCGAAAGATTTCGACTGAGAACCACTGATCCAGATCCTTTGGTGCAAACTTTGTAGGAAAATCTATGAAATAGGCGTATTTTATCAGTCAGTCACATATAACCCAAATGATTGTGTGTCCAAATGACATAAGTAAGTGTGTAATGAAGTTCATACTTAACTCATCACATACTTTTGCTAGTATGTTTAGGGGTTGAAGGAGCCCTTGTTTCTTTGTAGGCATGTACTTATTATGTTGACAAACTGTGCAAGTTTTCACGAATTCTTTAACCTCTTTGTAGATTCCCAGCCAAAGAAAGGAATATGAGAGACGATTGAGAGTGGGTTGTAGTCCTGAGTGGCCTCCTTCGGGTGTGCAATGGTATTCTGTGATGATAGATATTCGAAGGTCTTGAGCAGCAGGTATGAATAACCAATCTTTGTAATACAAAAGAACTTCTTTGGTTTTAAAATAAGGATTAGTGGTAACCTTTGTCCACAATTGCATTCCCTTTGGATCTGAATTATAGTATTTGCGTAACTGGTTTAGCACAAGAGGAACTGGCGAGGAGATTGAGAGGAGTATTGCTTCATCCTCATTCTAGGCTTAGTAGGAGATGGGGTAGAGCGATTGTTGGATGTGGAAGAAGGTTTTTGATACTTAGGTTTAGCCTCTCTTATCTTAGATTCAATAAGTTTTGCAAGACCAATAGCTTGAGAAATAGAGGTAGGTTTGTGGATAACAATTTTTCCTTGAATTTTGGGTAACAAACTAGAAGTGAAACAGTTAAGGATATCGTCATGAGATAGGCCCACAACCTGATTACCTAGCTTTTCAAATATTGTTTGATATTCCACCATTGATCTTATTTGCTTTAAGTTAAACAATTCTGCTTGATGATTGACATAGGTAGAAGGTCCAAATCGTAATTCCACCGCTTTAGTAAAAGAAAACCAATATACCAATTGATGATTTTGATGCATCCATTTAAACCAACACAATGCTTCGTCTTTCATATAGAAAGACATCATGAATAATCTATATTCAGGTGGTAATTGATAAAAATCAAAAATTAGTCCGCTTGAAATAACCATTCCAAAGGGTTGGAACCATCAAACATAACAAGTTCAAGCATGGGGGTACGAAAAGGGGGCAAATGGGTTAGATGAGGAACTTGGTGGTATGGGGTGTTCTGAGGAAAATGGATTAAAACCTTGTTGTAACAAAAGGTAGAGAATAGGTTTGGGTTTGTGAGAACGGTTGTGTAATATGATTGTACGGTATAAATGGTGGGGGTGGTGGTTGGTGATGTGTGGATGTCATTCGGTGTGTAGTAGCAATGGTAAAATGTAAAGGTGGTTGGGAAAAATGGGTAGATTGTCTAAGAGGTGTGTACGTAGGGGTAATGACATGGGAAAATGTGTAGAATTCATGGTTGTAGAAACCGATTGTTTAGTGATACCTGATGAAGATGGTGTGGTCAGAACAATAGCAGTAGATTGTTATTGCTCCTGTTGCGCAACGAGCTTGGCCAAGATGGACATCATCGAGTCGTAACTGTTATCTACCATCTGTTTGTCTTTGTCCAAACAAGTATGGAGCTCCCCAACTTGCTGCTGCAGATTCGTAGCCGCCACGTTGAAACGCTCATCAAGTTGGATTTGGTTGTCTTGGAGAGCATTGTCAAGATGAAGTCTAGTTGTTTGAACAACTGCTTGGACAACTTCATCTATAGTTTCTTTAGATGAAGGATTATGAGATTTTGAGGGAGTCATGAGAACAAGGGTTGAAAGCATCAATGATAGAAAAGAGATTAACCCAGATCTAGGGTTACTCCATTGAATAAACACAAAACAACAAAAATAATAAATCTTGAATTCATTCATACTTTGTATTAAGATCTCAATCCCTTAAATACAAACAACAATTGAACAAATGAGCCTAACTCAGTACCGAAATGAAACTAAAGGCCTAAATTACAAAATTAAACAAGTTAATTTGTAACAAAGTCTTTCAACCATATAGACTTGGACCTAATTCGTGTGGACTTGCTATCAAAATATATTTGTTAAACTACATTTTAAAAGTATTTTGGACACAACTTCTTACATTAAACACCATAAAATTATTTATTTTTTATTTTTTTTTCAATCTTAAGATAATGACAATGAAGAAAAGACACAAACGTTAACAATATTTTAACAGCCATACGAAATATTAACTTTTGTGTAATAAATATAATTTTTTATTTCTTTATATATTGATAAACATAAAATTTTTTATAGACTAATAAATATAACCTTTTTTTTGTTAATAATATAACTATGAATTAAATACAAATACTATTAATTCCAATATAGAATAGCTACAAACTGATAGGGTGGTGTGGGGGTTCTAAACAACTTTTAAACCTTTTGTGTTAACCATAAAAGTTTATAGTTACCTAATCTTGCAATTAGCAATTTCTTTAATACCACTATTTAGTTCTCATGCTTTCATCAATTACCTAAAATAGTCTCACTATTTTTATAAGTTGAAAAGCAAGAACTAGGGTTAAAAAATAACTACAATAATTAGAAAGGTGAGACACACATGGTTCAGAAGATGGGTTGAAGAAACATTTTTAATCATTTTTTTACTTGCTTATGTGAGCCACATGAATTGGATTCTCTTGTCCTTTCCTATAAAGATAATACTATAAAGTATAGATTTATAGATTAATAGGGAAACAATTTAAAAGCATGAGTAACTATAGGCTTCACTTAATTAAGTGACTATGACGTATACTTGGTGAAAAGATTCTCCATTAATAAAAACAAAGTTAAAGAAATGGATTCTGATGCAGATGTCATTTTTCTCTCTCTCATCATCTTACTAGCTAAACTTGATATTTTTTAATGGAAAAAAGACATAGATACTATGCAAAATTTGGTCATGTCATGTTTTTTCTTTTCTATTGGTATGTGTTGGAGACATTATAATATTAACCTGTGTTTACTTGAGAAAGAAGCTTTCTAAGATGCAAATACAATGAGAAATTAACATGTCATTCTTGTGACACTTTTAGTTTTAACGCATTTAAGAATTTGTTTTTGAAATATATTGAAAATTTTGAAATTTCTGATATAGTATTAAAAAATTTATGAAAATATTAGAAATTTTATTGAATTTTTAATTTTTTATTGTGTTATATGAATTTAATCGGAAATTTGAAATTTTAGTATTAGATATTTCAAATTTCCAATATATTTCATCCTTATATGAAATTGGATATTTAAAATTTTTGATGTGTGAAAATTATTGGAAATTTTAAGTATTATTGAAATTTTCGGTATTTAAGAAATTTAAAATTTTCGATAAACATTTTCTATCGGAAAAATGCGGAATTTTCGGTGTATGTGTTCACTTTTAAAAATTGACACAAATTTTAAAATTTTCAGAGAATTACAATCGAAAATTTTGAAATTTCTGATTAATCGCAGTCGAAAATTCATAAAATGTAAAGAATTTTTGATAAACGATCAAAATCGACATTGAATTGTTTAACGTATCGGAAGTTTTATTTTTTTTTCATTCCTTTAATCAATAATTTTTTTTTTTTGATAAAAATAAAAAGTTTAAAGTAAATAATGAAAAATATTTTGAGAATAATAAAATTTGAAGATGACATACATATATATAATATTAGAGTGAAAGTTAATTTCTGAAATACAATGATTATTAAAAAATGTATTGTAATTGTTAAATTTCAAAAAAATGAGATATGACGTGATAAATTAATCTCAATTGAGAATAGGCTGTTCCAATTCCAATGGGCAGTTAATAGTAATAGTGAAGAAAGCACTATGTGTACTTAAGATTGACCTCTTTTAGTGGACTAAGTTATATCTTCTAATCGACTATCCAAGCACATGCTCATAGACTAATGTTTAAAAACTTTGAATAGAACTATTTTTGTTGTATAAATAGAAAGGTATATGTTAATATTTTTCTAAGGATAAGCAATATTTTTCTTGTTAAAAACGTTAGAATGAATATTTTTAGTGGGTTTTTATTTATTTGTTTCTAATTTTTACTGTTAATATTTTTTTTTACCGAGTGTTTAATTTCCTGGAATTTTTAAAATTTGATTTTTGGAATTTTTATTTTATTTTTCCTATTTTGTAAATATTTTAATATTATTTTATTTTTGTAAACTATCATAAATATAATTTTAATAATGAAGTGCTGATAATTTATTAAACTAATAAATGCAATACCAACTTCTTTTATAACTAGCAAAATATGAACTTCTTTAATGTACAATTCGATTTTTATAATTAGAAAAATATGAAGATCAAAATTCTAAATTGCTAGTAAAATTCAAAAAGTGGTTTATGTTGCTAATTTAGTAAACTTTATATATTTATTTTAGCATGGAGTATGGAAATGAGAAAGAAGAATGAAAGACATAAACTTTTGCCACTAGAAAACATATTTTAGATTGATTGGTTAATCATATCCCGTCGGTGGCAAAGTGAGAATCACTTATTTCCTTTTCATATGTCTTTATGAGATGTCCGTACATATTGGAGAAATGGCAAAAATTGTTTTTATTTGTTTATTATAGTGAAAATTACTTCTTTTTTTAAAATCAAAAATAAGTTTATAGATGAGTTATTCAAACTTCTTCTCAAGTAATTTTTAGATTCTTCTTTATAAAATATTTATAAAAAATATAAATTTTAAAAATTAATTTAATTTAACAAATAGTTTTTTAATATGAAAGTAAACAGGAACGACTCACCTTATTTGTGATAATGACACCCCAAAAATGTTAGAAAGACTATTAATCCAAGCATCATCATCTTCCTTGTTTTCTGAAATGGATGTCGCACATCCACATGACTCGTTCTTGAAAATTACTTTTCCTCTATTGGTTCTTGAAAATTACTCTTCCTCCACCTGTCCGAAAGAAATATGTATAACCTCTCTCTAAATTCAAGGTAACTGAATCCTTTGCGGAGATATTTAATAATGTGTGAAACATCCCTCAAAGTCAAATCATAGTTCCATGTATGAAAGGTGGTCGTCTAACTATCCCCATCTCTGAAAAACAACATTTGTTGGGGGCTTGAAGCGTGCAAACACAATCTTCATGGTATAATCTTATGACTGAGGGTCCACTCCGCTTGTAGTTGTTAGCATGAGTGAAAAACTATGAGCTCAATGAAATTCTATTGGAAAATAGGATATAATGTCTTTAGGTAAGGGGTTTTATGAGTTTTCCTTCTCATACTTAGAATACGTGTGAAGAGTCAGGTATGTGAACTCGTGAAATCTGAATCCACCTATGCTCAAACTTTCCTCTTAGACAAAATATTTCATCCTATCTAATGTCCATCAAACCTTGACTCAAGTTTTGGTAAGAATCCATGGCTTATCCCACGAGGATTGAAGGCCTAAAATCATTTTTCTAATGCAAGCAACATTGATACTTCTATTTATATATACTCCACTTCAAGTTTGTCAGTCATTGATCGTGCTTTTTATCAATATGTTAGAGTGTTTGCAGACATTGACATAGTCAAAAAGTTGAGTTATACAATCTTAGTTGAAAAGATAGAGTTTGCATTCTCCGTAGAGATAAAATATGAGAAGCTCTCAAATTTTTGTAACTATTGTAATGACATTAGTCACTCTACTGGGTTTGTCGGAGGAGAATTTGAAATATCATGGACAAATCTAAAGCAAAAGAAAAAGGTAAAGTGTAAAAAGTTTGTTCCCATGTAAAAAAGCATACAAAAGGAGCCCTGTATAGAGGTGGTTGACTTGAACTTGAAGAATCACACATTGAATGTTGGAGAGTCTAGTGGTTTTGTCAAAGAATGTGTTAATGTAAAACTCATAAGCTGATACCTTGTGATGATTTACTTGTTGATGAGGTCACTCATGATGTTTCTCTGCCCATGGTTGACAAGGTTGACCTTATCTGCATTATGTCTCCTTTGGGGAACACATAACAAGTGGCCATAGTTGAGCATCATATTTATGATGAATAAAAATTTATTGATGCGAGACAAAGTACTGAGGTGGAAGATAGAACTGTCGAAACACAAAAAAAAGAATGAAAATTTCATGAAGCAGTCTTGGGCCAACATGGCTGGACTGATTGACAAATAACTCCTATATGAGTCAAAATTTGACCCTGAGACTGACTTTTTAATTTTCAAATTAGCAATATCTAAGTCTCAAAAAAATAAGTTAAGGAAAAATTAAAGGAAAGAAGTGACTACTAAACCAAATCTAAAGTTGGTAACTTCAAGCCTTTTTAATGAAGTGCCTCTTTTTAAATGTTAGGGTCTAGCTAATACCTTTACATGATTGACACTCAAAAACCTCATCAAAGGTCATAAGCCAAATTTATATTTTTTTAGCAGAGCCCTGGATGCATATTGTCTACTTAACTTTCAACTTCTTGGACTCCCTTAGCCTTGGGATTTTTTCCTGCAACAATATGAAAAGTTTACTTCCAAATGTTTGGTGCATTTGCACCAAGTTACTTGATCCTCGAGTAACTTACATCTCTGACCAACATGTCTTGTTTACCTTTATGAAAGACTATACTAAATTAGGTATTACAACTATTTATGCTTCTACTTTTTACTCAAATATAAGAAGGCTTTGGATGAAACTATCCAATTCTCTGATTTTCCATCATGTGCCTTGTTGTTTCTTTAGAGATTTTAATGCAATTATTGGCTCTCATGAGCATAGAGGAAATTACCCACCTAACAGAACTCACATGAATGATTTCAAAACTTGGTCAGATCAAAATAATCTCATGATAGTCCCACACAGGTTTCTCCTATCACTTGATCCAATGGTAGGCTAGGCAATGATTTAGTAGAGATCACGCTTCATATAGATCTTTGTAACAAAAGTTGCTTAATCTCCAGCACGGACTTAAATGTAACAAATATTACTAAAATTAGATCTAGTCACTTTCCTTATTATTGGAGGCTATATTTTCTCATCACAATCATATTTCTCTATTCTAATTTCTCAGCATGTGGACCTTGCATTACTAATGCAAGGATTTCATAGCTAACTACTGGTCTACACATGCCATTGGTTGTCTCATGTATATTCTTATCGGGAAACTTCAGTTGATCAAAACTAGTCTTAAAGCTTGGAATATATAGTTTTTTGGGACATACACATCATGGCCAAAAATTTAACTAAAAATTTATCCATAATCCAAAATCATCTTATCTTGGATGGTAACAAAGAGGCTCCGAGAGCTCAAGAGAAATTGGTTCAGCAGGAGATTGAGAAAACTCTTGCCAAATAAGAGATGTTCTAGTTGGATAAATCCAAGGTCAAATGGCATTTGGAGGGAGATATAAACACTAATTTCTTGAACATAATGACAAAAATTAAGAGATTTAAGAATACCATTACCTTCTTAAAGAATGGATATGACATCATTCACGGCCCTATTGATTTGGCTAATCATGTTATGAGTTATTTTACTAACGTTTTATGCCTTGTAGATACTTCGCAGGACATGCTTATGGTTGATGAAGTCATCCATATCATGGTTTACACAAACATGAACAATTTGCTGACTAGGCTTCCATACTCAAAAGAGATTACTCATGCAACTTAACCTCAACAAGGATATTGCACCAAGCCCTTATGGTTTTTGTGGTGTGTTTTCTCACTTTTATTAGTCTATCATCAAAAAAGATGTATGCAATTAATTTTTATGGTTCTTTAAAAGTGGTTGTATCCTTTCTAAGTTCAACTCCAACACAATCATCTTGTTGCCTAAAACCAAGGAAGAAAATTCCATGGACAAATTCAGACCCATTGGTTTCTCTAATTTCAAGTTCAAAACTATTTCTAAAATCCTTATAGATAGGTTAGCTCATCTCATACCTTTTTTATGGCCACACTCAGGGTAGAAACATCAAAAATTGCATTTGCTTGGCTTGTAAGGCTAAAAATCACTATAATGGGGGGTTGAATAAGTTCCTCTTTTTCTTTTTCTTAAAGGCTTAACAATAATGGAAAGACACAATTATTTTTATCCTGATTCGTTTGAACTCAAACTACTCCAGTCCACCCGCCAAGGTGATTTCGTCTTTCTCAACAAGGACTTAATTCACTATAATCAAATAGATTACAATCACACAACCAAACTGTTGTGACTAACAATTCAAAGCACAAGTAAACTTACAAGTGACTAACACCACTAAGACTCAAACTAGTCCTAGCCTTCTTGAGAAATATGACCAAACTTGGTCTCTCAAGGAACAATTACAAGAATTAAATCTTTACAGATAGTGAAACAAATTGCTTCTTAGAAAGCTATATCATAAACTCTGATTTTTCACTAAGATTAGTTTTGCACAAAGTGTTTGTAAAATAATTTGTGAGCAGCAGAATATTTTCACATACTTGGTCAGTTGGCTTGCAATAAATTATCTTCTATTTATAGCATGAAGAAAACGACTGTTGCTGCCTTCAAAAGTGGAGAGCAATTAATGTTTGCGTGTTTGCTTGCAGTATTGCATTTTCCAATGAACTAGCGTAGACACTTGAGTGCATGTAGTCTTCTTTGCATTAAATGAACAAACGGCACTTGTCAGAGCATGTTTCCTGAAACTTGACAAGACTTGTTAGCTTATTTATTCTCTCAGAACTAGCTTCACGTCTTGCTTAAGAATATGCTTGCAAATCTTCTTATCAGCGCTTGCTTCCAGAAATCTTCTGAACATAGTTTACATGGAAACTTGCTAAGCTTTAGAAGATGCATAAAATAGTTTCTTATCAGAGCCAACATCAGAACTTGCGCTAAAACAAATAGTTCTTTCATCAAATAACTTCTTCATTTATTTTTAGCTCACCACGTCAAAATAATTTTCATCTAGGAAAATACTTCAGTCAGAACATTATCTGAAACAAATAAATATGCTCATCAGAGTATCAATTATATAAAATATATTTTATTGTTATCATAAAAACTCTGAGATATGATCAGAACCAATCTTGTTCTAACATATGCAAGGATACCCTTTATCCCATTTTCTTTTGTTGCCTAGAAGAAGAAGAAGTTATTAGCATGATCATTGCCAAACTTTCTAAAGAAGGTACCTTGAAACTCATAAAAGGAAGCAGGGATACCTTCTTTTCTTCCCATATTTTGTATGCAGATAACATTCTCATTTTTTTGTAAGGGAAAGATCTCCAAAATTCATTCCCTCATCAATATTTTCAACAACTATTCTCAAACCTCAATCCATGTGGTTACCACAACAAAGTCTATCATTTTTACTAGAACCATACCTAATATCAAATTAGTGCATATTCTAAAAATCACAAGCTTCTCAAGGGGTGTTTTACATTTCATTTACCTAGGTGTGCATATATTTAATGGCAGAGTTACATCTTCCTATTTTCAACCTATTCTAGATAATATTATCTCCAAGATGATTTCTTGAAAGGCCTCCCTCCTTTCAATGGTTTACATAGTTATGTTAGTTAAATTCATAATCCAAACTAAGCTCATTAAATCTATAGCTATTTACTATGTTATTGCTTTATTGAAATACATTAAATAAGCTTCTATGAACTTTATCTGTGTGGAGATGTTAATGAAAAAAATCTTGTCATGGTTGCTTGGAAGAATATCTGCATGCTTCAATTTTATGAAGGCTAAGGTCTAAGATCCTTTCTCGGGCTAAATGAGGCAACCAATCTCAAGCTTGGATGGAAGTTGATGAATAGTTAGGAGTCTTGGGCCATCATCATAAAGTCCACATTTTAAGACCTTAGGTGTAATTAGACATATCATCTTCTCTACTATTTGTTTTGACATCAAAACTAAGTTATCTACTCTAAAGAATCACACCTCTTGGTCTCTTGGGTAAGGAACTTCTATACACTTTTGGAAACACTCTTAGTGTGGGTCTCCTCTCATTTTATAAAAAAGTTCGAAGTTTCTTCATAAACAAGCAATCTTAATAATTCAAAAGTGTCTACTTTCATTCACGATGCACCGTGGGACCTTCTTGATAAATGGGCCACAATCTTCCCTTTTCATATTCAAAGACTGCAACATTCTCTTTTGATAGATAGAAATGAAAATGGCCTCCTAATTTGGCCAAACTCAAACTCGGGCCTATTAAGTCTAAAAGAGGCTTATAATTTCAAGTTTGCTTCTATTGTGATTCCTTGGGATAAGACTATAAGGAGCTCAAACATTCCCCATTCTAAATCCATGCTTGTTTGAAGGCTTATGCTTGACAAAATCCCCATTGATGACAATATCATAGCATGTGTTGTTCTTTGCATTCCATGCGAACATGTGTAATAGTCATGTGGAAACAATCGTGCACTTGTTTTTTGAATGTATTTTTCTAAGCAAAATTGGTTTTAGTTCAACAATTTAATCGAGTTAACAAACATTTCAACCTCTTTAGAAGAGCGGTGGAATATTTGTAACACAAACATATCCAAGCAATGCTCATTGGTGTTGAAAGTTATCACTATATTATATGGGAAGCGCAAAATTGAGCTAGGTTCAAGACCATACTCCAAAATTCATAATTCCATTTTCAAAATCAAGGCTCAGGTGCTTATGATAGATAACAATGGTTCCACAACCTCTTCTTCCTCAATGGATGCTTTCATAATTCTAAAAGCTTCCAATGTATCCATTAATCCTCTAAAAGAATACCTAGATTAAAGAAGTCATGTGGCATCTCCTACATTTTATTGGATCAAGTGTAATTACAATGGTGCTTATAACCATGATCACTCTTCCTCAAGATGTGGTGGGATTTTTCATGAGAAACATGGTGATTTGATCTTGGCTTTTGTGGGTCAAGTTAAGTGGTCTTCTTTAATTCTTGCAAAATTTTATGCGATTTTGAGAGCCATGGAAATAGATATGAATAAGGATTAGTATAAGTTAAGGACATAAACGGATTCCACTATGGTGGTGCATTATTTCTTCAAGAACTCTTTGGTGCCTTGGCAATAAAAATTTGATGGAAGGCTTGCACATGATTTTTTTTGTTGTAAATAAGCACTTTTTATCACTCATATTTTTAGAGAAGAGAGTATTTGTGTAGACTATTTTGCCAACTTAGGCCTCAATTCCAATTTTTTAGCCATTTTTATTCCATTCATCTAGAAATTAGGAATGATTTTGAAAAAAATGCTAAGTTTGTCTTTCTTTATATTCTATTCTTTTTTTTTTAATGATTTTTGGCTTTGTCCCCTCTCTTTTTTGTAATAATCGTTTGTAGTGCTATATTTTCACTGGGCCCCAAGAGGAGACATATTATGTAAAGGCAAGGGGGGAAACAAATGGGTGGGGGCGAGTATCCCAGCCACCCAAATTAGGCCATGATGCCGCCCAAAATGGGCCATGAAGTCGCCCTATTGGGATTAGTCCACCCGAACTCTTTCCAACTCGTCTAGAAGACGTGGGAATAATGTGTCGTACTATGACGAACCGGAAGAATGAGTCAAAGAAGGAATGACTCATTCCTCCCCATAATCTAGTAGTGGGAGGAAGTTACTTCTCTTAACCCTAGGCCCAAAAGATCTTTTTAAATACCTCTTTCTAAGGGGAGAGAAAGAGACAAACTCTAAGTCATACACATCTTCTACTACCTAAAAGAGTACCACACTCCCTATAACCATAAAACACGATTAACCTAATTGCCCACCCGTAATCAAGTAGCGTCAGCCATCAAAAGGGATTCTCACTTCATGTCAGGTGGTTCCTTAAACAACCTCAAATATCACCATGTAGGACTTTTCGTCGCCGTGAGCAAACCTTCACTCCCAAAATGTGTTATACACATAATAAGGCCTCCGAGTCTCTCTAATCTTACAGGAGGACATGTACTTTTTGATTTGTACACTTTATTTCTCTATATATGATGCCTCATTAAAAAAGTGGTTCCTAAAAAAACTAAACTTACTAGACCATCTTCAATAAGAATAAATTAAAATAGATACAATAATGTAAGTTATTCTTAAAATTTAATATTGTTTTGTTAATCTTTTAAGTTTCTTTTTTTCTAATTAATTGATTATTCATGTTAGATTTTGTATCCACTATTATTATTTTTAACAAGTTTGGCTTAAAAATGAAATGTTTGACATTTTAATTTAGTTCACTTATAAATGTTAGATTCATCCAGAGGGCGAGGTAACTCAAGTGATATGTATTAATTTAGTTAAATGAGTGTAAGTTATTTGTCTAAAGTTAAATAGCTAATGACATTATTTATTTAAATTTATGTATTAATGTAAATAAGTTGTTGATGTTTATAAATCAGTAACATTTAATAATAATAAAAGGTTAAATTTGTCTAGTGGGTGAGGTAACTCAACTCATAGGTCTTTTTAAAACCCTGACAAGGCACACAGAAGATACCTTATGAGTATATAATCACCTAAAACCTAAAAATGTTAAACCCAGTAGGAATCTTATCTCTAAGCAACTGCCAAGAGAAGGAAATGACCTTAGAAGATGTCACACTCTTCCAACTAAACGAGTCGAACCAACCAACACCGAAAGTAAAATTACCATGTTGCGAAATCAGACGTAACAGAGAAGCATAAACCACTTTAAAATAACACGAACCATTTTTAACAAGCTATTGTAACTGGTTTGAAATTTGAGAGTCACCACCCTTAATTTTTATCCTAAGAAAGGGAATATAAAGTTTAACCCTAAAATTCAGAGATTCTGGGTTTTTTTTACTCAGTTTTAGACGAAGGGAAGGTGTTAGGAACCCCTCATCTACCTTGTTTACAAGGATACTAGGTTTAGAATTAATCTTTAGAAAATAGGGTTTTAATTTTTTATCAGGGGAACTCGCCACGATTTTAAGTCGTATGCCTACGTATCCTCTTATGAGGAATCAAAGTCCCAATTCGTAGTTTGTAGTTGGTTTGTGTTTTTTATGGATTACGAAGATGTTTGAATTTCCCGCAACTTAGTATAGGTGTGTGAATAACTGAGATATTTAGACAAAGTGCGCAGTTAACTAAAATATGCTTTGTAATCCTTTTCAAAAATTAATTGTTGAATTAATTTAGTTATGAAAAATGATTTATTGTCGGTTGAATATTTTTTATGTGTTAATTGTAGAAAACATCTTTATTTAAATGCATGATTAAAATTTTTTTTATGTAATAAAAATAAATAATATTTTGGATGAAATTAGAAAATTATAATTATTTGATTTAATAATAATAATAAATATTATAATATTATAATTATAAAAAAAAATAATGAAGAAAACTAAATAGAAGCAAGGGGGTGTGAATATAGTTTAGGAGTAAAAATGGGGTGCAGATATTAGGGCCTTGAATTCAGATATTGAATCCAGGCCCAATAAGACAAGTGGATACATTTTTGAATGCGTTAGTAAAACTGGGGGGGGGGGTGTAAAGCATTAATTAGCCATCAATCTAAGTCAGAGATTACCTTCCGACGCCTTAAATTTCTTTGTTTAGGTTCCCTTTCTAAGCTCTCTCTTTTCGATTCGCAAGTGGAAGCCAGTGATGATGATTAAGGAAGCAATTTGATGGTGGCGGCAGCGTGACGAATGAATCTAGGGTTTCAGATGTTGAAACCCTAGGCGGCAGTGAACAGGGATTACAGAGGCGAGGCTTCTCTATCCTTCTTCTGTTACGAATTTTCCTCCTTCTAATAATTTTCTTCTCTGTAATTATTTCCTCTCTGATTTTTTTGTTTCTTTTTTATTCCGTTTTAACAATTAGGTTTTATAGTGTTTTAGGAGTTTAGTATATTAGGAAATAGATTAATATATCTATAATTTGTTATACGATTTTAATTACGTTTTGAATATGAATTTTATTTTGTCTGTAAATCTGTGATATCCTTGATTAGTTTCTATATTAGTATTAATCTTATCTGAATATTCCAATAGGTTTTTATTATGTGTATTAACCTAGTTTCTGTTTTGGTACGATATTATTTCTGGAAAGTTAATGCAAAAATTTAATTATGTTTTTATTATAATAAAAATAGTAAGAGTAATAATAGGTTAATAATAATGTTAATAATAATAATAAAAATGTTATAATTTAAACAAAACATTTGTTTTTTTAAAACGAAAATCAAAAACTGAATTGGGCCATACCGTTTCAATTTATTGGGCTTTAACAAGAAAATGAACTGTCTTATACACCCCATTTTTAATATTTGAAATGGACTAAAAAAATTACATGGGCCCTTTCTGATTTAGAAAGACCCTTGATTTTTCAAAATAGTGTAACTTCTTTCAATATTTAAAATGGGTTGTAACCTAAACAAAATCATACCCAAAAATGCAGTTGGCTCAAAAAAACTTACATGGACTTTTCTGATTTAGAAAGGCCCATTGATTTTTTTATAAGATAAACCTCTCTCTCTCTCTCTCTCTCTCTCTCTCTCTCTCTCTCTCTCTCTCTCTCTATATATATATATATATATATATATATATATATATATATATATATATATATATATATATATATATATATATATATATATATATATATATATATATATATATATATATATATATATATATATTCTAAACTCCCATAACTATATGATAATATTTTATAAAGTAAAGTAATTTTTAGCAATAGGAATAAAAAAAATTAGGAACAAGTAGGGAAAATTTGGGTATGACAGTTGCCCCTATTTAATTGCCTTTCGATTGAATTGTGCGAGAATACGTAGGTCTCGCACGTTCTGATCATAAGTTTATTAAATATTTGAAGACCCCAAAATTTGTCTGAAACATTATAAGGATACGCTATACAGCGTTCCCATGGGTACGAAGAGTAAGCATAGATGATGATGTATCATCTAATCTGCGTTTGAACCAAAGTTGATTTGACTTAAACATGACGATGCAAATAACTCGTCAGTATCTAAGAAGAGATCGTTTGCATATTTACCGTAACCTAGAAGGTAAATGGTAAAAGCTTGAAAAGCTGACTTACTAATGCTTGGAGACTAATATAGCAAGTTTTGATTTGATTTTGTCTATTCATTGTAACCTAGGGCATGAATAAAACAAAGTCTGATAATACATTACTTCCTGGAGACTGATGCAATAGATTACGCAGATTTATTTGCATATATATCGCAACCTAGGGGATAGATAATTGAAAAAAGCTTGATAACTACATCACTGCATGGAGCCTAACACAATGAGTTATATCGCGGATTTCCCACATCACTGCATGGAGACTGACGCAATGGGTTATATCGCAGAAAAAACTTGATAATAACATTGCTACATGGAGACTGGGGCAATGGGCTAAATCGCAGAGAACTTGATAATAACACTGTTGTATGGAGACTGATGCAATGGGCTATATCGCGAAAAAAGCTTGATAATAACATTGTTGCATGGAGACTGATGCAATGGGCTATATCGCGGAAAAATCTTGATAATAACATTACTGCATGGAGACTGATGCAATGGGTTATATCGCGGAAAAAGCTTTATAATAACATTGTTGCATGGAGACTGATGCAATGGTCTATATCGCGGAAAAAGCTTGATAACAAAATTGTTGCATGGAGACTGATGCAATGGGTTATATCACGGAAAAGCTTGATAATAACATTACTGCATGGAAACTGATGCAATGGGCTATATCACGAAAAAAGATTGATAATAAAATTGCTGCATGGAGACTGATACAATGGTCTGTATCGCGGAAAAAGCTTGATAATAACATTGTTGCATGGAGACTGATGCAATGGATTACGCATATTTATTCGCATATATATCGCAACATAGGGGATAGATAATTGAAAACAGGTTGATAACTACATTGCTGCATGAAGACTGGGGCAATGAGTTATATCACTAAGGAGAAAACACATCACTGCATGGAGACTGACGCAACAGGTTATATTGCAGATGATGAAACATATCGCTGCATAGAGACTGATGCGATGAGTTGCACCGTAAAAAGAACTGTCTTTGATGATTGATTCTTAGATAACTAAATCAGAGATGAGATTGATTTTTTACCAGTTGTGTATGTTCTCAACCAAGGTAATAATCTAATGGAGGGTCTAAAGATATTGGTTCCGCCCAAAGCATGTTTGGAAAAATGTCATGTATGACGTATATGCATGATGTCTTAGACTGATATAAACCCAGAGTGATATGCATTGAGTGTCTATATATGCCCCAGACGTTATGAATGACCTTGATACTTTGATATGGTTACGTGTATGCCATGCTTGATGTGAGGCTCTTAGTGGGAAACCTACTGTCGCGATTTCCAAGGAATCTACTGTCGAGATTCGATTGTGACTACCTACGGCTAAAGTCTTATGGAAAATCATCTGCCGAGATCAACCAGGGGAATCTTATGTCGAGATTTGATTGTAAATTACCTTCTGCCGAGGTCTTCTAAATAATCATCCGTCGAGATCAACCAGGGAATCTACTGCCAAGATTCGATTGTGAACTACCTTCTGCCGAGGTCTTCTGGATAATCGTCTATCAAGATTAACCAGGGGAATCTACTGCCAAGATTCAATTATGAACTACCTTCTGCTAAGGTCTTCTAGATAATCGTCTGCCGAGATTAACCAGGGGAATCTTCTATCGAGATTCGATTGTGAATTACCTTTTGTCGAGGTCTTTTGGATAATCATCTACCGAGATAAACCAGGAGAATATAATGCCAAAAATTAACATAGAATTACCGTCTGCCGAGGTCTTATGGATAACCAACTTCTGATATTAACCAGGGGAATTTACTGCCGAGATTCGAGTGTGAATTACCTTCTGCCGAGGCCTTCTGGATAATCATCTGTTGGGATCAACCAGGGGAATCTAGTGTCGAGATTCAAGTGTGAACTACCTTCTGTCGAGGTCTTCTGGATAATCATCTGCCGAGATCAACCAGGGGAATCTAGTGTCGAGATTCGAGTGTGAACTACCTTCTGTCGAGGTCTTCTGGATAATCATCTGGCAAGATCAACTAGGGGAATCTACTACCGAGATTCGAGTGTGAGCTACCTTATGCCGAGGTCTTCTGGATAACCATTTGCCGAGATTAACCAGGTGAATCTACTGCCCAGATCCAACATAGAATTATAACTTGTTTTGACAATGATGATTGTCTTCACATGAAACATGGTTTTATGTTATACATGTATATTTGATTGATTCATGAAATGTAACTATTGATTGATGTATGTAATGAGTGACTTGGATATGTATCGATGGGTGTTGGATTTTGAAAAGCGAATGCGTAATTGGGCTTCTCTTTTTTTTAGATATGCTCAATCCATGTCGTCGGAATTCATCAGATGGATGAGATGATAAGTATAGTTTGGTTCTGGATCGAAGAGTTTTAATGCATGATTTATGTAGCTTTACGTTTTATGATTATGACTCGAATGTTTTTTGAATGGTGCCCCTGTGATGGGTCGTGGATGATTAAAGTGTAGAGGTTTACCTATGCGACAAGGTTGCTTGTCACACGGTGGTTGAATATTGTGCTATCATGATTTCCCAATACTCGATTTGAACTTGAAGATTGCTGATGTAGGAGAAAGATCCACTGAAGGTTATGAAAGTACGCGTAGAGCTTACCCATATGTGGACTGTCTTTCCTTAATTTGTTGGTAGGGTCTTGGAGGAAATCCTTATTAATATGAGCTTGGAAATAGTTTGATCATAATATGAATGACCCCACTATTTTGCACTATACCCCTGATTAAAAAACTCTTGCAAATGTTTGGCTTTGATGAACCATTTTGAATTAACTCCTTTTGATTGATCCTTGCAGTGGTTTGCCCCAACATTTGAATTTTGAAATATGTGCCCCTCAATCTCCAGGATCTGGAGGAAGTACCCTCAGAAAGAACTTAGACCTCATCATGAACTTGACATAGATTTCCCCAAGTATTCGAAGCTTGAAAAGTTTGTACTTGAAGTTGCTTCAAGAGGAATTTATACCCTACATGCAGTAGGATGAACTTGGTACGTACTACCCCAACATTTGAATCTTGGAAGGTTTCCCTTGATTATCAAGGCCTTGAGAGGTTTGTTAAAACGAGAAAACCGAGGAATACCCTATTGTGATATGACTTAATTAAGGGATGCTCCTTCGAAAGGTATGCCCCTGATTGAACAGTGATTTGAAACTTGATCCAAGTTAATTGAATCTCGTAATGATCACCCCTTGTCAAAAGTATCTTCATGTGATATACCCCTACGATCATTAGTCTTGCCTATGATTATGGGGTTCTTCCTTAGATGCTTTCCCCCCTGAAATGGATCGCTTTTGATTAAACCATTTTTTTGAGACCTCCTTGATGCTAAGTATTGATTCGTTGATAAAATTATACATTTTGAAAAATTAATTCCGTTTGATACACAATAAGTTTTGAAATCGATGTTTGAATAGAAATGGATGATTAGAGATGGATATTCGAAGAAGTGGTTAGTAATAATTTTAACAAACACGGGAGTCAGTTTAATGCAAATTTTACTAAGTATGCTTTCATAGTTAACCTTGATTCAATTAGGACTTTTGAAGGTTGTAACATGGCCATGGTTCATGGTTTAAGAAATAAAAGATATAAGGCTCAAAATTTGTTTATCCCACCCCATTCTCCTTGATGTTCTTCAGTCCTAATTTCAATTAATGCAACAAATGTGTTTAATGTCCAAGAGAAATTTTGTATTCGCCCAGACGATGAGAAGTGTAGATAAAGATCCAAGCACCGATGAAAAGAATTGATAAGATCTGAGCACTGATAAGATCCCTTGATGATTTTTGAGGTGGAAGTCACAAGATTATTCTCCAATTTGTTTATTTTAAATCCCTTATTTTTGCATGGACTGATTCTTTTGAATTTTTTGGTCCATCGAGATGCCCTAACTTTTTCCTAAGTCAAGTTTTTTTTTCGATTTTTACTTGACTTAGCGGGCTTTATTTTTATTGAATTTATTTTTGATTTTTGATGTTGAACACTTGTGATTGTCATGCTGATTGTTGTAAGCTTCGTCTTTATTGTTTTCTCGATCTTGAATGATGTATTGAAGAAGAAGACGTGAACTTGTCTTTATTAATTTCTTCCTCAATATTTGTTGATGTGCACGAGGAAGATGATGTTCTTGAACCTTTTCTAAGATCATTTGATTCTCTTGAGAATAGAATGCACCATTGAATTAATTGAAAGACTATCCTGCCCCTGGTTGAAATTAAGGTTTTTTAGAAAATAGTAACAACTCCAACTTCTGGCTCGAGGGGGTTGACTACGGATTAACTCCTTATTTCTCTACTATTTAGGGATTGAAACAATGCCTTATTACATCGCCAACTCGATCTTACCATTGAAAACATACATTATCAAATTTTTGTTATTTAATTTTCGTCATTCTTCCTCGAAGTTTGTTAAAGAAAATCAAGAATGGAAGAGTGAAAAGTGAAATGGAAAGTGATAAAAGAGTGAATACAAATGAATTGATTTCAAAAACATGCACGGTTATTTTATTAGAATTACTAATCCAAAGATAGAAATTTACACTAAATGAAACTTAGCAACTAGGAAATTACAATTTGTAACTGATAAAGCCTAATGATCATATGGAAGAGCTCCTTTATTAATCCACGTGACTTTAGCAAATGCTTTGTAGTTCTTGGACTTGTTAAAGCATGAGGATGACCCTTGACTTCTCTTTGGGCACGCCAGTTTTATTGATAGGGCAATGTGGGAATCACCAATGAAAGTTGAAACTGAGGCGTTGCATAGGCTTGTATAGTGAAGGGCTGCCTTCTCTCCACAATAATATTTGTAGAACCAAACTCAATTGAGTCTCCAATGTTTGACTTCTCCTTCACCAATCTAAGATTTTCTTGAAATGCTTGGACTTTGTTCTTGAGCATCAGAAATTTTTTTAGCTGTATTGATAGCGGCCAAGGGTGAAGGTGGAAATGCATGACATGCAAATGTATGAATATACCAAAATGCTTGGGTATGCAAAATTATTTTTTTGGTTTTTTGGTATGCAAAAAGTTTCATGGATATGCAATGCGACACAAACGTAGTATGAGGGTAGACGTAGGGGTATCATATACAGGTTCAATGGTAGATTTAGAAATGATGATGTCCTACACTAACTCAGATATTGAGACAGGCAGAAACTCGAAGATAACGATAGACATGGAAATGAGGATACCATATACTGACTCATAGATTGAGACAGACAGGAACTCCTTAAGGATTATAGCCAACGAAGGACGACAAGGAATCCCTACAAGCTTGGGATTATGACAGAGGGAAGCCCTACGGGCTAAAGATAGTAGTGGATGAAGAGATAACCCTTGCGAGTTTAGAGATTGTAGTGGATTATAAAAGGTATCCTTAATTGATAGGTCCCTAGTTTCAGCCTACATATATTCTACCCTCCCCATAAGGTGGCTTCCTTAATAGTATCATGGATTACTCTAGAGGGAAAGGCACAAGGGCCTACCTTAAGCGGAGCCTTTTTATAGACCGACACTTTCATCTCTAGGGCATAAAAGGTCTCGCCATGAGATTTTGATTTAAGGGTTATACAAATATTCATAGGTTTCATTCCAAAGTCCTACTCCCCAAGAGGATGTCTCTTGAGACATATTCCTTTCACAGAATTCCACCGACTCTAGGCGAAGTCATCACATAAACTTATAAGGCTGATGTATCCCCTTAGCTAATAAACCAACCTTCTTTCTAAGGGTTTTTGATTTTTTTTAAAACAAAAAAATCCCAACACCACGTGAATATAATATGATAAAAAAATTAAATCAAAATAATAAATACAGAAAATGAATAAATAAAAGTAAATATTGAAAGCAGTAAAAAAGTCAAACAAAAAAGCCCCAAACATACGAGAGAGGCTTCTAAACCATATGGTTGAGTCCCCAACAGAGTCGCCAGCTGTTGTAACTGGTTTGAAATTTGAGAGTCGCCACCCTTAATTTTTATCCTAAGGAATGGAATATAAAGGTTAACCCTAAAAGTCAGAGATTCTAGGTTTTTTTGACTCCGTTTTAGATGAAGGAAAGGTGTTGGACACCCCTCATCTACCTTGTTCACAAGGATACTAGGTTTAGAATTAATCTTTAGGAAATTGGGTTTTAATTTTTTATTAGGGGAACTCGCCACGATTTTAAGTCGTATGCCTACATATCATCTTATGAGGAATCAGAGTCTCAATTTGTAGTTCGTAGTTGGTTTGTGTTTTTTATGGATTACGAAGATGTTTGAATTTCCCGCATACTTAGTCTAGGAGTGTGAATAGAGGAGATATTTAGACAAAGCGCACAATTACTTAAAATATGCTTCATAATCCTTTTTGAAAATTAATTGTTGAATTAATTTAGTTATGAAAAAAGATTTATTGTTGGTTGAATATTTTTTATGTCTTAATTGTAGAAAACATCTTTATTTAAATGCATGATTAAAAATATTTTTATGCAATAAAAATAAATGACATTTTGGATGAAATTAGAAAAAATTAATTGTGTGATTTAATAATAATAATAAATATTATAATATTATAATTATAAAAAAAATATAAAAATAATGAAGAAACTAAATAGAAGCAAGGGGGTGTGAATATAGTTTAGGAGTAAAAATTGGAGGGTGCATATATTAGGGCCTTGAATTCAGATATTAAATTCAAGTCCAATAAGATAAGGGGGTACATTTTTGAGCGTGTTAGTAAAACTAGGGGGCGTGTAAAGCATCAATTAACCATCAAGCTAAGTTAGAGATTTCCTTTCGGCACCTTAAATTTCTTTGTTTCAGCTTCCTCTCTAAGCTCTCTCTTTTCGATTCGCAGATGGAAGCCGATGAGGATGATTAAGGCGACGATTTGATGGAAGCGGGAGCGCGATGACTAGATCTAGGGTTTCAGATGTTGAAACCCTAGGCGGAAGTGAACGAGGATTATAGCAGCGAGGCTTCTCTGTCCTTCTTCTGTTATGAATTTTCTTCATTCTAATAATTTTCTTCTCTGTAATTCTTTCCTCTCTGATTTTTTTTGTTTCTTTTTTGTTCAGTTTTAACAATTAGGTTTTATAGTGTTTTAGGAGTTTAATATATTAGGAAATAGATTAATATGTTTGTAATTTGTTATACGATTTTAATTACATTTTGAATATAAATTTGATTTTGTCTGTAAATCTGTGATATCCTTGATTAGTTTTTATATTAGTATTAATCTTGTTTGAACATTGCCATAGGTTTTGATTATGTGCATTAATCTAGTTTCTATTTTGGTACGATATTATTTCTGAAAAGTTAATGCACAAATTTGTTTATGTTTTTATTATAATAAAAATAGTAAGATTAATAATAGGTTAATAATAATAATAAAAATGTTATAATTTAAACAAAATATTTTTTTAAACGAAAATCAGAAACTGAATTGGGCCATACCGTTTCAATTTATTGGGCTTTAACAAGAAAATAAATTGCTTTATACACCTCCTCTTTAATATTTGAAATGGACTAAAAAAATTACATCGACCCTTTCTGATTTAGGAAGGCCCGTGATTTTTCAAAATAGTGTAACTCCTTTCAATATTTAAAATGGGCTGAAACCTGAACAAAATCATACCAAAATATGCAGTTGGCTCAAAAAAACTTCATGAGCTTTTCTGATTTAGAAAAGCCCATTGATTTCTTTATAAGATAAACATCTCTTTATAAATTCTAAACTCTCATAATTATATGAATAATATTTTATAAAGTAAAGTAATTTTTATCAATAGGAATAAAAAAAATTAGGAACAAGTAGGGAAAATTTGCGGTATGACACAAGCGACCAACACCAATTATGCTCTTCCAATTAGCAATGAAAACTCTCAATGTATGGCAAAAAATTACACAGAAGCTCAAGTTCACAAAAAAAAAAACCCTTATCCACCTTAGTTCATGGCTCATTAAAATAACTGCCAAAATTTCCAACTTTTCTAGTGGATTGAGTTGAGACCAGATAATGCCTCAGAAAATGAACTCACAAGGGAGTTAAGCCTTGGCAAGGGTCATCCCAAAAATAGGTGGAAATGCCATTATATGTTGGAATAATATAGCAAGTGTGAGTAAGTGGGGAAATAGTCCCACATTGGATAAGAATGTGGAGACTTAAGCATATATAAGTGGGAGAATCCAGTCACCTATTACCTTAAGGTTTTAGGTGGCTAAGTGGTGCGTCTCTCACAAAGGTGCTTATTCCTACACTATGTATCGATACTCCTAGTATCTCCCCTCAACATGGTATCATGAGCCTTTGGTTTGAGAAAGGGATCGAAAGGAACTTGTATCGAAATTCGCCCAAGAAGTGGTGCAGTACAAGTGGGGGAGCATTGTGAACTCACACTTGAGGGGGAGTGTTGGAATAATATAGCAAGTGTGAGTAAGTGGAGAAATAGTCTCACATTGGATAGGAATATGGAGACTTAAGCATATATAAGTGGGAGAACCCACTCACCTATCACCTTAAAGTTTTAGGTGGATAAGTGGTGTGCCTCTCACAAAGGTGCTTGTTCCTACACTATGCATCGATGATCTTAGTATCTCCCCCCAACATTATACACCTTCTCCAAGAGACCCTAGATGAATTGGTTAATACTTACATGGAGATCTGTATCAAAGAAGGTAATCCCCTTCCACCACATATAATCCCGACAAAAGAAAGGACCACACTAGCCCCATATCTAGAAGAAAGAATATCAAACCAAAGACCATCACCATGAAGGAATCTCCATCTCCACCTACCTAAAAAAGCTAAATTAACCACATGCAGATCCTAACAACCAAACCTCCCGACTCTTCCGCTTACATACCTCAGACTAAGATACCTAAGATATCTTTAATCTGCCTTTGGTTCCTCCCTAAAATAAGCACCTTTAAAGTCTCACCAAAATCTTTAAATCTTTGATAGACATTTCGAGAAAGAATGAAGTTGAGAACAAAGTTTAAGAGGACTACTTAATCACCCAAGCTGACATACTTGTTACTATAGGGCCAAATCTTTTAGAGATACCGTTGAGGAAAGACTTTCCATTAAACTATTTAGGCAAAATACTCATTTTGGTCATTTAATTATACTCTTGGATTCACATTAGTTCCTTAACTCTTTTCCGTGTCATTTTGATCTCTTAACTTTCAAAATATTTTATTTTAGTCTTTTTTGTCTAATTAACGACTGATTTAGCGACGAATTTCAAAATTTTTCCGTTGTTAATTAGACAAAAAAATTAAAATAAAACTTTTTGAAAATTAATGGACCAAAATGATACGAAAAAAAGTTAAGAGACCAATATAAATTAAAAAATATAATTAAAAGACTAAAATAAATATTTTATCAATTATTTATGAGAATTCACACTACTCAAAAACCCAAAATACCTGAATGAATGTTACCCTTAATTGCAATATAAAAATCCTTTTGCAATTACCAAAAAACCTAAATATACTTCAACCCCAATCATATTATTGTTAGCAATGTTCTCTTGAAGACTATAAACAACTTCAAAACTCAGAGAATCAATTTAATAGTCTAAAAAGCATCGACTAATACTTATCCTAAAATTAAACTAACATCCACATATGGAATACCACGATATTCAAGATTCCAACTTTAAATCCTGAATAAGTAATTATTAGTTATAAACTAGTACTCCCGAAAAAAAAAAGTTATAAACTATTAGTAGTAGTTTATAGTCTAATTTTTAGACTATAAATTGTATAAATTAATCTATTATTAAGTAGTGGAATCACGTTTTCATGGTTCCCAATTTTTCTCCAAACACAACCAACTTTGATATGAATTTTGTATTTAATTTTTCCAACATGAACCAATCACTATTTATTATGTAATAAATTTAAGATGCTTTAATTAGTAAAACACCCTTTTGGTCTTGTTTTAGTTGGTCAGAATATCTTTTTCATTCTTTTGAATACAAATAAATAGGCACCTACCTTTTTGTCAAATATTGTGGGCTGAAATTTTCTCTATTTCTTTTTATGTTTTTAATAGCATAATAAGAAACCGGCATAGATTTTGACTCCATAGTGTGTGTTTCATGACTATAGTGACAAAATTCGAGTTTGAATAATTAGGTTATATAAAATTAATTTATTTTTTTTTGGAAAAAGAATAGTAACTAGAAATATAGAATAGTAATTAGGTAGGAGGTAGTTTTACAAAAAAGTTTAAAATGATATGTCTCTCCCTTTTTCATTGATTTCATTCTAAAGAGATGAGAATATCTTTGTGCAATCTTATATCTTTTTAAGGATTTTTTTTTTAAATTCTCTAAATGCTTTCATGTTTTAGATATATATATATATTCGAACTGATCAGCATTTATTTTTATCAGATTAATTCGGATATATATATCTGAAGCTATCAAAGATCTATTTTGAATGTGCATATCCGAATTATGCATAATCAGTAGTAAAATCAAATTCATCAAAACCACATATATAAATAGTCGGAATTAACATAAATAGCCGAAAAATATGTAGGTAGTTGAACACAAACTTAACATTATATGTTGTTATAGACGAGTAACTGAGGACGTTGCAACATTTTGATCACGTCTTCTCCCGATCTTCGAATCCGTGCATCCAGTTTAATCAGACCATTATTCGAGTATTGTTGAAAAATACTCCACATGACCTTCAAATCGTCATCCGTCTTCAGCTCAAATTTGGTGAACTTGATCTTTCCTTCAGAGCCTAACGAGGGCGAATGATACTCGACCTTGACCATCCTTCTATTTTTTGGATATTGCAAGAGAGAGTTGATTGTCGTAATCAGGCCGGTGAGAGGTGTATCCTCGGAGACCCGTAACTGAAGTGGCGTTGAAGTAGACAAAAGTAAGGTGAGGATATGTTTGAGTCATCTCTATTTATAGTGTGTGATAATGAAGAAATAGTTTGGACCACCTATTTATAGAAAGTTTGGAGCATTTCGGATCCAACATTTTCTTATCATGCGAACAGGGAAAGTTTCAGATATACACATCTGAAACATCCCCTGTGTTATTTTTTTAAATATAAAGGCTATTTTGGACATGTATATCTGAAACATCCCCGGTGTTTTTTTTTTAATAGACGAAGATTGTTTCAGATATGTATATATGAAACATGGAGAAACATAATGAAAATCTGATTTTTACAGAATCAGTACTGCACACGATTGAAAAAAATTAAAATGGTAAATGTAAACATAGATAATATGTTGAATAAATATGTTATATATGTATTGAATCATGTAGAATTTATATTTTTCACAACAATACATTTAAAAAATGGTTTGGTTTGATCACATATATCGATGATACTTGTTTGTGATTTTGGTGTTGGAGAATTCGGGAATAGTTAATCAACAACTTTATGAAAAGACGGAGTCCACTTTGTTGAATTGTCGCCTTGTCTACTTTTCACCTTCTTAGACGCACCTTTGGTTTTTATCGGTTGCGACAAAGGCTTTTAATCGGTGGTTTCTGGACATGCAATTTTCCGTAGTTGTTCTTTGATGTTCAATTTCATATTTTCATCCGTTTTAGAAAATTTATCCATGATCACTTCCAACTCAGTTGCGATGTTTATATCCGATGAATTTTCTTTCGGAGCCTCATATCGTCCAAAAGTTTCAAAAGTTGTTGCATCTCGGTTCTCGGACCTCTAATCTCCATATTCTGTTTTTAACGTTCATTGTATACCTGCCTGATATTTAAAACACTATCTGGTCCTTTATGTTTCAAATCAGTATGTTTCTCGGTGCAACTTTGATTATCGACATCTCTGAAAAAATTACCTTCTCCTCCTCCGGATTAAGCCGACACACAATTGGATGACCCTGTAGTTTGATGTCCAAATCATGATTATGTATACCACAAATGACATTGAACTACCACATATCATCCACCCTATAGTATCCGTACAATTTAAACAAATACTCATATTTCCTCGATCCGGTGTCTTCATGTATCAACTTTTAAAATTTGGGAACATACTTTCCACTTCTCTCGCATACCATTGTAACAAATGCTTGTCTTCTACTAGTGTCGTTGTCGGACCTTCCAACGACAACGCCAAACCTGAGTTTGTTAGCTTCCATTCGGACCCATTCAAGCATATATTGGCGCGCGTTGAAAACTTGTTCATTTGTAAATTGTTGCCTACAATCTATCGCCACAACAATAAATTTATTATCATCCTTCACCTCTTTCGATTTTTCTCCCTCATTCATAATGTCCGAAACATTCACGAAATCTTTTGGACAGTTGTCTGGTGCACCATATCTCTAATCGGAAGAAAAAAAAGAAAACTGTCAAAACAAAATTATGTTTCTGCAAAGGAAATGTTTCAAAGATCCACGTCTGAAATATGTTAGGTGAGTTTCGGATATGCATATCCGAAGTGACGTTGTCTTTTCTTTCAAAAATCAGAATCAATGTTATGGAATGAGGAGGGAAATGAGGGATTTTTACCTGAGATTAAAGCTTTATATGCTCCCTTTGACATGATAAACCACTTGGAACTTGATTTGGAGTAGAAAAAATGATTGAGAACGATTGAGATTTGAAGAGGGTTTTGGTTATGGAGGGATGAAATAGTTGTAGGGGTGATAAAAAAGAATTTTTTTTTCAAATAATCATTTTTTTCAATTTTTTTTCCCAAATAACCACTTTTTCAAAAAATTTACCAAAATGACCACTTTTCAAACAAAAACATTTCACCACACAGAGGAGTATCCACTTTGTGTGGCACATGCATTCATTTTTAAGAGGAGGCACCACACTGCATGGCTTGTCCTCCTCTGTAAAGCCATGCAGTGTGCCGCATGCATGTGATTTTAGAGAGGATACGCCACCCTCCCTGGCTTGACAGTGTTATTGCATTTTATATAAATGCAACCACCCATCCTCTTCATTTTTCCACACCATTTGTTGCATAACTCTTATATAATGTCTTCAACTCCCTTGCCAAAGTTTTCACTGATCAAAAGTGATGCGCATGTTATTTTTTTAGCGACAAAGCCTTCGGTGAAGATCAAACTTTAGAACACGCAGACGTTTGAGCATTTTCAGAGGAACTTGATTCGCTGGTTGGAAGGAGACATTCCTGAAGGTGAACAAATCAGAAAAATAGAAAGGCACATCACAGTAAGGAACGGAAATGGAGTAAGTCGATCATGGAAAAAGGTCAGATGCGACGCTGATCTCATGATGATGATGCTTGGACCAGAGGACATTATGTTGATGGTCTTTATCTCTTAGATATTATGATTTGTTTAGTTGTTTTGTCTGTTTATGATGTTGTTGTATTGTTGTCCTGGGCATGTGGTGTTGTAATTTTTTGTGTCATGATGTGAAAGTTATTGTAATCGAATGATAAATTGAACACGAAATGATAACTCGAATTTAAATTATAATATATTGCATACAACAAATTAAACACTCCAGAAAGTTTGCTATAAAAAAGTTAGGTTGCAGAGCTAGACCCAATATTCAGACAATTTTTCCGATTGTATTTGGGAAGACGACATGTACTGCATAATCTTATTATTTTTTTGGACGTATCCATTTTAGTTCTAATACGAGTGCTTTTCGGGCGCCACTTTTTCTTCCGTCGCATTTGTTCATTGTGCCAAACAATGTCCCCTTGATAAGCAGGACAATAATCCTCCTTTTCCAACACAGAGAAGGTATTGATGTACACACTTAAAATGCTATTTACCGTGTACACGAGGGATATATGTTTTATTGGGTCTAAGCGAACATGCGAACACGCCGTTATGACATGAGAGAAAGGCATTCGAAATGCTTGAAACTTTCCGCAATCACACCAACCTCTATCTAGTTTGACCTGATAATATCCCCTTGCCTCCCCTCATTATGATCCATTGTCTCTTGTACACTGAACCAACCTTTAATACGATCAAACACTGTGACACTATGGGTGTTTGCTTTCGCAGCCTCCTCGTTAAATGTTTTCATCGTGCATTCACTAAATAACTTCCCTGATTGTAACACTGCCCTCCATTTTGAACTTCTTGTGTCAAACAATGACCCCATCCTGAAATATGTTGTTCTAACCAAAGCAGTAATTGGTAGGTTTTGGATGCCTTTGAATACAAAGTTCAATGATTCCACCATATTTGTTGTCATGTGGCCCCATCGTTGACCACCTTAATGCTTCTGAGTTTACCAACCAGATTTCTTCGCGATAGTATCGGAATGACAATTCTGTTAAGGCATACCCTGCATTAATAACTTTCTTTCGAAGTGTCTTGTCTTTGATATGGGGCATGAAATTTTGTGTGATATGTCTAATGAAATAGACATGTGTCAAAGGGAGATCCTGTCAACCGTTATCAGGGTTATTGTATGCACTCACAATCAATGGATGTTTGTCTGAAATCAAACAAAGGTTGGGTTGAGGAGTTACGTGTAATCGGAGATTCTTCAAAAATAAATTCCATGCACCACCTGACTCACCTTCAACTAGAGAGAAGGAAATAGGAAAAACATTATTGTTCCTATCTTGTGCCATTTCCATGAGTAATGTTCCTTTATACTTCCCGTATAACCAAGTTCCATCAATATGTATAATAGGTTTGCAAAATGCAAAACCCTTGATGCATGGTTCAAACGCCCAGAATAATCGATGAAATATTCCATTTCCACTAATACGATTTATGTCCGGGGTAAAAGCCGAAAGTGTCTCCACAATTATAACAGTTCCCAGAGCATAATATTTGAGTGCCACCAAAAATCTTATAAATTCTTTGTACGATTCCTCCTAATTACTGTACACAAGTTCAACTGCCTTAGTCCTCCCGATCCATGCCTTCCTGTAAGAGGGAGTATAATTGAATCTCGTAGTGATATGAGAAATAATTATACTCACATTTAATGATGGATCATTGCTAATAAGAGGCAAGATTTCTTGACATATTAGTTGAGAACTAATTTTCCGATGATCCTGTGTTGGAACTGTGGTGATGCAAGTGTGGAGTGGATCAATGGAACCTATTTCCCATGAATCACTTCTCTTATTGTAAGATACAGTTAACCGAAAAGGGCAAATTGGTTTTTGACAACATAAAATAACGTACCTCCTTGGATTATTTTTATCTACAGTGGAGTCAGCTAAAATTTTCATGTGGTATTTTTTGATAGCTCTAAGACATTCTTCTTTTGTTTGAAATTTGTCTCCAACTTTCAAGGCCCCTTCGGTCTGCATATAAGGATTGTGAAAGATATCTGCTGAGGCTGGTTCATCTTCCCCCAAGTTCAAGTTCGTCATGTGAAACGGAGGGTCGTACGCGTGACTTGCAGGTACAGGTTCATGCTCTTGATCTACAGTGTCATCATTGACCATAAAATTAATCATTGCCTCATCATCTTCTTCTTCTTGGTCAATAACATCGACTTCGGGATGGTTGTCCTTGTCAGATTCATCCTCTTCTTCAAAGTCTTGAGAAGGATCAACCACTTGAGATTGATCTGGTTGTTGTAATAAAACATACAGCTTAATCTCATCAAACCCAAATTGTTCATGAGTTCGAAACATGTTTCGAACATCATCATCGTCGCCTACCTTAAGTTGATAAAATTTGACTTGGTTGTTGTCAAATAGAAATGGGGACTTGTAAAGAATTTGGTAAACTGGACCACACTACAATTTGGATTCTACTCTATCTTTGAAGCGTGCAAAACCTCATTTATTGTTTATCCAAAAGCGGATAAAATCGGTATTATGGAAATTAAAACCTAAGCTATCGCAGTTAAACGTCTCACCGTTAATATGGGCAACAATAGTATAATTTTGTGAATGATCCATGTTGTTGAGGTATGTTTTTTGTGAGTTATGGATGTATATTAGTAATGCACCCTACACAGACGATTAAATGGACTGATATTCTACATGCATGCGCCACTTAGGATGGCTTATCCTCCTATTTTCCCATGCACGTGTCACCTAGGGTGGCTTATCCTCCTATTTTTGAATGCATGCGCCACCTAGAGTGGCTTGTCATTGAACAACAAAAATTGCATGCGTGCCATCTGATCCCTGCCACGCTGTAGGTTTGCATGCATGCAAAAAGCAACAAGCCATGTTGAATGACGCCTATGTGCATCAAAGAGAGCATGCGCCGCCTAGTGTGGCGCCTATGTGCATTAAGGAAGAGCATGCGCCACCTAGTGTGGCGCCTATGTGTATAACTTGCATGCAAAATGTTCTTCAAGATTTTCCTATAAATACATGTCACATTCACCCTATATTTTCATCACAATCATAACTCATACACTATTTATTTCTTGAATTCTCAACAACAACATAAGAGTAATCAAGAAAAAATGTCTCTCTTGACCATGTGTAATCAACATAGAGGAACTCCGAACAACATTGAAACCTTTGTAAGTGTATTTTCCTCAATACCTATTTTTTACCGATATTTTTTTGTTCCTTAATTCTTATGATTGTTATACGTAAATATTGTATTTCTTATACGTAATTCATGTTTTTAATAGGATGTTAAAAGATTTTGTTGTCGTGTCCATGAGTATGTCCGTTACGACGTTCAAATTGAACCATACTTGCGACATGCCGGTTTTGGTCTATTACTCAACATAGTTGTTGTACCTAAAAATTTTCCCTCTCATTTTATCAAGATTTCCCCTCACAAGACTTCTTAGACTCAAGACCAGATTAGGGTTTGCTCTGCTCAAGACCTCTCCTTTCACTGTTGACCTGAAATTAGGGTTTGAGTTTGAACATGGATTTTTGGACTTTCAATGCCTCATGTGACTTTCATACTTCATTTTGGACCTATAAGATTTCCCATACGAATTTTCAGGCCTTGAGTCAAATTTTTGCCCAGTCAATTAGACAGTTGACCTAAAAATCAACTGTATTGGGGAAAAAGTCAATTGTGGCCAATTTACAGTCAAACCTCATAATTTTTGATCCACATCAACATTATAGACTCATATGAACCATTTGATCAAGTTTGGACCACAACTCCTCAATAAATTTGATCAGATCTTCAAAAGGGTAAAATGGTCATTTTTAGGGTTTTGACTGTAGAAGGGCAATTTCTGATTTTTCACCTAACCAATAGCAAATTGGGTTCAAACATGGTTTCAAGGACTCAATGGCATCATCTTGACCTAATCACAAGGTTCAAAAGATCTCAAAAGCATTGGATTGACAGATGAATTTTCCAGTCAACTGATCAAAAATCAACTGTACACTAAAAAGTCAAACTTTGACTTTTTGGTCAAAATCAAGTGCCAAGGGTCATTTTTCATCAAGATGTGCCAAAACATGAAACTTGTTCACCAAGAAACCTAATTTTGAAAATTAGGATTTAAGTTTGAAATTTTTCATAACTTCGAAATTTTCTAAGTTATGAAAATTTCTTATTTTTTCCCAACTTTTCCCAACTTTTTCACCATGATGCAATTGGATTCAAAGAAAACTTCCAACATGAAAGATGTAGTTCTCCACAAAAGCTACAACTTTTATTCACAGAGTTTTCCCAAAAGATGGTTGGATCTCAATTTATGATTTTGTGAATAGGGGTCCATGAAACTTTTAACTTAGTGAAATTTTGCCCTAGTTTAGGTAGATTTTTGACCTATCTTCATGGAAATTTTTCACATAGTTCCAAGTGGAATCTCAAAATGTATTTCAAAGATGGATTGTAGATCATGTTACAAGCTTTCCAAAATGTCCAAGAAATCTCCAAGATCATTTATGGTTAGGGAGAATCAAAGGAAAGAAAATGGCCATTTCTCACTTTTGTCCATGGCATTTTTCACATTGATACAAGTTGCAAATCAGTTTGGATCATGCTTGTACTTGGTTTACAGGTTCTAATCCTTTATACATTCATAAATTAAATGTAAATACATTGGTTAATGGCATTATTTTGATCTTTGAAACTTTGTACAAGGGTTTAATCTAAAAATGGCAAAAAGGTAACAATACCATTTCCATAAAGCACACTTTATGAAATTTTGTTTTCCTTGAGCCTTGAACCTGATCTCTTGATACAAACAACATCCACAAACTTCAGGAAAAGCTCACCAACTCTCCTCAGGCCTTGAGCTAGCCTGTACAGGCTTTGGCCTTTGTCATTTCAACTTTTGCTTCAAAAGCAAGTAACTTGCAAAAGTTAGCATATCTGGTGCATCAGATAAAACCAAGCCTTGACAACATTTCAAACGACTTCAGCATATTGTACCAAGCCAGAAAACATGAATTTCCAAGCTTCCAAACACCCAAAACACAAAAACACCAACTTCTGCCCAAAACAGGGCCATCTCTGCAAATCACAAGCCAAAACATATTTCACTCGTGCGTTTTATCTTGAACCACTTCAAACACTTTCCCTACAACCCACCTGAACTATCCAAGCCATTGTTCAGCAACTGTAACTTTATTTTCAAGCTTCACCATTTTCAATTTCTGAGTTTGCAGGTTGACTTCTACAAGGAGATTCAAGCCATTTCAAAGCAAGCTAGGCATTGGGAAAGGTCGAGGGAACATCAAGCAAGCTCAAAAGTACTTCAGGCCTCACTCACAACTCCTACATTGCCATATCCATACTTAACTGAAACAGGTATTTGTCAAGTTTCTAACTCCTTATTTAGGCATCATTAAGCTTAGGTTTGTGAAGCAAAAATGTAGTCTTTAATATGCTTGAGTTGTACATATGCATAGATTCCATTTATATTGACTGAGCTAGGAGTATTTGATAGTTGAAGTTGCTGAAAATTTTAGGTTATAAATTAGGGGCACTGAAATTCTCCCTGGTTTCTTAGAGTTAGATCAAGTTTTTTACATGGTTGGAATCATGATTGAAAATGCTATAACTTTTATGTTGTGAATTTTTGATTTCATGCAAGAACAAGAGAGAACAGGATTTGTACATGGCGCGCGTGTTTTGGCTCTGTTCAGAGGACAGGGATGAAGTGAAGTGGGCCTGGGCCTGGCTTTTCTACTTTTCACACCTCCCATTTTATTATTTGCACCCCCTTGGCCCATTTCTTTTATTTTTCATATTTTCTTGCATATTTCACATTTTTGACTTTTATTTATTTTTTCCTAAACATTAAAAATCATAAAAATATTTTCTTTATTTTTTTGCATTTTTTTTTCATTTTTTTAATTTTATTTTTTGCATAATAAATAAATTATTAGGTTAATATACTTTATTTTCTAAATAAAATTTGTAAAATAATAAAAAAAATACTATACATTTTATTTTTATTATATTATATACATAAAATAAAATTTTCACCAATATTTAATTTTTTTAACATTTTTGTATATATTGTTATTATTTTTCTTAAAACAAAAATGAATAAATAAGTAATATAACATATTTGCTTTTAAAACAAAAATTAGGGTTTTTACCCTTTCAAAAAATAATCATTTTATTTTCTTATATTTTAAGACATAAATAAATTTATTTTACATACATAAAACAAAATACAAAAACATTTTTGCATATTTACAATTTATTCCATATTTAAATAATTTTCTATTTATTTATTTGTGCAATATTTCAATTTGCTTGTAATAATAGTTTTAGGGTTTTTATTTTGAGCAATATCCTCATATTCAAAACTTGTATCCCCCTCCCCATAATAATGTTGTAATAGTCTAGATTTATTTTTACGCATTTTATTGCTTTCATATACCATGATAGTAAGATTAGGGTTTGTATGCAAAGATCAAAATCAAACAAATAGCATGACTTAATGCAAGATAAAAATGCATGAAAAAGGACATCACATTGCACACAAGCACCCCTAGGGTTTCATCCACTTTGTTGCCTTAAAATGGCCATGGTATGCATGCTAGGTATCTTGGAAAAACAAAAACAAAACAAAAAGATCATAGTCCCTCGAGGACGCTATCTTGGTTACCTAAACAAAAATGATCTAGTCCCTCAAAAAGCTTGCTAAGATACTTGGCAATATTGTTATCATGGTCATACGATGACCCACGCCCGTCCCGTTTAACATCCAAAGATAGGGTTGTTTACCAAATACAATGGTAAAATAACAATATCAAAGGAATAAAAATGTGTAGGAAAGATCTTTGAGTATGGTAGACAACTCCTAGTTACTTGATCTCTTGCAAACCATCCTTGCTAATTTCAAAAAACACACACATAATTTCAAAACATTTTCAAACAAACTTTCAAAATATTGAAACATTATTCAAAAGACAAACACCTTTGTATACATTCAAACAATAATCATTACAAAGGTTTCCTAGACAAAGTCCTCTTTTCAAAATACTTTCAAAATCACACACAAAAGCACCATTTTAAACAATTGAAAAGCAAAAGCAAGTGATCTAAAACAAGTAATTAAGAGCCCATAGAAAACCATGGATGAAAAGGGTGCTAGCACCTTCCCTTTTCATAATCTACCCCCTGAACCCAAAAACAATATCAAAGGTCTTTCCTGTGCTTTTTTACCTTTCCTTTTGGATAAAATAAAAGTCGGTGGCGACTCTTGCTAAACCGCAACATTTGCAAACACAAACACAAAACCTCAAGTCAGTTCTCCCACCGCATCACAATAGTCAATTACCATGTTGACTATAAAATTATTCTCGCATTAGTGGAGAGAAGAATACTCGAAACTCACACCTTTCATCTTCCATGTGGTGAATGTACAGTCACACTAGAGGACATGTACATGTTATTCGGTCTACCGATCGATGGCAAGGCTTTCAATGGCCGAGTCAACCAAGACAAGGCCATATTCGAGGAGCTTTTGGGAGTCTCTTTATTTGAACAAGGGTCAAGAGGCCAAGGTATTAATCTCTGTCTTCTTAGAGAATATCATAGTAGTCTCGTAATAACCGAAAACTCTACCGAGCAAGGAAAAATTGTGAAAGCTTGGTGTTACATAATGATATTATTTGGCCATTTTTTATTTCCTGAAACAACAGGTAATACTGTTAATATCATGTATTTACCCTTGTTAAGACAATTTGATAAAATAAACACATATAGTTGGGGTTCAGTTGTTTTGGCCCATCTGTATAGTTTCTTGTGTAAAAATGCATCAAACGGTAGCTGTTCTTTCTATTCTTGCGCCTTTTTACTCTAGACATGGTGCTGGTCGAGAATGCTGACACTCGCCCTCCACAACAGAAGGCCATTCGGCTTCCCCTCTGCTACAAAGTAAGATTACAAAACCATAAATTTTACATATTATATACCGAGACATGTAGTGTATTAATTTATTATCCATTTTTTCTATGTAGACGGTTTGTTCCTGGGATGAATTACAACAAATCCCCTAGAAACGCAATAGTAGTCTACCGAAATCTTATTGATCATGTTGGACCCGAAGAGGTATTAAACTTACATATTTAATACAACACATTCAATAGTTTAATAAAGTTTGATATTTTATATAACTTTTTTTACTCTACAGTTTATATGGAGGCCGTATAAGGATCTCGACCATGAGATTAACCCTCTTGATGCTAAAGTCTAGACTACAAAAACAACACTCATCAGGTTCACTACTGTGGAGATGCACCACAGTGATCGTGTGAAGCTACAGTTCGGCATGCAACAGGGTATCCCCGACCCCTAACATGTTTGGGCCAATGGCATCTACTCAGAGTTGACGACCAATGGGGATTTAACGATTTGAGAGACTTCACTAAAAATCAATGTCGTCAATGGAGGCATAGACGTGAAATGGTCCTAAGGGAGCCGATCTTGCAAGATGACTTAAAATCGACGCTCCAATATTTGAGATGGTACACATCAGTTTCAACAAATTTGTTTCTGTCTCAAGAGACTTATTTGATCGACCCACGCCAAAGAGCTGCAACATACGCCCAACAACAACCCCAACAACCAACCTCTCAACAATACCAAACCCAACAACCAACCCCTCAACAATACCAAACCCAACCACAATGTCAACCCACTCAAACCCAACAACCATACACCACCTCATTCAACCAAACTCGTCATCAATTCATGCCACACACACAAACACAATACCAAGAGTATGACCCGACCCACCACCAACAATATGCACCATCCTCATCCTACCACAACACCCAAGACACGTATGATACATCTCCTTCCTACCATACCACCCAACCTACATACAGTCAAACATCACACCATCGAATTACCCAATCATCATACGAATTTCATACACCATAAGAACCGTTGCTTCATTTCCATCACGATTCAACATCCCAATACTATCAACCACCCCACCACCCACACATATCCCAACCAACAAGACCAAACTTCAACAACATGGGCACCAATCTCTTTGAAAGCACAACACAGTGGGGCGAAATGATCGATGAGATATATGATCCTGATGTAGCAGGACCATCACATCAAGCACCTCATAATCAAGCGAGTCAGAACATACCACAAACACCTCAAGAAAATCAACAGAGAGGAGTGAGACAAGGGGCGAGGCAAAGGCGCGGCCTTTTATGTCATACTGGGACCCGCTTAGGTTGAGGGGACGTCCAAAAAAATATATATCCATGTGTTGTGTAATATTAAATATTAATATAAAATATTTTTAGTTACTTTTATTTTATTAAAAAAAATTGCAATAACACTGTCAAGTCAAGGAGGGTGGCGCCTCCTCTCTAAAAACACATGCACGTGCCACACTGCATGACTTTACAGAGGAGGACACGCCATGCAGTATGGTGCCTCCTCTTAAAAATGAATGCATGTGCCACACATAGTGGCTACTTCTCTGTGTGGCGAAATTTTTTTGTTTGAAAAATGATTATTTTGATAAATTTTTTGAAAAAGTGGTTATTTGGGAATTTTTTTTATAAAAAAAGTGATTATTTGGAAAAAAAAAATCGATAAAAAAGGATCATTTTACAACTAAGATATTTTCGGAAATGCATTTTCAAAAATATCTCTGATTGTTATATTCCAACGTTTAAATTATAATTATATACAAAAATAATTCGTTCAGATATACACATCCAGAAAAAACATCCTTTACAGGTTCAGAGATATTTTTTCTCTATAAAAATGTACAAAAGAAATTCCCTAAAGAGATACATAAAAGATTCATTTCTGTAAGTTTTTAATTTATTGAAAAGGTTATGGTGATATGAATTTTTCTCTCAAATTATATTAACAACTAAAGATGAAATTATGTATAAGAAGTGGGAATAATTTGACTTCATAATCAGATTTTTTTTGAACAACCATTTTTTATAAATAATTTCTTAAATACCCATTATTTCAAATTATTTTTTAAATTAACCATTTTTTTAAATAAAAAATAATCGACACGTAGAGGTGTAACCACTTTGTATGATATATGTATGTATTTTTAAGAAGAGAATTCACACTACATGACAATGCTCTTTATTTTCAATTGATATATCATTCAAGATGACATGACATTATTTACATGCATGTGTTATCTCTTATCTTCCTACCATTAACAAAACCACCTTGGTCACAAGAGATCAGAGAAGGAAAGAAGGAGGCTAATATGTCATCTATCACTTTAGTGATGATTTTAAATTTGAAATTGGCTAAAGCCTGTACTCGTTTATATTGTTAGCTTTGTTGCACTTAGGAATTAAGATCAAAGTGTTAGAGTTGTAGCGAGGCATGATCCAATATTTAATAGAACTATTGAAATAACTTTGATAACCTCCATTTTCTCAATTTTTGAAATGTGTTGCCAATGTAGTAAGTAAAATAGCATATTCCTTAATTCCCCATTTTTCTCATTTTTGAAAAATGTCGTTTTAATCACTTTTGTATTATGTGGTGGATTAAGAATTGTATAACACTAGTGCTACAAAAAGGCACCATTCAAAATCTCCCTACATGATATGACATGTCCCTCATCACTTTTTTGGTACTACAAGTATAGTCCCACCCCTTCACTTCTACCACATGTAATGCCATTGCCTCTTCTTCATTTCATTTCTCTTTCTCTTCATCCAACTCACAAAAATCTAACCTTCAAAACATCCTAGTTTTCTTAAATCTCACTAAAACAGAGTACTCTGTTTTCCTACCAAATGGCTACGATTGTTTGCCACGGTTTACCTTCAGCTCTTGATTCACACCTTGTTGAATCAAGAATACACAATCTTCGTTTAACTTCTCCAAAACCACTCACAAATCAACCCATTGATTTACCTTTCAAGACGTGTTTTTTGGAATCAAACACCAAATCCAACGAAGATAGTTGGAGTTCCATTCAATCACTTTCCAAATCCAATGCTTCTAATGGCCTTAAAGAATCCACCTATGTTCATCCCAATGTGAAACTTCCATGGCAGAAACTTAGCTCCAAGAGTTTAGAGCTTTGCACTGAGAATCTAGGAAACGAAACAGGTGCTGATATTTTAGAAAGCAGCATTGACTTTTTCTCTTTAACGAGCTCATCTTGTGATAAATTGGATACAAAGGAGCAAAAGAAAAACTCATGTAAAAATTTGAGAGCTGATAAGAAAGAGCGAGCAAAGAATTTTCCACCACCTTTGAAGAGTATGAGAGGTTTAGAGTCTCTAAGAGTGAAACCACATAGAGAAAATGGAAGGTTGGTTATGGAGTTAACAAAAGTTCCATCAAATGTTTCTTGCTTTCAAGCCGAGAGAAGTAATGGTCGTCTCCGTCTTTCTTTTTGGAATGAGGTTGACGAAGACGACACAGATGATACAGATGATGAAGATGAAGAAGAAGAAAACACAAATGAAGTAGAAGAATGTATTATTGATAACGAGAATGAAGTAAAAGATGTAGAAGAATGTATTATTGATAACGAGCACGAAGTAAAAGAAGTAGAAGAATTTATTATTGATAATGAGAACGAAGCGAATGCAATAGAAGAATGTATTATTGATAATGAGAACGAGGCGAATGCAATAGAAGAATGTATTATTGATAATGAGAACGAGGAGATCTATGAAGTACAAACTCCAACACACAGGCACAAAATATTGAGAATGGAAAAATATGAGAGGGAAAGTAGAAGAAGATGTAAAGAAATTGGCAAACATGAAAACCATGAAAAGATGGCAAGTTGGAGTGAACCTCTTTGGCTTACATTGGTGATTTCATAAAATTCTCATTTTGATTTGATTTGATCGACGTCTCTATCTAATACTTTCTCTGATTTTTATTATAAGAAAAATTTTATTTTTTAAATTCATTGAATTATCAATATATTTGATCTATATATTATTCAGATATATTGACCATTAAATGAATCTAAAAGTGAATTTTCTCTCCTAATAAAAATCAAAGAGAGTACTAATATAATAGAATTTTTTTAGAATTTTTAAGTTTGTTCTTTTTTCTGAACATTCCTTTTGGCTACTTGTAATGAAATTCAGTGTCTTTGTTTGATTTCAAAATTCTAGTATCTTTATTTCTTACAAAATGGATGTAGACGGTAGTTAGTTAATGTTGTTATGTTTCTCAGTTTTTTGGACACACACAACTAAATGCAAATATGATGAACATAAAAACAAAACAGTTTGGAATGAATTATAATCAATCCTAATTCTGTTGTAAATTGATTGGTCGATCGGTTTTAAAAAATGTTAATCACTAAATCCAAACAAATTTTATAAGAATACGTGTCACTGAATATAATTTATTTAAGAGTGATATTGGGAAACCCACTAGAAGGAACAATGACAAAAGATTTTACTATGGTACACTTACTCTTCAAAAGATGAAAATATATTTATTTTTTTAATTTTTCTTTTAATACTTAGTATTGATGATTTTCACCATTGAAAACTTAAAAATACTCTTCAGATATGTATTTTCGAACTCACTTATTAACATGTTTTGGATGTGCATCTCCGAAAATACCATATTTCCACGTTTTAATACTTAAACGTTTGAATTTTAAATTTCAGTGGGTGTTTCGAAAATGAATATCTAAAATATATGTACATGTAATTTCAGATATGCATATCCGAAACTTTCTCTGTTTGTTGCATTTTTGTTTAAAACAACATCATTATCCATACCTTCAAAATGGACAATTTTTTTAAAGATTATTTTGAAAAAGTATGAAACACGAAGATAATAATACAGACATAACGATTAGATTAGATGTTCATACAAACGGAAAGATAATGTAGTACATAAGTTATTCGAAAAGTGCGAAATGTCAAAATATTACATCCAAAACATAAAACAAAATATAACATAGGCTACTACTACTGCATATGCCTAATCCTAACCACTGTGACCTTCTTTGTCTATTGTACTACGCCGCACTGGATACCTCCGTAACCATTCTCCCAACGATGGCAACCTCCTCAGGACCGTCCCTCTCAATAATCCCAAAATCCAATGCCTTCTGCCCAAGTAGGTGTATCCGCTGACAGATCAGCAAGAGATCAGTGGCACGGTCATCCTTAGCATGCTGGTTCTCCAAGAGCTCCTCATGAGCTGGCCTAAGAGGACGTCCAGGACCATCTGGTGTCATGATAGGGTGTGACACGTTAAATAACCATGTCCCGTAACCCTTAACACAATGCCAACTCTAGGATGTTGGCATCATCCGATACTCCTGTGGCACCAAATGATTCTCCCAGTCCTAAAAGATGCCATCGAGATCCCGCCAGACAATAGTGTCGGGAGCAGCCTGAAAAGGAGATCTCGGTATCATCTACACATAGCCAAACTATCGGATACAACGCTCTAAAAGATACCTGACCATAAGATTCGACCCACAAGCTAGCCACCCAGAGTATAATGAGATCGGTTCGAATGAGACAACATCCCTGTAATCATCAAATAACGTCTATTTGATGTCATCATGATTAGTACGATCAAGATACACTCGGTAAGATAACACTTTATGATTCCCTTTATGGAGGACATACTTTGCAGCCTTCGCCATGTCGTGGGTATAAATCGGGTCTGGTTCGAAACCATGAATTTGGTGAAAGTGAGAGATGATTCAGCTCTGAAACAGAAATCATAGAATATGTAAGTACAAATTATAAATAAAAAAAATTAAATGTAACAGTTGAAATGAAATGTACCGTGAGAAGTGTGCAAGAGCCAGTGAGTTGTCTAGTCCTATAGTTTGAAGCTTCACTCAGCTTCTGGTACAAGTATACAAAAATGGCGGCCTTCAGTTCAAGTCACGAACTATAGTTAAATCCATAAAATACCGAAGGTATGTCACATCAACGTAGTAGGTACTTTTGTCCATAAATATGAATGTGCCAACCAAGAACATATAGTAACACCGTAAAACACAACTTCAGTGGTACTGAACAAAAACCTCATCCCCCTCATCCTCGGGCGCTGCTGCTACAACCAGATGCTCTTTATATAGATCCTTCAGGTGCGAGAATTTTACATGTGAACCATTAGTGGTTCTGCAGTCATCAGCTGCCCTATATGGCTCAACACCCAGATACTCGACCATCTATTCGATTGCCTCAACTCATGGTATCTTGTGATGGTTAAGTAACCTCCCTCTGATAGATAAGTGGATTAAGCAAGCAACATCATCAAGGGTGATCGTCATCTCCCCAACAGGAAAGTTGAAAGACGACATATCCTTGTGCCACCTCTTTACAAATGCCCCCTGCATGTCGTGGCTTATAGTTGAGTAACTAGTACAACATAGTCCAGCAAGTCCGGATCCAACAACAGCCTCATGGAACCAAGCAGCCCTAGGCACAATCAATTCAAATGTTTTCTGCGAGTGGTTCACGGACTTAATCAGTAACCGTTCTTATAAAAAAATTACCGTGAAAATATAATTTGTGAGTAAAACTTTAAAATGAAAAAGTGCAACATAAAATATACCTCTCCATCCCAAACATGCAAAGCGGCATGATCATGATAATAAATCAAAAGGAAGGTGTCATAAGGCCCTCCTGGATAGCCGACATTCTTCTCCTTGGGTACCTCAACATGCTCTGGTACCTCATCCCTCTCAGGCACTGCAAACTCCTCACGAACGTTCCCCTCACCGGGTACCTGCTCATGTGCACGAGAGGTAGACGCTTGAGACAGATAGCTCCTCGGTGAAGAAGAAGAAGAAGAAGCTCCAGAAAAATCCTCCCTTTGTACCCGACCTCGTCCTCAAGGCCTGTTAACCAGTTTCTCAGCTCTCTCTCGCCGAGCAGAGGCAGTCTGGCTTGGCTTGCCTTGTCTCAAACGATTGGACGTTCCCTATTTGTCAGCCATCTTCTTGAAAAATTAATTATAATTGTTAATATCAAGGGGTTTCAAAAAAATAACTCAGGCAAGAGTTCACATGTGCATATCTGAAACTGGTCCAAGGGGGTTTCAGATGTGCACTTTTGAAACTACATGTGAACAACCATTATCAACTAACCATTTCTTCTTGCTCTAAATCATCTAAATACTATTTTTATGTCACCCAAACACCAAAATTAAACTATTCTAACAACAATCTACACAATGTCATTGATTCTAAGTAACCTAATAAACTATTATAACATTGTATAGTGAATCACATAGAAATGGAGGATACTTACACAAACTTGGAGCTTTTGAAACAACAAGGTGACTTTGGAGATGCACATCCGAAGTCACCTTTTTGACAAAATAAAATGACTTCGGATGTACACATGCAAACACACTTGTTTTTGTCAAATATGGTGTTTTCAGATGTGCATCTTCGAAGTCTAGGGGTATTTAGGGAATTTCGTCAAAGGTATAAAAGAAGTACACTAGTTGTACAAAGAAATTCTCTTTTTTTTTGTGCAAGCAAGATATTATATAAGGGAAAACTAAGGGTTCTCCAACCTGATTATACAGAATAACGGAAAGATCCGACAAAAAGAGAAATTACTAACCAATTAGAACTACGAAATGAATAACAAAGGGTCTTTGCTAAACTCGTAAAAACTACAATTGGAGTGAGTAATTTCTCCACAAAAAGACCATTTCTAAACCAAAGTTTTAATATACCACACCATATTGTTAAAATTCCAACATTCGTTTCGGAAGCAAATCTCATTCCTTTCCAACCAAAGAATCCACATGGTGTCTAACCAAACGACACCTAACTTGCCCTCTTTAACCTTTTTTACACGATAAAACAAGTATCGACCCATAAAATTCGATAAGAACTCATCCTTCTCCACATCCGATTTACCAATCCATAATGCTATCTCCTTCCAAACTTTCTTAATTGTCGTACACTTGAAAAAGGAATGCTCCCTATTTTTCGATTCTATACCACAAAAAACACACTTTAAGTTGTCTATTTTACAGTTAATACCTCTATACACCTAAAGTCTTTTGTTGGAAGTCTATTAACAAAAAGTCTCCAACAAAAAGCCTTAATTTTGAAATGCACTTCAATTCTTCAAATCAAACCCAAAGCCACATCATTCCTATTAGGCGGACCAAAAGGAACACCAAAACCTTCATAATGCCCATAAGAGGAAGCAACGAAAAAACCCTGATCTGAGTTAGAATTCCATTCCATCGAATCCGAGCCTTCTGACCAACCACCAAAATCCTCCAAAAGTTCCTTTAAAGACGCAAAAACGGGCAACAAAAGTGGGTCGTGGGCCACGATCGTGGTTAAACCAAGGTCACCCCAAATCCACCTTCCATCACTCCACCCCCTCTCCATGCCCTCCACTGAAACTCTCTTCAAACAAGAAACTGCAAATAAATCTGGAAAATCCTCCTTCAAGGTTTTATCCTCTAACCACTTGGCTTCCCAGAATGGAGTAGAATAACTATTACGAATGATGAACCTACTATTAGAAGCAATAGGATCATTGATAGAAAAACTCCCTACCTTGATTATATCCTCCATCAAGAAGAAAAAGAAGAATAAGGTTGTTTTGTATCCCCTCCACAAAAAACAAGAGTAGAAATATCACCATAAAAAACAAGAGTAGCAACATGTACAACATCGTCAAAGTGTAGAGTAAGGTGAAGGAAGTTTAGGTGAATATTATTTTGCGAAGGGAGGTCAATACTGTGTAAGAGGCAAGGGTAAGGAAGTGGATTTAAAAAATAAAAAGAGCTTCAAGTTTAAGGACATATAAACAGTAGAATGTTATGGTTGTAAGAAAATTAACAATTAGAGGAGGGACTGTTCAAACAAGTCAGACAACAGTAGTTCAACAAATGTTGTTCAGAATGATGGTTACTAAAATGAAGAGGATTTACTATGCGTTTCATTTGTAAAATGAGTTGATGTGTTAATCATTGATTGTGGGTACTCCTACCATATGACGCTGCATCGAGAATGGTTCAACTCTTTTTAAATCAAGTGATTTTGGTTTTGTATATTTAGGTGATGATAAAACTTGTACCATCACTAGAAAGGGAAAAATTAAAATTGCTTTGGATGATGGTGGCGTGTGCATATTGAATGAGGTGCATTATGTTCCAGAATTAAGAAAAAATGTGATTTCTCTGAGAACTCTTCAAGCGAATGGTTATTCATTCTGGACAGATGGAGATAAAGGCATCATGAGGGTTAACAAGGGTGAAATGACAATGACGAGGGCAATAAGGACTACATGTATAATTTATGAGTTGTTGGAGAGCACAATTATGAGTGATGTAACATCTTTTGAAATTGATAATGATGCAAGTAAATTGTGGCACATGCGCTTGGGTCATCTCATTAAACGTGAGATGATGGAACTGCACAAGAGGAAATTGCTGGAGAGTGTTCGTAGTTGCACAATTGGATTGTGTAAGTATTGTGTTCTTGGGAAATAGTTTAGAGTTCGTTTGAAGACCGAGTAACACAAGACCAAATGAATCTTAGAGTGTGTCCATTCTGATGTCTGAGGGCCCCATAAAAGAGCCCTTCGTAGGTGGTTCCAGGTACTTTATGGTATTCATTGATGATTTTTCTTATAAGGCATGGGTTTATTTTAAGAAATATAAATTTGAGGTATTTACCAAGTTCAGACTATGGAAGGCTAAGGTTGAGAATTAGGCAGGGAGAAAAATAAATTATTTTTGGTTTGATAATGGAGCTTAATACATTGATAATAAGTTCATGCATTTATGTGAGGAGAATGGAATCCATTGGCCTTTTTTTGTGACGAAGACACCACAACAGAATGGTGTTGTAAAGAGGATGAACAAGACTCTGACAAAGAAGGAAAGGTGCCTTTTGTTGAATATTGGTCTTTCAAAAGGTTTATGGGAAGCAACACTTAATATAGCATGCTACCTAATCAACATATCACCACATTCTTAATTGGATGGGAAATTGAAGAGGATGTGTGGTCATGTAACCTCATTGATTTGAGGATTTTTAGGTGTCCAACATATGTACATATTTCTAGTGAAGATCAGGCTAAACTTGACCCCAAGTCAAAATAATGCATCTTTATTGTCTATAATAAATCTTTGAAGGAGTACAAGTTGTGAGATCTAGTTAAGAGGAAGGTGTTTATAAGTAGAGATGTTGTATTTGATGAGCAGTTGATGTTGAAACAATCATATGTGACTATTGTGTCAAATACCGAGGTAGAAAATTCCAGTTAGGACAAGATTTAGGTTGACATTGAGGAGCCTCTAGTGAGTCCAAGACATATTATAGACAAACAACATGACGAACCAGGCCCAAATTCAGGTGGAGTGCATGATTCATATGGAGTACAAGACTATACACTTGTGCGTGATAGAGAGCCTCTTCATATTAAACCTCTAGTGAGATATGAGTTTGAAGACTTATCAACATATGCTCTTCTTACAAATTTAGGAGACCCTTCTACTTTTCAAGAGGTTATGGCTAGCCGGGAGAAAGATAAGTGGTGGATGCTATGATGGAGTCCATGAAAAAGAATGAGACATGAGATCTTGTTCAACTTCCTCAGTTAAAGAGAGCTATTTATTGTAAGTAGGTGTACAAGAAAAAAGCCAATAGTAACAAAAAAAGAAGGGGAAAATTCAAGGCTCGCCTAGTGCAAAAGGGTATTCACAGAAGAAGGGGATTGATTATGATGATATTTTCAGTATGGTGGTTAGACACACTTCTATCAATGCATTATTGACCCTAGTGGTTAGTAGGAGTATGAATTTAGAGAAGATGGATGTGAAAACAAATTTCCTCCATTGTAATCTAGAGGAGAAAATATACATGGAACAACCAGAGAGATTCAATGATATTAGACATGACAAACTTGTTCGCAAATTGAAGAAGTCTTTGTATGGCTTGAAGCAGTCTCCAACACAGTGGAACAAGAAATTTGATTCACACATGCTTCAGATTAACTATAGAAGGTGTGATTATGATTGTTATGTTTATGTGACGACCCTTGATGATGAATCTTTTATTTTTCTGTTACTTTATGTTAATGATATGTTGATTGATATCAACCATTTGAATGATGTAAATGAGTTGAAGACCAAGTTGGGTAAGAAGTTTGATATGAAGGATCCGGGTGCTGCAAAAAAAAATTCTTGAGATGAAAATTCACAGGGACAGAGGAGCTAATAAATTATGGTTGTATCAAAAAACTATGTTGAATTTGTTTTTACATGAGCAAAGAAAAGCCTATGAGTACCCCATTGGAAAATCATTTTAAGCTCTCTTTCGAAAAATGTTCGAAGACAAACTCAAATATTAAAGGTATGTTTAAGATTCCTTATGACAATGCAGTTGGTTGTTTGATGTATGTTATGGTTTATTCTAGACTGGATTTTGCACAAGTAGTTAGTCAAACATGCAAGCCATGGAAGCAACATTGAGAAGCAGTCAAGTGGATCCTAATGTACTTAAGGGGTACAACAGATCATGCTATCATGTTCAAAATGGAGTAGGATGTTCTATCAATTGTGATATATGGGTTCTGACTATGTAGTTGATCTAGATGATATAAGGTCTACAATAGGATATTTCTATACTCTTGCACGGGGACATATATACTGGAAATCATTAGTTCAGTCTATAATAGCTATATCTATAATATAAGAAAAATACATGGAAGTAGTTGAAGCTACCAAGGAAGCATTGTGGCTTACAGGGATAGTGAAAGAGTTGAGTATTGAGCAATGTGGAGTTTAGTTGCATTGTGATAGTCAGAGTTCTATTTATTTGAAAAACAATCAGGTGTATCATGCTAGAACCAAGCATATTGATGCGAGATTCCATAAGATTAGAGAGTTGTTGGCGTCCAGACAAATATTACTTCAGAAGTTTCTCACTTCAAAGAATGCACTTGATATGTTGACCAAGACAGTCACCAGTGACAAGTTCAAACAGTGTTTGAACTTGTTACATGTTTATCAGTGTTAAGCAAGAGGTGTACCTCTCTAGTTTCCAAAATGAATCGTTATGCAAGAAATCTTCATATGGGTTTGATATTCTCCATGGTGGAGATTGTTGAGTGTGACTCACATTATTGTGATAATTATGAGTTGTTGAGAGTATAACTCATATTGTTGAGATAATTACGAGTAGAGATCATTGTTTATTGATGAAAACTAGGGATTAGGATTTTAGATAAACTAAAACCTGATATTATATATATATATATATATATATATATATATATATATATATATATATATATAAAATTATAGTTACTCTTTAATCGCAGGGATAGTTATCATTGATCGAATCGTGTGAACAAAGCTTTTGTGTATTTCTCTCTATTTTAATTTGTATTTGTGTCATTGATATAACAATAATAATATTGTATTTCATAGGATAATAAATGTAGTTTTTGAAAGGATTATAACTTGTTGTTGTTCGTTCGACTTCTATTTCTATATAACTTTTTTTCTATTTTTTATTAATAATTTGATACCTAAAAAAATTGATGAAAGAACATTTTCTTTAAGGAAAAAAGTTAACTCTAGCATAGAGTTTAACAAAGATATGCTTGTAACTATATCTCATTTTATATGGGTAAATTTCATGTTATTTTCATTAAAGATGATCCGGTACATCGATATATTTTAGTTACTCATAAAATACACAATGGGAATACATGGTTAATTAGACATTCGATATAAAGATTCAAAATTTTGTCAATTTAAAATCAAAACTTTGATTCTATTTTTTTGGAGACTTAGAAATCAATTTTACCTATCCAACATTAATCATTAATAATTAATTTGATCAAACATTTGAACTCAACATAACATGAAGCAACTTAGAACTGTACTTAATCGAGTACATCTTGAAAGGATCCAAACATATATCTTGTTACGTACAAATTAGGGGACCAAGATATCCATGAATCTGAAACAAAATCAAAAATTGAATCCTGTCTTTATTGTGTATTTGATCCACTATCTTTGAAAGAGATTTTTGAGTGAGTGAATGTGTGTGTGTGAGGTGTTCATTTTGTAAAAGTGGGTAGCAATATCATATGCTTCCATACTTTATTTCATTGACAACTCACCCTAGTTTCAAATTCAAACGTTGACTTGTTGTGGATATCAAATCACATAATTGGCGGAGTATAATTGATGTAAAAGTAATAAGAAAAACCATAAGAAGAAAATGAAAGAAAAAAAACATGATTCCTTTCCTCGTTGTGCTATAGTACAATAAACCATAGGAATAAAAATAAACAAATCAATATGACCTTGTAAATGAGAGGGAAATTATGGTTAACTTGAAGGAGAGATTTTTATAATTTTAAATGTGTGTAGCAAATCTCGTTTTCAGAAAATTGAAAAACATAAGAGAAATTGATTCCATGTATTCAAGTGTTTGAGAAATGTAAAAAGAAACATCAGAACAATGCTTAATGCTTCATGATCACACAAAAAAGAAATTTATTATGATAGCAAGCAATTTTTATCAAAACTATGAATTAGGATTTTCTATTAAAAAATTGGGAAGAACACTAAAATTGATTAAATAAAATAAAGAAAGATAAACAATTTTTGATTTGATTCTTGATACCTAATGTCTCAATGAGACTGAAATATATAATAATTTTAATAGATAATAAATTTAAAGGCACAAATACTAATAAAAACTCAATTCAACAAAACATTCAAAATAAAATAACAACTAACATTATATTACTAATTAAAATATCTAATTGCACCTTCCATTATTGCCGCCCGGTTCACATTGAACATTGTCCTCAAGGTTCTAAAAATTAATATGAGAATAGAGATATTTTTCCTGAATTTGTAATGGCACACCGATTTCAATTTCCATGCCAAATCTTCCAAGTTATTTTTCCCTTTCCCTTCAAGTTGTTTCCCTTCAAATGAAGTACTGTTGCACCAAGAAGCCGACTGGAAATCCTCACCAACAACATTATAAAGGTCAGAGCATGATTTGGCATGCATGATCTCTTCTAATTTCCCATCTTTTGAAAGATGAATGATCTGATCAATTTTCGTGGACATAAGATCTCTCTTTCATGACAATCTTTGCAATTTCTAAGGTCTTTTCATAGTTCAGAAAGTAACGAATAACTTTGGTTTATCCCATAATCATGGGTGTGTGAGAAGTAAATCCAGAGTTAAACTCTTCACTCAGGTTACGGGCAACGACCTGCCCGGGCCGTGCCAAAGGAGGAGGTCATACTGGATCCATTCTAGCCGTTGGGCCAGTCCAGAACAGTAGTCCCTAAAGTCGTTTCTTCTGGGCACATGAGTGATGACTTTAACACCTTCTCGTGGAATTGGGCGCTTCTTACGGGGAGTGAGAGCGTCGCACGTTGTTCCTTTCTCGCGGGAAGATGATTAGTTGGTCGTTTGAGCTTCGAAAATTGAAGAGGTAGTTTGTTTTGGGTAGTGTGTTGACGCAGTGGCGCAATGATGTCCTAGGGGCTAGGTGCAATGATGATGATCCTACGGTTCCCTAGGCGTGTATCTCTCACGTGCGGGTGAGTTTAACTATAAATACGAGAGGATTAGGGCACTCTGTATGTTTCGTTCTTCTCTCGCGTTGCTCGTTATTACTCGTCTATTGATCGCTGTTGTTTCTTGAATATTAAATGTTCTCCACCATTCCTTTCAACTTCCTTCCTTCTTTAATTGGTAAAATTCCAGCTTTTCTCCATTATTTAGCTGTTGTAGCTTAGATTTTCATGATTTTCCTCTTAGAAATGGATGGGGATAGGCTTAGGATCCTGTCTGTTAGGGCGTTCTCGGGGAGTATTGGTGGAAGACGGTGGTTCTGCAGTTTAGAATCGCCAGAGCTGCCGTGGATCCTCCCTAGATTTTTGCAATGTGACGTAGATGATCCTGGAGGATTTAGGTCGTTTTTGTTGACTGGAGTTTGTCTCGTTGAGAGAAGTGTTTGTTCGTTCAGATGCCTTAGTGAGAGTTCTGGTCAGGGACATGGTCCTCGTTTATCAGCACCCTTTCACTTGATTAGTGGTGGAATGGTGGTTTTGGAATTGATGTCGAATTCACCTCTATCCTCTGCTTTTCAGGTACTATGGCCGATAATATCAGAGCCGATCTTTCGGACGAACAAACCTGATCTTCCTAGAGTTCTACGGACGAGACTTGTAGCACGTCGAGCATCTTGGAGATATCCGAGGACGAGCAGAACATGTCTGATCAACAAGTAAGGGGAGAGGATGGGGAGATGGCCTCTGCTGATCAGGATGGCCTATTTGTGCCTGAGGATGACGAGGACCCGCGAACCTGGGTTGTGGAGGATCCTTGGATTGGGTCTCTTACTTCTTCGAGCATCGGGATGAGGTTTTTACTGAAGTGTGTGCGTACAACAACGGGAGCTGGGGGAGTGGTCGCTTTGGATTCCCGAAAAAGATAATTGGATCTACTCGAAATATGATAAGCGGCGAATCCCCATGTATGACATTATGTTCCGAGAGATGGGTCTTCGACTTCCCTTCTCAGATTTCAAGGTGGTCGTTTTTAGGAATCTTTGACTGGCTCCTTCTTAGCCGCATCTGAATGGGGTCGCTTTCATGTGAGCGTTCGAGATTGTCTGTGATTATTTAAAGATAGGGGCCATGATTCCTTTGTTCTTCTACTGTTTCCATCTCCAGAGGAGCAAGGTCGACCGCAAGTGGGGATGAGTCGCCTTGAAGCATGGAAATGGAAAGTTATTTAAAGCTTACCTGGAATCTGTTTGGCAATTCAAGGACAAGTATATTCTCGTGCATCCTTGTTCGAGCAGGGAAATGATGAACGTTTTTCAGGCTACTCCAGAATATGATGAGAATTGGGCCTTTGTCTTGAACAAGCTTGGGGAACATGTGAGTAAGTTGGTCTACAAGTTCCCTTTTCAATGGACGAGGAAGGATTTTGACAACAAGTTAGGTTCCTTTGTGTAGAAGGAGGGGGAGCTTGGTGACGAGGACCAGACAAGCTTCATCGTTTTGACAACTTTTATCGCGCGGATTCCTCACGTCCAACGTATGGGTCAGAGAGGAAAGTCGGTCATGGATAAGAACAGGGAGATTGTGTATGATCCCAATATGATAGTCGTTAAGGAGCTCATCGAGAGTGAGGACCCCGTTAAATACTTGGGTATTTAGCTTTATGTTTCGAATAATTATATGTGGTCGAGATTTTTAAGTCCTCGTTTTCTAACTCTGGTTTTTTTGTTCTATAGATAGTGTGAATCCTGATCAGGAACACATAGCTAGAAACCTTGTCACAAAGGCGAAAAAGGCGTTGAAAGATGCTTGAGCCGGTTTAGGGACTGCTCCCACGTCAGAGTTGAGCAACTCGTCTTTGGGTCAAGCTATTGTCTCCCTTTCTCCCACTCCTGTATCCTCGAAGGCGAAGAGACCACACATCGAAGGGAGCATTGATTTGACCGTGGAAAAGGGGAAAGGGAAGTATGATTTGCCCCTGCTGGCTGGAAAGGGATTTCTTTGAGGGTGCCTCTCTACAACTCCCTCGGGCTAAGTCTCTTCACCTCGAAGGGCTGGATCTCCCGGAGAAAGGGGCAGTGTTGGCGTAAGATGCTGGTATCCTGATGATGATACTGGAGATGGCGGTTGCCTACACCGATGGGATCTCTTCTCAAGAAGTCGAGCTGAAGAAGCTACGGGCCAAACTAGCTGCGGTTGAGAATGTGCAGAGCAACAAGGAGAAAGCACGGAAGCTGGCCGAGGAAGATCTGGGAAGCTATCTAAGGAGCGCGAGGTATGGCTTCTTGAGAAGAAGGCTCTAGAGGAGAGGGTGGAGGCTTTGGTTGCCGAGGTTGCACCCGCTAAAGACGAGCCAGAGGATACAAAGGACTTGAAGACCCAAGCTGAGTTGGTTTCTCGTTTTCAACTGGTAATGGATGACGCTCAGACCGCCTTTGAGGGGTGCTTCGAGAATGCGTTGAAGCAGCTTCGTGTTTTGAACTTCGGGGTTAAGTTTAATACCTCTGAGATGAGGGTCAATTATTATGTGGCCACCGAAAAGATCTTGGTTCCCGACTATCTCAAGGAGATTGCTATCCAGCCCGCAGGGGGACCCTCTCATTATCGCCCATTATCGAGGAAGAGACTGAAGAATGATGATCGATAGATTTTTATTCCGCTTCGGCCTGCGTGCTGTAATGTTGTAATCTTATTTTTCCGGGATTTTTCCCGTTTATGTATGTTCTGAAGAAGTGTGGCCATCATGGTCAAAAATTATTCCTTTGGATGGGGGGCTAAAGGCCTCCCTTGTTGTAATATTTGTACAATAGCGGCCCTGGAGGTCATATCTTTTAATTTTCCGGTCATGGTGGTCGCTTGTTCCAAATATTTGACTTGTGCTTGCTTGTTTATTGTTATGCTCGTCGGCTTGAGACATATTTTATTTTGCTAAGAGTTTATAGTGGGGATTTGCTCGTTTGATTTGTATGTTTTCCAGTGTGGGGAAACTGGACAAACGGCCTGGGTGAATATCGGGCATGGGATGGAACTCGGGTCTCATTTCGAGGACTTGAGCTCGAAGGCGTGAACTTCCTGTCGCGAGCCAGGTGTTTTATCGTCATGGTACGAGGATGATGAAGCTCGATCGAGTTATCCGTGTCGGGCTGAGGACGCGCTCGTTAAAAGAGTGGAGTCTCGCCCCTTCAAAATATTTTGGGTGATATGCTTGTACCTAGGCATGCACGCATGGTCGAGCCTGGATGAGTCTGTCTTAGTGACGAAGCTCGATGACTGCTCAGTGTTTGTTTTAGCTTTTCAGCATTCCATGGTCGAACAAGTTGTTCCTCTTGTATATTTTCTAATTATTACTCCTCGGTCCCCGTTTTTGCATAGACGTGATAGGGGCCTTCCTAGTTAGCTGCAAGCTTTCCTTCACGAGATTATTTGCGATTTCTCTTTAAGATAAGGTTTCTGATCTCGAACTCTCATCGCACGAATAAGGTGTCGTAGCGCATGGCTATATTTTGTTTGAGAGAGGCCTATCATAGGGTCGCTCTTGTTCGGATCTCTTCGACCAGGTCTATTTCTTCCCATAGGGCGATGTGGTTAATCTCCTTGTCCAGGGGAGCTTCAGTTCGCCTGGAGGGTTCTTCAATCTCTACAGAAATTCCGGCCTCCATTTCGTAAGTTAGTCGGAAAGGAGTCTCCCCAGTTGACGAGTGTGTTTTTGTTCGGTTCCCCTAGAGTATGTCATGTAGCTCCTCGACCCATCTTTTCTTGGTTTCGTCTAACCTTTGTTTAAGACCCCTGAGTATGACCATGTTTGCAGACTCGGCCTGGCCGTTCGTCTAGGGATGTTCGACAGAGGCGAAGTGTTGGGTGGTGCCCAACTTGGTGACGAATTCCTGAAAGGTATAATATATGAAATGGGTCTCGTTGTCGGTGACTATTGCTTGTGGGATGCCAAACGAGCAAGGATATTTCTTTTGTAGAAGCGAAAAACATTTTGGGAGGTAGCTTTGGCCAATATTTCTCCCTCTATCCATTTGGTGAAGTAGTCAACGGCTACTATCAAATATTTGTTTTGATTTTTACCTACCACGAACGGACCGAGGAGGTCTAACCCCCACCAGGCGAAGGGCCAGGGAGAAGAGAGGGAACTGAGCTCGTTTGGGGGAGCCAAGTGCATGTACCTGTGCCGCTGGAATTTGTCGGATTTCATCACGTGCTATTTTGCATCGTGTTTTATGGTGGGCCAGTAATACCTTGCTCGCAGAGCTTTCCTTGCGAGGGATCTTCCGCCCATATGTTAGTCGTTTATCCCTTCATGGATCTCGAGCAGGATTCGATCCGCTTCACTTTAGTCAACGCATTTGAGGAGGGGGATGGAAAGCCCTCTCCTGTAAAGCTTTCCTTTGACTAATACATAGGAACAAGCTCTTCGCTTGACCACCACTACTTTCTTCGAGTCGACGGGTAACTCTCTTCTTGTTAGGTATTTATGTAAATGGGTCATCCAACAGTCGTCGTCTCCTATGGAGAATACTTTCCTGTATCAGGGGTCATCCAGCAGTCAGGGTCTCTGGGTGATCGGTCAAGGAATAATTTCCTGTATCACCAACTTGTTCTCCCATTTCCTCTTTGTGCTCACTAGTTTGGACAGGATATCTTCCCAAGCGTTATGTTCGCGAGGAACATGTTGTACGTCCATGAATTTGAATTTATTTTCTCTCTCTTGGACTAGGGCCCAATACTCAGCGAGGTGATCGTTTTCACCTGATATTCTCCCTAGACCTGGGATGCAACAAGCTGAGAGTCGGTGAAAATTTTCACCTCCTCGGCTCCCAAGTCTTCGGATAGGCGTAAACCTGCTAGGAACACCTCGTATTCTGCCAGGTTGTTTGAGGTCGGGAGGGATAATGCAAGGGAGACCTCGATTAGAGTTCCTTCTTCATTTTCCAATATAATGCTTGTGCCACTTTCTGTTGAACTAGAGGCGCCGTCGACAAAAATTGTCCATCGGCGCACCCTGTTCTGGGGTGCAGGAAAGGTCATTTCAGCCTCAAAGTCGGCCAGTGCTTGAGCTTTGAGGGTTTTCATGTCTTCGTACTGGATGTCTAACTCGGAGAGTTCTAACGACCATTTCAATATTATGCCCGCCATGTCAGGCCTACCGAGCAGCTGCTTTATTGGTTGATCTGTTCGAACGACTATGGTATGTGCCAAGAAATAGTGTATGAGTCTCCTCGCTGCATTGATGAGAGCTAGGGCCACCTTTTCAATTTGCTGATATCTTACTTCGGGGCCCTGCAGGGCCTTGCTCGTAAAGTAGATAGGCCTCTACCCTTATGGGGTTTCTCTGATTAGCGTTGCACTTATTGCCTCAAGGGTGACAGATAGATAGAGATAGAGGATTTGATACTTCTCTGGTTGAGAAAGGACGGGTAATAGTGCTTGCTTCAAGTGGGTGAGAGATTGTTCGCATTCGGCCATCCATTCAAAGGCAGCTTCCTTGTGGAGGAGTTTGAAGAGGGGGAGCATGCCATTCAGGATTTGAATGTACTTTTTCGAAGTGGGCATCAGAAACTCAGAAAATGCATGGCATTTGTCAGAGTTTGCCTCAATCCCTCATTCTGTGAGGTAGAATTCGAGGAATTTTCCTGCCCGTACGCCAAAAGTGCATTTTTCTAAGTTAAATCGCATCCGACACTTTCTGGCCTGCTTGAAAACTTTATTTAAGTGGAGGGCTTGGTCGATTTCTTCCATCGATTTGACGATCAAGTCGTCCATGTAGACTTTGAGCATGTCGCACATTTCATTCCAGAAGACTTTGTTCATCAAGCGGTGATATGTAGCACCCGCGTTTTTTAGGTCGATGGGTATTACATTGTAGTAATAGTTGCCTAACTCGGTCATGAAAGCGATATATTTTTTGTCCGCTTTCGCCATTGGAATTTGGTTGTATCCAGAATATGCGTCCATAAAAGATAATAATTTGAAATCGACTGAGTTATCGACCAATTTGTTAATATTGGGGGGGGGGGGGAATAAGCATCTTTCGGGCAAGCCTGATTGAGGTCGGTATAATCAATACACATGCGCCATTTTCCATTAGATTTGTTTACAAGAAATACATTTGAGAGCCAGATTTTGTACTGGGCTTCAGAAGTAAAGTGTGCCTCTAGGACAACTTTTACAGCTAGTTCGATAGCCTCCATTTTTTTGCGGGACTGCTTTCTTCTGTGCTGGAAGAGCGCCTTAAGGTTAGGGTGTATGGTTAGGTGATGGCACACAAGCTTTGGATCCAATTCAAGCATCTCAATTGTGCTCCAGGAGAACATATCAACAATATCCCTCAAGCAAGCTTTAAGTTTCCTCTTCGCCAAGTTGGGGAGGTCAGCTCTGATCTTTACTCCTACGGCGGGATCTTTCCCAAGGGGGATGATCTCTAAGTCTCCGTCTGGAATGGTTCGTACGAGATCTGAGAGTTCCTTGCTACTTGCAGCTAGGGGTAAACCTTCGCCTTCGACTATGGGCTATTTCACTTTCTTCCTCCGCTCTACGTGATCCTCCTTGGAGAAGCAACTGTCGAGTTTGATGGCGTCAAGCCTTGGCAGTGGCTTGGCCTCCTCAGAGCTTAAAGGGAGGGCAACTCCAATGGTCATTCGGGGTTGAGCGTTGATGGAACTCAGTCCCTTGGTCGAGGCTTCAAAACATCTTCTTTCCGCCTGGATGTCCCCGTGGAGGGTGGCGACCAAACCCTCTACAGTGTAGTATTTCATTTTGAGGTGTAAGGTGGAGAGAACCGCAATCAGTTTGGCCAGAGTGGGCCTCCCGAAGATTCATTGATAGAGATACGGGAAATCCACTACCAGAAACTGAGTCTTGATAGCTCTGGAGGTCACCCCTCTTCCGAAGGTGACTATCAGCTCGACATACCCCCAGGGTTTGGTACTGTCCTCGTTGAAGCCTTAGAGGTTTTAGCCCACGTATGGGGTCGGGTAGCTTTCGTTCAGCTGTAGGGTAGCGAACAACTGGGTGTATATGATACCCACCGAGCTTCCTTGATCGACCAGTATGTGCCGAACATAAAAGTTTTCCATTCTAGCCCGCACGAGCAGTGGGATAGTTAAGTTGGGAGCTCTGCCTGGCAGTTCCTCCCTGTAGAAACTGACGGGATGAGAGCCTCCTCAGAACTTATCCAGTGTGGCATCCATGTCAGAGTTGCCTAAGTTGCTTAAATATTCTTTTCACGATCCTGTTGTATGCTTATTGAATTCCCAACCGAAGATGACCATTACAGCGGGGAATGACTCCCAGAGACAGTGAGAGGAGAAGTACAATGGGACGTTCTCCATGTCTGGGAAGTAGAAATCTTCTGTTCGCGAAATCCTCATGGCAACTGATATGGTGCTGATGTCAAGAGACTCCTTCCCCTCCTCAAAGCTCGTGGTTTCTGAGCCTCCTCGTGGGCACCCTCTTTATTTTTGTACTGATTGAGGTACCCGTCTCGGATTAGTATCTCGATCGCATCCTTGAGATGGATGCAATCGTCGGTGTTGTGACCATGGCTTTTGTGGAACCTACAATACTTGCTCTTATTGATTCCGGGCTTGGAGGGTGTTTGGCAAGGAAAGCGTACCCCGGCCTGTTTAAATTCAGAGTTGGCGCATTCAAACAAAATACGTTCTCTTAAAGTGGTAAGATGGGTGTAGTCGTGGAATCGACCAGTTGGCCCCTTAAAATCTTTGGAGTCTCGGGATCTGTCTTCCCGCTTTTTCTCTCCCACTCGACGGGATGTAGAGGGCTCGTCTCTTTTCAAGGATTTGGCACTCTCTCGGTGCCTTGAATCCCTGTAATTGTTGGCCATTTCTTTCTCCTTGTATTGAATGTACGCTTGAGCCTTGAGGAGATGGGAGTCGAGCATGGTTGTAGTTTCGATGCCCATAGCCTTCGCAAAGTCGCTGCGAGGACTGAGCCCTTATTCAAAAAGGTACTTCTTTATTGCATCGATTGTTGAGACCTGTACGACTTCTTTGTTGAACCGTTCTATGTATGCACATATAGGTTCGTCTCTTTCCTAGATAATCGCTTCAAGTGAAGCCTCTGATTTTGGATGTTGACGGGAGGCGGTGAAGTGCCTCGAAAATATCTTTCCAGTTGTTTCCAAGAAGTGATAGATTCAGGGTGCAGGATTTTGTACCAAGCCATAACACGTTTTCTCAGATTGGTCAAGAACAACCTGTATTTGATTATTCCCTTCATGCATCGTTAATTAAGTAGGGTGTCGATGTCTTCTATGTGGTCATCCAGGTCAGTCGTACCATCGTAGGATCCCAATGGGGGCGGCTTTTCGAGCCTGACCAGGAGTGGTGCCTCCATAATTTCTCTCGATAATGGGTCGTGGGGCTCGTCGTCATCGGTCTCTTCTGCTGATGATGGCAGAGAGTGATGGTTTCTTCCTCGTCGGGCGTCATCATCTCATTGAGGGGAGGGGCTCCACCCTCGTCACCTTGGTCTGGGTGATAGTGACCTGTAGCAGTCGTCTTTGCAGGTGCTCTCCGTCTTCCTTGAAAGTGGAGAGTCTTTATCCTTCTTGAGAGATGCTCGATCACGCTTCTTACAGAAAGAAACATCGAGCCATTTCCTTTCTTGGAGGACGCCCACCTTGGGGAGGTGATATGCTGGAGGAGTTATATCGTCGATATCTCCAAGGGGGAGATCTTGACTGTTTCCTCTCCATAGCCCTTATCCTTTTGCTCTGCTGAAGGATAAGGGAGTTGGTTTGGTTAAGGGTAGCAACCAATGCTGCTATGGATGGGTCGGCGAACTGTGGAATAAGGATCGGCTGCAGAATCTCTGGCTGGTCTTTGACAGGGTTCTTGGGAAACTGTTTATCCAAGAATAGATTGTTGTCACAAACAACGTCTGTAGAATCCGAGGACGCAATATGTCCGTCATAGGCGTAGAAATTATCCTTGAGGTGAGGATGTTCTTGGCTTTCGTCGGCCTTGCATGCTAGGGAGAGCAAAATCTTTACAGATAGGTGGTGATCACCATGATCGACCATGATTGATGAATGAAGAGGATCTTTGGTCTTCAGATTCTGGGAATAGAACACGGGGATGATAGTTTCCCATAGTCGGCACCATTGATCTTACCGGTTGATCAGAACCTACAAGGTGATCTTCAGACGGGTTGGAAAGTTAAGGAGTAAAAAGGAGGAAAAAAGGGAGTTGTACCTGTAAGACACTCTAATGATCAAGTAAGTGTGGGATCCAAAATAGATACAGATAAAGTATTAGGATTTTAGTGATGAATAGTCAATATTCGATACCTGGCCCTCACATGAATGAGGGTTTATATAGTGCCCCTGGCGCTGGGCTATTAGTCCCTATTTTTGGGCCTGGATATGCGGGTTTGAAAAAATAGGTAACTGTCAGGACTTGGTCAAATCGGGCAGGTGTTCCTGCAACTAGCCGTTAGTTCTGAGGAGAAGGTAGGTTACGGGCAACAGTCTAGTTAATTCCTGGTTATCTGGCCGACTTGAGGTTGGGAAGACTGAGAGGCGCTCGTCGATTGACGTGGGTCAGTGTTGGTCCAGGAGGACGAACAATGGTGCCCGACGAATGACGGGGGAGCTCGGGTCATGGTCGCACGGGTCGTGTCGAAGGAGAAGGTCAGGCTGGACCCACTCTAGCCATTGGGCTAGTTCAGAAAATTTTCCAACCCACAATCTCAAGGAGCATTATTTATAGAATCTTTTCCAAAATCAATTTGTAATACGGTGGGAGAACTGACTTGGGTGTTTTACGTTTTATCGCAATTGTTGCGGATAGTAAGAGTCGCCACCGACTTTGTTATCCAATAAAGTAAAAAGAGTGAAAAGAACAGGGGAGACCTTTTGAGAATTTTTCTTGAGTTCGGAGGGTAGGTTATGAAAATGGAAGGTGTTAGCACCCTTTTCATCCGTAGTTATCTACGGGCTCTTAGTTGCTAGCTCACTTTTGAAATGCTTTGTAAAATGTGTTTGTGTTTGTTTGAAATTATTTTTGAAAAGTGCATTCGTTTAGGAAAACTTTGTAATGATTCTCGTCTCTATAAGAATATATACAAAGTGTTGACTTTTGAAAATATTTTATGAAAGTGTTGGTGTATTTAGAAAGATGTTTTGTTTTGAAATGTTTGTGAGCAAGCAACTACGAGCGTTCTACCTACTCAAATGGAAGTCTTTATTCTTTTCCTCCTCGTTTAGATAATGTTATCTTACTATTAGTTAGTAAGGAACCTTATCATTGAATATGAAGGAACATGCGTGGGTCATCGTACAGTCATAGAAGGAAACATTGTAGAATACTTTAGCAATTTGTTGTCAGGGACTAAGATCGTTTACCGAAGGCAACATCGAAGGTTCATCGAGGGACTATGATCTTGTAATCGAGGGTCTTTGCTAAAGTATCCCGAGTTCGAGGGACATGACTGTTTTTAATCTAAGGCAACAAGTGTGGGTTAATCCTAGAGGTGCATGTGTGTAAAGTGTATGTTTTCATGTATTTGTATTGAGTTAGAGTTGTCTATTATTTGCTTTTAAGTCTTGACATACAAACCCTAATTACCAGCAATAATATGAAAACTAGTAAATGACAGAAATTAAATATCCTACGCTATTACAATACTTTAGGGGACGGGGGATACAAATTTACAAATGGGGATGAAAAGTAAAATAAACCCTAATTACTATTACAAGGCTTTTGACATTTACATAAATCATAATGCAAAGTAATAGAATATACAAAGAAATGTAAAGAGAAGAAAAAAGAAAAGAAAATTGTTTTTGTTAAAGCTTTTGATGAAAAAGGGTTTAACCTAATTAGTTAATTTGAAAAGAAATTAATAAAAATTCTAATGTCTAAATTAATTTAATTAGAAGAGAAAACTAAACTACAACCTAAGTCTAAATTAGTTTAATTAAGAAAAGAAATTAATTTGTTAAGAAAATATTTTTTGGTCTTTTGTTTAAAGGAAATAAAGGGAAAATAAAATAACAATTTTTAATCTAAGTTTTTAATAAAGAAAATATATTTTTGTGTTTTTTTGATTAAAAATAATAATAAAATAAAATAAAAGAAAGAAAAGGAAATAAAAATAAAAATATAAATTAAAGAGTCAGGGGGTTTGAAAAGAGATTAAGAGGTTAGAAGGTAAAACAATTTTTGTTTAGGGCCCAAACAGTTTTTGTACAAGTCAGAAAATAAAACAAAACAAAAATAAAATATGATGCACATGCGTGGTATGAAGTAATCAGGGGGTGGTATTCAGAAAAACAAGTGAATGCCCAAACTAAAGGAGGCCCAGGCGCTGCAAAACAACAAAAATCAGACAAAAATAATATGAAAAACACAAAAGGGTACCATTGGGGCTCGAACCCATGTTCCTATAGTTCCAAGCCTTACACGCGTTCTCTCTTTCACTGGGGTGGATATACATCCGGTATTTAGAATACAAACCAATAAATATATTATAAACCTTGTGTTGAATATGTCATCTTCTTCTTCCTCGCGCCAGGATGTTCTTCAATATTTCCAAAATATGTAACTTCCTCATTTCTCAACCAAAATGGAAAATGTAAACATGAAAGTTGCTTGAAATTTAACCATGATTTCAACCATGTAAATAACTAAAGCTATGGGTCAAAGATGAACACGAATTTCTATTGGTACCAAATTTATCCTAATTTTTTCAGGAAGTTCAAACTCAAAATTCTCCATGCTCAGGCAATATAAATGACATCTAAAAGCATGGTTAGTTTCAGGACAATGATGTCTACATTTTATCTTCACAAATCAAAGTCAAATGATGCTTGTATAAGGATTTGAAAATTCAGAAAACTCACCTTGCAAATGGAGATCATGTTTTTGAGTTTGAGCACTCTTCAAGGTGTTGTAATGATCTGGTTAGCTTCACTGAACCTCTAGGAAGCTATTACAATGCTTACTTTGGATTGAGAGTGTCTGAGATGTTCTGGAGAAGTCAACCTGCAAGCAACTGTTTTTTAAAATGCAAGATGATGAAAATTATGTTATAATTGTGTTGAAGGTGTTTGGATTGTCTCTATATGTGTATTAGAAGCTTGGTGATTGATGGAAATGGAAAATGCACGAGGGGATTGTGAGATGGATGTTCAAAGTTAGAAATGACACAACAATGGTGTTTTTAGAGAAATTTCTAGTTTGAGGGAGTTTGAGGGAGTTTCAAGGCTTGTAATTTCGTCCCTTAGCTTGCAAAGATGACCTCTATTTATAGGCAAGAGGTTTGGAGGTTTGAAATGATCAGAAAACAAAAAACACATGTTATGGATTTTTTAACTTGTTTTTGAAGCAAGCTTGACAAACATGGTTTCAAGGTAAGGTACAAGGCTTGTAGGGTGGCTAGAAGATTTAAACATGTTTTCTATGATCTTATAGATGAAGTGTGTGCAGAAGAAACAATTGTAAAGCTCGAGACAAGTTGACTTTGTGATTAAAGCAACTTTTCAAGAATGGCAATGGTGCCTTTGTGCCATAAATGGAAAATTGGCTTGGAAAAAGGTTCAAACACATGGATAGATTTACAAGTTAGAAGACCTGCAAAGAAATATTATGCAGCATGGTTGGATATTTGGTCAAGTGTTCATCCTAAAAATGACTTGTAATTCAAGAACGAATGCCCAACTTCTTTTCTTCGATTCTCTTAGCTCAAAAATGATCTCTTCAATTTATTGGACATTTTAGAAAGCTTGAAATATTATATACAACCTTCATGTTGACTATTTTGGCTAAATCATCTTGGATCTAGGTGAAAATTTTCCAAGAAGTTAGGTCAAAAATCTGCCTAAACTTATCAAAATTTTCACTAAGTGTTTTATGAAAAATGTCATGACTTCATGGGCTTATATCTTTAAATCTAAGCATTTTTTTAACATCAACCCTATAATACAAAGTTGTAGAATTCATCAAGATCTACAACTTTCATGTTGAAAGTTTTCTTTGAATCATCTTACATCTTGGTGAAAAAGGGTCATGAAGTAGTGAAATTATCAAGGTTTAAAATACTTAGAAAAATTTCTTAGTCTTGAAAACTTTGAATTTTTTATATTGACTTTTGACTTTCTTGATTCCTTGATTATCAAGATTCATATTTTTGAATGTCTTGATGAATTTTGATCTTTGAAACTTAATGTTGACCAAAAAGTCAAAGTTTGACTTTTGGTGTGTCAGTTGACTTTTCATTAGTTGACTAAATTTCATCTATCAATTGTTTGATCTTGAGAAATGATTTGAACCATGAAATTATGTCAAGATATTTTACTTGAATCCTTGATATTACTCTTTAAGTCATTAGGTCATGTATTAGGTCAAAAGTCAAAAATCAGTCATTCTTAGTCAAAACCCTAATTTTGACCATTTTGCCCCTTTGATGATTTGAAGACTTTTCTTGAGGAATTGTGATCCAAGCTTGTTCAATTGATGAATATTACTTCAAAATGTTGATATTGGCCAAAAATCTTGAAGTTTGACTGTAGGTTGACCATAGTTGAATTTCTACCTAATACAACTGATTTTCAGTCATCTGATCAATTGTTTGAGCAAAATTATGATCCAAGACTTGAAAATTGGTATGAGTATTCTTGGAGGTATATAATGAACTATGAAATTCATTTGAATAATTAGAAGTCCAATTGTCCTTGTGGAAATCACAACCCTAATTTGGGGTCCCAGTGCTTAAGAGGTTATTTGACCTAGTTAACATTTGTGCAAACTCGAGCTATTGAAGATATTTTTGAGAATTGTATTGAGAAAAGAGAGGGAAAATTTTAGGGTACAACACCTGCCTCTGTTCAATCTTCTTAAACCTTAAGAGTTAGATTGGTGTGTCCGCCATTCGTAACTTGAAGGTAGAAGATGATTGAACACTAAAGTGCTCAGAAGTTTGCACTCGCATGTGCATGAAGTAAAACTGTTTGTTGGTTGCGTCAGGAATGGGCTTAAAGATGCCATTTGGAGAGGTGTAAGAGAGTTGATAGAGATGGGCTTATCGATGCCATCGAAAGTAAGTGTTGATAGAGAAATTAGACTATGTCTACGCTCAACTTTAAACTGGGAGAAGTATCAGAATAAATCTTTGGTCTATTTAATATGAGCCAAAAAAGGTCTACTGAGAGAAGTATTAGAACTTAATCTGAGCCAGAAGATGCCTATGTCTGAAAGCAATATAAGAAATTAATCTGAGCCAGATGAGGTCTTTAAATCTTTAACTGAATAAAGTATCAGAACTTAATCTGAGCCAAGGAAAGGTTTACTGAGAGAAGTATCAAAACTTATTCTGAGTCAGAAGATGCCTATGTCTGAAAGCAGTATCAGAAATTAATCTGAGCCAGAGGAGGTCTTTAAATCTTTAATCAAATGAGGTATCAGAACTTAATCTTAGCTAGAGAAAGGTCTACTGAGAGAAGTATCAGAACTTAATCTGAGCTAGAAGATGCCTATGTCTGAAATCAGTATAAAAAATTAACCTGAGCCAGAGGAGGTCTTTAAATGTTTAACTGAATAAAATATCAGAACTTAATCTGAGCCAGACAAAAGGTCTACTGAGAGAAGTATCAGAACTTAATCTGAGCCAGAAGATGGCTATGTCTGAAAGCAGTATCAAAAATTAATCTGAGCCAGAGGAGGTCTTTAAATCTTTAACTGAACGAAGTATCAGAACTTAATCTAAGCTGGAGAAAGGTCTACTGAGAGAAGTGTCAGAACTTAATCTGAGCCAGAAGATGCATATGTCTGAAAGCAATATCAAAAATTAATCTGAGCTAAAGGAGGTCTTTAAATCTTTAACTGAACAAAGTATCAGAACTTAATATGAGCTGGAGAGAGGTCTACTGAGAGAAGTATCAGAACTTAATCTGAGCCAGAAGATGACTATGTCTGAAAACAGTATCAGAAATTAATCTGAGCCAGAGGAGGACTTTAAATATTTAACAGAACGAATTATTAGAACTTAATTTGAGCCGGAGAAAGGTCTACTTAAAGAGGTATCATAACTTAATATGAGTCAACAAAGAATCTATGTTTGTCTTTTGATTGATATTTCCTGAAAAAGATAAAGAATTAGTTGCATGCAGTTGCATGCATTGCGTAATGATGTTCTCAAAATAAATGAGATTATACTATATGCATTTTATCGTGTATATGCTAAAATGTATGAATGTGAAATGTTATTGCAGTGTGTGATACGGTGGGAGAACTGACTTGGTTGTTTTGCATTTTATCGCAAATGTTGCGGTTAGCAAGAATCGCCACCGACTTTTCTTTTATCAAAAAGAAAAGGCTGAAAAGAACAGGAAAGACCTTTGAGATTATTTCTTGAGTTCAGGGGTTAGATTATGAAAAGAGAAGGTGTTAGCACCCTTTTCATCCATAGTTATCTATGGGCTCTTAGTTGCTTGCTAGATCACTTGCTTTTGTTTGAAAATGTGCTTTGTGTGGTTTTTTGAAAGTATTTTGAAAATGCGCCATCGTTTAGGAAAACTTTGTAATAGTTCTCATTCGTAAGAACATATACAAAGTGTTGAGATTTTGAAAATGTTTCAAGTTTGGAAGATGTTTCAAAAGTGTTTTTGAAAGTGTTTTTGAAAGTGTTGGTGTTTGTTTTGAAAATAAGCAAGAATGTTTGTTTTGAAATTGAGCAAGCAACTAGGAACAATCTACCTACTCAAAAGTCTTAGTTTATTTCTTCCTTTCCTTTGATATTTATCTTACCATTGATTAGGTAAGAAGCCCTATCTTTGGATGTAAAGGGACGGGCGTGGGTCATCGTATAGCCATGATAGCAATGTTGTGAAATATCTTAGCAATTCTCTTTGAGGGACTAAGATCATTTTGAAAGGCAGCCTTGATAGCGTCATTGAGGGACTATGATCTTGTATTTTTTGATTTGCTTTTTGCTAAGATATCCCACATGCATAACATGGCCATTTTTGTAAGGCAACAAACTGGAATTACCCTAAGTGTGCAAGTGTGCAAATGTGTTGATTTACATGCATTGTTTTGTCTTGAATTAGGGTTCGCTAACTTGTTGATTTTATCTTTTCATACAAACCCTAATTTATTAGCATTTATATATAAAGCGATAAATTACAGAAAGTAAAAATACTAAGCTATTACATCATTGGGGGAGGGGGTATACAAATTTATAAATGGGGGATTTGCAAGAAAATTAAATATAATTAACTATTACAACCATATTGAATAAATGTACAAGAATTGAATAAATAAAATATACAAATGCAAGTGGGAAAGAAACATGATTTTTGTTTGGATTTCTTTATGAAAGGGGTTTTAATCTAAACCTAATTAAGAATATGATTAATGAAAATTAACTAAAATTAACTTAAACTAATTAAGAAAAGAAATTAATTCAAAAGGGTTTTTTAGGATTTTTTATGAAAAGGTTTTAAATAATGAAAATAATATGAGAGTTGATTAATTAAAAAGAAACCTAAGTTTTAAATTAATTTTAATTTATAAGAAAATAATGTAATAATTAACCTAAGTCTAAACATTAATTATTGTTAAAAAAAGGAATTAATTTGTTAAAAGAAAATATTTTAGTCTTTTGTTTTATGAAGAAAAATAAAATATTAATGAACATTTTTAAATATGTAAATAAAATAAATAAAATATATTTTGTATATTCATTAATAAAAATGATAATGATAAAAATAATAATGATAAAAAAATAATATGAAAAATAAAAATGAAATAAAGAAAAAGAAAAATGAAATAATAAAATAAAGGGACAGGGGTGTATGAGCAAACAACGGTTAGGAGTCAGAGAAAAAGAAGAAAAAAAAGCCCAGAGGGGACATGCCCAAGCGCTGTTCAACCAAAAAAAGAGAAAACAGAAAATATGAAAAAAGGCAAAACAGACGCTGGGGCTCGAACCCAGGTTCTAAGGGTGACAGGCGCACGCTTTAACCACTGGGGTGGTGATACATCTGTTAACTCAAACAAAACAGCAAATATATGATACAAGTCTTGCCCTGACTGTACTTCATCTTCAACCTCCAGCCAAAGGATCTGTAACTTATTCATTTCTCATCCATTCACAAAACTTCCAACATCAAAATTGTTAGAAATTTCCTCACAATTCTGAATATGTAAATAACTTAATCTAATTCTCAAAGATGAGCATGAATTTCTAACAGTACCAAATTCTGACCTAAATATTTTCAGAGGTTCAAACTCAAAATTCTCCCTACTCAAGCAACATAAATGAAATCTATGGACATGTATAGTTCCAGGGCAATGATGTCTATATTTTATCTTCACAAGTGCAAGCCTAACAATGCCTAAATAATGAGATAGAAGTTCAAGAAAAATACCTCAAAACTGGAAATCGTGAAATGAGTTTGAGCTTGTTTCAAGTGACGGTGATGATCAGGTTAGCTTCCTTGAACCTCTAGGAAGCTAATGCAATAGCTGGCTTGAACTGAGAGTGGCTGGAATGATCTAGAGAAGTCCAACTGCAATGCTCTGTTTATGGAAGTTGATGAAGATGATGTTACAGTCTGCAAACAGGGACATGGATAGTTGGTATTTGATGTGAGGAAGCTTTTGAAACTAAAAGGCCAATAAATGCACGAGTGGTTTCGAAGATTCAAGTTCAAAGTCAAAAATGACACAAAAATGGAGGTTTTGTGCAATCTGAGTTTTCAGGGTGTTTGGGAGCTTTCTAAATCATGTGTTAGCTTGCAAATAACTTGTATGGTTATATGAAAGAGGTTAGAGCACTTGAGGTGGTCAGAAGTGTGAGATATAGAGTTATGGCTATGTTACTTGATTTTGAAGAAAAGTGAAAACAGGATTTCAAGGCATAGTACAAGTATGGTCTGAGTTTATGGGAGGCTCTAGACATGTTGCTTTTTCCTTTGACATTGCTTGTGATCAGAAGGAACAAGTGCAAAGCTCTATGCATTGACTTTGTGATTAAAGTCACTTTTCCAAAATGGAAGTGTGAACTTTGTTCCATTAATGGAATAATCACTTGGACAAAGACTCTAGCACTTGGATCATAGCTCAAATAATTATATAATTTTCTGATTATGGATAGATTTAGAGGTTAGAAGACTGCAAAGTAATATTTATGCAACATGGGCTTAGATTTGAATTCTTGTTCATCATGGAAATGACATATAATTCAAGAATGAATGTCCAACTTCTTGTCTTCGATTCTCTTTGCTCAAACATGATCCCAATGAGTTCTTGGACATTTTTGAAAGCTTGTAACATCCTCTACAACCTCTATTTTTGTCATTTTTGAAAAATCCTCTTGGAACTATGTGAAAAATTTCCATTAAGTTAGGTCAAAATCCTGCCTAAACTAGGGCAAAATTTCACTAAGTTTCCAAGTTTCATGAACATGTATTCACAAAATCATAACTTGAAATCCATGAATTTCTAAGAGAAGTTGTGTTCTACAATGTTTTAGATATCATTGATATCTACAACTTTCATGTTGAAAGTTTCCTTTGAATCATTTTGCATCATGGTGAAAAATTGGCTCAAAGTTGTAAAAAAATATGAATTTTCAGACACTTGGAAAAATTTCTAAGTTTAGAAATTTTGACTTTTCAAAATGAAATCTTGACTTTTTGATTTCTTGATGAACAAGTTTCATATTTTGATATGTTTTGATGAATTGTGATCTTTGATACTTGATTTTGACCAAAAAGTCAAAGTTTGACTTTTCAGTGTACCGTTGACTTTTGATCAGTTGACTGAAAATCAACTATCAATCAATTGATCTTGAGGGAAGTTTTGATTCATGCCATTAGGTAAAAATGATGCAATTTAATCCTTAAGATCAAGTCTTCAACCAATCAACCATTTGCTAGGTCAAAAATCAGAAATTGCACTTTCTAAGTCAAAACCCTAATTTTGACCATTTTGCCCTTTTGAAGATCTGATTAAAATATTTTGAGGAGTTGTGGTCCAAACTTGATCAAATGACATATATGAGTTCATAATGTTGATATGGATCAAAAATTATGAAGTTTGACTGTAAATTGACCACATTTGACTTTTTCCCCAATACAATTGATTTTTAGGTCAACTGATCAATTGACTGAGTAAAAATGTGATCCAAAAATATTCTTCTATGTTTAAAGCCACTTCAAGGATATCATGGGCTCCTATTTCATCCTCTTGAAGCAATTCAGTCATACCATACACCTCAATGTAAATCTGAATATTCTTGAGATTTATTTCAGCTTCTTAAACCTTAATCTGCATGTTACCAAAATGTTCTTGTTCCACTCTTTTAATTTATTCTTCAATATTATAAATTATTTTGTCAAGTAAATACATGGGACATCCAAATATTTTAATATTCCAATGGTTTATTATAAAATTAATACAAGACTCGTGAGAAAACCACGTTTTTAAGAACTTGAATTGAGAAAGAAATTTGACCTCCTCCACCTGAAAATTCAAAAGAATGGGGTAATGATAAGGTTTTATCTTGGTGAGGGTATTGTAAGAGAAACTGTTTCACATATCAATCTAGTCCAGATTACAAACTGCTTTATCAAACCTTTCTCAGCCATGGATCTATTTCTTCTTCCATTGTACCAAGTGAACTTGTTCCCAGTAGTTGGAATGTGAAAAAACTTATTAGAGTCAAGCCAATGGAGGAAATCTTACATAGGGATTCTAATAGGTTCAGGGTTGCCTTTGTATTCCTCAACACTGATGATGGCATTGAAATCACTAATGAAACACCAATGAGTATTAGAAAGGAGAGGAAGAAGCTTGCTCCACAAAGATCTTATTTGAACATAATTAATGAAATCATAAATGGAAGAGAAGACAACACTTTTATTTTGATAACTTAAGGAGAACGCCACATGTTGATCATCACAAAAAAATTCTTTGGGGTCATGCCAATTTCCGCATAAGCACCACATATTAGGGGAAAAACCAGGTTTGTTCTTAACAACAAATTTTTTTAGGTCTATATGGTTCCACCAATTATTCAAGAAATTATTATGATTCATCCATGGCTCAACAATGAAGACCATATCATGTTTATTTGTTTTTATCAATCTCTTCAAAGCAAGTCTTGAAGAGATATTAGCCACACCTCTAATATTCCAAAAACACACACTTCATTGAGAAGTAGTGTTAGGACTAGACCTTGATCTAGTATTTATTCTACCATATGTGCTGATTTTCCTATTTTTCTTTCTTAGAACAACTTTTTGAAACCATCCTCCAAATCATTATCCTCTTTAATATTCTCCTTATCATCTAAATCAACCAAATTGGCCCAAGATCTTTCAAAAAATTTCTTAACCTTATGTTTCTCAAACTCCGCTATGACCCGAGGTTTAGGAACTTTGTCCACCATTTGAGTGGCATCAACAAGTTCACTTTTACTAATGCTTTCACTATCTATGATCTCTAGGTTATTGTCTTTGATAATAAGAGGTAGTTTGTCATTATTTTTCTCCCTGCTTGTTCCCCCTATAGATTGGTAATAGGTTCCTTCAATTTCTTCATCTCCAAGGTAACCTTGTTTGTTTCCTCTGTTGTGGTATTTTTCTTGACTGGTATGTACCTTGGCTGACTAGGAGTGCTCTGCTTCATGATAGGATGATCCTCAATATTTTCCTACTGCAGTTCCTTCCTTTTGTAGTTGCATAAAATATGGCCAATGCAAATGCAGTGTGAACAAAACTACACAAAGAAGGCAAACCCTACCCTTTCCACTAGAATTTTGAATCTAGGTTCTTTTTTTAGATCTAAATCTACCAAGACTCTAACAAAATAGCCAAAAGGTCGATCAAAAGAAGGCTTCTTAGAAGTTGAATCTATGCAAATAGGTATTCCCACACTACTTGGTATTGCAAAAATTATCTTATGTCTCCAATACTCTTGAGATAATCCATGTATTCTAATCCAGACTTGTGCAGATGTTTGTTTCAAGGTGGAAAGAACATAGTCCCTAGTACAAAGAAATAACTTTAAAACTCCTACATTCAAGTTTCAAGAGTTCACTAACCTAACACCATCCTCCAAAGAGGAAAACGAGAATTCAAAAAAACATTTTCCTAAAGAGGGAACTCCCCATTTACTTATAGCAGACCATACCTCCAATAGCTTAAGTCTCAAGAAAGCCATTGTTAGGAGTGTCGTGCCTTTGGCCTAGATTATCCTTCTATGCAGATGATACTTGCACACTTTAACTCCAAGTTTAACTTCGAATTTGTATTCATCTCAGAAAGGGCGATGGCTAATCTATCTCCTTTTAGAGAAGAAGTAGGGAATTAACTTAGTAGAATGTTGCATATCTTGTTGTTGACCAAAAATTCTATATGTTTTTGAGTTGTTTATTAAAAGTATTGAATATTTATCAAGTATTAATGTTAAAGTAGAGGAGAGATGTGTAATACTAAAATTGACTTAAACACTTCATTAGAGAGTTTAAAATTGTGATATTCAAATTTGCGAAAGCTAAAAAGTAAATCATCTTATAGTCTTTGATTATTTATGCCCTTTCAAATAGCTCATTGAGAATATTAAATTTTCAAAAGAATTCCCTTTCTCTCTATTTCTTTTCTAAGAATTAAGTAAATTTAATAATAATGTTAAAGATTAAAATGTGAGTAATTGGATAAATATAAATGATCAATTAATAATTAGGTCTGTTTTTTTATTGAATGAAAAGGTTAGGCATAAAATTTCCATACATTACATTATCAACTTTTTCAAGATTATTTTAATTGTAACAAAACCATAAGTAATACTATTTGGTAAAACAGACATAAAGTTGAGTATAAAAAGTCACATTCATTCGTGTCACACAAAGTTATAAAAGTGGTGATGTAATTGATAAAACCAAAGACAGTATAAATTTAGAGAATTATTGTGGGGTTGAGAATCTATTACCTGGATACTCAACCTTTTCTAGCAACTTTTTCCTTTCTTAATTAGAAATTATCCAGTCAACAAAATCCACAAATATAAGATATGAACCATATATGAACATGATGCATGTGCCAAAATAGAAAGGACATGTGTAAATGCATGAAGCTGAAGATGGAATGGCCATCGCTATATAAGCATGGAAAACTGTTGGTATTTCAGAACAAAAATTTCTACTGATATGACATATTGTTCTTGTTTGTAAGAGAAAATTGTAGCTATGGGATTGGGAGTATCCCCAATGCGCTAAGACATGACACCAATGACATGCTTTTGTTTTGTTTTGTTGAAACATTGACATGTGGAGTCTCAAGCAAAAACCAGTACAAATACAATCTAGTTATATTTTTTTCGTGTGGGTAGTATAATGCAATAAGAATCTTTGATTTTCAGTTTTTTTTTTATTATTCATTAAAAATAAGTAGATCTTATCTATTTTAATTAGAATTAGACTTGTTTAATAATGAAAAAAATAGAAAATATGTAATTTATCACAATTAGTAAAATTAACATAACAATAGTAATACAAATAATTATTTATAATTATTTAACGATAATCCTTTTTTGTTTTTTATTTTATTTTAAAAACTCAATAAACTTCTAAAACTGTCACGACTGATTTTTATTTTTTTTAAACTTAACGTAGGCTATACCATAAATCCGTATTTAAGGAAATGACTTAATCCCACCATTTATACAAGTTAGTGGAATTAAATCAATTATTATGAATGATGTATTGGTTTTCTTGATTGTTAAGCATTGAAAAGCATTTGACTTTTGTTTGTTGGTAGTAGAAATAAATATTTTTATTCCATCCATCCACAGTTTCTTAGAAAGCTATTTGTGAAATAACATTCATTGGACCAAAGAAAGAAAAAACTTTACATTAACATCTTCTTTAAGCTATTCAAACATGAGTGTTGAATATTTTGAACTTTGAAGGGAATGCATGCATGGACGAGCTTTCTAATAAATAGACAATTCAATGCGTAATAAACTTTTGATTTGAATGGCAAATGCACTTTCCACTCCTAATTTTTAAATGAAAAAATATTTTGTTATAGAAGAATTAAAAAAGGGTCCTAGTATCGACCTTACACGATCACAAAATTTAGGGATTGGTTCATTGATTAAATTGGACGAATGATTTAGATAAAATTAGATGAACGAGTCATATAATCAAGTATCGATAACGATAACAAAATTGCATATGTATTAAATTAGATTCAACAAGATGTTAGTGTATGAGACATTTTTAGTGAGGAGAGAATAAAGAGAATAAAGAAATAAAGATTTGTATTATTGAATTGTACAAATAATGACACTGACTAGAATTATTTATATACAATCTTATTTGAGTTTGGTTTTATACAATTTATATTATATTTAAATATTAAATCTAATCAAATCTAATCAAATATAATATTTTAACAAAATTAATTTAATATTTCAACACACCCTCATAATCTAAGTTGTCAAGCATCCTCAAAAATAGTCAATTTGAACTATTTCTAATTTTTTTCCAAAATTCAGGAACCTGTCAATCTTCAATCCTTGGGTGAAGATGTCGGTCAATTGTGCTTCACTTGAGTAATTAATACCTAAATTCAAATTCACCTCGATTTACTTTTTCCCTTAGGAAGTGAAATCTAGCTTCGATATGTTTACTCCTTCCATACAGAACTGGATTCTTCGCCAGATTTATGGCTGACTTATTGTCGATTTGCAACACTAGAGGTTTCTTCACTTCGACAGTCATTTCTTCAAGTACTGATCTGATCTAAATTTCTTGACAAGCAGCATAGAATTCTGCTATATATTCAGCTTCACAAGATGACAATGCCACCACAGGTTGCTTCTTCGAACACCATGATATTGGGGCATCAAATACTTGAAAGAAATATACAGTTGTGCTTCTTCGATCTTCCTTATCTCCACAACAATCAACATATGAAAAACAATTAACTATTACTTCTTTGCCTTCAGAATCTCGTCAAAATAGTATTCCACAATTTATTGAACCCTTCAAATTTCTTAGGATTCTTCTTGCAGCCTTCATATGTGACACTTTTGGTTCACTCATATATTTTCTTACTAATCCGACTGTGAAACCTATATCAGGTCGACTGTTACACACATACCTTAGAGATCCCACAATTTGCTTAAACAAAGTTGCATTGACTTTGTCATCCTCTCCATTCTTCTCTAAATTCACATTTGGTTCGATAGATGAGGATGCAGGATTCAAATCATCCATTCTGAATCTCTTGAGTATCTCTTTGACATACTTCTTTTGATGTAGCGCCATTCCTTGCTTTGAAATTTGAAATTCCATACCTAGGAAATAAGACAATTTTCCCAGATCCGACATTTTAAATTCCTTCGTCATCGGCTCCTTGAACTTTAACAAATTCTCCAAACTATTTCCAGTTACTAGCAAGTCATCGATATATAAGCAGATGATTGTTATATCTTGTGCTATAACCTAAACATAGACACCATACTCTGATTTGCATTTGACAAATCTCAATTCGATTAAGTATGAGTCGATCTTCTTGTTCTATGCCCTAAGTGCTTGTTTGAGGCCATAAAGCGCTTTGTGCAATCTATATACTTTACTCACTTTCTTATGAATCACAAACCCATGAGGTTGTGTGACATAAACTTCTTCGTCTAAAGGACCATTCAAAAATGCTGACTTCACATCTAGATGGAATATCGGCGAACCTTGGTTGCATACCAATGCTACCACTAGTCGAACAGTCTCTAATCTTCCTACTGGAGCAAATACTTCAGAGTATTCGAGTCCTTCTCTTTGAAGAAAACCTCAAGCTACTAATATTGCTTTATGTCTTGCTATCGACCCATATGCATTGTGTTTCAACTTGAACACCCACTTTACTTCGATAGCTTTGGTATATGCTGGCAATTCGACTAACTCCCATGTGTTATTTCTTTCAATTTCCTGTAACTCTTCGAACATGGCTAACTTCCACTTGTTAATCTTCAAAGCTTCACTATAGTTGATTGGTTCAGCACCTGCAAGTAAAGCAAAATAAACTAATTCTCCATCTGGTGTTACCTCATCATCACTAGTCACTTCATAATCTTGAAGTCTTATTAGAAGAACTCTAGTTCGTTGAGGTCTATGGCTTGTTCTAGCCACACCTTCCTCGACTTTGAAATTGTCTGAAATGTCAGCAGCTACTTCATCTTCGATTGGAATATTAGCAATTTCTTCGACTTTGATTTCATCAGTTTCTTCGTCAAAACCATAGCTCATCAATGGCTTGTTAATTACATCATTAGAATTCCAATCCCAAGCAGAATTTTCATCAATCAGAATATCTCTACTGAACACAATTTTCTCATTAATTAGATTAAATATCCTGTATGCACCAGTTTTATGATATCTTACCAGAATCATAGGTTCACTTTTGTCATCAAGCTTCCTTCTTCTCGCATCAGGATTATGCTTGTAACACATAGAGCCAAACACTTTCAAATGACTTACTGATGGTTGTTTACCACTCCACACTTCTTCAGGAACCTTTTTCTTCAGTATCTTAGTAAGACACCTATTCAAAATATAAACTGCAGTCGAAACAACTTCTCTCCATAAAGACTTTGGCAAATTCTTTTGCTTCAACATGCATCTCGCCATATCTAATATGATTTTGTTTCTTCTTTCAACAATTCCATTATGTTTAGGTGTATAAGGAGAAGTTACCTCATGATCAACACCATGTTTTGCACAGAAATCTTCAAACATCTTGGATGTGTATTCACCTCTTCCATTTGTTCGTAGAACTTTGATCTTCTTCTCACTCTAGTTTTTGACAAGTATCTTGAATCTCTTAAATATTTCAAATACTTCGTCCTTTTGTTTGATCACATAGATCCACAACTTTCTACTGAACTCATCGACAAACAAAACAAAATATTTGTTTCCACCAATGATTTGTTCTTCGAATAGACCACATATATTTGAATGCAACACTTCGAGAATGCATGATGATCTCATTGGCATAGTCAAAATAAAAGAATTTATGGATTGCTTTCCTACTAAACAACCTTCACAAAGTTTTCCAGTCATCTCAAGACTTAGAATTCCAGTAACTATATCTTGAGTAATCAGTTGATTGAGTGGTCGAAATTCAAATGTCCAAACCTCAAAGGCCATAACCAACTATCCTTGTGGTCAACAACAGTTTTCAAACATTGAACTTCTGTCGAAATGATCATAGTCTTAAATGTCCAGTTCTTCGACAACAGAGATTTTAAGATCAAATTATTCTTGGCGTCGAACAATTTCAAAGCTCCATCTTTCATAAAAACTGAGAAACCTTTTTTGACCAGTTGTCCAACACTTAGCAAGTTGCACTTCATTCCAGGTACATAGAGCACATATTTAATTATAGCTTTTCCTCCATTACTCATTTGAAAAATTATGTTGAAAGTACCTTCTGCTTGCAACGAACTATTATCAGCAAGTTTCACCTTTCTCTTCTTCGACTCTTCGTAGTATGCCAACCACTTCATTCGACCAGTTATGTGATTCAAGCAGCTCGAGTCGAGGAACCAGATCTTGGATTCGATATGGTTATCTGCAACTGCAGCCATAACCACCATACCTCCTTCAAAATCATCTGAATCTTGGCATGCAAGGTTCGCTTCTTCGTCCTTGTCTTTTGTAGATCCATTGTATTTCCTGTACCAACAATGTTTAGCCAAGTGTATCCTCTTTTCACAATTATAACATTTCATACCTTTCTTATCTTCTTTGTCTTTTCGATAGTTTCCTCCTCCCCTTTTCGAGGATTCAGGAGATCTATCTTCGACTTTATTATTGTGGGGATTCGACCGAGACTTCTTGCCCTAAGTCTTGTCGAACTTGCCTTTGAATTTATTGGAACCATTACCCTTTTCCCATGACTGAGCTTGAAGAGCCTGTATCGAGTCTTGCACACCTTTCCTTTCGATAATCCCCATCGGATGTGCCTCCAACGAACCAACCAAATCTTTCACTTTAGTGGTTTCAAGATTGTTAGATTTTTGAATAACTACGATAACATGATCAAAGTAAGAGGTCAACGTTCTCATTACGTTCTCAACTATCATCTTATCAGTTATGGTTTCACCACAACTCTTCATGAGATGGACAAGTTTCTGAACCTTCGACGCGTATTCAACAACTATTCATCTTCCCTCATCAACAACAACTCATATTGTTGACGCAAGGTTTGTAACTTGACAACCTTGACTTTCTCACCTTCTTCGTAATACTTCACCAGAATATCCCATGCCTCATTCGTCATTTCAGCATGAGAGATTCTATCAAAATTAGCAGCATCGACAGCCGTTTGAATCCAATAAGCAGTCTTGCAATATTTCTTCTTGGCTTCGTTGTGGGATTTTTTCTATGTTTCGATTGCATTTGCAGCCAACGCAGGAATGTCTTCGGTAACAACCTCTATGGTTTCATGGAAGCCAAACAAGAATTGCATCTTTTTTTTTCATCGGATCCAATTTTTACCGTCAAGCATTGGAAGAGAATTTGGAATGCCCTTATCACTAGCCTCTTTGTATTGCCTAAAAACACGATCTCTGACGTAAAATTCTTGAAAACTCGATCAAGATTAATAATCGGAAGCTCTGATACCAATTTGTTAGAGCGTGAGATATTTTTAGTGAGGAGAGAATAGAGAGAGAATAAAGAAATAAAGATTTATATTATTGAATTGTACAAATAATAATACAGACTAAGACTATTTTTATACAACACTAATTGAACTTGAATCTACACAACTTAAATTATATTTAAATATTAAATTAATCAAATTAATCAAATTTAATATTTTAATAAATTTAATTTAATAGTTTAATAAATTTAATTTAATATTTCAACACAATTTAACCTCTTAAAAACTTTTTTAAAAAATTATGACAACTAAAACATGTCATAGATTAAATTGATTTTTTATGTTTATTAATTTTTTTCTTTTCAACTATCTTTAATAAAGAGAAAAAAAATTGTCAATTTCGCTTTGATTTTCTTTTCCAAAGAACAAAGGACAAAAAAGATTGTGCATTGTAAAGAAGATATCTTTTTTTCCATTAATATTTATTGGTGGGTCTAACCTTCCATGGCGTCACCAACAAAAAGAACAATCGTTGTCATTAAAAGCATAGCTTCATCATATGGAGTTTAGAGGCATTAGACCCCACACTTCACTCACATCCACCCCACTCATAGGGGACAAATTTTGAGAAGTCAACCAATTTAGTCCTTAATTGGCTAGTATCATTTTTTCTTTTTGACTAAAAGTTATTTGCCATATGGATAACACTATGTTAGGAATATGCTAAAGATTTTTCTTAGATCATCTCTAAGTGAGAGTAACTTCGGTAGTTGTTTAATTTAATTTTTTTGTGGATTTAAATTGCTATTTGTTTATTTTTAAACTCGCAAGCAAGCTTCATAGTTTACATAAATAATTTAGTAAAATTATAGTTCTATTTTATATATTAATTTATCCATTTATTTATTTATTTTAATATGTATAAAAATGGGAAAAATAAGATAATTATTATGAAATAGAGAGAATAATATTCAAATATTATATTATATTCAAATAAGATGATGATTATTAAATTTTGTTTTCTTTTTAAAATTATATTAAGTTGTCAAATATTATTTTTAATGTCTAAGGTCTCAGCATAATAATTTATTTCTAATAAAAAATAGAAGGCAAACAGATAATAAATTACGTCACAGTCTTTTTATAAATTATAAAACAATTTTTTTTTAAATACATCTATTGACCTAATAGTCACAACATTGTTATACATGAGACTTTGGATTTTTTGTAAAAGATCTAATGACTCTAGTGCTATAAAATTAAAAGTGTCAAAGATAAATGATATAAAAGCATGTCAATTGTTGAAACACGTTTCTCATATTCGATAATTTTACTTGAAACGACTTTAAAGATTGTCTATCCCACAATAAAATCTCAAGTCCTCATTTTCACTAGTGTTCAAATATTATTTTTTACGTCTAAGCTTTCATCATTCCATAATTTATTTTTTACACATAATAGAGATTATACACATATATCATACAAAAAGATAACATACTGTGTCACTATCCTTTTTAGATGACAAAATTAATCCTCCTAAAAATCATCTTCGTTAACCTAAGAGACGCAAGTTATGCATAAGCTTTTGGACTTTTGGTAAAAGAATTTATCTCTTTGGTGCTAAGAAATTGTAAGTATGAGAGTGCGCCTAAGAGGGGAGGTGAATTAGGCACTTTAAAAGTTTTACCGTTTTAGTGAGATGGATATTATTTTTTTCTGGTTTAGTGCATGAGTTTACAATTGTGTTTCTTTCTTTTCTGGTTTATGACTAGTGATGAAATCGGTAAATGCGAAAAGTAAAGAACACAGAGATGTATCCTGGTTTCCCTCACAGTCCGAGAGTACTCCAGTCCCCTTTCAACATGAAAGAGATTTCCTTATTGTTAGATCTCTAGACAAGACACCCTAGTCCTTCTATACAAGACTCTAACCAATAAAACCACCAAGAACAATCCTCTTGGACCAAGAACAATCCTCTTGGATTTTCACTAAGTTACCTATAAGAACAATCCTCTCAATGTAACTACACTTGTATCCAACAACTTGGAAAGACAAGATTTCAATAAAAAACACTTAAACTTAATTCCAACAATCCTGGAAAATAAGTAAGTAAATATCAATTTGTGAGTTTGAGTGAATAGAGTAATATTGATCACTAAGAGTGATTTGACAATGTATAATATTCTTCTTTCAATAATAATATTGTACAAAGACTCAAGATATATTTGTTCAAATTTTTTTGTTTAAAGTATGAAAATGTGCAGAAAACTTATGCATGAAAATGAAGAATGCTTGAGTTTGTATTTTGAAAGTTCAGAAAAATATTTATGAAAGAAGGTGTTAGATCTGGATTTGAAATTGAATATTTATATGTTCATAACACCCTTTTGAAACAACATAAAGATCTGGAAATATATCATGAACAAATGCCAAGTTTGAGTAAAAAGATGTAATGAAAAGGCATGATCAAAAGGTATGAACAAAGCTGTTTATTTTTCAAATTCGTGCAGTGTGTAATCGATTTGCACCCTTGGTGCAATCGATTGCACAAGGTTTTCAATAGCTATTTTTTCAAAAAATTTAAGAGTGCAATCGATTGTATTAACAATGTAATCGATTGCATGCAAAGTCAGTATAAAAAATTAACTGGGCGCAATCGATTGCACTAACAATGTAATCGATTGCATGCAAAGTCAGTAGCAAACGTTTTGAAAATTTTAAGTATGCAATCGATTGCATAGGAATGTAAATCGATTGCACAAAGAAACAGAAGCAAAAGATTTGGAATTTTGAAGAGTGCAATCGATTGAACTAAGATGTCAATCGATTGCATGCAGAAAAAGTGAAATATTATCTTTGAAAAGCTTGAGTAATGATTCTTAAATATTTCTTTTTCATTTTTGAGCATCTATATCTTAAGATCAAAGTAGATAATATTATTATACCTTTAAAGTTGTTGAGAGCTTTAAGTGAAGATATTATCCTTAGATGCTTAGATGCTTGATCAAAATATTTGCCTTCTTTGTTAGCCATGGTTTGTCTTCATCAAAACAAAAGCTTATTTGAGAAGCTTGATTTTACAGAAATCAGAAGTGTAAAAAAAATGATATAAAGTCATGTTGATTGTCGAAACACGTTTTCTTATGTTTGACCACTTTACTTGAAGATGCTTTGTGAACTGTCTATTCCACAGTAAAACCTTCGGTCCTCCGCCCCACTAGTAAAAAAATCTCAATCAAGTTAACATATACATATTTTCTCCTATTCACTCCTACACCCTCCAGACACATTTATAAGCAACAAAAAGTTTTTTAGATTTATTAAATGATTGATGTATTTGATATAAAATAATGACTAGATACATCATTTATTCGATGAATATAAAAAGTTTTTTATTATTTATAAATGTGTTCGGAGGATGTACACCATAACATATACTAAAAGTAATTAAAAGTGAATTTTGAGATATTTAGAAGGACCAAAAATATATTTAATCTTAAATATAACATGATTCATCTTGAAATTTAATAATACATAAAATAATAAATAAAATAATAAATAAAATCTCTTTTTAAATTATACTACAATTTAACCGAGTTAGGTTCTAAGTTTCAAAATAATATCTGACAATTTTTTTTTCCATATCTAAAAGTATTTGTCTTAGTATTTCCCTATAGTTTGAGATATCAGTTTCAACAATAAGGTGGGTTTTAAGATCGAGTATTCATAAATAGGGCAATATACAAATGATTCTCAAGACGAGTATAAAGTCAGACACATAATTTATACAACTTAAAAAGCTTTACAATTGAGTTTTATCTTTTAATTCATTTGAAAATTTACTAATAAATTCTAAAGACCAAGTAATTGATCTTTTGAAATATCAAAACCAAGTAATCTAATTTTAAATTGAAGTATTTGAAGTTTTTTCTTATATATGAAGTAATTGATTCATATGTTGATATGTTAATTTATAGAACTTGAGAATACTAATGTATCATTTAAATAGATTATGGTAAAGGGAGAGTAATCACTAAATATAGTGCTCATAATATTTTAAAATTCATAAGGTGAATTTTTAACCCTAATTGCATAACATTTCATTTATAATGATTAAAGAGCGCCACAAAAGCGATTTTATATTTATCTTCTGCTTTTAATTGTATCTGATAATATCCATATTTAATATTAAACTTTGAAAATATACTTTAATTATGTAATTTATTTATCAAATTCTTTTAATTCAGTATAGAATACCTAATCCATTGTAATGCTTTGTTTAAAAGTTTATAATATATTACTAACTGAGGACTTTCTCTTTCTAATTCTGAAGCATTAATTATATAAAAAGTTGAACAACTCCAAAGAGACTTGTTTGGTCTAATCAAACTCTTGTCTAAACAATCATTTATTTATTTTTTACAGTAATATAAGTATTTTTTATTCATTTGTATTAGTCTGGATTTAGTAGGGATATTAGCTTCCTTAAAGTCAGGTTCATGTTGATATTGTAATTCATGGTGTCGAAACACCTAGTATTGTCGACGTGTCGAAGCAGGTTACCTTGACATGGATCCCAACTTAGGTCTATTTTATAGTGTTAGAAAATTAGGTATTTTGGGCTTTTAAAGTTTTGAGATTTTTCTTAGGGAGCAATGAAACCTAAAACTATAAATAGAGAGTAACCTCTATTGTTGTAATCACCCGAACATTAGAGTTGCAAAATAAAAAATATTCACAGTTTGTGAGCAGAGAGAAACTCTGCAGAAATTATTTTTTACTTTCCCTATTTTTTGTCAAACCCTAATCTTCTTCTTTCCCAATTATATTTTCTTTCTTCTTTTATTGAAATTGATGCGCATAATCATCTTGCAACCAAGGTTGGTTGAATCACTCGAGTGAAGAGTAAAGAATAAGAAAGAAATTCAATCTAGTTGATTGAATTTTATTCATCAAGATTGATTCAGAATTCTCCATAAATTTGGTATGATTCCAACATCTGGTATCTAGAGTTTTGGATGAGCGAATCGAGGCAAGCAATGACGATGGTAGTGAATCATCCAAACAAACATTTTCCAGCGAGTCTTCTGATTCTGAAGGGTCGGAATTATGAGAATTAGTCTAAACAGATGAAGGTTATTTTCTGTTATCAAGATCTTTGAGATCTTGTGAAAGAAGGTGTAACACCGCTTGAAGATGACGTGACATATGAAGAAAAGGTTGCACATAAATAAGTGAAGAAGAAGAATCATAAATCTCTCTTTATAATTCATCAATGTATTGATCTAGATAATATTGAAAAGCTGAGATATGTTGAATCAGCAAAAGAAGCTTGGGAAATTCTGGAAAAATTGTTTGGAAGCACAGAAAAGGTGAAAGAGGTAAGGTTACAAACTCACAAAAGAACGTATGAACTGGTTCAGATGGAATCAAGTGAAAGAATAACTGATTTCTCCATTAGGGTTACTAAACTGGTGAATCAAATCAAAGTATATGGCAAAGCGTTAACGTCAAGATCAATTGTCACAGATTTTAAGGTCTATGGCTCCAAAGTTCGACCACGTGGTGGTTTTCATATAAGAGTCGAAAGATTTGTCAACATTGACAAAGGAAGAGCTTCAAGGGGTGATTTAATCTCATGAATAAAGAATGGCTGAGAGAGATGTAGGCAAGTCAAAGAGTGATGTAACTCTACATGCTCAATCAACAAGAGAAAAGAAAGGCAAAGGAAAGTGGTTCGATAATAAAGGTATAGGAGGCTATAACAATTTGACTGGTCGAGGAAACCATCAAGAAGGAAATTCGTCTAATTAGAGAAAAATCTTGTACCATAGCAACCAAATAGGTGGTGGTGCAGACAGGGGAAAAGGTTGTGGTCGAAAGCCGGACCAAAGTCACATTTAGTGTTTCAATTTTCAGAAATATGGTCACTACTCTAGTGATTGTCTAGAAAAACAAAAGAATCAATAAAGTGATGCAAAGTTTGAATGAAGAAGAAGATATGATGCTGATGGTCACAACAAGAGATGAAGAGAGACTCAAGGACAAATAGTATTTGGACTTATGATGCTCATCGCACATATCTGGAAGGAAATATTGGTTTGTCAACATAAATCCCTTGATGAAGAACATGGTGATATTTGTAAATGACAATACCCTAGCATGTGAAGGTATTAGTGATGTTCTAGTTATGCCGAAAGACGATAAAAGAGGACTGATGGTGGTGGAGAATATGTGTCGAAAGACTTCGACATGTTATATGAGAAAGATGGGATTATGCATGAGGTGGTATCACCATACACGCCACACCAGAATGTAACTATAGAAAGGAAGAATCGAACCATCATGAATATAGTGAGAAGCATGTTGGACGACAAGAATTTACCTAAAGAGTTTTGGGGCAAAGTTGTATCGACTGCAACATATATCCTAAATAGATATTCCACAAAGAAGCTAGAAGGAACCATGCCAGAAGAAGGTTGGTTTGGTGTCAAGTCTAGCTTGAGTCATATGAAGGTATTTGGATCTATAACACATAGACATGTGTCACATGAGTTGAGAAGAAAGCTTGATGATCCTAATAGGATATTATTCGACTTGAGGATACAAGTTTTTCGACTTAGTGAACAAGAAAGTAGTGATCAGCAGGGACGTGATCATAGATGAGCTCAAGGAATGAGATTGGACTGAAAATGTAAAGAAAGATTCAATGAGAATCTTATGTGAAGAACTAGCCACTGAAGTCAAAAGAGAAGAAGTTCGACAGGAAGAAGTCAGAGGTGAAGCAGGCCCAAGCAAACTTTAAAGAACAAATACATATGCTTGCAAGATTACAGGAATGTATGATTACATCAGATGATATGGTTGATATTGAAGGTGAGCTGATACACTATACTTTCAATGCAGATGTCAAACCAGTCAATACAACTGAGACATTGAAAGATTCGAAGTGGGTGAAAGCTATGAATGAGGAACTGAAGTCCATCGAAGTCAATAATACTTGGTCACTTGTCGATGAATGAGAAAATCAATGTGAAGTGGGTATACAAAGTGAAGTTGAATCCTAAAGGAGAAGTAACTCGACACAAGACAATACTTATGGTTAAAGGATTTATTCATAAAGAAGATATCGACTTCGATGAAGTTTTTGTACCTGTTGCTAGGATCGAAACAATCAGATTGATTGTTGGTCTAGCAAACATAACAATTGGCACATATGTCAGTTGGATGTGATATGTGCATTTCTAAATGGCCCCTTAGATGAATAAATGTTGCATAACTAGTTGGGCTTGTGAAACAAGGCAAAGAGAGAAAGGTGTACAAGCTGGATAAAGCTCTGTATGAACTCAAACAAGTTGTAAGAGCTTGGAATAAGAAGATTGATAGTTTCATAAGGGATAAGAAATTTATAAAGTGCACAACTGAGCATGGAGTATATGTAAGAAAAAGTAAGAGTGAATTACTTATAATATGTCTTTATGTCGACGACTTATTAACATTTGAAAATTTTATACTTTTGATCCCTCATCAAACCCAGTCAGCAAAAAAAAAAGTGACGTGACACTGTTATTTGAGTTTTCATTTAATACAAAGGCCACATCATTATAAATATATTAAAAATTAGATAAAAAACTAAATAACAGTGCCACATCACTTTTTTTGCTGACTGAGTTTGATGAGGGATTAAAAGTGTAAAATTTTCAAATGTTAAGGATGAAAATCAAATTTTTTTTACGAGGCGTTTTTCAAAATCCGTCCATATAACAGAGGGCAAAAGATCTATTAACTCCGATTTCTTCTTATAAATCTCCCATGGACACATTTTTTTCAACTGGTTTTTTTAAATAATTTCATAAAATCCTTAAATTCAGCTTTATGTATATCATTTTTATGAATATTGTCTTCTTCAATAATTTTTTTTTTATAAACTCTTCAATAATATCTTTAATATGTATCATGAAAGATTGTTTGCTTTTGGAATTCATCATTTTATCTAAAATTCCTATTAATGTATTAACTTGATTATTAGTAAGAACATTAATGCTCTTATTATAGTAGTCAAAGTTACATAAATTTAAACCTAAACATTCATCTTAATCAAATTTAAATTCTTTTAAATTATTTATTTGATTAATTTCTTCATAAAATGATTCATCATGAAGATCTTTTTCTTCAGAATTCAACATAAGTTTTTTTCATGATTCTTTTTCTCGATGATTTCTTACATCAAGAGGTTTTCTTTCTGCTACTAAATATAAACAAAAAAGATAAGGATTTTCCTGCTTCCACCAACACAAAACATCTTATCATTAACTTTGGTCCTTCTTATAATAATTCAAAAATATGTCAGCAAAAAGGTGCAACTTTTGTGATATATTTTTGACCAAAATTTGAAAAATAATTCCAGGGAACAGAAAGAGATTTAATGTGATCTTTAATGTTTTCTGTTCAAAGAAAATTAAGGGGTAATAATCCAAATTATACTTAATTTTGGAATCACAAAGGGTAAGCCCTAGGTACCATGTGGCAATTGAAGCAGTTTCTTGCCCCTTTATTCTCCACATTATTTACTATTGAAATCTTGTGTGATCTTTTACGTCACAAAAATGCACCATTTTTCAACATGAATGAACATGCGATTCTCAATTCTCCTATCACAGTGCATGCAATAAACACGATGATGTATATCATTATCAAAATTTAAAACTGAATGAATAGATCACATCATTATGATTTATGACCATTATTAAACCACAAGTTCAAAGCACGATCATATATTAATGAATCTAAACATAAAATTGAAGTTTACTAAAACAATCAAGTGCATAGGCTACTTTTGCAAAAAAGAAAAGTGTTATATTCTTTTCTCTATCGTGAGGTTATGTAATAGTTTACATATTTAATATTTTTATTTTTATTTTTTTTATTTCACAGTATTTTTTCTTTTTTTCATTTAATAATTAACATTTATTTAAGCTTTACTCATTACAATAGTTTTGTTTAATAAAATTTAATATTTATCTCATTATTTTTATTTTTTTTTTTATTTTTTTTTTATATTTTTATGATTTTATATTAATATCAATTATCGATTGAAATAAAATTAAAATAATTAAGAGTTAAATATATTTTTTTTAATATAATAATTTATTTGAATTTTTTTTAATTTATATTTTTAATTTATTTAAATTTTTTCTAATTTTATAGAGATAGTTATTATTAAAATAAATAAAAATGGATAAAATAAGAGTTTATTGGAGGTTAAATAGAAAAAATAGAGAGAATAAATGGATTTTTCTTATGTGTCTGAATCAAATGAACTAAATCTTTATTTATAGATAAAAAAATAATGAATTTTAGTTAAATAAAAAATTAATTTATTATAAAATAATTGATTCCAAATAATTGAGTTGAATTAAAAATCTAAATAATCACAACAACCAATAAAATTTTGTAAAATATTATAGTTGGTCTCACTCCCTCTTCATTCAACATGTTGAATATTTTTTAGCACATATTAATTCATCTCACTTTCAACCATTTATTCAACATCCTATTACATATTTAATTATTGAATAATTTTTTCCACCCTATTGCACATAATTTAATTTCGTAAACAAAATGGAAAATGATTCTAGTTTCTTAAAAGATTATTTTCTATTTTTTTTTATTATGGTATTTTTAGGTGGATTTTTTTGAATGCAAACTAATTGAGATTCTTTAAATATCATCTTTGTACTTTTTGATTTTATCTATATTGAGATTCACAATTTACAAACTCAACTGACTTTTCTTTTTGAAAAGGAAGATCTTTATATTTACTTTAATAAAATGACTTATACTTGTTAGCTGATACTAGTTTTTTTTACTCGAGGTGATAAAAATTTGTATCTAAGAAAAATATGTAATAATGGTGTGGTCTAAGTGATTAAATAGAAGAAGATTTAGAATAGACTTAAAAGATGTGAGTGTGTAGAAAGAAGAGTTCTGAAACCAATTTATTGTTTATTATTATGATTAATATTGGAATCAATAAGTAGATGTGATTTCTTTCAAATTATTAGTGGAGATGACTAAATGGATTAAAATAATTTATTAGTTTATTAATGATTTATTAATATTTTAAAAAAATATTCAATTTAATTTATTTATTATTGATAAAATTCAATAAATTTATCTATTAATATCATTTTAATCAATGAATATTCATCTATTTAAAATATTAATTTAAATATATTTATTTATTATTTTTAAAAAAAACAATTTTTTTCGTATTTTTTGAAGAAAAAAATCAATTTTTTTGCATTTTTGAGAAAACTCAATTTTTTTTTTGAAAAATAATGAATTTTTTTTCATGTTTCTGAAGGAAAAAACTTAATTTTTTTATTTTTGAGAAAAATAAATTTTTAATTTTTGAAAAAATAATTTTTATCGTTTTTTTAAAATGGATTTAAAGTATATGATAAATATAATTTATTGGATGGATTTTGTCTAATCCATTAATTTATTTTTAAGAATTTCTTAATGCACCCCATAATCTTCTAGCGCACCGTGCAAAAATACTTTAATGCCCCCAGATTTCATAAATGAATCTTCGGACGCACCAAATATTTACTAAAATATCAATTATTTTAGATATATTTATATGTAACATTTTCGAATGTATATTTTTGAGATCTTGCATAGCAGAAGCAGAAAAACATAATGGAAAAATATCAATTTGACAAAATGAAAATACTATTGATTCATAAAATCAGCAATACATAAAAGATTTTAACATAGATCAAACATTACATTTCAATATTCAGGTGGACGATGTAAGATCTTGATAATATCATTGATCGATTTCAAAATAGTCGCGTTCAGCTAGATCGAAACTTTTGATTCTAAACTGAATAAGGTTCTCTATATAGCCCTTAAATCAGCGGCCATCTTCAGCTCATGATTGCTGAACTCAAGTTTCCCTTCTTTGTCATTGGATGGCGAACGGTACTCAATCTTCACAATTTTGTGATTGTTGTCATATCATAGAATGTCATGTAGTGTGTATTGTAGATCTTTAAGAAGGGTGTAATCGATGATCTTAAATTCTTTTGATGGTGTATTTTCGATAAAGTGAATATTTCCAACAATGCCAAATAATGTTCATTTTGATTTTTTATGTTTTGATATGAAACAATATGACAAATGATTTTATTTATAGTATTGGGAGGTTAACATAAACCTCACAACCCTATCTTGTTCCAGAAAACGTTTTAAAAATATATTTCTAAAACCTTCTGTGTCAGAACAGAAACGGAAACAGAACAATATATATATATATATATATATATATATATATATATATATATATATATATATATATATATATATATATATATCACCACAACAGTCACCGATGTTAGAGTAGATTTGAGTGCCCGGGTTGTGATTGTTTGTCATCGGAAACGCATCTTGAAGTGGTGCAAGAACAAATAGGTACATTGAAAATAAAATAAAACACATTTTCATAAGTATATATTATAAGTTATTTGAAGCTTGAATTGAATAAAACAAAACGTAATAAAAAAGAAGAAAAACAGAAAAAGAAGGATTAGTTACCTGGCGATGGAGGAGGGAGAGATGCAAGAGCTGCGGAAAAACAAAAAACATGGTCAATATTATGGAGAAACGATTTGCTCCCATTGTTGAAAACTGTAAAAAAATACAATAATGAAAATTTTGATGAAGGAAGTTGACATTATATCAGTAATTACACTTTGCTTAATTAGTGAAAAAAACTTTCTTTTCATTACATTATTAAAATAGCAAAGAAATAATTATAAAAGACAGTTAAATTCAACCAACCATCTGCGTGTACTTATTTAGTTTTAATTTATAAGTCTTAATAAGTTTTATTTTAAAAAAAAATACAAATTTAAAAGTAAATAAATAATTCATAAAAAAATAGTAATGAAAGTCTCATTTATTTTCTATATATCTCTCTTTTTCGATACTCTCTTACCTTTTCTCAGGTATCTTTCAATATTATTATCCTTTGTGTTTAATTTTTTTATTTCTCTTCAACTCTTGAATAATAGTATGACCGACAAGTGTCTGATTCTATTCTCCTTTATCGAGTAAAGCAGAAGTAATTCGAAAATTATAGTTATTGTCACTTGATATCGACAATCCATTTAATATAATTGTGCAAAAACCAAAATCTCTTCGATGAATGAGATTTTTGATGGAGGCGGTGTAGAAGGTGATTTTCTAACACGAGCTTTTTTAAAAACACTTTTATAAAATTTCAGAGTCGGTGAATCGAGAAACTTTTTGTCAGCGTGTTCAAAATATGATGAACTTCTCATTGTTAAATTGCCACTTGGTGTAGGTTTGACCTACTTAGGTGTTTCTTTTATTTTTATCGGTTGAGATGATGGTTTCAATTTTGTGGTCTTCGAAAATAAAATCTTCTTTTAGAGATATTTGACTTACAGTCTTTCATAACACCGTCATTGCAGCATGTGATCACGAAATTCATACACTTGCTCATTTTTATAATGGTTCTCAATATCTATCACCTCCACTACTACACGTGAAGCATCTTGAGACACAACAAATTTGAGAATATCATCGGGATGTACCATACCTAATAAAAACAAAAATATAAAAAACTAAGAAGTATCCATCACACGTAGATGATTGCTAGAAAATCAACACATAAAGTTTTCAGAAATATATACTCGGATGAATTTATAGAGATTTCAAAAATACACTTCCGTTTATAGCGTGGCCTTTTTTTTTACTTCAAAAAAGATACATTCGAAAATATATTCTTGAAAACAAAAAGGCATTTTTTGATTTTTCATAAGATTCTTTTAAACTATATAAAGTGCAATAAAAAAATCTTCTCTACTTTTTAAGTGGTGAATAAATTAAATGAATTTTTTAATAAATGAATAAGATAGATTTTGTTTTAATAGATCCAATTGCCACCCTTAATTATTAATAATGCATCTCCTTCGTTCTACCTTCTACATAGATTGTTATGAGATAGGAGGTGGAGAGAAGGTGGAAAGAAAGTGGTTTTTTATTAGTGGGTTATGGTATGGTTATATCTAACATGTTTAATGTTTCAGTGGGTTATATTTATTATTAAAATGTGATTATTTCAATTTAATAATTTATATATGGTTAGTTAGAGAGAGGTTAGTTTCTTTATTTTTAATAAAATTCCTCATAAGAAAATAACAAGAATCAAACTCAGAATTTATGATTAAATTAGAAAAGATTCACTCTATCTCATTCAAATGTTCTTTGATGATAATTGATAATTATTTAATTGAAAAAAAATGAGTTTCATAGATTCGTTTTTTTTTTGGTAATAGGAAGAAAACAATATTAAGTTAGTCAAAAACATGGATAATGAGAAGTTTTTAAAAATTAGATAATATTTTATTGATTAAAAGAACAATATTATATTAGTGGAATAATTATTATTAAATAAATAAATATAGAAAATTAATTAAACGAAAAAATATCAAGTAAGTGGGATAATTATTCTAAAATAAATATAGAAAATTACAGAATTAACCTACATTTTGAGCTAAAAATTATTAAGTGACTTAACTTTTATGTATAAAATAAATATTAAAAAATTATAAAATTAACCTCCACTTTAGCGTCAATAGTTGTTAATAAATAAATAAATATATTAATGTACAATTAAAAAATGTCATGTTGCATTTATATACACACCTTTTTTTTTATATAAATTAATATACACACCTTTGTTATCTATATTTTACAAAAAAATTTGATGTGAAACTTATGAAAAATTATTATTTTCAAAGTATAATTAAAGAAAAATGTCATGCTGCATTTATATTCAACCTTAGTTATCAAGAATCTGTGTATAAGAGAAACATGACTTTACTCTCATATATCCTTTGATCACTCTTTTTAGTGTATAAGAAAAATTGGAATATGAACTAAAAAGGACTCATGGGCAACAAAATCAGATTTGTGAAGCCTTGTAGGAGAACCAATGTAGCAGCACCAACCAGCAAAGTTATATTTTCATTAGTCTAAACCTAAAGTTAAACAATGCCTTTGATAATTGATAGTGATGCTGTGATTCAATATACTGATTTGGAACTACATACTAGACAGTCTCATCAAAATAAGCAATAAGTTTCGAGTTATAAAATTAAAATACTCAGGAGTTGCAATCAATGGAACAATTTATTGCCTCTTGTTCTGATTAAGAAGATTGAGAGATTTGAAAGAAAAGAGTTTTGTGTATGATTGCCAGAGCCCATAAAATGAGAGCCTTGTGCACTGGGTTACCCCTTATAACAGTGAGATAACAACCCTAATGAAAAAAACTTTATTTTCTCTTCAAGTCCTATTCTTCTTCTGGAGCATTTCACACACTTGCCAATATCAAAGCAACAATTATTCTAGAATCTCTCAATGATTTACTGAAAATCAATAGCATTCATTATTTGCACTTTTCCTACCGATAAGTAATGTATAGTAGCATTACTAACTGTCCTGAATAAAATGAGAATAGCGAAAAGTATCATGTTGCTCAAAACAGGATAATACTAACAGCTAATAAGAGGATTGAAGAGAAAACCAGTCCAATTTTGCTGATAAAATTGGCACCATTAGAAGTCTCAGGAGCAAAGGTTCCACCAGGAGTGTTTGTGGTCAGTACAATAACGATCCAATTATCTTCTGAACCGATACCAATTCCAGTATACTTTGAGTCATTGAGACTTTGTGAGTAGAGAGATTGTGTGAAATTAGAAAGTACAATGCTCGGAACAAGGCCAGGAACACAAGCAGGCATTATAGATCCATCCCTTGTGTCAGAAATATTTAAGTGGCATTTAGTTAAAAGGTCTGGATAGTTGGAGAAATTAGGTTCAGTACCTGGCACTGTATTGGCACCTGTGGTATTTGTACAAGGTTGACTCTTGAACTGGTCAGCAAATTCTTCCGCAAAACAATTAGCATTGTCATTCTTTGTTAGAGAAGTCAAGTTTAATGATGCACGGTACTTGTTGACTCCCTGAAAAAGCACGTCTTCCTCATCTGCAGTGGAATGTTAAGGTAAGGTAAGTACAGTTCCAAAGGATTAGCTTCAATGCACACATTTATTAGGGTTTGTTTGGATAGGCTTATTTGAGTTTATCTACTGAAATAAACACTTACGATATTGTTAGAACTAATAAAACAGCTTATGATATGTTTATAAATTATTTTCAACTTATTTCCATTAGCTCTTCGGGATAGCTTACAAGAAAACAATTTGACTTTAATTTACCATGCGTTATAGAAATAGCTTATTCAAATTAAGCCAATTATCCTAAAAGGACTAAGGGCGTGTCAGTTTCAGCTCGAAAGATGTCCAACTTACTCCTGATTCAATAAACCAAGGAAGATGGATTCCCTCAAGCATGAGTTTGAGTACTTCCAAACTGAAACTCAAACAGTTTAATTATGCGCTTACAACATAAACATTATCTTTGACTAAATTCTTCATCAAATCAAAACAATTAGGTTACTACATTGTTTAATAAATATATCTACTATTTGTTATACAAATAAATTCAAAATTTCAATGAATCTGATCTTATATCACTGCATGTCTGCATTAAACCAAGTCCCTATAAAGCTTGAAACGACTCATTAACAATGAACTCCATTTTAGTTATATTTGCATACATTTAATTACTCATCTGATAGATCTACCAAGTCACAAATCAATAAATTCGAATAAAAACATCATCAATTTTAGGTTTCTAACTACAGCAAAATGCAATTGAAAATGAAAAATTCAAAATCAACATCAAAATCTAGAGTAATTAATACTTTCACCGAATCCTAGATAATTTCGTAATCATATAGTAAAGTGCATTAAGAATCAGATCTAGATCTACATTACTACGTACAAAGAAACTACTATAATGTAATACTAGAAAAATTGAACGTGAGAGAGAGAGGGAGAGGGAGTAACTAACCGTTGTCGCATTTCACGTAGAGAGTGGATAAGAGAATGGAAGAAAAGAAGAGAGAGAAACGGAGAAACGCCATTTTTGAAGATTGAAGAAGAAGAAGAGAGTTGATTTGAAAGAGAATAGTGAATGAGAATGGTGGTAGAGACTATAAGAGGAAACTAGCTTTTGACGGCAAAAAGGTACAACGACAGCGTTTTGTAAATTTTAAATTTTAAATTTCTGAAATAAAATAATTCAAACTCAAAAACTCTAACTTAATAGTGTCCCCATTTACCAATGCGTTAATGCAGTTTTGTGTGATTAACTCTAATGTTAGGTTTGTATTCTTAAGTCTCAAAATTCATTAAATTGAATTAATTACGTAAATTTTAAAAATAAAAATCAAGTATTATTTTTTAAATAAATTAAGTAGATTTCTATTTTTAAAATGTAGTTTTTTTAAATGTAAAATTTCAATTTAATTAACTGTATTTTTTTCAATTCAAATGTAAACTCTAAGTATAATTAATCAAATAGAAATAAATTTATTATTATTTAATGGAATCAAATACTAATTCAAATTAAATCATTTATATATTTATATTTGATTATTTATATTTAAGGCTTACATTTGATTAGTTTAATTTCTATTTGATTAATTTGATTTTTATTTGATTAATTCAAAAATATATATTTGAAAAACTCCATTTAAAAAAATACATTTAAATGTAATTTAATTTGAATAATTGAATTATTTAAAAAATTACATTTCAATAATTTTATAAATTACATTTGAAAAAATACATTTAAAAAAATACTTGAAAATAAAAATATATTTAACTCTTAATAACTATAACATGAAATTAAAATCTATTTAATTCATCTTTCATCAAAATTAAAATCAAATTAATCAAATAGGGTTTATATTTAATCAATTTTTTGAAATCTATTTAGATAATTCAATTTAATTAACTCAAAATTTCTTAATAATTACTTAACATGAGATTTTTATTAAAATTGGCTAATGGCCGGAAGCGGGGTAACGCATGGAACATGCGGTTTTCTGGTTTAATTTTGCCTTAAACCATTTTTCATGTTTATTTTGGTTCACAAAAGGAGAATAAAGAAAATGCTTTTTGCTTAAATAGATATGACATTTTAAAATGAATAATTAAAAGAAAAAGTCAACTATGCAGTACATATTATTTAAAAAATTAAAAAAAATGTATTATTTTTCTGATGATCAAGTAGAATCTTTACAAGGGATGGAGAGAATTCAAATTTTGTTTTTATATGGGGTTTTTCAAAAAATCATTCATATATGACAAAGGACAAAATATGTATTAATCTAAAAACAATTAAACAAAAACTACTCAAAATCTTCATCATCATTAAACACTCCATGATGCATATGACATCTATTTTCTGCAAGAATCTAGGTCAGAACATTCATCTTCTTGTCATCCTTCTTCACTCTTGATAGTTTTGTTGAGGAGAGTTTCAATTGGAGTAGTTTTTGGAATTTCCTAATCAAATTCTTCTAAAAGATGTGTTTTTCCCGGTTGAGGGTGAGCTGACTTACTTGAAGAGATTTCCTTTCTTTGAAGGATTTTTAGGACAACACTCCATTTTTATGTCTATTCTCACTTGTCCTAGTGTGTTACTTCCTATTTCAATGTACTCATTGTCTGATTCTTAATCCTCAAGGTTGAATCTGATATGTACCAAAAAATTATTATCTACCCACCAAATGGTAGCCATATATTCTTTATCTTGTTATTAATTATGTGGTGGATTACAACATTTGTTTAATTTGTTTCTACTTTATTGGAAATTTTTCAGACCACAACAAACTTTGGATCTAGATAAATGTCTAAAGTTGTATTTCTTTAGAGCAAGAATATGGGAGACCACATAATAGATGAGACAAATATTAGGGAAAATTTCCCTCACTTTAAAAGGGGTAGGAATGCCAAAACTAGGATCAACTAAGAATGAAACAATAACATGAAAATAAGAAAAGACATTACCTTCAGCTTCATTCTCTTAGTCGGTGCATTAAAGACTGCATATCTCACTGAATTCTTAAAAGGATGACTTGATTTGATCTTCTTCATTACCCCATTGAGGATCCCTCTGACATATTTCAGGTTGGAGTATAACGTCCTAACCAAAGTTTGAAACACTTCTTCAGGGAAGTCATATATGAAGCTTTTTAGATATACTTCTTCAAATCACTTGAAAAATTTCCACTCTAAGGAGAGATAACAAAAGTCTGAACATAAAATAATTAGTGATAAAGGTTGTGTATAGTAAGGAATAATTATTTATGTGATCATCATCAAATAAAAAGTTACTAGTTCCTTTGTAGCAATACATATTTTGCAATGAGAATAATATCATATAATGTATTATGAAATTAAGATTATTGACACCATAGTTTAATTCCTCAATATGATATTCATATTCTTCATGGTGATCATGTTCATTGTCGTATGTTGGAGTTTACTCCTCTATTGATGCACAAGAGGAAGAATATGGAAATGAAATAAAATTACAGAGAGAGAAAGAAAAGAGAGAATTATGTGACTAGCTTTTTGAAGGTGTGAGAAACACAAGAAAGGAGGGTTTGAATTGGGTTTCACCAAATATAATTTTAAATATTTTCATTGATGAAAGACCAAGTTGACTTAAAATATAAAAATAAATGAACACGATTATTTTTATCCCGACTCACTGTTAACTAAACTACTCCAATTCATCCCTCAAGGTGATTTACCTTAAACAAGGACTTAATCCACTATAACCAAACTGATTACAGATAACCCATAATAAGTCATATCAACCTTATTAGCACCCCCAATAAGTCTGCCGGTCCTTATTGAAAATCCACTCTAGCCGAAACAGGAGTTTTCTTGAGATCATACCTTCACTCGGTCACTCAAGGAATCAATCAACAAATGTTGAGTACTTTCAATGTATTACAGTTTACTTCTTTTAAGCAGATTACACAAACATTTTAGTATAAAGAAAAACACTTAAGTGTTTCACAACAAGATATGAGCAACAACTCCTTGCCTATTTACAAAACTATACACAAAGGATTTTTCTAAAGAGTTGCACATCGTTTTAGTGTAGTTTTGCTTGAGCTTGATTTAATTCGATAGATTTTTGTGATGATGACTCTTACTTTTCTTCAGCTTCCAAGTTTCCCTTTTATATATTGTAAAAGAGGTCTGTTGAAGAGGTAGAAAGATAATCAAAAATCCAGTTGTTTGTTCCCAACGGTCATAATGAGAGTAGTACACTGTATAGTACTAAAGGACTGTCCTTACACCACCCTAGAGGGTAGAAGTCACATAAACTTTTTGTATCTTTTGTACATCATCATACGCTAACTATTTTGAACTTCTTCTATTCTTTAGAGGCTTCAGATAATTTGAATGTTTAAAGCTTGTTGTAGAAGAATCACTCTTAAGTCTTAGAACTTAAGTCTTGGAGTCTTCAGAACTTATCCCATCAGAACCTTGTCTTCAGAGTCTTCGACACTTGGTCGTAAGAACTTGATTTTCTTCAAATCATCATAACTTATTCAGCAGAACCTCGCCTTCATAATCTTCAGAACTTAGAACATACATAAGCAAAGCTTTAGAAGGCCTCTAAAGCTTAACCACCAAGTCACGATCAAAACCTCTTGTACTAACGTTCTTAAGAATCGTTGTATAAGACGAATTCTAGAACCTTGACTTCAACTATAACATGTAACCACATGTTTTCTTCTAATAGTGTTTATGTTTAGAATCTGATGACATCACATACCTTGATACCAGAGTTAGAACATTACAGCAGTAACTACACACTAGAACGAAACCATTAGAGTATACAATTATTCTCTATGATATCATGTAAAGTTATCATTAAAATCTTAAGGCCAGATGTAGAAACACTTCTTGTTCTTACAATCTCCCCCTTGTTGATGATGACAAAACCATGTATTTTGATAGAACAATTTTATACAGGGTAATCACCGTAAACGATAAATTCATAGTTAAGCTCATATCTCCCCCTGAATCTGTTAATCCCAAAATTTCATTTATGCTTGTTCAGGGTCTCCCCCTGAGCCCAAGACTCACAAATTAAATTTTGAGTTTTCAGAAAAAAGAATTAGAGAAGGATCACTTCCCTACAATAACTCATCATAGTCTTACTATATAACCTGGTCTTCATCTCAGAACCTAGTTACTGTCAGCACTTGATGAATAATCAAAACTTGATTTTGAGCCTGATTGAATTATGTCACGCATTATGTATCAACACTTATATTTCTTGATTCTAATATCACAACAAAAACACTATACTTCTAGAGAAGTTCACTACTTCTTAAGCACCAACGTTTGACATGATATTTTCCAAAATATCATACATTCAGACAGTTCACAACTTCTGAGTAGAACATACGTTGAAGAAGCACACATTGCAGAAGCACATGTATCAGAGCACATCTTTTGAGTGGCATCTCTGTATCAGAGCATGCATCAGAATGTTGACTTGAGTTCCTTTCATGAGAGTACAACTTATGAAGCTTTAAGTATGAATTCCATATTTTTAGAAAGTTCACAACTTGTGAACACTATGATATCAAGCTAGACTACCTTACTTTTAGTAAGTTTATAAATTTTGAATTGTGTTTGGTACATTTGTTTGAATATTCATATACTCACAAAGTGTACAACTTCTTGTATATGAAAACAAAGTTGATTTCATCCATAAGGTTCTCAACCTTAGACATCAGGATCTTCATATTCAACCTATCTTAGAATACTCAGTAAACTTATTCAAAGTTCCTGTATTAAAACATCAAACAAACAGTTAGTAGCAACAACATTATATATGTTTGAGTTTAAGATTCTGAGAATAAATATTATCAAAATCATTTTACTTTCTCCCCCTTTGTCAGAAATCAAAAAGGTGATAAAGAGACAGAAAAAACTTTGAAGATAACTGATAATTAGATAAAACTTTATTAAAACCAGAGTTTAAAAGATATAATTATTTTAGAAACAAAAGAAAATAAATGTTAAGTTCTGAGACAGTGGTCTAATCCTAAGACTCCTTGCTAAGATTTTCCATAAGCTGATTCAGCATCTCAGTCATCTGATTGAAGGAAGTTGCTTGAGTAGCATTGTTTTCTTCATTTTTGTCCAGACGTTCTTGGATACGCTGATTGGTCTCTTGGAATTTTTCTAAAGTTTCCTTCAGCCCATTGATTTCCTTTTCAATGTTCATAATAGGCTTCACTTCAGAGTAAGAAGGTTGAATCTCAACTACTTCTAATGTGATACTAGATGAGGGGATAGCTTCTAAGGCAAGCACAACTTCTGGTTTTGGAGCAGGTAAGAAGAGAACCTCTGCGGTGGCTTCTTCCCAAGCTTTATGCTTTTTAGCAGCTTCAACAAGACCATAGGATTCAATGATTCTTGAGTTTCTTTCCAACCAATATCTGAATGACTTCCATGTAACTTCAACTTCCTCTGAATTTATGCTAGTTAAGGTTCTTCTTTTTACCAATTTTAGAGCATTTCTGACATGCACTCTGAAATGGTACATTAATTCGTTTAGAGGAATGTGTTGAATGTATGTTCTGGAAAAGTATACCAAGGATTTCATGGCGTATGAACAAGGATCCCTGTCAGGCACAACAATCAACTTTAGGATCTCTCCTTAAGATAGGGGAACATCTTGATGTTCAACAATACCTTCTTCAAATTGGGAGAAATGGTTGGATGCAGGAGAGTTAATATTAATTTCCTTAGGAGAAATGAAGGAGGAGTGTGGATATGTAGGTTCGAAGGGGGTTGGATTTAACCGAGGCTCTATAGAAATGGATGCAGTGGCATATGAGGATTTTGAATCTTATTAGTTGGAGGAAACTGGATGTTCATTCAACTCTATTTTATAAGCTCTAACTCTAGAGGGAGCAGTAGATCCTTTTGAAATCCTAGAAACCTTAAAGGGTTCAGAACTATCTGAGTTCTCAAGCATTAGAACACGTCTTCTGGTTAACCTTGATTTATTAGAAGCTACAAAGACTTCTCTAGCCTTGGATTCTTCAGCAAAATTCCTTTTTCTCTTAGGAGTGGGAGCAATGTGGGGTTTATCATTGATCACTGATGATCGATCAAGTAGAAAGTTTGGAAATCCTATCACCGGAATTCGTCTCTCCTTTAAATTTGATGTACTTGATTCCTCAGGATCCTATATTTCTTCTCCCTTTTTCAAACCAAGATATCTTAGGGTAATTCCATTTATTGAGGCTCAAGTGATCAGATTTGAATCTTGAGTGTTCAGACAGTTAAAAAGATGACTTTCAACAAGAATATCTGAAATAAGTCTTCCAAAAGGAATTGTCGTCTTCTTTTTGGATCCTCCATCCCTTGATTTAGTAATAGTGGTTTTTAGATGATTGAAAAGAGTTGTTGGGAGGTTAATTCTCTTAGAGGTTTGAATGACATGCAGAAGATACTTCTGGTCAGTATTGACATGATCAGGAGAGTTTGTTGGACAACAGTGAGTGAAACTATCCAGAAAGATTATAAACCAAACCCTTAATTTAGGAATCAGGAATTTTGCCTTTTGTTCCTTAGCTCCTTTCTGATAGATAACTTTAGCTATACCAGATTTCTTGTAGACCTCTGTTGACATATTAGTTAGAGTAGATCCTGATTTATCAAGACTATAGAGCATGTCTATGTCTTCTTCTATAATGAAGATATTCTTCCCATGAATGCTCGAACATACATGTTCGCTTACAGAGATATACGCATGAATCCATAAATCTTTAACTAGATCAATGAAGATTGGCCCGTGGATACGATCAAAGTTGTTTGCCCAATTTTGAAAGCTAACGACATCTTGTAGATCGAAATTGTTTGCAACAAGATTTCTGAAATCCACCAGAGCTTCAGCAAGGACTACCAACTCATTCACAGGGGTAGAAAGGAAAACTTTGGGATGTTGCTCAGACGGTGATAGATCCATATTAGCGGTTACTTGCTGAGATGCCATAGATGATAAAAAAAGGATGCAAGTTGAAAGAGTTTTAGGGTTTTCGAAAGTTTGGGGCTGAGAGAATTAAAAAGAGAGGAAAGAGAATGATAGAGGGTGTGAAGTGATGTGAGAGGTTTTAAATGGCTTTTTAAAGTAATGATAAAACTTTGAATAGAGCAAGAATCTGACATAGATTAAACTACAAAGATTTTCTCACTTATTTTCAAGATCGTCTCTCTTCTCAACGTGACACATCAATCATTAGGCAAGGCTTAGAAAGGACATTTGTCTTAAATTTTTTTTCCAATTTTTGACAATACATTTAATTGATATAAATTCTTTAGATTCTAGAGGATAGAAGCAATAAAATTTTCTTTTTTATGAACTAATAATAGGATTGAGCATCATTAGATAAAAGAAAATACATTTAAGAGGATGGTAATAATTAAGCATTTAAAGACTTACCTTGTTGTAGTCATGCTATGAGTTTTCTTTAGAAGTTCTTTTATTATCATAAGTATGTTTAGGCATATCCCTCATAATCGGTTCTCTAGAATGTGATGTGCTTGTTTGAGATTTTTTCTGAGGAGTTTGAGCATTAGAAATTTCTCGTCATGCATATTTTGATTCCTCTACTTTTCGTATTTATATTGTTCTGGAGCCTATGATCTCCCTTTTTTTATCATCTTCGAAACCCATGAATTTTCCAGACTTAAGTTCCAGGCTTTGGAACATATGCCTTTTTCCCATCATGAGTAGCAAGTAGCCAGAGTCCAGGTGCCAAGACATGTGTTTCAATTGCATTGCTAAGGATATCTGCAACATAGATTATCTTATCTTTTGGTACCCACAATTTCTTAGGTCCTTTTTTGTTAGTTCTACCAGAGTTATGAACAACTTTGGTTTCAGCAGTAGAATAATTATATTTACACTTTGGTTTCCGCATCGGTGTCAAGCTCATAGCATTGTGCAGGTTCATCGAATCTTTCAATTGTAATCATAGGAGCTTTGTTGTCCCATCTGACCTTGAACATTGAAGACATGGTTGCCAAAGCATCAACCAACTGGTTTTCCTCCCTAGGGAAGTGCTCAAAGGTGATCTCTTTGAAGTAGGGAATCAGGGATAGCACAAGTTCCATATAAGGGATTAGATTAGGGTGTTTAGTGTCCCAATCTCCTTTTACCTGGCTGATCACTAGAGCGGAATCCCCAAACACATTCAAATGCTTGATCCTAAAGTCAATAGCATCTTTTAGACCTAAGATGCATGCTTCATACTCGGCCATATTGTTCGTACAATCGAAGAATAGTATGGCAGTGAAAGGAGTGTGGCAACCTTCAGGATAGATGATCACAACACCAATTCTGTTACCTAAGGCGTTGGAAGCCCCATCGAAGACCATAGTCCATCGGGATCCTTGTTCAGGTCTGTCATATGGTCTAGGTTTTGCACAATCGGTTACCAGCATGATATTGTCATCAGAGAAGTCGAAGTTCATTGACTGATAATCATCCACAGCTTGATGGGACAAATGATCAGCTAGCACGCTTCCTTTGATGGCCTTTTGCATAGTGTATTGAATATCGTACTCAATCAAGATCATTTTCCATCTGGCTATCCGTCCGGAAAGGGCAGGTTTCTCGAAAATGTACTTGATTGGGTCCATCTTAGAAATCAACAAAGTGGTATGAGTTAACATATACTGTCTTAGCCGGCGAGCAGCCCATGCCAGAGCGCATCAAGTTTTCTCGAGCAGTGAATATCTAGTTTCACAGTCGGTAAACTTTTTGCTCATGTAATAAATAGCATGCTTTTTTCGGCCATAATCGTCATGTTGGCCCAAAACACACCCATAGAATTCTCTAGTACTGTCAAGTACATGATCAGGGGCTTTCCTTCAACTGAAGGCATGAGAATATGAGGCTCTCGTAGGTATTCTTTGATTTTGTCAAAGGTAACCTGATACTCATCATTCCATTTGACTACCTGATCTTTCTTCAAGAGTTTGAAGATTGGCTCACAAGTAGCAGTCAAGTGAGATATGAAACGAGCAATGTAATTGAGACGACCCAAGAATCCTTTAACTTCCTTTTTAGAATTAGGGACTGGCATTTCTTGGATGGCCTTTACCTTGGCAGGATCAACTTCAATGCATTTATTACTGACAACAAAACCTAGAAGCTTTCCAGATCGTACTCCAAACATGCACTTGTTAGGGTTTAACCTCAGCTTGTACTTTTTCAGCCTTTCGAATAGTTTGCATAGGTGATCGAGATGTTCCTCTTCAGTTTGTGATCTGGCGATCATATCGTCCATGTAGACCTCTATTTCATGATGAATCATGTCATGAAATAAAGCTACCATAGCTCTTTGATACTTTGCCCCTGCATTCTTCAATCTGAATGGCATGACCTTGTAGCAAAAGGTTCTCCATTGTGTAATGAATATAGTCTTCTCCATGTCTTCGGGAGCCATCCTTATTTGATTATAGCCTGAGAAACCATCCGTGAAAGAGAAGACTTTATGCTAAGCAGTATTATCGACTAAGACGTCAATGTGTGGTAGAGGGAAGTCATCTTTGGGGCTCGCCCTATTCAGATCCCTATAGTCTACACACATGCGAACTTTCTCGTCTTTCTTTGGCACTGGCACCACATTGGCAACCCATTGAGGATAGGATGTCACAGCTAGGAACCCTGCATCAAATTGTTTCATCACTTCAGCTTTCATATTTTCAGACATATCAGGCCTCATGCGACGAGCCTTTTGTTTAACAGGGGGGATGTCTTCTCTTGTCGGCAGACGATGAACTACAATGTCGGTATCCAACCCAGACATATCTTCATAAGACCAAGCAAATACTTCCACATAATCATGCAACATCTAAACCAACCTGCTCTTGACACTGCTTTCCAAGTTAGCGCCGATCTTGATTTCCTTCTTATCAGACTCAGTACCCCAGTTGATAACTTCAACTGACTCTTCGTGCGGTTGAATAGCTTTTTCCTCTTGTAATAGAAGTCTGGCTAGTTCTCCCAGTATGTCACAATATTCCTCGCCTTCGTCTTCGGCTTGGTTGATAGTGTTGCACCCCAAAATTTACCCTCTTGATTTAGGCTTATGTTTCATCATGAACATCATATTGCATTGCATTCATACTTTGTGATGGGATCAAAGTACTTTGGTTATCAAGTCTTCCTCAAGCTTTGAAGGTTGATTGCATTGACAAGTTGCTCAATTAGAATCTTATCATCTAAACCTCTGGATCTTTCAAGCTCAAAAGTTATTGCATATCTCAAGATATTTTATCCATCCTTTTGGACCATCAGAGGATTGAAGTTTGTGTTTAATTACAAGGAGAATCATTCTTTGAACTCACCAGTCAAATTAGGGTTTTGTTTGAGCAAGGCTATTGGTCAATGTACAAGTCTTGATTTAGGGAGCTACAATATCTCTTTGGTATTTAAAAGGTCTTTGCATAAGGAATTGGTCATGATGCCCAAAGGATTTGAAGTTTTGAAGATGATTCATCAGTCTCCTGAGGTGTTGACCAAAACTAGGGTTTGAGTTTTTATCAGGTTTCCTTGAGAATTTTGAAGTGAAACTGGGTACATGTCCTCTATATATTTGGAAGATCATATGTATGAAGTTTTGATCATCAATTTTGAAGGGAAGTGAATCAATTGATTCAGAGGGGCAAAATGGTCATTTTGGTCAAAATCAGTCAAAATCAAGGTTGACCAAGTGAAATTTTGGCCAACCATCAATTCAAGGATGTAATTTTCACATTACAAGTCCATTTTGGTCATTGGATCAAAGAGATTGAGGTTTGGGTTGAAACTTGTTCTTGAAGAAACCCTAAAAGTTACTAATTTTGGAAAATAAGGACTTTATTTCAAAAATTCATATTTTATTCACCCTTGATTAAGAAGATGCAAATGAAATATGCTTGGAAATCTAAGAGAATGATATTTCACCTCCTTTTGGTATCATGTCCAAATTGGCAAGGAATCAAGAGTTATGGTCTTTTGAAGTCACAAAATTATAGATCATTTTTCAAAATTAGTGAATTTCAAGCTCAATTTTGAGAACCTTAATGGATTCAATTGCAAAAACTCAAAACTAAGGGATTGTATATATTTTCAATACCTTTCCAAATTATGCTCATTTGTGCCAAAATTCAAAAGTATGAGTAAGTTATGAATCTTGGAATTTTGGAGCATTTTATTGAAACTTGACAAAATAAGCAAGATGGCCAATTCATGAGAACTAAAGTTTAAGCCTTTCTCTTTGTTTCTAATCCATCCCATGAGCAATTTGTAACATGCTGAGGCCGATCACACCCACCATTTCGTGCCATACTTGATTTTGTACTTGTTGGATTTGGAAAATCACAAACTTGCCCAAAATTGCAAAAACTCCAACACTTTATGATCAGATGGATTTAAGGGCCAAGATTCTAAGCACGATCTTCTGAAGTTATTTGGCTCACAAAATGCATAAGAGGCAAAAGAACGCATGGGAAAATAACCAGATTTAGTACACACTTCACTTTTGGCCAAAATTTCCAATCCTGCCCTCCAACGACTTTAAGGTCAAATTTCCACTTCTATGCTCCTCTACAAACTCTATATAAGAAGAAGCAAGCAAAGAGAGAGGGGGAGAACGCGCCATTTGCAAGAATTTCAGATATGAGATTTACACTTTTCTTCTGCAACTTGATTCGATTCTCTTAATTCCTTGGTGTTTTCTTCAAAATTCTTGTGGATTCAGCTTCAGCAAAGGGAGTAGATCAAGCTAGCACCATTTGTTTGCATCTGGAGTGAAGGAGATAGTAGAACACTTTTCGCCTTGAGGTAATGCTTCTAAACTTCAATTTCTAAGATGTGCTTGTTTATTGAAGTGTTTGAGCTTGGATTTGCATTCAATGATGTTAATGGAATGTTTCTGAAGCTTTATAGTATTTGATTTGGTGAATTATGCATGTTTGAGTACCGTGAAACTTGCGATTCAGAATGATTTTGTTCATATTCCTGGCTAAATTGTGAACAGTGTGGTTGATGTTTCGATTTGATTCAAATTGCAATGTGAAGTATGAAATGTCGGCTTCAATTTGTGCTTGATTTCATGAAAAATGATGTAGAAATTAGTATGCATGATTGATCTGAACATAAGCTCTAAGCCTGAGTGTTGCGCGCGTTTTTGAATTGTCCAAAGGTTGAAGATGATGTGGTGGCGTTGTTTGATTGGTCCATTTGAATTTTTGGCTTATTTGAATTATTTGTTTTATTTGGCATTTTGTTTGATTTTATTTTCTGATCAAAACATTTTCAAAATCACAAAAAAATTACCATAGGTCAATAATATTTTCTAGTATTTGTCATATTTTTTTTTGGAATTTTTAAAAAATGTTCTGATTGGTTCAAAATTTTATAAGTTTAAATAATTGTTTATTTAAAGATTATTTTTATTTTAATATTTCTTTTAATTCAAAAATTCCATAAAAAATCAGGGATGTGTGTTTTTAGTCCTAATATTTGAATATAATTTTGGTTGGACATTTTTCTGACTTTTTATTATTTAAATGTTATTTTGAGATGTGAATAATTGTTAATTGACTAATTGTTTGAATTTAATTTCATTTTTGGCTCTTCCTTAATTCTAAAAAAGTGTGAAAAATATATTTTCTGACATTTATGGTTTCGTGGTGATTTGTATGATCTTGGTTTAATTTGTTTGAATTTTGATCTTACTTAATCAATATTTGAGATTAAAAGTCAAAAATTAGGGTTTTGTTGCTTATGGTGCAAGTTTCATTTTTAAAAACCACCATGCCCTGGATTTTCAATAGGATTCAAGTCTTGATTAGGGTTCATGGATGTATTGGGGAACTTAAACCATTTATCTTGATTTTTTAAACTTGGTTTGACATTTTTCCACAAATTATTTTGAAAACTTTTCTAGTTTGGTAGTTTTGCCAACTAGTCTTGAACTTTGGGCTTCACTTGGTCTCTTCCTCAATCATTCATGAATTTAGGGCTTACATTCTGACTTCTATACCTTTCAAAGATTCTAATATTTTTTTGGTTTGAACTATGGACCATTATTTCCATTTTTGATGTAATTTTGAAGTGAAGGTACCCAATTTATGTTGCATATCTTGTTACAATTTGCTTGATGGCCAATTAACTTGAGTGAGGCCAATAGTTGGGCACCTAATGATCATTTTGATTCTGATTATTCATGATAGCATCAAACCATTTTGACTCAATGTCCCATGCTTGAATGTTTGAACCTTTTAATGCATTGTGTGGAATCCCTCTTCTATTGTGCTTATGAGTTGTGATGATTTATTTGAGAATGTTTAAAATGTATTTGCTACCGGCCTTCATGGTCTTTGTTCATATTATTCTCAAGCTCCTATGATCCTTGATTGATATTCAATTGTCAACTCAACATGGTGATAGAAAGGAGCAACATTTCTCTGATTCTTTTGACCTAATTTGTGCATATGCTTGTTTCCTCTTTTTCTATCATGTCTAATGTTTGATAATTATTATCATGTTGTTCTCACTTCATCATGTTGCATCCATCCCATGTATGAGCCATCATTCCACTTATGGAATACTAACTTGGTTGTTGAATGTGCGAGGTACTCTGAGAAAGTTTCCACTTTTGACCTAAGGCTTTTGTGTTTCACTTTATTGTGAAACACAAATTATTACATTGGCAATGCTATTTTGTTTGGCATATTTGATATTCCATGCCGGATATGTGTGTTTGATTGTGAATGTTACACATTTCCCCTGAGATTTGTTCATATCTGATAAATTACTTACATCCTGATGGTGTAATTCCTGACTCAATTTGTCTACTGATGCTAGCTTGCTTGAAGTTTCTTTGGGTTTATTTTATTCTTGCTTGATTTCTACAGATAGTTATCTGTTTGGTATTGTACTACTTCCTTTCTCCCATTTTCATTTTGCATAGTTCTCTGACTACATGATGGGACCTCTGTTGCTGATATATGTCAGGAGGCCCTCTGGTTTTTGTCTGATGCATGTGTTGTGTTTGTTTTTGATCGATGAGTCACTCAATTTAGAAATTGAGATCATGACTTCGCTCTCATTGCATGTTCCCTATAGGATGTTTATTGTTTTTCTTCTTTAATTATTGATCGATGAGTCACTCAATTTAGAAATTGAGATCACGACTTCGCTCTCATTGCATGTTCCCTATAGGATAGTTTCGTTAAGCTCCCTTTAACATGTAAATTAGGGTAGGATTTTCCCTTATCCTCAACCTTAGGGTCAACCATTATTTGATAACACTAGGGATAGTGCAAGGCTAGTTTCCCTTAGTTGTTTTTTCCTTTCTTTGTATTTTGCATCTTAAAACAAAAACTGTTTTCTTGGCAAATCATAAAACACCTCTAATAAACTCAAACCCTTCTTCAAGGTAAAAGATACAAACCAATCCTATTTGTTTGTGCGCCTCTTAGCTTTGCTTTAAAACTTGGTTTGCCGATGTTTTTCCATCGCACATTTGTTTGAAGCCGATGTTTCGCCATCACACATGTTTGTTATCCTACATTGATTCTCAATATCATTGTTAGGTGTTATGTTTCGTCATCTGTTTCATTGATGTGTTGCCATCTTTTCCATGATATCTTATTATCTCTTAGCCAATGTTTCGCCATCGAACATTTGTTTGAAGCCGGTGTTTCACCATCGCACATGTTTGTTATCCTACATTGATTCTCAATATCATTGTTAGGTGTGATGTTTCGTCATATGTTTCATTGATGTGTTGCCATTTTTGCAATGATATCTTATTATCTCTTAGCCGATGTTTCGCCATCGCACATTTGTTTGAAGCCGATGTTTCACCGTCGCGCATGTTTGTTATCCTACTTTGATCCTCAATATCATTGTTAGGTGTAATGTTTTGTCATCTGTTTCATTGATGTTTCGCCATCTTTGCCATGTTATCTCTTAGCCGATGTTTCGCCATCGCACATTTGTCTGAAGTCGATGTTTCGCCATCGCACATGTTTGTTATCCTACTTTGATCCTCAATATCATTGTTAGGTGTGATGTTTTGTCATCCGTTTTATCATTTGATGTGTCGCCATCTTTAACATGTTACTTTGTTATTATTTAGTCGATGTTTGATCACCTCATTTGTTTGTTGTTTCATTCGATGCTTTTCCATCTTGACTGTTTTTGTTGTCTTAACTAAAAAACACAAACCAACCAGAATATATGAGCCGAACTACGGCTGCTCTGATTTCTTAAAAGGGATACGTAGGCATTGGGGTAGGGCCCAATCGAGCACAACTTTTATTTTCCCTACATTATTTTCTTTTTCCTTTTGCATGCATTCCCTTTTCAGTGGTAAACCATAGATATAGGATTTGACCGCACCCATTAGATTAGACAACAAGAGTGGATACCGTAGAGTACTACGGGCGTGTAGGGTGCTAACACCTTCCCCTCGCGTAACAGACTCCCTTACCCGATCTGTCGGTCGAAAGACTGTGATTTCGCCCTTTCCAGGTTTTCTCGATATTTACCTTTCCCTTTCGGCGGGATAAAAGATGTTCGGTGGCGACTTCATTGATGTTTCATTAACATCCAGATGACAGGTTCCGACCGCGTTGTTTCAGCTGGCGACTTCACTGGGGACATATTGAACTTTTGCTGGTCCATCCCGGAGTCGATCCTAGCTCTTGTTTGTCTTCTTTTTGGGTGTTTATTTTACCGCTTTGCATATTTACCTGTTTGCACTGCATCCTATGTGCGCTTTACTTTCTGTATACTGGAGTTGGCTGGACTGTTTGGATTCTGGATTTCTTGGTGGGTGGGTTGTTCCATGAGGTAAAAGGCCTCATACCCAGGCTATGAGTGAATTCCATAGGATCTAGGAATATAGTGGCCATGGCAGCTACGAGGCGGATGCTTTGTAGACCTGGCCATGAGACCCATGACTTGGGAGGTAGTTCGGATAGGTGTTATCGTATGATGATACCGACATTCAAGCTCTCGTACTCTGATTTGGCTTTTAACCTTACGTTGACCTAGACTACACCCGTGAGAGGGGCGGGAAAACTTTTCTTACAGGTTCATGTACTGTTGGTGACTTTGTGTTGCGAAGGTGACTCGGGTTCCCATGATAGTTTTGAAGTTTTGGGATTTTATTTTGATCTTGAGTGGTGTTGTTCTGTAATGGTCCAACCATGATCCAATGTGAAACTTTGATCCTGTCATGTTGCATCATAGCATATTTATTTCTAAAAAATAATGTAAAAAAGCTGAAGAAAGAGGTGAAAGACAATTGGAAGTCCAGTGAGGGTACTACAGGGTTTTATTTGGACTTTCTAGTGAAGAAAGTTGAAGACTGGGCAAAGAAAGGGGATTGGAATGACTTCAGCTCTCTGTTTGCTCTCATGATATACGGGATCATCCTCTTCCCTCACAAGAGAAATTTTGTGGATTTGGCGGCTATTTATGTTTTTAGAAATAAGAACCCGATAGCGATACTCTTGGCAGATACTCTTTACACCATTCATTCAAGGCATGGAAAAGGTGGTAATGTAAGTTTATGTAATTCAATGTTGTATCAATGGCTTAAGTTGCATCTACCAGTAAGTGGCCCTTTCGTGGATACCAGGTATTCTCTCCGATGGTCATCAAGACTTGTCAACCTTACTTCATTTGATATCCGGTGGAATTATGACATGGGGGAAACACGAAGTGTTATCACTAGTTGCGGGGATTTCCCTAATGTTCCCCTCATAGGGACTAAGGGGTGTATCAACTATAATCCTGTGCTTGCTTATCGTCAATTGGGATATGTAATGGATGGACCGCCAAAGGTTGAGGAGGTGTCTGAATCAGTGTATTTCGCTAGAGGAAGTGATCCTGTGATGATAAAAAGAGTGAGAAGTGCTTGGAAGGGAATTCACAAGAAGGATAGAACTTCTTTGGGCAAGAAGGTTCCTATTGCTAGGGTTCCTTACCTGGAGTGGGTTAAAGCCAGGGTTAAGATCTTACGGTTACCATTTGCAAGGTCAGCTCCTCTATATGAGCAACATCCTGCTGTTCTAAGTAACACGGTATCAGCTGAGATGTTCACCCAGGTTCATATTGAGAACATTCAGCTTCGTGCAAAAGACCGTGAGACGGGGATGAAACTTTATTGGGCAGATCAAGAAAGGGCCGACTTAGCTCGGAAACTTAAAAAAGCTCAAGGGGAAACTTCTGATGCAACCAGTTTTAGGAAGAGGTCTCATGCTGAAATGGAAGAAGAATTAAGTAAGACTCAACAAGAGTGTCGGAAGCTTCAGGTATCTGAAAATAGCTATAAGAAGAAGATTCAGAACTTAGAGAAACAACTAAAAGACAAAGATGCTCAGCTTGAGAAGGAAGTAGCCCAGAAGCATGTCGCAGAAGATCAGTTCCAAGAAAGTAAAATAGTCGCATCTCAACTTTTGAAGGAGAAAGCCAGACTTGAAGAGTACTGTCAACATCTTGAAGCATGTCTAGTTCCGGAGATTTAGTTCAGTTATTTACTTTTGGTGTATTTGGTCACCCCCAGAATTGTTGGAAGGGACCATTTGATTGTTATTATTATTCAGTTCTTTTTGCTTTATTGTTAAGACATGTATTTAGTTGTTTATCATTATGCTTTTAATTGTCCGAAGTCACTCGAACATCGTTTCTTTTGGTTGTAAATATTTGAAGCGTTCATCTTATTGTCCTTTCTCTTTTTGATTGTATGGTCGCACGCCGTGACTGGTGAATAAAAGGGCTCTTGAATACCTGGAAATGACAAACATATCATGCACATCATGCATTTCATAACATTACAGGTTATCTCAAGACGGTTTTTCTTATTCTGCTGCTTTTCTTATTCAGAACTCAAGACAACTACTCATCGGTATTCCACCAGAAATAATTTGCCAAGACAAATGGAACAAGGTTAAGCTGAACTCGCTGAAATGAGGGCCCAGATGGCTACTCGGATGACTCAGTTCATGGAGGTCATCACCAATGTGAATCACCGACATGAGGAACTAGCCGCCATTGTCAACAACCAGCGCCGCTATCCAGGGGATGGTGGAAATCAAGGGCTCTATCAGGAAATTTTTGTAGGATTGGGGGATGTGCAAGATCAGCCTGCTAGAAATTTTCACGGGATGCCGGGAAACCCTTTTGTACACAACGTAAGGCAGTTTCCCCCGTCTCCTGGACCTCGTCTTGTGGGGAACAAAAGAGTTAATCAGGGCGGTGTAAGGAATTATCAGGAGCAGGATTATGACTTTGACCAGGATGAAGATCAGTTTTCTGTTCGGAGTTCAGAGCCAGGGGTTCAGATTGAGGATATGAAGTATCGTTTATTGGAAGAGCGTTTGAAGGATGTGGAAGGGCAATGAGTCCTTGGTATGGATGCTAATGATCTCGGGTTGGTGTCTGGGGTGAAAGTTCATCCGAAGTTAAAACCTCTAACATTTGAAAAGTACAACAGAACATCATGTCCTATTACTCATGCCACAGCTTATTTCCGAAAGATGTCGGTGCATACTGATGATCAGGGGCTTTTGATTCATTTTTTCCAGGATAGTCTATCTAGGGCATCCCTGGAGTGGTACATGAAGTTGGAGAAAACTCATATTCGTTGTTGGAATGATCTTTCTCGGGCTTTCGTCAAACATTATCAGTACAATATGGATATGGCGCCTAATCGCACTCAGTTACAGAATATGTCACAAGGACCAAAAGAATATTTCAAGGAATACGCTCAGAAGTGGTGTGAGTTGGCTGCGATGGTTCAACCTCCACTCATGGAGAGAGAACTCATTGATATGTTTATGAGTACCCTGCAAGGGCCATTCTATGAGCATATGATAGGAAGTACTTCGGCAGGATTTGCAGACTTGGTTATGGCTGGTGAAAGAATTGAAGTGGGTTTGAAATTGAAGTGTGCCAAGTGTAGAGAGCAACCGAAAGGCTGTGATGATTTAAAAGCAGGTATCCAATTGTTGATAAAGGATGGTTTCCTACAGTTTGATAGAAAACCGAGCTACCGCGAGGTTACTGAAGAGGATGTTTGTGATACGGTGGGAGAACTGACTTGAGGTTTTGCGTTTGTGTTCACAAATGTTTCGGTTTAGCAAGAGTCACCATCGACTTTTTATTTTATCCAAAGGAAAGGTCAAAAAGCACAGGAAAGATCTTTGAGATATTTTCTTGGGTTCGGGGGTTAGATTATGAAAAGGGAAGGTGCAAGCACCCTTTTCATCCATGGTTATCCATGGGCTCTTAGTTACTTGTTTAGATCACTTGCTTTTGCTTTTCAATTGTTTGAAATGGTGCTTTGTGTGTGGTTTTGAAAATGTTTTGAAAAGAGGCCATCGTTGTGGCAACCTTTGTAATGATTCTTGTTTGAATGTATACAAAAGTGTTTGTATTTTGAAAAGATGTTTCAATGTTTGAAAGTTTGTTTTGGGAAATGTTTCGAAATTGTGTTGTGATGTGTTTTTGAAAATAGCAAGGATGTTTGCAAGTTTTGTTCAAGTAACTAAGAGTTTTCTACCCTATCTACTCAAAGATCTTTCCTACACATTTTTAACCTTTTGAAAATGTTGTTTTACCATTGCATTTGGTAAACAACTTTGTGTTTCGATGTTAAACGGGACAGGCGCGGGTCATCGTATTGACCATGATAGCAATAGTGCTAAGTATCTTTAGCAATTTTTTTTGAGGGACTAGATCATTTTGTAGGCAACCAAGATAGCGTCATCGAGGGACTATGATCTTTTGTTTTGTTTTTGTTTTGCCAAGATACTCAACATGCATACCATGGCCATTTTAAAGGCAACAAGTGGGTGAAACCCTAGGGGTGCATGTGTGCATTGTGTTGTCAATTTACATGCTTTTATGTCTTGCATTAGGTCTAGCTATTTGTTTTGATTTTGGATATTGCATACAAACCCTAATCTCTATCATGACATATTTGAAAGCAATAAATGCGTAAAAGTAATCTAAGTTATTACAACATTGATATGGGAAGGGGATACAATTTTGAATAGGGGATATTTGCAAGAAATTGAAACCCTAAAATTATTACAACCAAATTGAATTAATTGTGCAAATAAATAAATAGGTATATTTAAATAGACAATTAAATAAATATGCAATATATTATAAATATGCAAAAAAAAAAATTTTGTATTATTTTTATGTATGTAAAAATAAAGTATTTAATGTATCAAAAATAAGAAAAATATTATTTTTATTAAGGGTGGAAACCCTAATTTGTTTTAAGAAAGTATATATATTAATTATATTATTTATGTACAATAAAATAAAATTATAAAATATATACAAATGTCAAAAAATAAAAATATATTAGAAAAAATATTATTTAAGTATGTAAATAATAAAAATAAAAATATAATATTTTTATGTATTATTTTCAAGTTTTTATTAAAGAAAATAAAAGTATGTTATTTAATAATTATTTCTATGTCCAAAAAAATTATAAAAATAATAAAATAAAATGTGAAAATTTATGAAAATATTTTTGGTAATTTTCTAAGTTTAGAAAAAATAAAATAAAGTCAGAAATCGAAAAATATAAAAATATAAAACAATGGGCCAAAGGGGTGTGAGAAGTAGGTCAGGGGGAGTCAAAAGCAAGGAATAGCTAGGCCCAACCCAGTTGATCTTCATCTTCAACCTTCGTTCAAACAAAAACGCGCGCCTTCCTGCTTCAGTTGAACTCGAGTATGGCAATGTGGAGGTTTTCAATGAGGCCTGAGATGTTTGTGAGCTTGCCTGAACTTCCTCTGACCTTCCCCAATGCTTTGTTTGCTTTGAGCTTGCTTGAATAAGCCTGTAGAAGTCAACCTGCACAAGCTGAAATCAGAAATGGTGAAGCTTGTAAATGGAGTTACAGTCAATGGCCAATGGTTGGGATAGATTAGATGGGTTGTGTGGAGTGTGTTGGAAGAGGTTTGAGGCAAAACGCACGAGTGGTTTGTGAGATGGAGATGCAACTGCAGAAGCTGCCCTATTTTGCAATTTTTTGGTGTTTTGATGTTCAAAGGTGTTTGAGGATTGGATAACTCGTGTTTTTGGTTCAAGGCAATATGCAAAACTTGTTTGGAATGGTTACAAGAGTTGGTTTTATCAGATGCAAGTGTTGTGTTGACTTTTGCACATTTCTTGGTTTAGAAGCAAAAGTGTGAAGTGACCAAAGGTAGGCCTGTACAGGCTATCTTCAAGCATGCACAAGATTGTTGTACCTTTGCCTAAGTTTATGGAGCTTATTTGCTGCAAAGATAAAGGGTTCAAGGCTCAAGAGGAACAATTTGACATAAAGCCAACTTTATGAAAATGGCAATGTTCACTTTTTGCCAAAAATGGATTAAACCCTTGTGTAAACCTCTATTGATCAGAACAAAGCTTCAATACATTGAGTTTGCATTAAATTTTTGAGTGTGGAAGGGTTTAGAGATCTGTGAGCAAGTACAAATGAAGCTGGACAGAAATTGCAACTTGTAGCATAGTGAAAAATGCCATGGATCAAAGTGACTTTTTGCCAAATTCAAACCTTCGATTCTCCCTAACCATAAAAGATTTTGGAGAGTTCTTTGACATTTTGGAAAGCTTGTAACATGCTCTACAATCCATCTTTGAAATGCATTTTGAAATTCCAATGGGAACTAGGTTAGAAATGGCCATCAAGATAGGTCATAATTCTACCTAAACTAGGGCAAAATTTCACTAAGTTAAAAGTTTCATGGACCCTTATTCCAAAAATTATAACTTGAGATACAAGAATCTTTTGGGAAAACTTTGTGAATAAAAGTTGTATATTTTTTGGAGGAATACAACTTTCTTTTTGGAAGTTTTGTTTGAATCCAATTGCATCATGGTGAAAATGTTGGGCAAAGTTGGGAAAAAATAAGAAAATTTCATAACTTAGAAAAATTCGAAGTTATGAAAATTTTCAATCTTAAACCCTAATTTGCAAAATTAGGTTTCTTGATGAACAATTTTCATTTTTTGACATATCTTAATGAAAAATGACCCTTGGCACTTGATTTAGACCAAAAAGTCAAAGTTTGACTTTTCAGTGTAGAGTTAATTTTTGATCAGTTGACTGGAAAATTCACCTGTCAATCCAGTGCTTTTGAGATCTTTTGAACCTTGTGATTAGGTCAAGATGATGCCATTGAGTCCTTGAAACCATGCTTGAACCCAATTTTCCATTGGCTAGGTTAAAAATCAGAAATTTCCCTTCTGCAGTCAAAACCCTAAAAATGACCATTTTACCCTTTTGATGATCTGATCAAATTTCTTGAGGAGTTGTGGTCCAAACTTGATCAAATGGTTCATATGAGTCTATAATGTAGATGTGGATCCAAAATTATGAGGTTTGACTGTAAATTGGTCACAATTGACTTTTTCCCCAATATAGTTGATTTCCAGGTCAACTGTCCAATTGACTGGGCAAAAATTTGATTCAAGGCTTGAAACTTAGTAGGTGAAATCCTATAAGTCCAACATGAAGTATGAAAGTCACTTTGATCATTGGAAATCCAAAAATCCCTATGCAAACTCAAACCCTAATTTCAGATCAACAGTGCAAGGAGATATCTTGAGCAGAGCAAACCCTAATTCTGTCTGGAATCCAAAGAGTCTTGTGAGGGGAAATCTTGATAAAATGAGAGGGAAAATTTTGGGGTACAACAGCTGCCCCTGTTCAATCTTCTTGAACCTGAAGAGTTATATTAGCGAGCTTGCCTTTCGTGACTCGAAGGTAAAAGAGGATTGGACACTAGAGTGCCCGTAAATTTGCACTCGTCAAGACATGGTTGAAGGAATGGGCTTAAAGATGCCATTTGGTGATGATAGAATCTTGATGGAGATGGGCTTAAAGATGCCATCCAGGAAGTGTCAATCGCATAAGATATTCCTTTGCGAGAACTCGTATACCTGTTGTTGAGGAGGATCATACCGGGGAAGGCTGGTCTCTGTCGTAGTAGAAATAGAATTTTAGGAGCTTCAGTCGTCCGTTATTCTACTGGGGAATCATCTCTTGGTTTGAAGAGGTGAAAATGCACTGCCATATGGTCATGCTCTAGGCTCTTCAGTGACTTACTGGGGGGATGAGATTAGACTTGATATCTGGTCGTTCTCCAGGCTTCGCAATTTCTCAATTCTTATCTGGTCGTGTTCCAGGCTTTAGAAGGAATTAAGCTGTTATCCAGTTGCCTCCGGGCTTCAACTCGAATTTAAGGCATACTAATATCTGGTCGACTCCAAACTTCTTAGTAATTAGCCAAGTAAACTGCTATTTGGTCAAAATCGAAGCTTCGCAGTGCACCTTACTGTTATCTGGTCAAAATCCAGGCTTCACAGTCTTGTATTGCTATCTAGTCAAAATCCAGGCTTCACGACACCTTAATTCCTATCTGGTCAACATCCAGGCTTCAGAAGGAAATCAAATGGTTAACTGGTCGCCTCCAGGCTTCCTTTTGATTTTGGGGCCTACTAATATCCGGTTGAATCCGGGTTTCAAAGCAATTGGCCGAGTAAATTGTTATTTGGTCAAAATCCAAACTTCACAGTGTACCTTACTGTTATCTGGTCAAAATCCAGGCTTCACAGTCTTGTATTGCTATCTGGTCAAAATCCAGGCTTCACAAAAACTTGCTGGGGATTCAACTATTTTCCGGTTGATCTCCGGGCTTCAGTATGATTAAGATATCATCCGGTTGAACCCGACCTTCATAATTTTGAACTGGAACAGGAATCTGAACATTGAGCAATAGAATAGCATCTGTATCTGGAGCATCTCTAAGCTGTATCTGAGCTTTGAATATTTGTTAAAGATAGCTGTTAATCTCATCCTGAAAAGGGTAAAAATGTTAGCTGAAACACAAAGTTGTGTTGCATGAAATGTATGATGCAATGTATGTGTTTTATCAATGTTCATGATTTATGAATGTAATGTATGTGCATGTAAACTGATTAGCTGTCTTGCTGAGGAAAATAAATCCTTGATAACTGGAGATAATAAAATCTTTGACTGCTGTCGGGGAACATAAATCCTTGACTGCTGCTGTGGATAGAAAATCCTTTGCAACTCGCGGGGATTATCAAAACTTTGACAACTTCTGTGGGAATGTGAGAATCCTTCACGACTTTCCTGGGGATACAGGGATCCTTCAACTCCTTTGAAGTTGGAACATGATAGACATTCTGTTGTAAGAATAATGTCGAGTGCTGCTTGAGAAACCTGCTTGGGGGATCCCGAGAAACTTGATGACTGTGGCTGGGGATTGAGAATCTTCAATCCGCTGGGAAAGAACTTTGTGGGGAGAAAGTTTATTCTGTTGGAGAGTTTTCAATAGCTTGGGTTGTATGCCAATCTACTGAGGAATTATCCGAAGTTGTCGTCTGGTTAGCTGTCAGGCTCTGAGATAACTTGCAGGGGAATTTTCTGGTTTTAAGACAACTCTCTGGGGAATTGGAGGAAACTGGATGGTCTTCCACCAGGGTTTAAGGATTGAAGTTTCAGACTTCGTTGGGGAGGAAAGTTTCATCTTTGCTGAGGGTCTGAAGTTCAAAGTTTTTGGCTCCGCTGGGGATTGGGAGTTTGGAAACTTAGTTCTGGTGGGGACCTTAAAATTTAACTCCGCAGGGGACATGTATTTCAAGGTTTTGGCTCCACTGGGGACCTCGATGATGTACTGCAGGGGATCTTACTTGGAATAGCCTAAAGACGTTTTCCCATCCTTTCAACCTATCAGTAATTATTCTTTCACATTTCGTTTTATTTGTAAACAGTGATTATATTCAAATTCATATGCTTATTTAATAAATCATTGGACGTTTTCAAATAAAACATACGTGTAAAAAAGAAAGAAAAGGCAAATAATTTTCTGCACTTTGAAGTATCTTTGTATTAACTTTGTGTAAGTATTTTGTACAAAAGAGACAGACATCCTAGTAAGGGAATGTTGTCATAAAAAATGAGAAAAATTTATACAAAGAAAGGTGGCTATGTGTCAAAATTCCATGGGGTTCCCATTCTGCTATAGCCTTCGTAATTATGAATATCTTGTCCATTTATTGCTTCGTCCGAAGATGACTGGATCGATCAGAAGCCAGGAGCTTGTCTGGTGAAGAGATTATCCTTAAAGTGATTCGACGAGACATAGTTATACGCTTTAATTCCCTAACTTTTACCTGGACCGCCCTTTCGGGTTTTCAGCCCACCGGGAAACCCTTTCTTGCCCAAGTCGCCCTTTCGGGTTTTCAACTTGCCGGGTGTACAATTTTTTTTTGTTTATCCCTAATTTTTGCCAGAACCGCCCTTTCGGGTTTTCGATTCACCGGGATGCCCATTTTTGCTCAAGTCGCCCTTTCGGGTTTTCAACTTGTCGGTCGTTTATGCGTAGTATCTTTTGATTATGTCTGCGTTCGCAGGGTGCGGCAGGTCGTCACCGTCCATGGTGGTTAGGATCATTGCCCCACCATAAAAGATGTTTTTGATCACAAATGGTCCTTCGTAAGTAGGAGTCCATTTTCCCCTGGGATCACTTTGCGGCAAGATGATCCGCTTGATTACAAGGTCCCAGACTTGATATACCTGGCGCCTGACTTTCTTGTTGAAGGCCTTGATCATATGTTTTTGATACGCCTGACCATGGCAAATAGCAGTAAGTCGCTTTTCATCAATCAAGTTAAGTTGATCAAGCCAGGTCTGAATCCAATCGTCTTCACTCAAACCAGCATCCTTCATGATTCTCAAGGAGGGAATCTGAACCTCGATAGGTAAGACAACTTCCATGCCGTATACCAAAGAATAAGGTGTTGCCTTAGTTGATGTTCGTGCCATGGTACGGTACCCATGTAGAGCAAACGGTAACATCTCATGCCAGTCTTTGTAGGTGACTGTCATCTTTTGAATGATCTTCTTGATATTTTTGTTTACAGCTTCGACAGCACCGTTCATCTTCGGTCGATAGGGAGATGAATTGTGATGTTGAATCTTGAACTGCTCGCACAGAGTGGTGATCATAGTATTGTTCAAATTTGTACCGTTGTCAATGATGATCCTGTCGGGGATACCATATCGACATATGAGGTTCTGCTTGATGAAGCGGGCAACCACATTCTTTGTAACGGATGCGAAGGATGCTGGTTCGACCCACTTGGTAAAGTAATTAATGGCCACCAGGATGAAACGATGTCCATTGGATGTTGTGGGCTTGATTTCTCCAATCATGTTGATTCCCCATATTGCGAATGGCCAAGGAGCTGTTAGGACATTGAGAGGAACTGGAGGTATGTGTACCTTGTCAGCATATATTTGGCATTTGTGACAAGTACGAGAATGTTGATGACAATCAGCTTCCATGGTAGACCAGTAGTAGCCTGCCCGTAGAATCTTCTTAGCCATCGTATGACCGCTTGAGTGGGTGCCAAACGTACCATTGTGCAATTCGGCCATGATCTGCTCAGCTTCAACCTTGTCCACACAAAGGAGCAGAATGCAATCATGATTGCGCTTGTATAAGATACCATTTCTTAGGAAGAACTTTTCTGCGAACCTCCTTAAGAACTTTTTGTCATTGATTGAAGCTCCTTCAGGGTATTCTTGTGCTTTGAGATACCTTTTGACGTCATGAAACCAAGGTCGGTCCACTACTTCTTCGGTATTAATCTCGTGACAATGTGCAGGTTCATCCATTCGCTCAATGGTGATTTGAGGAGCCTCATTATCCCAGTTAAGCTTAAACATGAACGACATTGTAGCTAGCGCATCTGCTAGCTGATTCTCTTCTCGCGGGAAGTGCTCGAAGATAATATGCTCGAAATGTGGTAACAATGTCAAGACATGTTCTTTATATGGGATGAGGTTAGGGTGTTTAGTATCCCACTCTCCTTTGATCTGACTGATAACCAAAGCTGAGTCCCCAAATACAATCATAGATTTGATTCCCAAGTCAATAGCGGCCTTGAGACCAAAGATACAAGCTTCATACTCGGCCATGTTGTTGGTGCAGCTGAAGCAGAGTCTAGTAGTGAAAGGTGTATGGCAACCTTCTGGAGAGATAAGTACCGTGCCGATTTCGTTTCCAAGTGCGTTGGAGGCACCATCAAAGTACAGAGTCCATCGGGATCCTTGTTCAGGTCCGTCATATGGTCTGTTTTCTTCAATGTTGCTCAAAGTCATGATATCCTCATCGGGGAAGTCGAACCTCATGGATTGGTAATCTTTGACAGCTTGATGGGCCAGATGATCGGCTAGCACACTCCCCTTTATAGATTTTTGGGTTGTGTACTATATATCATATTCGGTGAGGATCATCTGCCATCTAACGATTCTTCCCGATAGAGCGGGCTTCTCGAAGATGTACTTGATCGGATCCATCTTAGAGATCAGTAAAGTGGTGTGTGTCAACATATACTGCCTTAGCCGGCGAGCAGCCCAAACCAAAGCGCAGTAAGTTTTCTCGAGCAATGAGTAGCGAGTCTCACAGTCGGTAAATTTTTTGCTAAGGTAATGAATGGCATGCTCTTTTCGGCCAGACTCATCATGTTGGCCCAATACGCACCCCATTGAATTCTCCAGGACAATCAGATACATGATTAATGGCCTTCCTTCGACAGGTGGAATCAAGATAGGAGGTTCCAGTAAATATTCCTTGATTCTATCGAAAGCAACTTGACAGTCATCATTCCATTTAACCACCTAATCTTTCTTCAACAGCTTGAAGATTGGTTCATAGGTAGATGTTAGGTGAGAAATGAACCTTACAATGTAGTTTAGGCGTCCCAAGAAACCTCTGACCTCCTTCTCAGTGCGAGGGGCAGGCATTTCTTGTATAACTTTGACTTTGGCAGGATCAACCTCGATGCCTTTGTTACTGACGATGAATCCCAAGAGTTTACCGGACCTGACTTCGAAAGTGCACTTGTTAGGGTTCAGTCTGAGTTTGTACTCTTTCAATCTGACAAACAACTTTTGCAGATGGTCGAGGTGTTATTCTTCTTTCTGTGAAAGGGCTATCATGTCGTCTACGTAGACTTCAATCTCATGATGTATCATGTCATGAAACAAAGCTACCATGGCTCGCTGATAGGTTACCCCAGCATTCTTCAGTCCGAATGGCATCACTTTATAGCAGAACGTACCCCACTGTGTAATAAAAGTAGTTTTCTCCATGTCTTCAGGGGCCATTTTGATCTGGTTGTACCCTGAAAATCCATCCATGAAAGAAAATACCTTGTGCTGAGCTGTATTGTCAACCAAGATGTCAATGTGTGGTAGTGGAAAGTCATCTTTAGGGCTAGCTCTGTTTAAGTCTCTGTAATCCATGCACATCCTTACTTTTCCGTCCTTCTTAGGCACGGGCACAATGTTGGTAACCCATTGTGGATAGGAAGTAACAGCAAGGAAGCCAACATTGAACTGCTTCATCACTTCAGCTTTGATCTTTTCAGACATGTCGGGCCTCATGCGGCGAACTTTCTGTTTGATTGGTGGGCAGTCTTCTCTTGTAGGGAGACGGTGAACCACAATATCTGTATCAAGTCCCGACATGTCTTCGTAGGACCAGGCGAAGATCTCAAATATTCATTCAACAGCTGAACTAAACGCTCCTTGACACTTGGCTCTAGGTTGGCACCCACTTTAACTTCTTTTCTATCTTCCTATGTTCCCAAGTTGATAGTCTCTAACAACTCCTCGTGAGGTAGAATAGCCCTTTCTTCCTGTTGTAGCAGTCTAGCCAACTCTCCAAGCACTTCACAGTCTTCATCACCTTCGTATTCGGCATGATTGACCAAATCTTCAGAGTCACTGAAGGCCATAGCAGAATTGTTACCCATGGAACCCGGAGTGGATGGGTACCTGCATTTTGTGAGTGTGGGTGTGTGTAAGGGATAGCCACCTTTAAAAAAAATAAAAATGTAAAAAGAAAGAAAATGAACACAAAAGTTTATATATGAAAACGTCCATGATTCATTAAAAATGGCATATGAAGATGAAAAATCAAACCCTTACAAATGGACCTATGTGCCTCGGGTAAGGCACAAAGGCAAAAAGAGTGTATGAATTGTTTAATATTTATTACAGTCCAACATAAATGTTCGAAAGATAAATTACTGATTGATGAAAGTAATGGGTACGAAGTCTTTTGCCTCCCAATTGTTCAACCCTCCTTCAATAGTCGGAAAGATCCAGTCTTCAAAATTGCTCTCATCTTCACCAGCCCGGGAGAGGCGCACAGCCTTTTGAGCAAAAGCAGTGAAACCCAAGCCGAACTTATCTGTCTTGTAAGGAAAATCTGGCAGTTGACCCCATACTGTGCTTCCTCCTTCCTCAATCACAGCCTTCGCATCTTTAAGGGATGACATCCGGGACACAGGTTTGGTAATGATGGGTACAGAAGGCACTGCTGCAACTTCCTGAGCTACCTCATCAAAATTCTGAAAGGGGGTCTCGATGAATTCACCATCTAATTCAACATAGCGGAATGAATTCAGATGGCTTATCATATACTCCTCCTCGCCACAAACTGTCACAATTTTCCCCTGGACAGGGTACTTAAGTTTCTGATGCAGAGTAGATGTAACGGCTCCAGCATGATGAATCCAGGGTCTCCCTAACAAGCAAGAGTAGGAGGAACGAATGTCCATGACATAAAATGTGGAATTGAAAGTTTCGGTACCCACTTTAATCGGGATGTCCACCTCTCCGTGGACCATCCGCTTAGAACCATCAAAGGCTCTGACGATGATATTTCTGGGCTTCAAAATTAGACCTTCACAATCTAGTCTATCCAATGCTTTCTTTGGTAAGACGTTTAAAGACGACCCAATATCAACCAGAACGTGAGCTAAAGTAGTCCCTCTGCATTCCACCGAGACATGCAGCGCATCATTATGCTTTCTCCCCGTAGATGTTAAATCAGCATCGGAGAAGCCAAGACCGTTGTCGGCTGTTAGGCTAGCTACACACTCCTGGAACTGGTCCGCAGAGGTTTCCTGAGGCACATGGGCCGTCTTCAAGAACTTGATCAAGGCTTTGGCATGAGCTTCGGAACAGAGCAACAAGGCCAGCATAGAGATTTTTGAAGGGGTTTGCCCCAGTTGTTCTACGATATCATAGTCGCTTTTCTTAATTATTTTTAAAATCTCCTCCATTTCCTTTTGAGTGGTCTCGGGGATGACTAAAGGCTGAGCCCTCGTCCTGACGGGCGCTTCTTGGATCCCCTTACCTTTATCAACAGCAACAACGGAGGGTACAACTACGGGAGTAACAATTTCTTCAATCACTGGAGTTCACACAGAGATGTTGACCGGCACAGGAGTAACCTTCGGAGCACTTGAGGGTCCAAAGATTACCCTTGGAGGCGCAATCTCCGGAGAGAAAATTCTTCCGCTGCGGGTGATTTTACTCGTCCCAGCAATATTTCCTATGTCAGGAGTTTCTTCATCGGAACTTTCTTCAACTGATTCAATCTTCTTAACACCGTGGTAAAAGATCTCTCCTCCATAATTCCACGGTATTGTTTTGTTGGACTTGTATGGGATAGGCCCCGACATAGTTATCTTTAGAGGTATAATCTTTGGATCAGATGTAATCTTAACAGGTCTTTTGGAGACCTTGGAAAGATTGGTGGAAATGGTAATTATAGCAACATCGTTGATAGGAGTTGGAGTAACAGGAGTTTTCTCAAAGAGGATTTCTTGATTATCCATTAGGCATTAAATGCCTAACTTCAACAATGGACAGTCAAATTGTAAGGACGAACAAAGGTGGCAATCTTTTTCACAGCCCGAGAAAATTCCGGCTCTCAACAGATTCATCTTAATCATTGGTAATGGAGTCATTAAGTCATCAACAACAGCAACATAAAGATCCTTTTCAATAGCATGGACATTATGACCATGTTTTGGCATTGGGGCAGAGATCACATTAGGTTTTTTAGGGGCATCAAACTCCACCTCTTTGGCATCTATTAAATCCTGGATCTTTTTTTTGAGGGCCCAACAATTGTTGGTGTCGTGCCCCACGCTATCTGAATGATAGGCACACTTGGCGTTGGCATGGTAAAAAGGAGAAGTTATATTCGGATTTTGCGGTGCCTCTCTCAGGGTTGTAAGGTTTAACTTCAAGAGATGGGGGAGAACCTGAGCAGGCGTCATGTTTATTTTGGTGAACTGCCTAGCAGGCCTTTCCGCTCTTTGTTGGTTGGTTCTGGGTTGATTGCTTCTAGGCTGATCAGCTGCAGTCTTCTGAATCATCACAGCCCCCACTGTTGGCCGGCGCTCAACTCTTCCTCGACCTCTTTGAGAGTAGACAACTGACACCTCTTTCTTGGCTGGAAAGGTCTTCTTGATAGCAGCGGAAGCAGATGCATCTTTTTGAATTTTACCGCTCTTGATTCCAGCTTCAACTCTTTCACCGGTCAGAATTAATTCGGTGAACCCCACAGACGAACTCCCGATCAAGTGATTAAAGAATGGACCTGACAGGGTCCCCAAAAACATATCCACAAGCTCTCTCTCAGACAAAGGTGGCTTCACCCTTCCAGCCAAGTCCCTCCATTTCTGGGCATACTCCTTAAAGCCTTCATTGGAGACCATGCCCATACTCTGTAATTGAGTACGAGTAGGGGCTAAGTCCGCATTATATTGATATTGTCTGTAGAAGGAAGCAGCAAAATCCTCCCAGTTGTGTACATCAGATCTCTCAAGCTGATAGAACCAATCTAATTGCGTACCCGACAAACTATCTTGAAAAAAGTGGACCCATAGATCCTTATCAGAAGAATGAGGTTGGATCTTTCTGACGTAAGACCGTAGGTGCATCTTCAGACAAGACAAACCATCGTATTTAGCAAATGTAGGCACCTTTAATTTAGGGGGGATCACGATCCCAGCAACCAACCCTAGCTCTTTGAAGTCCAGCCCATGCACTCTTTGTACCTCCATAGTTACTAGACGCTCTTCCAGATTATTGTACTTGTCGTCTGCAGGAGGGTACTGCTGCTCAGAGTAGTCTTCATCCTCTTCTTCTTCTTCTTCTTCTTCCTCATACTCAGAGGGCACTGCAGCTCCCTTTCCCTTTCCTACCCCTTCATCAGATGTTTAGGGGAAATCCAGGACTCTTCTAGCTTGGTTCTCAAATCTTCTTCCCATAGTAGCCACACCAACTCTTTTCTTTTTCTTTTTCTCTTTTTCCTTTTCCTTTTCTAGCAGTGCTTTAAGATCCTCCTGACCCTTTGCCAAGGTCATGAGGAGTTGTTGGAACTGTGAATTCTGCGCCTGTAGGTCTTTGACCATCTGCTCTATATCCATCTTGCTGAAATAAACAGCAGAGAGATAAGAAAACCTGGTGTGAAGACTTGTTTATGCATATGATGAATGATGTGTATTCATGTAATGAAATCAAGGATTCAGAAATTAAAATTTGTTGCAAACAAAAAAGAACGCACGTCATATTAATAAAATAGAATTGTTAGTACATAAATGGCCCATGGGCAAAATAATACAAACTTCTAATGTAAAAAGACGTTACGCATTCTCTTTGGTGCTATGTAGGTGTTGAGAGTCTGCTCTACATGGAGTCGACGAGTAAGTTCCAAAACCTTCTTCTCACTGGCATAGAAGCTGGCTTCAAAAGTGTTTCGTTCTTCCTTGAGCTGTATCCAACTCTTTTTCAAGTCTTCCAATGATGTTGGCATGTCAGGATGTAGGAGGGTGTATGGACCATCTCCTTCCATAACAGGCTTTTTAATCACCGGGAGAATGTAGGGGTAAGGCATCATAAGACTTTGGACGCGGGTTCGTACCCACTTGAGGTAAGGCTCAAGGGGGATGGAATTCTTGTGTCCCAGTGTCTTACTGTCCACTTTGTTGGGCATCCTCCAAGCTCGGATAAACCTTTGTCGAAGTCCTTGAGCATCGTTGTCGAAGTCAAAAACCAAGTCTGGAATCAGCATGTCATGAGGGCCATCCCTTCGGGCATACCCAAACTGTCTCATAGCCAAGCAGGGGTTGTAGGTAATGCCTCCCCTAATGCCAAGTAGTGGGACATTAGGGAATTCCCCACAACGAATAATGATGATGACATTTTCTCTGGACCGAGAACACCAATGAACATCAGAATGTGTAAGAGTCATCAACCGTTGTGACCACCTTAAGCCTTGCTCATTCTTCAAGACTGATTAGGGAAGGTGAGAAATAAACCACCTTGCTAGAATAGGAGTACAACACATGAGAACACCTCTTTTCCTCAGTGTTCGTGTATGAAATGAGTGGAGGATATCCCCAAGCAATGTAGGCACAGGATTCCGAGATATGAAAATCTTGACAGCATTCACATCTATAAGCTGATTAGGGTTTTGGAACAAGACCAACCCATAGATGAGAAGTGCTACAATCTCCTCAAAAGCTTACAGATCTAGAGAATTCCAGCAGTCTTGTGCCTTCTCAAACAGAAACTTTTCCAAGAAACCCTTGACACCACTTCTGGTTTCCCAATGACCTTTGATATCCGATGGTTGCAAGTGTAAGGCTTGAGCAACATCTTCAGGCTTTGGCTCTCTTTCCGTACCGTTGTAGGGTAGTTGATGGAGAATAGGAATCCTCAGGAGTTGAGAAAATTCCTCCAAAGTAGGCACTAGTTGGTAATCAGGAAATGTGAAGCAGTGGTGTAGAGGGTCAAAGAACTGAAAGAGAACTTTCACCATGTCTTCCTCTATGTTGGAGTTGACCAAGTTGAGAAGTTGACCATGCCTTTCAGTGAAGGGAGAATTCTCTGGAATCTTGGAAGTAAGCTCCTTGAGTTGAGGAGGGATTCTCACAAGGTTGACCTGAATTGTTTTCCTGCGGAGTGATTCCATAACCTACAAAACAGGAACAAAGATGAAGATTCAAACCCTTAAAATGGTTAGTGGATGCATATGATGCTTCATGATGTTTATGATGTATGCACAAGTATATGTACAAAAAAATCACACAAGATCCTAGTTTCAGGCTTGCATGGGGTTTCATGGGTAAGTACCCTCTTGAAGTTAGTTGGCTCAACCTGTCCTATAAATAATAACCGGGTTCTAAGGAGCTTAATATCACTAGATTATTTTCTGTGTTCATTGTTTCAGTTTAGCCACTTTACTGGCGACCGAAATATTCCAACAAAACAACCCTCAATGAGTGTAGTATCGAGTATCTACCAACTTCGGACTGCACCAAAGCCGGTTATCTCACTACCCCTAATAAGGCCAAGATGGTCAAGTAAAGGTTCTAAAAGTCCATTAGTGCTTCATGACATCACTCAGCGGCCCCGTATTCTCTTTGATTGACTCAAAGGCTACCGGTACCCACAAATATGTCGCACTAATATAGTTATTGCTTCAACCATGTCGGTATACCCTGCACAGTTTCCACAACGTATTGCTATTTACCTATGAATGTTTCCCAAATCCGGGTAGAGGATTTCAAACCCAAACAATAGAACCAAGTGTAAAGCAATCAAAGCAGACAAGGTAAGCATGTAAAGGTGATTTAAACCCTAAGGTAACCCCACTTTTAGGAAAGTCCCCAGCAGAGTTGCCAGTTATGTGATACGGTGGGAGAATTGACTTGAGGTTTTGCGTTTGTGTTCGCAAATGTTTCAGTTTAGCAAGAGTCGTCATCGACTTTTTATTTTATCCAAAGGAAAGGTCAAAAAGCACAGGAAAGACCTTTGAGATATTTTCTTGGGTTCGGGGGGTAGATTATGAAAAGGGAAGGTGCAAGCATCCTTTTCATCCATGGTTATCCATGGGCTCTTAGTTACTTGTTTAGATCACTTGCTTTTGCTTTTCAATTGTTTGAAATGGTGCTTTGTGTGTGGTTTTGAAATTTTTTTGAAAAGAGGCCATCATTGTGGCAACCTTTGTAATGATTCTTGTTTGAATGTATACAAAAGTGTTTGTCTTTTGAAAAGATGTTTCAATGTTTGAAAGTTTGTTTTGGGAAATGTTTTGAAATTGTGTTGTGATGTGTTTTTGAAAATAGCAAGGATGTTTGCAAGTTTTGTTCAAGTAACTAAGAGTTGTCTACCCTATCTACTCAAAGATCTTTCCTACACATTTTTAACCTTTTGACAATGTTGTTTTACCATTGAATTTGGTAAACAACCTTGTGTTTGGATGTTAAACGGGACAGGTGCGGGTCATCATATTGACCATGATAGCAATAGTGCTAAGTATCTTTAGCAATTTTTTTGAGGGACTAGATCATTTTGTATAGGCAACCAAGATAGCGTCGTCGAGGGACTATGATCTTTTGTTTTGTTTTTGTTTTGTCAAGATACTCAACATGCATACCATGGCCATTTTAAAGGTAACAAGTGGGTGAAACCCTAGGGGTGCATGTGTGTATTGTGTTGTCAATTTACATGCTTTTATGTCTTTCATTAGGTCTAGCTATTTGTTTTGATTTTGGATATTGCATACAAACCCTAATCTTTATCATGGCATATTTGAAAGCAATAAATGCGTAAAAGTAATCTAAGCTATTACAACATTGATATGTGGAGGGGGATACAATTTTGAATAGGGGATATTTGCAAGAAATTGAAACCTTAAAATTATTACAACCAAATTGAATTAATTGTGCAAATAAATAAATAGGTATATTTAAATAAACAATTAAATAAATATGCAATATATTATAAATATGCAAAAAATGTTTTTTTGTATCATTTTTATGTATGTAAAAATAAAGTATTTAATGTATCAAAAATAAGAAAAATATTATTTTTATTAAGGGTGGAAACCCTAATTTGTTTTAAGAAAGTATATATATTAATTATATTATTTATGTACAATAAAATAAAATAATAAAATATATACAAATGTCAAAAAATAAAAATATATTAGAAAAAATATTATTTAAGTATGTAAATAATAAAAATAAAAATATAATATTTTTATGTATTATTTTCAAGTTTTTATTAAAGAAAATAAAAGTATGTTATTTAATAATTATTTCTATGTCCAAAAAAATAATAAAAATAATAAAATAAAATGTGAAAATTTATGAAAATATTTTTGGTAATTTTTTAAGTTTAGAAAAAATAAAATAAAGTCAGAAATGAAAAAGAAATAGAAAAATAGAAAAATATAAAATAATGGGCCAAGGGGGTGTGAGAAGTGGGTCAGGGGGTGTCAAAAGTAAGGAATAGCCAGGCCCAACCCAGCTGATCTTCATCTTCAACCTTCGTTCAAACAAAAACACGCGCCTTCCTGCTTCAGTTGAACTCGAGTATGGCAATGTGGAGGTTTTCAATGAGGCCTGAGATGTTTGTGAGCTTGCCTGAACCTCCTCTGACCTTCCCCAATGCTTTGTTTGCTTTAAGCTTGCTTGAATAAGCCTATAGAAGTCAACCTGCACAAGCTAAAATCAGAAATGGTGAAGCTTGTAAATTGATTTACAGCCAATGGCCAATGGTTGGGATAACTTAGATGGGTTGTGTGGAGTGTGTTGGAAGAGGTTTGAGGCAAAACGCACGAGTGGTTTGTGAGATGGAGATGCAACTACAGAAGCTGCCCTGTTTTGCAATTTTTTGGTGTTTTGATGTTCAAAGGTGTTTGAGGATTGGATAGCTCGTGTTTTTGGTTCAAGGCAATATGCAAAACTTGTTTCGAATGGTTACAAGAGTTGGTTTTATCAGATGCAAGTGTTGTGTTGACTTTTGCACATTTCTTGTTTTAGAAGCAAAAGTGTGAAGTGACCAAAGGCAGGCCTGTACAGGCTAGCTTCAAGCATGCACAAGATTTCTGTACCTTTGCCTAAGTTTATGGAGCTTGTTTGCTGCAAAGAGAAAGGGTTCAAGGCTTAAGAGGAACAATTTGACATAAAGCCAACTTTATGAAAATGGCAATGTTCACTTTTTGCCAAAAATGGATTAAACCCTTGTGTAAACCTCTATTGATCAGAACAAAGCTTCAATCCATTGAGTTTGCATTAAATTTTTGAGTGTGGAAGGGTTTAGATACCTGTGAGCAAGTACAAATGAAGCTGGACAGAAATTGCAACTTGTAGCATAGTGAAAAATGTCATGGATCAAAGTGACGTTTTGCCAAATTCAAACCTTCGATTCTCCATAACCATAAATGATTTTGGAGAGTTCTTGGATATTTTGGAAAGCTTGTAACATTCTATACAATCCATATTTGAAATGCATTTTTAAATTCCAATGGGAACTAGGTGAGAAATGGCCATGAAGATAGGTCAAAATCCTGCCTAAACTAGGGCAAAATTTCACTAAGTTAAAAGTTTCATGGACCCTTATTCCAAAAATTTTAACTTGAGATACAAGCATCTTTTGGGAAAAATTTCTGAATAAAAGTTGTATATTTTGTGTAGGACTACTACTTTCATGTTGGAAGTTTTGTTTGAATCCAATTGCATCATGGTGAAAATGTTGGGCAAAGTTGGGAAAAAAATAAGAAAATTTCATAACTTAGAAAAATTCAAGTTATGAAAATTTTCAATCTTAAACCCTAATTTGAAAAATTAGGTTTCTTGATGAACAAGTTTCATGTTTTGACATATCTTAATGAAAAATGACCCTTGGCACTTGATTTAGACCAAAAAGTCAAAGTTTGACTTTTCAGTGTAAAGTTAATTTTTGATCAGTTGACTGGAAAATTCATCTGTTAATCCAGTGCTTTTGAGATCTTTTGAACCTTGTGATTAGGTCAAGATGATTCCATTGAGTCCTTGAAACCATGCTTGAACCCAAATTTCCATTGGCTAGGTTAAAAATCAGAAATTGCCCTTCTGCAGTCAAAACCCTAAAAATGACCATTTTACCTTTTTGATGATCTGATCAAATTTCTTGAGGAGTTGTGGTCCAAACTTGATCAAATGGTTCATATGAGTCTATAATGTTGACGTGGATCCAAAATTATGAGGTTTGACTATAAATTGGCCACAATTGACTTTTTCCCTAATACAACTGATTTCCAAGTTAACTGTCCAATTGACTGGGCAAAAATTTGATTCAAGGCTTGAAACTTGGTAGGGGCAATCCTATAAGTCCAACATGAAGTATGAAAGTAACTTTGAGCATTGGAAATCCAAAAATCCCTGTGCAAACTCAAACCCTAATTTCAGATCAACAGTGCAAGGAGATATCTTGAGTAGAGCAAACCCTAATTCTGTTTAGAATCCAAAGAGTCTTGTGAGGGGAAATCTTGATAAAATGAGAGGGCAAATTTTGGGGTACAACAATGTTGCTGTAATATCTATTCCTTACACCCCTGCACGCATTCCTGCCCCATCAAGGGCACCCCCTCTGATGATTACGGTACCTGGTCCCATGCCGTATACCAGTGAGAAGGCGGTCCCGTGGCATTACGGTGCCGGTGTTTATTACCATGGGGTAAAGTAGGAGGTTAATGCTCGTTTGTCTGAGGAAGAACATGCTGAAGAGGAAGTGCATAACTTTTCTGGTGTGGGTCGAATGACTAGAAGCGGGAGAGTATTTGGTCCTTCCAATGTGCAAGATGCGGCAGATGCTTCTGCAAGGGAAAATGGAAAACAACAGGTAATGATTGGTAATCCAAGGGTTACGCCAGCCAATGTGACTCAACCAATTCTGATACCAGAAACTTCTTCAGTTCCCGATGAGGTTGAAGAGTTAATGCGAGTTATCAGAAAGAGTGATTATAGCATAATTAATCATCTTAGCCATACCCCTTCTAAGATGTCTATCTTATCTTTGTTGATTTATTCAGAACCTCACAGAAATGCTTTGATGAAGTTGTTAAAGAATGCGTTAGTGCCATATGAGATAACTGTCAATCAGTTTGAGAATGTATGTGCTAACATATCTACTGGGAACGGTTTGGGCTTCACAGATTTTGATCTTCCACCGGAGGGGCCAGACCATAACAAAGCGTTGCATATTTTGATGGAGTGCAAGGGCACTACTTTATCCCGGGTTTTGGTAGATACCGGATCTTCTTTAAATGTATTGCCCAAGTCAGCACTGATGAAGATTGATTATTCTGGACTGGAGTTACGCCCTAGTGATTTGATGGTGAAGGCGTTTGATGGGTCTCGAAGGTCAGTATTTGGGGAGGTGGAGTTACCAATCAAGGTTGGTCCTCGTACCTTCACTGCCACATTTTTTATGATGGATATACATCCAGCATACTGTTGCTTGTTGGGGAGGCCGTGGATTCATAGAGCAAGAGCAGTCACTTCTACCCTTCATCAGAAACTCAAGTATCCTGCAGAAGGCAAGGTAATAACTGTATGCGGCGGGGAAGAGTACATTGTGAGTCATTTGACATCATTCCGCTATGTTGAAGTTGAAGGCGAGATTCATGAAACTCCGTTTCAGGCATTTGAGACAGTTCATGCTGTCAACTTTCCTCCTCCAGAGCAGAAAAGGAAACCTGAAACTGTTATGTCTTCTCTCAAGGATGCAAGAGTTGTGGTGGAAAATGGAAACCCTGGAGGATGGGGACAGGTGCTGGAGGTTACTCCAAAGTTTGATAAATTTGGTCTTGGTTTTAGCCCAGGTCAGCAGAGTGCAGCTCCCAGAGCATCTAGTTTATCTACTCCTGTGAAGTTTTCCCGCCCTTGTGCTACTCAAGAAGGACACGTCAATGCAATTGGCGATGATAGGGTTGATGGCTACAATGTCGAAGATTGGATTCGTCCGAGTATTCCAGGCCAGACGCTCAACAATTGGACTTCTGTGGATATTATCCAAGTTTCAAGTGCTGAGGAGTAATTTTCTTGTTTCTTTTATTATCATATCATAATTCCTACGCTCTGCCCAAGGCGTAGTGGATCATTTGTGTAGGGCCACCATGTTTATTTTCAAGTTTATCATGAAATAAAGGATGTTTTGCATTCAAAATCTTTCTTCTTTTTCTTTTTCTTTTTATGGCAATGTTTCTCTTTCCACACACTGTCACTAAAAAATGCAAAAATGTCATTCATGCAGATGCACTTCCACCACCGATTCTATTGATAACGACTCTGATGTGGCTCATTATGACTTTGATACTCCTATTTATCAAGCTGAAGAAGAAGCATACGAGGATTGTGATCTCCCTGAGGAATTAGCAAGATTGTTAAAACAAGAGGAGAAGGTTATCCGGTCGAATCAAGATTCGATTGAGGTAGTGAATATTGGCACAAAAGAGGTAAGAAGAGAAGTCAAGATAGGGGAAAATCTCGAGGAAAGTATAAAGGTCAGATTGGTTGAGCTACTCCGTGGGTATTATGATATCTTCGCCTGGTCTTATAAGGATATGCCTGGTTTGGATACAGACATAGTGGTGCATCGACTACCGCTCAAAGAAGGTTGTTCCCCTGTCAAGCAAAAGCTCTGAAGAACTCATCCTGAGATGTCCAAGAAGATCAAAGAGGATGTCCAGAAGCAGTTGGACGCGAATTTCCTAAAGGTCGTCAATTATTCGCCATGGATTGCAAATATTGTGCCTGTGCCCAAGAAAGACGGTAAAGTTAGGATGTGCGTGGATTATAGGGATTTGAACAGGGCTAACCCCAAGGATGATTTCCCTCTTCCGCATATTGATGTGTTGGTCGATAATACCGCTCATTCCAAGGTATTCTCGTTCATGGATGGTTTTTCGGGTTACAATCAAATTAAGATGGCTCCTGAGGATATGGAGAAGACGACATTCATCACGCCTTGGGGAACCTTCTGCTATAAAGTGATGCCGTTTGGTTTGAAAAATGTCGGGGCAACATATCAGCGCGCCATGGTCACCCTCTTTCATGACTTGATTCACAAAGAGATTGAGGTATATGTAGACGATATGATTGCTAAGTCTGACACAGAGGAGGAACATCTTGCTCATCTGGAAAAATTGTTCGAGAGGTTGAGGCAGTTCTTGCTAAGGTTGAATCCGAATAAGTGCACCTTCGGGGTGAGATCCGACAAGCTGTTGGGTTTTATTGTAAGTGAGAAAGGTATCGAGGTGGACTCGACCAAGGTAAAAGTGATACAGGAAATTCCTGAGCCAAGGACAAAGAAGTAACTACGTGGCTTCTTGGGAAGGTTAAACTACATTTCCATATTTATTTCTCATCTCACAGCCACCTGCGAACCTATGTTCAAGTTGTTGAAGAAAAGTCAGACAGTGAAATGGAATGAGGATTGTCAGAAGGCCTTTGACAAAATAAAGGAGTATTTACAGGAACCTCCGATACTCATGCCGCCAGTGGAAGGGAGGCCACTAATCATGTATCTAACTGTGTTGGAGAGCTCAATGGGTTGTGTCCTCGGTCAGCACGATGAGACAGGGAAGAAAGAGCAGGCTATTTACTACTTTAGTAAGAAGTTTACGGAGTGCAAGTCTAGGTAATCTTTGTTGGAAAAGACTTGTTGCACGCTCGCCTGGGCCGCCAAATGCTTGAGGCAGTATATGTTAACTCACACCACCTACTTGATATCCAAAATGGATCCAATCAAGTACATTTTTGAGAAGCCAGCTCTTACAGGCAGGGTAGCCCGTTGGCAGATGATACTCACCGAATATGATATCCAATACACTACTCAAAAAGCAATTAAGGGTAGTGTATTGGCTGACCATCTTGCTCATCAGCCCGTGAACGATTATAAACCTATGAAGTTTGATTTTCCAGATGAGGAAATTGTGTATATTCGGGATTGTAACATACCAGACCCAGACGAAGGGCCCAAACCGGGATCACGTTGGACGCTTATTTTTGATGGTGCCTCTAATGCCATGTGTGATACGGTGGCCAGAACCGGAACTGTTTGAAATGCTAGTTTGCATTTTGTGTTTGTGTTTGCAAAATGTCGCGGTAAGCAAGAGTCGCCACCGACTTTTATTTTATCCAACTGGAAAGGAAAAAAGCACAGAAAAATTCCTTTTTCGAGATTTTTTGAATACAGGGGGGTAGATTATAGAAAGGGAAGGTATTATCACCCTTTCTATCCGTGGTTTTCCACGGGCTCTTAGGTACTTGCTCATCAGTTTCAAAATTGCTTATGTGTTTGTGTGATTTGAAAAGTTTTTGTTTTACTTCGATTTAACCCTTGCTTTTGTCTTCAAGAGTGTTACGAAGTGTTTTTTGAAAACTTTGCTTGTAAAGAGTGTAAGTGTGAAAAGTTTTTTTGTTTTGAGCAAGTACCTACTAGCATCTACCTACTCGAAAAAAGAATTGTTCTATGTTCGTTTCCTTTAGACAGCGCTATCCTACTATTAGTCAGTAGGCAGCACCGTCGTTGGAGTTTTAATGGTCAATTCAAAAGGGACGTACGATCACTAAAGCAATGTTAGGACGTCTTAGTAATAACCCTAATGTCTTAAGATCAATATTCGAGGAAACAATTCCGAGGCAACCTTTCCGAGGCAACTTTGATCTTTGAGACAAAAGAGCGACCACTAAAATACCCTATACTTAATGATCGTTTACCGAAGGCAACCGAAGTGAGAGTATAACCTAGGAGTGCGCATGTGCGAATGATTCAATTTCAAGTTTATTATCTTTGCACATTTAGGGTTTGCTAACCATTTTAAAGTTAATCATACATTCTTGTCATGCAACCCTAATATTCATACATCTAACAGTTAATATTTTGCGGGAATTAAAGTGCGGAAAGTAAAGCTAAGCTATTACAAGGCTTCGGGTATTAATTACATAGCCAAAAGTAACCCGTAAAAAAAACGATAAATGAAAAGGAGAAAAAGTCCTAATTAATCTATTATAACTTGTGAGCAATTACATCAATATGGTAAAAAATATAAAGCGCGCACGATGAATTAAGAACGATAAAAGTTAGGGTTTTGACCCCGTCTAAGCTAATTAAAGAAAAATTATTTTTGTTGTTTTTTTGATTATTTTTAGGAAAATAAGGTTTGAATTAAATATGAATCTAATTAGTAATTAAATTAATTAAAGAAAAATAATTTACATGGCCTATTTTTTTATATCTTTGGTTATTTTTTAAGAAAAGGAAAATAAAAATTGAATTTAGCTAAAACCCTAATTTTCTAATTGTTTTTAATTTATTTGCAAAAGAAATTAAAATTATATAAAATTAAATAACTTAATTAAATTAATTTTTGTATAAAAAATAAATATCCTAAATCTAATTGGATGAAAATATTATTTTTTGTGATTTTATTAAAAAAAGAATTAATTTGGTGTTAATAAAAATAATTAAATAAATTAAATAAGAAAATATATAAAAGAAAAGTAAAAGAGATATGGGCCTGAGAAAGTAATTGGTGAGGTGTGGATAACAATTTTGGCCCAGAACCAAAGTGATCCATGTTGACTTCCTGAATCCCATGCGTTGCATTGACTGAGTCACATGATGGTCACCACATGATAGCCTTTAGATCTGGCCTCCTGGACACCTAGCTGGTTGGATGACCATGGTGGTCATCCCATCTACGCATGCGCCTGATTATTGAAAGAAAAAGAATGTGAAATAATGGGGGGACCTGGGATTCGAACCCAGGTCCTGAAGCCTTTTCCAGTCACCTGGCTACCAACTGCGCTGCACGTTCTATTTGTATATAGAATAATAATAAATGATAACATTTAACATATGCAAGTTAGTGGGAAAAAGCGCCAAAATTCAAATGAACAAATACAATGGTGCCACGCAAGTCATTCCAGTCCTCTCTCTGTTGGTAAAAGTCAAAGACTTTTACCTACGGACAACACCCGTCACTACAACCCTGCACATTGTAAAATCATCACACAAACGTGATAAATGGAATCTAAGGCCATGAACCAACTTGTTTTGTCCTTCTGAGCATGATGGTGCCCTTCTTGTGGGCCAATTTCACCTGTACCAAAAGATCCTAAAATGAAGCATAAAACCCTAATAATGGCAAATCTTGATAGAGTCCACAAAAATGCAATTGAATGTTATAGATAGCTTGCAAATGTTTCAAGAGCAGGAATATACAAGTATTTCATGCTATAGATGCCAAAATCATACAATTCGATTTCAAGAAGAAGCCATTGTCGTGGCTGACTTACAGTGAGTTCTAGCGCTGGAAACTCCTTGTTCTTGATTAGTATAGCTTGCTTGTGATCCCAGGAAGTGAATGAGATGATCAGGGAGCCTTGTAATCGTCTGGAACTATGAAATTAACTTAACACTTTTTTGTGATTTTTCCAAGTTTGTTCTGCCTTTTCACGCCTCTCTAGCCTTGTGTTTTAGGTCTGCAAATGTTCACTATATACCAAGGATTGGATTAGGGTTGAAATTATGCTCTCAATCTTTATCCATTATAGATTTTGATTTTGATTTGATTCACTTAAAGATCTTTCCAAAATAGGCCAAAATCAATCTTTTTGTGCCCACTTTTGCCTTGCACGAATTCAATCTTTTGCTAGCTAGATATTGGACCTGAAACATGCACAAGATCTTGAGGTTTCAATGATTTGGATTTTTTCATGATTTGTTTTGATTTAAATTGATTTAATTGCATTAAAAATCAAAATAAATAATAAAAATAAGATAGAGACAAGTGGAAAGAGCTAGGGCTCTTGGACCATGCTACCAACTCAAAACAAGTGCAAAAGATTGGGCCCATTTAGCAAAAATTGCAATTTGAGGCATAGTTGACTTTTGACAATTTTGCAAAAAAGGTCAACTTAACCAATGCATAACTTCCTCAATTTTGAATCTTTGAAGGTTTTCTTGGACTTTTTAGAAATCTTGAGATGTCCTCTAAGCAACCCTTTTGGTCTCATCTAAATTGAGTCTTCCATGTTCATGTATTAAGCTTTGACAAAAAAGGTGTTTTTGTTGACTTTTCAAAATGACCTATAATGTCAAAATTCATAACTTCTTGTGAGTGAATATTTTGAACTTGGGAGATGAAGATGAATTGTAGGTAATTTCATCCTCTTCAAAATGAGCTTTGTATGGGTCATTTCTCATAAAGTATGAGAAAGTTATGTTTGGTCAAAGTTGAGTTGACTTTTCCTACAAAACCCTAATTTAGCAACTTTTGGGTTTTGATGAATTGTGAGTAATCCTTGATGAATCATGATCAACCCTTGATCAAATGATGAAAGTAACTTCAAAATGAGGATGTTGACCAAAAATCTTAAAGTTTGACTGTAGGTGGGCCACCGTTGACTTTTGCCCTAACATGGTCGATTTTCAGGCCTTTGAGCAATTGACTGAGCAAACTTCCTCTGCAAGGCTTGAAACTTGACATGGATGATATTGAGAACATATTAGGAAAATGGTGAGAATTTGGGATCCCTTGGACTCAAGTATCTTTGATGCAACATGAAACCCTAATTTGAGGTAGACTGCCTTAGGAGAGAGCTTGTTTGGTCAACCCTTGGACTTCCTTGAGCAACTTGAGGATCTTTCTTGAAATGTTTTGAGAAATATGGGAGGGAAAATTTTGGGGTACAATAGCTGCCCCTGTTCAATCTTCTTAAACCTGAGGATGTAGATGGGCTTGTCTGCCTTTCGTGATCCGAAGGTGGAAGATGATTGAACACTAGAGTGCCCAAGAAATTTGCACTCGCATGAAGTGGTACTTGTCTGATGATGTCGGGAATGGGCTTATAGATGCCATTTGTAGATTGATGATGGGAGGTGGGCTTAAAGATGCCATCCGAAGGAGTTTCGATTTCATAAGAGATTCCTTAGCGAGAGCTTGTATACCTATTGTTGAGGAAGGTTCTACTGGGGAATGCTGGTCTCTGTCTTGAGAGAAAGTTGAATTTTAGGAGCTTTGGTCGTCCGTTATTCTACTGGGGAATCGTCTCTTGGTCGAAGAGGTGACAATGTAACTACTATATGGTCGTGATCCAGGCTTCATAGTGATAAGACCGACTGCTATCTGGTCGTGATCCAGGCTTTACAGTGACTTACTGGGAGATGAGATTAAACTTGCTACCCGGTCGTACTCCAGGCTTCGCAATTTCTCAATTCTTATCCGATCGTAATCTAGGCTTTAGAAGGAATTCAGTTGTTATTCGGTTGCATCCGAGCTTTAACTTAAATTTAGGGCACACTAATATTCGGTCGACTCCGGGCTTCTTAGTAATTGTCCAGGTAAAATTGCTATTTGGTCGAAATCCAAGCTTCACAATGTCTTGTACCGCTATCTGGTCGTAATCTAGGCTTCACGATGTTTCATACCATTATCTGGTCGAATCCATTCTTCATGGTGTCTTGTACTTTTATCTGGTCAAAATCCAGGCTTCACAATATCTCACTTCTTATCTGGTCGAAATCCAGGCTTCAGAAGAAATCAAGTGGTTATCCAGTCGCATCCGGGCTTCCATTTGATTTTAGGGCCTACTAATATTCGGTCGACTCCGAGCTTCATAGTAATTGGCCGGGTAAAACTGTTATTTGGTCGAAATCCAAGCTTAACAGTGTCCCTCACTATTATCTGGTCGTAATCCAGGCTTCACGATAGTCGATACCAGAGTCTGGTTGCAAGATGATCCAATGAGACATAGTGTTACGCTTTGATCCCTAATTTTTTCCTGGACCCCCCTTTCGGGTTTTCAGTCCACTAGGATACCATTTTTTGCCCAAGCCGCCTTTTCTGGTTTTCGACTTGCCGGGTGTATAGATTTTTCATTTTCATCCCTTATTTTTGCTCGAACCCTTTTGGTTCGCCGGGAAGCCCTTATTTTTGCCTAGGCCAGTCAACCTAGCGGGTCTTTGATTATGTATAGTATTTTTTCATTATGTCTGTATTGATGGGGTGAGGAAGGTCGTCACCATCCATGGTGGTTAGAATCATAGCTCCTCCTGAGAAAATGTTCTTAACCACAAATGGCCTTTCGTACGTAGGGGTCCACTTGCCCCTGGGATCACCTTGCGGCAGTATGATGCGCTTGATTACTAGATCCCCAACTTGATACTCTTGTCGTCTGACTTTCTTGTTAAATGCCTTGATCATCTGCTTTGATACTTCTGACCATGACAAATAGCAGTAAGTCTCTTTTCGTCGATTAAGTTCAGCTGATCAAGCTGGGTCTGGATCCAATCGTCCTCACTCAAACCTGCATCCTTCATAATACGAAGAGAGGGTATCTGCACTTCAATGGGCAAGACTGCCTCCATGCCATATACCAAGGAATAGGGTGTTGCCCCTGTTGACGTCCATGTTGAGGTACGGTACCCATGAAGAGCGAATGGTAACATCTCATGCCAGTCTTTATATGTCACCGTCATCTTTTGCACAATTTTCTTGATGTTCTTATTTGCTGCTTCAACAACCCCATTCATCTTCGGCCGGTAGGGAGAATAGTTGTGATGCTATATCCTGAACGGTTTGCAGAGCTCGGTGATCATCGTATTGTTGAGATTTGTACCATTGTCTGTAATGATCCTATCTGGTACACCGTATCGAAAGATTAGGTTGCGTCGGATAAACCGTGCTACGAAGTTCTTGGTTACTGTAGCAAAGGAAGCTGCCTCAACCCACTTTGTAAAGTAATCAATAGCTACCAGGATGAAACGATGCCCGTTGGACGCAGTAGGTCTGATCTCGCCAATCATATCGATACCCCACATTGCAAAAGGCCAAGGAGCTGTCAAGACGTTCAGAGGGACTTGAGGTATATGCACCTTATCAGCATAGACTTGGCACTTATGACAGGTCCGAGAATGCTGATAACAATCGGCTTCCATAGTAGACCAATAATATCCTGCCCGTATGATTTTCTTTGTCATGGTATATCCACTAGAATGAGTCCCGAAGGTACCTACATGTAATTCTACCATAATCCTTTCTGCCTCGTTCTTGTCCACACATCACAGTAAGGTTGAGTCATGATTACGCTTGTAAAGGATCCCATTACTGATGAAGAACTTTGCAGCGAACCTCCTCAAGAATTTATTATCATTAACATAGGCACCCTCGGGGTATTCCTGAGCCTCAAGATACCTCTTTACCTCGTGAAACCAGGGTTTATCTGCTACCTCTTCAGTCTCAATATCACAGCAATGTGCGGGTTCGTCCAACCTTTCAATGGTAATCTGGGGAGCTTCATTGTCCCACCTGACCTTGAACATAGAAGACATGGTAGCTAGCGCGTCTGCTAACTGATTCTCCTCTCTTGGGAAGTGTTCAAAGGTTATCTCCTCAAAATGTGGAAGCAATGTCAATACATACTCTTTGTAAGGAATAAGATTTGGGTGTTTCGTATCCCACTCACCTTTGATCTGACTGATCACGAGAGCGGAATCTCCGAATACGCTCAAGAACTTAATCCTTAGGTCAATAGCTGCTCGAAGGCCCATGATACAAGCTTCATACTCCGCCATATTGTTGGTGCAGTTAAAACATAATCAGGCGGTAAACGGAGTATGACAACCTTCAGGAGATATGATCACAACGCCGATACCATTACCCAAAGCATTTGAAGCTCCATCAAAGTGCATAGACCATTGGGATCCTTCCTCAGGTCCTTCATCCGGTCCAGGTATTTCACAGTCGGTCACCAACATGATGTTCTCATCCGGAAACTCGAAATTCATAGACTGGTAATCATCCACGGCCTGATGCGCTAAATGATCTGATAATACACTCCCCTTAATTGCCTTTTGGGTCGTGTATTGGATGTCATACTCAGTTAAGATCATCTGCCATCTTGCTATTCTTCCGGACAAGGCAGGCTTTTCGAAGATATACTTGATTGGGTCCATCTTTGATATCAATAGGGTAGTGTGAGTCAGCATATACTATCTCAGCCGGCGAGCAGCCCATGCCAAAGCGCAGCAAGTTTTCTCGAGCAACGAGTATCGGGTCTCGCAGTCGGTAAACTTTTTCTAAGGTAGTAAATAGCGTGCTCTTTTCGTCCAGACTTGTCATGCTGCCCTTGCACGCAGCCCATTGAGTTATCCAGTACTTTCAAGTATAAGATCAAAGGTCTCCCTTCAACTGGAGGCATCATAATAGGTGGCTCTTGGAGGTATTCCTTGATCCTTTTGAAAGCGTCCTGACATTCATCATTCCACTTTACCACTTGATCTTTCTTCAGCAGCTTGAAGATTGGTTCACAAGTAGCACTCATATGTGAAATGAATCGGGCAATGTAATTCAGACGTTCCAGAAAGCCTCTAACTTCCTTTTCTGTTCGGGGAGCTGACATCTCCTGTATATCCTTCACCTTTGTGGGATCCACTTGAATACCTTTATCACTAACGATGAAACCCAGTAGCTTACCAGACCTTACCCCGAAGGTGCACTTGTTCGGGTTTAACCTCAGCTTGTACGTCTTCAACCTATCAAATAGCTTCTGAAGATGGTCAATGTGTTCTTCTTCAGTTTGAGACCTTGAAATCATGTCATCAACGTAAACCTCAATCTCATGATGAATCATGTCGTGGAACAAGGCGACCATGGCGTGCTGATAAGTTACCCCAGCGTTCTTTAACCCAAAAGGCATTACCTTGTAACAGAAAGTGCCCCACTGCGTAACGAAAGCCGTCTTATCCATGTCTTCAGGAGCCATCTTAATCTGATTATAACCATAAAAACCATCCATAAAGGAGAAGACCTAATGCTGTGCGGTGTTGTCAACCAAAACATCGATATGAGGCAGATGGAAATCATCCTTGGGGCTCGCCCTGTTCAGATCTATATAGTCTACACACATACGTACCTTACCATCCTTCTTCGACACCGGAACCACATTGGCAACCCACTGCGAGTAAGAAGTAACAACTAGAAATCCGGCGTCAAAATGTTTCATGACCTCAGCTTTGATTTTCTCAGACATCTCAGGGCGCATACGACAGACCATCTACTTTACCGGAGGACAGTCTTCTTTGGTTGGTAGACGGTGAACCATAATGTCTGTATCCAACTCAGGCATATCTTCATAAGACCAAGCGAAGATCTCAACATAGTTGCGCAGCATCTGTATCAACCATTGCTTGACACTAGACTCCATATTTGCACCGATCTTGACCTCTTTCTTGTCTTCCTCGGTACCCAAATTCACTGATTCCACTGGCTCTTCATGCGATTGTATGGCCCTCTCTTCCTGAAGTAACAGTCTAGCAAGTTCCCCAGGCACCTCACAATCATCCTCACCTTCGTCCTCAGCTTGGTTGATCGGATTTTCATAGTCATAACTGGAGATAGCAGAGTCGTTATCAGTGGGATCCAGAGTGGATGTGGACCTGTATTATGATATGTGAGTGTGTGTAAGACAAATAGTTGTTTTGATAAAGTGCGAGATAGAAAAGAAAAATAGGGAGCGCAAAATTTGTAATGCAAGAAAATGTCCAATGCTTTATTGATGATATATGAAAATGACAAATAATAAGCCCTCACAAACAAAGCCAAGGTGCCTCGGGCGGTAAAAGTTTCAAATTGTCTGTTATAAATCTCAAAACAAAAGTCTATTACTGTGTAATAAAAGAAATGGGCACGAAATCCTTCGTCGTCCAATTGTTCAATCAATCGTCAGTAGTCGGGTAAATCCAACTGTCGAAATCTGACTCTTCTTCATCATCTCCAATTGCATTCACTCCCAGATTACTGATGCACATAGGAGGTCTTCCAATCCGCGCGCGCCGAACAACCCTTTGAGCTTCTGCAGTAAAACCCAAACCAAACTTGTCAGTCTTGTGTGCAAAGTCAGGGAGTTGACCCCAATTTGCACACCCACCTTTTTGAATAACAACCCTGGCATCCTTGAGGGAAGCCATCTTCATCGGAGGTTCTTCAACAACAACTTCAATTGACGCCAGAGTTTGGGGGACCTCTTCAAAGTTCTGACACGGGGTTTCAATGAACTCCCCATCCATCTCCATATATCGAAAGGAAGTAAGATGACTTACCATGTACTCCTCCTCACCCTGCACCATAACAATCTTCCCTTTTACAAGATATTTCAACATCTGATGGAGCGCAGAAGTCACTGCCCCAGCCTTATGAATCTAAGGGCGACCTAGCAAACAAAAGTAAGATGGTCGGATATCCATCACATAGAACGTAGATGCAAAAGTATGAGAGCCAAATTTAATAGGGACTTCCACCTCCCCGTGCACCATCCTTTTGGACCCATCAAAGGCCCCAACCACAATATTACTTGGCTTCATAACCAACCCTTCATAATCCAGTCGATCTAATGCTTTCTTGGGTAAAACATTTAATGAGGACCCAGTATCCACCAGTACGTGGGCCAAAGTAGTGCCCCTGCACTCGATCGAGACATTCAAAGCATCATTGTGATTTCTTCCCTTGGCAGTCAGATCTGCGTCAGAGAAACCCAACTCGTTGTCAGCGGTCAAACTAGCTACACAATCTTTGAATTGATCAGCAGAGGTTTCCTGCGGCACATGCGCAGTTTTAAGGAAAGAAATTAAAGCCTTTGCACTGGCTTCCGAGCACAACAATATGGACAACATGGAGATCTTCGACGGGGTTTGCCCCAGCTGCTCGACTACGTTGTAGTCGCTTTTCTTGATAATCTTCAAAATTTCCTCTATCTCCTGCTTAGAGGTTTCTACGATGATCTTCTTAGGCGCCTCCATCCGAGAAGGCTCACCTGTAACTTCTTTGCCCCGAGTGTCAGATGACTCGGCGACATGGGTGATAACTGCAGTAAGGATTGGAACAGTAGCTGATGTACTGGCGGATGGAATGACAACAGGCTTTTGAACAGTCGGAGGGGAAATCTCAGGAGAGAATAGTCTTCCACTCCGGGTGACCTTGCTAGACCCGACAATGTTGCTGACATCAGCATCAACCTCTTCAACCTTCAAGTCTTGTTTTATCCCATGATAATACACATCAGCCCCATAGTGCCACGAGACAGCCTTATCCGAAGTGTATGAGATAGGACTAGGAATAGTAATGATTAATGGAGCAACTCTTGGAACAGATGTAATCCTAACAGGCTCTCTCGAGGAAGCCTTGGAAGGATTGGCGGAAATGGTTATGATGGAAATATCTTCAACAGGAATCAACGGAATCAAAGTTTTCTCGAACAAGATCTCTTTGTTATCCATCAGGCGTTGAACACCTGATTTCAATAGATGGCAACCAGCAGGCAGGATTGAACACAAGTGGCAACCCTTTCCACAACCCAGAAATAAACCGACCAACAATAGATTCTTCTTAATTGTCATCAAAGGAGTAGAAACTTCTTCCACGGAGGTCACAAATAAATCAATGTCATTATCAGAGACTACAGGACTAGGACTCTTTTCTTCCTCTTGATTCTCTCCTCCCTTGGATGAATGAGACAGATCAACTTCCTGTCGCAACCTATTCCCAAATCTGTGACCCATATTCAGAAGAACCACCTTCTTCTTCTTCTTCTTCTTCTTCTTCTTCTCTTTGAGGATGAGAGTCTTCAAATCTTCTTGCCCTTTAGCCAAGTTCAAGAACCTCTCTTGGAATTGGGAATTCTGTGCCTGAAGAGATTTGATAGCCTGATCGGTAGGTAATTCAGAAGACATTTTGTGCTGAAATAAATAGCAAAGAAGATGAGAAACCTGTAATGGTACATGTAATGATGTGCATGAGAGTGTAATGCGTATGAAATGATTTCAAAGACTTTGGGAGATTCATATTTGTAAACCAAGAAACAAACAAACTTTATTAGATTAAATTTGTAAAAATGTTTAACAATGCCTTCAAGGCATTTACAAAGAAATAACTGAAAAGCAAATCTAGACTAGAAACAATAAAAGATGTCAGAAATCCCATGGTCGTTTCCCCTCCGTGCTGACATAATCATTGATTGTATTTTCATTCTCAAGTTGCCTCGTGAGCTTAAAGATCTTTCGTTCCTGCTCATGATACTTATCCCTGTAAGTATCCCTTTTGTTGTACCCCAAAATTTTCCCTCCCATATTTCTCAAGACATTGCAAAAATGATATCCGAGTTGTTCAAGATTGCTCAAGAGTGGGACAGTCAAATCATATCCTAAGGCAGTCAATCTCAAATTAGGGTTTGTGTTGCATCAAGGTCCTTACATCAAAATGACCTCAAGTTCTTCCCAATGTCCTAATATGGTCTCAAGTTCATCCATGTCAAATCTCAAGCCTTGTAGAGGAAGTTTGGTCAGTCAATTGCTCAAGAGGTCCAAAAATCGACTATGCTATGGTAAAAGTCAACTGTGACCTACAAATAGTCAAAACTCAAGATTTTTTTGTCAACATTATCATTTTGAAGGATAATTCATCATTTGATCAAGGGCTGATCATGATTCATCAAGGATTTCTCAAAATTCATCAAGACTCAAAAGTTGCTAAATTAGGGTTTTGTAGGAAAAGTCAACTCAACTTTGACCAAGCATATCTTTCTGATACTTTATGAGAAATGACCCATCAAAATCTCATTTTGAAGAGTATGCAATTTCCTACAATCCATATTCACAACCAAAGATCAATAAATGCACTCACAAAAAGTTACAAATTTGGACATTATAGGTCATTTTTGAAAGTCAACAAAAACACCTTTTTTCCCAAAGCTTGTAACTTGAGCATGGAATGTAAAAATGAGATGAGACCAAAAGGGTTGGTTATAGGACATCTCAAGGTTTCTATAAAGTCAAAGAACACCTCCAAAAGTTCAAAATTGAAGAAGTTATGCATTGTTGAAGTTGGGCATTTTTCTAAAATTGCCAAAAGTTAACTATCCCTAAAACTTCAAATTTTGTCAAATGGGCCCACTTTTTTCCACTTGATTTGATCTTGTCACACTACACACGTGTCCTATCTTCAGTTTTATGTCCATTCATTGGTTTTTCTATTTTATTTGATTTTTATTGAATTAATTCATTTTAAATCAATTTAAATCTAAATAAAATCTAAAAATTGATAACTTGGTATCTTTTTGATTGATACAGGTCTTAAATATCATCATGTACACAATAAAACTCGTATCAATCTATATCATGCACAAAATATTGGATTTGGAATGAAATTGGAAGCTTTTTAATGGAGGATCATATCACATCTTCAATCATCAATGCCTAAGGATTCAAAGCCCAAAACCTGACCTAATTCATCCCATGTTACATATACAACACAAAGCATACGAGTTCAGAACCTAGAGGCTGCTAAATCACAAAGACAAAAACTTGGAAAAAGGCAAAAAAGCTTGAAACTGAAATCCATTCTAGAGGCAGATTCAAGGTCAAATCTCAACATAGACCTCTTGCTGGACATCCATTGAGTCTAAAGCAATCAAAATCAAGCTCTAAAACATCCCCAATCGCGCTGTAAGTATCCCTGGAAACCTCCCTGCATCTGAAATCGAAATCTCTCATTCTTGCATTTTTTTGACAAACCATGGACATATTCTTGATCTTTGTATGATTTCCAAATTGTCTACATTATTCAATTGTATTTTTATAGCCTGTAATGCCATACCCGAAGCTAGGGTTTTTGGTTCTTGTTTTTAGGCGTTTGAGTTTCAGGCAAAATTGAGGCAAATAATGGACATGGATGAATTCAGGAGGGAGAGACGAACAAGACCATGGCTTTAGATTGAATTTTCATGGCCTGGATTTGGTTTTAGGTTCAACCTACGTTTTTTGCTGCGGATACGAATCCGCAGGTAATTCCTGTGTAATTCCAAGGACAAGGACGAAGACGTGTCCCCATCCCATACGTCTATTCAAATTATTCACGCTTTTTATTTTTTTGTTCAGGCATATGAATTTGTTTCAAATATATTAATTGTTGTGTATTCCACTAACAAAAGAAACACAGTGGTCCAGTGGTGAAGGCGTCAGTGCATAGTCCAACAGGACCTGGGTTCGAATCCCAGGTCCCCAATATCTTTGCTATCATTTTCTTTCAGGTATTCCAGTGTACCTTATGCCTTGCAATGCATCATGCTCCTTCAGATCCCATGCGTCAGATGGCCTCCAGGCCAAATCTAATGGCCCAAAAGTGATATCCACCATACACCCAGGGTCAATGTGTCACATGGAATTGCAAAAGTCAATACAGGCATGCGCCTGTTGGGCCAAAGAATTGCCAATCTCACTCCCTTTCCAGGCCCAATACCCCCCTTGAGTATTTCTTTCTTATTTTTTTTATCTTACTTTATTTATTTGTTTTACTAATTATTTTTATTGTTTAATTGACCAATTAAATTATTTTCCTCATAAAATCAAAAACACAAAAATATATTTTATTTATTAAAATTAAATTCATGACTTTATTTTTGTAAATAAATTAATTTAATCAGTTTAGCTTTAATTAGGTTTAATTTTTAATATTTTTGCAATATTTAAAATCAATTTAGATAATTTGGTTTTATTAACATTAATCCAATTTATTTTATTTCTTTAAATATCCAAAAATCCAAAAATATTTTTATTAATTAATTAATTTAATTGTTAATTTAGATTTAATTTCTTTTAATTCAAAAAACAAAAAAATCACTTTCTTTCAAAAAAAGGGTCAAAACCCTAAAAAATGCGCCCGATTCAATTTTCTCGCACGCGATCCATATTTTCATATTATTGTACTTGCTTCCGTAATGTAATAGCTTTTAATTAGGATTTTATTTTATCGCTTTATTTTATTTTCCGTATTTTAATTTGAAGGGTTGTTTTTGGCGATGTAAATACCCGACGCTTTGTAATAGTTTGGATTTAATTTCCACAATTTAAATTCCGCAACTATAAACTGTTAGATGTTTGGTAATAGGGAATGCATGACAAGATCAAATGTATGAACTTAAAATCAACATAGCTCACCCATGACATGTACAAAGATAAAAATAAACTGAAAACGACACACTCACACATGTGCACTCTTAGGGTACACCTCACTTGGTTGCCTTCGAACGTGGTCATTGAGTATAGGAAGTTTTAGAGGTCGCCCTCTTGTCCAAAGATCATAGTTGCCTCGAAACGGTTGCCTTGGATAAAATGATCTAAGACATTAGGGTTACCGCTAAGGCATCCTAACATTGCTTTAGTGACCACACGCCCCTTAATCGAATTGACCCTTAAAACTCCAACGACGATGCTTCCTACTCCTCAATAGTGGGATAGCGTTGTCTAAAGGACATTTGTACAGATTAATTCTTTTTTTCGAGTAGGTAGATGGTTCTTAAGTACTTGCTCTTTCAAAACAAAATAAAACTTTTCGCACTTACACATTTCAAACAAAAACTTCTTTCAAACCCACAAACACAAAGAAAAGAAAATTTTGAAAACACTTTGAGCAAGTACCTAAGAGCCCGTGGATAACCACGGATAGAAAGGGTGCTAACACCTTCCCTTTCTATAATATACCCCCCGGACCCGAGAAACATCTCGAAAAAGGAATTTTTCTGTGATTTTTTCCTTTCCTTGTTGGATAAAATAAAAGTCGGTGGCGACTCTTGCTTACCGCGACATTTTGCGAAAACAAACGTAAAACACGAACCAGCATCCCAAAAACAGTCAGTTCTTTCCCACCGTATCACACCTTTCTTCCTTCAACTGGATCCAAGATCTCTTCAATGCCCCAAGATCAGTAGGCATATAGGGATAGAGGACTGTATAAGGAACACCTTCTTCATTAGTATGCTCCACAACTACTGGCAAAACAACTTCATAAGGCATTCCCAGCTTTTGAGCACGGGTTCGAACCCACTGGAGATAAGGTTGCATCGGGAGAGAAGCCTTCGATCCTAGCTCGTGAGGGTCAGACCTGCTCACCCTGCCCCAGGCTCGTATAAACCTTAGGCGATGCTCATTAACATCCCCTTTGTAATCAAAGACAATATCTGTAAGCAGCAGCTCATGAGGACCATCTCTCCGAGCGCGACCAAACTGTCGTAGAGCCAAGCAAGGACTGTAGGTTATTCCCCCTCTAATTCCAAGCAATGGGACATTAGTGTATTCCCCATATCGATCAATGACAGCTACTCTTTCCATGTCCTTAGAACTCCAAAGAATGTCCGTATGGGCAAGGGACATGATTCTGTAAGCCCAACCTAACCCTTCTTCATTCTTTAATACAGACTTGGGGAGGTGCAAAATGAACCACCTCGCCAACAGCGGCGTGCAACACATGAGAGTCCCCCTTCTTCACACAGTACGGGTATAAAGAGCATACAAAATATCACCCAGAAGAGTAGGCACTGGATTACGAGACAAGAAGATCTTGACCGCATTCACATCTATGAAGGAATCTGGATTCGGGAAAAGAACCAAGCCGTAGATGAGGAGAGCCAAGATGTCTTCAAAAGCTTGAAAGTCCAAGTTATCCCAGAACTGTTGAGCTTGATCCATTAGAAACTTGGCCAAGAAACCTTTAACCCCGCTCCGTGTCTCCCAGTTGGATACTACATCAACCCTTTTTAGATGTAGGGATGAAGCAATATCCTCTAGCCTAGGAGCCTCTTCTAAACCTGTGAAGGGTGTCTGCTCGAGGATGGATATGCCCAGTAAGTAAGAAAATCCTCCAAAGTGGGAACTAGCTGATAATTTGGGAAGGTAAAACAATGATGCACCAGATCGAAGAACTGGAAGAGCACACTCATCATCTGTTCATCCAACTTTGAAGTGACCAAACTAAGGAGATGACCATGTCTTCTAACAAATGAATAAGTATCAGGAACTTTTGACACTAACTCCCTGAGCTGAGCAGGGATTTGCACGAAGTTAACCCGAATGGTGTTTCTGCACATAGAGGCCATAATCTGCAAAACAGAACAAAGATAAATCCCCTCGGTCTTTGAAATAATTAGTATAATGAAGTATGCATGCTATGTCATGATGCATGATGTCATGATAAAACACACAACAGGTATAGCAGGTAACAAACATGGTAAAGGCAAATAAGTCACACAAGAGCCCTTAAATTTCAGGCTTACATGGGGTTTAGGTACTACCCTCTTGAAGTTCAGTTGGTTTCAACCTATCCTAATAATAGTAATCGGGTTCTAGAGGTTCTCAATATCACTGACCATCCTCCATCGGTCATGGTTTCAGCTCACATAATCTTTTCTTGCGGCCGGAACTATCTCGAGAGTATGGTCTCAATTAGTGTAGTTTCGAGTATCAACCAGTTCTCAACTCTATACCGAGGCCGGCTATCTCACTACTTCATATGGCCAAGTTGGTCAATTATAGGCTCTAAGGTCAGTTAATGCTTAACGAACCATATAGCAGCCCCGTATTCTCCTTGTTTCTCCACAATGGATACCGGTACCAACCAATGTGCCACATCAACGTAGCTACTGCTTCAACCATATCGGTCTACACTGTACAGTTCCCTCACAGTTTGTTGCTACTTACCTAACAGGTGTCCCCCAGATCTGGGTTAGGATCTATAGTAACTCCGATACAAAGCCCTCAAAAGTAAAGCAATCAAATCAAACAATAGAAAAAATATGATGAACTAATCTTAAGGTATACCCCACTTATTAATATCCCCAGCAGAGTCGCCAGTTCTGTGATACGGTGGCAAGAACCGAAACTGTTTGAAATACTGGTTTGCATTTTCAGTTTGTGTTTGAAAAATGTCGCGTTAAGCAAGAGTCGCAATCGAATTTTATTTTATCCAACTAGAAAGGAAAAAAGCACAGAAAAATTCCTTTTTCGAGATTTTCTGAGTACGGGTAGATTATAGAAAGGGAAGGTATTAGCACCCTTTCTATCTTTGGTTTTCCACGGGCTCTTAGGTACTTGCTCATCATTTTCAAAACTGGTTATGTGTTTGTGGATTTGAAAAGTTTTTGTTTTACTTAGATTTAACCCTTGCTTCTGTCTTCAAGAGTGTTACGAAGTTTTTTTTGAAAACTTTGTTTGTAAAGAGTGTAAGTGTGAAAAGTTTGTTTGTTTTGAGCAAGTACCTACTAGCATCTACCTACTCGAAAAAAGAATTTTTCTACGTTCGTTTCCTTTAGACAGCGCTATTCTACTATTAGTGAGTAGGTAGCACCGTCGTTGGAGTTTTAAGGTTCAATTCGAAAGGTACGTACGATCACTAAAGCAATGTTAGGACATCTTAGTAATAACCCTAATGTCTTAAGATCAATATTCGAGGCAACAATTCTGAGGCAACCTTTCCGAGGCAACTTTGATCTTTGATACAAAAGAGCGACCATTAAAATACCCTATACTTAATGATAGTTTACCGAAGGCAACCGAAGTGAGTGTATACCCTAGGAGTGCACATGTGCGAGTGATTCAATTTCAAGTTTATTATCTTTGCACATTTAGGGTTTGCTAACCATTTTAAAGTTAATCATACATTCTTGTCATGCAACCCTAATATTCATACATCTAATAGTTAATATTTTGCGGGAATTAAATTGTGGAAAGTAAAGCTAAGCTATTACAAGGCTTCGGGTATTAATTACATAGCAAAAAGCATTGAGACTAAACTCTCGCGATGATTCCGGCTGCAAGAAAAGGTTGCTAAACTGGAATTATGACTGATTGAGGATAGTCAGTGATATTGAGATCCTCTAGAACCCGGTTACTATTTTTAGGACAGGTTTAAACCAACTGAACTGAAATAGGGTAGTACCTAAGCTCCTTGCCAGCCTGAAATCTAAGGGCTCTCTGTTGACTTGTGTGCCTTTACCATGTTTGCTATTCGTGGATACTTGTGGTGTGCTTCTATCATGACATCATGACATCATAACATTGCATACATCTTGCATTGGACTAACCTATTTCAAAGACAGGAGGGATTCATCTTTGTTCTGTTTTGTAGGTCATCATGATGCCTATGCGTAGGAATACCATCCGGATCAACTTTGTCCAGGTTCCCACCTTGCTTAAATATCTGATTGCAAAGATGCCTGATACTACTTCCTTCCTCAAGAGACATGGTTATCTTCTCAGTTTGGTAACCTCCAAATTGGACGAGCAGTTGATGAGTGTTTTGGTCCAATCCTATGATCCATTGTACCATTGTTTTACTTTCCAGGACTACCAGTTGGTCCCCACCCTAGAAGAGTTCTCTGATCTGCTCGGTATCTCTATTCTGGAGCAGACCCCGTTTACTGGTTGGGAGAAGATTATTAGGCCCGAAGAGATTGCTGCAACCCTTCATTTGACAAAAGAGGAGGTAATGGCTAATTAGGAGAATAGAAGTGGAGCGAAGGGCTTTCTGACTAAGTTTTTGGTTGGTAAGGCTAACTGTTTCTGGGATAGTCTAGACCTCAAGGCATTCGAGAATATTCTGGCTCTTTTAATATATGGCTTGGTTTTGTTTCCGAACTCTGACTCCTTTGTTGATGTGAATGCGGTAAAGATCTTCATCTCTCGGAATCCGGTACCCACTCTCTTGGGTGACATCCTTCATCAACTCTATGCTCGTACTGCCCGAAAGCGGGGAACCTTGATGTGTTGTGCTCTGTTATTGGTGAGGTGGTTTATTTCGCACCTCCCCAAGTCAGTGCTGAAGAATAAATAAGGCATGGGCTGGGCTTATAGGGTTATGTCTTTGTCTCATAATGATATCATCTGGACTCTCATGGGCATGCATGAAGAGGCTATCATTGATCGCTGTGGGGAGTATCCCAATGTTCCACTGTTAGGAACCCATGGAGGAATTTCTTACAACCCCTGCTTAGCTCTACGTCAGATTGGGAGAGCCAGAAGAGAAGGACCTCATGAGCTGTTAATGCCTAGTATCATCTTTGATTTTCAAGGGGATAGCGACGAGCAATGTCGCAGATTCATAAAGGCCTGGGATAGAGTTCATAGATCTGATCCACATGAGTTGGGCCCAAAGACTTCTCTTCCAATGGAGCCATATCTCAGATGGGTCCGCATCCGTGCCCAAAATCTAGGTATGCCATATGAAGCTGTCCGGCCTATCATTGTTGAAGTTGCTAATGAAGAAGGGGTTCTTCCAACCATCCTCCATCCTCATATGCCCACTGACATTGGGGAACTGAAAAGGTCTTGGATGAAACTGAGGGAAGAACGGAATTCTTACCGAGAGAAGTTCAACGAGCAAGAGAAAAAGATCCAGAGGTTGACTAGGCAGTTGGAGAACGAGCAGATTCTCAACGACTATGTCCGCACTGATAAGAAGAGACCATGGGAGCATTGATGGACCTTTGATGATTTCCTTTCCAGTTTTTATTTACTTTTCAGTATTTCTTTTCATGTAACGCCTTAAAGGCAATTTGTTAAACAATTTGGATTCCAAAGTTTTTCTAATAAAGTGTGTTTCCTTTCTGGTTTACAAATTTGAATCTCTCGATTGTCTTTGAAATCATAATCATACAAATTTCATCTCATGCACTTCATAAACAGGTACCCATTACAGGTCTCTTATCTTCTTCGCTGTTTATTTCAGCACTCATCATGTCTGCTGAACCTTCAACTGAGCAAGCTATCAAGGCCCTCCAGGCCCAGAATGCCCAATTTCAAGAGTTGTTTATGAATCTAGCTAAGGGTCAGCAAGATCTGAAGACCCTGATTCTGAAATAAAAGAAGAAGAGGACAATCCCGTTCAACACAGGTCACCGGTTTGGAAACAGGCTTCAGAATGAAGTTGATTTGACCACCTCATCTGGAGGGAAAGATAGTCAAGAGGAAAGGAGGGCTCCTAGCCCTGTGGTCTCCGACAACGAGACGGACTTCGATGAAGAACAGTATCCTCTTGCTGAGGATAGATACAAGCAACTGGAAGACCGGTTGAATGCTATGGAAGTTCAGAAGGTACCTGGTCTGGACTTTGGTGATCTAGGTCTATCATCTGGGGTGGTGATTCCCCACAAATTCAAGGCACCAGCCTTTGCTAAGTATGACGGGGTTTCTTGTCCGAAGTTGCACCTCCGGTCATATGTGAGGAGGATTCAGCCGTATACCGCTGATAAAAACCTATGGATCAATTTCTTTCAAGACAGTCTCTCAGGGACTCAGCTTGAGTGGTTCTATCAGTTGGACGGAGCCAGTATCCGCAGTTGGGAAGATTTGGCTACTGCTTTCTATAGGCAGTACCAGTACAACTTCGACCTCGCTCTTACGCGTACCCAACTCCAGGGTGTGTCAATGGGAACGGGTGAAGGATTCAAAGATTATGCTCAGAAGTGGAGGGACCTCGCCGGGAGAGTACAACCACCCTTGGCTGATCGGGAGCTTGTGGATATGTTTCCGGGGACCCTGTCTGGTCCATTTTTCAACCATCTGATTGTGAGCTCTTCATCTGGGTTTACAGAGCTGATTTTGACTGGTGAAAGGATTGAGGCTGGTATTAAGGCTGGTAAGATACAGAAGGGTGCCTCATCGAGCACCAAGAAGAAGCTGTTTAAGAAAGAATCTAGTGTTGTCTACAGTTCGAAAAGACAGAATAGACCTGAACACTACCAAGCTGTTAATGCGGTTGTTATTTCAAAACCTGCTAGTGCTCCTCAACACAATAATCAACAAAAGGATGAGAGGCCTCGAAGGCAATTCACCCGTCTCAACATGACCTTATCTCAGATTCTGCCACAATTATTGAAGACCAATCTGTTGATTCTAAAGGAAGCCCCAAAGAATTCAAATACAACGTCACCAAGATATAACCCTAATGCCCGATGTGCTTATCACTCTGATAGCCCGGGCATAATACAGATGATTGTTGGACTTTGAAGAATAAGATACATGACTTAATTGATGTGAAGGAGATTGAGTTCGAGACGCCCGAAAGACCTAATGTTGTGACTGCTCCTATGCCCAAGCATGGAGTGAATGCTATAGAAGAAGACTTGTTTGCCGTTGTTGTGGATGATGTTGTTACCCCTCTGATGACTGTAAAGAAGAACCTTTTGCTAGCCGGTTTATTTCCGGGCTGTGACGAAGGTTGCCGTATGTGTTCTGTTCTGCCTACTGGTTGCCATCTTTTGAAGTCAGGTGTCCAACGCCTGATGGATAGCAAGGAGATTTTGTTTGAGAAGACAGTTGTTCCCTTTGTTCCTTCTGAAGAAGTTGCCATCATTACCATTTTCGACAATTCTTCCAAGGCTCCCTCGAGGAAGCCTGTTAGAATTACATTTGTTCCAAGAATCGCACCTGTGGTCATCACTGTTCCGGGGCCCATCCCCTACACCTCTGATAAAGCTGTCCCTTGGCAATATGTGGCTGATGTTTATTTCCATGGAGTTAAGCAAGAGTGGGATGCTGATACTGACGTCAGCAATATTGTTGGACCTGCTAAAGTCACCCGCCGCGGAAGACTTTTCTCACCTGATATTTCTCCACCAACTGTTCGAAAACCCGTTGTTATTACACCTGCCAGTGTACCTGCTACCATTCCTGTTCAAGTTCCTATCCTGACCCCTGTCGCTGAGTCATCTGACACTCGGGGCAAAGGGATCACCACTAATGTGCCTGCCCAGACGGAGGCACCGAAGACGATTACCGTTGAAGCTTCTAAGCAAGAGATGGAAGAGATCCTGAAGATCATCAAAAAGAGTGACTACAATGTAGTTGAACAGCTGGGGCAAACCCCGTCCAAGATTTCTATGTTGTCACTATTGCTGTGTTCAGAGGCCCATGCCAAGGCTCTGATTACCTTCTTAAAGACTGCCCACGTACCACAAGAGACATCAGCTAATCAGTTTACAAATTGTGTGGCCAATTTGACTGCTGATAATGGGTTGGGTTTCTCTGACGCCGACTTGACTGCCAAAGGGAAGAATCACAACGATGCCCTGCATGTCTCCATTGAATGCAGGGGCACTACTCTTGCACATGTATTGGTAGATACTGGTTCCTCATTAAATGTCTTGCCTAAGAAAGCTCTGGATCAGTTGAATTGTGAAGGGTTGGAGCTGAAGCCAAGAAACATTCTCGTCAGAGCCTTTGATGGGTCTAAGAGAATGGTGCATGGAGAAGTTGATATCCCTATCAAGGTTGGTTCTCAGGTCTTCAATTCTAGATTCTATGTGATGGACATTCGGCCATCTTATTCTTGTTTGCTGGGTCATCCATGGATCCATAAAGCCGGGGCCGTAACCTCAACGCTCCACCAGAAGCTGAAGTACCCGGTCAAAGGGAAGATTGTGACAGTACAAGGAGAGGAAGAGTACATGGTTATCCACCTCAACTCTTTCCGATACGTAGAAATGGATGGGGAGTTCATTGAGACTCCATTCCAGCATTTTGAAGAGGTTCCCCAGGCGCTGGCGTCAGTTGAGACTGTTGTTGAAGATTCTCCTATGAAGATGGTTTCCCTCAAGGATGCCCGGGCTGTTATTGAGAAAGGTGGGTGTGCAAATTGGGACCGACTCCTTGATTTTTCACAGAAGACTAACAAGTTTGGTTTGGGTTTCACTGCAGAAGCTCAAAGGGCTCTTCGGAATGCACGAATCGGAAGACCTCCCGTGTTCATCAGCAACTCGGGAGTGAATTCCATTGAAGACGATGTAGAAGAGTCTGAATTCGACAGCTGGATCTATCCTACGATCGACGGTGGACAATGCAACTGGACAGCAAAAGACTTCATCTCTATTACTTTTGTTACCCAGTAATGGAACTTTTGTTTTGAATATGTAAGAGACAATGTTTTAAACTTTACGGTCCGGTGTCTTACCTGGGGCACCGTGGCTTCATTTGTGAGGGCTTTATGTGTGTCATTTTCATATTTCATTAATAAAAGCATTGGACGTTCTTGCATTTCAAATTTTGCGCTCCTTGTTTTTCTTTATTATATATTGCAAAACAACTATTTACACACACTCACGTGTACAGGTTTGTCATACCCCAAATTTGCCCACCATTTATTTCAACAGTAAAAATTATTTTAATTATTGATTTTAAAATTTTATTTTGTTTTTATAAAATATTCACTTCCAAACCTGTTTAAAAATATAATGATTTATTTCAGATCATTTGTATTTTTGAATAAATAAATATTCCCATACATTTCATATACTTTCAATTGAGTTATTTACAAATGAGTAACATAGCACAATTGGTAAAGGATGAAGCTTACAAATATAAGGTCGCGGGTTTGAATCTCTTGTGCCGCACTTTCAATATTTTCTTTTCTCTATTTTTTTGTCACTAATTTTCTTTCCTTTTTAAATAGGTGTTTCTTATTGGCCATTGGATGTCAATTTGTGTCACACCTTATTTTTTATTGGTCAAGTTTGTTTTATTTCCAATTTGGATGATTTTTTTAATCTATAAATAGGACATGTTTTTCACTTCTAAATCAGCTAGAAATTTTACAATTCATCCACAAAAAACTTGCTTTTTTCTTTCAAATTGCCGGTGATTTCATATGAGGTCCCCTCCCTTATAATTTCAATTTTTTCTTTATCTTTTTCATATTTTAATTTGTTTGTTGTTCTAACCACGTGATGATATTTTGATGGTTACGTTTATTTTTAATTATATTTTGTACCAATTTTTACACACAATCTCTAGGCACTACACGGTTTTTCACACAAATCCTTATTTTTGTTTAACACATTTTTCATACATAATTTCTTGTCACTTGGTATATGCACACATTTCTAATACATGTACCACACACAAAACCCCTGTTTTTAATCAACCAGTTTCCTCCTGTTCATGAAAATTAAATCCCCTTTTGGTCACATACACAGACTTCTACATACCCACTTTGTATATACAACTATTTTCCAAACCATAATCTGCAAACTTGTTTTTACAGAATAAGATATTCCTGGAAAAAAAAGCAGCAACCTTCAAATTAATTCACCAAAAACCATACATTAAACTCTGTTCAAGTATTTCAAAACAGCAACTTCAAATCTCTATGCTAATCCCAAAAGTTACAATCTCTTGAACACAACAATTTCAATATAAGTTCAAGTTTTGTTTTGTAGATTGAAGGAAGAAAAGAAGGACTATAGAACCTGTAAACTTTGTATAACAACAATACTAAAGAACAACAACAATGTACTGTTTTTCTTTTTATGACAGGGTAGACCAAGGAATTTGAAGCGAAGCAGATCGGGAAGAAATGCAAAGGATTCAGCAAATTTGCACGGATCAGATCCAACACCGTCAACACACCACAACCAAGATCTACCGCATAACACCACTACCGATCCACGACCCCTCCAACGCAAACCTGTCGATAACCAGCTGCCGGAATCAACCGCATAGCACCGCCGGAGTCCCACAATCGACGAGCTCGGACCGGTACTCTTGGTATTTTCTCTTATTTCTTGCCTTGAATATTTGTTTGTTTTTTTTTGTTTTGTTTACAATGATGCCTAGTGATTGGATCTGAGAGAGATTTGGTGAACAAAAGAGGGTGTTTACTTTGGTTGATAAATCTGTAAAAGAAAAGGGAGTGGGAATGAGAATCTCACGAGAGAGAAAGATTAAGAATAAAATATGGTTATGTTATTTTCTATATATTCATATTACTGTATTTTTCATTATTTAATTATTTAATTCATATAAAAATTATAGATTAGAGTTAAGAATAAATGGGCTTTGGATCTAAAATTTTCGTATTCACATCTTTCATCGTCATTAGTCTAACGTGAATTGCACTGATTTCTTTTTAATTTAGTAATTTATTATTCAATTTTAATTAAATATTTAATTTTGTGTTATCGGTTTAGCCCTTTATTTTACTTTTCATTTGGGTTAATATTGATTAGGCTAATTATATTCAGTTTACTTATTTTTATTATTAAACATAGTATTTCACAAACCTTGTACATAAATCAATAATTAGTGCATAATTTTAAAATAAACTTTGAACAACTTTTTTTTTATTATAATTAAATCAATTTAATATTTTATATTAAAATATTAAAATTCATGCAATTTATCAAATATTTCATCCGCAAGCGCCACGTGGCCAATGTCTGGCCACGTGGGGGAGGATGACTATATCAGACTTCCTCCGCATCCTTCATAACGAGCAGCACGAAGTCAATAACTGACCACGTGATGAGGAGACTATATCAGACTCCCCCGCTCTGCGTCTTAAAACTACTAACCAATCTCAAATCATTTTTTTACTGACATAACAATCAAATTCAAAAACATTTTCAAAAAGGATTAAATAGCATCGTCTTCGAATCAAACTACGAACTGCGTCTACGATCACCCAGTTTACAACTCAGACAATGTTCAAAGTTAATTCGAAAGCAATTCTATGCAATCCATAAAAAAAACACAAACCAAACACCGCGAACTACGAAAATGAGACTCTGATTCCTCCTAAGGAGGATACGTAGGCATACGATCAAAAATCGTTGCGAGTCCCGCTAACTAAAATTAAAACCCTTTTCCACTAATTATACTTAAAAACCCTATTTCCTAACAATGCGCTTCTAAACCTAGTATCCTTGTGAACAAGGTAGATGAGTGATGCCTAACACCTTCCCCTCGTCTAGAACCGAGTCCAAATCTAGAATCTCTGAACTTTAGGGTTAGTCCTTTATACTCCCTTCCATTAGGATAAAAATTAAGGGTGACGACTCTAATAAAAAAACCAGTTGCAACAGCTGGCGACTCTGCTGGGGAGTCAACCCTAGGTTTAGAAGCCTCAACTTTAGGTTTTAGGGTTTTTCTTTATTTTTGGGTTTTATTCTTTCCTGTTTAATTATTTATTTTCTTGCTTATTTTTTATTATTCATTATACTTATATATCTGTGGTGGGATTTATAATTTTGCAAAAAAATTATTCTCAAGAACCTTAGAAAGAAGGTTCGTCTATTAGCCAAGGGGTTACATCAACCCTATGAGTTTATGTGACGACTTCGCCTAGAGTCGGTGGAATTCCGAAAAAGAAATACGTCTCAAGAGACATCCTCTTGGGAAGTAGGACTTTGGAATGACGCCTATGACTCTTTGTATAACCCTAAACTAAAATCTCATGATGAGACCTTTCACGACCTAGAGACGAAAGTTTCGGTCTGCAAAGAGACTTCACTTAAGGGAGGCCCTTGCGCCTTTCCCTCTAGTGATATTCATGATACCCTTAAGGAAACCACCTTATGGGGAGGTAGAATATCCTTAGTCTAATACTAAGAACCTACCTTCTAAGGATACCTTTCACAAATCTCACTACAATCTTTAAACCCGCAAGGGTTATCTTTTCACCTTCTACTAGCCCGTAGGGCTTCCGTATATGTTGTTATCCTTATCCTGTAGGGACTCCTCATTGTCTTTCATTTACCATAATCCTTAGGGAATCCTTGCTTGTCTCAATCTTTGAGATAATGTATGACATCATCAAATCTATGTATTTTATCATCTTCATCCATAAGGAGTCCCTGCCTGTCTCAACTTCTGAGTCAGAGTAGGATATCATCATCAAACCTGTATAGGGTACCCCTACGTCTATCATCATACTACGTCTACATCGCATTACATATCCATGAAACTTTTTTGCATACCTAAAAGCGATTTTTTTTCATACCCATGTATTTTCGTACATTCATACATTTTCATTTCATGCATTTCCACCTTCGCCCTTATCCAACTATCATCCATTTGCTAGTCGATTTCTTGATACTCGCCAACAAACTTAAGAAAGTCTGAAAGTGTGGAAAAAGGAGATTATATACTAGAGACTCAATGGAGCTTGGTCCTATAAATCTTATTGGAGAGAGAAGGCATCCCTTCACCATGACAACTACAGGCCTACACAACGCCTCAAATGCCACTACGATTGATGATTCCTTTACATCAACATCAACTTTCCTATCAATGGATTTGGTATGCCCAAGAAAAGTCAAGGGTCACCCCCATGCTCTGACAAGTCCAAAAACTATGAAGCATCTCCTGAAGTCAGTAGATCAACAAGAAGGCTTATCTCTAGATCATTAGGCTTTTATCATTTCAAATTGTAATTTCTTTCTTGCTGAGTGTTATTTGTCATAAATTATGTACTTTTTAGTCAAGTAATTCTAATAAAATAAGCGTGCATGTTTTTGAAATCGATTCATTCCACAAAAAAAAGTCAACAACTTTCCATTTTCACTCTTTCTTTTCCATTTTTAAATTAACAAACTTCGATGGAGAATGATGAAATACAAAATAATCGAATTTTGCTGGCGTATGCTTTTTAATAGTAAGGCTTAGCTGACGATGTAAGGCATTATTTCAATCCCTAGATAGTGGAGATATAAGGAGATAATCTGTAGTTAACCCCCTCGAGCCAGAAGTCGGAGTTCTTTCTATTTTCTAAAAAAAAAACCTTCATCTTAACCAGGGACATGGTAAATTTCAATTAATTCGACGATGCATTCAAATCCCAAGAGAATTGACACGATCTAAGCAAAGGTTCAAGCATATCTCTTTCCTTGATTCATCATCGAGAGAACGATCTAAGCAAATATTTGAGCACATCATCTTCCCTATGTTCATCGTCCAAGATCGAGGAATTAATAAAAAAGCAGGGTCCACGACATCTTTCACCTCAGTGTGTCAATCAAGATCGAGGAAGCGATGAAGACGAAGCTTACAACAATCAACATGGCCGTCACAAATTGTTAAAATCAAAAGCAAAAAAAATAAATTCAAGAAAAAAAAGTGAAAGCCCGCTAAGTCAAAGCAAATCAAAACTTGACTTAGGCAAAAGTTAGGGCATCCCGGTGGATAAAAAAAGATAATTCCAAAAAAATTGGTCCATGCAAAAATAAGGGATCGAAAATAATAAATTGAAGAACAATCTTGTGACTGCCACCTTAAGAACCATCAAGGCTTCTCATCAACGCTTGGATCTTATCAACGCTTGGATCTTATTAATGCTCATATCTTATCAATGCTTTTCATTGGCGCTTGGATCTTTACCTACGCTTCTCATCATCTACGCGACTACAAAACTTCTCTTGGGGATTAAACACATCCGTTGGATTAATTGAACTTAGGATTGGAGAACATCAAGGAGAATGGGGTGGGATAAATTAATTTTGAGCCTTATATCTTTTGTTTCTTAAACCACGAACCATGGCCACGTTACAACCTTTAAAAGTCCTAATTGAGGCTAGGTTCACTATGAAAGCATATTCTGCAAGATTTGTGTTAAATTGACTCCTATGTTTGTTAAAATCATTTCTAACTACTCCGCTTCTTTGAATATTCATCTTCTAATCTTCCATTTCTTTTCAAATAATCCATTTCAAGAACGTGCATGTGCATCAAATAGAATTACTTTTTCGAAATGTACAATTTTATCTACGAATCAATACTTAGCATCAAAGAGATTTCAAGAAGGTCTGATCAAAGGCCATCCTTTCCAAGAAGCTCCTAACTGGGGCAAAAGCATCTAAGGGGATCCCTATAAACAAGGGCATAGACTAATGATCATAGGGGTATATCACATGAAGATAATATTGACAAGGGGCGATCATTCAGAGGCTCAATCAACTTGGATCAAATTTTAAAGCATTGTTCAATAAGGTGCATATCTTTCGAAGAAGCATTCATGCCACGACAGGATATGACTCGGTTTCCTCGTTTTAATAAACCTCTCAAGGCCTGGAAGCAGGGGCAACTTTCCTAGATTCAAATGTTGGGGCAGTGCGTACCAAGTTCATCCTACTGCACGTAGGGTCCAAATTCCTCAAGCAACTTCAAGTATAAACTTTTCAAGCTTCGAATAATTGGGGAAATATATGTCAAGTTCATGGTAAAGTATGAGTTCTTTCTAAGGATACTTCCTCCGGATCTTTGAGATTGAGGGGCATGTCTTTCAAAATTCGAATGTTGGGGCAAACCACTGCGAGGCTCGATCAAAAAAGAAGTTGATACAAAAGGGTCCATCAAAGCCAAGCATTTTTTCAGGAGTCTTTCAATCAGGGGCATAATGCAAAATATTGGGGTCATTCACATTATGATCAAACTTTTTCCAAGCTCATATTAAAGATAATCTCCTCCAGGACCCTACCAACAAATTAGGAAAAACAGTCCATACAAAAGCAAGCTCTCTTCATACTTTCACAAACCTCCGGTGGACCTCTCTTCTACGTCAGCAATCTTCGAGTTCGAAACAAGTATCAGGGAATCATGCAAGCACAACACTCAAGCATAATGTGACAAGCAACCTTGTTGCATAAACAAACCTCCATCCTTTAATCATCCACAACCCATCACAGGGGCACCATTCAAAAAATATCCAATTCATAATCATAAAGCATAAGGCTGCATAAATCATGCATTAGGGCTCCTAGATCCAAAACCAAGCCATACTATCATCTCATTCATCTACGCATTCCAACAGCATGGGTCGAGCGTATCTCAAAAAGCCTAACTACACATTCTCATTTCAAAGTCCAACACCCATTTACATATATCCAAGTCATTCATCACATTTCATGCATCAATCAATCATTACGTACATCAATCAATCATTACATACATCAATCAATTCATACATCAATCAATCATTACATACATCAATCAATCATTACATGCATCAATCAATCATTACATTCCATGCACCAATCAAATTTGCACGCATAGCATGAAACCTCGTTTTATGTGAAGGCAATCATCATCGACAATCAAGCTACCAATTCTACATAGAATCTCGGCAGTAGATTCCTCTTGTTGATCACGGCAGGTGATTTTTTGGAAAACCTCGAAAGGAGGTAATCTTTCAACAGAATCTCTGAAGTAGATTCCCCAGGTTGATCACGGAAGGTGATTTTCAAGAAAACCTCGGCAGGAGGTAATCTTTCGACAGAATCTCGACAGTAGATTCCTTGGAAATCTTGGCAGCAGATTTCCCACTAAGAGCCTCACATCGAGCATGATGTATGCAAAATCTCAAGATCATTTGCAACATTTGGTGCATCTAACATACATAAACACCAAAGAGCATTTGATAAATCATCAAAGTTTATTCTGGTTAGAAGAACAGCGAAGGAAAATCCATGCCTACACCCATGTCCACGCCAATTTCTATGCACATGCCTATGTCTATGACTACGCCAATATCCATGTCCCCGTCCATGACCAAGCCTATTTCCACGTCCACACCTGCGTCCACGCCTATTTCTACGCACATGCCTACGTCCACGACTACACCAACGTCCACGTCCATACCTATGCATGCGTCTACGATACAGACATTAAGATCTCGCAAACATCTCTCACCAAATCCAAATCCACTTGGAGATACAATAAGGGCAGACAACACTGTCGAGGAGTTAGTGACTACGAGAACCCAATTAGTTTACCAAAAAAATAATATCTATCAAGAGCATACACATATACTTGGGGCATACACATACATTTGGGGCATACACATGCATTTGGGGCATAAGCACATAAGTATTCTTGTACATACACATATAAACATTTGGGGTATACATCACACTCGGATAGCATATCAATTTAGGGCATTATGCATGCATGGCATCTTGCAGAACTACTTTGTTCAAAATTACAATTTTCTTGGGGTTCATCTTTAGTAGGCTTATTTGTGTGAACTATTAGTTCAAACTATAAAGTGATTTGGGGTTCATTTTCTCCATGTTGATAATGGTCGAGACGACACGACCAATATCATCATGAATTTGAGGTTCATTTTCTTCATGTTGATAATGGTTGAGACGACACGACCAATATCATCATGAATTTGGGGTTCATTTTCTTCATGTTGATAATGGTTGAGACGACACGACCAATATCATCATGAACTTGGGGTTTATTTTCTTCATGTTGATAATGGTTGAGACGACACGACCAATATCATCATGAATTTGGGGTTCATTTTCTTCATGTTGATAATGGTTGAGACGACACGACCAATATCATCATGGATTTGGGGTTTATTTTCTTCATGTTGATAATGGTTGAGACGACACGACCAATATCATCATGAATTTGGGGTTCATTTTCTTCATGTTGATAATGGTTGAGACGACACGACCAATATCATCATGAATTTGGGGTTTATTTTGCTTCAAATCTAGTATATCTCGTTTGGTTATCGAATTTTGGTTGAGACAATGCAACCAACATCGTCATTCCAATTTCTACATATTTGGTTTCAAGCCTATTTCAATTATCTATCCCCTAGGTTATGATGGATATGCGAATCTTCAAGGTTATATTATTCATCCCCTAGGTTGCGGTGGATAACGTAAGCCCATCCCTGTTGTCTTTTATCCCCTAGGTTGTGATAAATGCACAGGTTCATCCTCGTACTGTTTACTCCCTAGGTTGTAGTAAACATAACTAAATTTGTGTAAATCCATTGCATCAGTCTCCATGCAGCAATGTGTTATCAAGCTTTATATTATTCACCCCTAGGTTGCGGTGGATAACGTAAGCCCATCCATGTTGTCTTTTATCCCCTAGGTTGTGATAAATGCATAGGTTCATCCTCGTACTGTTTACTCCCTAGGTTGTAGTAAACATAACTAAATTGGTGTAAATCCATTGCATCAGTCTCCATGCAGCAATGTGTTATCAAGCTTTATGTTATTCATCCCTTGGGTTGCGATGGATAACGTAAGCCCATCCCTGTTGTCTTTTATCCCCTAGGTTGTGATAAATGCACAGGTTCATCCTCGTACTGTTTACTCCCTAGGTTGTAGTAAACATAACTAAATTGGTGTAAATCCATTGCATCAGTCTCCATGCAGCAATGTCTTATCAAACTTTGTTTTATTCGTCCCCTAGGCTGCGATGAATATACAAAATCTGCGTCACAAACTTACTATATCAGTCTCCTAGCATTAGTAAATCAGCTTTTTAAACTCGTACCATTTACCTCCTAGGTTATGGTAAATAAACAAAATCTTACAATCTCTCAGATACCGACGAGTTATCTACGTTGTCGAGTCTTGATTCTAACCCACTTTGGTCCAAACACTGGTAAGATGATACATCATCATCTATGTCTATTATTCACACTCATAAGAATGTTGGAATCAAATATGTGCACTCCTTATATAGTGAAGTAAGGTAGTTAATATTTCTCACATGAGCAATGTGAGACTAAATGGTTTTTTTCAACCAAAAAGATATTCTAACAATGTGGGACTTCAGAAATTTTTAAATTCAACATATTGAAACATGGACATGTCCCAACATATTTCAAAGAAAATAAAGAAAACTTCAGTGGTGGTTGGAAACTGTACAGGATAAACCACGTCGACTCCTCCTTTCCTCTCAATCTACTCTATGAAATTCGATTCGGATACAAACATCATGAGACAACATAATCAACACGTGAAAAAGGAAGAAGAATAACACCTCATAGCTGGAAGCAAACCCGACGACTTGGCGGTGATGATCCATCTTTACTCATCTAGCTACCATGGCTTTTGTGTTTGATCTTCCTTGGCTTTAATTATATATATATATATATATATATATATATATATATATATATATATATATATATATATATATATATATATATATATATATATATATGTTGATATGCAGATCTTTGGAATGACATTCCGTGATGGAATTCTTTTTGAGGCACTGAATTTGATATTAGTGGGAAGACTGTGAGTAGCAGAAACAGCTTGAACCAGAAATAATTCTGGGCATAAGTTTATGTTCCACAAGTGTTTTAACCACACCCACATGAAAGCATGTTTTTCTTCCAATGATAACTCAAATTTGTAATTAATGTTTCTGAGGAAGATAATGATAACTCAAAAGAAAACCAGGATCTATTCTTCAATGAAGTAATGATGAGTAGGTGGAATGGAAAGGTGAAATGTAATAGCAAGCCAGCATAGATGCAGTATGGAATCAAGCAACAAATCTCAAGGAAATAAGTATGGGAAACAAAAAAAATATTAGACTTTGAGTTTTAAAATAATATTTTAATAATATATAAAAAACGTAAGTAAAATAAAATAAAATAAAAATATAAAAAAATTTAATATAAAAAACATAATATATGCAAATATTTTAAAAATAAAAATAAAAAATTAAAGAAATTCCACTTGAGATTTAAAAAAAAATAAAATAAAAAATAAATCCAACGTAGAATACGAGAGGGGTTTAAAAAAAATTATGCTAAAAACAAATCTCCTTAATATTATGAGGGGAGTTTGTATATTTAATCAATAAAATATGATCCGAAGATGCATCTTAGTACGTCTTTTAGAAACATTCAAAGATACATATCTAAAATATTTATTCACTAAATTTGATATTTTTAAGGCACACATATTTTACGTCATTTTTAGGTCATAAATTAGAAGAAAAAGACACATCATTTTATTAAAAAAATAGTACATAATTATCAAAAAAATTATACAATTATTGTATCGATAATATATAAGTTGTTCCGAAAAAATTATACAATTATTGTATCGATAACTACCTTACTTCACTCATAAGAAAAATTTACCGACTGTGAGACCCGATACTCACTGCTTGAGAAAACATGCTGCACTTTGGCATGGACTGCTCGCCTGTTGAGACAGTATATGCTGACTCACACTACTCTGTTGATATCAAAGATGGATCCGATCAAGTATATCTTTGAAAAACCTGCCTTGTCCGGAAGAATAGCAATATGGCAGATGATCTTGACTGAGTATGACATCCAATACACAACTCAAAAGGCAATTAAGGGAAGTGTGTTGGCAGACCATTTGGCACATCAGGCAGTGGATGATTACCAGTCTATGAACTTTGAATTCTCGGACGAGAATATCATGTTGGTAACTGATTGTGAGACACCTGGACCGGATGAAGGACCTGAGGAAGGATCCCGATGGTCTATGTACTTTGATGGAGCTTCGAACGCTTTGGGTAATGGCATTGGTGCTGTGATCATATCTCCTAAAGGCTCTCATACTCCGTTTACCACCCGACTATGTTTCAACTGCACCAACAACATGGTGGAGTATGAAGCGTGCATCATGGGTCTTCGAGCATCAATTGACCTAAGGATTAAGTTTCTAAGTGTCTTCAGAGATTCCGCTCTTGTGATCAGTCAGATCAAAGGCGAGTGGGATACGAAACACCCAAATCTTATTCCTTACAAGGAGTATGTATTGACGTTGCTTCCCCATTTCGAGGAGATAACCTTTGAACACTTCCCTAGAGAGGAGAATAAGTTGGCGGACGCTCTAGCTACGATGTCTTCTATGTTCAAAGTCAATTGGGACAACGAGGCTCCCCGGATTATCATTGAAAAACTGGACGAACCGGCACATTGCTGTGATATTGAAAGTGAAGAGGTAACAGAAAAACCATGGTTTCATGAGGTGAAGAGGTATATTGAAGCTCAAGAGTACCCCGAGGGTGCATCTGTTAATGACAAGAAGTTTCTGAGGAGGTTCGCAACGAAGTTCTTCATCAGCAATGGCATTCTTTACAAGCGTAACCATGATTCGACCTTACTGCGTTGTGTGGATAAGAATGAAGCAGAAAGGATCATGGCAGATCTACATGAAGGTACTTTCGGAACTCATTCCAGTGGACATACCATGGCAAAGAAGATCCTACGAGCAGGATATTATTGGTCCACAATAGAAGCCGACTGTTATCAGCATTCTCGGACATGTCACAAGTTCCAGGTTTATGCTGATAAGGTGCACATACCTCCAGTACCTCTGAACGTCTTGACGGCACCTTGGCCTTTTGAAATTTGGGGCATTGATATGATCGGAGAGATCAGACCTACGGCATCCAACGGGCATCGTTTCATCCTGGTAACAATTGATTACTTTACGAAGTGGGTTGAAGCAGTTTCCTTTGCTACTGTAACCAAGAACGTCGTGGCACGGTTCATTCGGCATAATCTGATCTGTCGATATAGCGTACCAGAGAGGATCATTACGGACAATGGTACCAATCTCAACAACAAGATGATCACTGAGCTCTGCGAGCAATTCAAAATACAACATCATAACTCTTCTCCCTACCGGCCGAAGATGAATGGGGCTGTAGAAGCGGCTAATAAGAATATTAAGAAGATTGTGCAGAAGATGACAGTGACATACAAAGACTGGCACGAGATGTTACCATTTGCTCTTCATGGGTACCTTACCTCAGCGTGGACGTCAACAGGGGGAACACCCTATTCCTTGGTATATGGCATGGAGGCAGTCTTGCCTATCGAAGTTCAGATGCCCTCTCTTCGAATCATGAAGGATGCAGGTTTGAGCGAAGATAACTGGATTCAGACCCAGCTTGATCATCTGAACCTAATCGACGAAAGAAGACTTACTGCTATTTGTCATGGTCAGACGTACCAAAAATGGATGATCAAGGCATTTAACAAGAAAGTTAGACGACAAGAGTATCAAGTTGGGGACCTGGTTATCAAGCGCATTATCCTACCTCAAGGTGATCCCAGGGGTAAATGGACCCCTACTTATGAAGGGCCATTTGTGGTTAAGAACATTTTCTCAGGAGGAGCTATGATTCTAACCACCATGGACGGTGACGACCTTCCACACCCCGTCAATGCAGACATAGTGAAAAGACACTACGCATAATCAAAGACTCGCTAGGTTGACTGGCCTAGGCAAAAATAAGGGCTTCCCGGCGAACCAAAAGGGTTCGAGCAAAAATAAGGGATGAAAATAAGAAAAAAAATTTGTACACCCGGCAAGTCGAAAACCTGAAAAGGCGGCTTGGGCAAAAAAGGGTATCCCGGTGAACTGAAAACCCGAAAGGGCGGTCCAGGCAAAAGTTAGGGATTAAAGCGTAACATTATGTCTCATTGGATCACCTTGCATCTAGACTTCGGTATCGACTATTAAGCTCGGACGACACTAATCAATCTGATTCATCTTCAACTAAGCAGCAAAGTGATGGGATTCTTGGAGATATAAAGGCAATAGAAGAGTTGGAACCCAGTGGGATTATTCACATAGCTGTTTTGTTTAGTTTTTCACAAATTGTGTAAATTCTATTGTTCGGCGGCGTTCTCTTACTAGGACGTCAGCCTCTTGTACAAAAGCGCCTACTTACCGGCTAAACTTCAAAATCAATACAAATTCATTTTTAGACAAATTTCAAACTGTTTTTCGTTTTATCTGTTTTGTTTTGCAAAGAACGTCCAATGTTCATTTTTGATATATGCATTTGACACTAATTGCTGATCATAAATATTTACGCGCGAAACAAAAGATGAAATACTGGTAATATCAGAAACAAAGGTAGATTCAGCTGAAGAATATGGATAAGATACCTTCACTCCCCCCAAAGTAAGGCAGTAATGGTAGCTCTCCCAGCTGAGACTTGCAACTATGAACGAATCAGTAATACTCTCCCCAAGCAGAGTTAGTCTACCATCAGCACTAAAAGGGTCTTAATATTCCCCAACGGAGTATAAGAATACTCCCCAGCAAGTATAAGAGTCAACATTTCCCCGGAAGTCTTGATATTCCTCAACGAAGTATAAGAATGTTCCTCGGCAGAATACAGGATACCCCCAGTGGAGTCAATATTTCCCCGACACGGTCTGAAAAAGCTTCCCCAACAGAGTTGGAGCATCATCCCCCAGTAAACTCTGGAAGTTTATCCCCAGCGGAGTACAAACAATGAATCTCCCCAGCCAAGTTCAAAATAAATTCCCAGTAGAACTCAGAGGATTATCCCCACAAGAGTCTAACACGGTTATCCCTAGCAAGTCACAACTGAAAGATCATCCCCAACTAAGTTCTTTCCTTTCGCAAACAGGTATTCAATCCTCAGCAGATTCAATATCACCAGCAACGTCAATCCATCCCCAGCGGAGTTTATCACTGGAATTCTCAGCGGAGCATCCCTTCCCTACAGAGTAATTCCCCTCGGAGTAATCTCCTCATCAGTTTATTCCCCAACGGAGTTATCCTCTCCTGCAAGTTTATCACCCTCGTTCATCATCCCCAGCGGAAACGAAGAATTCAACTCTATTCTCCAGCAGCTCCGGGATTTATTTTCCCCAGCTAAAACATTACATTTCCATACATCATGATACATGCATATACGCATCATACCATACAATCTCATTTATGTTTAGAACATCATTGCTTGATCCATATCATGCATTGCATATGACTGACCTTTACCTTTCAGGAAAGATGCAGTTAAATTCTCAACTATATAGAAGACCTCCTCTGGTCCAGTTAAATCGATTCCTAAAGATTTTTCTGATATCAATTCAGTCAAAAGAGACAAGACCAGTTAAATCGATTCCTAAAGATTTTTCTGATATCAATTCAGTCAAAGGAGACAAAACCAGTTAAATCGATTCCTAAAGATTTTTCTGAGGCCAATTCAGTCAAAAGAGACAAAACCAGTTAAATCGATTCCTAAAGATTTTTCTGAGGCCGATCCAGTCAAAAGAGACAAGACCAGTTAAATCGATTCCTAAAGATTTTTCTGAGGCCGATCCAGTCAAAAGAGACAAGACGAGTTAAATCGATTCCTAAAGATTTTTCTGATGTCAATCCAGTCAAAAGAGACAAAACCAGTTAAATCGATTCCTAAAGATTTTTCTGAGGCCGATCCAGTCAAAAGAGACAAGACCAGTTAAATCGATTCCTAAAGATTTTTCTGAGGCCAATCCAGTCGAAGGAGACAAGACCAGTTAAATCGATTCCTAAAGATTTTTCTGAGGCCAATCCAGTCAAAAGAGACAAAAACCTCCTCTGGTCCAGTTAAATTGATTCCTAAAGATTTTTCTGATACCAATCCCGTCAAAAGAGACAAGACCTCCTCTGGTCTAGTTAAATTGATTCCTAAAGATTTTGCTGATACCAATCCCGTCAAAAGAGACAAGACCTCATCTGGTCCAGTTAAATCGATTCCTAAAGATTTTTCTGATACCAATCCAGTCAAAGAAGACAAGACCTCCTCAGGTTCAGTCGGATCGTCGATAAGATCCCCCTGATTCGCATTCCAGTCTAAGTTCAGACCACCTACCAACAATATCCAAATGGCATCTGTAAGCCTATTCCCGACATCACAATGCTAATATCACTTCATGCGAGTGCAAATTTCTGGGCACTCTAGTGTTCAATCATCTTCCATCTTCGGATCACGAAAGACTCGAAAGCCAATCTATATCCTCGGGTTTAAGAAGATTGAACAGGGGCAACTGTTGTACCCCAAAATTTTCCCTTCCATATTTCTCAAGACATTGCAAAAATGATATCCAAGTTGTTCAAGATTGCTCAAGAGTGGGACAGTCAAATCATCTCCTAAGGCAGTCAATATCAAATTAGGGTTTTGTGTTGCATCAAGGTCCTTACATACAAATGACCTCAAGTTCTTCCCAATGTCCTAATATGGTCTCAAGTTCATCCATGTCAAATCTCAAGCCTTGCAGAGGAAGTTTGGTCAGTCAATTGCTCAAGAGGTCCAAAAATCGATTATGCTAGGGCAAAAGTCAACTGTGACCTACTAATAGTCAAACCTCAAGATTTTTTTGTCAACATTCTAATTTTGAAGGATAATTCATCATTTTATCAAGGGTTGATCATGATTCATCAAGGATTTCTCAAAATTCATCAAGACTCAAAAGTTGCTAAATTAGGGTTTTACAGGAAAAGTCAACTCAACTTTGACCAAGCATAACTTTCTCATACTTTATGAGAAATGACCCATAAAAATATAATTTTGAAGAGGATTCAATTTCCTACAATCCATCTTCACAACCCAAGATCAAGAAACGCACTCACAAAAAGTTACAAATTTGGACATTATAGGTCATTTTTGAAAGTCAACAAAAACACCTTTTTTTCCCAAAGCTTGTAACTTGAGCATGGAATGTCAAAATGATATGAGACCAAAAGAGTTGGTTATAGGACATCTCAAGGTTTCTATAAAGTCCAAGAAAACCTCCAAAAGTTCAAAATTGAAGAAGTTATGCATTGTTGAAGTTGGGCATTTTTCCAAAATTGCCAAAAGTCAACTATCCCCAAAACTTCAAATTTTTTCAAATGGGCCCACTTTTTTCCACTTGATTTGATCTTGTCACACTACACACGTGTTCTATCTTCAGTTTTATGTCCATTCATTGATTTTTCTATTTTATTTGATTTTTATTGAATTAATTCATTTTAAATCAATTTAAATCTAAATAAAATCTAAAAATTGATAACTTGGTATCTTTTTGATTGATACAGGTCTTAAATATCATCATGTACACAATAAAACTCGTATCAAGCTATATCATGCACAAAATATTGGATTTGGAATGAAATTGGAAGCTTTTTAATGGAGGATCATATCACATCTTCAATCATCAATGCCTAAGGATTCAAAGCCCAAAACCTGACCTAATTCATCCCATGTTACATATACAACACAAAGCATATGAGTTCAGAACCTAGAGGCTGCTAAATCACAAAGACAAAAACTTGGAAAAAGGCAAAAAAGCTTGAAACTGAAATCCATTCTAGAGGCAGATTCAAGGTCAAATCTCAACGTAGACCTCTTGTTGGACATCCATTGAGTCTAAAGCAATCAAAATCAAGCTCTGAAACATCCCCAATCGTGCTGTAAGTATCCCTGGAAACCGCCCTGCATCTGAAATCGAAATCTCTCATTCTTGCATTTTTTTGACAAACCATGGACATATTCTTGATCTTTGTATGATTTCCAAACTGTCTACATTATTCAATTGTATTTTTATAGCCTGTAATGCCATACCCGAAACTAGGGTTTTTGGTTCTTGTTTTTAGGCGTTTGAGTTTCAGGCAAAATTGAGGCAAATAATGGACATGGATGAATTCAGGAGGGAGAGACGAACAAGACCATGGCTTTAGATTGAATTTTCATGGCCTGGATTTGGTTTTAGGTTCAACCTACGTTTTTTGCTGCGGATACGAATCCGCAGGTAATTCCTGTGTAATTCCAAGGACAGGGACGAAGACGTGTCCCCATCCCATACGTCTATTCAAATTATTCGCGCTTTTTATTTTTTTGTTCAGGCATATGAATTTGTTTCAAATATATTAATTGTTGTGTATTCCACTAACAAAAGAAACACAGTGGTCCAGTGGTGAAGGCGTCAGTGCATAGTCCAACAGGACCTGAGTTCGAATCCCAGGTCCCCAATATCTTTGCTATCATTTTGTTTCAGGTATTCTAGTGTACCTCATGCCTTGCAATGCATCATGCTCCTTCAGATCCCATGCGCCAGATGGCCTCCAGGCCAAATCTAATGGCCCAAAAGTGATATCCACCATACACCCAGGGTCAACGTGTCACATAGAATTGCAAAAGTCAATACAGGCCTGCGCCTGTTGGGCCAAAGAATTGCCAATCTCACTCCCTTTCCAGGCCCAACACCCCCCTTGAGTATTTTTTCTTATTTTTTTATCTTACTTTATTTATTTGTTTTACTAATTATTTTTATTGTTTAATTGACCAATTAAATTATTTTCCTCATAAAATCAAAAACACAAAAATATATTTTATTTATTAAAATTAAATTCATGACTTTATTTTTGTAAATAAATTAATTTAATCAATTTAGCTTTAATTAGGTTTAATTTTTAATATTTTCGCAATATTTAAAATTAATTTAGATAATTTGGTTTTATCAACATTAATCCAATTTATTTTATTTCTTTAAATATCCAAAAATCCAAAACTATTTTTATTAATTAATTAATTTAATTGTTAATTTAGATTTAATTTCTTTTAATTCAAAAAACAAAAAAATCACTTTCTTTCAAAAAAGGGGTCAAAACCCTAAAAAATGCGCCCGATTCAATTTTCTCGCACGCGATCCATATTTTCATATTATTGTACTTGCTTCCGTAATGTAATAGCTTTTAATTAGGATTTTATTTTATCGCTTTATTTTATTTTCCGCATTTTAATTTGAAGGGTTGTTTTTGGCGATGTAAATACCCGACGCCTTGTAATAGTTTAGATTTAATTTCCGCAATTTAAATTCCGCAACTATAAACTGTTAGATGTTTGGTAATAGGGAATGCATGACAAGATCAAATGTATGAACTTAAAATCAACATAGCTCACCCATGACATGTACAAAGATAAAAATAAACTGAAAACGACACACTCGCACATGCGCATTCTTAGGGTACACCTCACTTGGTTGCCTTCGAACATGGTCATTGAGTATAGGAAGTTTTAGAGGTCGCCCTCTTGTCCAAAGATCATAGTTGCCTCAAAACGGTTGCCTCAGATAAAATGATCTAAGACATTAGGGTTACCGCTAAGGCATCCTAACATTGCTTTAGTGACCACACGCTCCTTAATCGAATTGACCCTTAAAACTCCAACGACGATGCTTCCTACTCCTCAATAGTGGGATAGCGTTGTCTAAAGGACATTTGTACAAATTAATTCCTTTTTCGAGTAGGTAGATGGTTCTTAAGTACTTGCTCTTTCAAAACAAAATAAAACTTTTCGCACTTACACCTTTCAAACAAAAACTTCTTTCAAACCCACAAACACAAAGAAAAGAAAATTTTGAAAACACTTTGAGCAAGTACCTAAGAGCCTGTGGATAACCACGGATAGAAAGGGTGCTAACACCTTCCATTTCTATAATCTACCCCCCGGACCCGAGAAACATCTCGAAAAAGGAATTTTTCTATGATTTTTTCCTTTCCTTGTTGGATAAAATAAAAGTCGGTGGCGACTCTTGCTTACCGCAATTTTGCAAAAACAAACGCAAAACGCGAACCAGCATCCCAAAAACAGTCAGTTCTTTCCCACCGTATCACACCTTTCTTCCTTCAACTGGATCCAAGATCTCTTCAATGCCCCAACATCAGTAGGCATATAGGGATAGAGGACTGTATAAGGAACACCTTCTTCATTAGTATGCTCCACAACTACTGGCAAAACAGCTTCATAAGGCATTCCCAGCTTTTGAGCACGGGTTCGAACCCACTGGAGATAAGGTTGCATCGGGAGAGAAGTCTTCGATCCTAGCTCATGAGGGTCAGACCGGCTCACCCTGCCCCAGGCTCGTATAAACCTTAGGCGATGCTCATTAACATCCCCTTTGTAATCGAAGACAATATCTGTAAGCAGCAGCTCATGAGGACCGTCTCTCCGAGCGCGACCAAACTGTCGTAGAGCCAAGCAAGGACTATAGGTTATTCCCTCTCTAATTCCAAGCAATGGGACATTAGGGTATTCCCCACATCGATCAATGACAACTACTCTTTCCATGTCCTTAGAACTCCAAAGAATGTCCGTATGGGCAAGGGACATGATTCTGTAAGCCCAACCTAACCCTTCTCCATTCTTCAATACAGACTTGGGGAGGTGCAAAACAAGCCACCTCGCCAACAGCGGCGTGCAACACATGAGAGTCCCCCTTCTTCGCACAATACGGGTATAGAGAGCATGCAAAATATCACCCAGAAGAGTAGGCACTGGATTACGAGACAAGAAGATCTTGACCGCATTCACATCTATGAAGGAATATGGATTCGGGAAAAGAACCAAGTCGTAGATGAGGAGAGCCAAGATGTCTTCAAAAGCTTGAAAGTCCAAGTTATCCCAAAACTGTTGAGCTTGATCCATTAGAAACTTGGCCAAGAAACCTTTAACCCCGCTCCGTGTCTCCCAGTTAGATACTACATCAACCGTTTTTAGATGTAGGGCTGAAGCAAAATCCTCTGGCCTAGGAGCCTCTACTAAACCTGTGAAAGGTGTCTGCTCGAGGATGGATATGGCCAGTAAGTAAGAAAAATCCTCCAAAGTGGGAACTAGCTGATAATCCGGGAAGTTAAAACAATGATGCACCAGATCGAAGAACTGGAAGAGCACACTCATCATCTGTTCATCTAACTTTGAAGTGACCAAACTAAGGAGATGACCATGTCTTCTAACAAATGAATAAGTATCAGGAACTTTTGACACTAACTCTCTGATCTGAGCAGGGATTTGCACGAAGTTAACCCGAATGGTGTTTCTGCGTATAGAGGCCATAATCTGCAAAACAGAACAAAGATAAATCCCCTCGGTCTTTGAAATAGTTAGTATAATGAAGTATGCATGCTATGTCATGATGCATGATGTCATGATAAAACACACAACAGGTATAGCAGGTAACAAACATGGTAAAGGCAAACAAGTCACACAAGAGCCCTTAAATTTCAGGCTTACATGGGGTTTAGGTACTACCCTCTTGAAGTTCAGTTGGTTTCAACCTATCCTAATAATAGTAACCGGGTTCTAGAGGTTCTCAATATCACTGACCATCCTCCATCGGTCATGGTTTCAGCTCACGTAATCTTTTCTTGCGGCCGAAACTATCTTGAGAGTATGGTCTCAATTAATGTAGTATCGAGTATCAACCAGTTCTCAGCTCTATACCGAGGCCGGCTATCTCACTACTTCATATGGCCAAGTTGGTCAATTATAGGTTCTAAGGTCAGTTGATGCTTAACGACCCATATAGCAGCCATGTATTCTCCTTGTTTCTCCACAAGGGATACCAGTACCAACCAATGTGCCACATCAACGTAGCTACTGCTTCAACCATATCGGTCTACACTGTACAGTTCCCTCACATTTTGTTGCTACTTACCTAACAGGTGTCCCCCAGATCTGGGTTAGGATCTATAGTAACTCTGATACAAAGCCCTTAAAAGTAAAGCAATCAAATCAAACAATAGAAAAAATATGATGAACTAATCTTAAGGTATACCCTACTTATTAATATCCCCAGCAGAGTCGCCAGTTCTGTGATACGGTGGCCAGAACCGAAACTGTTTGAAATACTGGTTTGCGTTTTCCGTTTGTGTTTGAAAAATGTCGCGTTAAGCAAGAGTCGTCATCGAATTTTATTTTATCCAACTGGAAAGGAAAAAAGCACAGAAAAATTCCTTTTTCGAGATTTTCTGAGTACGGGTAGATTATAGAAAGGGAAGGTATTAGCACCCTTTCTATATGTGGTTTTCCACGGGCTCTTAGGTACTTGTTCATCATTTTCAAAACTGCTTCTGTGTTTTTGGATTTGAAAAGTTTTTGTTTTACTTCGATTTAACCCTTGCTTCTGTCTTCAAGAGTGTTACGAAGTTTTTTTTTGAAAATTTGTTTGTAAAGAGTGTAAGTGTGAAAAGTTTGTTTGTTTTGAGCAAGTACCTACTAGCATCTACCTACTCGAAAGAAGAATTTTTCTATGTTCGTTTCCTTTAGACAGCGTTATCCTACTATTAGTGAGTAGGTAGCACCGTCGTTGGAGTTTTAAGGGTCAATTCGAAAGGGACGTATGATCACTAAAGCAATGTTAGGACATCTTAGTAATAACTCTAATGTCTTAAGATCAATATTCGAGGAAACAATTCTGAGGCAACCTTTCCGAGGCAACTTTGATCTTTGATACAAAAGGGCGACCACTAAAATACCCTATACTTAATGATCATTTACCGAAGGCAACCGAAGTGAGAGTATACCCTAGGAGTGCACATGTGCGAGTGATTCAATTTCAAGTTTATTATCTTTGCACATTTAGGGTTTGCTAACCATTTTAAAGTTAATCATACATTCTTGTCATGCAACCCTAATATTCATACATCTAACAGTTAATATTTTGCGGGAATTAAAATGCGGAAAGTAAAGCTAAGCTATTACAAGGCTTCATGTATTAATTACAGAGAAAAAAGCAACCCGTAAAAAAAACGATAAATGAAAAGGAGAAAAAGTCCTAATTAATCTATTACAACTTGTGAGCAATTACATCAATATGGTAAAAAATATAAAGTGCGCGCGATGAATTAAGAACGATAAAAGTTAGGGTTTTGACCCCGTCTAAGCTAATTAAAGAAAAATTATTTTTGTTGTTTTTTTTATTATTTTTAGGAAAATAAGGTTTGAATTAAATATGAATCTAATTAGTAATTAAATTAATTAAATAAAAATAATTTACATGGCCTATTTTTTATATTTTTGGTTATTTTTTAAGAAAAGGAAAATAAAAATTGAATTAAGCTAAAACCCTAATTTTCTAATTGTTTTTAATTTATTTGCAAAAGAAATTAAAATTATTTAAAATTAAATAACCTAATTCAATTAATTTTTGTATAAAAAATAAATATCCTAAATCTAATTGTATGAAAATATTATTTTTTGTGATTTTATTAAAAAAAGAATTAATTTGGTGTTAATAAAAATAATTAAATAAATTAAATAAGAAAATATATAAAAGAAAAGTAAAAGAGATATGGGCCTGAGAAAGTAATTGGTGATGTGTGGATAGCAATTTTGGCCCAGAACCAAAGTGATCCATGTTGACTTCCTGAATCCCATGCGTTGCATTGACTGGGTCACATGATGGTCACCACATGATAGCCTTTAGATCTGGCCTCCTAGACACCTGGCTGGTTGGATGATGATGGACCATGGTGGTCATCCCATCTACGCACGCGCCTGATTATTGAAAGAAAAAGAATTTGAAATAATGGGGGGACCTGGGATTCGAACCCAGGTCCTGAAGCCTTTTCCAGTCACCTGACTACCAACTGCGCTGCATGTTCTATTTGTATATAGAATAATAATAAATGATAATATATAACATATGCAAGTTAGTGGGAAAAAGCTCCAATATTCAAATGAACCAATACAATGGTGCCATGCAAGTCATCCCTGTCCTCTCTCCGTTGGTAAAAGTCAAAGACTTTTACCTACGGACAACGCCCGTCACTACAACCCTGCACATTGCAAAATCATCACACAAGCATGATAAATGGAATCTAAGGCCATGAACCAACTCGTTTTGGCCTTCTGAGCATGATGGTGCCCTTCTTGTGGGCCAATATCACATGTACCAAAAGATCCTAAAACGAAGCATAAAACCCTAATAATGGCAAATCTTGATACAGTCCACAAAAATGCAATTGAATGTTATAAATAGCTTGCAAATGTTTCAAGGAGAGGAATATACAAGTATTTCATGCTATAGATGCCAAAATCATACAATTCGATTTCAAGAAGAAGCCATTGTCGTGGCTGACTTACAGTGAGTTCTAGCACTGGAAACTCCTTGTTCTTGATTGGTATTGCTTGCTTGTGATCCCAGGAAGTGAATGAGATGGTCAGGGAGCCTTGTAATCGCCTGGAACTATGAAATCAACTCAACACTTTTTTGTGATTTTTCTAAGTTTGTTCTGCCTTTTCACGCCTCTCTAGCCTTGTGTTTTAGGTCTGCAAATGTTCACTATATACCGAGGATTGGATTAGGGTTGAAATTATGCTCTCAATCTTTATCCATTATAGCTTTTGATTTCGATTTGATTCACTTGAAGATCTTTCCAAAATAGGCCAAAATAAATCTTTTTGTGCCCACTTTTGCCTTGCACGAATTCAATCTTTTGCTAGCTGGATATAGGACCTGAAACATGCACAAGATCTTGAGGTTTCAATGATTTGGATTTTTTTCATGATTTGTTTTGATTTAAATTGATTTAATTGCAATAAAAATCAAAATAAATAATAAAAATAAGATAAATACAAGTGGAAAGAGCTAGGGCTCGTGGACCATGCTATCAACTCAAAACAAGTGCAAAAGATTGGGCCCATTTAGCAAAAATTGCAATTTGAGGCATAGTTGACTTTTGACAATTTTGCAAAAAAGGTCAACTTCACCAATGCATAACTTCCTCAATTTTGACTCTTTGAAGGTGTTCTTGGACTTTTTAGAAAGATTAAGATGTCCTCTAAGCAAACAATTTGGTCTCATATCAATTGAGTCTTCCATGTTCATGTATGAAGCTTTGACAAAAAAGGTGTTTTTGTTGACTTTTCAAAATGACCTATAATGTCAAAATTCATAACTTCTTGTGAGTGCATATTTTGAACTTGGGAGATGAAGATGATTTGTAGGGAATTGCATCCTCTTAAAAATGAGCTTTGGATAGGTCATTTATCATAAAGTATGAGAAAGTTATGCTTGGTCAAAGTTGAGTTGACTTTTCCTACAAAACCCTCATTTAGCAACTTTTGGGTTTTGATGAATTGTGAGTAATCCTTGATGAATCATGATCAACCCTTGATCAAATGATGAAAGTAACTTCAAAATGAGGATGTTGACCAAAAATCTTGAAGTTTGACTGTAGGTGGGCCACAGTTGACTTTTGCCCTAGCACAGTCGATTTTCAGGCCTTTGAGCAATTGACTGAGCAAACTTCCTCTACAAGGCTTGAAACTTGACATGGATGATATTGAGAACATATTAGGACAATGGTGAGCATTTGGGATCCCTTGGACTCAAGTATCTTTGATGCAACATGAAACTCTAATTTGAGGTAGACTGCCTTAGGAGAGAGCTTGTCTGGTTAACCCTTGGACTTCCTTGAGCAACTTGAGGATCTTTCTTGAAATGTTTTGAGAAATATGGGAGGGAAATTTTTGGGGTACAACACTATGGGTAACGGCATCAGAGCTATTATCACTTCTCTTGAGGGATATCACATTCCTTTCACGGCTCGTATTTGTTTCAATTGCACTAACAACATGGCCGAGTATGAGGCTTGCATTTATGGCATTGAAGCAGCGATCGACTTGCGCATCAAATTTTTGAAAGTTTACGGGGATTCCAATCTTGTTACCAGCCAGATTAATGGAGATTGGGAGACTCGCCATCAGAACATAATTCCCTATCGTGAGCATGTTATGAAGCTGATTTCGTACTTCGAAGAGATCATATTTGAACACATTCCTAGAGAAGAAAACAATCTAGTTGATGCTCTGGAAACTTTGTCCTCCATGTTCAAGGTTAAGTGGGCTAATGAGGCACCTTCCATTACTATCCGAAATTTGAGTGAGCCATCTTTCTGTTTTTAGGCCAGTTTGGAACCAGATGGTAACCCTTGGTTTTATGACGTTAAGCGATATCTGGAAACACAAGAGTACTGTTGTACCCCAAAATTTGCCCTCCCATAATCTTCAAAGTTATGACAAGCAAATGGTTCAAAGTCTACTCAAGGGCTACACAGTCAACCATCCTCCTAAGCCAGTCAAACTAGGGTTTTGGTTCTTGCAAGGAAGTTGAAGTTTTCAAGGGCTCAATCAAGTCCCATATGCTCATAAACATTGTCAAGCACCTACATGTCAAGTTTCAAGGCTCACAAGGTCAAGTTGCACAATCAAAAACCCTAATTGCTCAACAGTCAACTGTAGGGGCAAAATGGTCATTTGGTAGTCAAAAATCAAAATTTTTGGTCAACATATTATTTTGAAGCCACAATCATCATTTGGTCAAGTCTTGACCATGATTTCACAAGAATGGCTCAAAAATCATCAAGGTGTCAAAAGTTTCTATTTTTGGACAACTGAAAAGTCAACTGTAACTTGACCAAGGCATAACTTTTTCATGGTTCATCAGAAAAATCCCATCCAATGCCCATCTTGAAGGGGAGGATATTTCCTACAACTCATCTTCACATTCCAAGTCCAAGAAATGCTCTCACAAAAAGTTATCAATTTCAACATTATAGGTCATTTTCAAAAGTCAACAAAAAGGGACTTTAAGTCAAAGACCATAACTTGAGATTGGTAAATCAAAATGACATGGGACCAAAGAAATTGGTTAGAGGACTTCAATACCTTTCCAAAATGTCCAAGAACATGATCAAAGCTTAAAAATTAAGCAAGATATGCATTGGAGAAGTTGGAAGAATTTTGTGAAATGGCCAAAATCATTTATCCTTGAAACTTCATTTTTGACAAAAGGGCCCCACTTTTCCCACTTGAATCAGCTTGGCCATGCTTCCCACGTGTCCCACATTTTATTTCAAAATTTAAAATTAATTTTTTCATTTTTATTTGATTTTATTGGATTTAATTCATTTTAAATCCTTTAAAATCAAATAAAAATCAAAAGGGTTAATTAAGGGACATATTTGGTCTTGATTAGCTTTGAATCATCATTATACAACATCCCAAATTCGTACCAAGGCCTAAAGCTAGCAAGAATTCAAAATTGGCTCAAAAATGGAAGGTGTGTTAATGGAGTTTATGTAAAAATCCTAAGCATGAATGCAAGGCATTATTGACCATGATTCTTATCAAAACATATTACTTAACCTATATGCAAGTGATCAAAAACAAGGACACGACCTAAGAAGCTCCAAAACGGCAAATCACATTTCAAATTATTGAAGCAAAAGAGCAAAACTGAAAACCTCCTTAGAGCACTTTTTAAGTCCCCATTCCCATCCAAACACCTTCCTGAGGTCTCAAGGAAACTCTAGCAATCAAAATCACGCCCAAACGCGCAAAGAACCAGTCACACGAAGCCATACGGTTTGTCTTTTTTTCCAGAAATACATAACATGATTCATGCACTTTCATTTATTTTTCTTATTTGATTTGCACTAATGAGGGCTCTCTGAAGCTATTGGTACCATCCAATTGAGTTATAGGCGCCTGAATCAGAATCTACCATGGACAAAAACTAGGTTTCCTGAAACTTCAAATTGGGGCTTTAGGCATATGGTAAAATTAGACCTTAAAATCAGTATGAACAGGATCGTTGCAACATGATGAACAAGATCACACCCTCGCGCTCAATTTATGTGCAAGCATGAGTTGTTCGATATTTTTATTTTTACTGTGTTTTGGGGGGGTTTAAAACCCCCGTTATATGTTCATTGTTTTGCAGAAAGGGAAGAAGAAGATGGACGTGGCAAGCAGGCATTGGGGTATTTGAATCCACGCGCGCAATTTTTTGTGTTTCAGCATTACTGATTTTCTTTTCATATAATATTTGTTTTGCACGCTATTAACAAATGCGTCAAAATGCTTCAGTGGTGGCTAGCGTGTCTTGTAATCACTGGGACCTGGGTTCGAATCCCAGGTCCCCCAAATAATTTCTATTATTTTGCTTCAAGTGTTTCTATGCAGCTTCTCATCCAAAGGCTACCATGCAACTCCAGATCTGTGCTTGCCACATGTCCCTGAAGGACAATCTAATGGCCATCACCAGCAACCCACCATACGCATTGGTCAACGCTCCACACACAAGCCTGAAAAGTCAAAAAAGGCCTCCTCCAAATGGGCTTAATTGCTGCAAATGAACCTCCTCAATTTGGATCAATCACCCCCTATGTTTGCATTTCTTTCTCTCTTTTCTTTTCTTTTATTTATTCTTTTTTTAATTAATTGTTTTCCTTTAATTCACCAAATAATTTTTATCATACAAAAAATACAAAAAAATCAGAAATCATAAAAATAAAAAATATGTTTTATTTAATATTATTTTGTAAATAAATTTTCAATAATCAGTTTAGTTTAATTTTAGGTTCAATTTTAATGTTTTTTCCTTAATAACTAAAATACATAGAATTTAGGGTTTCTAACATGTTTATTATCTTTTTTTCAATAAATAATTTCTCCTTATTATTGTTATTAACTATTAATTAATTTTGCAAATAAATGTGTCATTTAATCAATTAGTAAATTAGGTTTAAACTTAAATATTTTCTTTAATAATTAAAAACAATTTAGAACTAGGTTTTTTTTAATTTAATTTCAAAATCCAATTAATTTTCTTTATGTCCATTAAATACAAAAACAACAAAAAAAAAACTTCTTTTCTTATTAAATCAATTAATTAATTAATAATTTCAATTCAATTCCTTAAAGGGTCCAACGCCCTTGCACTCCCGATTCTTATTTCCTTTCGCATTTATTTTTATTTCTTTTTTATGTAATTGCCCCAAAGCCTTGTAATAGATAATTAGGTCATTTACTTTCCGCACTTTTATTCAAATCGGGTCTTGGTTTAATTTGGCGATGTAGACTCGCGCCTTGTAATAGCGTAGGACCTTTATTTTCCGCATTTTTATTTTCCGCACTCTTTTAACTGCTAATCACATGAAAGAATGAATGCCCAAATAAAATCAAAGCGTAGCTCACCCAATGCATGACAAGACAAATAATAACTGAAAATGACACACAATTCACACACCACTCTTAGGGTACGCCTCACTGTTGCCTTGCCCCTCGAAACGTGGTCGTCGAGTATAGGACGTTTTAGTAAGTCCTTATGTCCATGACATGATCCAGTTGCCTCGGAATGGTTGCCTCGGATTAAAAAGGATCAATGGCATAAGGGTAGCTTCTAAGGTGTCCTACTGTTGCTCTGGTGACCATACTGTCCCTAACAAACGAATTGACCCGAACACCTCCAACGGTGGTGCTACCTACCTCTCAATGGTGGGATGGCACTATCTTAAGGACATTTACACAGACTAATTCCTTAGGATAGGTAGATGACTCGTAGATACTTGCTCTAATTCAAAACAAATCAAAAACTTCTTTTCACACCTACACTTTTCAAAAAGCTTTCAAAAATAATTTTTCAAACACTCTTGAGGACTGATACAAGAGTCGAACTGAAATCTTTAAACGAAACTTTTTCAAACCCACTCACTCTGAAAAGCAAACAAACATTTTGAAAACACAATGAGCAAGTATCTAAGAGCCCGTGGATAACCACGGATAGAAAGGGTGCTAACACCTTCCCTTTCTATAAATCTACCTCCCGAACCGAGAGCTAATCTCAATAAGGAATTTTTCTGTGCTTTTGTCCTTTCCCTGGTTTGGAGAACATAAAAGACGGTGGCGACTCTTGCTTCCGCGACATTTCGCGAAACCAGCGTTAAACAGTCAGTTCCAGATCCACCGATCATAGAACTGGCGACTCTGTTGGGGAAACTTTTAAAGTGAGGTGTACCTTAGGACTAAGAGCACTGTGTTTTCAATTGCTTTGACTTGTTTGCTTTAAATTGTGGGACTGTCTTGGGAGTTCTATAGATCCTAACCCGGATCTGGGGATACCTTCTTAGAAAGTAGCAACAAGGCTGTGAGGGAACTGTGCGGGGTATACCGACATGGTTGAAGCAGTCTGCTACGTTGATGTGGCACTTTGGAGTGTACCGGTAACCCTTGAGTTCAGTCAAGGAGAGTACGGGGCCTCCATGTGGTGTCGTGAAGCATCAACTGACCTTAGGAACCTTAATTGAACCATCTTGGCCTCTTTAGGGTAGTGAGATAACTGACTTTGGTGCAGTCCGAGGTTGGTTGATACTCGATACTACACTCAATTGAGGGTTTCTTTCTTGGGATATTTCGGTCGCCAGTTCAGTGGCTAAATCGAAACGATGAACAATGAAAGCAATCCAGTGATATTGGGACCCTTAGAACCCGGTTACTTCTAATAGGACAGGTTGAGCCCACCAACTTCAAGAGGGTAATACCCAGACCCCATGCTGGCCTAAACTCTAAGGGTTGTGGTGTGACTTGTGTGCTTTATCATGTTTGCCTTTGTAAATATTTGTGGTGTGTTTAATCATAGCATCATAACATCATACAACATCATATGCATTGACTAACCATTTGAGGGGTTCGAATCTTCATCTTTGTTCTTGTTTTGTAGGACATGGAAACTGTTCGCAGAAAGACAATTCAGATTAGCCTTGTAAGGATCCCTCCTCAGCTTAAGGAGCTTATATCCAGGATTCCCGAGAGCTCTTCATTCAGTGAAAGACATGGAAGACTCATCAGCTTGGTCAACACCAACATTGAGGAAGACATGATAAAGGTCCTGTTCCAGTTCTTTGACCCTCTGCATCATTGTTTCACTTTCCTGGATTATCAACTTGTACCTACATTGGAAGAGTTCTCCCGGCTTCTGAAGATCCCTATCCTTGATCAACTACCCTACAACGGTACGGAAAAGGAACCCAAGCTTGAAGAGATTGCTAAGGCCTTACACCTACAACCATCTGACCTCAAGGGACATTGGGAAGTTAGAAGTGGCATCAAAGGGTTCTTAGCCAGGTTTCTGTTTGAAAAGGCCCAGGAATGTTGGAACTCCCTTGACTTACAAGCTTTTGAAGAAGTTGCGGCCCTCCTTGTCTATGGTTTGGTGTTGTTCCCTAACCCAGATCAGCTTATAGATATCAGTGTTGTCCAGATCTTCATGTCCAGGAATCCTATACCTACGTTGCTGGGGGACATCCTTCACTCATGTTACACTCGAACCATGAGAAAAAGAGGTGTTCTTATGTGCTGCACTCCTCTCCTGGGAAGGTGGTTTATTTCGCACCTTCCACAATCAGTTTTGAAGAACGAGCGGGGTTTGAGATGGTCACAACGATTGATGACTCTTACACACGCAGATATACATTGGTGCTCTCGGTCTAGAGAGGATGTCACTATCATTGATCATTGTGGGGAGTACCCTAATGTTCCTTTACTTGGAATCAGAGGAGGTATTACTTACAACCCATGCTTGGCTTGGAGACAGTTTGGTTATGCTAGGAGGGATGGCCCTCATGACATGTTAATTCCTGACATAGTTTTTGACTTCGACAACGATGCACAAGGACTTCACCAGAGATTTATCAGAGCTTGGAGGATGCCCAGTAAGATAGACAGCAAGACACTGGGGCACATGAACTCCATCCCGTTGGAACCTTATCTCAAGTGGGTACGCGCCCGCTCCCAGAAGTTAGAGATGCCTTATCCTCATGTTCTCCCTGTAATCAAAGAACCAGTCCTGGAAGGAGAGGTGTCCTACACCATTCAACATCCTGACATGCCCACATCCTGGGAAGAAATGCAGAAGAGTTGGGTCCAGCTTAAGGAAGAACGGAATTCTCTTGAGACCAGTCTACATGCTAGTGAAAAGAAGGTCCTGGAGCTCACCCGCCTACTGCACGAGGAAAGGAATCTCAACACCTACATTGCTCCGAAGAGGATGCGTAGTGTCTTCTGGGACTGATTTGCTTTTGTAATATTTTGCCCATGAGGCTTTGATGTACCAAACAATTATTCCCTTAATGATAACGTGTGTTCCCTTTTGTCTACAACAAATTTGAATTTTCGAACCCTTGAATGCATTACATAAACACATATCATTCATCATGTGCATAGCAGGTACTCTTCTTTTCAGGTTGCTTACTATTCTTCGCTGTTTATTTCAGCATCATGAACCCTGAATCATCTACTGAGCTGTCTATCAAGGCCCTTCAGGCGCAGAACACACAATTTCAGGAGCTGGTCATGGGTTTGGCTCAAGGTCAACAAGAGCTGAAGGCTATGCTCCTGAAGAAGAGTAAGAAGAAGAAGAGGACTGTGTTATTCAACACTGGGCGCAGACTCGGGAACACTTTGCAAAATGAAGCTGAAAGGACTACTCCATCTGTGGGGGAAGGTAGTCACCAAGGGAGAGAGGTCCCTAGTCCTGTGGTCTCTGACACTGAGACAAACTTCAACGACGAACAGTACCCTCCTGCTGAGGATCGGTACAAGCAGCTGGAGGACAGGTTGAATGCCATGGAGATCCAGCGTGTGCCTGGACTGGATTTCGGAGACTTGGGGTTATCTTCTGGGGTGGTAATTCCACAAAAGTTCAAGGCGCCTGCCTTTGTGAAGTATGACGGGGCTTCCTGTCCCAAAATGCACCTCCGTTCTTATGTAAGGAAGATCCAGCCTTACACAACAGACAGGAACTTATGGATCCACTTCTTCCAGGAGAGTCTTTCAGGGACTCACCTCGAATGGTTCTATCAGCTGGATGGAACCAACATTCGTAACTGGGAGGATCTGGCCACTGCTTTTTACAAGCAGTATCAATATAATTCCGACCTCGCTCCTACGCGTACCCAACTCCAGGGTATGTCTTTAGGATCGGGTGAAGGTTTTAAGGAGTACGCACAAAAATAGAGAGATCTGGATGGCAGGGTACAGCCACCATTGACGGACCGGGAGCTGGTAGATATGTTCTTGGGGACCCTATCTGGTCCATTTTTCAATCATCTCATTGGTAATTCCTCTGCTGGGTTTACTGATCTGATCCTGACTGGTGAGAGGATCGAGGCTGGTATAAAATCAGGGAAGATACAGAAGATTGCCTCCTCAAGCACTGAAAAGAAGCCCTTCAAGAAAGAGGCAAGTGTTGTGTATGGTCCAAGAAGGCAAGACAAACCTAAACGCCGCCAAGCTGTCAACGCGGTGGTTATTTCTAAGCCTGTTGCTGCTTCACAACAGTACAACCAACCCAGAGCTGAGAGGCCCAAACGACAGTATACTCGACTCAGCATGACTCTCTCTCAGATCCTGCCACAACTGCTGTCAACCAACTTGGTGACTGTTAGAGAGGCCCCGAAGGTTGTGAACACTACCTCTCCTAAGTATAATCCAAATGTCCGCTGTGCTTATCACTCTGATAGCCCGGGGCATTCTACTGACGACTGCTGGGCCCTGAGGAATAAGGTGCAGGACCTCATTGATGCGAAGGAGGTACAGTTTGAGGCACCTGAGAAGCCTAATGTGGTGACTGCTCCCATGCCTAACCATGGAGTGAATGCTATCAGGGAGGATGATGAAGTGGAAGAATCTGAGTTCAACAGCTGGATTTATCCAACGGCCGACAGTGGACCTAGCAATTGGACTTCCAAAGACTGCATGCCTGTTACTTTTGTCGCCCAGTAATGAACTTCTTTGTTTTGGATTTGTAATAAACAATAAATTAAAACTTTATGGCCCGGTGTCTTACCCGGGACACCGTGGTTTTATTTGTGAGGGCTTTTGTTTGTCACTGTCATATATCATGAATAAAAGCATTGGACGTTTTTCGCATTTCAAATCTTGCGCTCCTTTTCTTTCTTTCTTTATATATATTGCAAAACAGCTGTATTTACACACACTCACTCATACAGGTTTCAATCCACTATGGATTTCACTGGTAACGACTCTGCTACTACCAGTTATGACTTCGAAAATCCGATCAACTTAGCCGAAGACGAAGGTGAAGATGATTGCGAAGTGCCTGGCGAACTTGCAAGACTGTTACTCCAGGAAGAGAGGGCAATTCAACCACATGAAAAGCCAGTGGAGACGATAAATCTAGGTACTGATACAGATAGAATGGAAGTTAAGATTGGTGCCAACCTGGAGCTCAGCGTGAAGCAACGGTTGATCCAGATGCTGCATGACTACATGGAAATCTTTTCCTGGTCTTACGAAGACATGCCTGGGTTGGACACCGACATTGTGGTCCATCATTTTCCTACTAAGGAAGACTGCCCTCCGGTTAAGCAAAAGGTCCGCCGTATGCGTCCAGAGATGTCCGAGAAGATCAAAGCTGAGGTTATGAAACAGTTTGATGCCGGGTTTCTAGCAGTGACTTCTTACCCTCAGTGGGTTGCCAATGTGGTGCCGGTGCCGAAGAAAGATGGTAAGGTCAAAATGTGTGTTGATTACAGGGATCTGAACAGGGCCAGCCCCAAGGATGACTTCCCTCTACCTCACATTGATGTTCTTGTTGACAATACTGCTCAGCATAAGGTGTTTTCCTTCATGGATGGTTTTTCAGGATATAATCAGATCAAGATGGCTCCGGAAGATATGGAAAAGACTACCTTTGTTACTCAGTGGGGCACCTTCTGCTACAAGGTCATGCCATTCAGGTTGAAAAATGCTGGGGCAACATACCAACGTGCCATGGTTACTTTATTTCATGACATGATCCATCATGAGATTGAAGTGTATGTCGATGACATGATTGCCAGGTCCCAAACTGAGGAGGAACACCTTGACCATCTGCAGAAACTGTTTGACCGTTTGAAACTGTACAAGTTGAGGTTGAACTCGAACAAGTGCACCTTCGGGGTAAGATCTGGAAAGTTGTTAGGCTTCGTAGTAAGTGATAAGGGTATTCAGGTAGACCCTGCCAAGGTTAAAGCCATTCAAGAGATGCCAGTTCCCAAGACAGAGAAGGAGGTCAGAGGCTTTTTAGGACGCCTGAATTACATTGCCCGATTCATCTCACACCTAACTGCTACCTGTGAGCCAATCTTCAAGCTGCTGAAGAAAGATCAGGTAGTACGTTGGAACGATGAATGTCAGGCTGCTTTTGACAGAATCAAAGAGTATCTCCAAGAACCACCCATTCTTATGCCACCGGTTGAAGGGAGACCTCTGATACTATACCTGACAGTACTTGACAACTCAATGGGGTGTGTGCTGGGGCAGCATGACGAGTCTGGCCGAAAAGAGCATGCCATTTATTACCTTAGCAAAAAGTTTACCGACTGTGAGACCCGATACTCACTGCTCGAGAAAACTTGCTGCGCTTTGGTATGGGCTGCTCGCCGGCTGAGACAGTATATGCTAACTCACACTACCTTGTTGATCTCAAAGATGGATCCAATAAAGTACATATTTGAAAAGCCTGCTCTGTCTGGGAGAATAGCAAGATGGCAAATGATCTTGACGGAATACGACATCCAGTACACGACTCAGAAAGCTATCAAGGGAAGTGTATTGGCAGACCACTTGGCACACCAGGCAGTAGACGACTATCAGTCAATGAACTTCGAGTTTCCAGACGAGAGCATCATGATAGTGACTGATTGTGAAGTACCTGGACCGGATGAAGGACCTGAGGAAGGATCCCGATGGTCTATGCACTTTGACGGAGCCTCCAATGCTTTGGGTAACGGTATCGGTGCTGTGATCATATCACCTCAAGGCACTCATACTCCACTCACTGCCCGACTATGTTTCAACTACACCAACAACATGGCGGAGTATGAGGCATGCATCATGGGTCTCCAAGCTGCGATTGACTTAAGGATCAAGTTTCTGAGTGTCTTCGGAGATTCCGCTCTCGTGATCAATCAGATCAAAGGGGAGTGGGATACGAAACATCCGAATCTTATTCCTTACAGAGAATGTGTATTGACATTGATCCCCCATTTCACAGAGATCACCTTTGAACACTTTCCAAGAGAGGAGAATCAGTTGGCGGACGCGTTAGCTACAATGTCTTCTATGTTCAAAGTCAAATGGGACAATGAGGCTCCCCGGGTCATTATCTGGAAACTGGACGAACCGACATACTGTTGTTATCTTGAGGCTGAAGAGGTAACTGAGAAACCCTGGTATCATGAGGTGAAGAGGTATCTCGAAGCTCAAGAGTATCCTGAAGGTGCATCTGCCAACAATAAGAAGTTTCTGAGAAGGTTCGCAGCGAAGTTCTTTCTCAGCAACGGCATTCTGTACAAGCGAAACCATGATTCAACCTTACTGCGTTGTGTGGATAAGACTGAAGCAGAAAGGATCATGGCGGAGCTACATGAGGGTACCTTCGGAACATATTCCAGTGGACACACTATGGCAAAGAAGATCCTTCGGGCGGGGTATTTCTGGTCCACAATGGAAGCCGACTGCTACCAACACTCTCGGACATGTCATAAATGTCAGATTTACACAGACAAGGTGCACGTTCCTCCAGTTCCTCTGAATGTCTTGACAAAACCTTGGCCTTTTGCAATGTGGGGAATTGACATGATCGGCGAGATTAAACCTACGGCATCTAACGGGCATCGCTTCATCCTTGTAGCGATTGATTACTTTACGAAGTGGGTTGAAGCAGCTTCTTACGCCACTGTAACCAAGAATGTTGTGGCACGGTTCATTCGGAATAATCTGATCTGTCGATACGGCGTCCCAGAAAGGATCATTACAGACAACGGTACCAATCTCAATAACAAGATGATCACTGAGCTCTACGAGCAATTTAAGATACAGCACCACAACTCTTCTCCTTACCGGCCGAAGATGAATGGGGCTGTAGAAGCAGCTAATAAGAATATCAAAAAGATTGTGCAGAAGATGACAGTGACTTATAAAGATTGGCACGAGATGTTACCGTTTGCTCTACATGGATACCGTACCTCAGCAAGGACGTCAACCGGGGCAACTCCTTTCTCCTTGGTCTACGGTATGGAGGCAGTCTTACCGATCGAAGTGCAGATACCCTCTCTCCGGATAATGAAGGATGCAGACCTGAGTGAAGATGATCGGATCCAGACACGACTTTATCAGCTAAATCTAATTGACGAAAAGAGACTTACCGCTATTTGTCATGGTCAGACGTATCAAAAGCGGATGATCAGGGCATTTAACAAAAAAGTCAGACCACAAGAATATCAAGTTGGGGATCTGGTAATCAAGCGTATCATCCTTCCTCATAGTGATCCAAGGGGAAAATGGACCCCTACGTATGAAGGGCCATTTGTGGTTAAACATGTGTTCTCAGGAGGAGCGATGTTTCTCACCACCATGGATGGTGACGACCTTCCTCACCCCGCCAATGCAGACATAGTAAAAAGATACTACGCATGATAAAAGACCCGCTAGGTTGACATACCTAGGCAAAAATTAGGGCTTCCCGGCGAACCAAAAGGGTTCGGGCAAAATGAGGGATGAAATGAAAAAATCTGTACACCCGGCAAGTCGAAAACCTGAAAAGGCGGCTTGGGCAAAAATGGGTATCCCGGTGGACTGAAAACCCGAAAGGATGGTCCAAGCAAAAGTTAGGGATAAAGTGTAATACTATGTCTCATTGGATCACTTTGCATCCAGAATCCGGTATCAACACCAAGTTCAGACGGCATCGATCAATCAGCTTCATCTTCAGCTAGGTCATCAAGTGATGAGACGCTCGAAGATATAAAGGCGATAGCAGAGTTGGAACCCAGTGGGATTACTCTTTTCACACAGCTATTTTCTTTGTACAAATTTGTATAAACTCTTTTGTTCGGCGGCGTTCTCTTACTAGGACGTCAGCCTCTTGTACATAAACGCCTATTTTACAGGCAATTCAAAAATCAATATAAATTCACTTTTCAGATCAATTGCCAATTGTTTTTCCTTTTTCTGTTTTGTTTTGCGAAGAACGTCCAAGGTTCAATTTGTGATATATGCATGTGACATTAATTGCTAACTCATAAATGTTTGCATACGAAACAAAGGATTAATTACAGGTAACATTAGAAACAGGGGCAATAATGTTTGTCTAAGCGATCTAATTGTTCTGTCCACCAAGGTACCAAGGTAAGTTCAGTTGAAGAACATAACCAAGATGTCTTAAGTCCCCAGAGAGTGAGCCAGCAAGTCAATGCACTCTCCCCAAGCAGAGTTATCCTGTCAGTCTTAAGGAAGTTGGGTATCCTCCAGCAGATCTCAACATTCCCCAGCATAATCATACAGACACTCCTAACAAGCATCCCCGGCAGTCTTGGTCTAAGATTGTTCCCCGGCGGTATACTAGACATTCAAGTGGAGCCACTTCCCCAGTATATCTAAAAAAATTTCCCCAAGAGAGTCCAGTTTGAAGGTTTCCCCAGGAAAGTGCAATACATCTCCCCAGCAGTAAGCTTATCCCCAGTGGATTCTGGAAGCTTATCCCCCGCAGAGCACGAAGGCGTCTCCCCAGACTTTTTATTCAAAGGTTATGCTCCACCAGAGCTTATAACTGGGTTATCCTCAGCCAAAAGCCACTGAAAGATCGTCCTCGGCAAAGTCTTCTTATCCCCAACGGAGTCTATTAAAACTTCCAACATAACAACGGTATCCCCAGCGAAGTTATCATCAAACATCTCAGCAAAGTACCTCTCTCCCCACAGAGTACTGTTCCCCAGCAAGATCGCTAGACTAGTTTCTCCCCACAGAGTAGTCTCCAAGTTTATTCCCCAATGGAGTCATCTTCTCCTACCGGTATCCTTGCAGTCATCACTCCCCAGTGGAAACAGAGAATGCTATTCACATCAGCCCAGGATTTGACTTCCCGGCATCCGTCAAGGATTTATTTTCCTAAGACGAAAACATACATTCATAAACAACACATCTTCATACATTATAGCATGCATATAAGCATCATGAACATACAATCTCATTCATTCAGAGAACATCTCGCATGTCATACATCATGACATCACATACAACTAACGTTTTGCCTTTTCAGGACAAAAGTTAATACAAAGATAATTGCTATCAACTGTCGTGATTCTAGATCCGATTCCTGTATCTTGCCAGAGTGTATCTGTTGACGACTACAGTACCAGACTCGATTCCTGTATCCTGTCGGGGCACGTCTGAAGAGTTCGAAGATCCGATTCCTGTATCTTGCCAGGGTGTATCTGTTGACGACTACAGTACCAGACTCGATTCCTGTATCCTGCCAGGGCACGTCTGAAGAGTTCGAAGATCCGATTCCTGTATCTTGCCAGGGTGTATCTGTTGACGACTACAGTACCAGACTCGATTCCTGTATCTTGCCAGGGCACGTCTGAAGAGTTCGGAGACCCGATTCCTGTATCTTGCCAGGGTGTATCTGTTGACGACTACAGTACCAGACTCGATTCCTGTATCCTGCCAGGGCACGTCTGAAGAGTTCGAAGATCCGATTCCTGTATCCTGCCAGGGTGTATCTATTGACGACTACATTACCAGACTCGATTCCTGTATCCTGCCAGGGCACATCTGAAGAGTTCAAAGATTCGATTCCTGTATCCGGCCAGGGCACATCTACATAAAGAGTTTGAAGATCAACTCCTGTAACAGGCCAGGTAATTATTTTCTTCCTCAGGTACGCAAGTTCTCGCTAAGGAATCTCTTACGCGATCGACACCCAGATGGAATCTATAAGCCCATCCACATACCAACAGTTCCAAATGGCATCTATAATCCCATTCCCGACAAGTTTCTGTCACACCTCTCAACATGGCATCTGTAAGCCCATTCCCACCATCATACTCTACATGTGAGTGCAAATTTCTGGGCACTCTAGTGTTCAATCATCTTCCACCTTCGGATCACGAAAGGCACGCCAGCCAATCTACATCCTCAGGTCTAAGAAGATTGAACAGGGGCAACTGTTGTACCACAAAATTTTCCCTCCCATAATCTTCAAAGTTATGACAAGCAAATGGTTCAAAGTCTACTCAAGGGCTACACAGTCAACCATCCTCCTAAGCCAGTCAAACTAGGGTTTTGGTTCTTGCAAGGAAGTTGAAGTTTTCAAGGGCTCAATCAAGTCCCATATGCTCATAAACATTGCCAAGCACCTACATGTCAAGTTTCAAGGCTCACAAGGTCAAGTTGCACAGTCAAAAACCCTAATTGTTCAACAGTCAACTGTAGGGGCAAAATGGTCATTTGGCAGTCAAAAATCAAAATTTTTGGTCAACATCTTATTTTGAAGCCACAATCATCATTTGGTCAAGTCTTGACCATGATTTCACAAGAATGGCTCAAAAATCATCAAGGTGTCAAAAGTTTCTATTTTTGGACAACTGAAAAGTCAACTGTAACTTGACCAAGGCATAACTTTTTCATGGTTCATCAGAAAAATCCCATCCAATGCCCATCTTTAAGGGGAGGATATTTCCTACAACTCATATTCACATTCCAAGTCCAAGAAATGCTCTCACAAAAAGTTATCAATTTCAACATTATAGGTCATTTTCAAAAGTCAACAAAAAGGGACTTTAAGTCAAAGACCATAACTTGAGATTGGTAAATAAAAATGACATGGGACCAAAGACATTGGTTATAGGACTTCAAGACCTTTCCAAAATGTCCAAGAACATGATCAAAGCTTAAAAATTGAGCAAGATATGCATTGGAGAAGTTGGGAAATTTTTGTGAAATGGCCAAAATCATTTATCCTTGAAACTTCATTTTTGACAAAAGGGGCCCACTTTTCCCACTTGAATCATCTTGGCCATGCTTCCCACGTGTCCCACATTTTATTTCAAAATTTAAAATTAATTTTTTCATTTTTATTTGATTTTATTGGATTTAATTCATTTTAAATCCTTTAAAATCAAATAAAAATCAAAAGGGTTAATTAAGGGACATATTTGGTCTTGATTAGCTTTGAATCATCATTATACAACATCCCAGATTCGTACCAAGGCCTAAAGCTAGCAAGAATTCAAAATTGGCTAAAAAATGGAAGGTGTGTTAATGGAGTTTATGTCAAAATCCTAAGCATGAATGCAAGTTATTATTGACCATGATTCTTATCAAAACATATTACTTAACCTATATGCAAGTGATCAAAAACAAGGACACGACCTAAGAAGCTCCAAAATGGCAAATCACATTTCAAATTATTGAAGCAAAAGAGCAAAACTGAAAACCTCCTTAGAGCACTTTTTAAGTCCCCATTCCCATCCAAACACCTTCCTGAGGTCCCAAGGAAACTCTAGCAATCAAAATCACGCCCAAACGCGCAAAGAACCAATCACACGAAGCCATACGGTTTGTCTTTTTTTCCAGAAATACATAACATGATTCATGCACTTTCATTGATTTTTCTTATTTGATTTGCACTAATGAGGGCTCTCTGAAGCTATTGGTACCATCCAATTGAGTTATAGGCGCCTGAATCAAAATATACCATGGACAAAAACTAGGTTTCCTGAAACTTCAAATTGGGGCTTTAGGCATATGGTAAAATTAGACCTTAAAATCAGTATGAACAGGATCGTTGCAACATGACGAACAAGATCACACCCTCGCGCTCAATTTATGTGCAAGCATGAGCTGTTCGCTATTTTTATTTTTACTGTGTTTTGGGGGGGTTTAAAACCCCCGTTATATGTTCATTGTTTTGCAGAAAGGGAAGAAGACGATGGACGTGGCAAGCAGGCATTGGGGTATTTGAATCCACGCGCACAATTTTTTGTGTTTCAGCATTACTGATTTTCTTTTCATATAATATTTGTTTTGCACGCTATTAACAAATGCGTCAAAATGCTTCAATGGTGGCTAGCGTGTCTTGTAATCACTGGGACCTGGGTTCGAATCCCAGGTCCCCCAAATAATTTCTATTATTTTGCTTCAAGTGTTTCTATGCAGCTTCTCATCCAAAGGCTACCATGCAACTCCAGATCTGTGCTTGCCACATGTCCCTGAAGGCCAATCTAATGGCCATCACCAGCAACCCACCATACGCATTGGTCAACGCTCCACACACAAGCCTGAAAAGTCAAAAAAGGTCTCCTCCAAATGGGCTTAATTGCTGCAAATGAACCTCCTCAATTTGGATCAATCACCCCATATGTTTGCATTTCTTTCTCTCTTTTCTTTTCTTTTATTTATTCTTTTTTTAATTAATTGTTTTCCTTTAATTCACCAAATAATTTTTATCATACAAAAAATACAAAAAAATCAGAAATCATAAAAATAAAAAATATGTTTTATTTAATATTATTTTGTAAATAAGTTTTCAATAATCAATTTAGTTTAATTTTAGGTTCAATTTTAATGTTTTTTCCTTAATAATTAAAATACATAGAATTTAGGGTTTCTAACATGTTTATTATCTTTTTTTCAATAAATAATTTCTCCTTATTATTGTTATTAACTATTAATTAATTTTGCAAATAAATGTGTCATTTAATCAATTAGTAAATTAGGTTTAAACTTAAATATTTTCTTTAATAATTAAAAACAATTTAGAACTAGGTTTTTTTATATTTAATTTCAAAATCCAATTAATTTTCTTTATGTCCATTAAATACAAAAACAACAAAAAAAATAACTTCTTTTCTTATTAAATCAATTAATTAATTAATAATTTCAATTCAATTCCTTAAAGGGTCCAACGCCCTCGCACTCTCGATTCTTATTTCCTTTCGCATTTATTTTTATTTCTTTTTTATGTAATTGCCCCAAAGCCTTGTAATAGATAATTAGGTCATTTACTTTCCGCACTTTTATTCAAATCGGGTCTTGGTTTAATTTGGCGATGTAGACCCGCGCCTTGTAATAGCGTAGGACCTTTATTTTCCGCATTTTTATTTTCCGCACTCTTTTAACTGCTAATCACATGAAAGAATGAATGCCTAAATAAAATCAAAGCGTAGCTCACCCAATGCATGACAAGACAAATAATAACTGAAAATGACACACAATTCACACACCACTCTTAGGGTACGCCTCACTGTTGCCTTGCCCCTCGAAACGTGGTCGTCGAGTATAGGACATTTTAGTAAGTCCTTATGTCCATGACATGATCCAGTTGCCTCGGAATGGTTGCCTCAGATTAAAAAGGATCAATGGCATAAGGGTAGCTTCTAAGGTGTCCTACTGTTGCTCTAGTGACCATACTGTCCCTAACAAACGAATTGACCCGAACACCTCCAACGGTGGTGCTACCTACCTCTCAATGGTGGGATGGCACTATCTTAAGGACATTTACACAGACTAATTCCTTAGGATAGGTAGATGAATCGTAGATACTTGCTCTAATTCAAAACAAATCAAAAACTTCTTTTCACACCTACACTTTTCAAAAAGCTTTCAAAAACAATTTTTCAAACACTCTTGAGGACTGATACAAGAGTCGAACTGAAATCTTTAAACGAAACTTTTTCAAACCCACTCACTCTGAAAAGCAAACAAACATTTTGAAAACACAATGAGCAAGTATCTAAGAGCCCGTGGATAACCACAGATAGAAAGGGTTCTAACACCTTCCCTTTCTATAAATCTACCTCCCGAACCGAGAGCTAATCTCAATAAGGAATTTTTTTGTGCTTTTGTCCTTTCCCTGGTTTGGAGAACATAAAAGACGGTGGCGACTCTTGCTTCCGCGACATTTCGCGAAACCAGCGTTAAACAGTCAGTTCCAGATCCACCGATCACAAGTACCATGAGGGGGAATCCGTTATAGATAAGAAGTTATTAAGAAGATTTTTAGCCAAGTTCTTTCTCAGCGATGGAGTGTTGTATAGAAGGCATCATGACGGTTTACTGCTCAGATGTGTTGACAAGAAAGAAGCGGCTTGAATCATTGAGGAGATACATGAAGGTGATTTCGGGACCCACTTCAACGGGTATACCATGGTTAAAAAGATCTTGCGAGCAGGTTATTATTGGTCTACCATGGAGACTGACTGTTATAATCATGTACGGGTTTGCCACAAATGTCAAGTCTATGCTGACAATGTGCATGTGCCGCCAGTACCTTTGAATGTCTTGACCTCCCCTTGGCCGTTTGCAATGTGGGGAATTGATATGATCGGAAAAAATTGAACCGACTGCGTCCAACGGGCACCGTTTCATTCTGGTTGCCATCGATTATTTTACGAAATGGGTCGAAGCTGCATCCTATGCCAATGTCACCTAGCAAGTGGTAACTCGGTTCGTTAAGCATAATATTATCTGTCACTACGGAGTGCCTGAGAAGATCATTACCGATAATGGGTCTAATCTGAACAACAAAATGATGAAGGAGCTTTGCGAGTCCTTCAAAATCAAGCATCATAACTCTTCCCCATACCGACCAAAGATGAACGGTGTCGTCGAAGCGGCCAATAAAAATATCAAGAAAATTATGCAGAAGATGGTGGTAACCTATAAAGATTGGCATGAGATGCTGCCTTTTGCTTTGCATGGTGTTGTACCCCAAAATTTTCCCTCTCATATTTCTCAAAACATTTCAAGAAAGATCCTCAAATTGCTCAAGGAAGTCCAAGGGTTGACCAGACAAGCTCTCTCCTAAGGCAGTCTACCTCAAATTAGGGTTTCATGTTGCATCAAGATACTTGAGTCTAAGGGATCCCAAATTCTCACCATTGTCCTAATATGTTCTCAAGTTCATCCATATCAAGTTTCAAGCCATGCAGAGGAAGTTTGATCAGTCAATTGCTCAAAGGCCTGAAAATCGACTGTGCTAGGGCAAAAGTCAACTGTGGCCTACATACAGTCAAACTTCAAGATTTTTGGTCAAAATTCTCATTTTGAAGTATTATTCATCATTTGATCAAGTTTTGATCATGATTCCTCACATATTGCTCACAATTCATCAAAATCCAAAAGTTACTAAATTAGGGTTTTGCAGGAAAAGTCAACTCAATTTTGACCAAGCATAACTTTCTCATACTTTATGAGAAATGACCCATCCGAAGCTCATTTAGAAGAGGATGAAATTCCCTACAATCCATATTCATCTTCCAAATTCAAAATATGTACTCACAAGAAGTTATGAATTTGGACATTATAGGTCATTTTGAAAAGTCAACAAAAACACCTTTTTTGTCAAAGCTTCATACATGAACATGGAATACCAAATTGACATGAGACCAAAAGGGTTGCTTAGAGGACATCTCACGATTTCTAAAAAGTCCAAGAACACCTTAAAAGAGTCAAAATTGAGGAAGTTATGCATTTGTGAAGTTGACCCTTTTTGCAAAATTGTCAAAAGTCAACTATGCCTCAAATTGCAATTTTTGCTAAATGGGCCTAACTTTTTGCACTTGTTTGAGTTGGCAACATGGTCCACGAGCCCTAGCCCTTTCCACTTGTCATTATCTTGTTTTTATTATTTATTTTGATTTTTATTTGAATTAAATCAATTTAAATCAAAACAAATCATGAAAAAATCTAAAACATTGAAACCTCAAGATATTGTGCATGTTTCAGGTCCTATATCCAGTTGGCAAGTGATTGAATTCGTGCAAGGCCTTTGTGTGCACAAAAAGATTGAGTTTGACCTATTTTTAGAAAGATTTTCAAGTGAATCAAATCCAAATCAAAAGCTATAATGGAGAAAGATTGAGATCATGTTTTCAACCCTAATTCATTCCTCAGTATATAGGGAATATTTGCAGACAAAAATCACAAGGCTAGAGAGGCGCACAAAGTCAGAACAAACTTGAAAAAAATCAAAGAAAAGTGGTGATTCGGTTTTGCACTTCCAGGCATTTTCAAGACCCTCTAGCCATCTCATTCGATTCCTGGGATTGCAAGGAGGTTGTACCAATCAAGAACAAGGAGTTTCCAGCACTATAACTCACTGTAAGTCAGCCATGACAATGGCTTTTTCTTGAATTCGAATTGCATAATTTTGGCATCTATGGCATGAAATATTTGTATATTCTTGCTCCTTGAAGCATTTGCAAACTATCCATAACATTTAATTGCGTTTTTATGGACTGTATCAAGATGTGCCATTATTAGGGTTCTTGGTCTCGATTTGGGATCTCTTCACACAGGTAAAATTGGGCCATGAAAGGGGCACCATCATGCTCAGAAGGTCCAGACGAGTTGATTCATGGCCTTAGATTTTATTTATCATGCTTGTGTTTGATTTTGAGAATTGCAGGATCTGTAGCTATGAACATATGTCCGTAGGTAAAAGTCTGTGACTTTAACCAACGGAGAGAGGAAGAAGATGACATACGTGGCTCCGTCTCATTCATTCATTTGAATCCTGGCGCGTGTTTTACAGCTAGGGTCACTTTATGCATTTTATTATTTTTGTTTCATTTAATAATCAGTTGAACCAAATGGCCCAGTGGTGGCCAGGGAAGCGCTAAAGGTATTGGAGGGCATGAGGTCAGGGGTTCGACCCCTGCCTCCAACATTTGCATTTTTCTTGAATTTTCTCTACAGATTCAGTGTCCTACAAGGCGTGGAGACTATCATGGTCCATCAGCATCCAACTAGCCAAGTGTCCAACAAGCCAGATCTGATGGTTATCATATGATGATCCACCAAAGGCCTTGGTCAATGCAAAACAGGGGAGCATGGAAGTCAACGTGGAACAACCTCTTTTGGGCCCAGAGCTTGCTATTCACACTCCCCATTCTGCTGACTTTTCAGGCCCAGTTTCTTCTTTCTTTTCTTTTTTATATTTTTCTTAATTAATTTATTTAATTATTTCACTAACACAAATAAATAATTCTTTTTATAAAAAAATCATAAAAATAATATTTTCATCCAATTAGATTTAGGTTTATTTTTTATCAAAAAAATTAATTAATTTAATTAGGTTATTTAATTTTAGGTAACTTAAATTATTTTGTAAATAAATTAAAAACAATTAGAACAATTAGGTTTTTTTGTTTCTAACTTAATTCTATTTTCTTTTTCTTAAAAATAACCAAAAATATAAAAATAGGTCATGTAAATTATTTTCTTTAATTAATTTAATTACTAATTAATTTTGTATTTAATTTAAAAACCTAATTCTTTTTTCTCTTAAAAATAATCAAAAACAACAAAAATAATTTTTCTTTCGATTAGGTTAGACGGGGTCAAAACCCTAGTTCTCTTTCGTTCTTAACTCATCGCGAGCGCTTTATTGTATTAATTTTACCATATTGATGTAATTGCTCACAAGTTGTAATAGATTAATTAGGGCTTTTACTTTCATTTATCGTTTTTATATAGGGTTTTTTTGGCTATGTAATTAATACCCGAAGCCTTGTAATAACTTAGCTTTACTTTCCACACTTTAAATTCTGCAAACTATTAATTGTTAGATGTATGATATTAGGGTTTCATGACAAGAATGTATGATTAATTCTAAAACGGTTAGCAAACCCTAAATGTGAAAAGATAATGAACTTGAAATTGAATCACTCGCACATGCGCACTCCTAGGGTATACTCCCACTTAGGTTGCCTTCGGTAAACGATCATTGAGTATAGGGTATTTTAGTGGTTGCTCTTTTGTCTCAAAGATCAAAGTTGCCTCGGAAAGATTGCCTCGAAATTGTTGCCTCGATTATTGATCTTAAGACATTAGGGTTATTACTAAGACGTCCTAACATTGCTTTAGTGATCGTACGTCCCTTTCGAATTGACTCTTAAAACTCCAATGACGGTGCTACCTACTCACTAATAGTAGGATAGCGTTGTCTAAAGGAAACGAACATATAACGATTCTTTTTTCGAGAAGGTAGATGCTAGTAGGTACTTGCTCAAAACAAACAAACTTTTCACACTTACACTCTTTTCAAACAAAGTTTCAAAAACACTTCGTAACACTCTTGAAGACAGAAGCAAGGGTTAAATCGAAGCTAAACAAAAACTTTTCAAATCACACAAACACAGAAGCAATTTTGAAAATGATGAGCAAGTACCTAAGAGCCCGTGGAAAACCACGGATAGAAAGGGTGATAATACCTCCCCTTTCTATAATCTACCCCCCGTAGTCAGAAATTCTCGAAAAAAGAATTTTTCTGTGCTTTTTTCCTTTCCGGTTGGATAAAATAAAAGTCGGTGGCGACTCTTGCTTACCGCGACATTTTGCGAACACAAATGCAAAACACAAACCAACATTCCAAAACAGTCCGGTTCTGGCCACCGTATCACAGAACTGGCGACTCTGCTGGGGACTTAATAAGTGGGGTATACCTTAGGATTAGTTCATCATATTGCTTCTATTGTTTGATTTGATTGCTTTATCTTTGTGGGCTTTGTATCGGAGTTACTATAGATCCTAACCCGGATATGGGGAGCACCTTTTAGGTAAGTAGCAATAAACTGTGAGGGAACTGTACGGTGTAGAACGATACGGTTGAAGCAGTAGCTACGTTGATGTGGCACATTAGTTGGTATCGGTATCCCTTGTGGAGGAACAAGGATAATACGGGTCTGCTATATGGGTCGTTAAGCATCAACTGACCTTAGAACCTATAATTGACCAACTTGGCCATAGGAAGTAGTGAGATAGCCGACCTTGGTATAGAGCTGAGAACTGGTTGATACTCGATACTACACTCATTGAGACCATACTCTCGAGATAGTTCCGGCCGCAAGAAAAGATTGCGTGAGCTGAAACCATGACCAATGGAGGATGGTCAGTGATAGTGAGAACCTCTAGAACCCGGTTACTATTATTAGGACAGGTTGAACCAACTGAACTTCAAGAGGGTAGTACCTAGACTCTATGCAAGCCTGAGATTTAAGGGCTATTGTGTGACTTGTTTGCCTTTACCATGTTTGATACCCGCTATACCTGTTGTGTGTTTTATTATGACATCATGCATCATAAAATAGCATGCATATTTCATTAGACTAACCATTTCAAAGATCGAGAGGATTTATCTTTGTTCTGTTTTACAGATTATGGCTTCAGTACGCAGAAATACCATTCAGAGAGTTGGTCTCAAAAGTTCCTGATACTTCCTCATTTGTTAGAAGACATGGTCATCTCCTTAGCCTGGTCACTTCAAAGTTGGATGAGCAAATGATGAGCGTGCTGTTCCAGTTCTTTGATCTGGTGCATCATTGTTTCACCTTCCCGGATTATCAGCTGGTTCCCACTCTGGAGGAGTTTTCAGACTTAGTGGGTATATCCATCCTCGAGAAGAAACCCTTCACAGGTTTGGAGGAGGTTCCTAGGCCAGAGGATATTGCTTCAGCCCTACATCTAAAAAGGGTTGATGTAGTGTCCAACTGGGAGACTCGGAGCGGGGTTAGAGGTTTCTTGGCTAAGTTTCTAATGGATCAAGCTCAACAGTTCTGGGATAACTTGGATTTTCAAGCATTTGAAGACATCTTGGCTCTCCTCATCTACGGCTTGGTTCTTTTCCCGAATCCAGATTCCTTCATAGATGTGAACGCAGTTAAGATCTTTTTGTCCCGCAATCTAGTGCCTACTCTTCTGGGTGATATCCTACATGCTCTCTACACTTGTACTGTGCGAAGAAGAGGGACCCTCATATGTTGCACGCCGCTGCTGGCGAGGTGGTTTATTTCGCACCTCCCCAAGTCTATATTGAAGAATGAAGAAGGGTTAGGTTGGGTTTACAGAATCATGTCCCTTGCCCATACGGACATTATTTGGAGTTCTAAGGATATGGAAAGAGTAGCTGTCATTGATCGATGTGGGGAATACCCTAATGTCCCATTGCTTGGAATTAGAGGGGGAATAACCTACAGTCCTTGCTTGGCTCTATGATAGTTTGGTCGCGCTCGGAGAGACGGTCCTCATGAGCTACTTCTTACAGATATTGTCTTTGACTACAAGGGGAACGTTAATGAGCATCGCTGAAGGTTTATACGAGCCTGGGGCAGGGTAAACAGGTCTGACCCTCACGAGCTAGGACCGAAGACTTCTCTCCCAATGCAACCTTATCTCCAGTGGATTCGAGCCCCGTGCTCAAAACTGGGGATGCCTTATGAAGCTATTTTGCCGGTGGTTGTGGAGCATACTAATGAAGAAGGTGTTCCTTATACAGTCCTCCATCCTTATATACCTACTGATCTTGGGGCATTGAAGAGATCTTGGATCCAGTTGAAGGAGGAAAGGGATGCATACCGGGAGAAGCATCATGAGCAGGAAAGAAAGATCTTGAAGCTCACGAGACAGCTTGAGAATGAAAGGACAATCAATGATTATGTCAGCACAAAGGGGAAACGACCATGGGATTTCTGACATCTTTTATTGTTTCTAGTTTAGATTTTATTTTCAGTTATTTATTTTGTAACGCCTTGAAGGCATTGTTAAACATTTTTACAAGTTAATCTAATAAAGTTTGTTTAATTTCTTGGTTTACAAATTTGAATCTCCCAAAGTCTTTGAAATCATTTCATACGCATTCCATTACCACGCACCTTATTACAGGTACCATTACAGGTTTCTTATCTTCTTCGCTATTTATTTCAGCACAAAATGTCTTCTGAAATACCTACCGATCAAGCCATTAAAGCTCTTCAAGCACAGAATGCTTAATTCCAAGAGATGTTCTTGAACTTGGCCAAAGGGCAACAGGATTTGAAGACTCTCATCTTGAAGGAGAAGAAGAAGAAGAAGGTGGTTATAATGAATATGGGTCACATGTTTGGGAATAGGTTGCGACAGGAAGCTGATCTGTCTCATTCATCTGGAGGAGGAGAGAATCAAGAGGAAAGAAAGGGTCCTAGCCACGTGGTCTCTAATAATGACACTGATTTTGATGACGAACAGTACCCATTTGCTTAGGATAGGTACAAAGAACTTGAAGACCGTCTGAGTGCTATGGAGATTCAGAAGGTTCCCGGTTTGGACTTCGGAGATTTGGGACTGGCATCGGGAGTGGTGATCCCTCACAAGTTTAAGGCTCCCGTTTTTGCTAAAGACAATGGAGTGTCCTATCCAAAACTCCATCTTCGCTCATACGTCAGAAAAATTCAGCCTTACACTGCTGATAGGAATCAGTGGGTGCATTTCTTTCAAGATAGTCTGTCAGGGACTTAGCTTGAATGGTTTATCAATTGGAAGGAGCTAATGTCCGCAATTGGGAGGACCTTGCTGCTGCTTTCTACAAGCAATACCAGTATAATTCCGACCTTGCTGCCACTCGTACTCAGCTTCAGAGTATATCCATGGGTGCAAGTGAAGGTTTTAAGGACTATGCTCAGAAATGGAGAGATATCTGGATGGAAGAGTCCAACCCCGTCTGTCTTTTAGGGAGTTGGTTGATATGTTTTTGGGGACCTTGTCTTGTCCATTCTTTAATCATCTAATCGGAAGTTCGTCATCCGAGTTTACTGAATTGATTATGACTGGGGAGAGAGTAGAAATTGGTATCAAAAGTGGCAAGATACAGAAAGGTGCTTCATCAAGTATAGAAAAGAAGCCTTTCAGGAAAGAAGCTAGTGCAGTTTACGGCTCGAGGAGCCAAAGCAGACCTGAACTCCGCCAAGCAGTGAATGCGGTGGTAATATCAAGACCTACAGTTTCCCCACAATGCAACAATCAGCAAAGAATGGATAGGCCACAGAGACAGTATACTCGGCTTAATATGACCTTGTCACAAATTCTACCATAATTGTTGAAGACCAACCTGGTAACTCTGAGGGAAGCCCCGAAGAATCCCAGCACCACATCTTTGCTGTATAATCTGAACGCCCATTGTGCGTATCACTCTGATAGCCCGGGTCATGATACGAACAACTGTTGGGCTTTGAAGAATAAAGTGCAAGATTTGATTGAAGCTAAAGAGATTGAGTTTGACACTCCGGAGAAACCCAACGTCATAACTGCTCCCATGCCCAAACATGATCAAGGAGTGAATGCAATTGAGGATGATGAAGAAGAGTCGGATATTGACAGCTGGATCTACCTGACTACCAACGGTGGATTGAACAACTGGATATTAAAGGACTTCGTGCCCGTTTCTTTTATTATACAATAATAGACTTTTGTTTTGAGATTTGTAACAGACAATTTGAAACTTTACGGCCTGGTGCCTTGCCCGAGGCGTCTTGGCTCTGTTTGTGAGGGCTTGCTATTTGTCATTTTCATATATCATCAATAAAGCAATGGACGTTTTCTTGCATTACAAATTTTACGCTCCCTATTTTTCTTTTCTATCTTGCACTTTATCAAAATGACTATTTGTCTTACAGACACTCACATATCATAATACAGGTCCACATCCACTCTAGATCCCACTGATAACGACTCTGCTACTGCCAGTTATGACTTCAAAAGTCTGATCAACCAAGCCGAGGACGAAGGTGAGAATGATTGTGAAGTGCCTAGGGAACTTGCTAGACTGTTACTTCAGGAAGAGAGGGCCATACAGCCGCATGAAGAGTTGGTGGAATCAGTGAATATGGGTACCGAGGAAGACAAGAAAGAGGTCAAGATAGGTGCAAATCTAGAGTCTAGTGTCAAGCAACGGTTGATACAGATGCTACACGACTATGTTGAGATCTTCGCTTGGTCTTATGAAGACATGCCTGGTTTGGATACTGACATTGTGGTACACCGTCTGCCAACTAAGGAAGATTGTCCTCCAGTAAAGTAGAAGGTTCATCGTATGCGCCCCGAAATGTCTGAGAAAATCAAAGCCGAGGTCATGAAATAGTTTGATGCCAAATTTCTAGCTGTTACTTCTTACCCACAGTGGGTTGCCAACGTGGTTCTGGTACCGAAAAAGGATGGTAAGGTACGTATGTGTGTGGACTATAGAGATCTGAACAGGGCGAGCCCCAAGGATGATTTCCCTCTACCTCATATCGACGTCCTGGTTGATAACACCGCACAGCATAAGGTCTTCTCCTTTATGGATGGTTTTTCTGGTTACAATCAAATTAATATGGCTCCCAAAGACATGGATAAGACAATGTTCTTCATGCAGTGGGGTGCCTTTTGCTACAAAGTCATGCCTTTCGGATTGAAGAATGCTGGGGAAACTTATCAGCGCGCCATGGTCGTTTTGTTCCACGACATGATTCATCATGAGATTGAGGTTTACGTTGATGACATGATTGCAAGGTCCCAGACTGAGGAAGAACATCTTGACCATCTCCAGAAACTGTTTGACAGGTTGAAGATGTACAAACTGAGGTTAAACTCGAACAAGTACACCTTCGGGGTAAGGTCTGGTAAGCTGCTGGGTTTCGTTGTTAGTGATAAAGGTATTCAGGTGGATCCTGCAAAGGTGAAGGCTATACAGGAAATTCCAGCTCCCCAAACAGAAAAAGAAGTCAGAGGCTTTTTGGGACGTCTGAACTATATTACCCGATTCATTTCACACCTGACTGCTACTTGTGAGCCAATCTTCAAGCTGCTGAAGAAAGATCAAGTGGTAAGATGGAATGATGAATGTCAACCCGCTTTCGAAAGGATCAAAGAATACCTCCAAGAGCCACCTATTCTGATGCCTCCAATTGAAGGAAGACCTTTGATCTTATACTTGACAGTACTCGACAATTCAATAGGGTGTGTGTTGGGGCAGCATGACGAGTCTGGCCGAAAAGAGCACGCTATTTACTACCTTTGCAAAAAGTTTACCGACTGTGAGACCCGATACTCACTGCTCGAGAAAAATTGTTGCGCTTTGGCATGGGCTGCTCGCCGGCTGAGACAGTATATGCTGACTCACACTACCCTATTGATATCAAAGATGGACCCAATCAAGTATATCTTTGAAAAACCTGCCTTGTCCGGAAGAATAGCAAGATGGCAGATGATCTTGACTAAGTATGACATCCAATACACGACCCAAAAAGCAATCAAGGGGAGTGTATTAGCAGATCATTTGGCACATCAGGCCGTGGATGATTACCAATCCATGAATTTTGAGTTCCCGGATGAGAATATCATGTTGGTGACTCACTGTGAAAAACCTTGACCGGATGAAGGACCTGAGGAGGGATCCCGATGGTCTATGTATTTTGACGGAGCTTCAAACGCGTTAGGTAATGGCATTGGCGCCGTGATCATATCTTCTGAAGGATGTCATACTCCGTTCACCGCCCGATTATGTTTTAACTGCACCAACAACATGGCGGAGTATGAAGCATGCATCATGGGCCTTCGAGCAACTATTGACCTAAGGATTAATTTCTTGAGTGTATTCGGAGATTCTGCTCTAGTGATCAGTCAGATGAAAGGCGAGTGGGATACGAAGCACCCAAATATTATTCCTTACAAGGAGTATGTACTGACATTGCTCCCACACTTCGAGGAGATAACCTTTGAACATTTCCCCAGAGAGGAGAACCAGTTGGCGGACGCGCTAGCTACTATGGCTTCTATGTTCAAGGTCAGGTGGGACAATGAAGCTCCCCATATTACCATCGAGAGGTTGGACGAACCCGCACATTGTTGTGATATTGAGACTGAAGAGGTAGCAGATAAACCTTGGTTTCACGAAGTAAAGAGATATCTTGAGGCTCAAGAGTATCCCGAGGGTGCATCTGTTAATGATAAGAAGTTCTTGAGAAGGTTCGCGGCGAAGTTCTTCATCAGTAATGGTATCCTTTACAAACGTAACCATAATTCAACCTTAATGTGATGTGTGGATAAGAACGAGGCAGAAAGGATCATGGCGGAGTTACATGAAGGTACCTTCGGAACTCATTCCAGTGGACATACCATGGTGAAGAAAATCCTACGGGCAGGATATTATTGGTCTACTATGGAAGCTGATTGTTACCAGCATTCTCGAACCTGTCATAAGTGCCAAGTCTATGCGGATAAGGTGCATGTACCTCCGGTTCCTCTGAATGCCTTAACAACTCCTTAGCCTTTTGCAATGTGGGGCATCAATATGATTGGCGAGATCAGACCTACTGCGTATAACGGGCATCGTTTCATTCTGGTGGCTATTGATTATTTCACGAAGTGGGTTGAGGCAGCTTCTTTCGCTACAGTAACCAAGAACGTAGTGGCACGGTTCGTCCGACACAATTTGATCTGTCGATACGGGGTACCAGAGAGGATCATTACGGACAATGGTACAAATATCAACAATACGATGATCACCGAGCTCTACAAACAGTTTAAGATATAACATCACAACTCTTCTCCTTACCGGCCGAAGATGAATGGGGCTGTTTAAGCGGCTAATAAGAATATCAAGAAGATTGTGCAGAAGATGACAGTGACCTACAAAGACTGGCATGAGATGTTACCATTTGCTCTTCATGGGTACCGCACCTCAGTAGCGGACATCAACAGGGGCAACACCTTACTCTTTGGTATATGGCATGGTGGCAGTCCTACCCACTGAAGTCCAAATACCCTCTCTCTGGATTATGAAGGATGCAGGTTTGAGCGAAGACGATTGGATTCAGACCCGACTTGATCAGCTGAACTTAATCGATGAAAAGAGACTTACTGCTATTTGTCATGGTCAAACGTATTAAAAGCGGATGATCAAGTCTTTTAACAAGAAAGTCAGACAACAAGAGTATCAAGTCGGGGATCTGGTGATCAAACACATCATACTGCCGCAAGGTGATCCCAAGGGAAAATGGACCCCCACTTATGAAGGGCCATTTGTGGTTAAGAACATTTTCTCAGGAGGAGCTATAATTCTAACCACCATGGATGGTGACGACCTTCCTCACCCCGTCAATGCAGACATAGTGAAAAAATACTACGCATAATAAAAGACCCGCTAGGTCGACTGGCCTAGGCAAAAATAAGGGCTTTCCGGCGAACCAAAAGGGTTCGAGCAAAAGTAAGGGATGAAAATGAAAAAAGCTGTACACCTGGCAAGTCGAAAACCTGAAAAGGCGGCTTGGGCAAAAAAGGGTATCCCGGTGGACTGAAAACCCAAAAGGGCGGTCCAGGCAAAAATTAGGGATTAAAGTGTAACACTATGTCTCATTGGATCATCTTGCAACCAGACTTCAATATCGACTATCAAGCTCGGACAACACCAATCAATCTGATCTACCTTCAACTAAGTAGCGAAGTGATGAGATGCTCGAAGATATAAAGGAAATAGCAGAGTTGGAACCCAGTGGGATTGTTCACATAGTTGTTTTTATTTATTTTTCACAAATTGTATAATTCATCTTTTGGCGGCGTTCTCTTACTAGGACGTCAACCTCTTGTACAAAAAGGCATATTTATAGGCCAACTTCAAAATCAATACAATTCATTTTCACAAAGAAATTTCAAATTGTTTTTCTTTTTCTGTTTTTTTTTTGCAAGAACGTCCAATGGTTCATTTTGATATATGCATTTGACAATAATTGCTGCTCATAAATGTTTACATGCAAAACAAAAGATGATTACTCATAATGACAGGAACAGGGGCAAACAAGAAATGTCCAAGCCTTACAGTTTCTCGGTTGTACCCCAAAATTTGCCCTCCCATTTTTCACAAGAAATCACAACCCTAGGGTTTTCTCAAGATTGGCTCAGGAATCGATCAGACAGACTTTTCTTTGGCAGTAGATCAAGAATTAGGGTTTCTCTCGCATTTCTCAGAAATTCAAATTAACTGTCACATGTTTTCACATTTTTTAAACCTACTGAAAGATTGTTGGTTGTTCTCAAGACCTGTTTATCTGAGACAAGAAATGAGAGCTGAGATGGTCATTTGGAATATTTAGGTTTTGTCTGATCCAGGTTAACTAGATAATGTGCGTCTGTTAAGATGTTTGCATGTTAATGGAATGAAATGTTTGCTTGTTTATTGGAATACCCAGTGCGTATTTTGATTGGAATGCTGTTGCAAGGTTACGAGACTACAAAGTTATTGGATTACTTAAAGTTTAAGTTATCTGTATTAGAATTGTTGGAATGAAATTTCAATTATTTTGATCTGAGAATCTTAAAGGATTAAGTGAAGATGCAGAGAGAGAATTGCAAAATATTGACAGTAGAAGGTTCTATTCAGATTGCCTCACAAAGATTTTTCAGATGTTGATACAAAAATAATTTATTATTTGAATACTGTAGGTTTTACAACTTATAGTACTTGAAAAAATAAATTATTACAATTAATGGAAAATCTATCTAAGTTAAAAATCTAAGTCTAAGCCATTTCTCCATTGCTCCCATGCTCAAAGTCTTCTGCTTCCTCTGCTTTATCATCACCCAAGTTTTGCTCACATGAAAGAAAAACAAAGAAAACAGGATTAGTACAGTTAACAAAAATAGAATTTTCAAACAAGGAAAATTTTCATCATTAAAGTTTGTCGTCTGGAATCAGAGTGCTATTTTTCATCACGTTTTATTTTTCTCTTTGCAAATCACAAGAAGATTGCTCTTCTTGGTTCACAAAGAGAAAAATAAAAATGCAAATTAAAGAATGCAAAAGCAAAATTATTCAAAGGCAAAGCACAAGGCGCCAAAACTGCATTACAAAACAAGGCAAACTGAATGCAAACATTGCAGCAAACTAAGGCAAACATTGCAGCAAACTGCATTACATAACAGGCACCAAACTATACTAAATTGTCAAGTAAAGCAAACTGAACAAAGCAAACTGGATGCAAACTGAACCAAGGCAGCACAAGTATAAACAGCAGCACAAGTAATGCAGTTAGAAAGTACAAGTGCAGCAGAATAGCAGGCCAAAAGTAAAATGCAGGAGGTAAACCATATAACAAGCAAAAAGGCTTGTCATAGCCTATCATCATTTTCCGGCTAATAGATAAACTTTTCAGAAAATAAGAAAAAGCAAAAGTGTTTTGTCATTGAGAGAGAAAGAGAGAAAAGATATCACCTTTTTGAGATTGTACAGTTTGGCAGGAAATCTATCACAAGTTGCAAAACAAAAAGAAAAGGGATATAAGACCAAAACTGCATAACAGTTTCAAAAAAAAGGAGAGGAGAGTGTGTCAAAAACTGCAACAAACTCCAAACTGTTAACAGTTTCACCAAAAACTCCCAACATGTGTAACAAGTATCCAAGCCTAAAAATTCACAAAATCTCCAAGCCTGCCAAACAGTTTCACACAAACAACCTGCAGTTCTCAAACAGAACCAAATCTGTTACAGTAAAACTGTAACAAGCTGCTCAACAGTCCAAACCTGTAACAGTTTTCAAACATCAAACCCATAAAAGGCCAACAAACTGCAACAATAGCCAAGCTTGCCAAACTGCTCAAAAACAAAACAACATAACAACTCAAACTGCAAAATAAGCAGAAACCATAAACTCCAAGCCAACAAGCTTGAAACTGCAAAATCCAAAACCTGTGTAAACAATCAAACAGAAAATCCCAAGAAATTGCATATCAGTTTCAAACAAACTCCAAACCTGTATAACAAGTATCAGAACCTGCCTAAACAGTTTCACAAAATACTCAAAAACCTGTAACAGTTCCTAAACCAAACAAACAGGCCAACAACCAAATAATCACAAAACCCTGTGAAAGCCAACAAGCCTGCCCATTCAATCCATACCAATAAACCAAGTTTCAGAAGCAACAAACAAAGTTTCAACAAGAAGCAACAAACAAAGTTTCATCAACTAACATCAACAACAGAGTTTTAAACAACCACATCCACTACCAATAATCAAAACTCAGTTCAAATCAGAAGAACAACTTAGCCAAACAAAACTCAGTTCAACAATAATCATCATTTCAAAACAAGGTTTCAGAAACTTTCAACAATCATCATCAACTACAGAGTTTTAGAAAGCAACAAGTATCATCATAGTTCAAGAAAGAGGAAAAGGGATATCAAAGGTTTCAGAACTATCATCATCAACAATCATCATCAGCATTCAAGTTTAAGAGAGAGGAAAGAGTTTTAGAACAAGCATCATCATCAACTAACATCAACAAAAGAGTTTCAGCAACAAGCATCATCATAGTTCAAGAGAGAGGAAAGAGTTTCAGAAGCAAACAACTACCAACAAAATCAAAGGGTTCAGAAGCGAAATCATCATTAAAGTTTCAAAAGCCAAAATCATCAACAAGAATCAGAGGCATTATCGTTGTCATCATTTCTTCTCCTCCGCCTCTAGCCACCAAGGAACGCTCCATCTCTCTATCTCCTCTTTACTCTCCATTTTTCCAGAAAATCTCACAGGTATATCCCTTTACTGCATCTTAGATATGTGAACAATAGATTAACAAGCCAAAACGTGAACAATAGATAAGCTTAAAAACTGAAAAACGTTAAATCAAACAAAGACGAATCATATCGTTTAAACAAGGCCATGGATTGTTAGGAAGAGGTTAGAGAGTGAGAGACAACGCTCTGGCGGCTTGAAGGGAGGGAAGATCAGAGCGATTTATCATTGAGAGAGATGAGGAAGAGACGCACGAAAGAAGCGGCGCCGCTGTGAGATACAAGCCACAAACCCTAAATTTCTGAAACCCTAAATGTTACAAACTTTGGAGATGGGCCTGTCCGCCCCCAAGCCCCCTTAAGCCCATCTAATTGCTAACTAGCGCACCCCCTCCATTCTAACCCTTTCTTCTTCTTCATTTTTGTTTTGGGCCCAACAATATCATCCTAAGCCCACCTTTCAATTCAACTTATTTTCTTTTCTTTTCTTTTATTTAACAAATGCTAATATTTTTTTTATTAATTCATTTTAATTGATTTGTTTTCTTTTTTTGTTAATAATAACACTAATAATAATATTAAAACTTTGATTTTTCTTAAATTAGTCTTATTTTCTTCTTTTATTAATTAATCTTGTTTCATTTGATAAAATACCAAAAAAGAATTTAAATTAATTTAATTAATTTTTTTTTCTTTAAACCCTTTTTTTATTAATAAAAATACAAAAATAATAGAAATTTTATTTAATTAAATTTTCTTCCTTTAAACTTTTTATTTACATAATTAATAAAATACAAAAAAAAAAGAATAATAATAATAATTCTTAATTTTTTTAGAATAGAGTTTGTTTATCTCTTTTTAATAAAAAACACATACAAAGAATAATTATAAAATATTTAATCTTTCTTTTTTAGAATATATTTTATTTATTTATTTTCAAGTTAATAAATACATGCATTTCATAATTTATTGATTTTCTTTATTTCGTATTTTGTTATAGCTTTATATTGAATTGCGATAATTCGATTTGGTTGTAATATTTGGACATTACTATTCTTATGAGATTCATCCCCATTTGTAATAATTTGTACCCCCATTTCCGGATACTTTTGTAATAACTTAGACTTTTAATTCCCGCAATTTATTGCTTTCAATATACTGTATAGTAATTAGGCGTGTATGGCAAGATTCCAAAATCAAAATAAATAGCTTGACTAATACAAAGACAAAATGCATGTAAATTGACAACACAATGCACACATGCACCCCTAGGGTTTCATCCACTTGTTGCCTTTAAAATTGGCCATGTTAAGCATGTTGAGTACTTTGGTAAAACAAAAACAAAACAAAAGATCATAGTCCCTCGATGACGCTATATTGGTTGCCTATACAAAAATGATCTAGTCCCTCAAAAATTGCTAAAGATACTTAGCACAATTGCTATCATGGTCAATACGATGACCCGCGCCTGTCCCGTTTAACATCCTAATACAAGGTTGTTTACCAAATGCAATGGTAAAACAACACTGTCAAAAGGGTTAAAAATGTGTAGGAAATACCTTTGAGTAAAATAGGGTAGACAACTCTTAGTTACTTGATCAAAACTTGCAAAAACATCCTTGCTATTTTCAAACACACCTCAAAACACAATTTCAAAACATTTCCCAAATCAAACTTTCAAACATTGAAATATTTTCAAAAGACAATACACCTTTGTATATATTCAAACAAGAATCATTACAAAGGTTGCCACAATGATGGCCTCTTTTCAAAACATTTTCAAAACCACACACAAAGCACCATTTTAAACAATTGGAAAAGTAAAGCAAGTGATCTAAACAAGTAACTAAGAGCCCATGGATAACCATGGATGAAAAGGGTGCTTGCACCTTCCATTTTCATAATCTACTCCCCGAACCCAAGAAAACATCTCAAAGGTCTTTCCTGTGCTTTTTGACCTTTCCTTTGGATAAAATAAAAAGTCGGTGGCGACTCTTGCTAAACCGAAACATTTGCAAACACAAACGCAAAACCTCAAGTCAGTTCTCCCACCGTATCACATGCTCTATTCACTAGGTACAGGGATATACCCAGCTTGAGAAAATGACTAAAAATGCATACACTCCCTGCGGAGTAGGAAGTACCAGAACACAATATTATCAACTCTCCCCGGCCGAGGTTTGCAATCGCGAGTGAGTCGGTACGATTCTCCCCAAGCAGAGTTCATTTATCACCAACAATAGAAGACCATCCCCAGTGGAATTTATTTCTTCTGCAAAATAGAAAGTTTATCCCCAACAGAGTTTATCATCGCCAGCAACGGTAATTCATCCACAACCGAGGGTATTTCTCCAAGTCAGCGGATCTTCTAACAGAGTATCTCTTCCCTACAGAGTCAGTCTCTCACCAATATATTCTCCAGCGGGATTATTCTCCCAATCATCTTCGGTCGTTATCCCCAGTGAGCGAAACTCTTTATATTCTCCAACAGCAGTCTGGGATTTATTTTCCCCAACTAGAAAACATCACATTTCCATACATCATGACACATGCATATGCATCATACAACACAATCTTCATTTATTTTGAGAACATCATTATTCAATACATGTCATGCATCATGACATTACATCTGACTAACCCTTTTACTTTTCAGGAAAAGATACAATCAAATTCTCACAAAGTTCAAGCTATGAAGCCCGGGTACGACCAGATAGTATCTTGATTACTCCATCATATTGTGAAGCCCGGAGAACGACTGGATAACAGTATCAGAATATTACGAAGCCTGGATTACGACCAGATAGTGGTATCTCTTAAAAGCAAGCTATGAAGCCCGGATTCGACCGGATAATAGTTTAATCCCCAGCAAGCCATGAAGCCTGGATTACAACCGGATAACAGCTCAGCAGTTACTGTGAAGCCTGGATTACGACCAGATAGCAGTACGAGACGCCATGAAGTCTGGATTCGACCAGATAGTGGTATATCATAAACACAAGCCGTGAAGCCTGAATTACAATCGGATAACAGCTCAGCAAGTTATTGTGAAGCCTGGATTACGACCAGATAGCAATGCAAGTTTCTATGAAGCCTGGATTACGACCAGATAGTAGCCAATAGTACTACGAAGCCTGGATTATGACCAGATAGTGGTATATCTTTAATACAAGTTATGAAGCCCGGATTCGACCGGATAATATCTTGATTTCCCCGAACATCGAGAAGCCTGGATTACGACCAGATAGAGGTTTGAGACATCGTGAAGCCTGGATTACGATCAGATAGCGGTAAAGAACACTGAAGCCTGGGTTACGACCAGATAACAATAAGGGACATTGTGAAGCTTGGATTTCAACCAAATAGAAGTTTACCGGGCCAATTACTATGAAGCCCAGAAATCGACCAGATATTAGTAGACCTTAAAGTCAAATGGAAGCCCAGATGCGACTGGATAACCACTTGATTTCTTCTGAAGCCTGGAATACGACTAGATAAGAAGTAAGGTATTGTGAAGCCTGGAGTCGACCAGATAGCAGTACAAGAACATCGTGAAGCCTGGATTACGACCAGATAGCGATAAAAGACACTGAAGCCTGGGATTACGACCAGATAACAGTACAAGACACTGAAGCTTGGATTTCGACCAAATAGCAGTTTACATGGACAATTACTAAGAAGCCCGGAGTCGACCGGATATTAGTGTGCCCTAAATTCAAGTTAAAGCCCGGAGGCGACCGGATAACAACTTGATTCCTTTTGAAGCCTGGATTACGACTAGATAAGAATCAAGAAATTGTGAAGCCTGGATTACGACTGGATAGCAAGTTTAATCTCATCTCCCCCGTAGATCACTGTAAAGGCTGGATTACGACCAGATAGCAGTCGATCTCATCACTATGAAGCCTGGATCACGACCAGATAATATTTCATTTTCACCTCTTCAAACAAGAGACAATTCCCCAGTAGAATAACGGACGGCCGAAGCTCCTAAAATTCAACTTTCCTCTCAAGACACAGAACAACATTCCCCAGCGGAATCTTCCTCAACAACAGGTATACAGGCTCTCGCTAAGGAATCTCTTATGCGATCGACACTCCTTCGCATGGCATCTTTAAGCCCATCTCCTATCACTCCTTCCAAATGGCATCTGTAAGCCCATTCCCGACATCACAAGACAGGTACCACTTCATGCGAGTGCAAATTTCTGGGCACTCTAGTGTTCAATCCTCTTCAACCCTCAGATCACGAAAGGCAGACAAGCCAATCTACATCCTCAGGTTTAAGAAGATTGAACAGGGGAATATTTTTTACCCCAAAATTTTCCCTCTCATATTTCTCAAAACATTTCAAGAAAGATCCTCAAATTGCTCAAGGAAGTCCAAGGGTTGACCAGACAAACTCTCTCCTAAGGCAGTCTACCTCAAATTAGGATTTCATGTTGCATCAAGATACTTGAGTCCAAGGGATCCCAAATGCTCACCATTGTCCTAATATGTTCTCAAGTTTATCCATGTCAAGTTTCAAGCCTTGTAGAGGAAGTTTGCTCAGTCAATTGCTCAAAGGCCTGAAAATCGACTGTGCTAGGGCAAAAGTCAACTATGGCCTACATACAGTCAAACTTCAAGATTTTTGGTCAACATTCTAATTTTGAAGTATTATTCATCATTTAATCAAGGGTTGATCATGATTCTTCAAGGATTGCTCACAATTCATCAAAATCCAAAAGTTACTAAATTAGGGTTTTGTAAGAAAAGTCAACTCAACTTTGACCAAGCATAACTTTCTCATACTTTATAAGCAATGACCCATCCAAAGCTCATTTTGAAGAGGATGAAATTCCATACAATCCATATTCATCTCCCAAATTAAAAATATGCACTCACAAGAAGTTATGAATTTGGACATTATAGGTCATTTTGAAAAGTCAACAAAAACACCTTTTTTGTCAAAGCTTCAATCGTGAACATGGAATACAAAATTGAGATGATACTAAAAGGGTTGCTTAGAGGACATCTCAAGCTTTCTAAAAAGTCTAATAACACTTTCAAAGAGTCAAAATTGAGGAAGTTATGCATTGGTGAAGTTGACCCTTTTTGCAAAATTGTCAAAAGTCAACTATGCCTAAAATTGCAATTTTTGCTAAATGGGCCTAACTTTTTGCACTTGTCTTGAGTTGGTAGCATGGTCCACGAGCCCTAGCTCTTTCCACTTGTCTTTATCTTATTTTATTATTTATTTTGATTTTTATTTAAATTAAATCAATTTTAATCAAAACAAATTATGAAAAAATCTAAAACATTGAAACCTCAAGATATTGTGCATGTTTCATGTCCTATATCCAGTTGGCAAGTGATTGAATTCGTGCAAGGCCTTTGTGTGCATAAAAAGATTGAGTTTGACCTATTTTTAGAAAGATTTTCAAGTGAATCAAATCCAAATCAAAAGCTATAATGGAGAAAGATTGAGATCATGTTTTCAACCCTAATTCATTCCTCAGTATATAGGGAACATTTGCAGACAAAAATCACAAGGCTAAAGAGGCGCACAAAGTCAGAACAAACTTGAAAAACTCAAAGAAAATTGGTGATTCGATTTTGCACTTCCAGGCATTTTCAAGACCCTCTAGCCATCTCATTCGATTCCTGGGATTGCAAGGAGGTTGTACCAATCAAGAACAAGGAGTTTCCAGCATTATAACTCACTGTAAGTCAGCCACGACAATGGCTTTTTCTTGAATTCAAATTGCATAATTTTGGCATCTATAGCATGAAATATTTGTATATTCTTGCTCCTTGAAGCATTTGCAAACTATCCATAACATTTAATTGCATTTTTGTGGACTGTATCAAGATGTGCCATTATTAGGGTTCTTGGTCTCAATTTGGGATCTCTTCACACAGGTAAAATTGGGCCATGAAAGGGGCACAGTCATGCTCAGAAGGTCCATACGAGTTGATTTATGGCCTTAGATTTTATTTATCATGCTTGTGTTTGATTTTGAGAATTGCAGGATCTGTAGCTATGGACATATGTCCGTAGGTAAAAGTCTGTAACTTTTACCAACGGAGAGAGGAAGAAGATGACATACGTGGCTCCGTCTCATTCCTTCATTTGAATCCTGGCACGTGTTTTACAGCTAGGGTCACTTTATGCATTTTATTATTTTTGTTTCATTTAATAATCAGTTGAACCAAATGGCCCAGTGGTGGCCAGGGAAGCGCTAAAGGTATTGGAGGGCATGAGGTCAGGGGTTCGACCCCTGCCTCTAACATTTGCATTTTTCTTGAATTTTCTCTACAAATTTAGTGTCCTACAAGGCGTGGAGACTATCATGGTCCATCAGCATCCAACTAGCCAAGTGTCCAACAAGCCAGATCTGATGGCTATCGTATGATGATCCACCAAAGGCCTTAGTCAATGCAAAGCAGGGGAGCATGGAAGTCAACATGGATCAACCTCTTTTGGGCCCAGGGCTTTCTATTCACACCCCCAATTCTGCTGACTTTTCAGGCCCAATTTCTTCTTTCTTTTCTTTTTTATATTTTTCTTAATTAATTTATTTAATTATTTCACTAACACAAATAAATAATTCTTTTCATCAAAAAATCATAAAAATAATATTTTCATCCAATTAGATTTAGGTTTATTTTTTATCAAAAAAATTAATTAATTTAATTAGGTTATTTAATTTTAGGTAACTTAAATTATTTTGTAAATAAATTAAAAACAATTAGAACAATTAGGTTTTTTTGTGTTTCTAACTTAATTCTATTTTCTTTTTCTTAAAAATAACCAAAAATATAAAAATAGGTCATGTAAATTATTTTCTTTAATTAATTTAATTACTAATTAATTTTGTATTTAATTTAAAAACCTAATTCTTTTTTCTCTTAAAAATAATCAAAAACAACAAAAATAATTTTTCTTTCGATTAGGTTAGACGGGGTCAAAACCCTAGTTCTCTTTCATTCTTAACTAATTGCGCACGCTTTATTATATTATTTTTACCATATTGATGTAATTGCTCACAAGTTGTAATAGATTAATTAGGGCTTTTACTTTCATTTATCGTTTTTTTTACGGGTTGTTTTTGGCTATGTAATTAATACCCGAAGCCTTGTAATAGCTTAACTTTACTTTCCGCACTTTAAATTCCGCAAACTATTAATTGTTAGATGTATGATATTAGGGTTGCATGACAAGAATATATGATTAATTCTAAAACGGTTAGCAAACCCTAAATGTGCAAAGATAATGAACTTGAAATTGAATCACTCGCACATGCGCACTCCTAGGGTATATTCCCACTTCGGTTGCCTTCGGTAAATAATCACTGAGTATAGGGTATTTTAGTGGTCGCTCTTTTGTCTCAAAGATCAAAGTTGCCTCGGAAAGGTTGCCTCGGAATTGTTGCCTCAATTATTGATCTTAAGACATTAGGGTTATTACTAAGACGTCCTAACATTTATTTAGTGATCGTACGTCCCTTTCGAATTGACTCTTAAAACTCCAATGACGGTGCTACCTACTCACTAATAGTAGGATAGCGTTGTATAAAGGAAACGAACATAGAACGATTATTTTTTCAAGTAGGTAGATGCTAGTAGGTACTTGCTCAAAATAAACAAACTTTTCACACTTACACTCTTTTCAAACAAAGTTTCAAAAAAACTTTGTAACACTCTTGAAGACAGAAGTAAGGGTTAAATCGAAGCCAAACAAAAACTTTTCAAATCACACAAACACAGAAGCAATTTTGAAAATGATGAGCAAGTACCTAAGAGCCCATGGAAAACCATGGATAGAAAGGGTGCTAATACCTCTCCTTTCTATAATCTACCCCCATACTCAGAAAATCTTGAAAAAGGAATTTTTCTGTGCTTTTTTCCTTTTCGGTTGGATAAAATAAAAGTCGGTGACAACTCTTGCTTACCGCGACATTTTGCAAACACAAATGTAAAATGAAAACCAGCATTCCAAAACAGTTAGGTTCTGGCCACCGTATCACACATGGTTATCGCACTACTGTGCGTACTTCGACTGGGGCAACCCCATTTTCATTGGTTTACGGCATGGAAGCAGTATTTCCGGTTGTGATACGGTGTCCAGAACCAGAACTGTTTTTTGGTAATGCTGGTTTGCGTTTTGCGTTTGTGTTTGCAAAATGTCGCGGTAAGCAAGAGTCGCCACCGATTTTTATTTTATCCAACAAGGAAAGGAAAAAAGAACAGAAAAATTCCTTTTTTGAGATATTCTGAGTACAGGGGGTAGGTTATAGTTATCTACAGGCTCTTAGGTACTTGCTCATCATTTTCAAAATTGCTTCTTTGTGTTTGTGTGATTTGAAAATTTTTTGTTTTGACTTCGATTTAACCCTTGCTTCTGTCTTCAAGAGTGTTACGAAGTGTTTTTGAAAACTTTGTTTGAAAGAGAGTGTAAGTGTGAAAAAGTTTGTTTGTATTGAGCAAGTACTTAAGAACTAATCTACCTACTTCTTCTTCTTCTTCTTCTTCTTCTTCTTCTCGTCCTTCAAGATGAGAGTCTTCAAATCTTGTTGTCCTTTAGCCAAGTTCAAGAACATCTCCTGGAACTGAGCATTCTGAGCTTGAAGAGCTTTAATAGCTTGGTTGGTAGGTGTTTCAGAAGACATGTTGTGCTGAAATAAAAAGCGAAGAAGATGAGAAACGTGTAATGGTACCTGTAATGAGATGCATGGTAATGGAATGCGTATGAAATGATTTCAAAGACTTTGGGACATTCAACTTTGTAAAACAAAATAAAACACACTTTATTAGATTAAACTTGTAACGATGTTTAACAATGCCTTAAAGGCGTTACAAAAGAAATAACTGGAAAAAAAAATCTAAACTAGAAACAATAAAAGACATCAGAAATCCCATGGTTGTTTTCCCTTCGTGCTGAAATAATCGTTGATTGTCCTTTCATTCTCAAGCTGCCTTGTGAGCTTTAAGATCTTCCTCTCCTGCTCATGATACTTCTCCCTGTAGGTATCCCTTTCTTCCTTTAACTGGATCCAAGATCTCTTCAATGCCCCCAGATCAGTAGGCATATAGGGATGGAGGACTGTATAAGGAACTCCTTCTTCATTAGTATGCTCTACAATCACCGGCAAAATAGCTTCATATGGCATCCCCAGCTTTTGAGCACGGGCTCGAACCCATTGGAGATAAGGTTGCATTGGGAGAGAAGTCTTCAGTCCTAGCTCATGTGGGTCAGACCTATTCACCCTGACCCAAGCTCGTATAAACCTTCGGCGATGCTCATTGATGTCCCCCTTGTAGTCAAAGACAATATCTGTAAGCAGCAGCTCATGAGGACCGTCTCTCCGAGCGCGACCAAACTGTCGTAAAGCCAAGCAAGGATTGTAAGTTATTCCTCCTCTAATTCCAAGCAATGGGACATTAGGGTACTCCCCACATTAATCAATGATATCTACCGTTTCCATATCTTTAGAACTCCAAAGGATGTCCGTATGAGCAAGGGACATGATTTTGTAAACCCAACCTACACCTTCCTCATTCTTCAATACAAACTTGGGGAGGTGCGAAATAAACCACCTCGCCAGCAGCGGCGTACAACACGTGAGAGTTCCCCTTCTCCGTACAGTACGGGTATATAGAGCATGCAGAATGTCACCTAGAAGAGTAGGTACTGGGTTACGAGACATGAAGATCTTGACCGTATTCACATATATGAAAGAATCTGGATTCGGGAACAGAACCAAGCCGTAGATGAGGAGAGACAAGATGTCTTCAAGTGCTTGAAAATCCAAGTTATCCCAGAACTGTTGAGCTTGATCCATTAGAAACTTAGCCAAGAAACCTTTAACCCCACTCCGTGTCTCCCAGTTGGACACTACGTCAACCCTTTTTAGATGTAGGGCTGAAGCAATATCTTCTGGCTTTGGAACCTCCTCCAAACCTGTGAAAGGTGTCTTCTCGAGAATGGATATACTCGGTAAATCAAAAAACTCCTCCAAAGTAGGGACTAGCTGATAATCCGGGAAGGTAAAACAATGATGCAACGGATCAAAAACTGAAAAAGGACGCTCATCATTTGCTCATTCAACTTTGAAGTGACCAAACTAAGGAGATGACCATGTCTTCTAACAAATGAGAGGTATCAGGGACTTTAGAGACCAACTCTCTGAGCTGAGCAGGTATCTGCACAAAGTTGACTCGAATGGTATTTCTGCGCATAGAAGCCATAATCTGCAAAACATAACCATGATGAATCCTCTCGGTCTTTGAAATGGTTAGTCTAATGAAATATGCATGCTATGTCATGATGCATAATGTCATGATAAAACACACAACAGGTATAACAGGTATCAAACATGGTAAAGGAAAACAAGTCACACAATAGCCCTTAAGTCTCAGGCTTGCATGGAGTCTAGGTACTACCCTCTTGAAGTTCAGTTGGTTCAACATGTCCTAATAATAGTAACCGGGTTCTAGAGGTTCTCAATATCACTGACCATCCTCCATCGGTCATGGTTTCAGCTCATACAATCTTTTCTTGCAGTTGAAACTATCTCGAGAGTATGGTCTCAATGAGTGTAGCATCGAGTATCAACCAATTCCCAGCTCTACACCGAGACCGGCTATCTCACTACTTCCTATGACCAAGTTGGTCAATTATAGGTTCTAAGGTTAGTTGATGCTTAACGACCCATATAGCAGCCATGTATTCTCCTTGTTCCTCCATAGGGGATATCGGTACCAACTAATGTGCCACATCAACGTATCTACTACTTCAACCGTATCGGTCTACACCGTACAGTTCCCTCACAATTTATTGCTACTTACCTAACAGGTGTTCCCCAGATCCGGGTTAGGATCTATAGTAACTCCGATACAAAGCCCACAAAGATAAAGCAATCAAATCATACATTAGAAAACAATATGATGAACTAATCCTAAGGTACACCCCACTTATATGCTCCCCAGCAGAGTCGCCAGTTCTGTGATACGATGGCCAGAACCGGGACTATTTTTAGGAATGCTGGTTTGCGTTTTGCATTTGTGTTTGCAAAATGTCGCGGTAAGAAAAAGTCGCCACCGACTTTTATTTTATCCAACAAGGAAAGGAAAAAGCACAGAAAAATTCCTTTTTTGAGATATTCTGAGTACGGGGGGTAGATTATAGAAAGGGAAGGTATTAGCACCCTTTCTATCCGTAGTTATCTACGGGCTCTTAGGTACTTGCTCATCATTTTCAAAATTGCTTCTTTGTGTTTGTGTGATTTGAAAAGTTTTTGTTTTGACTTCGATTTAACCCTTGCTTTTTTCTTCAAGAGTGTTACGAAGTGTTTTTGAAAACTTTGTTTGAAAGAGAGTGTAAGTGTGAAAAAGTTTGTTTGTATTGAGCAAGTACTTAAGAACTAATCTACCTACTTGAAAAAAGAATTGTTCTATGTTTGTTACCTTTAGACAGTGCTATCCCACTATTAGTGAGTAGGTAGCACCGTTGTTGGAGTTTGAGGGTTAATTCGAAAGGGACGTACGGTCACTAAAGCAATGTTAGGACGTCTTGGTAATAATCCTAATGTCTTAAGATCAATATTCGAGGCAATAATTCTGAGGCAACCTTTCCGAGGCAACTTTGATCTTTTGGACAAGAGAGCGACCACTAAAACATTCTATACTCAATGACTGTTTACCGAAGGCAACTGAAGTGTGAGTGTACCCTAGGAGTACGCATGTGCGAGTGATTCAATTTCAAGTTTATTATCTTTGCACATTTAGGGTTTTCTAACTGTTTTAAAGTTTACATACATTCTTGTCATGCATCCCTAATATTCATACATCTAATAGTTAATAATTTACGGAATTTAAAGTGCGGAAAGTAAAGCTAAGCTATTACAAGGCTTCGGGTATTTACATAGCCAAAAACAAACCAGTAAAACAAAAGCGATAAATGAAAGTAAAAGTCCTAATTTAAACTATTACAACTTGTGAACAATTACATTAATATGGTAAAAATAAATAATAAAGCGCGTGCGAGGAAATTAAGAACGATAAGAAATTAGGGTTTTGACCCTTTCTAACCTAATTGGAGGAAAAATTGTTTTTGTTGTTTTTTAATTATTTCTAAGAAAAAGAATTAGGTTTTTAAATTAAGTACAAAAATAATTAGTAATTAAATTAATTAAGGAAAATGACTAAATTTAACCTATTTTTGTGTTTTTGGTTATTTTTAAGAAAGAGAAAATAGAATTAAATTATTAACAAAATCCTAATTGTTCTAATTATTTTTTAATTTATTTACAAAATAATTAAAGTTACCTAAAGTTAAATAACCTAATTAAATTAATTAATTTTTGATAAAAAATAAAATCTAAACCTAATTTTGTGAAAAGTTGATTTTATGTGATTTTTTGATAAAAGAAAAATTAATTTTTGGTTAGTAAAATAAATAAACTAAATTAATTAAATAAAACAAAATATAAAAAAAGAAAAGATAGAAGAAAACTGGGCCTGAAAAGCAGTTTGGGGGGTGTGAGCATCAATTCTGGCCCAAGAAGGAATGACCCACGTTGACTTCCAGAATCCCATGTATTGCTTTGACTAAGCTTCATGATGCTCCTTCGTTGATGGCCTTTGGATCTGGCCATCTGGCCACTTGGCAGGTTGGATGATGAGGTCATATGGAGGACCTTGGCCTTGTGTGCATGCTGGATTACCTGAAAGAAAATAATATGAAGAAAATGGGGGACCTGGGATTCGAACCCAGGCCCTGAAGCACTTTCCAACGCTTGGCAACCAACGGAGCTAGCTGTTTCATTTGTTCATAGAATAACAATAATAGATAATATGAAAATAAAGGGAGTTAGTGGGGAATAATAAAAACGCGCGCCAGGAGTTTAAATGGACCAACAGGATGATGCCACGCCATCATCCCTGTCCTTGTTCTGTTGCTAAAAGTGAAAGGCTTTTACCTACAGATGTATGTCTGTAGCTACAGCCCTGGTTCGTTCCAAAATCCTTCCTGGACATGATAAATGATTTCTAATGCCACAAATCGAACCGTCTTGTCATCCTGAACATCATGGTACCCTTCATTGGGGCTAACTTTGCCTGCACAAAAAAACCTAAAACGAAACCACAAACCCTAACAATGGCAATTCTTGATTCAGTCCATAAAAATGCAATTGGATGATATGGATAGCTTGCAAATGCTCCAAGGATCAAGAATATATAATTATTTTGTGCTATAAGTGACAGAATGATGCAATTCGATTTCAAAAATAAATCAATGTCGTGGATGACTTACAGTGGTATTTGGCAATGGAAACTCCTTGTTCTTGATTGGTTTTGCTTGCCTGTGACCCTAGGAAGCGATTGGGATGGTTAAAAGGTCTTGAGGATTCCTGGAAATATGAAATCGTGTCTGCACTTTTTTTGTGTTTTTTCAAGTTTTGTTCTTGTTCTTGCGCCTCTCTCTAGCCTTGTTTTAGGTCTGTAATTCTTCCCTATATACTGAGGAATGAATTAGGGTTGAACACATGATCTCAATCTTCCTCCATTATTGATTTTGATTTTGATTTGATTCCTTTGAAAATCATTCCAAAAATAGGCTAAAACCAATATTTTTATGCTCACAAAATCTTTGCACGAATTCAATCAATTGCCAGTTGGATGTAGGACCTGAAACATGTACAAGATCTTTAGTTTTCAATGATTTGGATTTTCTATGATTTGTTTTGATTTAAATTGATTTAATTCAAATAAAAATCAAAATAAATAATAAAAACAAGATAATGACAAGTGGAAAGGGCTAGGGCTCGTGGACCATGTTGCCAACTCAAAACAAGTGCAAAAAGTTAGGCCCATTTACCAAAAATTGCAATTTGAGGCATAGTTGACTTTTGACAATTTTGCAAAAAGGGTCAACTTCACAAATGCATAACTTCCTCAATTTTGACTCTTTGAAGGTGTTCTTGGACTTTTTAGAAAGCTTGAGATTTCCTCTAAGCAAACCTTTTGGTCCCATATCAATTTGGTATTCCATGTTCATGTATGAAGCTTTGGAAAAAAAGTGTTTTTGTTGACTTTTCAAAATGACCTATAATGTCCAAATTCATAACTTCTTGTGAGTGCATATTTTGAACTTGGGAGCTGAAGATGGATTGTATAGCATTTCATCCTATTCAAAATGAGATTAGGATGGGTCATTTATCATAAAGTATGAGAAAGTTATGCTTTGTCAAAGTTGAGTTGACTTTTCCTACAAAACCATAATTTAGCAACTTTTGGGTTATAATGAATTGTGAGCAATCCTTGATGAATCATGATCAACCCTTGATCAAATGCTGAATTATACTTCAAAATGAGGATGTTGACAAAAAATCTTGAAGTTTGACTGTATGTGGGCCACAGTTGACTTTTGCCCTAGCACAGTCGATTTTCAGGCCTTTGGGCAATTGACTGAGCAAATTTCCTCTGCAAGGCTTGAAACTTGACATGGATGATCTTGAGAACATATTAGGACAATGATGAGCATTTGGGATCCCTTGGACTCAAGTATCTTGATGCAATATGAAACCCTAATTTGAGGTAGACTGCCTTAGGAGGGAGCTTGTTTGGTCAACCCTTGGACTTCCTTGAGCAATTTGAGGACCTCACTTGAAATGTATTGAGAAAAATGAGAGGGAAAATTTTGGGGTACAACACCGGTAGAAGTAGATATTCCTTCTCTTAGGGTCATGAGAGATGTTGAGCTGGATGAAAGTGAATGGGTACAGAATCGGCTGGATCAGTTGGAACTTATTGATGAGAAGAGATTGACGGCTGTATGTCATGGTCAGGTATATCAGCAAAGGATGAGAAAATATTTTGATAAGAGGGTACGGCCCCAGTGTTACAAGACAGGTGACCTTGTGCTCAAGAGGATAATTCTTCCCCAGGGAGATCCCAGGGGCAAGTGGGTTCCAACTTATAAAGGTCCTTTCGTGGTCAGGAAACTTTTCTCTGGAGGAGCGATGATGCTCATGACTATGGATGGAGAGTACTTACCTCTCCCTGTGAATTTTGACGTAGTTAAAAAATACTTTGCATAAAAAATAATAAAACCCGCTAAACTAAAAACCCGAAAGGGCGGTTTAGGCAAAAAGAGGGTGTCCTGGTGAATCGAAAACCCGAAAGGGCGATTCAGGAAAAAGTTAGGGACTTAAAGCAAATGACTATGCTCAGCATGGGATCCTTTGCCTATTTCCTTCGTTCCGTCACCTGGCATAAGCTCGAATCCAATCTAAGTTTGATCTATCCGAAAACAGGCAGTATGAGAGTCTAAGAGTCATAGCAGAGTCGGGACTTGATGGATATTCACATTCACATTGCCATTTGTAAACACCTGTTTGCTTTTAATTTTGTAATTACTTACTTCCAAATGTAAATGCCTGTTTCACATGATGATTTCTCAAAATCAATAAAATATCTTCTTTCAAGTATGCGTATGCGTATGCGTTTCTTCTCTCCCTTTTTACTATTTTATTTGCAAAAACGTCCAATATTGTTGATAAGCATGAGCATATAAACTTCGTGGACCTTACACGAATATGGTAATCTAAGTCATGGTTAGTTAATCGCTTGAAATGCGGATAACAAACACCGCCACTACTGCGCAAGGGGCATGTTTGGTTCCATGTTTGATGAATCTCTCTTTCACTCTGTTGGCATTTTGCCTTGCCATTTTGTTTCGCAGCTTTGGGCTATTGGTAAAGATCATGGGTCAGGGTAATATCAAGGTTACGGCAGGTCAGCGAGACCGGCGAACCTGGTTGGAGATACTTCTTCCCCATAATGGCTTTTATTACGTTTCTTTGCCGCACTTTCATGTGTTATCTTGATTGATTATTTTAGCATTGTCTGCATATAGGATTTTGTTTATAGCTGAATGTCAGTCTTGATGCATTGAATGTTTTTGCCTTGAAAAAAAATTGTTTCATTTTACTTAATCCATACAGTATCACTCTTTAATCGTTTTTCGGGCATTTTGATACCAACTGTGCCAATTCTTTTGCACGGCCAAGAAATTGGAGGAAGGAGTTTAGCTAAAAAACAATTACTGTAGTGGTATGCTTTTGGGTAGAACCCTATTGATGATGTACAAGCATTGTTTCAATCCCGAAACACTGGAGATATAAGGGAGTTAGACCCTCGTTAACCCCTCTGAGCCTTCGAAGTAGAATTTTCCTTTTCGTTCAAAAAAATAAACTTTTTTAACCAGGGGCAGGGTAGATGTTCAGTTGATTTGCCCAAGCATTCAAATTTTAGAAGGAATGTCCCCTCTGAGGATCACTACATTTTATCTTTCGCATCATGAGATCAGGAAAAATGTCTAAACCACGATGTTCATTTCCTCACAAAGTCCTGAGGTCGAGATCGAATCGATACAATAATGGCTATCCCTCGCCGACCAAGGAATGAGGCATTTGTTTTCTTCAAAAAAAAAGAGAGAAAGAAAGAAAAAGTTCAAAAAAATCTAAAGTCATATTGACTTGTTCGAGGAGGAAATCATGAATAAAAAGAGAAGAAACAAAAAGCCCCGCTAAGTCGAAACTTGAAAACAAGTCGCTTAGGAAAAAGTTAGGGCGTCCCGTTGGACTCAAAAAAAGGAATTGAAATTCAAAAGATTTTGTCCAGGCAAAAGTTAGGGAAAAGAGAGCCTAAAAGGCCGAAAAAGATTATCCAATAAAATTTTCATCAAAAGAAGAGGAACAATAATATCAAAAACAAAAGCAGCAAAAGTTAAGTGACAATCATGTTGGAGAATTTGTCGTGATCACTCAACCATTATTAATGCTTTTGAAAAATGAATGCTTGTGATAAGTCAACTGAACTTAGGACAGGAGAATATCACGAAGAGGGTGGGCACCAAATAACTTGAGCCTTGAAAACTTTTTTTTCAAAAGAACCTCGAACCAGGCCACGTTACAACCTCCAAAAGTCCTAACTGAAACTAAGGTTTAACTCGAAAGCATACTGCAAATTTCCTAAACTCCCAAATATGTATTGCATAGCCGCGTTGGTATCTTATCACCCGCATCTTGACTCGTTTTTCAAAAAGGGGAAGAAAAGTTTTTAAATTTTTTGCACTCTAGCCAGTGATTCGTTCACAACAGAGATGCGACATTTTGTTAAAGTTTTCAACTTCAAGGCTTAAATAATCATCGCATCAGGTTTGTCATTCCCAAAATAAACATTTTTATGTATGCAAAACAGTTGTTTGACATCAAAAAGAGTTTACACATTGAACACCTGTAAAGAGCTTAATGATCCCATGTTTGATTAGGACTCTTCTTATCCCTTGTGAAGTTCTTATCCCCAGTGAAGTTTCATTTCCGCAGCAAAGGTTTGTTTCCCCAGGGATTTTCTTTCAAAAAACTCCATTCTAAGACTTCAAGTTTGGATGTGCCGCCCATCCCCAGTGGGGTTGTTTAAGTAGGAACTCACATTCTGAAGAAGTTTCAACTCCCCAATAGAATTGCCAACAGAGATCCATCGCTTTAACCTCTCATTTCCCAGCCGATCTGTTGACCGGGGCATCCTTTTGTTAAAAATCTTATTTTATTCCCCAGTAAGGTTGTTACTGTGTGACTATCTGCATGATCCATTCGTTGGTTGCATTCCAAGAATCTCTCTCCAGCAAGAAAATTTTCAGCAGAGTTCTGTATCCTCGGTGAAGTCCCGTCTCCTCAGCAGAGTTTTGCTCCCCCATCAAAGGTTTTCACCTCTCACGTCAGAAGCTACAGGGTCGATCTGATTTTCTCTAGGAGTTTGCAAATTATTTTTGTAGCGCCCCCCTCAATGTTTGTGGCTCGTTTCTACTGGTTGCCCATTTGTTATTCTCCGCGAGGCTTCATCTCTTCGAGGTTCCCTCTCTAGTGGATCCCCATATTTTCTCCTCTCCTTTGGATTTTGCAATTTATTTTTTCAAGTCATGCCAGATTCTGACTTCTTGGTTATTGACTTTTCGGTTGGCCATTCCCCAATGGAACTTTTAAACATGCATCATTACATTACATCTACCAAAACGCGTAGCATTTCCATTATATGGAGCATTGTGCTATATAAAAAGAATTCAAACATGCATCGGAACATAAGTCATTTTTGTTTCTGATATCCCCAATGAATTTGCTAATACTTAGGATCAAATCTCCAGCGAGGTCTTCGTCCTCATTATCTCAGTTTCCTCCCCATACCAATATCTTTCTGACACCAATCTTTTGTCTGTTTGAGCGTCTACTTTTGACTATAGTTCAGTTTCGCCCTGGTGCGGTCTTCTCGGGTTTAGTATTCACTACCCTCTTTGGTTCACTCCAATGTCTATTGGTGCACCTTTCGAATGTCAGTTTCGTCTTGATATTTGCTTTCAGTAGGTTTTTAGGTGTACGCCTTAATCTCCTTGCTTTGGGTCGAGCTTCTCCTCGTCGCTTGTGCATGAAATCCAGTTTCGTCCTAGTAATCATCTAGTTTAGTTTCGCCTAACTAGTTATTGAGTCGAGTTTTGTCTCGTTTTTTCTTTCGTACCTTGGACCCTTTGGCGGTGTTCGTTTACCGAGTGTAGTGTTCGTACTGCTCCCTGGTTTGAAATCAGTCTCTTTTGATTCCTTGGATTCTTCTATCAGTTTTCGTCGCTGTTTATCCATTGGTATGAGACCAACAGGTGCTCTGAGAAACATGCACTCTCATCATTTTGCTATGGCCCGAGTTTCGCCTCGTTACTCGTGCGTGAAATCCAGTTTCGTCATGGTACTCATCTAGTCTAGTTTCGTCTGACTAGTCGTTGAGTCGAGTTTCGTCTCGCTTTTTTTCCTCATTTCTAAGATCCTTTCAGTTCCTTCACACTGTCTATCTTAGTTGAGATTAGCAAGTGCTCCTAGAATCACGCACTCTAGCCAATTTTCTTTGGGTCGAGCTCAGAGTTTCGCCTCCTCACCCGCGTACGTTTTCTTTTCCAGAGCTTAGTTTCGCCTATACTCTGTGGTTTGAGTTTTATCCCACCCCTTTTGAAGCCCAATTTTGCCCTGGCACATTTGTCCGGAAGTTTAGTTGCGTCTACTCTTTTTTTTGTTTTCGTTCTTTTTCAACCTACGTTACAACTTCACTCTGACGCATGACTTGGGGGATTTTCTTCTTCTGTTCCTTTCTTCTTCAAGAGTGTAAATTTCCGGGTCCTTTCGTATTCAATCATCTTCAACCCTGAACGCTCGAGAGTTATCACTTTTCTCACTTACCATGTTGAAGATATTTGAATAGAGGCAGCTGTTGCACCCCAAAATTTACCCTCTTGATTTAGGCTTATGTTTCATCATGAACATCATATTGCATTGCATTCATACTTTGTGATGGGATCAAAGTACTTTGGTTATCAAGTCTTCCTCAAGCTTTGAAGGTTGATTGCATTGACAAGTTGCTAAAGTAGAATCTTATCATCTAAACCTCTGGATCTTTCAAGCTCAAAAGTTATTGCATATCTCAAGATATTTTATCCATCCCTTTGGATCATCACAGGATTGAAGTTTGTGTTTAATTACAAGGAGAATCATTCTTTGAACTCACCAGTCAAATTAGGGTTTTGTTTGAGCAAGGCTATTGGTCAATGTACAAGTCTTGATTTAGGGAGCTACAAAATCTCTTTGGTATTTAAAAGGTCTTTGCACAAGGAATTGGTCATGATGCCCAAAGGATTTGAAGTTTTGAAGATGATTCATCAGTCTCCTAAGGTGTTGACCAAAACTAGGGTTTGAGTTTTTATCAGGTTTCCTTGAGAATTTTGAAGGGAAAATTGGTACATGGTCTCTATATATTTGGAAGATCATATGTCTGAAGTTTTCATCATCAATTTTGAAGGGAAGTGAATCAATTGATTCAGAGGGGCAAAATGGTCATTTTGGTCAAAATCAGTCAAAGTCAAGGTTGACCAAGTGAATTTTTGGCCAACCATCAATTCAAGGATGTACTTTTAATATTTCAAGTCCATTTTGGTCATTGGATCAAAGATATTGAGGTTTGGGTTGAAACTTGTTCTTGAAGAAACCCTAAAAGTTACTAATTTTGGAAAATAAGGACTTTATTTCAAAAATTCATATTTTATTCACCCTTGATCAAGAAGATGCAAATGAAATATGCTTGTAAAACTAAGAGAATGATCTTTCACCTCCTTTTAGTCTCATGTCCAAATTGGCAAGGAATCAAGAGTTATGGTCTTTTAAAGTCACAAAATTATAGGTCATTTTTGTAATTTAGTGAATTTCAAGCTCAATTTTGAGAACCTTAATGGATTCAATTGAAAAAACTCAAAACTAAGGGATTTTATATATTTTCAATAGCTTTCTAAATTGTGCTCATTTGTGCCAAAATTCAAAAGTATGAGCAAGTTATGAATCTTGGAATTTTGGAGCATTTTATTGAAACATGACAAAATAAGCAAGATGACCAATTCATGAGAACTCAAGTTTAAGCCTTTATCTTTTTTTCTAATCCATCCCATGAGCAATTTGCAACATGCTGAGGCCGATCACACCCACCATTTCGTGCCATACTTGATTTTGTACTTGTTGGATTTGGAAAATCACAAACTTGCCCAAAATTGCAAAAACTCCAACACTTTCTGATCAGATGGAATTAAGGGCCAAGATTCTAAGAATGATCTTCTGAAGTTATTTGGCTCACAAAATGCATAAGAGGCAAAAGAACGCACGGGCAAATAACCGGATTCAGTACACACTTCATTTTGGCCAAAATTTCCAATCCTACCCTCCAACGGCTTTAAGGTCATATTTCCACTTCTATGCTCCTCTACAAACTCTATATAAGAAGAAGCAAGCAGAGAGAGGGGGAGAACGCGCCATTTGCAAGAATTTCATATATGACATTTACACTTTTCTTTTGCAACTTGATTCGATTCTCTCAATTCCTTGGTGTTTTCTTCAAAATTCTTATGGATTCAGCTTCAGCAAAGGGAGTAGATCAAGCTAGTACCATTTGTTTGCATCTGGAGTGAAGGAGACAGTAGAACACTTTTCGCCTTGAGGTAATGCTTCTAAACTTCAATTTCTAGGATGTGCTTATTTATTGAGGTGTTTGAGCTTGGATTTGCATTCAATGATGTTAATGGAATGTTTCTGAAGTTTTATAGTATTTGATTTGGTGAATTATGCATGTTTGAGTACCCTGAAACTTGCGATTCAGAATGATTTTGTTCATATTCCTGGCTAAATTGTGAACAGTGTGGTTGATGTTTCGATTTGATTCAAATTGCAATGTGAAGTATGAAATGTCGGCTTCAATTTGTGCTTGATTTCATGAAAAATGATGTAGAAATGAGTATGCATGATTGATCTGAACATAAGCCTTAAGCCTGAGTGTTGCGCGCGTTTTTGAATTGTCCAAAGGTTGAAGGTGATGTGGTGGCGCTGTTTGATTGGTCCATTTGAATTTTTGGCTTATTTGAATTATTTGTTTTATTTGGCATTTTGTTTGATTTTATTTTCTGATCAAAACATTTTCAAAAATCACAAAAAAATTACCATAGGTCAATAACATTTTCTAGTATTTGTCATATTTTTTTTTTTTGGAATTTTTAAAAAATGTTCTGATTGTTTCAAAATTTTATAAGTTTAAATAATTGTTTATTTAAAGATTATTTTTATTTTAATATTTCTTTTAATTAAAAAATTCCACAAAAAATCAGGGATGTGTGTTTTTAGTCCTAATATTTGAATATAATTTTGGTTGGACATTTTTTTGACTTTTTTTGATTTAAATGTTATTTTGAGATGTGAATAATTGTTAATTGACTAATTGTTTGAATTTAATTTCATTTTTGGCTCTTCCTTAATTCTAAAAAAGTGTGAAAAATATATTTTATGACATTTATGGTTTCTTGGTGATTTGTATGATCTTGGTTTAATTTGTTTGAATTTTGATCTTACTTAATCAATATTTGAGATTAAAAGTCAAAAATTAGGGTTTTGTTGCTTATGGTGCAAGTTTTATTTTTAAAAACCACCATGCCCTGGATTTTCAATAGGATTCAAGTCTTGATTAGGGTTCATGGATGTATTGGGGAACTTAAACCATTTATCTTGATTTTTTTAACTTGGTTTGACATTTTTCCACAAATTATTTTGAAAACTTGTCTAGTTTGATAGTTTTGCCAACTAGTCTTGAACTTTGGGCTTCACTTGGTCTCTTCCTCAATCATTCATGATTTTAGGGCTTGCATTCTGACTTCTATACCTTTCAAAGATGCTAATATTTTTTTGGTTTGAACTATGGACCATTATTTCCATTTTTGATGTAATTTTGAAGTGAAGGTACCCAATTGATGTTGCATATCTTGTTACCATTTGCTTGATGGCCAATGAACTTGAGTGAGGCCTATAGTTGGGAACCTAATGATCATTTTGATTCTGATTATTCATGATAACATCAAACCATTTTGACCCAATGTCCCATGCTTGAATGTTTGAACCTTTTAATGCATTGTGTGGAATCCCTCTTCTATTGTGCTTATGAGTTGTGATGATTTATTTGAGAATGTTTGAAATGTATTTGCTACTGAACTTCATGGTCTTTGTTCATATTATTCTCAAGCTCTTATGATTCTTGAATGATATTCAATTGTCAACTCAACATGGTGATAGAAAGGAGCAACATTTATCTGATTCTTTTGACCTAATTTGTGCATATGCCTGTTTCCTCTTTTTCTATCATGTCTAATGTTTGATAATTGTTATTATGTTGTTATCACTTCATCATGTTGCATCCATCCCATTTATGAGCCATCATTCCCCTTATGGAATACTAACTTGGTTGTTGAATGTGCGAGGTACTCTGAGAAAGTTTCCACTTTTGACCTAAGGCTTTTGTGTTTCACTTTATTTGTGAAACACAAATTATTACATTGGCACTGCTATTGTGTTTGGCATATTTGATATTCCATGCAGGATATGTGCGTTTGATTGTGAATGTTACACATTGCCCCTGGGATTTGTTCATATCTGATAAATTACTTACATCCTGATGGTGTAATTCCTGACTCAATTTGTCTACTGATGCCAGCTTGCTTGAAGTTTCTCTGGGTTTCTTTTATTCTTGCTTGATTGCTACAGATAGTTATCTGTTTGGTATTGTACTACTTCCTTTCTCCCATTTTCATTTTGCATAGTTCTCTTACTGCATGATGGGACCTCTGTTGCTGATATATGTTAGGAAGCCCTCTGGTTTTTGTCTAATGCATGTGTTGTGTTTGTTTTTGATCGACGAGTCACTCAATTTAGAAATTGAGACCACGACTTCATTCTCATTGCATGTTCCCTATAGGATGTTTATTGCTTTTCTTCTTTAATTGTTAATTGATGAGTCACTCAATTTAGAAATTGAGATCACGACTTCGCTCTCATTGCATGTTCCCTATAGGATAGTTTTGTTAAGCTCCCTTTAACATGTAAATTAGGGTAGGATTTTCCCTTATCCTCAACCTTAGGGTCAACCATTGTTTGATAACACTAGGGATAGTGCAAGGCTAGTTTCCCTTAGTTGTTTTTTCCTTTCTTTGCATTTTGCATCTTAAAACAAAAATTGTTTTCTTGGCAAATCATAAAACACCTCTAATAAACTCAAACCCTTCTTCAAGGTAAAAGATACAAACCAATCCTATTTGTTTGTGCGCCTCTTGGCTTTGCTTTAAAACTTGGTTTGTCGATGTTTCACCATCGCACATTTGTTTGAAGCTGATGTTTCACCGTCGCACATGTTTGTTATCCTACATTGATTCTCAATATCATTGTTAGGTGTGATGTTTCGTCATCTGTTTCATTGATGTGTTGCAATCTTTGCCATGATATCTTATTATCTCTTAGCTGATGTTTCACCATCGCACATTTATTTGAAGCCGATGTTTTGCTGTCGCACGTGTTTGTTATCCTACATTGATTCTCAATATCATTGTTAGGTGTGATGTTTCGTCATCTGTTTCATTGATGTGTTTCCATATTTGCCATGATATCTTATTATCTCTTAGCCGATGTTTTGCCATCGCACATTTGTTTGAAGCTGATGTTTCGCTGTTGCACATGTTTGTTATCCTACTTTGATCCTCAATATCAATGTTAGGTGTAATGTTTCGTCATCTGTTTTATTGATGTTTCGCCATCTTTGCCATGTTATCTCTTAGCCGATGTTTCGCCATCGCACATATTTGTTATCCTACTTTGATCCTCAATATCATTGCTAGATGTGATGTTTTGTCATCCGTTTTATCATTTGATGTTTCACCATCTTTAACGTGTTACTTTGTTATTATTTAGTCGATGTTTGATCACCTCATTTGTTTGTTGTTTCATTCAATGCTTTGCCGTCTTGACTGTTTTTGTTGTCTTAACTAAAAAACACAAACCAACCAGAATATATGAGCCGAACTACGACTTCTCTGATTCCTTAAAAGGGATACGTAGGCATTGGGGTAGGGCCCAATCGAGCACAAATTTTATTTACCCTACATTATTTTATTTTTCCTTTTTCATGCATTCCCTTTTCAGTGGTAAACCATAGACATAGGATTTGACCGCACCCATTAGATTAGACAACAAGAGTGGATACCGTAGAGTACTACAGGCGTGTGGGGTGCTAACACCTTCCCATCGCGTAACAGACTCCCTTACCCGATCTCTCAGTTGAAAGACTGTGATTTCTCCCTTTCCAGGTTTTCTCGATGTTTACCTTTCCCTTTCGGCGGGATAAAAGACGTTCGGTGGCGACTTCATTGATGTTTCATTAACATCCAGATGACAGCTTTCGGCCGCGTTGTTTCAGCTGGCAACTTCACTGGGGACAAATTAACCTTTTGCTGGTCCATCCCAGAGTCGATCCTAGCTCTTGTTTGTCTTCTTTTTGGGTGTTTATTTTACCGCTTTGCATATTTACCTGTTTGCATTGCATCATATGTGCGCTTTACTTTCTATATACTGGATTTGGCTGGACTGTTTGGATTCTGGATTTCTTGGTGGGTGGGTTGTTCCATGAGGTAAAAGGCCTCATACCCAAGCTATGAGTGAATTCCATAGGAACTAGGAATAGTAACGCCTCAGCATCGTAATTCCATGGTACCGCTTTATTTGAAGAGTAGGGAATCGGTCTGGGATTGGTAATTATTAAGGGAGCAACAGTGGGTTCATTTGAAATCCTGATAGGACCTTTGGAGGTAATCCTAAGAGGCTTGTTTGAGATGGTAATAATGGAGAGGTCTTCACATTTGTTAATCAAACTCTTGGTAAGTGGAGTCTTTTCAAATAGAATTTTGTGGCTATCCATCAGGCATTGTATGCCTTTCTTCAGCCCTTCACATCCATCGAGTTGTCTTGTACAGCATACACAGTCTTTTACACAGCCAGGGAAGATCCCAACTTTCAACAGATTGTTCTTGATTATATTCAGCGGAGTAGTCAATTCTTCAACAGAGGCAACAAAAATTATATCTTCAACAACATTAACACTCTTTTATGCCTTGGTATTGGAGCAGTAATTACATTCGGCGTTGGAGGGGGATCAAACTCAATAATCTTGTTGTCAATCAAATCCTGGATTTTGTTCTTCAAGGCCCAGCACTGGTCAGTTTCATGCTCGGGGTTGTTGGAGTGGTAAGCACACTTAGCGTTCGGATTATACTTTAGTGACGAGGTATCAGGGTTGGCAGGAGGATCGCTCAATGTCACTAAATTAACCTTGAGAAAATGTTGAAGGGCTTGAGACAATGACATGCCTAACCTCGTAAATTGTCTTCTTGGAGTTTCAAAACGTTGATGGTTTGCAGATGGTCTTGGAGGAGGAGTTGGATTGGAGATTCGGACAACATTGACAGATGGACGACCATTCTTCTTGGTACGGTCCCTTTCCCCATACACATCATTGACTTCCTTTTTTTGCAGCAAAAGGTTTCTTGATAGGGTTGGAAGTGGAGGTAGACGCCACAGAGATCTTCGCACTTTTGATGCCACTTTCAACTCTTTCACCGGTTAAGATCAATTCGGTGAAACCGGAGGAAGAACAGCCAACCAACAGATTAAATAAAGGACCAGATAAAGTGCCCATGAACATGTCGTTGTGCTCCCTACCAATCAAGGGCGGTTGGACCCTACTAGCAAGGTCTCTCCATTTTTGCGCATATTCCTTAAATCCTTCATTCTTCCCCATGGTCATATCTTGCAACTGAACCCTTGTTGGCGCCAAGTCAGTGTTGTACTGATACTGATGGTAGAAGGCGGTAGCTAAATCCTCCCAAGTATTGATCCGAGAACCATCTAACTGATAAAACCATTCAAGTTGTGTTCCTTCTAAGCTTTCTTGGAAAAAGTGAACCCAGAGCTTCTTATCAGAGGTGTGCGGCTGTATTTTGCACACATAAGATTTCAAATGGAGTTTTGGGCAAGAAACTCCATCTTACTTTGCAAAGACTGGTAATTTGAATTTGTGGGGAATGATTACCCCAGAGATCAAACCCAAATCATCAAAATCTAAATCGGGGACGGCCTGGATTTCAACGACTTTCAATCTGTCTTCTAACTGCTTGTATTTGATATCAGCAGGTGGGTACTGCTCGTTGAAATAATCATCATCAGATGCTTGATCATTGATACAGTCAGCCTGAGTACTCTTGACCTCACCAATCTGGTTCTTGTCCTCTTCAGATGATTCTCCTCCTACTGGGATTTGACGGGCTGTCTCCTTGAACCTTCTACCCATGTTGAGTAGAGATTTCTTCTTTGGCTTCTTCTTAACAGCCAGCAAAGCCATCATATCTTGCTTCCCCATGGCTACGGCAAGCATAGTCTCCTGAAACTGAGAATTTTGGACTTGGAGATCCTTCACAGTTTTCTCTAGATCCATATTGCTGAAATAAACAGCAAAAAGATAAGGAAACCTGTTATGCAAAAACCTGTCATGTTATGATGCATGGAATATGTACATGCAAATGATTTCAAGGATTAACGAGATTTAAATTTGTAAAGACAAAAGAATGAACAAACGTTATTTTTCATTAAACAAAACAAGAAAGATTACATCATGCCTCTTGGGCTTACAAAATAACTTTCTAAGATAAAAAGACTGAACGCATCCTCTTTGGTGTGAGATAGGCGTTCACACTTTGCTCTTCTTGTTGCAGTTTCGTAAGTTCCAAGACCCTCTTTTCACTAGCATAAAATTGAGCCTCGAAAGTATTTCGTTCTTCCTTCAGCTGGATCCAACCTTTTTGCAAGTCTTCGAGAGAGGTAGGCATGTCGGGATGGAGGATAGTGTAGGGAACATCTTCTTCAACCACATGCTCCAAGATGACTGGTAAGATGGAAGGATAAGGTATCACAACTTTCTGAGCACGAGCTCGCACCCATTTAAGGTAAGGCTTGGGGGGAATGGAATTATTGTTTCCTAGTGTCTTGTTATCCACCTTGTTAAACATCCTCCAAGCTCGGATAAACCTTTGGCGGTAACCTTGATTGTCATTCTCGTAGTCAAATACCACTCCTTGGATAAGCATCCCATGGGGACCATCCCTCCGGGCGTAACCAAACTGTCGTAGGGCTAAGCAGGGGTTGTAAGTGATACCTCCTCTAATTCCAAGTAAAGGAACATTAGGGAATTCTCCACCACGATCGATGATAGTAACGATCTCCAAGGATCGGGAACACTAATGAATATCTGAATGTCTGAGCATTATCAACCTATGGGACCATCCTGAACCTTGCTCATTTTTACACACAGGTTGGGGAAGATACAAAATAAACCATCTTGCAAGAGAGGAGTACAACACATGAGGATTCCTCTCTTCCTCACAGTGTGAGAGTGAAAAAAATGTAGGATGTCTCCTAACAAAGTAGGCACCGGGTTACGAGACATGAAGATTTTGACGGCGTTTACATCTATTAATTGGTCAGGATTCGGAAACAAAACCATCCCATAGCTGAGAAGGGCCACAATTTCCTCAAAATATTGCAAGTCCAAGGAGTTCCAACAATCTTGAGCTTTCTCAAACAGGAATTTGGCCAAGAAACCTCTGACACCACTCCTTGTTTCCCAATTAGTTGTGACATCAGATTTTTGCAAGTGTAGGGCTTGAGAAATCTCTTCAGGTTTTGGATCTCTTTCCGTATAGTTGAAGGGTAGTTAATTGAGAACTGGGATCCTCAAGATTTGGGAGAATTATTCTAAAGTTGGCACAAGTTGATAATCGGGAAAAGTGAAGCAATGGTGTAGAGGATCGAAGAATTGGAAGAGCACCTTCATGATATCTTCATCAGTGTTGGAGATAACCAAGTTTAAGAGGCGACCATGTATTTTGGTAAATGGAGAATTTTCAGAAACCCTTGAGGCTAACTATTGTACCCCAAAATTTTCCCTCTCGTTTTACTCAACACATGCCCATTGAGGTCCTCAACTTGCTCAAGGATGCCCAAGAGTTGATCAGACAAACTCCCTCCTAAGGCAATGTACCTCAAATTAGGGTTTCCATTTTCATCAGGGTGGGGGAGCTCCAAACGTCCCAGATGCCCTCCATGGTCCTAATATGTTCTCAAGATCATCCATGTCAGGTTTCACGCCTTGCACAAGAAGTTTGCTCAGTCAATTGCCCAGATGCCTGAAAATCAACTATAATCGGTCAAAACTCAACTGTGGTCCACATACAGTCAAAATTTAAGATTTTTGGTCAACATCAACATTCTTAAGTGATATCCATCATTTTATCAAGGGTTGATCATGATTCCTCAAGGAATTCCCCAAATTCATCAAAACCTAAAAGTTGTTAAATTAGGGTTTCTTAGGAAAAGTCAACCAAACTTTGACCAAGCATAACTTATTCATACTTTATCAGAAATTTTCGATCCAAGGCTCATTTTGAATATGATGCAATTCCCTACAATTCATATTCATACCCCAATTCCAAAATATGCACTCATCAAAAGATATGAATTTCTACATTATAGGTCCTTTTGAAAAGTCAACAAAAACACTTTTTGGGTCAAAGCTTCTTACATGAACATGGAAGACCCAATTGATATGAAACCACAAGGGTTGTTTAGGGGACATCCTAAGATTTCTAAAAAGTCCAAGAACACCCTCTTAGGGTTAAAGTTGAGGGAGATATGTATTGTCAAAATTGACCAATTTTTGGAAATGTGCATGAAGTCAACATTGATCAAAATGACTTTTTTTTTTCAAATGGGCCCATGTTTTATTGTTTGAAACTTGTTCCTAGTATGGCCTACGACCCATGAGCTTATCCACCTATTATTTTATTATTTTTATTATTTATTTTGATTTTTTATCCATTAAAATCAAAATAAATCAATTTAAATAGTAGAATAATCAAATAAAATCAAAGATTTGATTTTATGAGCATATTATGAGTCCATGAACAACTAGCAAATCAAAAAATTCGTGCAAGAGCTAATTGATTGGAAAAGATCTTAATTTGGTCTATTTTGGAAACAAATCATACAAGGCAAAGAATGAAATCAAATCTCCATAATTTGCAAAGATATGATCAGTTTTTGTTGACCTAAATCATTCTATGATATATACACAACATTTCCAAAGCATAAAATAGGGTTCTTGGTCGTGAAAACAAAGGAGTCAACTTCAATTTTTTGTCAAAAAAAGTGTTGATCACATATTCCTCCATAGACTGATTCAAGCAATTCCAAAGCCAGCAATCTGTTCCTGGACATTTTATGAAGCCATTCCAATCATCCTTAAGCCTTAAAACCTTCAGAAATCATGCCTCATAGTGCCATGGTTTACATCTTTTTTCAAGATTCGTTTTCAATAATTTATCCATCATAAACATGTTTTGATTATATATCCATGCTTGCTATCATATTTGCAATGTTTTTTATTGGTTTGATTGAAGTTTAAGTGCAGGAATGGAACGATGCCATTGTTAGGGTTTTGAGGTCCCAAATTGAGAATTCCATATAGAGGCAAAATTGGACAAAATCAGGGATACTATCATGCTTAGAAGATGATTTGCAATTGATCCATGTCTTTGGTTTGAATTTATTCTGCTTGTGCTGTGTTTTTGAATTTTACAGGTTTATGGCTACGAACAAAATCTGTCGCTATAGCTTTTAGTGACGGAAACGACTGTAGGTAAAAGTGTGGCCAAAAATAGCAGTTATGGGGAAGAAGACAATTAGGTGGCAGAATCCCATTGGATGATTTGAATCACGCGCGCGTTTGGGAAAGACCACTTCATTTCCTTTATATTTTATTTATGTTATTATATTTACAACTAACCATCCAACCATTGGATTCATCATCAATCTAGATCCAACGCTCAAGTCATACCATGGACCGTCAAAAAGAGCATCACACTGGATCTAGTGCGTTGACTGGGCTGAGCAAGGAATGGGCCTAACAAATTCAGTACTACACCCCCTGAATTGCTCAACAATACAGGCCCAATTTCTTTTCTTTTTTTATTTTATTTCCTTTATTTTAATTATTTGATTAATTATTTCCTTTTACAAAAATAACACAAAAAAATCATTTTTTTATTTAATCATAAAATCAAGAAAACCCCAAAAATATAGAATTAGGTTTTTTTTATTAAAATTAGTTTTTTTTTGGAAAATAATTAATTTAATGATATTGACTTGATTGTTTTCATAATTAAAATTAATTAGACAAATTAGGTTTAATTCACAAATATTTAATTTTCTCAATAAAATAGCAAAAAATATTTTTCTTTAATTAGTTAGATTTAGGTTAAGATTTCAAATATTTTTCTCAACAATAAAATACAAAAAAATATTTTCTCTTTAATTGATTAGATTTTAGAATTTAAACTTTGATTCCTGTACTTAATTCTCACGCGTAATATTTTATTTTTCAATTATTGTATTTGCTTCGGGTTTGTAATAGTTTTTAATTAGAGTTTACCGCATATTATTTACTGTTTAATCCCCAGTTTTTAGTCATGTAACCCCCTCCCTGAAGCCTTGTAATAGCGTAGATTTACTTTTTCGCTTTTAATTTCCGCAACTATGAATTGTCTAGATGTATGGATAATAGGCTTGCATGCAAAAGACAAATAAAATTAAAACAGTAGATCACCTTAATTGTGCAAAGATTAAATAACTGAAATCAAACACTGCTTCACACTTGCACCCTTAGGGTATGCCTCACTTGGTTGCCTCGGAAAACAATGGTCATGTCCCTCGAACGAAGGGATATCTTAGCAAAAGACCCTCAATCTAAAAGTCATCATAAAGATCATAGTCCCTTAACGTCCCTCGAGTTTCCTACGAGAAATGATCTTGTCCCTCGATGTTTCCTATATGACGATAGTCCCTTCGAAACGCTAAGGTATCCTTACTTGTTGCCTTCAGTGACCATTTCGTCCCTTCGAACGTCCCTTTAAATATCCAACGGCGGTGCTACCTATTCCTTAATAATAGGATAACACTGTCTAAAGGAAAACGAAAAGACCTTTTTCGAGTAGGTAGATTAGTTCCTAAGTACTTGCTCAAACAAACAAACTTTTTCACACCAACACTTTTCAAACAGTTTTCAAAAAAAACTTCGTAACACTCTTGAGAACAGAAACAAGGGTTAAAACGAAGTCAAACAAAACTTTTCAAAATAAGCACACACATAAACAATTTCAAAATAAGAAAGTACCTAAGAGCCCATGGAAAACCATGGATAGAAAGGGTGCTAACACCTTCCCTTTCTATAATCTACCCCCCGTACTCAGAAACATTCTCGAAAAAGGTTTTTTATGTTCTTTTTCCTTTTCCTGATTGGATAAAATAAAAGTCAATGGCGACTCTTGCTTCCCGCGACATTTTGCAAACAAAAAATATAAACCAGTATTAACAGTCGGTTCTGCCACCGTATCACACTAACTCTTTGAGTTGAGGATGGATCCTTACGAGATTGACTTGAATGGTTTTCCTACGAATAGAATCCATGTCTTACAAAACAGAACAAAGATAAATCCTAAGATCCTTGAAATGGTTAGTGAATATGAGTATGATGTTATGATATTTATGATGTCATGTACAAGTAAATTATACAAACAAGGCAAACAAATCCTTAGGTTTAGGCTTACATGGAGTCTCATAGGTAAGTACCCTCTTGAAGTTTAGTTGGCTCAAACCTGTCCTAGTAATAGTAACCGGGTTCTAAGGAGCTCAATATCACTGGTTTGTTTTCTCGGGCATTGTTTCAGCGTAAGCCTCTTTAATGGCGACCGAAATATCCCAAAAAAACAAACTCAATGAGTGTAGTATCGAGTATCTACCAACTTCGGATTGCACCAAAGCCGGTCATCTCACTACGTCCTAATGGCCAAGTTGGTCAAGTAAAGGTTCTAAAAGTTCATTAGTGCTTCATGACATCACTCAGCGGCCCCGTATTCTCCTTGACTACTCAAGGGCTACCGGTACCCACAAATATGTCACACTAACGTAGCTATTGCTTAGACCATGTCGGTATACCCCGCACAATTTCTATAACGTATTGCTACTTACCTATAAGGTATCCCAAATCCGGGTAGAGGATTCAAACCCAAACAAAGAACCATAATGTAAAGCATACAAGTCAAACAATGAAAGCAAGTAAATGTGATCTTAGTCCTAAGGTAACCCCACTTTAAGAGACATTCCCCAGCAGAGTCGCCAGTTCTGTGATACGGTGGGAGAACTGACTTGGGTGTTTTGCATTTGATCGTAAATGTTGCGGTTAGCAAGAGTAGCCACCGACTTTTCTTTTATCCAAAAGGAAAGGTGAAAAAGCACAGGAAAGACCTTTGAGATTGTTTCTTGAGTTCGGGGGGTAGATTATGAAAAGGGAAGGTATTAGCACCCTTTTCATCCGTAGTTATCTACGGGCTCTTAGTTACTTGCTAGATCACTTGCTTTTGTTTAAAAATATGCTTTTTTTGAAAATGTGTATGGTGGTTTTTGAAAGTATTTTGAAAAGGTGCCTTCGTTTAGGCAAACTTTGTAATAGTTCTTGTTCGTAAGAACGTATACAAAGTGTTGGACTTTTGAAAATGTTTCATGTTTTGAAAGTGTTTGTTTTGAAAATGGGCAAGGATGTTTGTTTTGAAAGTGAGCAAGCAACTAGGAACAATCTACCTACTCAAAAGTCTTTCATGTTTATTTCCTCTTTCCTTTGACATTGTTATCTTACCATTGATTTGGTAAGTAACCCTATCTTTGGATGTAAGAAGGACGGGTGCGGGTCATCGTATAACCATGATTAGCAATGTTGTAAGATATCTTAGCATTTTTCGTTAGGTACTAAGATCATTTTAAAAGGCAACATGGACAACGTCATCGAGAGACTATGATCTTGTATTTTACTTGTCTTTGCTAAGATGCCTCACATGCGTAATATGGTCATTTTATAAGGCAACAAAGATGGTTCACCCTAAGGGTGCAAGTGTGCAAATGTATTGGTTTACATGCTTGATTTGTCTTGATTAGGGTTTGCTATTTGTTGGTTTTAATCTTTCCATACAAACCCTAATTACTAGCAATTGGTACATAAAACATTAAATTGCGGAAAATGAAAATACTAAGCTATTACAAAGCTTTAGGGGATGGGGGTACAAATTTATAAATGGAGATTGCAAGAAATTAAAGTCCTAATTATCTATTACAACCATATTGAAATAATATACAAGAAATGTAAAATGGATTTGTTTTGTTTTTATTAAGAAATTAATTTATTTAAGAAAATATTTTTGATCTTTTTGTACTAAAAGAAATGAAATAAAATATGTGAATATAGGAATGTTTTTGGTTATTAAAAGCAAAAAATAAGATAAACAAGAAAATGGAGTCAAAATCAGCACATTGCTGAAACGAGGAGGAACAGAAGTTCTGACTCTGATACGCTGCAAGAGAGAAAATGTTAGTAGGCAAGCAGAAGGTCAGAAGTTCTGGGCATGGATACACCAAGTTCTGAGGTTGCTGGGAATAAAGGAATATCTAGAAGTTCTGATTATTGAAGGGGTTCAGAAGCTATAGTGTAGTTGGGAACCTAGAAGTTACTACATCACTGGCAAGTCAGAAGTTTTGGCCACTTGAGAGAGTGAGGTGGTAATGTTGTTGGGTAAGGTTGTTTAGAAGTTCTGATTTAGGGAGTATCGTCTGACAGATAAATAGGTGAAAATGTCAATAAATAAACCTAAAAAAAACTTCTGGGGTTAGAACCCAGGACCCTTAGCATTAATGTCTTATGTGCACACTTCTACCACTGGGGTGGCTGTACATCCGGTATTAAAAACAAAAGTGTAAACATATAACATAAAGTAAATTCTGATGATGAGCTTCATCTCTTTCTCCACACCAATCAGAGCATTTGTAGCTTAGTCATTTCTCAACAAAACAAAAATGCACACATTACAGTTCTGGCAAGTTTCATCATGGTTTTAGAAGTATAAAATATGTCAAAACTGTAAATCAGAAACATGTATCTGCTAAACTTAGTTTCCTTAAGAAGTTCTGAACTGATGTTCTCTCTACTTAGGCAGACAAATATATCAAACCTCAGAATATGTACAACAATAGGATCAGGACGTCTACATTGTATTTTAAACATGAAAATCTAACAATGCCTAAGTAATATGATGAGAGTCAGCAGAAGCTTACCTTGCAACTGGAAAATGCTCTAAGAGCTGGAGTCTGGTTCTGACTGCTGTGATATTTTGGTCAGCTTTCTCACGTGCTCAGAAGGCTGGAACAATCTTTAACTTGAGCTAAGGAATGGCTGGAAAATTCTGGAACCACCAAGAATCGAAGTTCTGCTTTTTGAAATGGAAGTGGTGGAGATGGAATTGCAGTCTGTAAACAGAAGTTAGGATTGTTTCTAATTTGGCCAAGAGATGTGCAAGAAAATTAGAGTTTGGGTGTTAAAAGAAACAAAAGCTTAACATTTTTTTGTGTTTATGTTTTTAGTTTCCAATTATTTGAAATTCCAGCAAGGTTTCAAGGCTAATTTTAAAATTCTCTCTCTTTACAGTTGCTAATGAAGTTCAATTTATAAGCAAGGATTTAGTAGCTTGGAAAAGTCAAAAGTACAACCATCATACACTAGGCGTTGACTTGTTCTTGAAGCAAGTTCAAACAAGTAAGGTTAACAGCTTTTAGCCGTGCCTAAGCTGGATTTGTAAGCATGATTTAAGGAAAAGTACCCTCAGAGGCAAAAGCAAAGCATGTGACCAGCATAAACTTGTACAACAATTTGCTTTTCAAGGACATCAATGGTACTTCTATCTCATACGTGGGGAAATCCTTTGGATAAAAACTCAAAAGTGGTTGTGAGCATTAAATGATGATGAGATTTATCAAACAAGAAATCCTGTGCTGTGAGATTGTGTATCATAGCTTAGATATGAGCCAAAAGTTTAGCATCAGCGTAACTTAGAACAAAACATCCAACTTCTGATCCTTTAATCTTTTCGCTCCAGTATGTTCTAAAGGAGCTCTCAGACTTTTCTGAAAGTCTGTAACACGCTTTGTAGACTTTCTTTGAATTACTTTTGCAAACTCTGGCTGAACGTTTGTGAAAACTAGCCCAGAAGTTCTAACCAAAATCTGTCTTGAAGTTATCCAGAATTTGCTGAGTGCTTCAGTTTCATGAACGTCTCTTTGAACCTTTATAACTTGAAATTCCAGCATTTCTAGGAGAAGTTCTGTTCTGCAATATTTTAGGTCTTATTGAGATCTAAAACTCTTGTGTTAGAAATTCTTCCAGAATCAGCTTGCATCATGGTGATAATCTGATCAGAAGTTCTGAGCTTGTCATATTTCTTAAACACTTAGAAAAATTCTAGGTATTTTAGAATTTTGACTTTTGGATTTCTTAATGAAACAAACTTGATATTCTTGAATGTCTTGATGAAATTTGATCTTTAGAATGTAATGTTGACCAAAAAGTCAAAGTTTGACTTTCTAGTATGCAATTGACCATTTTGCCCTTGTGCCAATTCCAGGCCTAAATTGATGTATCAGTGCTGCAAACTTGACGTCATAAAAGATCTTGTGAGAGAATCCTTGAGAAATGAAAAGGCAAATTTTGGGGTACAACAAGTACAAACCAATTTTGTTCCAATAGTCATCACCATTACTCATCCTCACATGGATGAATTTTTTCAAGCTACAAATTAAAATCTAAAAAATCAGTTGGGATTGATCCACACTAAATTAGATAGTCAAGAGTAGATTTATGATGACTATTGGGTAAAACCTAAGTCTCATATTGATTAAAAGATAGAGCCTACAAATAATTTATATAGAGTGACTCACATCACCTTACAAACCAAGTTTGCAAGGATGAGATAGACAAACTCTAATTCCTACATGATATCAAGAGTCTTATTTATGTTATCTATGCTTTAAATATCAAGTCGTGAGCTTGAGGAGGTTTGTTAAAAGTCTCACATTAGAAAATATATTATCCGAACATATGCAATTATAAGTGGGAGTAATCATCAACCTATCTACAAGCCGGTTATGTAGCATAGAATTAGGTTCAATGATATTTCTTAACAATGATACCTAATTTTGTCTCTTTTAACTCAAATTTTATACTCACTACCTCATTTCAACTTTGTGTTCAAATTATCTATGCGATCTATTGTTCATACACGACAATTTTCACCCTCCTCATTTTGGAAATTGAATTTCTTGCAAGCATGTTTTTGCTGCATTCATGTTGTCATGGTGTTTTTAACCATTCAATCTTGATCGCACGACTAAAAAAATAAAATTTATTTTCTAAAATGATTTGTTTTAAGTCAGAATCGTCTGATCTTGATCAGACTACTATCTAAAAGATTGAATGCGTGAATGCAACATTTTCTAACGGCAGTAGAAAATCAAAGTTATTTTGTGGATCCAAACAATTACACACTCTGATCACTATTATAAATTAAAAAAAAAATTGTTTAATTCATTAAACAATTAATACATCTAATCATTATTATATATTAAATACATTCATTGTTCAATAAAACAATTTTTTTTAATGATTTATAATAGTGATAGGTATACAATTTTTCATTAAATTAGTTTCAAACATTACATGCTAGCCATCCCTTTCCATCCCATTCAATCCACATGCATCCCTTTAATTTGGGACCCGGAATTTGAAGCTCCATATACCACATGTTACAACTGAATGGATGAAGACACACACTTTCTGAGAAAAAGTAATTGACCATTTTCTTCATTGTTTATACATCATTGCACACACATATTCTATTTGTGCTTACAGGTTAACTTAACTACTATTTAACTAAGATTACTCTTAAATAGTAAGATATATTCCTCTTATTTCAAATAATTATTTTTTTAATTTAAAAAATTTGTCTCAAAATAAGTGATACTTTACTTTTTCAATATAATATTTAATTTTTTTAATCAATTTTACCTATAATTAATAATATTTACTTTCAAGGCATTATTTCGTTCTATTTTTATGACAATTTATATGTAACTAATAATAATTAAGAAAATTTTATAAAATTATTACATTTATCTTTTCATTCATTATTTTTTTTTTAATTTGTGAACAACTACTTAAAATATTTTTATTTTTATTTTGAGACGGAGAAAATTCATGTACAAATACAATACAGTGTCATTTTCCATCATGTACTACCTTACGATTAAAGAGTATATCTACATCTTTAAATTTTTTTTTACAATAATTAGGTATTAAAATAAAATTTCGCAAATAATCGCATTTCGGAAAAAATTACGCAAATAACCATGTTTCAGATGACTCCCCAAAGGAGGAGTCATCTCACTTGGCGCCTCCACCCCTAGTTTTGCCCTAGGCGCCATCTCAATTGGCGCCTCCTCTCACTTTTAGCCAAGTGAGATGGCGCATGCACTTTAAAAGTGAGAGGAGGCGCCATCTTACTTGGCTCCTAGGACAAAACTAGGGAAAAATGCTGTTTTATAAATAATTTGTCCGTTTCTCCGTCGTTTCTCACACTTTCTCGCACTATTTTGTTATTTTTACTCTGTTATTTGTGTCATGACATCGCCCATGATTTTTAGCAGAGATGGTTACGTTATCTTCTCCGCCACGAAATCTGCGATGAAAATGAAATTCGGGCACATTCACTCCATGGAGCGTATGAAGCGGGAGTTGATGCGATGGCTAGATGGAGACATTGAGGAGGGGGAAAAATTCAAAGGATCCAGCAAAAACGAACAACAACCTCACATGCGACAGGAAGACCTAATGTATGATTGGAGGAAGTCAAAACAGATAGCGATGTAATGTTGATGATGCATGGGTCAGATGAAATTGTGTTAATAATTGTAATTTCGTAGACGAAATATCATGTATTTTTCTTGTACGCGCAATATTTATTGTAGCAAAATCTGTTAACGGAAAACCCTAATGTTTACAACATAATTAAGGAAAGATTTTATATATTACAATTTTTATGTGGTCGAGGCAGACGCCCGATTCAGACAATTTTTGCGATTGTGTCCGACCTGACGGCATAAACTACACTTTCTTTCCAGTTTGTCAAGATCGTCCATTTCTGTTGTGATGCGCTTACTTTTGGGATGACCCTTCTTGTTCCTTCGCATTTGGTCATTGTGCCACACTATTTCGCCGTCGTATGCAGGCCAATAATCTGGTTTTGCTACCAAAGGAAAGCTGTTGTTGTAAATATTGAGCAACGTTTCAAATTTGTAAATGTGTGACAGAAGTTGCAGCGCGTCTTGATGGGTATAAGCACAAGCGGAAATGACATGAGAGAAAGGCATACGAAATGCTTGAAACCTGCCACAATCGCACCAACGAGAAGGTAGCATGACCCTATATTCTTGTCTTGGCAGGCCTTCGTTGTGGTCGATTGTTTCTTTCACAATGAAGTTGTGGCTGTGTCGGTCAAACCGTATAACCATATGAGTGTTGGCTTTGACACTTTCTGCCTTAATGTATTTCATGCAGCTTTCACTCCATAGTTGTCTAGATTGCAACACCGTATTCCACATTTCACCTCTTTTGGCAAACAACGCAGCCATCCTAAAATACGTAGATTTTACCAAAGCAGTGATCGGGAGGTTTCGTATGCCTTTGAATACCCCATTCATCGATTCAATAAGATTCGTTGTCATGTGCCCCCATATTTGGCCATTGTCGTATGACCTAGTCCATTTTTCCACCAGAATATTGTAGATCCACCCACCGGCTTCCGGATTTGACAAACGGATCTCGTTGTGGTAATATTTGAATGTGGGTTGTGTTAATGCATATCCCGCATTCATAACCGCTTTCCTTAGTGTTTTGTCCTTGATCTCCCTCGTGAAATTCTGGACGATATGCCTAACGCAATAGACATGCGTAGAAGGAGGGTCATGCCAACCGTTTGCAGGATTATTGTAGGCACTTTCAACGGAGGCATGTCTATCCGAGATCAAACAGAGATCTGGTTAAGGAGCCATGTGTGTCCGCAAGTTTTTCAGAAAAAAGCTCCAAGCACCACTGGTCTCCCCCTCGACTAAGGCAAAGGCAATGGGGAAAATGTTGTTGTTGCCATCTTGTGCAACTGCCATCAGTAGTGTGCCTTTGTACTTCCCATACAACCAAGTCCCATCAATTTGTATAATTGGTTTGCATGATGCAAACCCTGTGATGCAAGGTTGAAATGCCCAAAACACTCGACTGAATATTTCGTTGCCGTTTAGTTGACTACCATCTTGGGCGTATGCTGGCACTGTTTCCAGAACGTAAACAGTACCCGGAGAATACGTCTTTAGTGCATTCAGGTAGTGAGGAAGTTCTTGGTATGACTCCTCCCAGTTTCCGTACACCTTTTCAATCGCCTTAGTCTTTTCTAACCACGCCTTACGGTAAGACGGAGTATTGTTAAAAACCGTGGTGATGTGGGAGATGATTGTTTTCACCTTCAAAGATGGGTCGTTGCTGACCAGTGGTAGGATTTCTTGACAGATGAGATCGTAATTAAGTTTTCGGTGGTCCTGTGATTGGGTAGAACTTACACAAGTGTGAGTAGTCATGGAACCTATGACCCAGCAATCACCTCTTAATTTGTATGATGCAGTCAGCTTGAACATACAGTCAGGGTGGACACACTTGATCTTGTACCTTTCTGGGTTTACACGGTCCACCTTAAAATCAACCGAGTTGAGCATGTGGAATTTTTTATGGCTCTGATGCATTCCTCTCTGTTACTAAACTTGTCCTTATCTTTTAAGTTTTCATCCGACTGCGTATACGGATTGAAAAATAAATCAGTAGACGATTCATCTCCGCCCATGTTGAAGTTTGTCATGTGCGGAGGTGGCGTGTAGATTTCGTTTGCAGGAATACTAGGTATGCCATCATCGTCGGAATCATCATTCACCATTTCATCAAACTCTAACTCGCCATCTTCTTCTTCTTCATCAACTGCATCTACCTCAGCTCGTTCATTCTCCAAAGGATCAACCACTTGTGTCACCTGAGGCTCTCGCAGCATAATGTACAACTCAATAGAGTCGTACCCAGAATACACATGGCTGGAAAACATATTCTGGAGATCCTCGTCATCTTGAACTTCAACCTTATAAAAAATTATTTGGTTGTTTCCAAAAAAAACTGGATTATGATAAAATATCTGTGTCACCGGGCCTCGTCCAAGTTTGGCCTCTAATCATTTTTTGAAGTACGAGAAATTTGCTTTCCCGTTTAAAAGAAATCGGATGTTGTCTGTGTCTCTAAACAAAAACCCAGAGGTGGGACAAATGTATGTCTCACCATTGAAATGTGCTTTGATGACATATTATGGTGCAGAGGCCATTGCGTAGGATTGTTTGAAGGTTGGAATGTTTGAAGTTTATGAGTTATTCGAAGGTTTGTATGTTTGAAGTTTATTGATTGTATGAAGGTTTGATGGTGGTAAGGTTTGAAGGTTGGAATGTTTGAAGTTTATGAGTTATTCGAAGATTTGTATGTTTGATTGTTTGAAGGTTTGATTGTATGAACGTTTGAAGGTTGGAAGGTTTGACAGATTAAGTGAATCAATGTTATGATAAACGTAAGACTAAAAATCTCATACTGAATTTCAATTAAGTAAGGATGTAACCCCCAAGGCTGCCAATAGTGTTACATGCATGGCATCCCAAAGGCTGTCACGTAGCCTGAGCCTACTCTGCAACCAATGACACCTCTTATTCGCCAATTGGGATGGCGACACCTTTCATTTTTGTACTGTTTCGCCAAGTCCAATGGCGCCTCCCTTAATGTCCAATCGCGTTACATGCATGCAGATATGTAACCCTCTAGGATGCCACCTAGCCTGCGCCTACTCTGCACCTACACTGTAACTTGTAAGTCTCCTCCCGTCACCTCCAATAGTGTTACATGCATTCAGGCATGGCATCCCAAAGGCCTTCACGTAGCCTGAGCCTACTCTGCAACCAATGACACCTCTTATTCTCCAATTAGGATGGCGACACCTTTCATTTTTGTACTGTTTCACCAAGTCCAATGGCGCCTCCCTTAATGTCCAATCGTGTTACATGCATGCAGATATGTAACCCCCTAGGCTGCCACCTAGCCCGCGCCTACTCTGCACCTACACTGTAACTTGTAAGTCTCCTCCCATCACCTCCAATAGTGTTACATGCATTCAGGCATGGCATCCCAAAGGCTGTCACGTAGCCTGAGCCTACTCTGCAACCAATGACACCTCTTATTCGCCAATTGGGATGGCGACACCTTTCATTTTTGTACTGTTTCGCCAAGTCCAATGGCGCCTCCCTTAATGTCCAATTGTGTTACATGCATGCAGATATGTAACCCCCTAGGCTGCCACCTAGCCTGCGCCTACTCTGCACCTACACTGTAACTTGTAAGTCTCCTCCCATCACCTCCAATAGTGTTACATGCATTCAGGCATGGCATCCCAAAGGCTGTCACGTAGCCTGTGCCTACTCTATAACCAATGACACCTCTTATTCACCAATTGGGATGGCGACACCTTTCATTTTTGTACTGTTTTGCCAAGTCCAATGACGTCTCCCTTAATGTCCAATCGTGTTACATGCATGCAGATATGTAACCCCCTAGGTTGCCACCTAGCCTGCGCCTACTCTGCACCTACACTGTAACTTGTAAGTCTCCTCCCATCACCTCCAATAGTGTTACATGCATTCAGGCATGGCATCCCAAAGGTTGTCACGTAGCCCGTGCCTACTCTGCAACCAATGACACCTCTTACTTCTCATGCATTCATGCACCAGCTACCACCTCACTGACTCTATGAAATTTTTTTGCCTATAAATATATACCATATCATACTTCTCTCACACCCACACTCGTCTCACTCTCTGCTACGAAGTCTTTCATAATCTCTTACACTTTCTAAGTCTTTCATAATCTCTTACATTTTCTATGTCTTTCATAATCTCTTACACTTTCTAAGTCTTTCATAATCTCAAGCATTTTAAACAATGGCTCTTCTAACAATGGACGATTCTCACAGAGGCACAAGGGAAAACATTGCCGCATTTGTAAGTTTCTAATTTGGTTATACATTATTTATACTTAAGGTAATGCTATGTTCATCTTACTTAATCTTACATCTTTTACATTATTAACTCAGGATACCAAAAGATTCAGAATCCGGTCTCACAACTACCTGGCTCCCGACCCATTTATCGTACCATATCTGGAATACGCAGGTTTCAGACATGTTATAAAGATCTCCAACTGCACAATTGATTCGAAGTTCATTCTTGCAATGTTGGAAAGGTGGAGACCAGAGACCCATACATTTCACCTACCAATAGGTGAATGTACCGTCACGCTAGAGGATGTGTACATGTTACTAGGTCTCCCTGTCAACGGTAAGGCCGTGAACGGGTCTGTTCAATAACCCAATTCTCAGTGTGAAGAATTGTTGGGCAGTGATATGGTTGAAGGTGGTGGTGCAAGAGGTCAGGGAATACTACTCACTGAGCTTAAAAGTCATTATGCAAGTTTGGAATTAAACGAAAATTCCTCCAAGCAAAACAGGGTAGTAAAAGCAAGAACTTATCTTATGATACTATTTGGTACCTTTTTATTTCCTGAAAGTACGGGAAATAGTGTAAATTTTATGTATTTACATTTACTTAGAGATTTTGAAAAAATAAGAAAGTATAGTTGGGGTTCTGCAGTTTTAGCCCACCTATACAGTTCCTTGTGCAAAAATGCAGTCAAGGAAAAATGTACATTTTATGGGTGTTTTTTACTACAAGCCTGGGGTTGGTGGAGGATGGAGTCCATAAACCTCGTCAACAACAACACTTTCATTTTCCCGTACGCAACAAAGTAAGTTGTTGTACCCCAAAATTTTCCCTCCCATATTCTTCAAGAAATTGCCAAGTCATGCCTCAAATCTCCCCAAGGGTTGCACAGTGTCAGGGCCTCCTAAACATTCAAAATTAGGGTTTTTGTTCTGATCAAGAAAATGAAGTTTCCAAGGGTCCAATCAAGTCCCACATGCCTATAAATATGGTCAAGCATCCTCATACAAAGTTTCAAGACTTTCAGCACAAAATTGCACAGTCAAAACCCTAATTGCACTACAGTCAACTGTAGGGGCAAAATGGTCATTTGACAGTCAAAAGTTCAAATTTTTGGTCAACATCTCATTTTGAAGCCACAAACATCATTTGATCAATGCTTGATCATGATTCTCAAAGCTAGGCTCAAAAATCATCAAGATGCAAAAGTTTCCTTATTTGGACAGCTGAAAAAGTCAACTGTAAATTGACCGGGGCATAACTTTCACATGGATTATCAGAAAAATTCCATCCAAATCTCATTTTGAAGAGAAAGAAATTTCCTACAACTCATCTTCATAATTCAAGTCCAAGAAATGCTCTCACAAAAAGTTATCAATTTCAACATTATAGGTCATTTTCAAAAGTCAACAAAAAGGGACTTTAAGTCAAAGGCCATAACTTGAGATTGGTAAATCAAAATGACATGGGACCAAAGGCATTGGTTAGAGGACTCAAAGGCCTTTCCAAAATGTCCGAGAACATGAGCAAAGCTTAAAAATTGAGCAAGTTATGCCTTGTGGAAGTTGGGAAATTTTTGGATATTTTGAAAAGTCAACATTGCTTCAAATGACCTAAAATTGCTAATGGGCCTATTTTTCTTCCATGATTCATCATCCAAGACATGTGCACGACCACTTGGCCCAAAGGGAAGTTTTTCTTCACTATTTATTTATTTATTTGGATTTTTATTATTAATAATTCATTTTAATTAAATAAATACATGAAAAATGCTAAACCTAGGTTTTAAATCTTTTTATGCACATAATATACTCAAGATTTCGTGCCTAACCAAATATAGAAAGAATCATTTGAATTGGTCATGATTTGGTAGCAAAAGCATGTGAAAAAGATTTGAAAATCATGGTTAAAAAATCAAATATCATATTCATTAATGCATGGATTTTGATCAAATTTCTTTAACCCTAATCATTCACAGGTACATATAGAGGCTAAACCTAATCCTAAAAACCCCTAAGCTGCGCTACAGACCAAGCATTAAACTTGAGTTTTTGGTTGAAAATTTGAAAAACTGAAAACAAGGTTAGAGGACGATTCAAGGCCAAAGATCAATTCCATTAGCTTGCTGAGGCTTCAAAGAAGGGATTTGGATAAAAAACCACAAGCTTTCGTGCCCAGAAACGTGAGAATGATCTCACCTGTACAGAAAAAATTTCTCATTCGTGCATCTTGATTCATACACTTTTCATAATTTTTGATGCTTGATTTGTGTTCATTATAAGATTCTGAAGCTAACCATATAAATTAATTGCGTTTTTATGCGATATACATGATTCTACCATTGATGCAGGCTAGGTTTTTCTTGAAATCCAAATTAGGGGTTTCTTGATACTGTAAAATTAAGAGACCTCAATGCCATGACCATGTTCAGCTCGCTTAGACGAAAAGAATGGCATGCTCGCGCTTAATTTATATACCAAGAGGGCTTAATCGCTATTATGGAATATGGTTTATTTTGAGGAGGTTCAAAACCCCCGTTAACCGTTCTCTATTTTTTCAGGAAGAACAAAACCATGGGGAAGACGATGAAGTGGCCGGTTCTGGTTGGTCCATTCAAAATCGCGCGCTAAAAATCCACTAGCGTGTTGTTTTATTTTATATTGATTGTTGGTTATTTAATTTACAAAGAAACAAAGTAGCTCCACTGGCAGGCATAAGCGCTGGTAACGTTCAGGACCTGGGTTCGAGCCCCAGGTCCCCACCCCCTTTCATATTTTTCTTCATTTAATATTCACATGCAGTGTCAACGTAGTGGAGTACCGTATGTCCATGAAATCTTGCCATCCACGTGCCCAATGGAGCGATCAGAAGGCCAAGAATTGAATAACATGATGCACTCTAGTCAATGCTCCCACACGTTGCCTGAAAAAGTCAACAAGGCCTCCATAAATGGGCCAGAATTGCTGGGCTTTCACCTCCACTTTGGGGACAGATACCCCCCTAGGTTTGAATTTTTATTTCTTTTCTTTATTTTACTTATTTCAAATATTATTTTTTAATCAGTTCTTTAACTTAATATTTTCACAAATAATATAAAAACACACAAAAAAATCAGAAAAGATGAAAAAATAATAAATATTTTTATTTTAGTATTTTGGTAAATAAAGTCCATTAATTAATTTTAGTTATTAAATTAGGTTTAACTATAATATTTTCATAATAAAAAAACCTAAAATTGGTAGAATTAGGGTTTAATTAATTTTTTATCCCTTTTTATTTTATTTCATAATAATTAAATATTTATTTTTGTAATTAAATTGCATGTAAATTAATTAGGGTTAATTTTAGGTTAAAACCTTAACATGTTTTCATAATAAAATAAAATTGTAGAATTAGGGTTAACATGTTATTTTAATTAATTCTTTTTTTCATTAAAACCAAAAAATACCAAAAAACAATTTCTTTTCTTTTTTAATTAATTAATTCCATCATTTAATTTAATTTTGCAAAAAGGGTCCAACGCCCTCGTTTTTTAATTCTTATTTAATTCGCATATTTATTTCTTTTTCGTTTAATATTTATGTATCTCTCCCAAGGCCTTGTAAATTAATTTCCTGCACTTTACTTTTCTTTTAATTCTTTATTTTTCTGTCAAATCGGGTTCTGGAAATTTTGGCGATGTGGACCCGCGCCTTTTGTAATAGCTGTAGAACTTTACTTTTCTCGCACTTTTAACTGTTAATCAAGGCATGCAAGAATGAATGACAATAAATAAAAACAAACGATAGATCACCAATAACATGACAAAAGACAAAATATCTGAAAACGACACACAAATCGCACACACCACCCCTAGGGTACGCCTCACTGTTGCCTTGCCTCGAAAGGTGATCGTCGAGTAGAGGATGTCTTAGTAAGTCCTCATGATCCGGGAACCTGGCATGAGGGTAGCTTCTAAGGTGTCTTCCCATTGCTCTGGTGATCACCATGTCCCGAACCTCGAATTGACCCGAACACCTCCAATGGTGGTGCTACCTACCCCTCAATGGTGGGATGGCACTACTTTAAAGGACATCTACACAGACGAATTCCTTAGGGTAGGTAGACGACTCTAGATACTTGCTCTAATTTCAAAACAAATCAAAAATACTTTTCACACCGACACCTTTTCAAAAGCTTTCGAAAGCAACTTTTCAAACACTCTTGAGGACCGATACAAGAGTCGAACTGAAATTTTCAAAGAAACTTTTTAAAACCCACAGTTGAAAATCAAACAAACCTTTTTGAAAACACAATGAGCAAGTATCTAAGAGCCCATGGATAACCATGGATAGAAAGGGTGCTAACACCTTCCCTTTCTATAATCTACCTCCCGAACCGAGAGCAATCTCTTTAAGGAATTTTTCTGTGCTTTTGTCCTTTCCATATTGGAGAAAATAAAAGACGGTGGCGACTCTTGCTTCCGCGACATTTCGCGAACCAGCTTTAAACAGTCAGTTCCAGATCCACCGATCACATAAGTCATCAAGTTATATCATTTATTACTATTCATCTCTTTACCAAATATATGCTAAAAATAAAATGTTTTTCATTTCCTTTAGGTATTGCGTGAGGGGTATGGATTACGGCAAGAATCCAAGATTCAATGTCGCACTATACCGTAATCTGTTGGATCACTTAGGCCCAGATGATGTACGTCGTACCTTTAAACTTTTCTTCATTTAAATTATTTATATATTATGTTTTTGTTAACCTGATTTAAATTTTTTCGCAGTTCGTCTGGAGACCATATTTTGGTTTGGGCCATGAACCAAACCCCGAGGATGCAACAATTTAGACCGCGAAGACTGCAATCATTCGGTTCAACGTTGTGGAGATGCACCACAGCGACCGTGTGAAGATGCAGTTCGGAATGCATCAAGAGATACCAAGTGATCCAACTTGTTTGTCCCCATGGCATCTCAAAAGGGCCGACGCCCAGTGGGGTCTTACCAACTGGAAAGACTTTGCTCCGGAATGGTGTAAGATGTGGCAGAGGCGTCACCGATATGTCTTGCAATTCCCGGTTTTCCTTAATCATGGTAATATACGACACACGGATCAATATTTATCTTGGTACAGGTCGGTTAGTAACCCTGAAATGCACGTGTCTCATCCAAGGTACTTGGTTGACCCACACACACAATGGGCACAACCCTCGTTTCCCCAACAACAAACCCAAAACACATCAACCTCCCACCAACCCCCCAGAAGAAACAGAACCACAAACACCCAACCACAATCCCCACCACAACACAATTACACTCAAATGCCCCACAACCAATCACAATCACCACCTAAGTACCAATACCCCCATATTCCCCACACCCAACCACAATACCAACACACCCGCATACCCCACACACAATTTCAGTCTTCTGTATATCCCAATATGGGCCCCTCAATATCCAGCCTTAGCCCTGATCTGGGAATGTCGGAAGATTACGAACAAACCGACCCAGCCTACCATCAACCACAGTATCACCAAACCACCCAACATCCTCAATACCAAACACCCCAAGATTCATTTCCTTTCTACCCACCGTACTCAGACGATCAATGCTACAGACCCACCATGGAACCCCACCCACCGCCAACACGACCAAACTTTGAGGGTATGGGTAACCGACTGTACCAAAGTGGATCTTCTAGATATGGAGATTTGACTGATTTTATGGATCCAGAACGCATTGACTTCGCTAGGCCATCGACCGTGGCACAACAGGAAACGCGACGACACCCAGCACGGGAAAGGCGAGGACGGGGATGCAGAACCGGGGGTCATTACCGGGTTCCGGGGATCACGATTTATCTATTTTTTTGTTTTTTTATCTGTTTTTTAATGTAATACATTTGGATGTAATTTATTTTTTTAATAAAAAGTCTATTTTGTTGATCCTGTATCCAATACGCAACGCACCAAACCGAAAAAAAAGAAGCAAATTTTGCCCTAGAATTGCACTTAGGCGCCATCTCACTTGGCTTAGGGCATGCCCTAAGCACATAGGCACCAAGTGAGATGGAGCCTCCCCTTAAATAATGGGTGTAGGCGCCAAGTGAGATGGCTCCTCCGTTGGGGAGTCATCTGAAACATGGTTATTTGCGTAATTTTTTCTGAAACGCGGTTATGTGCGAAAGTTTTTTTAATACTTGGTTATTCAAAAAAAAAATTCACATCTTTATCTCCACGCCCACTACAATTTACAACAACCTTAATGTTGTCGTTTGGTAAAGTAGGGACCAACTTATCTAGTATAGCAAATGCATGTGCGGCCTCAAGAGATGGAATTATACCCTCCAACTTGCATAATCTATCGTATACTGCAAATTCAGGGTACACAAACTGTTAATATGTCTACATAGTTTAATTAAAATATTTTTTTTTCAAAAAAAATTAATATATTACATACCATCTGTGATCGGTGGATCTGGAACTGACTGTTTAACGCTGGTTCGCGAAATGTCACGGAAGCAAGAGTCGCCACCGTCTTTTATTTTCTCCAAATGGAAAGGACAAAAGCACAGAAAAATTCCTTAAAGAGATTGCTCTCGGTTCGGGAGGTAGATTATAGAAAGGGAAGGTGTTAGCACCCTTTCTATCCATGGTTATCCATGGGCTCTTAGATACTTGCTCATTTGTGTGTTCAAAATTGTTTGTTTGCTTTTCAACTGTGGGTTTTAAAAAAGTTTCTTTGAAAATTCCAGTTCGACTCTTGTATCGGTCCTCAAGAGTGTTTGAAAAATTGCTTTCGAAAGCTTTTTGAAAAGGTGTCGGTGTGAAAAGTATGTTTGAATTTTTGTTTCGAAATTAGAGCAAGTATCTAGAGTCGTCTACCTACCCTAAGGAATTCGTCTGTGTAGATGTCCTTTAAAGTAGTGCCATCCCACCATTGAGAGGTAGGTAGCACCACCGTTGGAGGTGTTTGGGTCAATTCGAGGTTCGGGACATGGTGATCACCAGAGCAATGGGAAGACACCTTAGAAGCTACCCTCATGCCAGGTTCTCGGATCATGAGGACTTACTAAGACATCCTCTACTCGACGATCACCTTTCGAGGCAAGGCAACAGTGAGGCGTACCCTAGGGGTGGTGTGTGATTTGTGTGTCAGATTCATTTATTTGATCTTGTCATGGTATAGGTGATCTACGCGTTTGTTTTTTATTTTAGGCCATTCATTCTTGCATGCATTTATTAACAGTTAAAAAGTGGCAGAAAGATAAAGTTCTAAACTATTACAAAAGGCGCGGGTCCACATCGCCAAAATTTCCAGGACCCGATTTGACAGAAAATAAAGAAAGTAAAGTGCGAGGAATTTAGAATGTCTGAGTTTACAAGGCTTTGGGAGAGGTACATAAAATTATACGACATAAAATAAAAAATGCGCGGATTGGAATTGAAAATTGGAAACGAGGGCGTTGGACCCTTTAACGAAATTAAATTAAATGATTATTAAATTAATGAAAATTAAAATGAAAGGGAATTATTTTTGGTATTTTTTGTATTTTATGATTTTAATGAGAAAGATTAATTAAAATAAAATATTAACCCTAATTCTATAACTTTTATTTATTAAAAAAAATATTAAAGTTAAACCTAAATTAACCTAATTATTTACATGCAACTTGATTTATAAAAATAAATAATTAAGTATTAGTGAAAAGAAAAGAAAAAGAGATAAAAATTGATTAAACCCTAATTCTATGTTTTTTTAATTTATTACAAAAACTATTAAAATTTAACCCTAAAATTAAACAAATTGATTAATACCAATTATCTACAAAGAATAAAATATGTTTTTATATTGTTTGTATTTTTTTGATTTTTTATTATATTTTTATATTAGTATCAAGACATATCATACTTCTTATCAAAATAATAGAAAAAAATAGGAATTAAAGAAGAAAAATAAATGATAATGAAACATAAAACACAAGACAGCTTAACCTTCCTCTCTCCATTATCCTCGTTCCACTCTTTCCTTTCATTCATCATTTCGCTTTTCCTTTCTTCATCGTTCCATCTTTTTCCTATACCTGATAACAACAAATAACCATGTTTAAAACAAAAAACAAGATGAATCAAACCTTGGATTAGTGAAAATGGTCGGTGGTCGGAAGAAATCGGAACGCGGGGAGGCTGGAGGCGGTGGATTTCGTGTGACCACCGATTCTCGCGTGTGGTGGCTGGGAATGGGTCGTCATCGGCGCGGCTGGCGTGCGGATGGTCGGCAGTGAGCATAGAGACGGAGGCGTATCGGTGGTGAGTTGAGCGCTTCCCGGCGATCGGAGGTGGCGCGGTAACGCGATTTGACATCGGTTGGAGGGAGGGTTCAGTCTTGTTTCACCGGTGGAGGGTATTGTTGGAGCCGCGTGAAGCTGGGCGTTACGGCCGCGTTAAGATCTCGCGGAGGAGTATTCGATGGTTGGAGCTCTTCGTGGCTTCTAATTCTTCCCTCTTCTTCCTTTGTTTCAGACATTCTCTCTTTTCCTGCAAACAATTAAAAAAAGAAAATAAATTTGCACAGGTTATGCCATCAAGGACGAATTCCGGCGGCGGTCTGTTGAGGCCAGCCGGTCTTGACTGGTGCAGATTCATAGTGAATCAAGGGTGCGACTGAGTTTATGGAAGCGGCGCGTCAGGGAAGGACATAGTTGTGCTGGATGGTACCCCATCGTTGGAGGCTGCGTTTGATGCGTTAATGTGGTTGATGAAGGGTTTATGTTGGAACAAATAACATGTTTACTGCAACTTAGAGAAAAGCTTTGTGATGTGTATAGTATCAAAGCATGACAAAAGATAGGAAAAGGTTTTTGTCTATGTTGAAAACAAGATTGAAAATAGTATGAACCAGTGTTAGAAATTTTCCACTTGTGAACAAAATGCAGAGTATTTTGTATTGTGGGCAATATCTACTACCGATGATATTTGGGTTTTTTGTGTGAATGAAAAATAGTATTCACAAAGTTTTGGAATTAGTGTCCTATTTACAATCATCATGAAAAAAGGTTTCAAAAAATGTCCCCCCTATGTGTGCAGGTTGGAATTGGTATATGTAAGGAATGAATTAGGGGTGAGTTTTCTTGTCCAAGGAATCAAGGAATTGATGTATGGATATTGATTTTTATGGCAAAATATTTTCCAATCTTTTTCATGCAAACTTAGTCCAAATCATGTTCAATCACCAAGATACTTTCCAAATCTGATTATACACAAAATCTTGAGATTATTTTATGCACAAAAAGATTCAAAAAGTTAGGTTTAGTATTTTCCATGTATTTTATTTAATTAAATTAATTATTAATAATAAAAAATCCAAATAAATAAATAAAAAGTGATAAAAACTTCCCTTTGGGCCAAATGGTCGTGCCCATGCCTTGGATGATGAATTGTGGAAGAAAAAGAGGCTCATTAGCAATTTTAGGTCATTTGAATCAATGTTGACTTTTCAAAATATCCAAAAACTTTCCCAACTTCCACAAGGCATAACTTGCTCAATTGTTAAGCTTTGCTCATGTTCTTGGACATTTTGGAAAGGTCTTTGAGTCCTCTAACCAGTGTCTTTGGTTCCATGTCATTTGGATTTACCAATCTCAAGTTATGGCCTTTCACTTAAAGTCCCTTTTTGTTGACTTTTGAAAATGACCTATAATGTTGAAATTGATAACTTTTTGTGAGAGCATTTCTTGGACTTGAAGTATGAAGAGGAGTTGTAGGAAATGTCTTTCTCTTCAAAATGAGATTTGGATGGAATTTTTCTGATAATCCATGTGAAAGTTATGCCCTGGTCAATTTACAGTTGACTTTTTCAACTGTCCAAATAAGGAAACTTTTGCATCTTGATGATTTTTGAGCCAAGCTTTGAGAATCATGATCAAGCATTGATCAAATGATGTTTGTGGCTTCAAAATGAGATGTTGACCAAAAATTTGAACTTTTGACTGTCAAATGACCATTTTGCCCCTGTAGTTGACTGTAGTGCAATTAGGGTTTTTGACTGTGCAATTTTGTGCTGAAAGTCTTGAAACTTGATATGAGGATGCTTGACCATATTTATAGGCATGTGGGACTTGATTGGACCCTTGGAAGCTTCATTTGCTTTGTCAGAACCAAAACCCTAATTTTGACTGTTAGGAGGCCCTTACACTGTGCAACCCTTGGGGAATTTTGAAGCATGCTTTTGACAAATCTTGAAGAATATGGGAGGGCAAATTTTGGGGTACAACAGTTACCCCTGTTCAATCTTCTTAGACCTGAGGATGCAGATTGGCTGACGTGCCTTTCGTAATCCGAAGGTGGAAGATGATTGAACACTAGAGTGCCCAGAAATTTGCGCTCACATAGTAGCAGTGTGATGGTGGAATGGGCTTATAGATGCCATTTAGAGATTGATGGATAGGATGTTGGGCTTATAGATGCCATGCTAAGAGATGATGGAAGGTGGATGGGCTTATAGATGCCATCTGGATGTCAATCGCGTAAGAGATTCCTTAGCGAGAACCTGCGTACCTTCAAAAGAAAGATGAGTACCTGGCATGTTGCCGGGGTGGTCTTCAAACTCTTGTGTAGATATGTCCTGACTGGTTACAGGAGCTGGGTCTGGAGCTTCAAACGATGATGAATGAACCAGGGATGGTTACTACCTCAACATGAACGGTGAGAGAACCTTGGATGACTTTAACCTCAACAGCAATCGTTGAGAAAATCTTGGGATGATTACTACCTCCGCAGTATCGGGGAGAGAACCAAAGGCGATTACAATCTCAATAGCAATCATTGAGAAAACCTTGGGTGGAATTATCGTCTCCGCAGTATCGGGGAGAAAACCATAGGCGATTACAACCTCAATAGCAATCATTGAGAAAACCTTGGATGGAATTATCATCTCCGCAGGATCGGGGAGAGAACCATAGGCGATTACAACTCAATAGCAATCATTGAGAAAACCTTGGATGGAGTTATCATCTCCGCAGGATCGGGGAGAGAACCATAGGCGATTATAACTCAATAGCAATCATTGAGAAAACCTTGGATGGAATTATCATCTCCGCAGGATCGGGGAGAGAACCATAGGCGATTACAACTCAATAGCAATCATTGAGAAAACCTTGGATGGAATTATCATCTCCGCAGGATCGGGGAGAGAACCATAGGCGATTACAACTCAATAGCAATCATTGAGAAAACCTTGGATGGAATTATCGTCTCCGCAGTATTGGGGAGAGAACCATAGGCGATTACAACTCAACAGCAATCATTGAGAAAACCTTGGATGGAATTATCATCTCTGCAGGATCGGGGAGAGAACCATAGGCGATTACAACTCAATAGCAATCATTGAGAAAACCTTGGATGGAATTATCGTCTCCGCAGTATCGGGGAGAGAACCATAGGCGATTACAACTCAACAGCAATCATTGAGAAAACCTTGGATGGAATTATCGTCTCCGCGGTATCGAGGAGAGAACCATAGGCGATTACAATCTCAATAGCAATCATTGAGAAAACCTTGGATGGAATTATCGTCTCCGCAGTATCGGGGAGCGAACCATAGGCGATTACAACTCAACAGCAATCATTGAGAAAACCTTGGATGGAATTATCGTCTCTGCAGTATCGGGGAGCGAACCATAGGCGATTACAATCTCAATAGCAATCATTGAGAAAACCTTGGATGGAATTATCGTCTCCGCAGTATCGGGGAGAGAACCATAGGCGATTACAACTCAACAGCAATCATTGAGAAAACCGTGGATGGAATTATCGTCTTCGCGGTATCGGGGAGCGAACCATAGGCGATTACAATCTCAATAGCAATCATTGAGAAAACCTTGGATGGAATTATCGTCTCCGCAGTATCGGGGAGCGAACCATAGGCGATTACAACTCAACAGCAATCATTGAGAAAACCTTGGATGGAATTATCGTCTCCGCAGTATCGGGGAGCGAACCATAGGCGATTACAATCTCAATAGCAATCATTGAGAAAACCTTGGATGGAATTATCGTCTCCGCAATATCGGGGAGCGAACCATAGGCGATTACAATCTCAATAGCAATCATTGAGAAAACCTTGGATGGAATTATCGTCTCCGCAGTATCGGGGAGAGAACCATAGGCGATTACAACTCAATAGCAATCATTGAGAAAACCTTGGATGGAATTATCATCTCCGCAGGATCTGGGAGAGAACCATAGGCGATTACAACTCAATAGCAATCATTGAGAAAACCTTGGATGGAATTATCGTCTCCGCAGTATCGGGGAGAGAACCATAGGCGATTACAACTCAACAGCAATCATTGAGAAAACCTTGGATGGAATTATCATCTTCGCAGGATCGGGGAGAGAACCATAGGCGATTACAACTCAATAGCAATCATTGAGAAAACCTTGGATGGAATTATCATCTCCGCGGTATCGGGGAGAGAACCATAGGCGATTACAACTCAACAGCAATCATTGAGAAAACCTTGGATGGAATTATCGTCTCCGCGGTATCGGGGAGCGAACCATAGGCGATTACAATCTCAATAGCAATCATTGAGAAAACCTTGGATGGAATTATCGTCTCCGCAGTATCGGGGAGCGAACCATAGGCGATTACAACTCAACAGCAATCATTGAGAAAACCTTGGATGGAATTATCGTCTCCGCAGTATCGGGGAGCGAACCATAGGCAATTACAATCTGAATAGCAATCATTGAGAAAACCTTGGATGGAATTATCGTCTCCGCAGTATCGGGGAGAGAACCATAGGCGATTACAATCTCAATAGAAATCATTGAGAAAACCTTGGATGGAATTATCGTCTCCGCAGTATCGGGGAGCGAACCATAGGCGATTACAATCTCAATAGCAATCATTGAGAAAACCTTGGATGGAATTATCGTCTCCGCATTATCGGGGAGCGAACCATAAGCGATTACAATCTCAATAGCAATCATTGAGAAAACCTTTGTGTAACTTCTACTGAGTCTTCATCAGAAAAATCTGTTTGGGGTCGATTTAGCTGGACTAGAGAAGGCCTTGGACTGGATAAGAAACCTTTGGAGTCGATTAACTGAACCGGTCTAGGTCTTGGAATGTCTTCAACTGGGTCTTCATCAGAAAAATCTGTTTGGGGTCGATTTAACTGGATCAGAGAAGGCCTTTGACTGGATAAGAAACAGAGAAATCTTTGGAGTCGATTTAACTGAACCGGTCTAAGTCTTGAAATATGATTGAGAATTTAACTGAATCTTTCCTGAAAGGTAAAGGTCAGTCATATGCAATGCATGATATGGATCAAGCAATGATGTTCTCCACATAAATGAGATTTAAGATATGATGCGTATATGCATGCTATAATGTATGAGAATGTGATGTTTTTGTCTAGGAAAGTAAATCCTTGACGGGTGTCGGGAAGTCACTCCTGGGCTGATGTTGAAGTATTGATTTATTGCTTCCGCTGGGGATGAGAGCTGCAAGAATACCGGTAGGAGAAGATGACTCTGTTGGGGAATAAACTTGGCGAATGGATTACTCTGCGGGGAGAAAAGTACTCTAATGATCTTGCTGGGGAACAATACTCTGTGGGGAGAGAGGTACTTTGTTGAGTGTTGATAATAACTCCGCTGGGGATACCATTGTTGTGTTGGAAGTGTTAACAGACTTCGCTGGGGATAGGAAGACTTCGTCGGGGACGATCTTTCTGTGGCTTTTAGTTGAGGATAACCCAGTTATATCCTGGTAAGGGCATAACTCTTTGAATAAAGCCGGACGACGCGTTCGTGCTCTGTGAGGATAAGCTTCCAGAATCTACTGGGGATAAGCTTACTACTTGGGGGAGATGGATTCCACTTTCCTGGGGACACTGGGCTGGACTCCTGGGGAAGTTTTGAACTGTACCGGGGAAGTGACTCCTTTGCATGTTGAAGAACGCCGGGGAACAATCTTTAGGCTAAGATGGTCGGGGATGCTTGTTAAGAATGTATATATGCTGCTGGGGAACGTTGAGATCTGCGGGAGGATACCCAACTTCCTTAAGTTTGATAATAGCTTTGCTTGGGGAGAGTGAACTGATTTGTTGGCTCAATCTCTGAGGAATTAAGATATCTGGTTATGTTCTTTAGCTGAACCTACCTTGGTACCTTGGAGGACAGAACAATTAGATTGCTTAGACCACCCATTATTGCCCCTGTTTCTAAGGTGAGAGAGGAAGACCTGTGAGGGGTAATTGACAAATCTTCTGGTAGACAGGTGATGAGATGCCAGGACATAGTCGTACGCTTTAATCCCTAACTTTTGCCTGGACCGCCCTTTCGGGTTTTCAGTCCACCGGGATACCTATTTTTGCCCAAGCCGCCTTTTCAGGTTTTCGACTTGCCGGGTGTACAGATTTTTTCCATTTCATCCCTTCATTTTGCCCGAACCCTTTTGGTTCGCCGGGAAGCCCTAATTTTTGCCTAGGCATGTCAGCCTAGCGGGTCTTTTTTCATGCGTAGTATCTTTTCGACTAGGTCCACGCTCTCAGAATGTAGGGAGTTGCCCCTGTTAGAAGTATTTTGTCATGCCACCCCAAGGTATTTGATCAGGCAAGATTCGTTGTTGGAATGCCCCAAGTGACCCAAGCGGAGATTTGCCCCAGGCTATTTTGGCATTTGAGAGATTCTCCGAATCTTGATTGGATTGCCCCAGATAATAGACCATGGTCATGTCTGCCCCTTGATTGGAAGTGCTTCTGTTCATTAGGTATTCATCGTGCGAATTTCCCTGTTGTTCAAGCAAAAGTCATATGCAAACAAAGTTATGTTAAAAATGCAAAGCTTATGTCTGTCTTGAAGATTTTGAAAATGCATTCTTTTTCATAAAACAAGTGAATGTTTGTAAAACGTGATGTCAACTCCGTTTTTACCGTAGGCCTTAAGGAGTCAGGATACCTTTTGTACAGTATGCTTTCGAACTAACCCATGCTTCAACTAGGACTTTTGAGGGTTATAACGTGGCCTGGTTCATGCTTTAAGAAACAAAGGATAAAGGCTCAAATTATTTGTACCCACCCGCTCTTCGTGATGTTCTTCAAACCTAAACTCAGTTGATCATGCATTAGACCTTGTTTGAGTCTTTGCTCTGATTTTCCGGTGATGGTTCAGATATTGATGATTTATTTGGAATAGGCAGTCATTTCCTTTTTGTTGAGGGTTCGTAGGACCTCTTTCTTTTTTTTTTTGATTTCATTATCCCTATTTTTTGCCTGAACTGTTTCTTTTGTGATTACAGTCAGCGGGATGCCCCAGTTTTGTAAGTCTCCTTCGTAGGTTTTGACTTATTGGGTTTTTATTCTTTGAGAGATAATGACTGCCTTTCTTTATTGATTATTCGGAACCATCACTGTCTTTCTTTTTTGTAAGGACCTCTTTAGTGCCATTCGTTATGCACTTGGATCAACTGAGAGACTACCCTGCCCCCGGTTATGATTAAGGGTTTTTAAATTTCGAAAAGAAAAACTCCTACTTCTTTGGCTCAGAGGGGTTGACGAGGGATTATCATCCTTATAACTCCAGTGTTTAGGAATTGAAACAATGCTTGTACCTCATCAGCGGGGTCCGTTCAAAAGCATACTGTAGATTATGGTATCGTTTTCGTCATCCTCCCTCAAGAGGCTTAGAATTATTAATTGAGAGTTGATCATCAGAAAAAATATGAAAATGATTTGCAATTTAGTGAATACGAATATATTGTTTCAGAACAGACATATGCGATGCATTAATGAAATAACAATGTTTAACATGAGTAAATGTTTGAACAAAAGAGAATTGCAACTTGAACATTCGAATGAACAAAAATTTCTCAATCCTAGCCATGTTTTGGCAAGGGAGCAATGATCACGTGGGGAGTCTTGGGTATTTTAAACTGAATCTCTCTAGCGTCGATCATGTCTTGAATCTTGTTTTTGAGAGGCCAGCAGTTGTCCGTAGTATGCCCCGGGCTATTAGAATGATATGCGCACCTATCATTGGGATGATAGTTAGGAGCAGAAGTGTTCGGATTCCGGAGAGGAGCCCTTAAGGTGATCAGCCCTGCCTTTAACATTTGTTGTAGTGCTTGATCCAGCGACATGTTGATCTTGGTGAACTGCCTTTTAGGCTTGTCTGGCTGAAGCCGGTGAGGTTGATGTTGAATTTGTGACACTGGAGCCATTTGAGGAGCTCTCCCCTTATCTCCTTGTCTCAAAGATGGTTGAACGATAACTGGCTTTTTACCCTTAAAATTTTGCCCCAGTTGGTTACCCTGAAGCAGTTGGTTGACGAGAAACCCGAGCTCCTCTTGTCTTTGAGCTAACCCTTGAATGGCAGTCACCTGCCCCAACATCTGGACCTTCAATGCATCCACCTCAGCTTGTAGGTGTTTCAGCCTTTCATCCTCAGCACTGTTCCTGACAAAGGCCTCCATGAGAAGTGTCCTTAGCTCCTCCTGCCCCATGGATAGATTCAGGAGGGTTTCCCCGAACCGGGTCTCTTGAGCAAGAAAGTCCTGGTTGTCTTGTTGGGAAGCCATTGCTGAAATAAACAGCGGAGATGGTAAGTGACCTGTCCAAAGGGTACCTGTTATGCAATGATATGTATGATATGCATGCAATGTTTTCAAGGATCTCGCGGGGTAAACAAGAAATTTGTTAGAATCTGGTAACTGGTGGCTTGATTGAAGGAACTTTGTGTTATTGAGAGTCCTTCTTCAAAGGGTCAAAGGCTCACCATATCCAGTGGGTCATAGCCCCTGACAACCTTGGCTGGAGGAAAATAAATCCTCCTTGCCCCTTGCTAGACGTTTGATTTATCATGACCTGCATCACAAGCCTTTGAGATCCTTGAAATGAGTTAGGATGTATGCAATGGTATGATGTTATGGTATGCATGGAGTGATGTAAGTAACCCTGTTATGAGTCCCAATTAAGGACATAAACAAACCCTGCAAGAAATTCAGTATACTTTGTTATGAGTCCCAATTAAGGACTATAAACAAAACCTGCAAGAGACCTAGTAAACCCTGTTATGAGTCCCAGTTAAGGACTATAAACAAAACCTGCAAGTAGCTTATGTGAAACCTGTTATGAGTCCTAATTAAGGACTATAAACGAAACCTGCAAGAAACTTAGCAAACCCTGTTATGAGTCCCAATTAAGGACTGCAAACAAAACCTGCAAGAAACTCAAGTGTCAGACAACAAGCATGCAAATAGTCAAGTACGAAGGCACACAAGTCACACAAGGCAAGCCCTTAAATTTTAGGCTAGCATGAGGTCTAGGTACTACCCTCTTTCAGTTTGTTGGTTCATACCTGTCCTATCAAAGTAACCGGGTTCTAAGGGTCCCAATATCACTGGATTGCTTTCATTGTTCATCGTTTCGATTTAGCCACTGAACTGGCGACCGAAATATTCCAGGAAAGCAACCCTCAATTGAGTGTAGTATCGAGTATCAACCAACCTCGGACTGTACCAAAGTCAGTTATCTCACTACCCTAAAGAGGCCAAGATAGTTCAATTAAGGTTCCTAAGGTCTGTTGATGCTTCACGACACCACGCGGAGGCCCCGTACTCTTCTTGACTGAACTCAAGGGTTACCGGTACACACCAAAGTGCCACATCAACGTAGCAGACTGTTTCAACCATGTCGGTATACCCCGCACAGTTCCCTCACAGCCTTATTGCTACTTTCTAAGAAGGTATCCCCCAGATCCGGGTTAGGATCTATAGAACTCCCAAGACAGTCCCACAATTTAAAGCAAACAAGGAAAGCAATTGAAAACACAGTTATGAACAAACCCTAAGGTACACCTCACTTTAAGTTAAGTTCCCAACAGAGTCGCCAGTTCTGTGATCGGTGGATCTGGAACTGACTGTTTAATGCTGGTTCGCGAAATGTCGCTGAAGCAAGAGTCGCCACCGTCTTTTATTTTCTCCAAATGGAAAGGACAAAAGCACAGAAAAATTCCTTAAAGAGATTGCTCTCGGTTCGGGAGGTAGATTATAGAAAGGGAAGGTGTTAGCACCCTTTCTATCCATGGTTATCCATGGGCTCTTAGATACTTGCTCATTTGTGTGTTCAAAATTGTTTGTTTGCTTTTCAACTGTGGGTTTTAAAAAAGTTTCTTTGAAAATTCCAGTTCGACTCTTGTATCGGTCCTCAAGAGTGTTTGAAAAATTGCTTTCGAAAGCTTTTTGAAAAGGTGTCGGTGTGAAAAGTATGTTTGAATTTTTGTTTCGAAATTAGAGCAAGTATCTAGAGTCGTCTACCTACCCTAAGGAATTCGTCTGTGTAGATGTCCTTTAAAGTAGTGCCATCCCACCATTGAGAGGTAGGTAGCACCACCGTTGGAGGTGTTCGGGTCAATTCGAGGTTTGGGACATGGTGATCACCAGAGCAATGGGAAGACACCTTAGAAGCTACCCTCATGCCAGGTTCCCGGATCATGAGGACTTACTAAGACATCTTCTACTCGACGATCACCTTTCGAGGCAAGGCAGCAGTGAGGCGTACCCTAGGGGTGGTGTGTGATTTGTGTGTCAGATTCATTTATTTGATCTTGTCATGGTATAGGTGATCTACGCGTTTGTTTTTTATTTTAGGCCATTCATTCTTGCATGCATTTATTAACAGTTAAAAAGTGGCGGAAAGATAAAGTTCTAAACTATTACAAAAGGCGCGGGTCCACATCGCCAAAATTTCCAGGACCCGATTTGACAGAAAATAAAGAAAGTAAAGTGCGAGGAATTTAGAATGTCTGAGTTTACAAGGCTTTGGGAGAGGTACATAAAATTATACGACATAAAATAAAAAATGCGCGGATTGGAATTGAAAATTGGAAACGAGGGCGTTGGACCCTTTAACGAAATTAAATTAAATGATTATTAAATTAATGAAAATTAAAATGAAAGGGAATTATTTTTGGTATTTTTTGTATTTTATGATTTTAATGAGAAAGATTAATTAAAATAAAATATTAACCCTAATTCTATAACTTTTCTTTATTAAAAAAAATATTAAAGTTAAACCTAAATTAACCTAATTATTTACATGCAACTTGATTTATAAAAATAAATAATTAAGTATTAGTGAAAAGAAAAGAAAAAGAGATAAAAATTGATTAAACCCTAATTCTATGTTTTTTTAATTTATTACAAAAACTATTAAAATTTAACCCTAAAATTAAACAAATTGATTAATACCAATTATCTACAAAGAATAAAATATGTTTTTATATTGTTTGTATTTTTTTGATTTTTTATTAGATTTTTATATTAGTATCAAGACATATCATACTTCTTATCAAAATAATAGAAAAAAATAGGAATTAAAGAAGAAAAATAAATGATAATGAAACATAAAACACAAGACAGCTTAACCTTCCTCTCTCCATTATCCTCGTTCCACTCTTTCCTTTCAATCATCATTTCGCTTTTCCTTTCTTCATCGTTCCATCTTTTTCCTATACCTGATAACAACAAATAACCATGTTTAAAACAAAAAACAAGATGAATCAAACCTTGGATTAGTGAAAATGGTCGGTGGTCGGAAGCAATCGGAACGCGGGGAGGCTGGAGGTGGTGGATTTCGCGTGACCACCGATTCTCGCGTGTGGTGGCTGGGAACGGGTCGTCATCGGCGCGGCTGGCGCGCGGATGGTCGGCAGTGAGCACAGAGACGGAGGCGTATCGGTGGTGAGTTGAGCGCTTCTCGGCGATCGGAGGTGGCGCGGTAACGCGATTTGACATCGGTTGGAGGGAGGGTTCAGTCTTGTTTCACCGGTGGAGGGTATTGTTGGAGCCGCGTGAAGCTGGGCGTTACGGCCGCGTTAAGATCTCGCGGAGGAGTATTCGGTGGTTGGAGCTCTTCGTGGCTTCTAATTCTTCCCTCTTCTTCCTTTGTTTCAGACATTCTCTCTTTTCCTGCAAACAATTAAAAAAAGAAAATAAATTTGCACAGGTTATGCCATCAAGGACGAATTTCGGCGGCGGTCTGTTGAGGCCAGCCGGTCTTGACTGGTGCAGATTCATAGTGAATCAAGGGTGCGACTGAGTTTATGGAAGCGGCGCGTCAGGGAAGGACATAGTTGTGCTGGATGGTACCCCATCGTTGGAGGCTGCGTTTGATGCGTTAATGTGGTTGATGAAGGGTTTATGTTGGAACAAATAACATGTTTACTGCAACTTAGAGAAAAGCTTTGTGATGTGTATAGTATCAAAGCATGACAAAAGATAGGAAAAGGTTTTTGTCTATGTTGAAAACAAGATTGAAAATAGTATGAACCAGTGTTAGAAATTTTCCACTTGTGAACAAAATGCAGAGTATTTTGTATTGTGGGCAATCTCTACTACCGATGATATTTGGGTTTTTTGTGTGAATGAAAAATAGTCTTCACAAAGTTTTGGAATTAGTGTCCTATTTACAATCATCATGAAAAAAGGTTTCAAAAAATGTCCCCCCTATGTGTGCAGGTTGGAATTGGTATATGTAAGGAATGAATTAGGGGTGAGTTTTCTTGTCCAAGGAATCAAGGAATTGATGTATGGATATTGATTTTTATGGAAAAATATTTTCCAATCTTTTTCATGCAAACTTAGTCCAAATCATGTTCAATCACCAAGATACTTTCTAAATCTGATTATACACAAAATCTTGAGATTATTTTATGCACAAAAAGATTCAAAAAGTTAGGTTTAGTATTTTCCATGTATTTTATTTAATTAAATGAATTATTAATAATAAAAAATCCAAATAAATAAATAAAAAGTGATAAAAACTTCCCTTTGGGCCAAATGGTCGTGCCCATGCCTTGGATGATGAATTGTGGAAGAAAAAGAGGCCCATTAGCAATTTTAGGTCATTTGAATCAATGTTGACTTTTCAAAATATCCAAAAACTTTCCCAACTTCCACAAGGCATAACTTGCTCAATTTTTAAGCTTTGCTCATGTTCTTTGGCATTTTGGAAAGGTCTTTGAGTCCTCGAACCAATGTCTTTGGTCCCATATCATTTTGATTTACCAATCTCAAGTTATGGCCTTTCACTTAAAGTCCCTTTTGGTTGACTTTTGAAAATGACCTATAATGTTGAAATTGATAACTTTTTGTGAGAGCATTTCTTGGACTTGAAGTATGAAGAGGAGTTGTAGTAAATGTCTTTCTCTTCAAAATGAGCTTTGGATGGAATTTTTCTGATAATCCATGTGAAAGTTATGCCCTGATCAATTTACAGTTGACTTTTTCAACTGTCCAAATAAGGAAACTTTTGCATCTTGATGATTTTTGAGCCAAGCTTTGAGAATCATGATCAAGCATTGATCAAATGATGTTTGTGGCTTCAAAATGAGATGTTGACCAAAAATTTGAACTTTTGACTGTCAAATGACCATTTTGCCCCTACAGTTGACTGTAGTGCAATTAGGGTTTTTGACTGTGCAATTTTGTGCTGAAAGTCTTGAAACTTGATATGAGGATGCTTGACCATATTTATAGGCATGTGGGACTTGATTGGACCCTTGGAAGCTTCATTTGCTTTGTCAGAACCAAAACCCTAATTTTGATTGTTATGAGGCCCTTACACTGTGCAACCCTTGGGGAATTTTGAAGCATGCTTTTGACAAATCTTGAAGAATATGGGAGGGAAAATTTTGGGGTACAACACCATCAAGAGCTTTTTAATCAGTTGCGGCACAAAATTCTGCACGACCACTTTCTTTGAGGTAGCTCAATTCTGGACCAACTCCTGGATATTCCATCCTACAAAAAAATTTTAAAAAAATTATTATTTCATAAGATGATACTAATATATATAGAAGAAAAAATTTATGTTATCCAAAATATGCATTGGTGTGACTTACCCAGCTGCAATGGAGTGTGGTTGAATAATTTGTCCATAATCATCTTGTAATAAATAAGAGATAGCACCATGATAAACACCCACTTCACTTTTAGCCAAAGTAGAAGAATGTCTTCCACTTTCTAACCCTAAACCACCAGCTTCAACTCCAATCAATCTTACATCAGTGTCTGATAAAAACTCATGAAACATACCCAAAGCATTTGAACCTGTTCCAACACATGCAATAACAATGTCTGGTTTTCCTCCCCATTTTTCTATTGCTTGTTTCCGTGTGTCTTTTCCAATAACTGACTGAAACTCACGAACCATTGTAGGACATGCGTGTGGTCCTACTGCTGAACCTGTCATATGGTAGCTGTTTTCCAAATCCTCCACCTAACACCGAAACGCCTCTGATGATGCGTCTTTTAAACTTCCATAAACACTTTCAATGTTAGCTCCCAACAGCTTCATCAACATTGACTCATTCTGATACTCTTATCAACAGTTACCTTGGATGGAATCTATAAGCCCATCTCTGAAGACATTCTTTCACCTCTTCGAATGGCATATTTAAGCCCATTCAAGCATATTATCCACCGATAACATTACCTCTTGCACATGCGAGTGCAAATTTCTGGGCACTTAAGTGTTCAATCCTCTTCTACCTTCAGATCACAAATGGAGGACATGTCAATCTAACTCCTCAGATTTAAGAAGGTTTAACAGGGGAAACTGTTGTACCCCAAAATTTTCCCTCCTTTTTATTCAAGACATTCTCCTAGGGTTCTCAAATGCTCAAGGTTGCTCAAGAATTGATCAGACAAATTCTCCTCCTAAGCAATGGATTCACAACTAGGGTTTCACTTTTCTCAAGGAAGATTAGGTTTTTTAAGGTCTCAAGTGGTTTACATGGTTTCTTATATGTCTCTAAGAATGCTCGTACTAGGTTTCATGCTTTACATCACAAGTTTGCTCAGTCAATGACTCAGATGACTGAAAGTCAGTTGTATTAGACAAAAAGTAACTTGTGGTCAACATACAGTCAAACTTCAAGATATTTGGTCAACATCAACATTTTGAAGTCATATTCATAATTTGAGAAAGTGTTTGTCATGATTCATCAAGGAAAACTCTTAAATTATCAAAAGTCAAAAGTTGCCAAATTAGGGCTTCCTAAGGAGAAGTCGACTAAACTTTGACCAAGCATAACTTTCACATGCTTCATTAGATTTGCCTAAACCAAAGCTCATTTTGAAGGAAATTCAATTCCCTATAACTTTGTCTCTCTAATCTCAAGTCCAAAAAAATCTTCATTTGAGAGATATGGACCAATACATTATAGGTTATTTCAAAAGTCAACAAAAAGACACTTTTTGTCAAGGCAACTTACATAAAGATAAAGTCTTTAAATGCAAAAATGATAAACATATAGATTCTAGAGAACATCTTGAGCTTTATAAAAACTTTAATATCACCTTTAAATGATGAAAATTGAGAGAGTTATTACTAGTGCAAGTTGGGAAATTTTGAGCAAATGCATGAAGTTCAAATTGAGAAAACTTGATTTTTTGGGCTAATGGGCTATTGTTTCAGAGTCCAAACGTGTTTTATACTCCATATGCACCTCAAGACTTGTTCATACACCTCCCTTTGATTTATTATTTTTTATTTTTATTCATTTAAAAGTCAAAATAAGATAAAATAAGACAAACCTTATTACACAAGTCCAAGCCCATATTATTTGACCTAAATTCTCTTCTATATATTGCATGTATTCAGATATCAAAAGGCTACAAAAAAAACCTTGTGCAAAAGCCATCCAAAAATCACAAAAATTATCAAAACTAGGGTAACTTGTAACCCTAGCTTGTAGTCAATTTCAAGGCCTCCTAACCATTCCATTCACTTCCAGGGACGCAAAAGGGTAAGAATGGATCAATTTCCATTATCAAAAGGGTGTAAAAATATACATACATTCCGCATCGGTTTTGACATTACATGAATTTCATATATTTGTTTTCCTTGCGTTTCAATATGTACTAACTCATTTAACATGTTCCGGAGGTCCAACGATGCAGGAATGACCTATTATGAGAGTCCCGTAATGGCTGGATAGTGAAAAACCATGTTAGCACCGGTCCATTCAATTTATTCTATAGCTCCTAAACCCATGTAATTCAGGCCAAGATGATACTCCCATTAGACCTTGATTTAGGGGGGTAGGGTCCCCCTGGATTGCTAATATTTGCTTGTTTCGCAGGAACATAAAAGGAGGATACCGAAGAAGACGACCGGAGCTAGGACTTCGGCGCCTCTCCGATTCAGGCAGTGTTTTCATATTATATATGTTTTGTTTGATTTAAAACGACGGATGTATTACCACTCCAGTGGTTAAAGCGCGCGTGATAAGACACTACTACGCCAAGGCGTGGGTTCGATCCCAACCTTTTGACATTTTGCTTTTTTTATTCATATTTTCCTTGTTTTGCAGATTATAAAACACACATACTTGCATTCCTTGACACAGGTGCGCGCTTGGCCTAGTGGTGAGCATGCTGGATAAGAATGCTAAGGGCGTGGGTTCAACACCCACCCCTGGCAATTTTGGTTTTCATCTCTATTTTTCTATTTTTCTTACTCTTCTTCACCCCTTTTCCTTTAATTTCATAAAAAATTTGACAAAACCTTCTTTTTCCATAAATCCTAATTAGTTTTTTAGGTTTTTCACTAATTAATCATCTTTTTATTTAATAAATCAAATTAGGTTTTTTTAGGTTTTTTAACTTGATTAATCAATTATTTTTTAATTAATTAAAATTAATTAAGTTCTTTAGGTTAATCATCAAACTTTTTTTAATCAAAAATCACTAAAAACTCTTTCGCTTTCATATCTTACATTTTTGTGTAGTTTTCTTTTCTCGCGTGTTTTAAGATTATTGTAATTGCTCACGGTTTGTAATAGTAATTAGGTTTACTTTCCCGCACTGTTATTACTTTTGTACTTCTCCCAAAGCCATGAAATAGTCTAGGGTTTTATTTTCTGCTTTTACTTTCCGCTTATTTACCGCTTTCCTTTTTTTTACTGTTACTGTTAGTAATTAGGTCATGTATGGCAAGATAAAATAAAACGGTAGCAAACCCTAATTTCAAAGATAAGCATAACTGAAAACAATCACTTCACACACGCGCACCTCTAGACTAACCTCCCTTGATTCCTTTCGATAAAAACAATCATGTCCCTCAAACATGGGGATGCTTTAGCACTGTCCCTCAAAATCAAAGATCGTAGTCCCTCGATAACCCTTTCGATGTTGCCTTCGGTAAATGATCTAGTCCCTTAATGATAAATTGCTAAAGCATCCTCACACGTTGCCTTCTATGATTGTACGACGACCCACGCCTGTCCCTTCACATCCAACGATAGGGCTTGCTACTAACTAATGGTAGGACAACACTATCTAAAGGAGGATGAAAATTACAAGAAAGACGTTGAGTAGGTAGAACGCTCGTAATCGTTTGCTCACAAACATTTCAAAACAAAACAAAACATTTCACATAAGACACTTTCAAAAATATTATTAAAACAAACACTTTGTACACATTCTCGAGAACAGAAATGAGAATCATTACAAAGTCTTGCCTTACAACTGGAATTTTCAAGATATTTTTTAAATCACACATTCACAAAGCAATTTTCAAAACAAAGTGAGTTAAGCGATTAAGAGCTCGTAGATAACTATGGATGAAAAGGGTGCTAACACCTTCCCTTTTCATAATCTACCCCGAACTCAAAAATCTAGAAGGTATTTCCTGTTCTTTTCACCCTTTCCTTATTGGATAAAAGAAAAGTTGATGGCGACTCTTGCTATCTGCACATTTGCGATAAAATGCAAAACCAGTCAGTTCTCCCAACGTATTAGAGTGCATACTCCTTGTGTTTTGATGATAACAAAAGTACTTAAAGAAATATAGGTATAATAATGTTTGATTAAATGTGCAGGATCATTAAGCTAATATTTAAGTTGGTTATGACCTAGTTAAATAGCATGTAAGAAGAAGCAAGTGAAACCATATTCTACTAGATTAGAACCTGAGTTTCAAGCTAAAACTCAATGCCATATTGAAGATTCAAATATTTGAATATAAACTCAGTTTCTATATTGACTTTGCCTCTGATAATTCTAAAGGAAATAAACGCCTTACTGGAAGCACAAGTAGAAAGCTCTTTTGTCTGTATTCTGTGCAAAGCAATTACATCTTGTCAACAACTTGAATTGTGGAGGAAGTCAACTAGAGGTTTTAGCACAAGGCTCAAAGAAACTAATATGATTTCTTTAGTATACTACTCCATGCCTATGAATTCCTTACTTGATAAAGATACAATGGATAATACAACTATGCAGAAGATAAAGATCTGCATCGTACCTACTCCAACGTCTCTCTCTTAATAACTTCTTTAACAAAGACATATATGTTATAACCAATTTTTAAATGAGAGTCGTCACCCTTAATTTTCATCCTAAGGAAGGGAATATAAAGGATAACCCTAATTCTGTTAGAGATTCTAAGTTGTTGGACTCGTTTTATATGAAGGGAAGGTATTAGGCACCCCACATCTACCTTGTTCACAAGGATACTAAGGTTTATAATTTCAATATTTAGGAAATAAAGTTTTAATTTTTATCAGGGGAACTCACCATGATTTTAAGTCGTATGCCTACATACCCTCTTATGAGAAATAAGAGTTCCAATTTGTAGTTTGCAATAGGTTGGTGTTTTTTATGGATTACGAAGATACTTCAAAATTTCCTTGAACCAAGTCTGGGTGTGTGAATAGTGGAATTTGTAGACGAAGTTTGCAGTCGATTAAAAGTATTTTCATAATCCTTTTTGAAAATGATCTTGAGTTTATTATGTTAGTAAAAAAATTGATTTAATGTTGGTTAGATGTTTTCAAATATATTATACAATATAAGAAAAATATTTTTAATGCATGATAAAAAGAATTTTAATGCAAATTAAAATTAGTTAATAATGAGTTAGTGAGAAAAAAAGAATTTTGAATTTAATAATAAAAATATATTAAATAGTTAAAATATTAATAATAATAAATAAATAAATAAATAAATGAAAAAATAAAATATAAAAAGGAATATGATTAATTGAAAACACAGGGGGTGTATTTTATTTGGGCTGAGTAATTCAGGGGGGTGCAGATAACAAGGCCCTTAATCCAGATATTGGATTCAGACCCAAACACAAGAGGGAGGTGTATAATTGAACAACAAAGCAAAAGTGAGGGGTACGTGAAGCAAGGGCCCAAGTCAAGATGTTGGAATTGGCCTAATAGCGCTAGGGAGTGCAATTATGTAAAGCAGTAGCGAAAACAAAAAATAGGGGTGGTGCGGATAGAGATGGGCCTGGCCCAAGATAATGGCACTGGGAGAAGGTTCATTTGGACCACGCACGGGGGAGGGGGGGGGGGGGGGTACACATGATTATAGTGGACACGCGTTTTGAGATTGTTTGATGGAGATCAAAGAGACATACAACGACAACATATGGTAAGGTCATGGAAACGCAAGCACGGGATCAATGAGGGTTTATATATTCATTTGTCTACAGAATTTTCCATTTTTTCGCTTCTCTCTCTCTTTCTCTCTCTCTCTACCCCTAAAACAAACAAAACCCTTCTTATATTTCTAGAGAGAGAGGCTCTGACCTCTCTCTAGAAATCCACCACACTGGAAATCACCCCGCCTAGAGCGCCACCAGCCAGAAATCGCTTTCGTCAACGACTGCATCTGGGCACCACCACCTTCATCCAAATCTTCATTCATACCCTAGAAACCACTATGGGAAGCTGTGAAGGCTGCAGTTGGGGATGAATGTTTGCTGGAGACATCATCCCTTCCCTAGAAACCTCATGAACCCTATGAATCCAAACCCCAATCCTAGGGTTCTTACATGAACCCTAACAATCTTCAACCCAGAAGCGTTTATCTAGATGACCCTACCCCTAGACACCAAGAACCCTAACCCTAAACAAACTTAAACCTAACCCCAAGTTTCCAGAAAACCCCAAATCAAACATAAAACAAAAACAATAACAACAAAATTAAAACCCTAGTTCAATTGCGTTTACCTCTCATGTAGTGACTCTTTTAGTATAATTCCTCTTCTGATTTCTCTGATCTTGTCTTCTAATTCCTTATTTTTTTATTACATGTGCAAAGTGTGGTGGCAACGGCAGAGAGGATGGAGGCGCGACTTGAAGCACAAATCTAGGGTTTCAGAAATTGAAACCCAGGTCTCAAGGATGAAGGCTAGCTTATGGATTCTTCTTCTCTGTTGTGATTCTTTCTCCAATGTCTCTCCTTCTGTTCACAACTTCCCTCTCCCTCTTCTCTTAGAAATATTAGCTTTATATAGCTTAGGTTTTAGATTCAATTAGGAAATTATTGTTGATTGTCCTTACTTCTTGAGATTGATTTCATATTGTATACGAATTCTAGATTTGATATTATAATTGATTCTGTTTGTAATTAGATTTACAAATTAGAAGATTCTGTTAGATTAGGGTTTGTAAATTGAATGTGTTTGGATTGATTTTATGTGAATGTTCAATATCAATAAAATCAGATTTCGTGTAATATTTGATCCGCTTTTGATTTGATACGATTTAGTTTCTTAATGTTTTATTTTTTGGACTTGTCTTGTAAGTTGATGAATGATTAGGGCGTCATTGGATGAGATTGGGACTTAGGGTTTATTGGCCCTCAGTTGACTTGATCAACGAAAATAAAACAATAATAATAAATATAAAATATAATAATTGTTAACAGTATCTAATAATGGTAATTAAAAATAATAATCTTTAAAAAGAACAAAAGATTCAAAAGTCAGAGATTGACTTCCAGTCAACCTTAAAAGAAAGACAGGATTTCAAAAAGAATCTTAATGGGTCGTCCCTAAAAACACATGACATGGGCCCAATTGATTCAAAAAACATGCACCTCCCTCTTTTGTTAAGAAAACGAGTCAACCCTTAATGGGCCATCAGATTTTGATGGCCCAAAATACCACACCCCTATATTATAATAATATACCTCCTTTTTATAACTTGAAATGGATTTTTAAATGATCCCAAAATCTTTAATGGGACATCAGATTTTGATGGTCCATTTTGAAATAATACACCCTGTTGTACCCCAAACTTTTCCCTCTCATATTCCTTAAAACATTGCAAGAAAAATCTCCAAGTTGCTCAAGTTTGCTCAAGAGTGGGTCAGACAAGTCATCTCCTAAGGCAGTCAACCCCAAATTAGGGTTTTGTGTTGCATCAAGATCATTGATTCCAAAGGAGCTCAAATGCTCCCCAATGTCCTAATATGTTATCAAGGTCATCCATGTCAAGTTTCAAGCCTTGCAGAGGAAGTTTGCTCAGTCAATTGCTCAAAGGTCCAAAAATCGACTGTGCTAGGACAAAAGTCAACTGTGACCCAAATACAGTCAAACTTCAAGATTTTTTGTCAACATTATCATTTTGAAGGTTATTTAATCATTTGATCAATGGTTGCTCATGATTCATCAAGGATTGCTCAAAATTCATCAAGACTCAAAAGTTGCTAAATTAGGGTTTTGTAGGAAAAGTCAACTCAACTTTGACCAAGTATAACTTTCTCATAATTTATGAGAAATGACCCATCCAAAGCTCATTTTTAAGAGGATGAAATTTGCTACAATCCATCTTCATACCCCAAGATCAAAAAATGCACTCACAAGAAGTTACAAATTTGGACATTATAGGTCATTTTTGAAAGTCAACAAAAACACCTTTTTTGCCAAAGCTTATAACTTGAGCGTGGAATATCAAAATGAGATGAGACTAAAAGGGTTGGTGATAGGGCATCTCAAGCTTTCTAAAAAGTACAAGAACACCTCCAAAAGTTCAAAATTGAAGAAGTTATGCATTGTTGAAGTTGGACATTTTTGCAAAATTGTCAAAAGTCAACTATCCCCAAAACTTCAAATTTTGTCAAATGGGCCCATTCTTTTCCACTTGATTTGAGCTTGCATAGTTGCCCACGTGTCCTAACTTCATCCATGAGCCCATATTTTATTTTTATTATTTTATTTTATTTTTTATTGAATTTACTCATTTTAAATCAAATTAAACCATACAAAATCCAAAACTTTGATTATATGAGATTCTTTTGTTGTTTCAGGCTTTAATCATCATCATTAGCATCATCAAATTCGGATCACACCATATCATGTACAAAAAGATGGAGATTTGGCAAATTTGGAAAGGTTTAAAGGGTGAATCAAATCAAATCCCAATGCATTGATTTAGAGAGATTTGAATCAAGTTTGTTACCCTAATACATTCCACACTACATAAACAAGGCAAAAAAACGTGAATAAGGGTTGGAGGCTGCAAGAATAGGCAGAATAAAGTTTGAAAAAGGTCACCAAAAGCTTGAATTCGAAATCATAGCTAGAGGCGTTTTCAGAAGCCAAAACCTATCCCAATCGCTTCCTGGGTGCTTACTCAATCTTCCTGGATCAAAAGCAAGTGTGCTCACACACCACAACGCATTGTAAGTAGCACGACAACCCACCCTGTTCTTGAAACCGTAAATCATCATTCTTGCATCATTTGAACAAACTAACTGTATATTTGTAATATTCCACAACATTTCAAAGCTTTTTGCATTATTTAATTTTGTTTACATGACCTGTATAATAAAACACCATAGCTAGGGTTCTTGGAGTTTTTTTGGGCGTTTTTATTTCATGTATAATTGGCCATCAAGAAGGGCATGGTTAGGACCGGGAGGTTGAGACGAGCATGACCATGCCCTTGAAATGCATTTTTGTGGCTCGTAGCAAGTTTTGGAGTTGGCTTGGCTTATAGCTACGGACTTTTGTCCGTTGGTATAGGTCTGGATCGTTTTAGCCATGGTTCAACAAAGAAGATGAAGGCGTGTCACGCCATCAATGGCCAATTCAAATCACGCGCGCATTTTTATAATTTTGCTGGCATATTGACTTGTTTTTTATATTATGATTTATTTGTATATTATTAACAAACAAAGACAAGTGGCCTAGTGGTAAGCGTGCACATCCAATATCCTACAGGACCTGGGTTCGAATCCCAGGTCCCCCAATTTCCATTTGTTTTTTCTCTTCAGGTGATCATATGCATATCCAGGCTTGCAGTGCATCATACACTATCATCTATCCAATGGCCAGCTGATGGTCCACCATAGACCAAGTCAACATGCACTCACATGATCTCAAAAGTCAACAAAGGGCCAATTCTAATGGGCTTCAGGTTGCTGTTCAAACACCATAAATCAGGCCCATACCCCCCTTACTCTCATCTATTTTATTTTTGTTTTAATTATTTGTTTTATTATTTTTGTTTAAATTACTAATTAATTAAAAAATTCTTTTCTTTATAAAATAAAAACCACAAAAATATTTTCTTTATTTAATCAAATTTTTATATTTATTTTTATTTTTATTAATAAACACTAATTAAATTAACTTAGGTTTAATTAGAATAACTTTAATATATTTTTGTAAATAATTGAAATTAAATTAGACTTAATTAGGTTTTTACTAATTCAAGTAATTTTTATTTCTTTCTTAAAATACCAAAAACCCAAAAATAATTTATTATTAATTTATTTATTTTAATTCAATTTAGTAATTAACTTAGGTAATTATTTCTTAATTCAAAAACAACAAAAAATCTTTTCTTTAACAAAAAGGGTCAAAACCCTAATCTTGCGTCCGACTAAATTTTGCGCCGCGATTTCTTTATTCAATATTGTATTTGCTCCCAGATTATAATAGCTTTATAGGATTTTTTATTATTTTTTATCGCTTTATTTATTTTTAAAGGGTTTGTCTTTGGCGATGTAAATACCCGACGCCTTGTAATTTAAATTCCGCATTTTATTTCTGCAAAATATAACTGTTAGATGTTTGATAATAGGATGGCATGACAAGACTGAATGTTTTAACCTAAAATCAACTTAGATTACCTTTAACATGTACAAAGATAAAATTAACTGAAAACGACACACTCACACATGCGCACTCTTAGGGTACACCCACTTGGTTACCTTTCTACACGGTCATTGAGTATAGGTTGTTTTAGAGGTCGCCCTCTTGTCTAAAAGATCATAGTTGCCTCAAAATGGTTGCCTCAGATATTGTTGCCTCGAATAAATGATCTAAGACATTAGGGTTACCGCTAAAGCGTCCTAACATTGTTTTAGTGACCGTATGTCCCTTATTCAAATTGACCCTCAAACTCCAACAACGGTGCTACCTACTCATCAATAGTGAGATAACATTGTCTAAAGGAAATTAGCATAGAACGGTTCCTTTTTCGAGTAGGTAGATGGTTCTTAGATACTTGCTCTTTCAAAAACAAAAACTTTTCACACTTACACTCTTTTTTGAACAAATTTTTCAAAAACACTTCATACACTCTTGAGGACAGAAGCAAGAATTAAATCGAAGTTTCAAAACAAAAACTTTTTCAAAACCCACAAGCACAAAGAAAACAATTTTGAAAACAATTGAGCAAGTACCTAAGATCCTGTAGATAACTACGGATAGAAAGGTGCTAACACCTTCCCTTTCTATAATCTACCCCCCGAACCCGAGAAATATCTCGAAAAAGGAATTTTTCTGTGCTTTTTTTCCTTTCCTTGTTGGATAAAATAAAAGTCGGTGGCGACTCTTGCTTACTGCGACATTTTGCGAATACAAAACGCAAAACACAAACCAGCATTCCAAAAAAAAAACAATCAGTTCTTTCCACCGTATCACAGAACTGGCGACTCTGTTGGGGATCATATTTATAAGTGGGGTGTACCTTAGGATTAGTTCATAATGTTTTCAATTGCTTGACTTGTGTGCTTTATCTTTGTGGATTGCATCGGAGTTACTATAGATCCTAACCTGGATCTGGGGGGTACCCTTTAGGTAAGTAGCAGTAAACTGTGAGGGAACTGTACGGTGTAGACCGATACGGTTGAAGCAGTAGCTACGTTGGTGTTTCTAGTGATTTCTGGTAAACAACCGCTAGTCTTCCAAACTATCGAATAATCTTTCTGACTGTTATTCAATTCCTCTGGTAACTCACAGGATCGACTAGATTGATCCTAGGACTCCTTGGATATTAAGGTTATTCTCACGATCGAACAGATATTCATGGTTTATATTGTGTATGTGTTTGGCCTATTTCGATTTCTCTCTCTAAAAGTCTAAAGACGTAATCAAAATGTGTGTGAAAACTAAATTACATGAATAAATGCTCATTGTAAAGACATGTAAAACTGCATAAAAGTGAAGTAAATGGTTTCGACTTACAAAACAGTTAATGTAAAGGTTTTCTGGAACGTAAAAGGTTTGAAATATGAAGAAAGCGTTTAATGCAAGAAATCTTTAAATGACTTTAAGTAAAAATATGCGTTCGAAAGATAAGACTTGAAGGTAAAGGTATGGAAAATATGACAGTTTTCTGAGATATGAAGTGCTTGAAATATGAAGAAAACATTAAAATGTAAAACTTTGAAGAAGAGATTTCGAAGTGAAAAGACTGTAAATAAGAAAACTTGTAAAGGTTATTTGACAAAAAGGATAAAGGAAAGTATTGGAAATGGTAAAAGGTTTTCATTAAATCAGAAATACATGGTGCTATCATACATACATTTCTCTTGCATTCGTTTCCCTTGCCATGTGGTAGTTTGAATGTTATTGAGTATTTTGTATAATAGATATGACACACGAAATCCTAATACTAAGACTTCTATTTATACTAATTCGACCATAACGGTCTTGCTATAGGATTATGCCACGTTTAGAACATGCAGGACAGTGCCTCTTTCATCTTTCCACGTGTCCCTAAATGCTCCAACACATAACTTTCAAACTTCGAAAGTCCCGCTTCCATTTGAATTTCAAATGCTTTGGTGCTTCTCCGTTTCGAACGCTCTTCCCAGACACAGCCTTGTTGTTATTTCGAGACTTCTTTAGATATGTTCCCATAATTGCCACTCGAAGCTCCAAGCTTTGACACACTTATTCGAAACACTGCTTCTGCTACTTCGAAACATGACACTTCACTTTATTTCGATCAAAACGTTTAATTCATTTGGCTTCTAATATCATTATCAAAATCTTCAGCCAACAAATTGCCCCTTTAAAATATGTATTTCGATTCCTCTGAGAAATACCTATTTTAAACATCTACACAAGATTTTGATGGGACTTTCGAATCATCGTAACATTTAATGCATTTGACTCCAGTCACGTCAATCACAGCACCTTTTGGATTCCTTAACCGCCTGGAGCCACTTCACAGCGTGGTGCAGTTACAAATAATGATTATCTTTAAATCACGCCTATTACCTATGTTAACTTCACGCCACCTCTTCATCATACCAATCCATGATCTCCACGTATCACACCTTTATTCAGTGGATGCTTAAACTTCCCATTATAAAACATCAACTTAATCTTCTTCTTTTCTTTTCACACTCTAAATCTTTTATCCTCTAAATCTTTTACCCTCTAAATCTTTTACCCTCCTTCTCTCGTAAAACAATCCAAGCCTTCAACATCTTTCAAAAATGTCTTCTTCTACTTCATCCCAACTCAAGAAAGTCTCCAAGAAGAAAGGAAAAACTGCAGGAGCTACCATGGAAAGTAAAATCATCACTCTCCAAGGTCAATCCGCTCTTGCTCCTCAGATGATTTCAAAAGAAAAAGAAATGCTGTATGCGTCACAGGTACTCATTCCTACCAACGTTGCTGGTAAGAGGTTAGCTTTAAATGGCCCTCTTACGGTTTTTGAAATATTAAAAGACACCAGGACGATTTTCCCAGTTTGTTATAGCTTCAAACCCTTATTTAACAAAATGGATGCCCCTAAGGCAGTAGAATCTCCTAGTTCAAATACCATAGAAACCCCAACTGTTCCTCCTATGGACCCCTTTGTTTTGGATTATGTAAAAAGTAATTTTAAGCCATTTCGATCTTGCCCCACCTCTGATATCGCCTATCAAAATTGGTTCACGAAAGTAGAAGCCAAGAAATCCCAACAATGGGAAGAATTAGGCATCTATAACCTGATTAAGCTATCGAAGCCTGGTTTCACCTACAGCCACCCTCTGTTATTCGCGTCTCTTTATTTCTGGGACAGTACCTATAACACTTTCCATCTCCCAGGTGGAATGATCACCCCAACCTTCTTCGATATAGCGGCCATCACTGGGCTATCGCCAGTGGGAGAAACTTATATACCCGACAACGAAGAGCACTCAAGCATAATTGACTTCGAAGTCAAGCTAGCCAGTTTTTCCAAATTTATCAGTCATTACCATGCTGAGGGGGACAATGTGTCTGACGTAGAGCACATTGCTTTCTTAACCCTGTGGCTATCAAGATACGTTTTCTGCAGTAGATCCCTACAGGTAGCTAGTAGGTTCATTCCTCTAGCTAGGGACTTGCATGAAAATCGAAAAGTGTGCCTAAGTGAACTACTCTTAGTTAACCTCTATGAAAGCCTGAGGTCAGCTGTTTCGAGCCTCAAATCCCACACCTCCAAAAATATTCTATTGGCTGGCCCCTTTTGGTTACTCCAACTATGGCTAAATGCCATGTTCGAACCCTCCTTATCAACCGCCAACACCATTGATGAGCAAGATTCTGAAATAAGTGATAGGATAGTCGAAGGCACTAGGCTTCGAAGATTAACTCCTAATGACGATAAAGATGACTTCAAAGTTCAATTCTCGAAGTACATCATGATATTCTCCAAAAGGCACAAGTTCGAAGAGAGCATGGCGCCTTTTTCTTCGAGGGCTCATGGACCTTCTCGGTTCACCATGGCTCTCTCAGAAGCTATCAAGAGCAAGGAGATTCAGGATGTATGGAGAGCTTTTTTGCTGCCTAGACTCATTTCTTCAAGAATAACCCCAGCCAAGAACCAAATCTTTCTCTTTGCCTACCAACCAAACTTCGTTTCGAGGCAGTTTGGCTTATGCCAACTGATTCCTGAACCTTTGTTTCAAACTGAGAGCGCCATCACTTCTGGACGAACTTTCAAGGCACGGGAAGCCAAAATACAGCAAGAACAATACCAAGGCTTTGCCCAATTTGAGCTGATAACCTTCGAACCTACCCATCTCGCGGCTAAAGGATTTCTGGAGTGGTGGATCAAGTTTTATCAAACTTATATGTTCGATACACTTACAATTCGACAGAAACTAATTGATGCCTTCGATGTGCAGGTACCAACAAAGAAAGGTATGTTTACTCATGCCAAAGAGATAAAAGCTTTCCAAAATTATTTTGAAACTACTTACGACCCCACGCGCTTGGACTCCACTATGCATCAAGCAGCTGAGACCTTGAAGGAAAAATTTAAACAAAAAGTTTCTAAGTTAAAACTTCCTTCAGGGTTGTCACCTGAGGATAGGTATAGGTTGGCATTCGAAATGCATCCACCTAAATTTCCCAGATTACCTACCTCAGAACTGGCTCTGGCTTGGTTTCCCCCATATCCATGGTGGTTTACTTGCAAAGAGATGTTCAAATATCTTCAAAGGAAACCAAAGCCATCTGAGACTGTGACATGGGCTCGATACTGGCTTCATGATTTCCCAGGACACCTTCGATACGACCTTTCTGCCATGTCAATTAAATCTGATCAAGGCACATGTGCGAATGCTTGGGAAAATCCCAAATGTCTTTTATTTTCCATATCTTTAACCTTTGCTTTAATTGTTTCGATTTTCAGCTATCAGGATAAAGACAGCTGCCTCGAAGTTGAAGGAAGGAAGTGCCTCTCAAGCCTCCATCGAAACTACCGACAAAGTGACTCCACCCGAAACAACCACTACTGCTGCAACCACAACAACAACAATAATACCAACAACAACCAGTGTTCCAATTCCAACGGTAATCACTTAGCCTTGATGTTTCGAATTCACTCATGCTTTATGGTTTACATCTAACTCTTCGTTTAAAATTCTTTCAGACCAACAAGCTTCCTCCTACTACTCCCAAGAAGCGGAAATCAAGCACCACTGGGGAAGACCCTAAGGCTGGAGGAAACTTAAATACTGCTTCGAAGAAGAAGCCAAAGAAAGATATTTCGAAAAGCACCATTCCAACTAGCGTCTCTGGACTTGATCCCAGGGATGCTGCTCCCTCACCCAAATCCAAAAATCCACCTTCGACCTCCAACCCAACGTTGGAACGTATAGCTAGTAACCTCTCTTCTGAGAGTCCACAGGTAAATTGAACCTTTAAAATTTTACAATACTAACTTCTTATTACCTTAGTGAATGTTTTTTCTTAACATTCTGTTGTTCCTTGCAGAACATCTTGAATCCAGCTTCCACTATTTCGATCTCACCATCCAGAGCTGCTGCTCCGCTCAACTCCTCCCCTCAAGGAGATTCCAGCAACCTGGTCCAAAATAAAGGTTCCTCCAATATGGCGGTTCTGGCTGGAACTTCTGAATAGCAGGATGATCAAGGTACCTCCATTCCTCTGAAAGAGATAAACGAAACAACACTTCAAACGTCTGCAGAGGATTTGCAAAGGGCTTCTCTTCAAAAGTCCCCTCTTGAAACTCTTCAAGAGGACCCAAAGGACACTCAAACTGAAGAAGAGAAAGCTGATTCTGGGCAAAGAGCTGAAGAATCTGCAGACGAAGAATCTGAGGAGGAAAATGCCAATGACGGTTCGACTGCTGGGACGGAGTCCAACGTAAATAGTAGTGAAAGGGATGGTATCGAAGTGGTGGACTTGGACGAGGATGAAGAAGACCAAGAGCACGAAACGAATGAAGGGGATGGTAATGCAACCAATGAACCCCTAGAGGTTGAAATAAACGTGGCTCCCCTACGTGTGGAACTTCCTCAATCCTCTCTGTCTCGAATGACTGACGAGGAACTGGCACTTCTGAGACGAAATGACCCTATTGGGTACATGAAGGCAAAGTTGGCTCAGAGGGACGTCCCACTCGCTAGGGCTGGCACAAGTTCGACCAACTATCCTCTTCCCACAGATGAAAGAATTGTTCTTCTTAACAAAATTAGGAAAACCATTCTCAATGTGGATATATTCGAAGTGCTTAAGCAAGATAGTACTGCTTGCTATACTATGAAGGAGCTGCTCACAAAGGTCAATCTTTCCACCTGCTCCTTGCCAGTTAGTACTCTCTTGTTCGATCTTCAGAATTTGCTGGACAACATAACTGGTTACCTTCTCCAAGATGAATCTACTGCCAAGAAGGTTCAAGAGAAACGCATTGCCATGGATGCCGCTTATGAACAAGCTTCGAAACTTTCTCAAGAAGCTGAGGATCAAGCTATGCATCTGAAGCAGGCGAAAACTGATTATGAGACTCGAGCTGAGTCCATCCTTCTTTGGGAAAGGCAGATTCTGGAACTTCAACAGAAGGTTAAGGAGGCTAAAGAACAACAACTAGCCTTCGAAACCAATTCTGCTGGTAACCAATTCGAAGAGCTTCTCAACCAGGGGCTTGCGGAAATGGAGACTGCAAAACAACTTAAAGGAGAAGTGGCAACCTTAGAAGGAGCCAGGCGGTTCGCTCAGCAGAAACTTGAATCATTTCGAAGCACTTTTAATCGATTGAAAAATAATTCTTATTTCTAGATTTTGATGTTTATTTGACTATAATTTTGGTTTCTTACATGTAATATTCGAACAACGCCATTTTGGCATTTTATCTTGCCATCTTGGCTTTTTATAATATCTTGTTTACGTTGTTACTATTCGAATCTCCTGCAGGCTTGGCTTATATTTCTTTAAATATTTCCCATTAACCTTTAGGACACGTTTATCATCCATGAGTTCTTCGATTTCGTATGCATTTTTTGAGAATACTTTCAATATTCGAAAAGGTCCTTCCCAATGAGGTGACCATTTACCTAACGCTTTATTCTTCTTGTCCATAGGCAATATGACTCTCCAAACCAAGTCATTAATAATGAATACTTTTTTCTTCACCCTTTTATTGTATATTCTGGCCACTCTTTCTTTTTGCCTCATCAAAATTTCCAATGCATGTAATCTAATTTCGTCCAACTCAACTAATTCATTCATCATCATTTCCCAATATAATGCAGTTGGGATTTCGTTTTGTCTCTGAGTTCGAACTGATTGCAGATGAATTTCTACTGGCAACACTGCATCATGACCAAATGTGAGTTGGAAAGGCGTAGTGTTAGTAGCTTCCTTAGGAGATGTTCTACAAGCCCATAATATTTGGTCCAGAGTTTTGTGCCAGTTTCTTGGCTTTTTGCCAATATGCTTCTTGATTAATCCTATTATTACTTTATTTGCTGCTTCGACTTGTCCGTTTGCTTGAGCATAATATGGCGTTGATGTTAGCAATCTAAACCCCATTTCTTGGGCAAATCCTTGCATCTTTCTACCAGTAAACACAGAGCCTTGGTCTGTAGTTATGCTCTCTGGCAATCCGAACCTATAGATAATGTGCTTTTGTATAAATTCAATAATAGCCTCTTGATCAGCAACTACCAATGGTATAGCTTCGATCCATTTGGTAAAATAATCTACTCCCACCAAGATGTATTTCTGTCCTTTGGACGAAGCAGGATTTATTTCTCCTATCAAATCCAATGCCCATCCTCTAAATGGCCATGGTTTGATGATCGAATGCAACTCACTTGCAGGGGCATGTTGAATTCCTGCATGTTTCTGACATTCCTCACATCCTTTAGCAAAGTCTATGCAATCTTTGAGCATGCTAGGCCAATACAAGCCGTATCGAAATAACAACCATTTCATTTTATGGCCTGCTTGATGTGCCCCACATGCCCCATTATGGACTTCAGACAATGCTAAGTATGCCTCACTTTCTCCTAGGCATTTCAATAATACACCCTCTTGGGTATTTTTAAACAATTCGTTCCCCATGAGGAGATATGACAATGCTCTATATTTTGTTTTTCTATCCACCTTTAGAGTTGGGTCTGCTAAATAACTCTTCAATGGACTTCGCCAATCTGCATCTGACAAAGTATTTATGGCTAATATTTCGAATTCCTGTTTCTCAGCATATCCCAATCTCATATTTTCCAGATCCGATGGTGTGAATCTAGTAGCCATAACTCTTCCCCTTAATTCGACCAAATCCTTAAAGTTCTTGGTAGACACTTTATAACCTGAAGCCAACTGCGCTAAGTCATTTGCTTCTTGGTTCTCTATTCTTGGTATGTGTTGAATATCCATGTATTCAAATTTCCTCAATAGCCTATTGACTATGACGAAGTACACCATTAAATTTTCCTTTATGCACTTGTATTCCTTTGTGATTTGTTTGACCACTAATTCAGAATCTCCTTTAATTTCGACTCTGGTTGCCCCCAATTCCAACAAAGCTTCAAGTCCAACAATGAGCGCTTCATACTCAGCTTCGTTGTTTGAACAACGAGGACCATCTAATTTATACTTGAATTTTGTTGGAATTCCTTCAGGAGAAATCAGAAGGACTCCAACACCACTTCCATTCCTGTGGGTTGAACCATCAAAGTACAATTTCCAGGGTTGCATTTCGACGTAACTCATGACCGTCTGCTCAACCAACGAATGGTCCACAATGAAGTCAGGAATCACTTGACCTTTCATAGCTTTTAAAGGCATGAAAATCAACGAATATTCTGTTAAGGCTAAAGCCCACTTGCCAACTCTGCTATGCATTATTGGTTTTGAAAGCATATGTTTAATGACATCGAAATGAGATGAAACATAAACATCAACAGGTTTTATATAATACTTGAGTTTCATACAAGAGAAATACAAACAGAGACATAGCTTTTCTAAATTGCTATATCTGGTCTCTGCATCATTTAGCACTCTACTTAAATAGTATATGGCTCTTTCGACGCCATTGCTATCCTCTTGTGCTAGCATACTACCTATACTAACTTCAGAGGCAGATATGTACAATCTCATGGGCTTCCCCCATGAAGGTGGAGACAAAATAGGAGGCTGAGAAAGGTATTCTTTTATTCTGTCAAACGCCTCCTGGTGAGCTTCGTTCCATTCGAAGGCTTGACCTTGCTTTAGACGAAGTAACGGAGAGAAAGCTTGGGTTCTTCCACTTAGGTTCGAGATGAATCTTCTGAGGAAGTTAATTTTCCCTAGCAGAGATTGCAACTCCCTTTTTGACGCAGGTGCTTTCGTCTCCATTATGGCTTTGGTTTTGTTCTGGTTGATTTCGATTCCTTTCTTGTGAACCACAAAACCAAGAAAATCTCCAGCCTGCACAAAAAATGCACATTTAAGGGGATTCATCTTTAAGCCATGTTTTCTCATTTGCTCGAATGATTGGCTTAAATGATGCAAATGTATTTCTGCAGATATAGATTTGATGACTATATCGTCAATATACACCTGCATGAAGGTTTCAATGAAATCATGAAAAATTGAATTCATTGCCCTTTGATAAGTTGCCCCAGCATTCTTTAAACCAAAAGGCATCACTACCCATTCGTAGGTGCCTAAGGCTCCTGGGCAACGAAATGTTGTCTTTGCAACATCTTCTTCAGCAATGAAAATCTGGTTATACCCAGAGTATCCATCTAACATACTCAAGTATTCGAACCCTGCAGCAGAATCTACTAGCATTTCTGCCACGGGCATGGAATATTCATCTTTAGGGGTTGCAGTGTTTAAATCCCTAAAATCTATGCAAATTCTTAAAGAACCATTTTTCTTAATAACGGGTACTATGTTTGCTAACCATTCGACGTACCTTGTTGTTCTGATGAATTTGCAACGCAGCAACCTTTCGATCTCAACTTTAATTTTTGTGAGAACCGCTGGTGCGAATCTTCTGGGAGTTTGTTTGATGGGCCTCTTGCCATCTTTGATTGGTAGTCTGTGTTCGACCAACTCCCTCTTTAAACCAGGCATCTCGTCATAATCCCATGCGAAGCAATCTTTGTTTTCCTTAAGGACTTCGATCACTTCCTTCTTGAGACCTGGGCTAAGTTTAGCACTTATGTAGGTTACTCTTTTCGTTTTTTCATCCCCTAAGTTGACTTCTTCGAGTGGATCCTGTGCCAACATTTTGGCACCTGAGTTTATGGGGTCCCTTTCGAAGCCTAAGGGTTCTTTATCATAGATGGCATCCAACCTTTGATCCATCTCAAACTCTTTGGAGGGTGAGCATTTCAAACCCTCCCCACTGACTTCGTTCGTCTTTATAGTTAATTTATTTATTTCAGCCTCTAAGGCCGCTTTTGATTCGTTCTCGGCCATATAGGCCGAAATCCTTTCGAAAAAGGTAGACTCAGTCATGGCTAAGGTTGTCGAAGTCCCATCCTGCTGGCCGTTTTTGTATAGTACTTTCGACTCCCTCTTCTTCACTGATTATTGTTCTATCCCAGTAAAGGCCATAATGACGAAGGGTCATGTAGTAGTGGGCGTTTCTAGTTTCATTAATCTCATCATTTGGAACACATGGAGCAATCTTTGCCAGATTTTTATCATAATCCCTCTTGTCAACTAAATTGACAGTTGACATAAAGTAACTCTGGTCTGCTTCGATGTTTTCCACGATTCCATCATCTCTCCATAGAACTAGCCGCTGATGCATTGACGAAGGAACTGCCCCCACGCCATGGATCCACTCTCTTCCCAGTAGTAGGTTATAGTTGGCCTTGGCTTCGATCACCATAAACATGGTGGGCCTACAGCTTGAGCCTATTGTCAATTCCAACTAGACCACCCCCAGTGTTTTGCCCACTTTTCCCTCATAATTGGACAGAACCATATTATGGGGCTTGATGTCTCCTTCGCGGATCTCTAATCTTTTTAGCATGAAATGGGGTATCAAATTGACTGCAGCACCCCCATCCACTAGAACTTTGTTCACACCATGGACACCAACTTTCGCCCGAATGAAAAGTGGCTTGAGATGGTTCTTCATTGCAGGTTCTGGACGTTCGAAGAACGCATTTTGTTCCTCAACAGCCCCATTGTCCATCACATAGTAGCACACGGGCCTATGTTTCATCAAATCTGTGCTGTCTTCCTCCTCATATTCGTTGATTTCAGTTTCCTGCCCAAATTCGCAGGGAAGCACAGACACCACGTTACAATTCAAGTTAAATGAAGACTCCCCCTCCGATTCGAAGTTATCTGTTATCATATCTTCGTCCTCTTTCGGGCCTGGAGTGTATTCCTTTGGTTCATCGCGTTGTTCTTCAGAGAAGAGCCTCCTATTGACTGGAGGTTTGTCTTCAGTTTGATTTTTTGGTTTGTTGGTGCTAGATTCACCTTGATTTTTCGTTGAAGTAACCCCTTTGTTTGCCACAGCTTCTCTCTCAGCCTTTCGAATCCTTTGCTGTCTGCGCCACTGGGATCTTGACATGGGGTTCCTTCCTTTGTAATTTTCTAATCCCACTTCCTCCCTTTTTGCTGTGTTGAATTGCCTCCTGTATGTCACCGCATGGCGTGCATTTCGTTCAGCGTTTCTCCATCTATCTTTGCCTTTGTCATTCCTGACCTGTAACCATCTATCGGTTGGCACTTCAGTAGGGAGTTTGAAAGTCACTCTTCGAGCAGCCTTGGGGTGAGGGCTATCAGGCCTTCGCTGTTTGTGTCTGCTGTCGAAACATGGGCCCATCTGGGCAGTTTCTTGATGGTTCCAGCAAGGGGCGAAGGGAATCGTTTCGAAGGCCCTGGCCATGCTTTGGTCATACACAGCAGAACATCTTGGGCAAATCAAGCACTTGGTTGCCCCTTTGTAGCAGCGAAACATAAATTCCAGCAAACTTTCTCCAGCCTTGGGATAACACCTAAAAAGCTGGTTATCCTGGCGCCAATTGTTGCCGGTTCGAGTCCTCTGTGCCCTTTCGAAATTCGCAGCGATTCTTTGATTGCATAGGATGCTGCACCTAGGGCACAATATCATGCCTGAATCTCCTTTGTGGCATGTCATGAGATAATGCTTGAGACTAGCATTTCCAGTGTGATTATCCCCCATTCTATACTTTTCTTTTTCTAAGTATTTTTCCACTTCCTCCATCTCAGAGCGAGGTCTTTCCATATCCACCATGTTTATTTCCACATCTCCCTCTTTAGCTTCATCATCACCCCATCCTGTGGGCTTTATATCCTCAATCTGAACCTTCGAACTCTCTGGGGCGGAATATTTAACCAAATAGTCAAATTTTCCACTGGGTTCCCCTAGAGTGTCCCATATTTCTTTCTGGAGGGAAATTGGTTGTGTGATTTGGACTTTCTCCAATTCCAGCCTCAAGCCTTCAATGACTTGTGTTAATTCTTGGTTTTGATTTCCCTGGCCTTCAGTAGCCTGGGTTTCTCTTGCAACAGCTACAGGGGCCGCAATCGGAGTCTCTGGCGTATTCTGGATGTCTTCAGTGACCTCCTTGCTGACTTCGACCATCACCCAGTTTTCAACTCCAGTACCCTTCTCTCCTGTTAGGGCGTCGCTTTGATCAGTTTCCACCATGTTGACCTCTCCAATGCATGCAGGCTCGGAGTAGTTGGTGTCTGCGACGTCCAAGGGATCTTCGTCCACTTTCATCTTCACCTTATCAGCAAACTTTAGTCTGCCATCTTTGATCGCGTTTTGAATCAGGTCCCTGAAAAGAAAACATTGTGAGGTTTTGTGGCCTAGCAAGCTATGATATTTGCAAAATCCTCTCTTCTTTCTCTGATCCAAAGGAGGTATTTTGACATTTGATGGCACAATTAGTTGGCCATCTTTGACAAGTAAGTCAAAAATCTCGTCACATTTAGTGACATCGAAGGTATAAACTTTCTTTGGAAATTTGTCACTTTTTTCATTTTCGACAATATCTTTCCCTTTTGTGGGGACTAACAATTTGCAGGAATAGGGCGGGGCCTGTTTTAATTCAGCGAGATCGATTTCGACCTCTTCGAATTCGAATTCAGGATATTCTTCTGCTTCCTCAGTCCCAACATAGGAAATCCTTTCTTTCTTGCTATTCTTAAAGACTCTGGCTTTTTCGGCCTTTAGTCTTTCGACCTGCCGAACCCTATCGGCTAACTGAGCCATATCCCTCAAATACTGAGTGTCTAGTTTCTTTCGAATAGAATAATCCAAGCCACCAGTGGCCATTTCGACTAACTCATGTTCAGGCACTACTGTGTAACATCTGGATTTCAAAAGCCTAAATCTATTCAAATAATCATCTATGGGTTCGCTGAACTTTCTCTTAACACTGGCCAGTTCTTTCAAACTTATTTTCGACTGTCCCATATAAAATTGTTCATGGAATAATCTCTATAAGAGAGCCCAAGTGTCAATGGACCCAGGAGGCAAAGTGGTAAACCATGTGAAGGCGTTTTTTGTCAAGGAACTTGGGAAGTATTTGATCCTGAGATCTTCATTATTGGCTATATCCCCCGCTTCGGTTAGATATCTCGCTATATGTTCGACTGTTGACTCATTGGTATCCCCAGCGAACTTTGTAAATTTAGGGACTTTATATCCCCTTGGTAAATCGGTATGCATTATGCAATCCAATATAGGGGAAGCGTAATTTGGCCTCCTCATTCCTGTGTTGAGGCCATTCTGGGCCATGACTCTCTCTATCATGGTGGTCAGGTTGTTTTCTGCCAAGATGTTATCGTTTCGAATTCTATGAACGACGGCATCGGCATCTTGATTTCGACCAACCAAAACAAATCCCCTAGGTTGTTCTTCTCGAAACTCTGGGGCTTCTAGCCTTTCGACCCTTGCCCCTGGTTCCATAATTTCCCTTTGTGGGCCCAGGATTATTGGGGCTTCTAACCTTGGTGCCCTGGCCCCTAAGTTAACTTCGTCTCTGGGTGGTCTATAAATTGGGTCGTTAGCAATTTGTTCTATAACAGGCATGTTTGTTCGAAATCCCGCCTGATTCTGCCTACGCCTTTCTGGGGGAGCAAAGAAATCTGCTATTCGACTCATATTGTCAGTGTTTTCCCTGTTTGTCACAGTCACATTTTGCACTATTGGGGAAAATATCTCCTGCATGGTTTGTGCTAACACCCCTATCATGTTATGGTTACTGTCATCCATCAATTGCCTAAAAGCCAATTGGTTGTCTGTGATTAGGATAAGCATTGTGCTATAACCCACCGACCCTTGGTTATTTGTCATAAACTGATTCGCCCCAGACCCAGACCCTAGTTGTGGAGATGAATTCGATGTGGAATTGTGTAAACCTACCATAAAAGATGTTGGCATTCCATAAGAGGAATTTCTGGTTCTATTCCCATCGAAACCGGGTGGTCTAGTTAATGGAGTGGCGAAATGGGATTGTGTCCCTAATGGTGGAACGAATCCCCCAGGGTAGCCAATGGTTCCAGTATTTCCTAAGATCGAACTATTAGTTGATATGCCACTTACTCCATTGGTGGCTATGTTACTGGTCGAAGATGCAACAGACTGTGCATTCGAAGGGATTACATTAGACGTTCCGATCGAAGTGGACGCGTTAGTGCCTGTTGCATGTGGGCCGTTTTGGTCCCCTTGTTGATTGTCTGCATTAGACATTTTGTCCAAACGTTTTCTTATGGATAAAGGTTGGTTGTTGTTGGTTATCTTACCACTTCTCAGGTTCATAAAACAGCAAACTTCTTAGGTTTCAACGTTTTTGTAATGGTTATGTTTCAATAATCCTTATTTCTAATACCCAATTATTGGTCCCATCAGGTGTGCCAATTTGTTTCCAGTGATTTCTGGTAAACAACCGCTAGTCTTCCAAACTATCGAATAATCTTTCTGACTGTTATTCAATTCCACTGGTAACTCACAGGATCGACTAGATTGATCCTAGGACTCCTTGGATATTAAGGTTATTCTCACGATCGAACAGATATTCATGGTTGATATTGTGTATGTGTTTGGCCTATTTCGATTTCTCTCTCTAAAAGTCTAAAGACGTAATCAAAATGTGTGTGAAAACTAAATTACATGAATAAATGCTCATTGTAAAGACATGTAAAACTGCATAAAAGTGAAGTAAATGGTTTCGACTTACAAAACAGTTAATGTAAAGGTTTTCTGGAACGTAAAAGGTTTGAAATATGAAGAAAGCGTTTAATGCAAGAAATCTTTAAATGACTTTAAGTAAAAATATGCGTTCGAAAGATAAGACTTGAAGGTAAAGGTATGGAAAATATGACAGTTTTCTGAGATATGAAGTGCTTGAAATATGAAGAAAACATTAAAATGTAAAACTTTGAAGAAGAGATTTCGAAGTGAAAAGACTGTAAATAAGAAAACTTGTAAAGGTTATTTGACAAAAAGGATAAAGGAAAGTACTGGAAATGGTAAAAGGTTTTCATTAAATCAGAAATACATGGTGCTATCATACATACATTTCTCTTGCATTCGTTTCCCTTGCCATGTGGTAGTTTGAATGTTATTGAGTATTTTGTATAATAGATATGACACACGAAATCCTAATACTAAGACTTCTATTTATACTAATTCGACCATAACGGTCTTGCTATAGGATTATGCCACGTTTAGAACATGCAGGACAGTGCCTCTTTCATCTTTCCACGTGTCCCCAAATGCTCCAACACATAACTTTCAAACTTCGAAAGTCCCGCTTCCATTTGAATTTCAAATGCTTTGGTGCTTCTCCGTTTCGAACGCTCTTCCCAGACACAGCCTTGTTGTTATTTCGAGACTTCTTTAGATATGTTCCCATAATTGCCACTCGAAGCTCCAAGCTTTGACACACTTATTTGAAACACTGCTTCTGCTACTTCGAAACATGACACTTCACTTTATTTCGATCAAAACGTTTAATTCATTTGGCTTCTAATATCATTATCAAAATCTTCAGCCAATAGTTGGTGTGGAACTTTAGTATGTACCGATATCCCTTATGGCGCAACGAGGAGAATATGGGTCTGCTAAGGGGTCATTAAGCACCAACTGACCTTAGAACCTTTAAATTGACCAACTTGGCCATAGAACAGTAGCAGTATGCTACACTCATTAAGACTAAACTCTCACGATGATTTCGGCCGCAAGAAAAGGTTTCTAAACTGGAATTATGACCGATTGAGGGTAGTCAATGATATTGAGATCCTCTAGAACCCGGTTACTATTTTTAGGACAGGTTTGAACCAACTGAACTGAAAGAGGGTAGTACCTAAGCTCCTTGCTAGCCTGAAATCTAAGGGCTCTCTGTGTGACTCGTGTGCCTTTACCATGTTTGCTCTTTGTGAATACTTGTGGTGTGCTTTCTATCATGACATAATGACATCATGACATCATGACATTGCATTCATCCTGCATTGGACTAACCTATTTCAAAGACAGGAGGGATTCATCTTTGTTCTGTTTTGTAGGTCATGGCACCCATGCGTAGAAACACTATCCGGATCAACTTTGTCCAAGTTCCCACTCTGCTTAAAGAATTGGTTGCAAAGATGCTAGAGACTACCTCATTCATCAGAAGACATGGGAACCTTCTTGGTTTGGTCACATCCAAGATGGATGAACAGATGATGAGAGTCTTAGTCCAGTTCTTTGATCCACTGTACCATTGCTTTACTTTTCCGGACTACCAGTTGGTCCCTACCTTGGAAGAGTTCTATGATCTGCTTGGTATCCCTATTCTGGAGCAGACCCCGTTTACAGGTCGGGAGAAGATCCTTAGACCGTAAGAGATTTCTTCAGCCGTCCCTCTAACAAAGGTTGAGGTAATGTCAAATTGGGAGACTAGAAGTGGAGCAAAGGGCTTCTTGACTAAATTCTTGGTTAGTAAGGCTAATCAGTTCTGGGACAGTCTAGACTTCCAGGCAGTTGAAGACATTCTAGCTCTTCTGATATATGGTTTGGTGTTGTTTCCTAACTCCGATTCCTTTGTTGATGTGAATGCGGTCAAAATCTTCATCTCCGGTAATCCTGTGCCCACTCTCTTGGGTGACATTCTTCATTCTCTTTATGCCCGTACTGCTCAGAGGCGGGGAACCCTTATGTGCTGTGCTCCGTTGTTGGCGAGGTGGTTTATTTTTCACCTCCCTAAATCAGTCTTGAAGAACAAGGAAGGCATGGGCTGGGCTTATAGGATTATGTCTCTCTCTCATAATGACATCATTTGGACTATCAAGGATATGGAAGATGTGGCTATTATTGATTGTTGTAGGGAATACCCCAATGTTCCACTGATAGGAACCAATGGAGGAATCACTTATAATCCGTGTTTGGACTTACGTCAGTTTGGGCGAGCTAGAAGGGAAGTACCTCATGAGTTGCTAATGCCTAGTATTGTCTTTGATTTCCAAGGAGATAGTGACGAGCAACGCCGTAGATTCATAAGAGCTTGGGATAGGGTATACAGATTTGATCCACACGAGCTGGGTGCGAAGACTTCTCTACCAATGGAACCATATCTCTGATGGGTTCGCATACGTGCCCAAAAGCTGGGAATGCCCTACGAAGCTGTCTTACCTGTGATTGTTGAAGTTGCTGATGAAGAAGGGGTTCCTCCTACCATCCTACACCCTTACATGTCTACTGATATTGGGGCATTGAAGAGGTCCTGGATGCAGCTGAGGGAAGAACGAGATACTTATAGAGAAAAGTATCACGAGCAAGAGCAGAAGATTCAGAAGTTGACTAGGCAGCTGGAGAATGAGCGGATCCTCAATGACTATGTTCGCACTGACAAGAAGAGACCATGGGAGCACTGATTGTCCCTTTTGATTATTTCTAGTTTTTGATTTACTTTTCAGTTTTTCTTTCTTGTAACTCCTTAAAGGTATCTGTTGAACAATTGAATTTCAAGTTTATCTAATAAAAGTGTGTTCATTTTTTGTACGAATTTGAATCTCTCGACATCTTTGAAATCATATCATACGCATTTCATCCCATGCACCTCATAACAGGTACCCTTACAGGTTTTTCTCATCTTCTTTGTTGTTTATTTCAGCATCATGTCTTCCGAAACATCAACTGAATAAGCAATCAAGGCTCTGCAAGCCCAAAACGCCCAATTCCAGGAATTGTTCATGAATCTGGCTAAGGGTCAGCAAGATCTGAAGGCCCTTATCTTGAAAGAGAAGAAGAAGAAGAAGACGGTCCTATTTAATATGGGTCGCAGATTCAGAAATGACTTGCGAGAAGAGGTTGAGTTAACCCACTCATCTGGAGGGGGGGATAATCAGGAAGAAAGGAGGGCTCCTAGCCCTGTGGTTTCAGACAACGAGACCGACTTTGACGAAGACCAGTATCCTCCAGCTAAGGATAGATATAAACAATTGGAAGATCGGTTGAGCGCGATGGAAGTTTAGAAAGTGCCTGGTCTGGACTTTGGTGATTTGGGTTTGTCGTATGGGGTGGTGATTCTCCACAAATTCAAAGCACCAGCCTTTGCTAAGTACGACGGGGTTTCTTGCCTAAAATTGCACCTCCGTTCGTATGTTAGGAAGATTCAGCCATACACCACTGACAAGAACCTCTGGATCCATTTCTTTCAAGACAGTCTCTCAGGGACTCAGCTTGAATGGTTTTACCAGCTGGAAGGAGCTAGTATCCGTAATTGGGAAGACTTGGTTGCTGCTTTCTACAAGCAGTACCAATACAACGCCGACCTTGCTCCTACGCATACCCAACTCCAGGGTATGTCTATGGGTGCGGGTGAAGGTTTCAAAGATTACGCTCAGAAGTGGAGGGACCTTGCTGGAAGAGTGCAACCACCCTTGGCTGATAGGGAGCTAGTGGATATGTTTTTGGGGACCTTGTCTGGTCCGTATTTCAACCATCTGATTGGAAGTTCATCATCCGGGTTTACAGAGCTGATCATGACCGGGGAAAGAATTGAGGCTGGTATCAAATCTGGTAAAATACAGAAGGCTGCTTCGTCTAGTACCGAGAAGAAGCCCTTTAAGAAGGAGTCGAGTGATGTTTATAGTTCAAAAAGCCACAATAGACCAGAACGCAACCAAGCTGTTAATGTGGTGGTTATATCAAGACCCGCTGGTGCTCCTCAACGCAACAATCAGCCAAGGGCCGAGAGACCTCGAAGACAATTCACTCAGCTCAACATGACTTTATCCCAAATTCTGCCGCAGTTGTTAAAGACTGTTGTACCCCAAAATTTTCCCTCCCATATTCTTCAAAGTTTTGAGAAACATCATCTCAATTTGCTCAAGTCAACTCAAGGGTTGCACAGTCAACCATCCTCCTAACACAGTCAAAATTAGGGTTTTGGTTCTTACAAGGAAGTTGAGGTTTCCAAGGGTCCAATCAAGTCCCATATGCCTATATATATTTGTCAAACATCCATATGTCAAGTTTCAAGACTCACAACACCAAGTTGCACAGTCAAAAAGCCCTAATTGCTTCACAGTCAACTGCAGAGGTAAAATGGTCATTTGACAGTCAAAAGTCAAAATTTTTGGTCAACATCCTATTTTGAAGCCACAATCATCATTTGATCAATTCTTGATCATGATTCCTCAAGCATGGCTCAAAAAGTCTCAAGATGCAAAAGTTTCTATTTTTGGACAATTGAAAAGTCAACTGTAACTTGACCAAGGCATAACATTTTTATGGTTCATCAGAAAAATCCCATCCAAAGCTCATTTTGAAGGGGGTGACATTTCCTACAACTCATCTTCACATTCCAAGTCCAAAAAATGCTCTCAAAAAAAGTTATCAATTTCCACATTATAGGTCATTTTCAAAAGTCAACAAAAAGGCACTTTAAGTCAAAGACCATAACTTGAGATTGGTAAATCAAAATGACATGGGACCAAATGCATTGGTTAGAGGACTTCAATACCTTTCCAAAATTTCCAAGAACATGTTTATAGCTTCAAAATTGAGCAAGATATGCATTGGAGAAGTTGGGAAATTTTTGGGAACCTTCAAAAGTCAACTTTGCCTAAAACACTTCATTTTTGCTAATGGGCCTCAAATTCCTTCTTGAATCTTTGCCCAAGGCTTATGCACGACCCATTGAGATTAAATTGAAGTATTTTATTATTTTTATTAATTATTTGGATTTTTAATTGATTATTAATTCATTTAATTAATTTAATTGTAGGAAAATATCAAAACATGGTTGTCAAATCTTTTTATGAAGCAAATACACTCCACACATGCTGAAGATCTCGTGCATCACTCAAGGGGACAAGATCTCCCAATTTGGCAAGGTTTTTCATTCAAAAAGATTGGAAATTATATGATTGAAAATCAAAGATTGAAAACATTATTTCATGGACTTTTGGGCCAAGATTTACCCTAGTTTTGATTCCAATACATATGCTGAAGCCAACCCTAGTATTAACGACGTGAAAGAGCTGCAAAAACACCATAACCAAACTCTAAAAAATTCAAGAAAAGTGTGAAACTGAATTCTTATTTGCAGCGCAATTCAAAGCCTCTTTTTGATTCACACACCTTGCCTGAGTCTCCAGGAATCCATTGCCATCAAGAACAAGTCCAAATACGCAAAGAATCAAAGAACACAAGTCACTCGGTTTGCATTATTTTCCAAATCTGCATATCATAATTCATGCGTTTTTAATCCATTTTCTTGATTGGTTTATGTTGTTAGGAACATTCTGAAGCTAATGGGATAGTTTAATTGTGTTGAAACTTCCTGAATCAAAATCCACCATGGGAGATATCTAGGGTTTCGAAGCTTGAAAATTAGGGCTTTGCGCATAAGGAAAAATTGGACCTTGAGACAAGCATGGTTGAATTCGTCAAGGCCAGACGAATTCAACCAAACCCTCACGCTCTTTTTATATTATCCATAGCTCTAATCGCTATTCTTGGCACTTTTGTTTTGTGGGGGTTTAAAACCCCCGCTATCTGTTTGATATTATTGCAGGTAAACGAAGAAGATGGTGAGCTGGCCAAATGCTAGTGGATCATTCAAACATGGCGTGCGCTTTTTGTGTTCCCAGCATAGTTATTACTTTTCATATATTATTTTTATTGGTTATTATGTTTACAAACAAATGCAGATGGCGTAGTGGTTGGAGACGTGGCTGGCAAACACTGGGACCTGGGTTCGATTCCCAGGTCCCCCATATAATTGTTAATATTTTTCTTAAAGCTTTCAGGTGCAGTGCCTCTCAAATGTTCCACCATGAGCCTCACGCGTCAGTTTGCCAAGTGGCCTTGATCAACAATCTGAAGGCCAGGAGATGATGAACACTCTATGCCCTAGTCAGCCAGCAAGCACATGATTCTGAAAGTCAACGTGGCTTAGAATTTCAATGGGCCAGAATTTCTCAAATATACCTCCATATGGGCCATCTTACCCCCCTGGTTTGCAATTTTATTTTCTTTTCTTTTAATTCTTTTAATTGTTATAATTATTATTATTAATTCACAACAAATTAATTTCCCTAATAAAATCAGAAATCATAAAATTGTAAATATTTTTTTTATTATTTATTAAATTTACTATTAACTATTAATTTTGTAAATAAATATTAACAATTAACTTAGTTTAATTTAGGTTTTAATTTTAACCTTTTTCTCAATAAATAAAAATTATATAGAATTAGGTTTTGACATTTTTAATCATTTTCTTATTATCCTCATTATTAATTTTTTTTTTGTACATACAAATGTAAATTAATTAATTAGTTAATTAGGTTAACTTTGACATTTTTTTATTAATAATTAAAATAAACTTAGAACTAGGGTTTTCTTTTGATTTTTAATTTCTTTATTTTCATAATAAATACAAAAAACACAAAAACATTTTTCTTTAATCAATAATTAGATTTAGGTTTAATTTTAATTTAATACCAAAGGACAAAAAAACTCATAATTGCTCAAAAGGGTCAAAACCCTAGGACGTTCCAATTTAATTCTTTTCGCACGTTATTTTTTTATTTGATTATTATGTAACTGCTTCCAAGGATGTAATAGTAATTAGGTTTACCGCTTTCTTTACTTTCCGCACTTTATCAAAAACGGGTCTTTGTTTTTTGGCGATGTATAGACCCGCGCCTTGTAATAGCGTAGCGTTTACCTTTCCGTATTTTATTTTCCGCACTCCTAACTGCTAAAATTGCATGAAAGAATGTATGATAATTAAAAACAACTCGTAGCTCACAATTGCATGATCAAAGATAAATGTTAACCTGAAAAAAACGCACAAAGCACATGCCACTTCTAGGGTACGCCTCACTCGTTGCCTCGAAAGTGGTCGTCAAGTATAGGGTGTTTTAGCGGTCTCCCTTATGTATAAGATCCAGTTGCCTCAAAACAGTTGCCTCAGATTAAAAAGGATCTAGGACATTAGGGTTACTTCTAAGGTGTCCTACTATTGCTTTGGTGACCACACTGTCCCTATAATCGAATTGACCCGAATAACTCCAACGATAGTGCTACCTACTTCTCAATAGTGGGATAGTACTGTCTAAAGGACTCTTACACAGCCTAATTCCTTAGGGTAGGTAGATGACTCATGGGTACTTGCTCTCTTCAAAAACAAACCAAACATCTTTTCACACTGACACTTTCAAAAGTTTTCAAACAAATTTTTCAAACACTCTTGAGGACAGATACAAGAGTCACTTAGAAATCTTTCAAAAACGAAACTTTTTTCAAACCCACTCACATTTGAAAAGCAAACATTTTGAAAACATAAGAGCAAGTACCTAAGAGCCCATGGATAACCATGGATAGAAAGGGTGCTAACACCTTCCCTTTCTATAAATCTACCTCCCGAACCGAGAAACATTCTCATAAGGAATTTTGTTGTGCTTTTGTCCTTTCCATGTTGGAGAACATAAAAGACGGTGGCGACTCTTCCTTCCGCGACATTTCGCGAAACCAGCTAAAAACAGTCAGTTATATTTCCACCGATCACAGAACTGGCGACTCTGCTGGGGATCTTTTTATAAGTGAGGTGTACCTTAGGACAAATCATACTTATGTTTTCAATTGAATGTTTTGTTTGCTTTATTATTGTGGGCATTGTCTTGGAGTTTCATAGATCCTAACCCGGATCTGGGGATACCCTTTTAGGTAGCATAAGCTGTGAGGGACCTGTCCGGCGTAGACCGACACGGGTGAAGCAGTGGCTACGTTGGTGTGGCACCTTGGTCTGTACCGATATCCCTTGTGTTGCAACGAGGAGAATATGGGTCTTCTGAGGAGTCATTAAGCACCAACCGACCTTAGAACCCTAATTTGACCCAACTTGTCCATAGAACAGTAGCAGTATGTGTTGTACCCCAAAATTTTCCCTCCCATATTCTTCAAGATTTGGCAAGATCAAGCTTCAAATGGATTAAGGATTGCACAGTCCAATTGCCTCCTAACACAGTCAAAATTAGGGTTTTGGTTCTTGCAAAGAAATTGAGGTTTCCAAGGGTCTAATCAAGTCCCATATGCCTATATCCATTGTCAAGCATCCATATGTCAAGTTTCAAGACTCACAGCATCAAGTTGCACAGTCAAAAGCCCTAAATGCTTCACAGTCAACTGCAGGGGTAAAATGGTCATTTGACAGTCAAAAGCCAAAAATTTTGGTCAACATCTTATTTTGAAGCCACAATCATCATTTGATCAATTCTTGATCATGATTCCACAAGCATGGCTCAAAAAGTCTCAAGATGCAAAAGTTTCTATTTTTGGACAGCTGAAAAGTCAACTGTAACTTGACCAAGGCATAACTTTTTCATAGTTCATCAGAAAAATCCCATCCAATGCTCATTTTGAAGGGGATGACATTTCCTACAACTCACATTCACATTCCAAGTCCAAGAAAAGCTCTCACAAAAAGTTATCAATTTCTACATTATAGGTCAATTTCAAAAGTTAACAAAAATGCACTTTAAGTCAAAGACCATAAATTGATATTGGTAAATCAAAATGACATGGGACCAAAGGCATTGGTTATAGGACTTCAAGACCTTTCCAAAATGTCCAAGAAAATATTCATAGCTTCAAAATTGAGCAAGATATGCATTGGAGAAGTTGGGAAATTTTTGGGAACTTTCAAAAGTCAACTTTGCCTAAAACACTTCATTTTTGCTAATGGGCCTCAAATTCCTTCTTGAAACTTTACCCAAGGCCTATGCACGACCCATTGAACCTAAGTTGATTTATTTTCTTATTTTTAATTAATTAATTGAATTTATATTAATATTAATTCATTTAATTGGTTTTAATTATAGGAAAATTCAAAGATATGCTTTTTTAGATCTTTTTGTGAGACAAATAAGGCTAGGGCAAGCTGGCAACTCGTTTCTCAATCAAAAAGGGAAAATCATCCATATTTGGCAAGGTTCTCATTCAAAAAAGATTGGAAATTATATGATTGAAAATCAAGGATTGAAAACATAAATTCATGGACTTTTGGGCCAAGGTTTTAACCTAATTCGCATCACATACGTATGCTGAAGGAAACCCTGAATCCCTACACGAACAATGGCTGCTGAAACCATATAACCAAATTGCAAAAAACTCAAGAAAATTGTGAAACTGAAATCATTATTGCAACACGATTCAAAGCCTGAAAAGGATTCCAACACCTTGCCTAAGTCTCCAGGAGTCTATTGCCATCAAGAACAAGCTCTAATACGCAAAGAAATGGTAAAACAGAGTCACGGTTTGAACAAACATTGCCATAATCGAAATCCATTTTTTATGCATCATTGATATGTTTTGATTATTGATTTGTGTTGCTGACATCTTCCTGAAGCTTTTGGTGTGGATTAATTGTGTTGAAACATCCTGTATCAAAATCTGCCATGGACAAACGCTAGGGTTTCAGAGCTTCCATATTGGGGGTTTTCATATGCTATAAAATTAGGCATCAAGACCTATATAGATAAATTCTTTAGGACAAGACGAAACCATTAAGACCCTCGCGCTCTTTTTATGTGACCCATAGCTCTAATCGCTATTATTGGGACTTTTGTTTTGTGGGGGTTTAAAACCCCCGCTATCTGTTTCATATTATTGCAGGTAAACGAAGAAGAAGGGTGAGCTGTCCAAACGCTAGTGGATCATTCAAACTCAGCGCGCGCTTTTTTGTGTCCAGGCATAATTGTTGCTTTTCACATATTATTTTTGTTGGTTATTATTATTACAAATACAGCGCGATGGTTGAGTGGCTAGTGACGTGTTTGTTCACCACTGGGACCTGGGTTCGATTCCCAGGTCCCCCATATATTTCTTCATATTTTTCTTAACCAATTCCAGTGCAGCATATGATTCAATAGTCCACCATGAGCCTCACGTCTAAGCTTGCCAAGTGCCCAGGATCAACAATCTGAAGGCCAGGAGATATGGAGCATGGTACACCCTCGTCAGCCAATAAGCGCATGATCAGGAAAAGTCAATGAGGCTTTGTGCTTCCTGGGCCTGAATTCCAGCATTTCACCTCCACTTGGGCCAACACACCCCCTTGGTTTGCATAATTAATTTTATTTTTTCTTTTCTTTTAATTTCTTTCAATTGTTTTTTTAATAATTATTATTAATTCACCATAAAATAGTTTTTCGTAATAAAAATCAGAAACTCAAAAAGGTAAATATTTTTAATTATTTATTAATTTCATCATTAACCTATTTTTGTAAATAAATATTAACAATTAATTTAGCTTAATTTAGGTTTTAATTCTAATCCTTTTTCTTTAATAAATAAAAATTGCATAGAATTAGGTTTCGACTTTTTTTTATTATTATTATCATTATTAATTAATTATTATTTTTTGTAAATAACATGAAAATTAATTAATTAGCTTAAATTAGTTTAACTTTAACATTTTTCTTAATAATTAAAATAAACTTAGAACTAGGGTTTTCTTTTAATTTTAATTGCTTTATTTCCATAAATTGCAAAAAACATAAAAAACATAAAAAACATCTTTCTTGTAAATAATTAATTAAATAATTAGGTTTTAATTTAACTTCAAGCAAAGGACAAAAACTCTTAATTTCTCAAAAGGGTCCAACACCCTCGGACGTCCAGTTTAATTTATTCGCGCACTATTTTCTTATTTGATTATTATGTAACTGTTCAAGGATGTAATAGTAATTAGGTTTATTGTTTTTACTTTCCGCATCTTTATCAAAAACGGGTCTTTGTTTTTTGGCGATGTATAGACCCGCGCCTTGTAATAGCGTAGCTTTTATCTTTCCGTATTTTATTTTTCCGCACTCCTAACTGCTAAATTGCATGAAAGAATGTATGATAATTAAAAAACAACTCGTAGCTCACAATTGCATGATCCAAGATAAATGTTAACATGAAAACAACACACAATGCACCTGTCACTTCTAGGGTACGCCTCACTCGTTGCCTCGAAAGTGGTCGTCAAGTATAGGGTGTTTTAGCGGTCGCCCTTATGTCTAAGATCCAGTCGCCTCGAACGGTTGCCTCAGATTTAAAAGGATCTATGACATTAGGGTTACTTCTAAGGTGTCATACTATTGCTTCGGTGACCACACTGTTCCTAAAATCGAATTGACCCGAACACCTCCAACGGTGACGCTACCTACCTCTCAATGGTGGGATGGCACTATCTTAAGGACTTTTACACAGCCTAATTCCTTAGGGTAGGTAGATAACTCATGGGTACTTGCTCTCTAAAAAACAAACAAAACAATCTTTTCACACGTACACTTTCAAAAGCTTTCAAAACAAATTTTTCAAACACTCTTGAGGACAGATACAAGAGTCATTCAGAAATCTTTCAAAACGAAACTTTTTCAAAACCCACTCACATTTGAAAAGCAAACATATTTTGAAAACATAAGAGCAAGTACCTAAGAGCCAGTGGATAACCACAGATAGAAAGGGTGCTAACACCTTCCCTTTATATAAATCTACCTCCCGAACCGAGAGACATTCTCAATAAGGAATTTTGCTGTGCTTTTGTCCTTTCCATGTTGGAGAACATAAAAGACGGTGGCGACTCTTGCTTACCGCGACATACGCGAAACCAGCTAAAAACAGTCAGTTCTATTTCCACCGATCACAGAGCTGGCGACTCTGCTGGGGATATAAAAGTGAGGTGTACCTTAGGATAGATTATACTTATGTTTTCAATTGCCTGTTTTGATTGCTTTAATATTGTGGGCCTATTTTGGGAGTTCTATAGATCCTAACCCGGATCTGGGGGATACCTCTTAGAAAGTAGCAACAAAACTGTGAGGGAACTGTGCGGGGTATACCGACACGGTTGAAACAGTTTGCTACGTTGATGTGGCACTTTGGTGAGTACCGGTAACCTTTGAGTCAAGTCAAGGAGAGTACGGGGCCGCCGCGTGGTGTCGTGAAGCATCAACTGACCTTAGGAACCTTACTTGACCACCCTGGCCTCTTTAGGGTAGTGAGATGACTGACTTTGGCGCAGTCCGAAGTTGGTTGATACTCGATACTACGCTCATTGAGGGTTGTTTTCTTGGAATATTTTGATCGCCCGTTCAGTAGCTAAATCGAAACAATGAACATAGAAAACAACCCAATGATATTGAGATCCTTAGAACCCGGTTGCTTTTGATAGGACATGTGTTGTACCCCAAAATTTGCCCTCCCATATTTCTCAAAACATTTCAAGAAAAATTCACAAGTCCAACCCGACGCATTATATTCAAGTGTTCTTTCACCAAGATATCTCTGATAACGTATTCTCAAATTCAGGTTCGGCTCAAAAGTCAATTCTTTAAAGAAGGTATCCGAATGTGTGAGTTTGCTCGAAGAAATATGGTGAAAAAGTGTGCTGAAAGTGCAGTTTTTACGCGCTAAAAAATTCATAACTTGGAGATCGTGGCTCGTATTGAACCCGTTCCGATGGCCAAAATTCCGTCTTGACATTATCTACGTTTTCATCTCTCACGGCTGGAAGCCAATTTCGATCAGAAGGTCTTCAAAAAAGTGGATTTATCAAGTATTTTTGCACAGAAAATTTGTGACAGAAGTTTACTTGCGTCATGTTCAGAAAATCATAACTTGGTTGATTTTCATCGTATCGAGCTGGTTCCGGCGCCAAAATTTCACAAATTGAGTTGGCTACATTTTCTCAGAAGGTATTAAGTTCAAACGGTATTCAAAAGGCCTTCGTTTTTTGCTCAGAGTGCATGACACGCTGAAAATCCTGAATGCTGAATACTATTTCAGCTGGGCCGAAACTTCGAAAATTCATAACTCGGTCAATTTTTATCGGATTGGGCTCATATTTTTACACAAGGTCCCTGACTCATAGATCTACAACTTTGCTTGAAAAGTCGAGACCGGATTATGCTCCTATCAATACCAGTTTTTTATTGAAGAACGTGTCAGAGTCGACACTGGAGCCCAAAATAAGTTTGTCTGAGCTGAAACTTCAAAAATTCATAACTAATTCACCGTTTATCCGATTGAGCCGATTTTCGGACAGGAGTTAGTTCTCAATGTCGGCTACATTTTGTTTTCACGTTTCAACTTCAAAAATTGCACTTAAATCCTTGCGATTTAGCCTGGAAAGTGACGAACTCAAGTGAACATTGGAGGCCCAATTGCACATTCAAAGCCCATTTTCTTTACCCTAATTTCCATTATATAATCACCTTCTTTTCACATAAACCAGAGAGGAGAAAAAAAGAGAGAAAAAAACCTTGCCACAACACTGTTAGAATATCAAATTCTTTCAAGAACCCTAAAACCTTGAAATCCTTATTACAAATCCCTCTCTCACTACAAACAAGTCATCACAGTTACAAACCAACACCTCACTACTTCTTCAGTAAGGGTAAGGCTGGCTTGATCTCCATGATCCAAAAGGCATAAAAGCATTCACGTCACTAATTTTCCAGTAAGGGTAAGATTGATTTGATCTCCATGATCAAAAGGGTATAATCATTCATACATGCCATATTGTGCCTAAATATTAAATTTCTTCATATATTGGCTTTATTTGTATTTTATGATTTTATTTAATGTGTTCATGAGATTCAACACTCCAGATTTAGACAGGATCCCATGCAGATTCATTAAGGAACGTTGAGGCCAAAAGGCAAATGGCTAAAAGCCAAAAGCCAAATGGCCAAAAGCCAAAAGCCAAAAGCCAAAAGCCAAATGGCTAAAAGAACAACTTATGCATGACACTAATACATGGCGAGACGGACATCCTGAGAAGATTAAGGAACGTTGAGGCCAGAACACAAATGGCCAACGGCCAAAACACAAATGGCCAACAGCCAGAACACAAATGGTCATGAAACCCAATCCAATGGCCAAAGAATGCAGACCACGGTACTCAGGAGTCAATGAACACGCACGTGATGCCAGAAAGTCAAACAAGGCTTTTTGTCTAATGGGCCAAATTGCTTCCAAAAAACCTCCCATTGGGTCAGACACCCCCATTGTTTGTATTCTTTTTTATTATTTTTCCTTTTCTTTTCTTTTAATTATTTTAATTGTTTCTTTAATTTCATAAATTTTCTTTTCATAATAAAACCAGAAAAATTAAAAACTAAAAATATATTTAATTATTATTATTTCACCATTAATTTATTTCTGTAAATAAACTTTAAATAATAAATTTAGTTAAATTAGGTTTTAAGACTTAAATCTTTTTCTTAACAAATTAAAATATGTAGAAATTAGGGTTTTTAACTTTTCATTTTTTTTTAATAAATAATTTTTTTCTCATTATTATTATTATTATTATTATTATTATTATTATTAATTATTAAATATTTTTATAAATAAACATGTACATTAAATATTTAGTAAATTAGGTTAAACTTGAATCTTTTTCATTAATAATTAAAAACAACGTAGAATTAGGGTTTCTCTTTTAATTTTAATTTCCTTATTTCATTAAATACAAAAAAATCAAAAAAAACATTTCTTTTCTCTAATAAAATTAATAATTAATTAGCTTTTAATTTCCATTTAATTTCAAAAGGGTCCAACGCCCTCGAACATTCGATTCTATTTTATTCTTTTCGCGCATTTATTCTTATTTATTTTCTTTCAAATATTATGTAACTGTTTCTCAGATGTAATAGTAATTAGGTTTTACTTTCCGCACTTTTATTAAAACGGGTCTTTGTAATTTGGCGATGTATAGACCCGCGCCTTGTAATAGCGTAGGATTTTACTTTCCGCATTTCAATTTCTGCACTTTTAAATTATAATTGCATGAAAGAATGTATGGCCTAAACTAAAAACAAGCGTAGCTCACGAATGCATGATCAAAGACAAATATAAACATGAAAACAACACACCAATTCACACACCACTGTTAGGGTACGCCTCACTGTTGCCTTGCCTTCGAAACGTGGTCGTCGAGTATAGGACGTTTTAGTAAGTCCTTATGTCCATGATCCAGTTGCCTCGAAACAGTTGTCTCGGATTAAAAAAGGATCAATGGCATAAGGGTAGCTTCTAAGGTGTCCTACTGTTGCTCTGGTGACCAAACTGTCCCTACAAACGAATTGACCCGAACACCTCCAACGGTGGTGCTACCTACCTCTCAATGGTGGGATGGCACTACCTTAAGGACATTTACACAGCCTAATTCCTTAGGGTAGGTAGATGACTCATAGATACTTGCTCTATTCAAAAACAAATCAAAAATCTTTTCACACCGACACTTTTCAAAAAGCTTTCAAAACAATTTTTCAAACACTCTTGAGGACTGATACAAGAGTCGATCTGAAATCTTTAAATGAAACTTTTTCAAACCCACTCACAATTGAAAAGCAAACACTTTTGAAAACAAATGAGCAAGTATCTAAGAGCCCATGGATAACCATGGATAGAAAGGGTGCTAACACCTTCCCTTTCTATAAATCTACCTCCCGAACCGAGAAACTATCTCATAAGGAATTTTGTTGTGGTTTTGTCCTGTCCATATTGGAGAAAATAAAAGATGGTGGTGACTCTTGCTTCCGCGACATTTCGCGAACCAGCGTTAAACAGTCAGTTCTAAATCCACCGATCACAGAACTGGCGACTCTGCTGGAGAATTTTAAAGTGAGGTGTACCTTAGGACTAAGATCACTTGTGTTTTCAATTGTTGTGCTTGTTTGCTTTATTATTGTGGGACTGTCTCGGGAGTTCCATAGATCCTAACCCGGATCTGGGGATACCCTGTTAGGTAGCATAAGCTGTGAGGGACCTGTCCGGCGTAGACCGACATGGGTGAAGCAGTGGCTACATTGGTGTGGCACCTTGGTCTGTACCGATATTCCTTGTGTCGCAACGAGGAGAATATGGGTCTTCTGAGGAGTCGTTAAGCACCAACCGACCTTAGAACCTTAAATGACCCAACTTGGCCAATAGAATAGTAGCAGTATGCTACACCCATTGAGGCTAAACTCTCGCGATGGTTCTGGCCGCAAGAAAAGATTGCGATGCTGGAGTTATGACCGATTGAGGGTAGTCAGTGATATTGGGATCCTCTAGAACCCGATTACTTCTGATAGGACAGGTCTTAACCAACCAACTGAAAGAGGGTAGTACCCAAACTTCATGCTGGCCTAAACTCTAAGGGCTGTCTTGTGTGACTTGTGTGCCTTAAAACTTGACTACTTGCATGCTTGTTATCTGACCCATGAGTTTCTTGCAGGGTTTGTTTACAGTCCTTAATTGGGACTCATCACAGGGTTACTTGCATTACCCCATGCATATCATACCATCATACCATTGCATACATCCTGCATAAAAACTAACCCATTTCAAGGATCTCAAGGGCTTGTGATGCAGGTCAGGATGAACCAACTGTCCAGCAAGGGGCAAAGGGGATTTATTTTCCTCTAGCCAAGGTTGTCAGGGGCTATGACCCACTCGATATGGTGAGCCTGTGACCCTTGAAGAAGGACTCTCAACAACAGGAAGTTCCTTCAATCAAGCTACCGGATCCTAATTCTAACAACCTTCATGTTTACCCCGCGAGATCCTTGGAAACATCGCATGCATACATACATATCATTGCATTACAGGTATCCCTTTTACAGGTTGCTTACCTTCTTCGCTGTTTATTTCAGCCGATCATCATGAATCCTGAGTCATCTACTGAGCAATCCATCAAGGCCCTCCAGGCTCAGAACGCCCAGTTCCAAGAGTTGATCATGGGTCTAGCCCAGGGGAAACAAGATCTGAAGACCCTGCTTTTGAAAAAGAAGAAAAAGAGGACGGTGTTGTTCAACCCTAGACGCAAATCTGGGAATGGATCACAAAATGAAGTTGAGCAGACTACCCCATCTGTTGGGAAAGACAGTCCCCAAGAAAGGGAGGTTCCTAGTCCAGTGGTCTTCGACAACGAGGCCGATTATAATGACGAGCAGTACCCTCCAGCTGAGGACAGGTATAAACAGTTGGAAGACCGGCTAAGTGCCATGGAGATACAAAAAGTGCCCGGCCTGGACTTCGAAGATCTAGGTCTGTCTTCTGGGGTGGTGATCCCACATAAATTTAAGGCACCTGCCTTTGCCAAGTACGACGGGGCATCCTGTCCTAAGCTGCATCTCAAGGAGGATCCAGCCCTACACGGCTGACAAGAATTTGTGGATTCACTTCTTTCAGGATAGTCTGTTGGGAACTCAACTCGACTGGTTCTATCAACTGAATGGAGCCAACATTCGCAGCAGGGAGGACTTGGCCACTGCATTCTACAAGTAGTACCAGTATAATGCCGACCTCGCTCCTACACGTACCCAACTCCAGGGTATGTCGCTAGGATCGGGAGAAGGTTTTAAGGAGTACGCCCAAAAATGGAGAGACCTTGCTGGAAGGGTACAACCACCTCTAACTGACCGTGAGCTCGTTGACATGTTCTTGGGGACTTTGTCTGGTCCATTCTACAACCATCTGATTGGGAATTCTTCAGCTGGGTTCACAGATCTTATCTTGACTGGGGAGAGAATTGAAGTTGGTATCAAGTCGGGGAAGATTCAAGAAACCGCACCTGCTGATGCTCAGAAAAAGCCCCACAGTGGGAAGAAGGAGTCCAATGCTATACATGGTAAAAAGGGTCGTCATGATGTAGGGGCAATCCAGATCTCTGATCCCACGCCCGTTCAACCAAGAAAGAGAAATAGGCGTAGGATAAAGTATCAAGATAGGAAGTATACTGACATCAACATGTCTTTGTCTCAGGCATTACAGCAATTGCTGAAGGCAAAACTGATCACACTAAAGGATCCTCCTCAAAATCCTGATACTTCCTCTTCCAAGTACAACCCGGGTGTGAGATGTGCCTACCATTCTGACAGTCCCGGACATGACACCGACGACTGTTGGACCTTGAAGAACAAGATCCAAGACTTGATTGATGCCAAAGAGGTCAAGTTTGATCACTGATCCTACACCAAATCATCGAGAATGTCTCTTGTTAGTTAGAATTTTCAATTTGTAATTTTCTTTGATTGTTCAAACATTTTATTCATGTCAAACTTTGTTATTTCATTAATGCATTACACGTGTCTGTCTTGAAGTAATTATGTTTACTATGCTTAAAACTGTTTTCATATTTTTGTGATGTTCAACGCTCGGTTAACAATTCTAAGCCTTTTGAGGGAGGATGACGAAAACGATACCACGATTTTTACAGTATGCTTTTGAACAGACCCCGCTGATGAGGTACAGGCATTGTTTCAAATCTTAAATAGTGGAGTTATAAGGAAGATAATCCCTCGTTAACCCCTTTGATCCAAAGAAGTAGGAGTTATTATTTTCGAAAATTGAAACCCTTAATCATAACCTGGGGGCAGGGTAGTTCTCTCAGTTGATCCAAGTGCACAGCGAATGGCACCAAAGAGGTCCTTCCAAAGCAAAAGACAGTGATGGCTCCAAATAATCACAAAGACAGGCAGTCATTATCCCTCAGAAATAAAAACCCAATAAGTCAAAACCTATGAAGGAGACTTACAAAGCTGGGGCATCCCGCTGACTGTAATTCCAAAAAAAGGAAACAGTTCAGGAAAAAAAAAAGGGATAACGAAATCAAAAAGAAAGAGGTCCTACAAACCCTCAATAAAAGGAAATGACTGCCTATTCAAAATGAATTGTCAATATCCGAACCATCACCGAAATATCAGAGCAAAGACTCAAACAAGGTCTAACGCACGATCAACTGAGTTTAGGTTTGAAGAACATCACGAAGAGCGGGTGGGTACAAATATAATTTGAGCCTTTATCCTTTGTTTCTTAAACCGTGAACCAGGCCACGTTATAACCCTTAAAAGTCCTAGCTGAAGCATGGGTTAGTTCGAAAGCATATTGTTACGAAAGGTATCCTGACTCCTTAAGGCTTGCAGTAAAACAACGAGTTGACATCACATTTTACAAAATTTGCTTGTTTTATTAAAAACTGTATTTTCAAAAATTTCAAGACAGACATAAGCTTTGCATTTTTAACATAACTTTGTTTGCATATGACTTTTTGTTCGAACAACAAAGAAATTCACACGACGAATGTCTAATGAACAAAAGCACCTCCAAGCAAGGGGCACGGCATGATCATTGTCCATCATCTGGGGCAGTTAAGTCAAGATTCGGAGAATCTCTCAAAAGGTCAACCGGCCTGGGGAAAATCTCCATCTGGATCACTTGGGGCATTGGATGATCAAACAAAGATCTTCTGGTAGTATGGCAACACTACACAACAACAGGGGCACCTCCCTACATCCTGAGAGCACAGACATAGTCGAAAAAATACTACGCATAATCAAAGACCCGCTAGGTTGACACACCTAGGCAAAAATAAGGGCTTCCCGGCGAACCAAAAGGGTTCGGGCAAAAATAAGGGATGAAATGAAAAAATCTGTACACCCGGCAAGTCGAAAACCTGAAAAGGCGGCTTGGGCAAAAAAAGGGTATCCCGGTGGACTGAAAACCCGAAAGGGCGGTCCAGGCAAAAATTAGGGATCAAAGCGTACGACTATATCCTGGCATCTTGTCACCTGTCTACCAGAAGATTTGTCAATTACCCCCACAGGTACCTTCTCCCGCAGAAACAGGGGCAATAATGAGTTGTCTAAGCGATCTAGTTGCTCTGTCCACCAAGGTACCAAGGTAGGGTCAGCTGAAGAACGTAACCAAGATACTTTAATTCCCCAGAGAGTGAGACAAGATCCAACACTCTCCCCAAGCAGAGTTAGCTTACTGTCAGCCTTAAGGAAGTTGGATTATTCCCCGAAGATCTCAACATTCCCCAGCGGAGTGTACAAACATTCCTAACAAGCATCCCCAGCAATCTTGATCTAAGATTGTTCCCCGGCGGAATACCGCACATCCAGTGGAGCCACTTCCCCAATACAGTCTCAAAAGCCTCCCCAGGAAAGTTGAATCAATCTCCCCAGTAGGAAGCTTATCCCCAATAGATTCTGGAAGCTTATCACCTGCAAAGTACGAACGCTCTCCCCCGACTTTATTCAAAGGTTATTTCCTCACCAGGATATAACTGGGTTATCCTCAGCCAATTGCCACAGAAAGATCGTCCCCGGCGAAGTCTTCCTATCCACAGCGGAGTTCATCCAATCTTCCAACAAAGCTCAACAATGGTATCCCCAGCGGAGTTATCATCAAACCTCAGCAAAGTATATCTCTTCCCACAGAGCATTCCCCGCAGAGTATTCTATTCGCCAAGTTTATTCCCCAACAGAGTCATCTTCTCCTACCGGTATTCTTGCAACCATCATCCCCAGCGAAAACGAAGAACTCTCTTCAACATCAGCCCAGGATTCAGCTCTCGGCATTCGTCAAGGATTTATTTTCCTAGACGAAAATACATTCATAAACATCACATTGTCATACATTATGATACATGCATACACGAATCATATCACCCCAATCTCATTTATTTTTGAGAACATCATGACATCATGCATGTCATACATTATGACATTGCATACAACTAACTCGTTACTTTTTCAGGAAAGAACGATCAACAGATAAAAGTCTTTACCTTTTGAAGTAGAAGCATCCAAGATTCCTTCATCATTCTGCTGAGGTTGTAGTCGCCTAAGATTCCTTCATCATTCTGCTGAGGTTGTAGTCGCCAAAGATTCTCTCATCATTCTACTGAGGTTGTAGTCGCATAAGATTCTCTCATCATCCTGTTGAGGTAGTAATCGCCCAAGGTTCTCTCATCGTCCCGTTGAGGTAGTAATCGCCCAAGGTTCTCTCATCGTCCCGTTGAGGTAGTAATCGCCCAAGGTTCTCTCATCGTCCCGTTGAGGTAGTAATCGCCCAAGGTTCTCTCATCGTCCCGTTGAGGTAGTAATCGCCCAAGGTTCTCTCATCGTCCTGTTGAGGTAGTAATCGCCCAAGGTTCTCTCATCGTCCCGTTGAGGTAGTAATCACCCAAGTTTCTCTCATCGTCCCGTTGAGGTAGTAATCGCCCAAGGTTCTCTCATCGTCCCGTTGAGGTAGTAATCTCCCAAGGTTCCCTCATCGTCCCGTTGAGGTAGTAATCGTCCAAGGTTCTCTCATCGTCCCGTTGAGGTAGTAATCGCCCAAGGTTCTCTCATCATCCCGTTGAGGTAGTAATCGCCCAAGGTTCTCTCATCGTCCTGTTGAGGTAGTAATCGCCCAAGGTTCTCTCATCGTCCCGTTGAGGTAGTAATCTCCCAAGGTTCTCTCATCGTCCCGTTGAGGTAGTAATCGCCCAAGGTTCTCTCATCGTCCCGTTGAGGTAGTAATCGCCCAAGGTTCTCTCATCGTCCCGTTGAGGTAGAAATCTCCCAAAAGTTCTCTCATCGTCCCGTTGAGGGTGTATCTATTGACGACTAATTCCAGACTCGATTCCTGTATCCTGCCAGGGCACGTCTGAAGAGTTTGAAGATCCGATTCCTGTATCTTGTCAGGGTGTATGTGATCGGTGGATCTGGAACTGACTGTTTAATGCTGGTTCGCGAAATGTCACGGAAGCAAGAGTCGCCACCGTCTTTTATTTTCTCCAATATGGAAAGGACAAAAGCACAGAAAAATTCCTTATTGAGATTAGCTCTCGGTTCGGGAGGTAGATTTATAGAAAGGGAAGGTGTTAGCACCCTTTCTATCCATGGTTATCCATGGGCTCTTAGATACTTGCTCATTTGTGTTTTCAAAAATGTTTGTTTGCTTTTCAAGGTGAGTGGGTTTGAAAAAGTTCCGTTTAAAATTTCAGTTCGACTCTTGTATCAGTCCTCAAGAGTGTTTGAAAAATTGTTTTGAAAGCTTTTTGAAAGTGTCGGTGTGAAAAGAGTTTTGATTGTTTTTGAATAGAGCAAGTATCTATGAGTCATCTACCTACCCTAAGGAATTAGGCTGTGTAAATGTCCTTAAGGTAGTGCCATCCCACCATTGAGAGGTAAGTAGCACCACCATTGGAGGTGTTCGGGTCAATTCGAGTTTAGGGACAGTGTGGTCACCAGAGCAATAGGAGGACACCTTAGAAGCTATCCCCATGCCATGTTCATGGACATGAGGACTTACTAAAATGTCCTATACTCGACGACCACGTTTCGAGGGGCAAGGCAACAGTGAGGCGTACCCTAGGAGTGGTGTGTGAATTGTGTGTCATTTTCAGTTATAGTTTATCTTGATCATGCATTGAGTGTTCTACGCTTTGATTTTATTTGAGCATACATTCTTTCATGTGATAGTTAGCAGTTAAGGGTGCGGGAATTAAAATGCGGAAAAATAAAGGTCCTACGCTATTACAAGGCGCGGGTCTACATCGCCAAATTAGACCAAGACCCGATTTGAATAAATAAAATGCGGAAAGTAAATGTCCTAATTATCTATTACAAGGCCTTGGGGAAAATACATTATATCCACAAAAGAAATAAAAATAACCGCGAAAAGAAATTAGAATCGAGTGCGAGGGCGTTGGACCCTTTAAAGAAATTAAATTAAAATTACAAATTAATTAATGATGGAATAAAGAAAAGAACTTGTTTTTATGTTTTTTTGGTATTTATGAAGTTAAAGAGAATTAATTGGAATTAAAAGTTAAATAAAAACCCTAGTTCTAAATTGTTTTTAATTTATTAAAGAAAAATGTTTAAGTTTGACCTAATTTAACCTAATTATTTAATGACAATTTTATTTACCAAAATAATTAATTATTAATAATAAGAATAAGATGAAATTATTTTATTGAGAAAAAGAATAAAAATCTAAAACCTAATTTCTACCTTTTTTGGTTATTTGGAAAATACATTAAAATTAAACCTAAAATTAGACTAAAAACAAAATTTATTTACAAAATATTAATGCATTAAATAAATAAATTTTATTTTTGACTTTTCTGATTTTTTTTGTATTTTTGTATTATAAAACTAATTTTATGGAATTAAATAAAACAAATAATATAATTAAAATAAATAAAGAAAAGAATAAAAAGAGAGAAAGAAAAATGCAAACAAGGGGGGGGGGGGGGGTGGTTGTCCCAATTTGGAGGCTTATTTGAGGAATTTTGGCCCACTAGAGTCAAAGGCCTGTTTGAATTTTCCACGTTTGAGTGTGCATGGTTGACTAGCGCGTATCCTGGAATTCATACCATGGCCTTCATATTGATCATTAGAGACACATGGCAAGCTAGGAGGTGAAGGCGCATGGTGGGTCTTTGAGGACATACTGCATAGAAGCACGTTAGGAAAAATATATGAATGAATGGGGGGACCTGGGAATCGAACCCAGGTCCCATTGCCTGCGTGACAACACAACAACCACCAGGCCAAGCGCGTTTCTTTGTTTACTTAATGGAACCTGATCAATAAATATGAAAACAAATGCTATTGATGTAAAACAAAAAAATTAGCGCGAAGATTTGAATCTCCCAGTCACGTCCAGACACGCAAGCATCATCTTCTTCTTTTCTGCAAAAATATCAAACAAGTAGCGGGGGTTTTAAACCCCCACTAACCACAATATACAAAAATAGCGATTAGAGCAGGCCTTATCATAAATTGAGCGCGATGGTATGGTTAAGTTCGTCTGGAGTTTCTGAGTTCAATGGTACTGGTTAGGATGGCCAATTTTTCATCAAGCGTAAAACCCCAATTCAAGGTTCCTGAAACCCTAAAAAATGTCCATGGCAACTTTCTATACAAGCAAGATTAGTTCAATTCAATGGCACCATTAGCTTCAGTATGATCATATTAGTATAAAACAATAATGAAAATGCAGGAATAAGGCCTGGAAATCAAAACACGATTATTCAATATTTCAAGAAAAGTTTGATTTTGTTATACCGATTCTGGATGTATGGGGCTTGGAAAGGTGTTGAATCACGTTCAGGAAGGTCACAGCAAATGTTTGGAATCCTTTTTAGGCCTTGAAATGAGCTCTATGTATGTTTTCAGTTTTGAGAATTTTGTGAAAAAATGCAAAGTTGTTTGGTGTTCTTGGGCGCAGCTTTCTTGTCCTTTTGATTAGGGTTGTGTTTGCATATGTATGAGGAATGATTTAGGTTAGAAAACAAAGCCCAAAATCCATTCAATCAATGTTTTTGAATTTGTGATTTTCATGAATCTTTTTCAATCTTTTTGTCATGAAGAACATGCCTATTTGCATAGAATCTTTCCTTTTTTTATGTGCACGAAATCTTGAGTGAATAAGGAGTGGAAATGCTGCATAAAAAGATTTGAAAGGTGGCATTTAGTATTTTTTCATATTTAATTTTAATTAAGTGAATTAATAATAATAAAAATTCAAATAATTAATAAAAAAAAGAAAATAACTTCCATTTGGGTCAATGGGTCGTGCATAGCTTTTGGGTGATGATTCTTGGAAGAAATTGTGGCCCATTAGCAATTTTGAGGTATTTGAAGCAAAGTTGACTTTTCAAAATTCCCAAATATTTCCCAACTTCCACAAGGCATATCTTGCTCAATTTTTAAGCTTTGATCATGTTCTTGGACATTTTGGAAAGGTCTTGAAGTCCTTTAACCAATGCCTTTTGTCCCATGTCATTTTGATTTACCAATCTCAAGTTATGGTCTTTGACTTAAAGTGCCTTTTTGTTGACTTTTGAAAATGACCTATAATGTTGAGATTGATAACTTTTTGTGAGAGCATTTCTTGGACTTGAAGTGTGAAGATGAGTTGTAGGAAATGTCATTCTCTTCAAAATGAGATTTGGATGGAATTTTTCTGATAAACCATGTGGAAGTTATGCCTTGGTCAATTTGCAGTTGACTTTTCCAACTGTCCAAAAATAGAAACTTTTGCATCTTGAGACTTTTTGAGCCATGCCTTGAGAATCATGATCAAGAATTGATCAAATGATGTTTGTGGCTTCAAAATAAGATGCTGACCAAAAATTTGGACTTTTGACAGTCAAATGACCATTTTGCCCCTGTAGTTGACTGTGAAGCAATTAGGGTTTTTGACTGTGCAATTTTGTGCTGTGAGCCTTGAAACTTGGCATATGGATGCTTGGAAATGTTTATAGGCATGTGGGACTTGTTTGGACCCTTGGAAACTTCAATTTCTTTGCCAGAACCAAAACCCTAATTTTGACTGTTAGGAGGCCATTGGACTGTGCAACCCTTGAGAGATTTTGAAGCATGATCTTAGCAAATCTTGAAGAAAATGGGAGGGAAAATTTTGGGGTACAACAGTTGCCCCTGTTCAATCTTCTTAGACCTGAGGATGTAGTTTGGCTGACGTGCCTTTCGTAATCCGAAGGTGGAAGATGATTGTACACTAGAGTGCCCAGAAATTTGCGCTCACATGTTAGCAGTGTGATGATGGGAATGGGCTTACAGATGCCATTTGGAGATTGATGGATAGGAAGATGGGCTTACAGATGCCATGCTGAGAGGTGATGGATAGGTGGATGGGCTTATAGATGCCATCTGGGTGTCGATCGCGTAAGAGATTCCTTAGCGAGAACTTGCGTACCTGAAAAAGAAAATGATTACCTGGCCTGTTGCAGGAGCTGGTCTTCAAACTCTTTGTGTAGATGCGTTTTGGCTGGTTACAGGAATTGAATCTTTAAACTCTTCAGACGCACCCTCAACAGGATGATGGATGGATCAGGGACGATTACTACCTCAACAGTAACGATGAGAGAATCTGGGGCGATTACTACCTCAACAGTAACGATGAGAGAACCTGGGGCGATTACTACCTCAACAGTAACGATGAGAGAACCTTGGATGTCTTCTACTGAGTCTTTATCAGGAAAATCTTTAGGAATCGATTTAACTGGACCCGAGAAGGCCTTTGACTGGGTAAGAATCAGAAAAATCTTTAGGAGTCGATTTAACTGAACCAGGCATGGTCTTGGGATCTTCAACTGGATAAGAATCAGGGAGATCTTAGGGTCGATCTGAATGAACCAGAGAAGGCCTTTGACTGGATAAGAATCAGAAAAATCTTTAGGAGTCGATTTAACTGAACCGGACAAGGTCTTGGAATCTTCAACTGGATAAGAATCAGGGAGATCTTAGGGTCAATCTGACTGAACCAGAGAAGGCCTTTGACTGGATAAGAATCAGAAAAATCTTTAGGAGTCGATTTAACTGAACCAGGTAAGGTCTTGGAATCTTCAACTGGATAAGAATCAGGGAGATCTTAGGGTCGATCTGACTGAACCAGAGAAGGCCTTTGACTGGATAAGAATCAGAAAAATCTTTAGGAGTCGATTTAACTGAGCCAGGTAAGGTCTTGGAATCTTCAACTGGATAAGAATCAGGGAGATCTTAGGGTCGATCTGACTGAACCAGAGAAGGCCTTTGACTGGATAAGAATCAGAAAAATCATTAGGAGTCGATTTAACTGAACCAGGTAAGGTCTTGGAATCTTCAACTGGATAAGAATCAAGGAGATCTTAGCGTCGATCTGACTGAACCAGAGAAGGCCTTTGACTGGATAAGAATCAGAAAAATCTTTAGGAGTCGATTTAACTGAACCAGGTAAGGTCTTGGAATCTTCAACTGGATAAGAATCAGGGAGATCTTAGGGTCGATCTGACTGAACCAGAGAAGGCCTTTGACTGGATAAGAATCAGAAAAATCTTTAGGAGTCGATTTAACTGAACCAGGTAAGGTCTTGGAATCTTCAACTGGATAAGAATCAGGGAGATCTTAGGGTCGATCTGACTGAACCAGAGAAGGCCTTTTGACTGGATAGGAATCAGAAAAATCTTTAGGAGTCGATTTAACTGAACCAGACTAAAGTCTTGGAATATAGCTGAGAACCTAACTGGATCTTTCCTGAAAGGTAAAGGTCAGTCATATGCAATGCATGATATGGATCAAGCAATGATGTCCTCAACATAAATGAGATTGTAAGATATGATGCGTATATGCATGCTATAATGTATGGAAGTGCGATGTTTATGAATGTATGTTTTTTGTCTAGGAAAGTAAATCCTTGACGGGTGCCGGGAAGTCACATCCTGGGCTGATGTTGGAGAATAGTTCTTTGTTGTTTCCGCTGGGGATGATAGTTGCAAGAATACCGGTCGGAGAAGATAACTCTGTTGGGGAATAAACTTGGCGAATGGATTACTCTGCGGGGAGAAAATTACTCTAGCGATCTTGCTGGGGAACAATACTCTGTGGGGAGAGAGGTACTTTGCTGGGATGTTGATGGTAACTTTGTTGGGGATACCATTGTTGTTGGAAGTGTTAATAGACTTCGCTGAGGATAAGAAAGACTTTGCTGACGACGATCTTTCCATGGCTTTTGGCTGAGGATAACCCAGTTATATCCTGGTAGGGAAATAACCTTTAAATAAAGTCGGGGGACGCGTTCGTGCTCTGTAGGGGATAAGCTTCCAGAATCTACTGGGGATAAGCTTCCTGCCGGGGAGATGATTCAAACTTTCCTGGGGAAATCTTGATTGGACTCTCCTGGGGAAATTTTAAGATGTACTGGGAGTGACTCCACTGAATGCCTGGTATACCGCCGGGGAACGGTCTTAGATCAAGACTGTCGGGGATGCTTGTTACGAATATTCGTATATTGTGCTGGGGATTGTTGAGATCTGCGGGGGATACCTAACTTCCTTAAGGCTGATTGTATAACTTTGCTTGGGGAGAGTGCATTGACTTGCTGGCTTACTCTCTGGGGAATTAAGGTATCTTGGTTATGTTCTTCGGCTGAACTTACCTTGGTACCTTGGTGGACAGAACAATTAGATCGTTTAGACCCCTCATTATTGCCCCTGTTTCTAATGTTACCTGTAATTAATCCTTTGTTTCGTGTGCAAATATTTATGAGTTAGCAATTAGTGTCAAATGCATATATCACAAATTGAACCTTGGACGTTCTTCGCAAAACAAAACAAAAAAAGGAAAAAAACAGTTGGCAATTTTAACTGAAAAGTGATTTTTGTATTGATTTTTTTGAATTTGCCCGTAAATAGGCGTTTTATGTACAAGAGGCTGACGTCCTAGTAAGAGAACACCGCCGAATAAGAGTTTATACAATTTGTACAAAAGGGAAAACAAAACAGCTATGTGAAGAGAATGATCCCACTGGGTTCCAACTCTGCTATCGCCTTTATATCTTCGAGCGTCTCATCACTTGATGACCTAGCTGAAGATGAAGTTGATTGATCGATGCCGTCTGAACTTGGTGTTGATACCGGATTCTGAATGCAAGGTGATCCAATGAGACATAGTATTACGCCTTATCCCTAACTTTTGCCTGGACTGCCCTTTCGGGTTTTCAGTCCACCGGGATACCCATTTTTGCCCAAGCCGCCTTTTCAGGTTTTCGACTTGCCGGGTGTACAGATTTTTTTTCATTTCATCCCTTCATTTTGCCCGAACCCTTTTGGTTCGCCGGGAAGCCCTAATTTTTGCCTAGGTATGTCAACCTAGCGGGTCTTTTATCATGCGTAGTATCATTTTACTATGTCTGCATTGGCGGGGTGAGGAAGGTCGTCACCATCCATGTTGGTTAGAATCATGGCTCCTCTTGAGAACACATGTTTAACCATAAATGGCCCTTCGTACGTAGGGGTCCATTTGCCCCTTGGATCACTCTGAGGAAGGATGATGCGTTTGATTACCAGATCCCCAACTTGATATTCTTGTGGTCTGACCTTTTTGTTAAATGCCCTGATCATCCGTTTTTGGTACGTCTGACCATGACAAATGGCAGTGAGTCTCTTTTCGTCGATTAGATTTAACTGATCAAGTCGTGTCTGGATCCAATCATCTTCGCTCAGATCTGCATCCTTCATTATCCGGAGAGAGGGTATTTGCACTTCGATTGGTAAGACTGCCTCCATACCGTAGACCAAGGAGAAAGGAGTTGCCCCGGTTGACGTCCTTGCTGAGGTACGGTACCCGTGTAGAGCAAACGGTAACATCTCGTGCCAATCTTTATAGGTCACTGTCATCTTCTGCACAATTTTCTTGATATTCTTATTAGCTGCCTCTACAGCCCCATTCATCTTCGGCCGGTAAGGAGAAGAGTTGTGGTGCTGTATCTTGAATTGCTCGCAGAGCTCAGTGATCATCTTGTTATTGAGATTGGTACCGTTGTCCGTAATGATCCTCTCCGGGACGCTGTATCGACAGATTAGGTTATGCCGGATGAACCGTGCCACAACGTTCTTGGTTACTGTAGCGTAGGAGGCTGCCTCAACCCACTTCGTGAAGTAATTGATCGCTACCAGGATGAAGCGATGCCCATTGGACGCTGTAGGTTTAATCTCGCTGATCATATCTATGCCCCACATTGCAAAAGGCCAAGGTGCAGTCAGAACATTTAGAGGAACTGGAGGAACATGCACCTTGTCTGCATAAATCTGGCATTTGTGACATGTCCGAGAATGTTGGTAACAGTCGGCTTCCATTGTGGACCAGAAATACCCTTCCCGAAAGATTTTCTTTGCCATAGTGTGTCCTTTGGAATGTGTTCCGAAGGTACCTTCATGTAGCTCCGCCATGATTCTTTCTGCTTCAGTCTTATCCACACAACGCAGTAAGGTCGAATCGTGGTTTCGCTTGTACAGAATGTCGTTGCTGAGGAAGAACTTCGCTGCGAATCTTCTCAGAAACTTTTTGTCGTTGACAGATGCACCTTCAGGGTACTCTTGAGCTTCCAAGTATCTCTTCACCTCATGGTACCAGGGCTTCTCAGTCACCAATTCAGTCTCGAGATCACAACAGTATGCCGGTTCGTCCAGTTTCCAGATAATGATCCGGGGAGCCTCATTGTCCCATTTGACCTTGAACATAGAAGACATCGTAGCTAACGCGTCCGCCAGCTGATTCTCCTCTCTCGGAAAGTGTTCAAAGGTTATCTCTGTGAAATGGGGGATCATTGTCAACACACATTCTTTGTAAGGAATAAGATTCGGATGTTTCGTATCCCACTCTCCTTTGATCTGATTGATCACGAGAGCGGAATCTCCGAAGACACTCAGAAACTTGATCCTTAAGTCGATCGTAGCTTGGAGACCCATGATGCATGCCTCATACTCCGCCATGTTATTGGTGCAGTTGAAACATAGTCGGGCAGTAAGTGGAGTATGAGTGCCTTGAGGTGATATGATCACAGCGCCGATACCGTTACCCAAAGCGTTGGAGGCTCCGTCAAAGTGCATAGACCATCGGGATCCTTCCTCAGGTCCTTCATCCGGTCTAGGTACTTCACAATCAGTCACTATCATGATACTCTCGTCTGGAAACTCGAAGTTCATTGACTGATAGTTGTCTACTGCCTGATGTGCCAAGTGGTCTTCCAATACACTTCCTTTGATAGCTTTCTGGGTCGTGTACTGGATGTCGTATTCCGTCAAGATCATTTGCCATCTTGCTATTCTCCCGGACAGAGCAGGCTTTTCAAATATGTACTTTATTGGATCCATCTTTGAGATCAACAAGGTAGTGTGAGTTAGCATATACTGTCTCAGCCGGCGAGCAGCCCATACCAAAGCGCAACAAGTTTTCTCGAGCAGTGAGTATCGGGTCTCACAGTCGGTAAACTTTTTGCTAAGGTAATAAATGGCATGCTCTTTTCGGCCAGACTCGTCATGCTGCCCCAGCACACACCCCATTGAGTTGTCAAGTACTGTCAGGTATAGTATCAGAGGTCTCCCTTCAACCGGTGGCATAAGAATGGGTGGTTCTTGGAGATACTCTTTGATTCTGTCAAAAGCAGCCTGACATTCATCATTCCAACGTACTACCTGATCTTTCTTCAGCAGCTTGAAGATTGGTTCACAGGTAGCAGTTAGGTGCGAGATGAATCGAGCAATGTAATTCAGGCGTCCTAGAAAGCCTCTGACCTCTTTCTCTGTCTTGGGAACTGACATCTCTTGAATAGCTTTAACCTTGGCAGGGTCCACTTGAATACCCTTATCACTCACGACGAAGCCTAGCAACTTTCCAGATCTAACCCCGAAGGTGCACTTGTTCGGGTTTAACCTCAGCTTGTACAATTTCAGACGGTCAAACAACTTCTGCATATGGTCAAGGTGTTCCTTCTCAGGTTGGGACTTTGCAATCATGTCGTCAACATACACTTCTATCTCATGATGGATCATGTCATGAAATAAAGCAACCATGGCACGTTGGTAGGTTGCCCCAGCATTTTTCAACCCGAATGGCATGACCTTGTAGCAGAAGGTGCCCCAATGAGTAACAAAGGTAGTTTTTTCCATGTCTTCAGGAGCCATCTTGATCTGATTATACCCTGAAAAACCATCCATGAAGGAAAACACCTTATGCTGAGCAGTATTGTCAACCAGGACATCAATGTGAGGTAGGGGAAGTCATCTTTGGGGCTGGCCCTATTCAGATCCCGGTAATCAACACACATTCTGACCTTACCATCCTTCTTCGGTACCGGCACCACATTAGCAACCCAATGAGGGTAAGAAGTCACTACAAGAAACCCGGCCTCGAATTGCTTCATAACCTCGGCTTTGATCTTCTCAGACATCTCTGGACGCATACGGCGGACCTTCTGCTTAACCGGAGGGCAGTCTTCCTTGGTAGGCAAGTGATGGACCACAATGTCGGTATCCAACCCAGGCATGTCTTCGTAGGACCAGGCGAAGATTTCCACATAATCATGTAACATCTGAGTCAACCGTTGCTTCACGCTGAGCTCTAGGTTGGCACCCATCTTAACTTCCTTTCTATCTGTCTCAGTACCCAGATTTATCGTTTCCACTGGCTCTTCGTGTGGTTGAATTGCCCTCTCTTCCTGGAGTAACAGTCTTGCAAGCTCGCCAGGCACTTCGCAATCATCTTCACCTTCGTCTTCGGCTAAGTTGATTGGATTTTCGAAGTCATAATTGGCAGTAGCAGAGTCGTTACCAGTGAGATCTAGAGTGGATTGAAACCTGTATGGGTGAGTGTGTGTAAATACAGCTGTTTTGCAATATATAAAGAAAGGAAAGAAAGAAAAGGAGCATAAGATTTGAAGTGCGAGAAAACGTCCAAGGTCTTTATTCATGATATATGAAATGACAATTAATATGCCCTCACAAATGAAGCCACGGTGCCCTGGGTAAGACACCGGGCCATAGAGTTTTAATTCATTGTTTATTACAAATAACAAAAACAAAGGAATCCATTACTGCGTAACAAAAGTAACAGGAGTATGATCTTTAGCAGTCCAATTATTCAATCCACCGTCAGCCGTCGGGTAGATCCAGCTATCGAACTCTGATTCTTCCACTTCGTCTTCATCCCCAATAGCATTCACTCCTGGATTGGTGATGAGCACGGGAGGTCTTCTGGTCCTTGCCTTGCGCACATCCCTCTGAGCCTCTGTAGTAAAACCCAGTCCAAACTTGTCAGTTTTTGGTGTAAAATCAGGGAGTCTTCCCCAGTTAGCACATTCACCTTTCTCGATTACAACCCGGGAATCCTTCAGGGAAGCCATCTTCAAAGGAAAGTCCTCTTCAACCACTGTTTCTGCCGCTGCCAATGTTGGAGGTACCTCTTTAAAATGCTGAAAGGGGGTTTCAATAAACTCCCCGTCCATCTCAATATACCGGAAGGAATTCAAGTGACTAACCATATACTCCTCCTCTCCCTGCACAGTGATAATCTTCCCTTTGACGGGGTACTTGAGCTTCTGGTGTAGGGTAGAGGTCACTGCCCCAGCTTTGTGAATCCAAGGTCGACCCAGTAAACAGGAATAAGATGGACGGATATCCATCACATAGAAAGTCGAGTCGAATACTTGAGAACCCACACGAATAGGAATGTCTACCTCTCCATGAACCATCCTCTTAGAACCGTCAAAGGCTCGAACAATGATGTTGCTAGGTTTCAGCTCTAGGCCCTCACAATCCAACCGGTCTAAGGCCTTCTTGGGTAACACATTCAGGGAAGAATCAGTGTCCACCAACACGTGCGCAAGAGTAGTGCCCCTGCATTCAATAGAGACATGCAGGGCATCATTTTGGTTTTTTCCCTTAGCAGTAAGGTCAGCATCCGAGAAACCCAAACCATTGTCAGCTGTCAAATTGGCTACGCAATCAGTAAACTGGTCTGCAGAGGTCTCTTGTGGCACATGGGCCGTCTTTAGAAATGAAATCAAGGCCTTAGCATGGGCCTCTGAGCACAGTAGTAATGAGAGCATAGAGATCTTGGAGGGGGTATGCCCCAGCTGTTCAACAACATTAAAATCGCTCTTCTTGATTATCTTGAGAATTTCCTCCATCTCTTGCTGGGAGGCTTCAACATTCACAGACTTTGGCGCCTCCATCTGGGCAGGCTCATCTTCAATCCCTTTGCCCTGAGCATTAGATGACTCAGCAGCAGGGGAAACAACTTGATCAGAAGTGGAAACAGGTGCACTTGCAGGTGTTATTATGAGAGGTCTTCGAATAGTTGGTGGCGCAATGTCAGGCGAGAAGAGCCTGCCACTGCGGGTAACTTTGGCTGGACCAGTGATATTGCTGATGCTGGTACTAGTGTTGAATTCTTGCTTTATACCATGTACATATACAACTGCCCCATAGTGCCATGGGACAGCCTTATCCGATTCATAGGGGAGAGGCCCCGGAACAGTAATGACAATGGGTGCGACAGTCATGATTTTAACTGGCTTCCTCGGGGGAGCCTTGATCGGATTACTGAAAATTGTAACAACAGATACTTCTTCCACAGGAACAAACGGAACAGCGGTCTTCTTGAACAAAATCTCTTTGCTATCCATCAGGCTTTGGATGCCTAACCTCAGCAAAGGACAACCAGTAGGGGTAACAGCACACAAAAGGCAACCCTTGCTGCAACCCGGAAATAAACCGGCCAGCAGTAGGTTCCTCTTAACAGTCATCAGTGGGGTAGCTACATCATTCACAGAAACAGCATACAAATCTTTATCAACGACATTCACTCCATGCTGGGGCATAGGAGCAGTCACCATATTTGGCCTCTCAGGCGCCTCAAATTGTATCTCCTTCGCATCAATAAGGTCTTGCACCTTATTCCTCAGGGCCCAACAGTCATCAGTAGAATGCCCCGGGCTATCGGAGTGATAAGCACAACGGGCATTTGGATTATACTTCGGAGAGGCAGTATTCACAACCTTCGGGGCCTCCCTGACAGTTACTAAGTTGGTGGATAGCAACTGTGGCAAGATTTGTGATAAGGTCATACTCAGTCGGGAAAATTCTCTTCTGGGTCTCTCAGCCCTTTGTTGATTGGTTTGCCGAGGAGCGGCAATAGGTTTAGCAATCACCACCGTGTTGACAGATTGGCGGCGCTCTGGTTTATCTTGCCTCCTAGGCCCATACACAGCACTGGCCTCTTTCTTAAAGGGTTTCTTCTCCGAACTCGAAGACGCACCTTTCTGAATTTTACCGAACTTCATTCCAGCCTCTATCCTCTCCCCAGTAAGAATAAGATCAGTGAACCCTGCAGATGAATTACCGATAAGATGATTGAAGAATGGCCCGGATAGGGTCCCCAAGAACATATCTACCAACTCACGGTCTGTTAACGGAGGCTGCACCCTGCCATCCAGATCCCTCCACTTCTGCGCACACTCTTTAAAACCTTCGCTTGATCCTAGCGAAATACCCTGGAGTTGGGTACGTGTAGGAGCAAGGTCGGCATTATATTGATACTGCTTGTAAAAAGCAGTAGCCAACTCCTCCCAGTTACGAACCTTGGTCCCATCCAGCTGATAGAACCATTCGAGATGAGTCCCTGAAAGACTCTCCTGGAAGAAGTGGATCCACAAGTTCTTGTCCACTGTGTACGGTTGAATCTTCCGCACATAAGCTCTGAGGTGTAGCTTGGGGAAAGATGCCCCGTCATACTTGGTGAAAGATGGTGCCTTAAACTTGTGAGGAATGATCACACCAGTAGACAAACCCAAGTCTCCGAAATCCAGCCCAGGCACTTGTTGGATCTCCATGGCGTTCAGACGGTCTTCCAGCTGCTTGTACCGGTCTTCAGCTGGAGGATACTGTTCCTCATTAAAGTCAGCCTCGTTATCAAAGACTACTGGACTTGGAGCCTTTCCCCCCTGGGGACTGTCTTTGCCTACAGAAGAACCAGCTTCCTCATTCTGCAGAGTATTACCAAACCTCCGGCCCGAGTTGAAAAGAACAGTTCTCTTCTTCTTCTTCTCCTTCTTCAGGAGCAAAGCCTTCAGTTCTTCTTGGCCTTGAGCCAAACCCATGATCAGCTCCTGAAATTGTGCGTTCTGCGCCTGAAGAGCCTTGATAGACATCTCGGTTGATGATTCAGGGTTCATGATGCTGAAATAAACAGCGAAGAACAGTAAGCAACCTGAAAATAAGAATACCTGTTATGCACATGATGAATGGAATGCGTATGATTTATGTTTTCAAAGACAATCGAGAATCAACTTTGTAAACAAAAAGGAACACACTTTATTAGACTCAACTTTGAAACTTAAATTGTTCAACAGATTGCCCTTAGGCATTACATAAAATGGAAATACTGAAAAGGGAAATAAAACTGTAAAAGAACATCCAGAGCTCCGCATTGATCCCATGGTCTTCTCTTCTCAGTACGGATGTAGTCATTCAGAGCTCGCTCATTCTCCAACTGCTTTGTCAGCTTCTGGATCTTCAATTCCTGCTCGTTGAACTTTTCCCGATAAGAATCCCGTTCTTCTCACAGTTGCGACCAAGACCTCTTTAATGTCTCATAATCAGTAGGTATCTGAGGATGGAGGACAGTTGGAGGAGCCCCATCTTTGTCAGGATACTCAAGAATGACGGGTCTGATAGCTTCGTATGGTATACCTAACTTCTGAGCACGGATGCGAACCCATTTGTAGTAGGCTTCCATAGGTAGAGAAGTCTTTGGCCCCAACTCTTGTGGGTCAGCTTCATGAACTCTGTCCCAAGCCTTAATGAACCTACGATGCAGCTCGTCACTATCCACCTGAAACTCAAAACTGATGTGAGGCACCAATATCTCATGAGGCCCTGCTCTTCTGGCCCTTCCAAACTGACGGAGCGCTAGACATGGATTGTAAGAGATTCCTCCTTGAGTACCAATCAAAGGAACATTAGGGTATTCTCCGCAACGATCAATAACAGCTATCTCATCCAAACCTCTGAAAGTCCAAATGATGTCTTTATCAGTGAGAGACATTAACCTGTGAGCCCAACCTCTTCCTTCTTGGTTCTTCAGTACGAACTTAGGGAGGTGCGAAATAAACCACCTCACCAACAAAGGGACACAACACCACAGAGTTCCTCGTCTTCGGGCAGTACGAGCATAAAGTTGTTGCAGGATGTCACCCAAGAGAGTGGGCACAGGATTCTGAGACATGAATATCCTTATGGAAGTGACATTGATGAAGTTGTCAGGATTAGGAAACAAGACTAGCCCATAGATTAAGAGAGCCAAGATGTCTTCATATGCCCTAAAGTCCAAGTCATTCCAGAAACTGTTAGCTTTACCAATCAGAAACTTGGCCAGGAAACCCTTAACTCCGCTTCTAGTCACCCAGTTGTCCATTACTTCTTGGTGGGTCAAGGGGAGAGCTGCAGCAACCTCCTCAAGCCTGAGGGTCTTTTCCCAACCAGTGTAGGGAGTCTGATCCAAGATAGGGATACCCAGCAAATCAGAGAACTCTTCCAGGGTAGGGACCAGCTGGAAGTCTTGAAAGGTGAAGCACTGGTACAGAGGGTCATAGAACTGGGTCAGGACACTCATCAACTATTGATCCCGCTTTGCAGTGACTAAACTGAGAAGAGAACCATGCCTCTGGATGAAGGAAGTGGTGTTTGGAATTCTGCTAACCAATTCTTCAAGTAACTCAGGTGGGTGAACAAAGTTGAACCGGATAGTATTCCTTCGCATAGGCATCATGATGTCCTACAAAACAGAGCAAAGGTGAAACCTTCTTGTCTTTGAAATGGTCAGTTCTTATGCAGGATGCATGCAATGCTCATGATGTTATGATGTTATGATAAAGCACACCACAAATATTTACAAAGGCAAACATGATAAGGCACACAAGTCACACAAGACAAGCCCTTAAAGTTTAGGCCAGCATGAGGTCTAGGTATTACCCTCTTTCAGTTTGTTGGTTCATACCTGTCCTATCAAAAGTAACCGGGTTCTTAGAGGATCCCAATATCACTGACTACCCTCAATCGGTCATAACTCCAGCATCGCAATCTATTCTTGCAGCCAGAACCATCACGAGAGTTTAGCCTCAATGGGCGTAGCATACTGCTACTGTTCTATTGGCCAAGTTGTGTCATTTAAGGTTCTAAGGTCTGTTGGTGCTTAATGACTCCTCAGAAGACCCATATTCTCCTCGTTGCAACACAAGGGATATCGGTACAGACCAAGGCGCCACACCAACGTAGCCACTGCTTCACCCATGTCGGTCTACGTCGGACAGGTCCCTCACAGCTTATGCTACCTAAACAAGGTATCCCCAGATCCGGGTTAGGATCTATGTAACTCTGATGCCACCCACAATTTAAAGAAAGCAAGTCAAAACAATTGAAAACACAGTTATGAATTATCCTAAGGTACACATCACTTTAAGAAGTCCCCAGCAGAGTCGCCAGTTCTGTGATCGGTGGATCTGGAACTGACTGTTTAATGCTGGTTCGCGAAATGTCGCAGAAGCAAGAGTCGCAACCGTCTTTTATTTTCTCCAATATGGAAAGGACAAAAGCACTGAAAAATTCCTTATTGAGATTAGCTCTCGGTTCGGGAGGTAGATTTATAGAAAGGGAAGGTGTTAGCACCCTTTCTATCCATGGTTATCCATGGGCTCTTAGATACTTGCTCATTTGTGTTTTCAAAAATGTTTGTTTGCTTTTCAAGGTGAGTGGGTTTGAAAAAGTTCCGTTTAAAATTTCAGTTCGACTCTTGTATCAGTCCTCAAGAGTGTTTGAAAAATTGTTTTGAAAGCTTTTTGAAAGTGTCGGTGTGAAAAGAGTTTTGATTGTTTTTTAATAGAGCAACTATCTACGAGTCATCTACCTACCCTAAGGAATTAGGCTGTGTAAATGTCCTTAAGGTAGTGTCATCCCACCATTGAGAGGTAAGTAGCACCACCGTTGGAGGTGTTCGGGTCAATTCGAGTTTAGGGACAGTGTGGTCACCAGAGCAATAGGAGGACACCTTAGAAGCTACCCTCATGCCATGTTCATGGACATGAGGACTTACTAAAATGTCCTATACTCGACGACCACGTTTCGAGGGGCAAGGCAACAGTGAGGCGTACCCTAGGAGTGGTGTGTGAGTTGTGTATCATTTTCAGTTATAGTTTATCTTGATCATGCATTGAGTGTTCTACACTTTGATTTTATTTGAGCATACATTCTTTCATGTGATAGTTAGCAGTTAAGGGTGCGGGAATTAAAATGCGGAAAAATAAAGGTCCTACGCTATTACAAGGCGCGGGTCTACATCGCCAAATTAGACCAAGACCCGATTTGAATAAATAAAATGCGGAAAGTAAATGTCCTAATTATCTATTACAAGGCCTTGGGGCAAATACATTATATCCACAAAAGAAATAAAAATAACCGCGAAAAGAAATTAGAATCGAGTGCGAGGGCGTTGGACCCTTTAAAGAAATTAAATTAAAATTACAAATTAATTAATGATAGAATAAAGAAAAGAACTTGTTTTTATGTTTTTTTGGTATTTATGAAGTTAAAGAGAATTAATTGGAATTAAAAGTTAAATAAAAACCCTAGTTCTAAATTGTTTTTAATTTATTAAAGAAAAATGTTTAAGTTTGACCTAATTTAACCTAATTATTTAATGACAATTTTATTTACAAAAATAATTAATTATTAATAATAAGAATAAGATGAAATTATTTTATTGAGAAAAAGAATAAAAATCTAAAACCTAATTTCTACCTTTTTTAGTTATTTGGAAAATACATTAAAATTAAACCTAAAATTAGACTAAAAACAAAATTTATTTACAAAATATTAATGCATTAAATAAATAAATATATTTTATTTTTGACTTTTCTGATTTTTTTTGTATTTTTGTATTATAAAACTAATTTTATGGAATTAAATAAAACAAATAATATAATTAAAATAAATAAAGAAAAGAATAAAAAGAGAGAAAGAAAAATGCAAACATGGGGGGGGGGGGGGGGGGGGGTGGTTGTCCCAATTTGGAGGCTTATTTGAGGAATTTTGGCCCACTAGAGTCAAAGGCCTGTTTGAATTTTCCACGTTTGAGTGTGCATGCTTGACTAGCGCGTATCCTGGAATTCATAACATGGCCTTCAGATTGATCATTAGAGACACATGGCAAGCTAGGAGGTGAAGGCGCATGGTGGGTCTTTGAGGACATACTGCATAGAAGCACGTTAGGAAAAAAATATATGAATGAATGGAGGGACCTGGGAATCGAACCCAGGTCCCATTGCCTGCGTGACAACACAACAACCACCAAGCCAAGCGTGTTTCTTTGTTTACTTAATGGAACCTGATCAATAAATATGAAAACAAATGCTATTGATGTAAAACAAAAAAATTAGCGCGAATATTTGAATCTCCCAGTCACGTCCAGACACGCAAGCATCATCTTCTTCTTTTCTGCAAAAATATCAAACAAGTAGCGGGGGTTTTAAACCCCCACTAACCACAATATACAAAAATAGCGATTAGAGCAGGCCTTATCATAAATTGAGCGCAATGGTATGGTTAAGTTCGTCTGGAGTTTCTGAGTTCAATGGTACTGGTTAGGATGGCCAATTTTTCCTCAAGCGTAAAACCCCAATTCAAGGTTCCTGAAACCCTAAAAAATGTCCATGGCAACTTTCTATACAAGCAAGATTAGTTCAATTCAATGGCACCATTAGCTTCAGTATGATCATATTAGTATAAAACAATAATGAAAATGCAGGAACAAGGCCTGGAAATCAAAACACGATTATTCAATATTTCAAGAAAACTTTGATTTTGTTATACCGATTCTGGATGTATGGGGCTTGGGAAGGTGTTGAATCACGTTCAGGAAGGTCACAACAAATGTTTGGAATCCTTTTTAGGCCTTGAAGGGAGCTCTATGTATGTTTTCAGTTTTGAGAATTTTGTGAAAAAATGCAAAGTTGTTTGGTGTTCTTGGGCGCACCTTTCTTGTCCTTTTGATTAGGGTTGTGTTTGCATATGTATGAGGAATGATTTAGGTTAGAAAACAAATCCCAAAATCCATTCAATCAATGTTTTTGAATTTGTGATTTTCATGAATCTTTTTCAATCTTTTTGTCATGAAGAACATGCCTATTTGCATAGAATCTTTCTGTGATCGGTGGATCTGGAACTGACTGTTTAACGTTGGTTTGCTAAATTTCGCGGTAAGCAAGAGTCGCCACCGTCTTTTATTTTCTCCAAATGGAAAGGACAAAAGCACAGAAAAATTCCTTATTGAGATTAGTTCTCGGTTCGGGAGGTAGATTTATAGAAAGGGAAGGTGTTAGCACCCTTTCTATCCATGGTTATCCATGGGCTCTTAGATACTTGCTCATTTGTGTTTTCAAAATGTTTGTTTGCTTTTCAAAATGTGTGGGTTTGAAAAAGTTTCGTTTAAATTTTCAGTTTGACGCTTGTATCAGTCCTCAAGAGTGTTTGAAAAGTTGTTTTTGAAAACTTTTTGAAAAGTGTAGGTGTGAAAAGAAGTCTTTGATTTGTTTTGAATTAGAGCAAGTATCTACGAGCCATCTACCTACCCTAAGGAATTAGTCTGTGTAAATGTCCTTAAGGTAGTGCCATCCCACCATTGAGAGGTAGGTAGCACCACCGTTGGAGGTGTTCGGGTCAATTCGTTTGTTCGGGACATTGTGGTCACCAGAGCAATAGGAAGACACCTTAGAAGCTACCCCCATGCCATGTTCATGGACATGAGGACTTACTAAAACGTCCTCTACTCGACGACCACTTTTCGAGGGGCAAGGCAACAGTGAGACGTACCCTAGGGGTGGTGTGTGAATTGTGTGTCATTTTCAATTATATTTGTCTTGTTCATGCATTGGTGATCTACGCTTTGTTTTTATTTTTGGCATTCATTCTTTCATGTGGTTATTAACAGTTAAAAGGTGCGGAATTTAAAAGTCTTACGCTATTACAAAGGCGCGGGTCTACATCGCCAAATTAAACCAAGACCCGATTTGAAATAAATAAAGTGCAGAAAGTAAATATTCTAATTATCTATTACAAGGCTTTGGGGCAAGTACATGAAATTTAAAAAAGGGAAATAAAAGTAAATGTGCGAAAAGAAATAAAATCGAGAATGCGAGGGCGTTGGACCCTTTTAAAGAAATTAAATCGAAATCGTAAATTAATTAAATTAAATAAAAGCAAGAGCTTATTTTTTGGAGTTTTTGTATTTATGGAATTTAATGAGAAAATTAAATGGAATTAAAACCCTAATTCTAAACTATTTTTTAATTTATTAAAAAAAAGTTTAAATTTGACCTAGTTTTAACCTAATTATTTAATTACAAGTTATTTATAAAATAATTAAGAATAATAATAATGATGATAAGGAAATAAATTATTTATTAAGAAAAAGAAGAAAAATATTAAAACCCTAATCTCTAAACTTTTTAGTTTATTTAAAAAAAAATTAGAATTAAACCTAAAATTAAAACTAAGTTAATTATTAAATCTATTTACAAAATAATATTAATTAATATTAACAAAGCATATTTTTTATTGTTTTATGATTTTCTGTTTTTTTTTATGTTATAAAGAATTATTTTTGTGAATTTAAAACAAATTGGAAGGAATTAAAATTAAAGAGGAAAATTAGAAAGAAAATAAATATACAAACAGGGGGGGTTTTCTGGCCCAGTAGGAGGTGTATGCAAGCAATCAGGCCCACTCAATTCCAGGCCATGTTTGACTTTTGATGGTCACGTGTGGAATAGCTGACTAATGCTTATGATGAACTGCACATCCTGGCCATTGGACTGACCATCAGAGACACCTGGCTGGCTTAGATGTAGGGGTGCGTGATACTCCTTTGCATGAATGTCACACTGGAACGGGTTAGTGAAAAAATCATGAAAATATACAAGGGGACCTGGGAATCGAACCCAGGTCCCAATACCTACAGGCAAACGCACTAACCATTTGAGCCACTAAACTTCTTTGTTATTATAATGAAACACAATTAATATAACAAAAAGTAAGTGCAAGTGGTATAAAACGAAAAAACGCGCGCCAAGCTTTGAATCAGCCAATCACATGATGACAACCAGCCTTCTTCTTCGTTGGTTCGTTTTTGCCTGAGAAATATATAATGGATAGTGGGGGTTTTAAACCCCCACTAACTTCAACCTGCAAGAATAACGATTAGGCCATACACAAACATAAAAAGGGCGCGACTAGTGGGATTGAATCGTCCAGATGCCCTGAGTTCAATAGTCTTGGTCTCGTTGCCTAATTTTTCCTTATGAGAGAAACCCCCTTTTAGAGTTCCTGAAACCCTAAAAGACATTCATGGTAACTTTCTATTCAGACAACCATTCTCCAATTGAATCACGCCATTAGCTTTAGAATCATCACATTAGTATAGATCAAACATTAAAATGCATGAAAAATATGTATAAATTCAAATACGAATATGCAATGTATCAAGAACAGGGCGGCTTCATTCTACCGATTCTTGAGGTTAGAGGCTGTGGTTTTGATTGGAATAGATCCCTGGTAACCTTAGCAAGCTTGTGGGATCGTTCTTTTGCTTTGAAACACCCTGCAATACAGTTTACAGTTTTGAAATTTTTAATGAAAAATGCAAAGTTTGTTTGTGATTCTGAGCGCAGCTTCTTGGTCTCTTTGATTAGGTTTGCATTGTGTTTATATGTGTGACTGAATTAGGGTAGAAATCCAAGTCAAAAACCTTTGCATTCATGAATCAAATATTTGGTTTTCAATGTAATCTTTTTCAATCTTTTTCATGCCCTTTTGATACCAATCATTGCCAATTCTTTCCATATTGAGTGTGCACGAAATATTTAGGCTTCATTGAGAGAATATGCTGCAAAAAAGGATTGGAAAACATGATTTTCTATTTTTGTCATATTTTATTTTAATTAAATGAACTAATAATAATAATTCAAATAATTAATAAAAAATGATAAAATTACTCCCTTTAAAGTCAATGGGTCGTGCATATCTTTTGGGTGATGATTCTTGGAAGAAATTGAGGCACATTAGCAATTTTGAGGCATTTTAAGCAAAGTTGACTTTTCAAAATTCCCAAAAATTTCTCAACTTCCACAAGGCATATCTTGCTCAATTTTTAATCTTTGATCATGTTCTTGGACATTTTGGAAAGGTCTTGAAGTCCTCTAACCAATTCCTTTGGTCCCATGTCATTTGGATTTACCAATCTCAAGTTATGGTCTTTGACTTAAAGTGCCTTTTTGTTGAGATTGATAACTTTTTGTGAGAGCATTTCTTGGACTTGAAGTGTGAAGAGGAGTTATAGGAAATGTCATTCTCTTCAAAATGAGCTTTGGATGGAATTTTTCTGATGAACCATGTGGAAGTTATGCCTTGGTCAAGTTACAGTTGACTTTTTCAACTGTCCAAAAATGGAAACTTTTGCATCTTGAGACTTTTTGAGCCATGTCTTGAGAATCATGATCAAGAATTGATCAAATGATGTTTGTGGCTTCAAAATAAGATGTTGACCAAAAATTTGGACTTTTGACTGTCAAATGACCATTTTGCCCCTACAGTTGACTGTTGAGCAATTAGGGTTTTTTGACTGTGCAATTTTGTGCTGTGAGTCTTGAAACTTTAGTATATGGATGCTTGACCATGTTTGTAGGCATATGGGACTTGTTTGGACCCTTGGAAACTTCAATTTCTTTGCCAGAACCAAAACCCTAGTTTTTGACTGTCAGGAGGCAATTGAACTGTGCAACCCTTGGGAGATTTTGAAGCATGCTCTTTGCAAATCTCGAAGAATATGGGAGGGAAAATTTTGGGGTACAACAGTTGCCCCTGTTCAATCTTCTTAGACCTGAGGATGTAGATTGGCTGGCGTGCCTTTCGTAATCCGAGGGTGGAAGATGATTGGACACTAGAGTGCCCAGAAATTTGCGCTCACATAGTAGTGTGATGGTGGGAATGGGCTTATAGATGCCATTTGGAGATTAGTGGATGGGAAGATGGGCTTATAGATGCCATGTTGAGAGGTGATGGATAGGTGGATGGGCTTATAGATGCCATCTAGGTGTTGATCGCGTAAGAGATTCCTTAGCGAGAACTTGCATACCTGAAAAAAGAAAATGATTACCTGGCCTGTTACAGGAGCTGGTCTTCAGACTCTTTGTAGATGTGCCCTGACTGGTTACAGGAATTGAATCCGGAGCTTCAAAAGGTGATGAATGGATCAGGGATGGTTACTACCTCAACGGGACGGTGAGAGAACCTTGGACGATTACTACCTCAACAGGAACGCTGAGAGAATCTTGGGGCGATTACTACCTCAACAGGAACGCTGAGAGAATCTTGGGCGACTACTACCTCAACAGGAACACTGAGAGAATCTTGGGCGATTACTACCTCAACAGGAACTCTGAGAGAATCTTGGATGTCTTCTACTGGGATAAGAATCAGGGAGATCTTAGGGTCGATCTGACTGAACCGGAGAAGGCCTTTGACTGGATAAGAATCAGGAAAATCTTAGGGTCGATTTAACTGAACCGGACAAGGTCTTGGAATATCTTAAACTGGATAAGAATCAGGGAGATCTTAGGGTCGATCTGACTGAACCAGAGAAGGCCTTTGACTGGATAAGAATCAGGAAAATCTTAGGGTCGATTTAACTGAACCGGGCAAGGTCTTGGAATATCTTCAGCTAGATAAGAATCAGGGAGATCTTAGGGTCGATCAGACTGAACCAGAGAAGGTCTTTGACTGGATAAGAATCAGAAAAATCTTAGGGTCGATTTAACTGAACCGGACAAGGTCTTGGAATATCTTCAACTGGATAAGAATCAGGGAGATCTTAGGGTCGATCTGACTGAACCAGAGAAGGCCTTTGACTGGATAAGAATCAGGAAAATCTTAGGGTCGATTTAACTGAACCGGGCAAGGTCTTGGAATATCTTCAGCTGGATAAGAATCAGGGAGATCTTAGGGTCGATCTGACTGAACCAGAAAAGGTCTTTGACTGGATAAGAATCAGAAAAATCTTAGAATCGATTTAACTGAACCAGACTAAAGTCTTGAAATATAGCTGAGAACTTAACTGGATCTTTCCTGAAAGGTAAAGGTCAGTCATATGCAATGCATGATATGGATCAAGCAATGATGTTCTCAACATAAATGAGATTTGTAAGATATGATGCATATATGCATGCTATAATGTATGGAAATGTGATGTTTATGAACGTATGTTTTCGTCCTAGGAAAATAAATCCTTGACGGATGCCGGGAAGTCATATCCTGGGCTGATGTTGGAGAATAGTGCTTTGTTGTCTCCGCTGGGGATGATAGTTGCAAGAATACCGGTAGGAGAAGATAACTCCGTTGGGGGATAAACTTGGCGAATGGATTACTCTGCGGGGAGAAAATTATTCTGGTGATCTTGTTGGGGGAACAGTACCCTGTGGGGAAAGAGGTACTTTGCTGGGATATAGATGGTAACTCCGCTGGGGATACCGTTGTTGAGCTATGTTGGAAGTTTTGATGAACTCCGTTGGGGAATAAGAAGAACTTTGCCGAGGACGATCTTTCAGTGGCTTTTAGCTGGGGATAATCCAGTTATAAGCTCTGGTGGAGAAATAACCTTTGAATACAGCCGGGGGACGCGTTCGTGCTCTGTAGGGGATAAGCTTCCAGAATCTACTGGGGATAAGCTTACTGCTTGGGGAGATGGATTCTAACTTTCCTGGGGAAACTGGATTGGACTCTCCTGGGGAAATTTTGAACTATATTGGGGAAGTGACTCCATTGAATGTTTGATATACCGCCGGGGAACAATCTTTAGGTCAAGACTGTCGGGGATGCTTGTTTAAGAATATCTATATATCGTGCTGGGGAATGTTGAGATCTGCGGGGTATCCAACTTCCTTAAGGCTAATAATAGCTTTGCTTGGGGAGAGTGCATTGACTTGCTGACTCACTCTCTGGGGAATTTAAGATGTATTGGTTATGTTCTTCAGCCGAAATTACCTTGATACCTTGGTGGACAGAGCAATTAGATCGCTTAGACAACCCATTATTGCCCCTGTTTCTAATGTTACCTGTGATTAATCTTTTGTTTCGTATGCAAATATTTATGAGTTAGCAATTATCGTCAAATGCATATATCACAAATTGAACCTTGGACGTTCTTCGCAAAACAAAACAGAAAAGGAAAAACAATTGGCAATTTTAACTGAAAAGTGATTTTTGTATTGATTTTTGAATTTTCCTGTAAAATAGGCGTTTATGTACAAGAGGCTGACGTCCTAGTAAGAGAACACCGCCGAACAAAAGAGTTTATACAATTTTTACAAAGGGAAAATAAAACAGCTGTGTGAAAAGAATAATCCCACTGGGTTCCAACTCTGCTATCGCCTTTATATCTTCGAGCGTCTCATCACTTGATGACCTAGCTGAAGATGAAGCTGATTGATCGATGCCGTCTGAACTTGATGCTGATACCGGATTCTGGATGCGAAGTGATCCAATGAGACATAGTATTACGCTTTATCCCTAACTTTTGCCTGGACTGCCCTTTCGGGTTTTCAGTCCACCGGGATACCCATTTTTGCCCAAGCCGCCTTTTCAGGTTTTCGACTTGCCGGGTGTACAAATTTTTTTCATTTCATCCCTTCATTTTGCCCGAACCCTTTTGGTTCACCAGGAAGCCCTAATTTTTGCCTAGGTATGTCAACCTAGCAGGTCTTTTTTATGTGTAGTATCTTTTTACTATGTCTGCATTGGCGGGGTGAGGAAGGTCGTCACCATCCATGTTGGTTAGAATCATGGCTCCTCCTGAGAACACATGTTTAACCACAAATGACCCTTCGTATGTAGGGGTCCATTTGCCCCTTGAATCACTCTGAGGAAGGATGATGCGTTTGATTACCAGATCCCCAACTTGATATTCTTGTGGTCTAACCTTTTTGTTAAATGCCCTGATCATCCGTTTTTGGTACGTCTGACCGTGACAAATAGCGGCAAGTCTCTTTTCGTCAATCAGATTTAGCTGATCAAGTCGTGTCTGGATCCAATCATCCTCACTCAGGTCTGCATCCTTCATTATCCGGAGAGAGGGTATCTGCACTTCGATCGGTAAGACTGCCTCCATACCATAGACCAAGGAGAAAGGAGTTTCCCCGGTTGACGTCCTGGCTGAGGTACGATACCCATGTAGAGCGAACGGTAACATCTCGTGCCAATCTTTATAAGTCACTGTCATCTTCTGCACGATTTTCTTAATGTTCTTATTTGCTGCTTCTACAGCCCCATTCATCTTCGGTCTGTAAGGAGAAGAGTTGTGGTGCTGTATCTTAAACTGCTCGCAGAGCTCAGTGATCATCTTGTTATTGAGGTTGGTACTGTTGTCTGTAATGATTCTTTCAGGGACGCCGTATCGACAGATCAGGTTGTGCCGAATGAACCGTGCCACAACGTTCTTGGTTACTGTGGCGTAGGAAGCTGCTTCAACCCACTTCGTGAAGTAATCGATCGCCACCAGAATGAAGCGATGCCCATTGGACGCTATAGGTTTAATCTCACCGATCATGTCTATGCCCCACATTGCAAAAGGCCAAGGCGCAGTCAGAACATTTAGAGGAACTGGAGGAACATGCACCTTGTCTGCGTATATCTGGCATTTATGGCATGTCCGAGAGTATTGGTAACAGTCGGCTTCCATAGTGGACCAGAAATACCCTGCCCGAAGGATTTTCTTTGCCATAGTGTGTCCACTGGAATGTGTTCCGAAGGTACCTTCATGTAGCTCTGCCATGATCCTTTCTGCTTCAGTCTCATCCACACAACGCAGTAAGGTTGAATCATGGTTTCACTTGTACAGGATGCCGTTGCTAAGGAAGAACTTCGCTGCGAACCTTCTCAGAAACTTCTTGTTGTTGACAGATGCACCTTCAGGGTATTCCTGAGCTTCCAAGTATCTCTTCACCTCATGGTACCAAGGCTTCTCAGTCACCAATTCAGTTTCGAGATCACAACAGTATGCCGGTTCGTCCAGTTTCCAGATGATGATCCTGGGAGCCTCATTGTCCCATTTGACTTTGAACATGGAAGACATCGTAGCTAACGCGTCCGCTAACTGATTCTCCTCTCTTGGGAAATGTTCAAAGGTTATCTCTGTGAAGTGGGGGATCATTGTCAACACACATTCTCTGTAAGGAATAAGATTCGGATGTTTCGTATCCCACTCCCCTTTGATATGATTGATCACGAGAGAGGAATCTCCGAAGACACTCAGAAACTTGATCCTTAGGTCGATCGCAGCTTGAAGACCCATGATGCATGCCTCATACTCCGCCATGTTGTTGGTGCAGTTGAAACATAGCCGGGCAGTGAGTGGAGTATGAGTGCCTTGAGGGGATATGATCACAGCGCCGATGCCGTTACCCAAAGCGTTGGAGGCTCCGTCAAAGTGCATAGACCATCGGGATCCTTCCTCAGGTCCTTCATCCGGTCCAGGTACTTCACAATCAGTCACAATCATGATACTTTCGTCAGGAAATTCAAAGTTCATTGACTGATAGTCATCTACTGCTTGATGTGCCAAGTGGTCTGCCAATACACTTCCTTTGATGGCTTTCTGATTTGTGTACTGGATGTCGTATTCCGTCAAGATCATCTGCCATCTTGCTATTCTCCCAGACAGAGCAGGCTTTTCAAATATGTACTTTATAGGATCCATTTTTGAGATCAACAAGGTAGTGTGAGTCAGCATATACTGTCTCAGCCGGCGAGCAGCCCATACCAAAGCGCAGCAAGTTTTCTCGAGCAGTGAGTATCGGGTCTCACAGTCGGTAAACTTTTTGCTAAGGTAATAAATGGCATGCTCTTTTCGGCCAGACTCGTCATGCTGCCCCAGCACACACCCCATCGAGTTGTCAAGTACTGTCAGGTATAGTATCAGAGGTCTCCCTTCAACCGGTGGCATAAGAATGGGTGGTTCTTGGAGATACTCTTTGATTCTGTCAAAAGCAGCCTGACATTCATCATTCCAACGTACTATCTGATCTTTCTTCAGCAGCTTGAAGATTGGTTCACAAGTAGCGGTTAGGTGTGAGATGAATCGGGCAATGTAATTCAGGCGTCCTAAAAAGCCTCTGACCTCTTTCTCTGTCTTAGGAACTGGCATCTCTTGAATGGCTTTAACCTTGGCAGGGTCCACTTGAATACCCTTATCGCTTACAACGAAGCCTAGCAACTTTCCAGATCTAACCCCGAAGGTGCACTTGTTCGGGTTCAACCTCAGCTTGTACAACTTCAGACGGTCAAACAATTTCTGAAGATGGTCAAGGTGTTCTTCCTCAGTTTGGGACCTTGCAATCATGTCGTCGACATACACTTCAATCTCATGATGGATCATGTCATGAAATAAAGCAACCATGGCACGTTGGTAGGTTACCCCAGCGTTCTTCAGTCCAAAAGGCATGACCTTGTAGCAGAAGGTTCCCCACTGAGTAACAAAGGTAGTCTTTTCCATGTCTTCATGAGCCATCTTGATCTGATTATAACCTGAGAAACCATCCATGAAAGAAAACACCTTATGCTGAGCAGTATTGTCAACAAGGACATCAATGTGAGGTAGGGGGAAGTCATCCTTGGGGCTGGCCCTATTCAGATCCCTGTAATCGACACACATTCTGACCTTTCCATCTTTCTTCGGTACTGGCACCACATTAGCAACCCACTGAGGATAAGAAGTCACTGTAAGGAACCCGGCATCAAACTGTTTCATAACCTCGGCTTTGATCTTCTCAGACATCTCTGGACGCATACGGCAGACCTTTTGCTTAACCGGAGGACAGTCTTCCTTGGTAGGCAGATGATGGACCACGATATCAGTATCTAATCCAGGCATGTCTTCGTAGGACCAGGCAAAGATCTCCACATAATCCTGTAACATCTGAGTCAACCGTTGCTTCACGCTGAGCTATAGGTTGGCACCAATCTTAACTTCCTTTCTGTCCGCCTCAGTACCCAGATTTATTGTTTCCACCGGCTCTTCGTGTGTTTGAATTGCCCTCTCTTCCTGGAGTAACAGTGTTGCAAGCTCGCCAGGCACTTCGCAATCATCTTCACCTTCGTCTTCGGCTAAGTTGATCGGATTTTCGAAGTCATAACTGGCAGTAGCAAAGTCGTTACCAGTGAGATCCAGAGTGGATTGAAACCTGTATGAGTGAGTGTGTGTAAATACAGCTGTTTTGCAATATATAAAGAAAGGAAAGAAAGAAAAGGAGCATAAGATTTGAAATGCGAGAAAACGTCCAAGGTCTTTATTCATGATATATGAAATGACAATTAATATACCCTCCCAAATGAAGCCACGGTGCCCCTGGTAAGACACCAGGCCATAGAGTTTTAATTCATTGTTTATTACAAATAACAAAACAAAGGAGTTTATTACCGCGTAACAAAAGTAACAGGAGTATGATCTTTAGTATTCCAATTGGTCAATCCACCATCAGTCGTCGGGTAAATCCAGCTATCGAACTCTGACTCTTCTACTTCATCTTCATCGCCAATGGCATTCACTCCTGGATTGGTGATGAGCACAGGAGGTCTTCTGGTTCTAGCTTTGCGCACAGCCTTCTGAGCCTCTGCAGTAAAACCCAGTCCAAACTTGTCAGTTTTAGGTGTAAAATCAGGGAGCCTGCCCCAGTTAGCACATTCACCTTTCTTGATTACAGCCCGGGCGTCCTTCAAGGAAGCCATCTTCAATGGAAAGTCCTCTTCAACCACTGTTTCCGCTACTGCCAATGTTGGAGGTACCTCTTCAAAATGCTGAAAGGGGGTTTCAATAAACTCCCCATCCATCTCAATATATCGGAAGGAATTCAAGTGACTAACCATATACTCCTCCTCTCCCTGCACGGTGACAATCTTCCCTTTGACAGGGTACTTGAGCTTCTGGTGTAGGGTAGAGGTCACTGCCCCAGCTTTGTGAATCCAAGGTCGACCCAGTAAACAGGAATAAGATGGACGGATATCCATCACATAGAAAGTTGAGTCGAATACTTGAGAACCCACACGAATAGGAATGTCTACCTCTCCGTGAACCATCCTTTTAGAACCGTCAAAGGCTCTGACAATGATGTTGCTAGGTTTCAGCTCCAGGCCTTCACAATCCAACCGGTCTAAGGCCTTTTTGGGTAACACATTCAGGGAAGAACCGGTGTCTACCAACACGTGAGCGAGAGTAGTGCCCCTGCATTCAATAGAGACATGCAGGGCGTCATTGTGGTTCTTTCCCTTAGCAGTAAGGTCAGCATCCGAGAAACCCAAACCATTGTCGGCTGTCAAATTGGCTATGCAATCAGTAAACTGGACTGCAGATGTCTCCTGTGGCACATGGGCCGTCTTTAGGAATGAAATCAAGGCCTTAGCATGGGCCTCTGAGCACAGCAGCAAGGAGAGCATAGAGATCTTGGAGGGGGTATGCCCCAGCTGTTCAACAACATTAAAATCGCTCTTCTTGATTATCTTCAGAATTTCCTCCATCTCTTGTTGGGAGGCCTCAGCATTCACAGATTTTGGTGCCTCCATCCGGGCAGGCTCATCTTCAATCCCTTTGCCCCGAGCGTTAGATGACTCGGCAACAGGGGAAGCAACTTGATCAAAAATGGGAACAGGTGCACTTGCAGGTGTTATAACGAGAGGTCTTCGAATAGCTGGTGGTGCAATGTCAGGCGAGAATAGCCTGCCACTGCGGGTAACTTTGGTTGGACCAGTGATATTGCTGATGCTGGTACCAGTGTTGAACTCTTGCTTTATACCATGTACATATACATCTGCCCCATAGTGCCATGGGACAGCTTTATCAGATTCATAGGGGAGAGGCCCCGGAACAGTAATCACAATGGGTGCGACAGTCATGATTTTAACTGGCTTCCTCGGGGGAGCCTTGATTGGATTTTGGAAAATGGTAACAACATATACTTCTTCCACAGGAACAAACGGAACAGCGGTCTTCTTGAACAGAATCTCTTTGTTGTCCATCAGGCTTTGGATGCCTAACTTCAGCAAAGGACAACCATAAAGGGAAACAGCACAGAAAAGGCAACCTTCGCTACAACCCGGAAATAAACCGGCCAGCAGTAGGTTTCTCTTAACAGTCATCAGAGGAGTAGCTACATCATTCACGGAAACGGCATACACATCTTCATCAACGGCATTCACTCCATGCTGGGGCATAGGAGCAGTCACCACATTTGGCCTCTCTGGCGCTTCAAATTGTATCTCCTTCGCATCAATAAGGTCTTGCACCTTATTCCTCAAGGCCCAACAGTCATCAGTAGAATGCCCCGGGCTATCAGAGTGATAAGCACAGCGGGCATTTGGATTGTACTTGGGAGAAGCAGTATTCACAACCTTCGGGGCCTCTCTAACAGTCACCAAATTGGTGGATAGCAACTGCGGCAAGATTTGCGACAAAATCATACTTAGCCGGGTAAACTCTCTTCTAGGTCTTTCAGCCCTGGGTGGATTGGTTTGCCGAGGAGCGGCAGCAGGTTTAGCAATCATTACCGCGTTGACAGATTGGCGGCGCTCAGGTTTATCATGTCTTCTAGGCCCATATACAGCACTTGCCTCCTTCTTAAAGGGCTTCTTCTCAGAACTTGACGATGCACCCTTCTGGATTTTACCAGACTTCATTCCAGCCTCTATCCTTTCCCCAGTCAGAATAAGATCAGTGAACCCTGCAGACGAATTACCGATAAGATGATTGAAAAATGGCCCAGATAGGGTCCCCAAGAACATATCCACCAGCTCGCGGTCTGTTAACGGAGGCTGCACCCTGCCAGCCAGATCCCTCCACTTCTGTGCATACTCTTTAAAACCTTCACTTGATCCTAGCGACATACCCTGGAGTTGGGTACGTGTAGGAGCAAGGTCGGCATTATATTGATACTGCTTATAAAAAGCAGTAGCCAACTCCTCCCAGTTACGAACTTTGGTCCTGTCCAGCTGATAGAACCATTCGAGATGAGTCCCTGAAAGACTCTCCTGGAAGAAGTGGATCCACAAGTTCTTGTCCACTGTGTACGGTTGAATCTTCCGCACATAAGATCTGAGGTGTAGCTTAGGGCAAGACGCCCCGTCATACTTGGTGAAAGATGGTGCCTTAAATTTGTGAGGAATGATCACACCAGTAGATAAGCCCAAGTCTCCGAAATCCAGCCCAGGCACTTGTTGGATCTCCATAGCGTTCAGTCTGTCTTCCAACTGCTTGTACCGGTCTTCAGCAGGAGGATGCTGTTCCTCATTAAAGTCAGTCTCGTTGTCAGAGACTACTGGACTTGAAGTCTTTCCCCCCTGGGGACTGTCTTTGCCTACAGAAGAACCAGCTTCTTCATTCTGCAGAGTGTTACCAAACCTCCGGCCCGAGTTGAAAAGAACAGTTCTCTTCTTCTTCTTCCCCTTCTTCAGGAGTAAAGCCTTCAGCTCTTCTTGGCCTTGAGCCAAACCCATGATCAGCTCCTGAAATTGCGCGTTCTGCGCCTAAAGGGCCTTGATAGACATCTCGGTTGATGATGAGTCAGGGTTCATGATGCTGAAATAAACAGCGAAGAACAGTAAGCAACCTGAAAAGAAGAAAACTTGCTATGCACATGATGAATGATATGTGTTTATGCAATGCATTCAGGGGTTCGAAAGTTCAAATTTATTGTAGACAAAAAGGAACACACATTATCATTAAGGAAATAATTGTTCAGTACATCAAAGCCTCGTGGGCCAAACATTACAAAATCAAATCAATCCCAGAAGACACTACGCATCCTCTTTGGAGCAATGTAGGTGTTGAGGTTCCTTTCCTCGTGCAATAGGCGGGTGAGCTCCAAGACCTTCTTTTCACTAGCATGTAGACTGGTCTCAAGAGAATTCCGTACTTCCTTAAGCTGGATCCAGCTCTTCTGCATCTCTTCCTAGGACGTGGGCATGTCAGGATGTTGAATGGTGTAGGACACCTCTCCCTCTGAGACTGGCTCTTTGATCACAGGGAGCATATGAGGATATGGCATCACTAACTTCTGGGAGCGGGCTCGTACCCACTTGAGATAAGGTTCCAATAGGATGGAATTGTTGTGCTCCAGTGTCTTGCTGTCTATCTTACTGGGCATCCTCCAAGCTCTGATAAATCTCTGGCGAAGTCCTTGTGCATCGTTGTCGAAGTCAAAAACTATGTCAGGAATTAACATGTCATGAGGGCCGTCCCTCCGAGCATAACCAAACTGTCTCCAAGCCAGGCATGGGTTGTAAGTAATACCTCCTCTGATTCCAAGTAAATGAACATTAGGGTACTCCCCGCAACGATCAATGATAGTGACATCCTCTCTGGACCGAGGGCACCAATGTATATCTGCATGCGTAAGAGTCATCAACCGTTGTGACCATCTCAAACCCCGCTCGTTCTTCAAAACTGATTGTGGAAGGTGCGAAATAAACCACCTTCCCAGGAGAGGAGTGCAGCACATAAGGACATCTCTTTTTCTCATGGTTCGAGTGTAACATGAGTGAAGGATGTACCCCAGCAACGTAGGTATAGGATTCCTGGACATGAAGATCTGGACATCACTGATATCTATAAGCTGATCTGGGTTAGGGAACAACACCAAACCATAGACAAGGAGGGCCACAACTTCTTCAAAAGCTTGTAAGTCAAGGGAGTTCCAACATTCTTGGGCCTTTTCAAACAGAAACCTGGCTAAGAACCCTTTGATGTCACTTCTAACCTCCCAATGTCCCTTGAGGTCAGATGATTGTAGGTGTAAGGCTTTAGCAATCTCTTCAAGCTTGGGTTCCTTTTCCGTACCGTTGTAGGGTAGTTGATCAAGGATAGGGATCTTCAAAAGTCGGGAGAACTCTTCCAATGTAGGCCCAGTTGATAATCCAGGAAAGTGAAACAATGATGCAGAGGGTCGAAGAACTGGAACAAGACCTTTATCATATCTTCCTCAATGTTGGTGTTGACCAAGCTAATGAGTCTTCCATGTCTCTCACTGAATGAAGAGCTCTCGGGAATCCTGGATATAAGTTCCTTAAGCTGAGGAGGGATCCTTACAAGGCTGATCTGAATTGTCTTTCTGCGAACAGTTTCCATGTCCTACAAAACAAGAACAAAGATGAAGATTCGAACCCCCGAAATGGTTAGTCAATGCATATGATGCTGGATGATGTCATGATGCTATGATTAAACACACCACAAGTATTTACAAAGGCAAACATGATAAGGCACACAAGTCACACAAGACAAGCCCTTAGAGTTTAGGCCTGCATGGGGTCTGGGTATTACCCTCTTGAAGTTGGTGGGCTCAACCTGTCCTATTAGAAGTAACCGGGTTCTAAGGGTCCCAATATCACTGGATTGCTTTCATTGTTCATCGTTTCGATTTAGCCACTGAACTGGCGACCGAAATATTCCAGGAAAGCAACCCTCAATTGAGTGTAGTATCGAGTATCAACCAACCTCGGACTGCACCAAAGTCAGTTATCTCACTACCCTAAAGAGGCCAAGATGGTTCAATTAAGGTTCCTAAGGTCAGTTGATGCTTCATGACACCACATGGAGGCCCCGTACTCTCCTTGACTGAACTCAAGGGTTACCGGTACACACCAAAGTGCCACATCAACGTAGCAGACTGCTTCAACCATGTCGGTATACCCCACACAGTTCCCTCACGGCCTTGTTGCTACTTTCTAAGAAGGTATCCCCAGATCCGGGTTAGGATCTATAGAACTCCCAAGACAGGCCCACAATAATAAAGCAAACAATTCAGACAATTGACAACACAAGTGATCTTAGTCCTAAGGTACACCTCACTTTAAAATAGTTTATTCCCCAGCAGAGTCGCCAGTTCTGTGATCGGTAGATCTGGAACTGACTGTTTAACGCTGGTTCGCGAAATGTCGCGGTAAGCAAGAGTCGCCACCGTCTTTTATTTTCTCCAAATGGAAAGGACAAAAGCACAGAAAAATTCCTTATTGAGATTAGTTCTCGGTTCGGGAGGTAGATTTATAGAAAGGGAAGGTGTTAGCACCCTTTTTATCCATGGTTATCCATGGGCTCTTAGATACTTGCTCATTTGTGTTTTCAAAATGTTTGTTTGCTTTTCAAAATGTGTGGGTTTGAAAAAGTTTCGTTTAAATTTTCAGTTCGACTCTTGTATCAGTCCTCAAGAGTGTTTGAAAAGTTGTTTTTGAAAACTTTTTGAAAAGTGTAGGTGTGAAAAGAAGTCTTTGATTTGTTTTGAATTAGAGCAAGTATCTACGAGTCATCTACCTACCCTAAGGAATTAGTCTGTGTAAATGTCCTTAAGGTAGTGCCATCCCACCATTGAGAGGTAGGTAGCACCACCGTTGGAGGTGTTCGGGTCAATTCGTTTGTTCGGGACATTGTGGTCACCAGAGCAATAGGAAGACACCTTAGAAGCTACCCCCATGCCATGTTCATGGACATGAGGACTTACTAAAACGTCCTCTACTCGACGACCACTTTTTGAGGGGCAAGGCAACAGTGAGACGTACCCTAGGGGTGGTGTGTGAATTGTGTGTCATTTTCAATTATATTTGTCTTGTTCATGCATTGGTGATCTACGCTTTGTTTTTATTTTTGGCATTCATTCTTTCATGTGGTTATTAACAGTTAAAAGGTGCGGAATTTAAAAGTCCTACGCTATTACAAAGGCGTGGGTCTACATCGCCAAATTAAACCAAGACCCGATTTGAAATAAATAAAGTGCGGAAAGTAAATATTCTAATTATCTATTACAAGGCTTTGGGGCAAGTACATGAAATTTAAAAAAGGGAAATAAAAGTAAATGTGCGAAAAGAAATAAAATCGAGAATGCGAGGGCGTTGGACCCTTTTAAAGAAATTAAATCGAAATCGTAAATTAATTAAATTAAATAAAAGCAAGAGCTTATTTTTTGGAGTTTTTGTATTTATGGAATTTAATGAGAAAATTAAATGGAATTAAAACCCTAATTCTAAACTATTTTTTAATTTATTAAAAAAATGTTTAAATTTGACCTAGTTTTAACCTAATTATTTAATTACAAGTTATTTATAAAATAATTAAGAATAATAATAATGATGATAAGGAAATAAATTATTTATTAAGAAAAAGAAGAAAAATATTAAAACCCTAATCTCTAAACTTTTTAGTTTATTTAAAAAAAAAATAGAATTAAACCTAAAATTAAAACTAAGTTAATTATTAAATCTATTTACAAAATAATATTAATTAATATTAACAAAGCATATTTTTTATTGTTTTTTGATTTTATGTTTTTTTTTATGTTATAAAGAATTATTTTTGTGAATTTAAAACAAATTGGAAGGAATTAAAATTAAAGAGGAAAATTAGAAAGAAAATAAATATACAAACAGAGGGGGGTTTTCTGGCCCAGTAGGAGGTGTATGCAAGCAATCAGGCCCACTCAATTCCAGGCCATGTTTGACTTTTGATGGTCACGTGTGGAATAGCTGACTAATGCTTATGATGAACTGCACATCCTGGCCATTGGACTGACCATCAGAGACACCTGGCTGGCTTAGATGTAGGGGTGCGTGATACTCCTTTGCATGAATGTCACACTGGAACGGGTTAGTGAAAAAATCATGAAAATATACAAGGGGACCTGGGAATCGAACCCAGGTCCCAATACCTACAGGCAAACGCACTAACCATCTGAGCCACTGATCTTCTTTGTTATTATAATGAAACACAATTAATATAACAAAAAGTAAGTGCAAGTGGTATAAAACGAAAAAACGCGCGCCAAGCTTTGAATCAGCCAATCACATGATGACAACCAGCCTTCTTCTTCGTTGGTTCGTTTTTGCCTGAGAAATATATAATGGATAGCGGGGGTTTTAAACCCCCCACTAACTTCAACCTGCAAGAATAACGATTAAGCCATACGCAAACATAAAAAGGGCACGACCAGTGGGATTGAATCGTCCAGATTCCCTGAGTTCAATAGTCTTGGTCTCGTTGCCTAATTTTTCCTTATGAGAGAAACCCCCTTTTAGAGTTCCTGAAACCCTAAAAGACATTCATGGTAACTTTCTATTCAGACAACCATTCTCCAATTGAATCACGCCATTAGCTTTAGAATCATCACATTAGTATAGATCAAACATTAAAATGCATGAAAAATATGTATAAATTCAAATACGAATATGCAATATATCAAGAACAGGGCGGCTTCATTCTACCGATTCTTGAGGTTAGAGGTTGTGGTTTTGATTGGAATAGATCCCTGGTAACCTTAGCAAGCTTGTGGGATCGTTCTTTTGCCTTGAAACACCCTGCAATACAGTTTACAGTTTTGAAATTTTTAGTGAAAAATGCAAAGTTTGTTTGTGATTCTGAGCGCAGCTTCTTGGTCTCTTTGATTAGGTTTGCATTGTGTTTATATGTGTGACTGAATTAGGGTAGAAATCCAAGTCAAAAACCTTTGCATTCATGAATCAAATATTTGGTTTTCAATGTAATCTTTTTCAATCTTTTTCATGCCCTTTTGATACCAATCATTGCCAATTCTTTCCATATTGAGTGTGCACGAAATATTTAGGCTTCATTGAGAGAATATGCTGCAAAAAAGGATTGGAAAACATGATTTTCTATTTTTGTCATATTTTATTTTAATTAAATGAACTAATAATAATAATAATTCAAATAATTAATAAAAAATGATAAAATAACTCCCTTTAAAGTCAATGGGTCGTGCATAGCTTTTGGGTGATGATTCTTGGAAGAAATTGAGGCCCATTAGCAATTTTGAGGCATTTGAAGCAAAGTTGACTTTTCAAAATTCCCAAAAATTTCCCAACTTCCACAAGGCATATCTTGCTCAATTTTTAAGCTTTGATCATGTTCTTGGACACTTTGGAAAGGTATTGAAGTCCTCTAACCAATTCCTTTGGTCCCGTGTCATTTTGATTTACCAATCTCAAGTTATGGTTTTTGACTTAAAGTGCCTTTTTGTTGACTTTTGAAAATGACCTATAATGTTGAGATTGATAACTTTTTGTGAGAGCATTTCTTGGACTTGAAGTGTGAAGAGGAGTTGTAGGAAATGTCATTCTCTTCAAAATGAGCTTTGGATGGAATTTTTCTGATGAACCATGTGGAAGTTATGCCTTGGTCAAGTTACAGTTGACTTTTTCAACTGTCCAAAAATGGAAACTTTTGCATCTTGAGACTTTTTGAGCCATGCCTTGAGAATAATGATCAAGAATTGATCAAATGATGTTTGTGGCTTCAAAATAAGATGTTGACCAAAAATTTGGACTTTTGACTGTCAAATGACCATTTTGCCCCTACAGTTGACTGTTGAGCAATTAGGGTTTTTTGACTGTGCAATTTTGTGCTGTGAGTCTTGAAACTTAGCATATGGATGCTTGACCATGTTTGTAGGCATATGGGACTTTTTTGGACCCTTGGAAACTTCAATTTCTTTGCCAGAACCAAAACCCTAGTTTTTGACTGTCAGGAGGCAATTGAATTGTGCAACCCTTGGGAGATTTTGAAGCATGCTCTTTGCAAATCTCGAAGAATATGGGAGGGCAAATTTTGGGATACAACACTTTCCTTTTTTGATGTGCACGAAATCTTGAGTGAATAAGGAGTGGAAATGCTACATAAAAAGATTTGAAAGGTGGCATTTAGTATTTTTTTCATATTTAATTTTAATTAAGTGAATTAATAATAATAAAAATTCAAATAATTAATAAAAAAAAGGAAAATAACTCCCATTTGGGTCAATGGGTCGTGCATAGCTTTTGGGTGATGATTCTTGGAAGAAATTGTGGCCCATTAGCAATTTTGAGGTATTTGAAGCAAAGTTGACTTTTCAAAATTCCCAAAAATTTCCCAACTTCCACAAGGCATATCTTGCTCAAATTTTAAGTTTTGATCATGTTCTTGGACATTTTGGAAAGGTCTTGAAGTCCTTTAACCAATGCCTTTGGTCCCATTTCATTTTGATTTACCAATATCAAGTTATGGTCTTTTACTTAAAGTGCCTTTTTGTTGACTTTTGAAAATGACCTATAATGTTGAGATTGATAACTTTTTGTGAGAGCATTTCTTGGACTTGAAGTGTGAATATGAGTTGTAGGAAATGTCATTCTCTTCAAAATGATCTTTGGATGGAATTTTTCTGATAAACCATGTGGAAGTTATGCCTTGGTCAATTTGCAGTTGACTTTTCCAACTGTCCAAAAATAGAAACTTTTGCATCTTGAGACTTTTTGAGCCATGCCTTGAGAATCATGATCAAGAATTGATCAAATGATGTTTGTGGCTTCAAAATAAGATGCTGACCAAAAATTTGGACTTTTGACTGTCAAATGACCATTTTGCCCCTGCAGTTGACTGTGAAGCAATTAGGGTTTTTGACTGTGCAATTTTGTGCTGTGAGCCTTGAAACTTGGCATATGGATGCTTGGCAATGTTTATAGGCATGTGGGACTTGTTTGGACCCTTGGAAACTTCAATTTCTTTGCCAGAACCAAAACCCTAATTTTGACTGTTAGGAGGCCATTGGACTGTGCAACCCTTGAGAGATTTTGAAGCATGATCTTAGCAAATCTTGAAGAAAATGGGAGGGCAAATTTTGGGGTACAACAGTGTATTTGTTGACGACTAATTCCAGACTCGATTCCTGTATCCTGCCAGGGCACGTCTGAAGAGTTTGAAGATCCGATTCCTGTATCTTGCCAGGGTGTATCTGTTGACGACTAATTCCATACTCGATTCCTGTATCCTGCCAGGGCACGTATGAAGAGTTCGAAGATCCGACTCCTGTATCTTGCCAGGGTGTATCTGTTGACGACTATTCTCCGGACTCGATTCCTGTATCTTGCCAGGGCACGTCTGAAGAGTTTAAAGATTCGATACATGTATCCAGCCAGGGCACATCTACACGAAGAGTTTGAAGATCAACCCATGTAACAGGCCAGGTAATTATCTTTCTTTCTCAGGTACGCAAGTTCTCGCTAAGGAATCTCTTACGCGATCGACAACCTCTCGATGGCATCTATAAGCCCATCCACATACCAACAGTCTCCAAATGGCATCCATAAGCCCATTCCCGACAAAGCTCCGTCACAGATCCAGATGGCATCTACAAGCCCATCCCCCCATCCATCACTTCCAAATGGCATCTATAAGCCCATCCCCCCTACATCACATTGCTGATACTACACCATGCGAGTGCAAATTTTTGGGCACTTTAGTGTTCAATCATCTTCCACCTTCGGATCACGAAAGGCACGCAAGCCAATCTACATCCTCAGGTTTAAGAAGATTGAACAGAGGCAACTGTTGTACCCCAAAATTTGCCCTCCCATATTTCTCAAAACATTTCAAGAAAAATTCACAAGTCCAACCCGGCGCATCATATTCAAGTGTTCTTTCACCAAGATATCTCTGATAATGTATTCTCAAATTCAGGTTCAGCTCAAGAGTCAATTCTTTAAAGAAGGTATCCGAATGTGTGAGTTTGCTCGAAGAAATATGGTGAAAAAGTGTGCTGAAAGTGCAGTTTTTACGCGCTAAAAAATTCATAACTTGAAGATCGTGGCTCGTATTGAACCCGTTCCAGTGGCCAAAATTCCGTCTTGACATTATCTACGTTTTCATCTCTCACGGCTGGAAGCCAATTTCGATCAGAAGGTCTTCAAAAATGTGGATTTATCAAGTATTTTTGCACAGAAAATTTGTGACAGAAGTTTACTTGCGTCATGTTCAGAAAATCATAACTTGGTCGATTTTCATCGTATCGAGCTGGTTCTGGCGCCAAAATTTCACAAATTGAGTTGGCTACATTTTCACAGAAGGTATTGAGTTCAAACGGTATTCAAAAGGCCTTTGTTTTTTGCTCAGAGTGCGTGACACGCTGAAAATCCTGAATGCTGAATAATATTTCAGCTGGGCCGAAACTTCAAAAATTCATAACTCGGTCAATTTTTATCGGATTGGGCTCATATTTTTACACAAGGTCCCTGACTCATAAATCTACAACTTTTCTTCAAAAGTCGAGACCGGATTATGCTCCGATCAATACCAGTTTTTTATTGAAGAACGTGTCAGAGTCGATACTGGAGCCCAAAATAAGTTTGTCTGAGCTGAAACTTCAAAAATTCATAACTAATTCACCATTTATCCGATTGAGCCGATTTTCGGACAGGAGTTAGTTCTCGATGTCGGCTATATTTTGTTTTCACGTTTCAACTTCAAAAATTTCACTTAAATCCCTGCGATTTAGCCTGGAAAGGGACGAACTCAAGTGAACATTGGAGGCCCAATTGCACATTCAAAGCCCATTTTCTTTACCCTAATTTCTATTATATAATCACCTTCTTTTCACACAAACCAGAGAGGAGAAAAAAAGAGAGAGAAAAAACCTTGTCACAACACTGTTAGAATATCAAATTCTTTCAAGAACCCTAAAACCTTGAAATCCTTATTACAAATCCCTCTCTCACTACAAACAAGCCATCACAGTTACAAACCAACACCTCACTACTTCTTCAGTAAGGGTAAGGCTGGCTTGATCTCCATGATCCAAAAGGCATAAAAGCATTCACGTCACTAATTTTCCAGTAAGGGTAAGATTGATTTGATCTCCATGATCAAAAGGGTATAATCATTCATACATGTCATATTGTGCCTAAACATTAAATTTCTTCATATATTGGCTTTATTTGCATTTTATGATTTTATTTAATGTGTTCATGAGATTCAACACTGCAGATTTAGACAGGATCCCATACAGGTTCATTAAGGAACATTGAGGCCAAAAGCCAAAAGCCAAATGGCCAAAAGCCAAAAGCTAAAAGCCAAAAGCCAAATGGCCAAAAGAACAACTTATGCATGACACCAATACATGGCGAGACGGACATCCTGAGAAAATTAAGGAACGTTGAGGCTAGAACACAAATGGCCAACGACCAGAACACAAATGGCCAACAGCCAGAACACAAATGGCCATGAAAACCAATCCAATGGCCAAAGAATGCAGACCACGGTACTCAGGAGTCAATGAACACGCACGTGATGCCAGAAAGTCAAACAAGGCTTTTTGTCTAATGGACCAAATTGCTTCCAAAAAATCTCCCATTGGGTCAGACACCCCCATTGTTTGTATTCTTTTTTATTATTTTTCCTTTTCTTTTCTTTTAATTATTTTAATTGTTTCTTTAATTTCATAAATTTTCTTTTCATAATAAAACCAGAAAAATCAAAAACTAAAAATATATTTAATTATTATTATTTCACCATTAATTTATTTTTGTAAATAAACTTTAAATAATAAATTTAGTTAAATTAGGTTTTAAGACTTAAATCTTTTTCTTAACAAATTAAAATATGTAGAAATTAGGGTTTTTAACTTTTCATTTTTTTTTAATAAATAATTTTTTTCTCGTTATTATTATTATTATTATTAATTATTAAATATTTTTGTAAATAAACATGTACATTAAATATTTAGTAAATTAGGTTAAACTTGAATCTTTTTCATTAATAATTAAAAACAACGTAGAATTAGGGTTTCTCTTTTAATTTTAATTTCCTTATTTCATTAAATACAAAAAAAATCAAAAAAACATTTCTTTTCTCTAATAAAATTAATAATTAATTAGCTTTTAATTTCCATTTGATTTCAAAAGGGTCCAACGCCCTCGAACATTCGATTCTATTTTATTCTTTTCGCGCATTTACTCTTATTTATTTTCTTTCAAATATTATGTAACTGTTTCTCAGATGTAATAGTAATTAGGTTTTACTTTCCGCACTTTTATTAAAACGGGTCTTTGTAATTTGGCGATGTATAGACCCGCGCCTTGTAATAGCGTAGGATTTTACTTTCCGCATTTCAATTTCCGCACTTTTAAATTATAATTGCATGAAAGAATGTATGGCCTAAACTAAAAACAATGGCATAAGGGTAGCTTCTAAGGTGTCCTAATGTTGCTCTGGTGACCACACTGTCCCTACAAACGAATTGACCCGAACACCTCCAACGGTGGTGCTACCTACCTCTCAATGGTGGGATGGCACTACCTTAAGGACATTTACACAGCCTAATTCCTTAGGGTAGGTAGATGACTCATAGATACTTGCTCTATTCAAAAACAAATCAAAAATCTTTTCACACCGACACTTTTCAAAAAGCTTTCAAAACAATTTTTCAAACACTCTTGAGGACTGATACAAGAGTCGATCTGAAATCTTTAAACGAAACTTTTTCAAACCCACTCACAATTGAAAAGCAAACACTTTTGAAAACAAATGAGCAAGTATCTAAGAGCCCATGGATAACCATGGATAGAAAGGGTGCTAATACCTTCCCTTTCTATAAATCTACCTCCCGAACCGAGAAACTATCTCATAAGGAATTTTGCTGTGCTTTTGTCCTGTCCATATTGGAGAAAATAAAAGACGGTGGCGACTCTTGCTTCCGCAACATTTCGCGAACCAGCGTTAAACAGTCAGTTCTAAATCCACCGATCACAACAGGTTTTGAGCCCACCAACTTCAAGAGGGTAATACCTAGACCCCATGCTGGCCTAAACTCTAAGGGCTGTCTTGTGTGACTTGTGTGCCTTACCATGTTTGCTTTTTGTGGATACTTGTGGTGTGTTTTTATCATAATATCATAACATCATACAGCATCATATGCATCCACTAACCACTTCAGGGGTTCGAATCTTCATCTTTGTTCTTGTTTTGTAGGACATGGAAACTATCCGCAGAAAGACAATTCAGGTCAACCTTGTCAGGGTCCCTCCTCAGCTTAAGGAGCTTACATCCAGGATTCCCGAGAGCTCTTCTTTCAGTGAGAAACATGGAAGACTCATCAGCTTGGTCAACACCAACATTGAGGAAGATATGATAAAGGTCCTCTTCCAGTTCTTTGACCCGTTGCACCACTGCTTTACTTTCTCGGATTATCAACTGGTGCCTACCTTGGAAGAGTTCTCCCAGCTTCTGAAGATCCCTATCCTTAGTCAACTACCCTACAACGGTACGGAAAGGGAACCCAAACTTGAAGAGGTTGCTAAAGCATTACGCCTACAACCATCTGACATCAAGGGACATTGGGAAGTTAGAAGTGGTATCAAAGGATTCTTGGCAAAGTTCCTGTTTGAGAAGGCCCAAGAGTGTTGGAATTCCCTTGACCTACAAGCCTTTGAAGAAGTTGTGGCTCTCCTTGTCTATGGGTTGGTGTTGTTCCCGAATCCCGATCAGCTTATAGATATCAATGCTGTCAAGATCTTCATGTCCAGGAATCCTATACCTACGTTGCTTGGGGACATCCTTCACTCATGTTACACTCGAACCATGAGAAAAAAGAGGTGTTCTCATGTGCTGCACTCCTCTCCTGGCAAGGTGGTTTATTTCGCACCTTCCACAATCAGTTTTGAAGAACGAGCGGGGTTTGAGATGGTCACAACGATTAATGACTCTTACGCATGCTGATATACATTGGTGTTCTCGGTCCAGAGAAGACGTCACTATCATTGATCATTGCGGGGAGTTTCCTAATGTTCCTTTACTTGGAATCAGAGGAGGTATTACTTACAACCCGTGTCTGGCTTTGAGACAGTTCGGATATGCTCGGAGGGATGGCCCTCATGACATGTTGCTTCCTGACATAGTTTTTGACTTCGACAACGATGCACAAGGACTTCGCCAGAGATTTATCAGATCTTGGAGGATGCCCAACAAGGTAGACAGCAAGACACTAGGGCACAAGAACTCCATCCCGTTGGAGCCTTATCTCAAGTGGGTACGAGCCCGCTCCCAGAAGCTGGTGATGCCATATCCTCATGTTCTCCCTGTGATCAAAGAGCCAGTGTTGGAAGGAGAGGTCTCATACACCATTCAACATCCTGACATGCCTACATCCTGGGAAGAAATGCAGAAGAGCTGGATCCAGCTTAAGGAAGAACGGAATTCTCTTGAAGCCAGTCTACATGCCAGTGAGAAGAAGGTCTTGGAGCTCACCCGCCTACTGCACGAGGAAAAGACTCTCAACACTTACATAGCTCCAAAGAGGATGCGCAGTGTCTTTTGGGATTAATTCACTTTGTAATGTTTTGCCCATGAGGCCTTGATGTACTGAACAATTATTTCTTAATAATAACGTGTGTTCCTTTTTGTCTACAACAAATTTGAACTGTCAAACCCTTGAATGCATTGCATAAACAGCATATCATGCATCATGTGCATAGCAGGTACTCTTTTTTTACACGTTGCTTAATCTTCTTCGCTGTTTATTTCAGCTCGTCTCATCATGAATCCTGAATCATCTACTGAGCAATCCATCAAGGCCATCCAGGCTCAGAACGCCCAGTTCCAAGAGTTGATCATGAGTTTAGCCCAAGGTCAAGAGGAATTGAAGGCTCTGTTGGTCAAGAAGAAGAAGAAGAGAACTGTACTATTCAAAAATGGACGGAGGTTTGGTAATACACTGCGTAATGAGGCTGATCAAGCTGGTTCTTCTGTAGGGAAAGACAGTCCCCAAGGGGGAAGGGTTCATAGTCCTGTGGTCTCTGACAACGAGACAGATTTCAATGAAGGGCAGTACCCTCCCTCTGAAGACAGGTACAAGCAGTTAGAGGATCGTCTGAGTGCCATGGAAATTCAACAGGTGCCTGGGTTGGATTTTGGAGATCTGGGTTTATCTTCTGGGGTGGTAATCCCACATAAGTTCAAGGCACCATCTTTTGCGAAGTATGACGGGGTTTCCTGCCCTAAGCTACATCTCAGATCTTATGTGCGAAAGATCCAACCATATACTGTGGACAAGAACTTATGGATCCATTTCTTCCAGGAGAGCCTTTCAGGGGCTCAACTCGAGTGGTTCTATCAGTTGGATGGAGCCAATATTCGTAACTGGGAGGACTTGGCTACTGCTTTTTATAAGCAGTATCAGTATAATGCCGACCTCGCTCCTACACGTACCCAACTCCAGGGTATGTCGCTAGGATCGGGAGAAGGTTTCAAAGAGTACGCACAAAAATGGAGAGACCTGGCTGGTAAGGTGCAGCCACCGTTGACTGACCGTGAACTCGTGGACATGTTCTTGGGGACCCTATCCGGGCCGTTCTTCAACCACCTGATTGGTAATTCTTCTGCAGGGTTTACAGACCTCATTCTGACTGGTGAGAGGATAGAAGCTGGTATGAAATCGGGGAAGATACATAAAGGTTCATCCTTAAGTTCTGAAAAGAAACCTTTCAAGAAAGAAGCCAGTGATGTGTATGGTCCCAGGAGACAAAATAAACCAGAACGCCGCCAAGCTGTCAACGCGGTGGTGATTTCAAAGCCTGCTGCCGCTCCTCGGCAACCTAACCAACCAAGGGGTGAGAGACCCAGAAGAGAATATACTCGGCTTAGTATGACCTTGTCTCAGATCTTGCCGCAACTGCTATCAACCAACTTGGTAACCGTCAGAGAAGCTCCGAAGGTGGTAAACACCACCTCCCCGAAGTACAATCCCAACGCCCGCTGTGCTTATCACTCTGATAGCCCGAGGCATTCTACTGATGATTGTTGGGCCCTAAAGAATAAGGTTCAGGACCTTATTGATGCTAAAGAGGTACAGTTCGAGGCGCCCGAGAAGCCTAATGTGGTGACTGCTCCCATGCCCAACCATGGAGTAAATGCTATTGGGGATGATGATGAAGTGGAAGAATCCGAATTTGACAGCTGGATCTACCCGGCAACCAACGGTGGACCTAGCAACTGGACTACCAAGGACTCCTTACCTGTTACTTTTGTTACTCAGTAATGAATTCCTTTGTTTTTAAATTTGTAACGAACAATAATTTGAAACTTTATGGCCCGGTGTCTTACCCGGGGCACCGTGGCTTCATTTGTGAGGGCTTATTACTTGTCATTTCCATATATCATGAATAAAAACATTGGACGTTTTTCGCATTTCAAATCTTGTGCTCCCTTTCTTTCTTTCTTTATATATTGCAAAACAGCTATATTTACACACACTCACCTATACAGGTTTCAATCCACTCTGGATCTCACTGGTAACGACTCTGCTACTGCCAGTTATGACTTCGAAAATCCGATCAACTTAGCCGAAGACGAAGGTGAAGATGATTGCGAAGTGCCTGGCGAGCTGGCAAGACTGTTACTCCAGGAAGAGAGGGCCATTCATCCACATGAAGAGCCAGTGGAAACGGTAAATCTGGGTACTGAGACAGACAGAAAGGAAGTCAAGATTGGTGCCAATATGGAGCTTAGCGTGAAACAACGGTTAATTCAGATGTTGCACGATTATGTGGAAATATTTGCCTAGTCTTACGAAGACATGCCTGGGTTGGATACCGACATTGTGGTTCATCACCTCCCTACCAAGGAAGACTGCCCTCCGGTAAAACAGAAGGTCCGTCGTATGCGTCCAAAGATGTCTGAGAAAATCAAAGCTGAGGTTATGAAACAATTTAATGCCGGGTTTCTAGCAGTGACTTCTTACCCTCAGTGGGTTGCCAACGTGGTTCCAGTGCCGAAGAAAGATGGTAAGGTCAGAATGTGTGTTGACTACAGGGATTTGAACAGGGCGAGCCCCAAGGATGATTTCCCCTTGCCTCACATCGACGTTCTGGTTGACAATACTGCTAAGCACAAGGTGTTCTCCTTCATGGATGGTTTTTCAGGTTATAATCAGATCAAGATGGCTCCTGAAGACATGGAAAAGACTACCTTTGTTACTCAGTGGGGCACCTTCTGCTACAAGGTCATTCCTTTTGGATTGAAAAATGCTGGGGCAACCTACCAACGTGCCATGGTCGCTTTATTTCATGACATGATCCACCATGAGATTGAAGTATACGTCGATGATATGATTGCAAGGTCTCAAACTGAGGAGGAACACCTTGACCATCTACAGAAGCTGTTTGACCGTCTGAAGTTGTACAAGTTGAGGTTGAACCCAAACAAGTGCACCTTCGGGGTAAGATCTGGAAAATTGCTAGGCTTCGTCGTGAGCGACAAGTGTATTCAAGTAGACCCTGCCTAAGTGAAAGCCATACAAGAGATGCCAGTTCCCAAGACAGAGAAAGAAGTCAGAGGCTTTCTAGGACGTCTGAACTATATTGCCCGATTCATCTTGCACCTAACTGCTACCTGTGAACCAATCTTCAAGCTACTGAAGAAAGATTAAGTAGTACGTTGGAACGATGAATGTCAGGCCGCTTTCGACATAATCAAAGAGTATCTCCAAGAACCACCCATTCTTATGCCACCGGTTGAAGGGAGACCTCTAATACTATACTTGACAGTACTTGACAGCTCGATGGGGTGTGTGTTGGGGCAGCATGACGAGTCTGGCCGAAAAGAGCACGCCATTTATTACCTTAGAAAAAAGTTTACCGACTGTGAAACCCGATACTCACTGCTCGAGAAAACTTGCTGCACTTTGGTATGGGTTGCTCGCCTGCTGAGACAGTATATGCTGACTCACACTACTCTGTTGATTTCAAAAATGGATCCGATAAAGTACATATTCGAAAAAGCCTGCTTTGTACGGAAGAATAGCAAGATGGCAGATGATCTTGACAGAATACGACATCCAGTACACGACTCAAAAAGCAATCAAAGGAAGTGTATTGGCAGACCATTTGGCACACCAGGCAGTTGATGACTACCAGTCAATGAACTTTGAATTTCCTGATGAGAACATCATGGTAGTGACGGATTGTGAAGCACCTGGACCAGATGAAGGACCTGAGGAAGGATCCCGATGGTCCATGCACTTTGACGGAGCCTCCAACGCTTTGGGTAACGGTATTGGCGTTGTGATCATATCCCCAAAAGGCACTCATACTCCACTTACCGCCCGACTATGTTTCAACTGCACCAACAACATGGCGGAGTATGAGGCGTGTATCATGGGTCTCCAGGCTGCAATTGACTTAAGGATCAAGTTTCTGAGTGTCTTCGGAGATTCCTCTCTCGTGATCAATCAGATCAAAGGCGAGTGGGATACGAAACACCCAAATCTCATTCCTTATAAAGAGTGTGTGTTGACGTTGATCCCTCACTTCACATAGATAACTTTTGAACACTTCCCAAGAGAGGAGAATCAGTTGGCGGACGCGTTGGCTACGATGTCTTCTATGTTCAAAGTCAAATGGGATAACGAAGCTCCCCGAATCATTATCTGGAAGTTAGATGAACCTGCACATTGCTGCGATCTTGAGGCTGAAGAGGTAACAGAAAAACCTTGGTATCATGAAGTAAAGAGGTACCTGGAAGCTCAAGAATACCCCGAGGGTGCATCTGTCAATGACAAGAAGTTTCTGAGAAGGTTTGCGGCAAAGTTCTTCCTCAGCAACGACATTCTCTACAAACGAAACCATGATTCAACCTTACTGCGTTGTATGGATAAGACGCAAGCAGGAAGAATCATAACAGAGCTACATGAAGGTACCTTCGGAACACATTCTAGTGGACATACCATGGCAAAGAAAATCCTTCGGGCAGGATATTTCTGGTCCACAATGGAAGCCGACTGTTACCAACATTCTCGGACGTGTCATAAGTGCCAGATCTATGCTGATAAAGTGCATGTTCCCCCAGTTCCTCTGAACATCTTGACTGCACCTTGGCCTTTTGCAATGTGTGGCATTGATATGATCGGCGAGATTAAACCTACGACATCCAACGGGCATCGCTTCATCCTGGTAGCGATTGATTACTTCACAAAGTGGGTTGAAGCAGCTTCCTACGCTACCGTAACCAAGAATGTCATGGCACGGTTCATTCGACACAATCTGATATGTCGCTACGGCGTCCCAGAAAGGATCATTACGGACAATGGTACCAATCTTAACAACAAGATGATCACTGAGCTCTGTGAATAATTCAAAATACAGCACCACAACTCTTCTCCCTACCGGCCGAAGATGAACGGGGATGTCGAAGCAGCAAATAAGAATATCAAAAAGATTGTGCAGAAGATGACAGTGACCTATAAAGATTGGCACGAGATGTTACTGTTTTCCCTTCATGGGTACCGTACCTCAGTAAGAACGTCAACCAGGGCAACTCCTTTTTCCTTGGTCTATGGCATGGAGGCAGTCTTGCCTATTGAAGTCCAGATACCCTCTCTCCGGATAATGAAGGATGCAGGTTTGAGCGAAGATGACTGGATCCAGACTCGACTTGATCAGTTAAACCTAATTGACGAAAAGAGACTCACTGCTATTTGTCATGGTCAAACGTATCAAAACGGATGATCAGGACATTTAACAAGAAAGTCAGACCACAAGAGTATCAAGTTGGGGACCTGGTAATCAAGCGCATCATTCTTCCTCAAAGTGATCCCAGGGGCAAATGGAACCCTACGTACGAAGGGCCATTTGTGGTTAAACATGTCTTCTCAGGAGGAGCTATGATTCTAACCACTATGGATGGTGACGACCTTCCTCACCCTGCCAATGCAGACATAGTAAAAAGATACTACGCATGAATAAAAGACCCGCTAGGTTGACACACCTAGGCAAAAATAAGGGCTTCCCGGCGAACCAAAAGGGTTCGGGCAAAAATAAGGGATGAAAAATGAAAAAAAATCTGTACACCCGGCAAGTCGAAAACCTGAAAAGGCGGCTTGGGCAAAAATGGGTATCCCGGTGGACTGAAAACCCGAAAGGGCGGTCCAGGCAAAAGTTAGGGATTAAAGCGTAATACTATGTCTCATTGAATCACCTTGCATCCAGAATCTGGTATCAACTATCAAGTTCAAACGGCATCGACCAGTCAGCTTCATCTTCAACTAAGCAGCCAAGTGATGAGACGCTTGAAGACATAAAGGCGATAGAAGAGTTGGAACCCAGTGGGATTATTCTTTTCACATAGCTGTTTTGTTTTCCTTTTTCACAAAATTGTATAAACTCTGTTGTTCGGCGGCGTTCTCTTACTAGGACGTCAGCCTCTTGTACATAAACGCCTATTTACAGGAAAATTCAAAAAAAATCAATACAGATTCACTTTTTAGATAAATTGCCAACTGTCTTTCCTTTTGCTGTTTTGTTTTGCGAAGAACGTCCAATGTTCATTTTTGATATATGCATTTGACACTAATTGCTAACTCATAAATATTTGCATACGAAACAAAGGACTAATTACAGGTGACATCAGAAACAGGGGAAATAATGAGTTGTCTAAGCGATCTAGTTGCTCTGTCCACCAAGGTACCAAGGTAAGTTCGGCTGAAGAATGTAACCCAGATACCTTCACTCCCCGAGAGTAAGACAAGATTCAACAATTCTTCCCAAGCAGAGTTGGTCTCCCAGCAGCCCCTAAAAAGACACAATATCTCCAACAAGTCAGCGATACTCTCCCCAAGCAGAGTTAGTCTACTGTCAGCCTCAAGGAAGTTGGATTATCCCCACAAGATCTCAACATTCCCCAACAGAGTATACAAACATTCCTAACAAGCATCCCCGGCAGTCTTAATCTAAGATTGTTCCCCGGCGGAGTACCAGACATCCAATGGAGCCACTTCCCCAGTACAGTCTCAAAAAGATTCCCCAGGAAAGTTGAATCTATCTCCCCAGTAGGAAGCTTATCCCCAGTAGATTCTGGAAACTTATCACCTGCAGGGTGCGTGCGCCTCCCCGGCTTTATTCAAAGATTATTTCCCCACCAGGATATAACTGGGTTATCCTCAGCCAATTGCCACGGAAAGATCGTCCTCGGCGAAGTTCTTCCTATTCCCCAGCGGAGTTCATCCTCCAACAAAACCTATCAATGGTATCCCCAGCGGAGTTCTCATCAAAACCTCAGCAAAGTATCTCTTTCCCCACAGAGTATTTCCCCGCAGAATAATCTCTTCAACCAAGTTTATTCCCCAACAGAGTCATCTTCTCCTACGGGTTTATTCTCGCAACCGTCATCCCCAGCGGAAACAAAGAGCTCTACTCTCCAACATCAGCCCATGATTTAATTTCCCGACATTCGTCAAGGATTTATTTTCCTAGACAAAAATACATTCATAAACATCACATCTTCATACATTATAGTATGCACCTACGCATCATGAACATACAATCTCATTTATTTTGAGAATATCATGCATTTCATACATCATGACATTGCATACAAATAATGTTTCACCTTTTCAGGAAAAAGGTCAATACAAAGATGATTACTATCAACTGTCGCCATTCCAGATTCGATACCTGTACCTAGCCAGGGCATATCTGTGAGCGACTACTTGTGGATTCGACGCCTGTATCTAGCCAGGGCATATCTGCATGAAGAAATTCCGGACTCGATTCCTGTATCCAGCCAGGGCACGTCTGAAGAGTTTGAAGATTCAATTCCTGTATCCAGCCAGGGCATATCTGTTGACGACTAATTCCGGACTCGATTCTTGTATCCAGCCAGGGCACGTCTGAAGAGTTTGAAGATTCGATTCTTGTAACCAGCCAGGGTATATCTGTTGACGACTAATTCCGGACTCGATTCCTGTATCCAGCCAGGGCACGTCTGAAGAGTTTGAAGATTCGATTCCTGTATCCAGCCAGGGCATATCTGTTGACGACTAATTCCGGACTCGATTCCTGTATCCAGCCAGGGCACGTCTGAAGAGTTTGAAGATTCGATTCCTGTATCCAGCCAGGGCATATCTGTTGACGACTAATTCCGGACTCGATTCCTGTATCCAGCCAGGGCACGTCTGGAGAGTTTGAAGATTCGATTCCTGTATCCAGCCAGGGAATATCTGTTGACGACTAATTCCAGATTCAATTCATGTATCCAGACAGGGCACGTCTGAAGAGTTTGAAGATTCGATTCCTGTATCCAGCCAGGGCATATCTGTTGACGACTAATTCCAGACTCGATTCCTGTATCCAGCCAGGGCACGTCTGAAGAGTTTGAAGATTCAATTCCTGTATCCAGCCAGGGCATATCTGTTGACGACTAATTCTGGACTCGATTCCTGTATCCAGCCAGGGCACGTCTGAAGAGTTTGAAGATTCGATTCTTGTAACCATCCAGGGTATATCTGTTGACGACTAATTCAAGATTCGATTCCTGTATCCAGCCAGGGCATATCTGTTGACGACTAATTCCAGATTTGATTCCTGTATCCAGCCAGGGCACGTCTGAAGAGTTTGAAGATTCGATTCCTGTATCCAGCCAGGGCATATTTGTTGACGGCTAATTCCGGACTCGATTGCTGTATCCAGCCAGGGCACGTCTGAAGAGTTTGAAGATTCGATTCCTGTATCCAGCCAGGGCATATCTGTTGACGACTAATTCCGGACTCGATTCCTGTATCCAGCCAGGGCACGTCTGAAGAGTTTGAAGATTCGATTCCTGTATCCAGCCAGGGCATATCTGTTGATGACTGATTCCAGATTCGATACATGTATCTAGCCAGGGCACATCTGTAAGTAACTGATTGTAGACTCGATACCTGTATCCAGCCAGGGCATATCTACATGAAGAGTTTAGAGATTCGATACCTGTATCCAGCCAGGGCATATCTACATAAAGAGTTTGAAGATCAACCCCTGTAACAGACCAGGTAATTATTTTTCTTTCTCAGGTACGCAAGTTCTCGCTAAGGAATCTCTTATGCGATCGACACCTAGATGGCATCTATGAGCTCATCCACATACCGACAGTCTCCAAATGGCATCCATAAGCCCATTCCCGATAAGATTCTGTTACAGCTCTAGATGGCATCTATAAGCCCATCCTCCTATCCATCATCTCTCCAAATGGCATCTGTAAGCCCATTCCCGACATCACACTGCTAGCATTCTACTATGTGAGTGCAAATTTCTGGGCACTTTAGTGTTCAATCATCTTCCACCTTCGGATCACGAAAGGCACGCAAGCCAATCTACATCCTCAGGTCTAAGAAGATTGAACAGGGGCAACTGTTGTACCCCAAAATTTGCCCTCCCATATTCTTCAAGATTTGGCAAGATCAAGCTTCAAATGGATTAAGGATTGCACAGTCCAATTGCCTCCTAACACAGTCAAAATTAGGGTTTTGGTTCTTGCAAAGAAATTGAGGTTTCCAAGGGTCCAATCAAGTCCCATATGCCTATATCCATTGTCAAGCATCCATATGTCAAGTTTCAAGACTCACAGCATCAAGTTGCACAGTCAAAAGCCCTAAATGCTTTACAGTCAACTACAGGGGTAAAATGGTCATTTGACAGTTAAAAGTCAAAAAATTTGGTCAACATCTTATTTTGAAGCCACAATCATCATTTGATCAATTCTTGATCATGATTCCACAAGCCTGGCTCAAAAAGTCTCAAGATGCAAAAGTTTCTATTTTTGGACAGTTGAAAAGTCAACTGTAACTTGACCAAGGCATAACTTTTTCATAGTTCATCAGAAAAATCCCATCCAATGCTCATTTTGAAGGGGATGACATTTCCTACAACTCATATTCACATTCCAAGTCCAAGAAATGCTCTCACAAAAAGTTATCAATTTCTACATTATAGGTCAATTTCAAAAGTCAACAAAAATGAACTTTAAGTCAAAGACCATAAATTGAGATTGGTAAATCAAAATGACATGGTACCAAAGGCATTGGTTAGAGGACTTCAAGACCTTTCCAAAATGTCCAAGAACATGTTCATAGCTTCAAAATTGAGCAAGATATGCATTGGAGAAGTTGGGAAATTTTTGGGAACTTTCAAAAGTCAACTTTGCCTAAAACACTTCATTTTTGCTAATGGGCCTCAAATTCCTTCTTGAAACTTTACCCAAGGCCTATGCACGACACATTGAACCTAAGTTGATTTATTTTCTTATTTTTAATTAATTAATTGAATTTATATTAATATTAATTCATTTAATTGGTTTTAATTATAGGAAAATTCAAAGATATGCTTTTTTAGATCTTTTTGTGAGACAAATAAGGCTAGGGAAAGCTGGCAACTCGTTTCTCAATCAAAAAGGGAAAATCATCCATATTTGGCAAGGTTCTCATTCAAAAAAGATTGGAAATTATATGATTGAAAATCAAGGATTGAAAACATAAATTCATGGACTTTTGGGCCAAGGTTCTAACCTAATTCGCATCACATACATATGCTGAAGGAAACCCTGAATCCCTACATGCACAATGGTTGCTGAAACCATATAACCAAATTGCAAAAAACTCAAGAAAATTGTGAAACTGAAATCATTATTGCAGCACGATTCAAAGCCCGAAAAGGATTCCAACACCTTGCCTAAGTCTCCAGGAGTCTATTGCCATCAAGAACAAGCTCTAATACGCAAAGAAATGGTAAAACAGAGTCACGGTTTGAACAAACATTGCCATAATCGAAATCCATTTTTTATGCATCATTGATATGTTTTGATTATTGATTTGTGTTGCTGACATCTTCCTGAAGCTTTTGGTGTGGATTAATTGTGTTGAAACATCCTGTATCAAAATCTGCCATGGACAAATGCTAGGGTTTCAGAGCTTCCATATTGGGGGTTTTCATATGCTGTAAAATTAGGCATCAAGACCTATACAGATAAATTCTTCAGGACAAGACGAAACCATTAAGACCCTCGCTCTCTTTTTATGTGACCCATAGCTCTAATCGCTATTATTGGGACTTTTGTTTTGTGGGGGTTTAAAACCCCCGCTATCTGTTTCATATTATTGCAGGTAAACGAAGAAGAAGGGTGAGCTGTCCAAACGCTAGTGGATCATTCAAACTCAGCGCGCGCTTTTTTGTGTCCAGGCATAATTGTTGCTTTTCACATATTATTTTCGTTGGTTATTATTATTACAAATACAGCGCGATGGTTGAGTGGCTAGTGACATGTTTGTTCACCACTGGGACCTGGGTTCGATTCCCAGGTCCCCCATATATTTCTTCATATTTTTCTTAACCAATTCCAGTGCAGCATATGATTCAATAGTCCACCATGAGCCTCACGTCTAAGCTTGCCAAGTGCCCAGGATCAACAATCTGAAGGCCAGGAGATATGGAGCATGGTACACCCTAGTCAGCCAACAAGCGCATGATCAGGAAAAGTCAACGAGGCTTTGTGCTTCCTGGGCCTGAATTCCAGCATTTCACCTCCACTTGGGCCAACACACCCCCTTGGTTTGCATAATTAATTTTATTTTCTTTTCTTTTCTTTTAATTTCTTTCAATTGTTTTTTTAATAATTATTATTAATTCACCATAAAATAGTTTTTCCTAATAAAAATCAGAAACTCAAAAAGGTAAATATTTTTAATTATTTATTAATTTCATCATTAACCTATTTTTGTAAATAAATATTAACAATTAATTTAGCTTAATTTAGGTTTTAATTCTAATCCTTTTTCTTTAATAAATAAAAATTGCATAGAATTAGGTTTCGACTTTTTTTTATTATTATCATCATTATTAATTAATTATTATTTTTTGTAAATAACATGAAAATTAATTAATTAGCTTAAATTAGTTTAACTTTAACATTTTTCTTAATAATTAAAATAAACTTAGAACTAGGGTTTTCTTTTAATTTTAATTGCTTTATTTCCATAAATTGCAAAAAACATAAAAAACATCTTTCTTGTAAATAATTAATTAAATAATTAGGTTTTAATTTAACTTCAAGCAAAGGACAAAAACTCTTAATTTCTCAAAAGGGTCCAACACCCTCGGACGTCCAGTTTAATTTATTCGCGCACTATTTTCTTATTTGATTATTATGTAACTGTTCAAGGATGTAATAGTAATTAGGTTTATTGTTTTTACTTTCCGCATCTTTATCAAAAACGGGTCTTTGTTTTTTGGCGATGTATAGACCCGCGCCTTGTAATAGCGTAGCTTTTATCTTTTCGTATTTTATTTTTCCGCACTCCTAACTGCTAAATTGCATGAAAGAATGTATTATAATTAAAAAACAACTTGTAGCTCACAATTGCATGATCCAAGATAAATGTTAACATGAAAACAACACACAATGCACCTGTCACTTCTAGGGCACGCCTCACTCGTTACCTCGAAAGTGGTCGTCAAGTATAGGGTGTTTTAGCGGTCACCCTTATATCTAAGATCCAGTCGCCTCGAACGGTTGCCTCGGATTAAAAAGGATCTAGGACATTAGGGTTACTTCTAAGGTGTCCTATTATTGCTTCGGTGACCACACTGTCCCTAAAATCGAATTGACCCGAACACCTCCAACGGTGGCGCTACCTACCTCTCAATGGTGGGATGGCACTATCTTAAGGACTTTTACACAGCCTAATTCCTTAGGGTAGGTAGATGAATCATGGTACTTGCTCTCTAAAAAACAAACAAAACAATCTTTTCACACGGACACTTTCAAAAGCTTTCAAAACAAATTTTTCAAACACTCTTGAGGACAGATACAAGAGTCATTCAGAAATCTTTCAAAACGAAACTTTTTCAAAACCCACTCACATTTGAAAAGCAAACATATTTTGAAAACATAAGAGCAAGTACCTAAGAGCCCGTGGATAACCACAGATAGAAAGGGTGCTAACACCTTCCCTTTCTATAAATATACCTCCCGAACCGAGAGACATTCTCAATAAGGAATTTTGCTGTGCTTTTGTCCTTTCCATGTTGGAGAACATAAAAGACGGTGGCGACTCTTGCTTACCGCGACATACGTGAAACCAGCTAAAAACAGTCAGTTTTATTTCCACCGATCACAGTATGCTACACTCATTAAGGCTAAACTCTCGCGATGGTTCTGGCTGCAAGAAAAGATTGTGACGCTGGAGTTATGACCGATTGAGGGTAGTCAGTGATATTGAGATCCTCTAGAACCCGGTTACTATTTTCTAGGACAGGTCTTAACCAACGAAACTGAAAGAGGGTAGTACCTAAACTTCATGCTGGCCTAAAATCTAAGGGCTCTTTTGTGTGACTTGTGTGCCTTCATACTTGAACTACTTGCATACTTGTTAACTAACAACACGAGTTCCTCGCAGGTTTTGTTTACAGTCCTTAATCGGGACTCATTACAGGGCCTACTTACATCACTCCATGCATAACATAACATCATACCATTGCATGCATCCTGCATAAGGACTAACCCATTTCAAGGATCTCAAGGGTTTATGATGCAGGTCATGATGAACCAAATGTCTCGCAAGGGGCAAAGGGGATTTATTTTCCTCTAGCCAAGGTTGTCAGGGGCTATGACCCACTGGATATGGTGAGCCTTTGACCCTTGAAGAAGGACTCTCAACAACATGAAGTTCCTTCAATCAAGCTACCGGATTCAAATTCTAACAATTTTTTTCTTGTCTACCCCGCGAGATCCTTGAAAACATTGCATGCATACATACACATCATTACATAACAGGTTCCACTTCTTACAGGTCGCTTAATCTTCTTCGCTGTTTATTTCAGCAGTCATCATGAATCCTGAACTTACCAACGAACAAGCTATCAAGGCCCTCCAGGTCCAGAATGCCCAGTTCCAAGAGTTGGTCATGAGCTTAGCCCAAGGTCAACAGGAATTGAAGACTCTGCTTATAAAGAAGAAGAAGAAGAGGACGGTGTTGTTCAATCCTAGACGCAAATCTGGGAATGGATCACTAAATGAGGCTGAGCAGACTACCCCACCTATTGGAAAAGACAGTCCCCAAGAGAGAAGGGTTCCTAGTCCCGTGGTCTCCGACAACGAGACGTATTTCAATGATGAACAGTACCCTCCTGCTGAGGATAGGTATAAACAGCTAGAAGATCGGCTAAGTGCTATGGAGATACAGAAAGTGCCCGGCCTGGACTTCGAAGATCTAGGTTTATCTTCTGTGGTGGTGATCCCACACAAGTTCAAGGCACCCTCTTTTGCGAAGTATGACGGGGCTTCCTGCCCTAAGCTACATCTCAGATCTTATGTGCGGAAGATCCAACCGTACACTGCAGACAAGAACTTATGGATCCATTTCTTCCAGGATAGCCTTTCAGGGGCTCAACTCGAGTGGTTCTATCAGCTGGATGGAGCCAATATTCGTAACTGGGAGGACTTGGCTACTGCGTTCTACAAGCAATATCAGTACAATTCCGACCTCGCTCCTACGCGTACCCAACTCCAGGGTATGTCACTAGGGACGGGTGAAGGATTCAAGGAATATGCGCAAAAGTGGAGAGACCTTGCTGGAAGGGTGCAGCCACCTCTAACTGACCGTGAGCTTATGGACATGTTCTTGGGGACCCTGTCTGGACCTTTCTTCAACCATCTGATTAGGAATTCTTTTGTTGGGTTCACAGATTTGATCTTGACTGGGGAAAGAATTGAAGCTGGTATCAAGGCTGGGAAGATTCAAGAGGCCACACCTTCTGATACTCACAAAAAGCCTTACACTGGGAAGAAAGAGTCCAATGCTGCATACAGTCAAAGAAGTCGTCGTGACCAACATGTGGGGGCAGTCAGGATCTCTGGTTCTACACCATGCCGACAACAGCAAAATGGGAATCAGCGAAGGCCAGACGAGCCTAAAAGACAGTTCACCAACATCAACATGCCATTGTCACAAGCATTGCAGCACATGTTGAAGATGAATCTGATTGTAGTGATCAACCCTCCTGCAAATCCCAAGACCTCTTCTCCAAACTACAACCCAGAAGCGAGGTGTGCTTATCATTCTGGTAGCCCGGGGCACGATACTGAGGATTGTTGGGCGCTGAAATACAAGATCCAGAATATGATCGACGCTAAGGAGATCGAATTTGAGCCTGTTGAGACTCCCAATGTGATCACTGCTCCCTTACCAAAACATGGCTAGGATTGAAAAACTTTTGTTCATTCGAATGTTCAAGTTGTAATTTTCTTTGATTGTTCAAACATTTTATTTCATGTCAAACTTGGTTATTTCATTAATGCATTACATGTGTCTGTTTTGAAGAAATTGTGTTCACTATATTCAAAATTGCTTTTATTTTTGATGTTCAACTCTCGATTTTAAAATTCTAAGCCTCTTGAGGGAGGATAACGAAAACGATACCACGACATTTACAGTATGCTTTTGAATAGACCCCGCTGATGAGGTACAGGCATTGTTTCAAATCCTAAACAGTGGAGTTATAAGGAAGATAATCCCTCGTCAACCCCTTTGAGCCAAAGAAGCAGGAGTTTTTCTTTTCGAAAATTAAAACCCTTAATTATAACCTGGGGCAGGGTAGTTCTCTCAGTTGATCTAGGTGCACGACGAATAGCATCAAAGAAGTCCTTCCGAGACGAAAAGACAGTGATGGTTCCGAATAATCATAAAGACAGGCAATCATTATCTCTCAAACTACTAAAAGCCCATTAAGTCAAAACCTATGAAGGAGACTTACAAAAACTGGGGCATCCCGCTGACTGTAATCACAAAAGAAACAGTTCAGGCAAAAAAAATAGGGATAACGAAATCAAAAAGAGAGAAGTCCTATAAACCCTCAACAAAAAAAAGAAATGACTGCCTATTCAAAATAAATTGTCAATATTCGAACCATCACCGGAATATCCGAGCAAAGACTCAAACAAGGTCTAACGCACGATCAGCTGAGTTTAGGTTTGAAGAACATCACAAAGAGCGGGTGGGTACAAATAAAATTTGAGCCTTTATCCTTTGTTTCTTAAACCGTGAACCAGGCCACGCTACAACCCTTAAAAATCCTAGCTGAAGCATGGGTTAGTTCGAAAGCATACTGTTACGAAAGGTATCCTGACTCCTTAAGGTTTGCGGTAAAATAACGAGTTGACATCACAGTTTACGAAATCCACTTGTTTTTACTGAAAAATGCATTTTCAAAAACTTCGAAACAGACATAAGCTTTGCATTTTAAATAACATTGTTTGCATATGATTATTTGTTCGAACAGTAGAGAAATTCGCACGACGAATATCCAGTGAACAAAAATCTTCTCAACAAAAGCTCAAATAGAAGAAACACTTCCAACCAAGGGGCACAGCATGATCATGGTCTATCATATGGGGCAGTCCAGTCAAGATTCGGAGAATCTCTCAAAAGGCCAATGGCAGGGGCAAATCACCATCTGAGTCAATTGGGACATTGGACATGAATTCCAGCAACGAATCTTGCATGGTCAAATATCTTCTGGTGGTATGGCAACACAATGCTACCGACAGTGACAACTCCCTGCATTCTGAGAACGTGAACATAGTCGAAAAAAATACTACGCATAATCAAAGACCCGCTAGGTTGACACACCTAGGCAAAAGTAAGGGCTTCCCGGCGAACCAAAAGGGTTCGGGCAAAATAAGGGATGAAATGAAAAAATTTGTACACCTGGCAAGTCGAAAACCTGAAAAGGCGGCTTGGGCAAAAATGGGTATCCCGGTGGACTGAAAACCCGAAAGGGCGGTCCAGGCAAAAGTTAGGGATCACAGCGTACGACTATGTCCCGTCATCTCGTCACTTGCATACCAGAAGAGGATTGGTCAAGTCGGCAGTTATCAAGCACCTCCACAGGTACCTTCTCCCGCAGAAACTGGGGCAATAAGAGTTGTCTAAGCGGTCTAGTCGCTCTGGCCGCCGAGGTACCAAGGTAAGTTCAGCTGAAGAACATGACCAAGATACCTTCACTTCACTCAAGGGTAAGACCAGGATCAGCAATACTCTCCCAAGCAGAGTTGGTCTCCAATCAGCCCGAAGAGGCACAGTATCCCCAGCAAGTCAGCGACACTCTCCCCAAGCAGAGTTAGTCTACCGTCAGCCCTAAGGAAGTTGGGTATCCCTAGAAGATCTCAACATTCCCCAGCGGAGTATATAGATATTCTTCAACAAGCATCCCCGACAGTCTTAATATAAGATTGTTCCCCGGCGGAATACCAGACACCCTAGTGGAGCCACTTCCCCGGTACAGTTCAAAAGTTTCCCTAGGAGAGTTGAATCATCCTCCCCAGTAGATTCTGGAAGCCTATCCCCAGTAAATCCCAGAAGCTTACCGCCTGCAGAGTACATACGTCTCTCCCCGACCATGTTCAAAGTTTATTCCCCACCAGAGCTTATAACTGGGTTATCCTCAGCTAATTACCACGGAAAGATCGTCCTCGGCGAAGTTCTTCCTATCCCCCAGCGGAGTTCATCAAGTTCCCCAACATAACTTATCCATGGAATCCCCAGCGGAGTTATCATCAAAACCTCAGCGAAGCATCTCTTCCCACAGAGTAATTCCCCGCAGAGTAATCTCTTCAACAAGTTTATTCCCCAACAGAGTCATCTTCTCCTACCGGTTTATCCTTGCAACCATCATCCCCAGCGGAAACGAAGAACTCTACTCTTCAAACATCAGCCAAGGATTCAACAAACTTCCCGGCATTAATCAAGGATTTATTTTCCTAGACGAAGATACATTCATAAACCTCACATCTTCATACATTATAGCATGCATACGCATCATATCACACAATCTCATTTATTCTCGAGAACATCTTAATGTCATGCAGTTCAGGCATCATGACATTGCATACAACTGACATTTTGCCTTTTCAAGAAAAGGTCAATCAAAAGATGATTACCATCTACCTTTGCAGTTCCAGATCAACACCGGTAACAAGCCAGGAAAATACTGTGGACGACTGATCGTGAGTTAATACCTGAAACCAGACAGGACAATTATCTACTTGATCATCATGAAGCAACCCTACACCGGTTCTTTCTCAATTTCAGGATGTAGTTTTACACGGACTCATCAACAGGAAACCCTACACCGGTTCCTTCTCAATTTTCAGACGGAGTCTTACACGGACTCACCCTCCACAAGTGACCCTACATCGGTTCCTTTTCTTTCAGAAGAAGTCTTACACGGACTTATCATCGAAGTAATCCTACACCGGTTCCTTCTCTTTAAGATGAAGTTTTACACGGACTCATCATTAAGGTAACCCTACACAGGTTCCTCCTTCCTTCCAAGACGAAGTTTTACACGAACTCGTCCTCAGGCAACCCTACACTGGTTCCTCCTCAGTTCCAAGACGAAGTTTTACACGAACTCATCGTCAAGATAACCTTACCCCGGTTCATCCTGAAGTTTTACACAAACTCATCGTCAAGATAACCTTACCCTGGTTCATCCTGAAGTTTTACACGAACTTATCTCACAGTAACTTTACCCCGATTCATCCTGAAGTTTTACACGAACTTATCTCACAGTAACCTTACCCCGGTTCATCCTGAAGTTTTACACGAACTTATCTCACAGTAACCTTACCCTGGTTCATCCTGAAGTTTCACACGAACTTATCTCAAAGTAACCTTACCCCGGTTCATCCATAAGTTTTACATGAACTTATCTCACAGTAACCTTACCCCGGTTCCTCCTGAAGTTTCACACGAACTTATCTCAAAATAACCTTACCCCGGTTCATCCAGAAGTTTTACACGAACTTATCCCAAAGTAACCTTACACCGGTTCCTTCTCAACTCCAGACATAGTTTTACACGGACTCGTCATCAAGAAACCCTACACAGGTTCTCTCTTTCCAAAGATGCAGTTTTACACGGACTCGTCATCAAGAAACCCTACACAGGTTTCCTTCTCAACTCCAGATGAAGTTTTACACGGACTCGTCATCAAGAAACCCTACACAGGTTCTCTCTTTCCAAAGACGTAGTTTTACACGGACTCGTCATCAAGAAACCCTACACAGGTTTGCTCTTTCCAAAGATGCAGTTTTACACGGACTCATCATCAGTCAACCCTACACAGGTTTCCTTCCTTCAAAGATGCAGTTTTACACGGACTCATCATCAGTCAACCCTACACAGGTTTCCTTCCTTCAAAGATGCAGTTTCACACAGGCTCATCATCGGTAAACCCTACACAGGTTTCCTTCCTCCAAAGATGCAGTTTTACACGAGCTCATCATCAGTCAACCCTACACAGGTGTCCTTCTTTCCAAGATGCAGCTTTACACGAGCTCATCATCAGTCAACCCTACACAGGTGTCCTTCTTTCCAAGATGCAGCTTTACACGAGCTCATCATCAGTCAACCCTACACAGGTTCCCTCTTTCAACTTACAAAAATTACAGTTCAACAGACCACCTCCAGATGGCATCTATAAGCCCATCCTCCCATACCATCTTTCCGAATGGCATCTATAAGCCCATTCCCGACAAAGTTCTGTCACATCTCCAGATGGAATCTATAAGCCCATCCTCCTATCCACCATCTCTCCAAATGGAATTTGTAAGCCCATTCCCGACATCACATTGCTGATACCTCACTATGAGAGTGCAAATTTCTGGGCACTCTAGTGTTCAATCATCTTCCACCTTCGGATCACGAAAGGCACACAAGCCAATCTACATCCTCAGGTCTAAGAAGATTGAACAGGGGCAACTGTTGTACCCCAAAATTTTCCCTCCCATATTCTTCAAAGTTTTGACAAACATCATCTCAATTTGCTCAAGTCTACTCAAGGGTTGCACGGTCAACCATCCTCCTAACACAGTCAAAATTAGGGTTTTGGTTCTTACAAGGAAGTTGAGGTTTCCAAGGGTCCAATCAAGTCCCATATGCCTATATACATTGTCAAACATCCATATGTCAAGTTTCAAGACTCACAGCACCAAGTTGCACAGTAAAAAAGCCCTAATTGCTTCACAGTCAACTGTAGGGGTAAAATGGTCATTTGACAGTCAAAAGTCAAAAAATTTGGTCAACATCCTATTTTGAAGCCACAATCATCATTTGATCAATTCTTGATCATGATTCCTCAAGCATGGCTCAAAAAGTCTCAAGATGCAAAAGTTTCTATTTTTGGACAGTTGAAAAGTCAACTGTAACTTGACCAAGGCATAACTTTTTCATGGTTCATCAGAAAAATCCCATCCAAAGATCATTTTGAAGGGGGTGACATTTCCTACAACTAATATTCACATTCCAAGTCCAAAAAATGCTCTCACAAAAAGTTATCAATTTCCACATTATAGGTCATTTTCAAAAGTCAACAAAAAGGCACTTTAAGTCAAAGACCATAACTTGAGATTGGTAAATCAAAATGACATGGGACCAAAGGCATTGGTTAGAGGACTTCAAGAACTTTCCAAAATGTCCAAGAACATGTTCATAGCTTCAAATTTGAGCAAGATATGCATTGGAGAAGTTGGGAAATTTTTGGGAACCTTCAAAAGTCAACTTTGCCTAAAACACTTCATTTTTGCTAATGGGCCTCAAATTCCTTCTTGAATCTTTGCCCAAGGCTTATGCACGACCCATTGAGATTAAATTGAAGTATTTTCTTATTTTTATTAATTATTTGGATTTTTAATTGATTATTAATTCATTTAATTAATTTAATTGTAGGAAAATATCAAAACATGGTTGTCAAATCTTTTTATGAAGCAAATACACTCCACACATGCTGAAGATCTCGTGCATCACTCAAGGGGATAAGATCTCCTAATTTGGCAAGGTTTTTCATTCAAAAAGATTGGAAATTATATGATTGAAAATCAAAGATTGAAAACATTATTTCATGGACTTTTGGGCCAAGATTTACCCTAGTTTTGATTCCAATACATATGCTAAAGCCAACCCTAGTATTAACGACGTGAAAGAGCTGCAAAAACACCATAACCAAACTCTAAAAAATTCAAGAAAAGTGTGAAACTGAATTCTTATTTACAGCGCAATTCAAAGCCTCTTTTTGATTCACACACCTTGCCTGAGTCTCCAGGAATCCATTGCCATCAAGAACAAGTCCAAATACGCAAAGAATCAAAGAACACAAGTCACTCGGTTTGCATTATTTTCCAAATCTGCATATCATAATTCATGCATTTTTAATCCATTTTCTTGATTGGTTTATGTTGTTAGGAACATTCTGAAGCTAATGGGATAGTTTAATTATGTTGAAACTTCCTGAATCGAAATCCACCATGGGAGATATCTAGGGTTTCGAAGCTTGAAAATTAGGGCTTTGCGTATAAGGAAAAATTGGACCTTGAGACAAGCATGGTTGAATTCGTCAAGGCCAGACGAATTCAACCAAACCCTCGCGCTCTTTTTATATCATCCATAGCTCTAATCGCTATTCTTGGCACTTTTGTTTTGTGGGGGTTTAAAACCCCCGCTATCTGTTTGATATTATTGCAGGTAAACAAAGAAGATGGTGAGCTGGCCAAATGCTAGTGGATCATTCAAACATGGCGCGCGCTTTTTGTGTTCCCAACATAGTTATTACTTTTCATATATTATTTTTATTGGTTATTATGTTTACAAACAAATGCAGATGGCGTAGTGGTTGGAGACGTGGCTGGCAAACACTAGGACCTGGGTTCGACTCCCAGGTCCCCCATATAATTGTTAATATTTTTCTTAAAGCTTTCAGGTGCAACGCCTCTCAAATGTTCCACCATGAGCCTCACGCGTCAGTTTGCCAAGTGGCCTTGATCAACAATCTGAAGGCCAGGAGATGATGAACACTCTATGCCCTAGTCAGCCAGCAAGCACATGATTCTGAAAGTCAACGTGGCTTAGAATTTCAATGGGCCAGAATTTCTCAAATATACCTCCATATGGGCCATCTTACCCCCCTGGTTTGCAATTTTCTTTTCTTTTCTTTTAATTCTTTTAATTGTTATAATTATTATTATTAATTCACAACAAATTAATTTCCCTAATAAAATCAGAAATCATAAAATTGTAAATATTTTTTTTATTATTTATTAAATTTACTATTAACTATTAATTTTGTAAATAAATATTAACAATTAACTTAGTTTAATTTAGGTTTTAATTTTAACCTTTTTCTCAATAAATAAAAATTATATAGAATTAGGTTTTGACATTTTTAATCATTTTCTTATTATCCTCATTATTAATTATTATTATTTTTTGTACATACAAATGTAAATTAATTAATTAGTTAATTAGGTTAACTTTGACATTTTTTTATTAATAATTAAAATAAACTTAGAACTAGGGTTTTCTTTTGATTTTTAATTTCTTTATTTTCATAATAAATACAAAAAACACAAAAACATTTTTCTTTAATCAATAATTAGATTTAAGTTTAATTTTAATTTAATACCAAAGGACAAAAAAACTCATAATTGCTCAAAAGGGTCAAAACCCTAGGACGTTCCAATTTAATTCTTTTCGCACGTTATTTTTTTATTTGATTATTATGTAACTGCTTCCAAGGATGTAATAGTAATTAGGTTTACCGCTTTCTTTACTTTCCGCACTTTATCAAAAACGGGTCTTTGGTTTTTGGCAATGTATAGACCCGCGCCTTGTAATAGCGTAGCGTTTACCTTTCCGTATTTTATTTTCCGCACTCCTAACTGCTAAAATTGCATGAAAGAATGTATGATAATTAAAAACAACTCGTAGCTCACAATTGCATGATCAAAGATAAATGTTAACCTGAAAACAAACACAAAGCACATGCCACTTCTAGGGTACGCCTCACTCGTTGCCTCGAAAGTGGTCGTCAAGTATAGGGTGTTTTAGCGGTCGCCCTTATGTCTAAGATCCAGTTGCCTCGAAACGGTTGCCTCGGATTAAAAAGGATATAGGACATTAGGGTTACTTCTAAGGTGTCCTACTATTGCTTCGGTGACCACACTGTCCCTATAATCGAATTGACCTGAATAACTCCAACGACGGTGCTACCTACTTCTCAATAGTGGGATAGTACTGTCTAAAGGACTCTTACACAGCCTAATTCCTTAGGGTAGGTAGATGACTCATGGGTACTTGCTCTCTTCAAAAACAAACCAAACATCTTTTCACACTGACACTTTCAAAAGTTTTCAAACAAATTTTTTAAACACTCTTGAGGACAGATACAAGAGTCACTTAGAAATCTTTCAAAAACGAAACTTTTTTCAAACCCACTCACATTTGAAAAGCAAACATTTTGAAAACATAAGAGCAAGTACCTAAGATCCCATGGATAACCATGGATAGAAAGGGTGCTAACACCTTCCTTTTCTATAAATCTACCTCCCGAACCGAGAAACATTCTCATAAGGAATTTTGTTGTGCTTTTGTCCTTTCCATGTTGGAGAACATAAAAGACGGTGGCGACTCTTGCTTCCGCGATATTTCGCGAAACCAACTAAAAACAGTCAGTTCTATTTCCACCGATCACAAAGACCAATCTGGTAATTCCAAGGGAGGCCCCGAAGAATCCAAATACAACATCACCGAAGTACAACCCTAATGCCCGTTGTGCCTTTCGCTCTGATAGCCCGGGGCATGATACGAATGATTGTTGGGTTTTGAAGAATAAGGTACATGACTTAATTGATGCGAAGGAGATTGAGTTCGAAGCACCTGAAAGACCTAATGTTGTGACTGCTCCTATGCCCAAGCATGGAGTGAATGCTATAGATGAAGACTCGTTTGTGGTTTCTGTGAACGACATTGTTACCCCATTGATGACTGTAAAGAAGAACCTTTTGTTAGCCGGTTTATTTCCGGGCTGTAACGAAGATTACCGTATGTGTTCTGTCCTACCTACCGGTTGCCATCTTTTGAAGTCAGGTGTCCAACGCCTGATGGATAATAAAAAAATTCTGTTTGAAAAGACTCTTGTTCCTTTGGTCCCCACCGAAGAAGTTGTTATCATCACCATTTTCGACAATACTTCCAAGGCTTCCTCGAGAAAGCCTGTTAGAATTACATCTGTTCCAAGAATCGCACCATTGATCATCACTGTTCCTGGGCCTATCCCCTATACATCAAATAAAGTTGTCCCGTGGCATTATGGGGCTGACGTATATTACCACAGAGTTAAGCAAGACTTGAGTGCTGAAGAGTCTGATACTGACGTCAACAATATTGTTGGACTTGCTAAAGTTACCCGCAGCGGAAGGATTTTCTCCCCCGAGATCTCTCCACCAATTGTTCGGAAACCTGTTGTCATTACACCTGCCAGCGTACCTGCTATTATTCCTGTTCAAGTTCCCATTCTTACCCCTGTTGCCGAGTCATCTGACACTCGGGGCAAAGGGACCACTTTTGAGCCTGCCCGGACGGAGGTACCGAAGACAATTACTGTTGAAGCCTATAGGCAAGAGATGGAGGAGATTTTGAAGATTATCAAAAAGAGCGACTACAATGTAGTCGAGCAGCTGGGGCAAACCCCGTCCAAAATTTCCATGTTGTCTCTGTTACTTTGCTCAGAAGCCCATGCCAAGGCTCTGATTGCTTTCCTGAAGACTGCACACGTACCACAAGAAATGTCATCTGATCAGTTTAAAGATTGTGTGGCTAATCTGACTGCTGATAATGGGTTGGGTTTCTCTGACGCCGACCTGCCTGCTAAGGGGAGGAATCACAATGATGCTCTGCATGTCTCCATTGAATGCATAGGCACTACTCTTGCTCATGTATTGGTAGATATTGGTTCCTCATTGAACGTTTTGCCTAAGAAAGATCTAGACCGGTTGGACTGTGAGGGTTTAGAGTTGAAGCCAAGTAACATTATTGTCAAGGCCTTTGATGGGTCAAAGAGAATGGTGCATGGAGAAGTGGATATTCCAGTGAAGGTTGGTTCTCAGGTCTTTGTGTCTACTTTTTATGTGATGGACATTCCTCCATCCTATTCTTGTTTGTTGGGTCGCCCATGGATCCACAAAGCTGGGGCAGTGACCTCAACACTCCACCAGAAGCTAAAGTATCCGGTGAAAGGGAAAATTGTGACAGTACAAGGAAAGGAGGAGTACATGGTGAGCCACCTCAATTCTTTCCGATATGTAGAGATGGATGGGGAGTTCATTGAGACCCCATTTCAACATTTTGAAGAGGTTCCCCAAACGCTGGCATCAACTGAGACTGTGGTTGAAGATCCTCCAATGAAGATGGCTTCCTTTAAGGATGCCCGGGCTGTTATTGAGAAAGGTGGGTGTGCAAATTGGGGCCAACTCCATGATTTTGCACAGAAGATTAACAAGTTTGGTTTGGGTTTCACTGCAGAGGCTCAAAGGGCTGTTCGGAGTGCACGGATCGAAAGCGCTCCCCTGTTTATCAGCAATTCAGGAGTGAATGCCATTGAAGACGACGTTGAAGAGTCTGAGTTTGACAGTTGGATCTATCCTACTACTGATGGTGGACTAAGCAACTGGACAACAAAGGACTTCATCCCAATTTCTTTTATTACCCAGTAATGAGACTTTTGTTTTGTATTTGTAACAGACAATGTTTTAAACTTTATGGCCAGTGTCTTACCCGGGGCACCGTGGTTTCATTTGTGAGGGCTTTATGTGTGTCATCTACATATATCATTAATAAAAGCATTGGACTTTTCTTGCATTTCAAATTTTGCGCTCCTTGTTTTTCTTTTATTATATATTGCAAAACATCTATTTTACACACACTCACATATACAGGTCTACATCCACTCTGGATCCCACTGATAACGACTCTGCTACTGCCAGTTATGACTTCAAAAGTTAGATCAACTCAGCCGAAGACGAAGGTGAAGATGATTGCGAAGTGCCTGGTGAACTTGCTAGACTGTTACTCCAAGAAGAGAGGGCCATACAACCGCATGAAGAGCCAGTGGAAACGGTAAATCTGGGTACAGAGGTAGACAAGAAAGAGGTCAAGATCGATGCAAATCTGGAAGCTAGTGTTAAACAACGGTTGATTCAGATGTTGCATGACTATGTTGTGATCTTCGCCTGGTCTTATGAAGATATGCCTGGGTTGGATACCGATATTGTGGTTCACCGGTTGCCTACCAAGGAAGACTGTCCTCCAGTGAAATAGAAAGTCCGCCGAATGCGCCCAGAGATGTCTGAGAAAATCAAGGCTGAGGTTATGAAGCAGTTTGACACCATTTTTCTAGCAGTTACTTCCTACCCACAGTGGGTGGCCAACGTGGTTCCTGTGCCGAAGAAGGATGGTAAGGTTCGAATGTGTGTTTATTACAGGGATCTGAACAGGGTAAGTCCCAAGGATGATTTCCCTCTGCCTCATATCGACGTTCTGGTTGACAACACCGCTCAGCATAAGGTCTTCTCCTTTATGGATGGTTTCTCCGGTTATAATCAGATTAAAATGGCTCCCGAAGACATGGAGAAGATAACCTTCATTACTCAATGGGGTACCTTTTGCTACAAGGTCATGCCTTTTGGATTGAAGAATGCTGGGGAAACGTATCAGCGCGCCATGGTCACCTTGTTCCACGACATGATCCATTATGAGATTGAGGTATACGTTGATGACATGATTTCCAGGTCTCAGACTGAGGAAGAACATCTTGACCACCTTCAGAAGCTATTCGACAGGTTGAAATTGTACAAGCTGAGGTTAAACCCTAACAAGTGCACCTTCGGGGTGAGATCTGGTAAGCTGCTGGGTTTCGTCGTAAGTGATAAAGGTATTCAAGTGGATCCTGCAAAGGTGAAATCTATGCAGGAGATGCGAGCTCCCCGAACAGAAAAGGAAGTCAGAGGCTTTTTGGGACGTTTGAACTATATCGGCCGATTCATCTCACACCTGACTGCTTCTTGTGAGCCAATCTTCAAGCTACTGAAGAAATATCAAGCGGTAAGATGGAACGATGAATGTCAGGCCACTTTCAAAAGGATCAAATAATATCTCTAAGAGACACCTATTCTGATGCCTCAAGTTGAAGGGAGACCTTTGATCTTATACTTGATAGTACTCAACAACTCAATGGGGTGTGTGTTGGGTCAGCATGACGAGTCTGGCCGAAAAGAGCATGCTATTTATTACCTTAGCAAAAAGTTTACCGACTGCGAGACCCGATACTCGTTGCTTGAGAAAACTTGCTGCACTTTGGCATGGGCTGCTCGCCGGCTGAGACAGTATATGCTGACTCACACTACTATATTGATATCAAATATGGATCCAATCAAATATATCTTCGAAAAGCCTGCTTTGTCCAGAAGAATAGCAAGATGGCAGATGATCTTGACTGAGTATGACATCCAATATACGACCCAAAAGGCAATCAAGGGAAGTGTGTTGGCAGATCATCTGGCACATCAGGCAGTGGATGGTTACCAGTCTATGATCTTTGAGTTCCTAGATGAGAATATCATGTTGGTAATCGAATGTGAAACACCTGGACCGGATGAAGGGCCTGAGGAGGGATCCCGATGGTCTATGTACTTTGATGTAGCTTCAAACGCTTTGGGCAATGGCATTGGCGCCGTGATCATATCTCCTAAAGGCTCTCATACTCCGTTTACCGCCCGACTATATTTCAACTGCACCAACAACATGGTGGAGTATGAAGCGTGTATCATGGGTCTTCGAGCAACAATTGACCTAAGGATTAAGTTTATAAGTGTTTTCGGAGATTCCGCTCTCGTGATCAGTCAGATCAAAGGCGAGTGGGATACGAAACACCCCAATCTTATTCCTTACAAAGAGTATGTATTGTCATTGCTTCCCCACTTCAAAGAGATAACCTTTGAACACTTCCCTAGAGAAGAAAATCAATTGGCGGACGCGCTGGCTACGATGCCTTCTATGTTCAAAGTCAATTGGGACAACGAAGCTCCCCAGATCATCATTGAAAGATTGGACGAACCTGCACATTACTGTGATATTGAGACTGAAGAAGTAGCAGATAAACCCTGGTTTCATGAGGTGAAGAGGTATCTCGAGGCTCAGGAGTACCCCGAGGGTGCATCTGTTAATGACAAGAAGTTTCTGAGGAGGTTCGCGGCGAAGTTCTTCATCAGCAATGACATCCTTTATAAGTGTAACCATGATTCAACCTTACTGCGATGTGTGGATAAGAACGAAGCAGAAAGGATCATGACAGAGTTACATGAAGGTACTTTCGGAACTTATTCCAGTGGACACACCATGGCAAAGAAAATCCTTCGGGCAGGATATTTTTGGTCCACAATGGAAGCCGACTGTTATCAGCATTCTCGGACCTGTCACAAGTGCCGAGTCTATGCTGATAAGGTGTATATACCTCCAGTACCTCTGAACATCTTGACGGCTCCATGGCCTTTTGTAATGTGGGGGATCAACATGATCGGCGAGATCAGGCCTACGGCATCTAACGGGCATCGTTTCATCTTGGTAGCTATTGATTACTTTATGAAGTGGGTTGAAGCAGCTTCCTTTGCTACCGTAACCAAGAACATCGTAGCACGGTTTATTCGGCACAATCTGATCTGTCGATATGGTGTACCAGAGAGGATCATTACGGACAATGGTACCAATCTCAACAACAAGATGATCACTGAGCTCTGCAAGCAGTTCAAGATACATCATCACAACTCTTCTCCCTACCGGCCGAAGATGAATGGGGCTGTAGAAGCGGCTAATAAGAATATTAAGAAGATCGTGCAGAAGATGACAGTGACATACAAAGATTGGCACGAGATGTTACCGTTCGCTCTTTATGGGTACCGTACCTCAGCATGGACATCAACAGGGGCAACACCCTATTCCTTGGTTTATGGCATGGAGGCAGTCTTGCCCATTGAAGTTCAGATACCCTCTCTTCAGATTATGAAGGATGCAGGTTTGAGCGAAGATAACTGGATTCAGACCCGGCTTGATCAGCTGAACTTAATCGACAAAAAAAGACTTACTGCTATTTGTCATGGTCAGACGTATCAAAAGCGGATGATCAAGGCATTTAACAAGAAAGTTAGACGACAAGAGTATCAAGTTGGGGACCTGGTTATCAAGCGCATCATATTACCTCAAGGTGATCCCAGGGGAAAATGGACCCCTACTTACGAAGGGCCATTTGTGGTTAAGAACATTTTCTCAAGAGGAGCTATGATTCTAACCACCATGGATGGTGACGACCTTCCCCACCCCGTCAATGCAGACATAGTGAAAAAATACTACGCATGAATCAAAGACCCGCTAGGTTGACTGGCCTAGGAAAAAATAAGGGCTTCCCGGCGAACCAAAAGGATTCGGGAAAAAATAAGGGATGAAAATAAAAAAAAATTGTACACCCGGCAAGTCGAAAACCTGAAAAGGCGGCTTGGGCAAAAAAGGGTATCCCGGTGGACCGAAAACCCGAAAGGGCGGTCCAGGCAAAAATTAGCGATCAAAGCGTAACACTATGTCTCATTGGATCACCTTGCAACCAGACTTCGGTATCGACTATCAAGCTCGGACGACACTAATCAATTTCACCTACCTTCAACCAAGTAGCAAAGTGATGCGATGCTCGAGGACATAAAGGCAATAGCAGAGTTGGAACCCAGTGGGATTATTCACATAGCTGTTTTGTTTAGTTTTTCACAAATTGTGTAAATTCTATTATTCGGCGGTGTTCTCTTACTAGGACGTCAACCTCTTGTACAAAAATGCCTATTTACAGGCCAAACTTCAAAATCAATACAATTCACTTTCAGAGAAATTTCAAACTTGTTTTTCCTTTTTCTGTTTTGTTTTGCAAAGAACGTCCAATGTTCATTTTTGATATGTGCATTTGACATTAATTGTTGCTCATGAATATTTACATGCGAAACAAAAGACCATTACTTGTAATATCAGAAACAGGGGAAAATAAGAATTGTCCAAACTGTACAGTTGCTCTGTCTACCAGGTACAAGGTAAATTCAGCCGAAGAATACGATCAAGATGCATTCACTCCCCGCAGAGTAAGACAGTAATGTTAGCTCTCCCCAGCTGAGACTGGCAACTGAAAGAATCGGTAATACTCTCCCCAAGCAGAGTTTATCTACCATCAACACTGAAAAGGTTTAATATCCCCGGCAGTCTTAATATTCCCCAGCGGAGTATAAGAATGTTCCCCGCCAGAATGCAAGATATTCCCCAGTGGAGTCTGAAATTTTCCCAGCGCAGTCTGAAAAAGCTTCCCCAGTAGAGCTTGGAGAATCATCCCCAGTAGACTTTGGAAGATTGTCCCCAGCAAGCTCAAAGGATTATCCCCATTAGATCCTAAAAGGTTATCCCCAGTGAAGTCTCAACTGAAAGATCATCCCCCAGTGGAGTTCTTTCCTTTCACAAACAAGAAGTCAATCCCCAATAGGATTTAGTATCACCAGCAGCAGTAATTCGTCCCCAGCGGAATTTATCGGTGGAATCCTCAACAGAGCATCTCTTCCCCACAGAGTAATCTCCTCATCAATTTATTCCCCAACGGAGTTATCCTCTCCTGCAGGTTTATTCTCGCAATCATCTTCGTTCGCCATCTCCAGCGGAAATGAAGAATTCCACTCTTCCTCCAGCAGCTATCCGGGATTTATTTTCCCCAGCTCAAACATTACATTTCCATACATCATGATACATGCATATACGCATCATACAACACAATCTCATTTATTTTGAGAACATCATTGCTTGATATATATCATGCATTGCATACGACTGACCTTTACCTTTCAGGAAGGATGCAGTTAGGTTCTCAGCTATGTCGAAGACCTGGCCGGTTCTTAAATCTCAACTGAAATATTCTCGGTTGAATTACAGATAAGATTCTCAATCTCGACAATTTTCCTCCGTCAAAGTGTGGACGAGTTCTTAAATCTCAACATAATTATTCTCCATTGAAGTAAACAGACAGTCCTAGATCTTGATGAAGATGTTTCCCTCAGTCGAAGACCTGACCGGTTCTTAAATCTCAACTGAATTATTCTCGGTTGAATTATAGATAAGGTTCTCAATCTCGACAATTTTCCTTCGTCAAAGTGTGGACGAGTTCTTAAATCTTAACAGAATTATTCTCCGTTGAAGTAAACAGACCGTCCTAGATCTTGATGAAGATGTTTCCCTCAGTCAAAGACCTGACCGGTTCTTAAATCTCAATTGAATTATTCTCAGTTGAATTACAGATAAGGTTCTCAATCTCGAAAATTTTCCTCCGTCGAAGTGTGGATGAGTTCTTAAATCTCAACAGAATTATACTCTGTTGAAGTAAACAGACAGTCCTAGATCTTGATGAAGATGTTTCCCTCAGTCAAAGACCTGACCGGTTCTTAAATCTCAACCGAATTATTCTCGGTTGAATTACAGATAAGGTTCTCAATCTCGATAATGTTCCTCCGTCGAAGTGTTGACAAGTTCTTAAATCTCAACAGAATTATTCTCCGTTGAAGTAAACATACAGTCCTAGATCTTGATGAAGATGTTTCCCTCAGTCGAAGAAATGACTGGTTCTTAAATCTCAACTGAATTATCCTCGGTTGAATTACAGATAAGGTTCTCAATCTCGATAATTTTCCTCCGTCGAAGTGTGGACGAGTTCTTAAATCTCAACAGAATTATTCTCTGTTGAAGTAAACAGACAATCCTAGATCTTGATGAAGATGTTTCCCTCAGTCGAAGACCTGACCGGTTCTTAAATCTCAACTGAATTAGTCTCGGTTGAATTACAGATAAGGTTCTCAATCTCGACAAATTTCCTCCGTCGAAGTGTGGACGAGTTCTTAAATCTCAACAGAAATATTCTACGTTGAAGTAAACAGACAGTCCTAGATCTTGATGAAGATGTTTCCCTCAGTCGAAGACCTGACCGGTTCTTAAATCTCAAATGAATTATTCTCGGTTGAATCACAAATAAGGTTCTCAATCTCGACAATTTTCCTCCGTCGAAGTGTGGACGAGTTCTTAAATCTCAACAGAATTATTCTCTGTTGAAGTAAACAGACAGTCCTAGATCTTGATGAAGATGTTTCCCTCAGTCGAAGACCTGACCGGTTCTTAAATCTCAACTGAATTATCCTCAGTTAAATTACAGATAAGGTTCTAAATCTTGACAATTTTCCTCCGTCGAAGTGTGGACGAGTTCTTAAATCTCAACAAAATTATTCTCCGTTGAAGTACATACAGGTCCTAGATCTCGATGAAGATGTTTCCCTCAGTCGAAGTACTGACCGGTTCTTAAATCTCAACTGAATTAGTCTCGGTTTAATTACAGATAAGGTTCTAAACCTCGACAGAGTTCCCCAGTTGAATTACGGACAAGTTCTTAAAACTCGGCAGAGATGTTCTCTCAGTTGAAGTACAAGAAAGTTCCTAAATCTCAACCAAGACCAGGCATCCCCAACGGAATCTTCCACAACAACAGGTATGCAAGTTCTCACTAAGGAATATCTTATGTGATCTACACTCCTGCAGATGGCATCTTTAATCCCATCCTCCCGCCAGCAATCTCCAAATGGCATCTGTAAGCCCATTCCCGACATCACAAGGCTGATACCACTTCATGCGAGTGCAAATTTCTGGGCACTCTAGTGTTCAATCATTTTCCACCTTCGGATCACGAAAGGCATGAAAGCCAATCTACATCCTCAGGTTTAAGAAGATTGAACAGGGGCAGCTGTTGTACCCCAAAATTTGCCCTCTCATATTCCTCAAAACATTGCAAGAAAAATCTCCAAGTTGCTCAAGTTTGCTCAAGAGTGGGTCAGACAAGTCATCTCCTAAGGCAGTCAACCCCAAATTAGGATTTTGTGTTGCATCAAGATCCTTGATTCCAAAGGACCTCAAATTCTACCCAATGTCCTAATATGTTATCAAGGTCATCCATGTCAAGTTTCAAGCCTTGCAGAGGAAGTTTGCTCAGTCAATTGTTCAAAGGTCCAAAAATCGACTGTGTTAGGGCAAAAGTCAATTGTGACCCAAATACAGTCAAACTTTAATATTTTTTGTCGACATTCTCATTTTGAAGGTTATTTCATCATTTTATCAAGGGTTGATCATGATTCATCAATGATTGCTCAAAATTCATCAAGACTCAAAAGTTGCTAAATTAGGATTTTGTAGGAAAAGTCAACTCAACTTTGACCAAGAATAACTTTATCACACTTTATGAGAAATGACCCATACAAAGCTCATTTTGAATAGTATGAAATTTCTTACAATCCATCTTCATACCCCAAGATCAAAAAATGCACTCACAAGAAGTTACAAATTTGGACATTATAGGTCATTTTTGAAAGTCAACAAAAACACCTTTTTTTCCAAAGCTTATAACTTGAGCATGGAATATCAAAATGATATGATACAAAAGGTGTTGGTTATAGGGCATCTCAAGCTTTCTAAAAAGTCCAAGAACACCTCCAAAAGTTCAAAATTGAAGAAGTTATGCATTGTTGACGTTGGACATTTTTTGCAAAATTTCCAAAAGTCAACTATCCCCAAAACTTCAAATTTTGTCAAATGGGCCCATTATTTTCCACTTGATTTGAGCTTGCATAGTTGCCTACATGCCCTAGCTTCAGCCATGAGCCCATATTTTATTTTTATTATTTAATTTGATTTTTTATTGAATTTACTCATTTTAAATCAAATTAAACCATACAAAATCCAAAACTTTGATTATATGAGTTTCTTTTGTTGTTTCAGGCTTTAATCATCATGATTAGCATCATCAAATTCGGATCACACCATATCTTGTACAAAAAGATGGAGATTTGGCAAATTTGGAAAGGTTTAAAGGGTGAATCAAATCAAATCCCAATGCATTGATTTAGAGAGATTTGAATCAAGTTTGTTACCCTAATACATTCCACACTACATAAACAAGCCAAAAAAGCGTGAATAAGGGTTGGAGGCTGGAAGAATAGGCAGGACAAAGTTTGAAAAAGGTCACCAAGAGCTTGAATTCGAAATCATAGCTAGAGGTGTTTTCAGAAGCCAAAACCTATCCCAATCGCTTCCTGGGTGCTCACTCAATCTTCCTGGATCAAAAGCAAGTGTTCTCACACACCACAATGCACTGTAAGTAGCACGACAACCCGCCCTGTTCTTGAAACCGTAAATCATCATTCTTGCATCATTTGAACAAACTAACTGTATATTTGTAATATTCACAACATTTCAAAGCTTTTTGCATTATTTAATTTTGTTTACATGACCTGTATAACAAAACACCATAGCTAGGGTTCTTGGAGTTTTTTTTTTGGGTGTTTTTATTTCAGGGATAATTGGCCACCAAGAAGGGCATGGTTAGGACCGGGAGGTTGAGACGAGCATGACCATGCCCTTGAAACGCATTTTTGTGGCTCGTAGCAAGTTTTGGAGTTGGCTTGGCTTATAGCTACGGACTTTTGTACGTTGGTATAGGTCTGGATCGTTTTAGCCACGGTTTAAGAAAGAAGATGAAGGCGTGTCACACCATCAATGGCCAATTCAAATCACGCGCACATTTTTATAATTTTGCTGGCATATTGACTTGTTTTTTATATTATGATTTATTTGTATATTATTAATAAACAAAGACAAGTGGCCTAGTGGTAAGCGTGCACATCCAATATCCTACAGGACCTGGGTTCGAATCCCAGGTCCCCCAATTTCCTTTTTTTTCTCTCTTCAGGTGATCATATGCATATCCAAGCTTGCAGTGCATCATACACTATCATATATCCAATGGCCAGATGGCCAAAGGCCAAATCTGGTGGCCAGAAGCTGATGGTCCACCATAGACCAAGTCAACATGCGCTCGCCTGATCTCAAAAGTCAACAAAGCGCCAATTCTAATGGGCTTCAGATTGCTGTTCAAACACCATAATTCAGGCCCATACCCCCTTACTCTCATCTATTTTATTTTTGTTTTAATTATTTGTTTTATTGTTTTTGTTTAAATTACTAACCAATTTGTAGGTGTTTAGGTATTGGCTTGCATTTTTGGTAAATTCCAAGTGTATGTGTGAATGTCATGACTGATGTCATAACATTCTAGTTCAGGTTGTACTAACTCTTTAGGTACATGTGTAGAAAAATATTGTAACTCAAATACTGATGTTTATAAGTGTGTATCTGAGCATGTTTGCAAAATGATCACATTTTGCTAATCAGTAGACAGGTTTTCTCAGATGTCATAACAGATGTTATGACATCCTGTTCTGAACTAGCAGGATTACAGGATTGGATAAGTCTGAGTTTTTTCAGGAAACAACTCAGTCCTTCCTAAACAGAATCCTGCGTTTTCTGAGGAGTAACCTAGCTCAATCCTAACCTGATCAACAAAGTACTGTGACCTGGTCTTTAGGTCAAACGGAATCAACCCTAGGTTTTTGGAAACCCTAACTGAAGTTGCAGCTGCTATATATTCAACAGAGCTGCGGTTTTTGAAGTGATCCCTGCTGATTGATTAGAAGATCAAGTTTGTAATCTGTATAGATTTGTTAATTGTACTCCAAGCAATTATCATTGTGATAAGTGTCTTGGAATAGGCTTAAATTGTAAGGGTTGTGTAGCACTCAAAGCTTTGAAGCAAGAGTGTTTGAATGTTACTTGACTAAAGCTGTGAAGCAGAGTCAAGTTAGTTGTGTACATCACTCAAAGCTGTGAAGCACGAGTGATTGTGTTACTTGATTAAAAAGCTGTGAAGCTTAATCAAGTGTGTGTTTTGAAGAGTGTCTTCATCAATTCTCAAGTCAAATTGGTTTATGTATCACTGTTGTGATTGAGGGGGAGTGAGTAGGAACTCAGGTTTAAGTTGTACTTAGATTAGAATTGCATTGGGTAGGTCTTAAGTGAAGGAGATAAACTGGTTGGTTTATTCCTGAATTAACATCTCTTATAGTGGATTCTCTCCCTGGCTTGGTAGCCCCCAGAGTAGGTGTTGTTGCACACTGAACTGGGTAAACAATTGACTGTGTTATTTACTGCTTTTGTATTTACTGTCATATAGTAAGTCAGATACGGTGTCATAACATTGGACGTGACATTGAGTATCTGTAGCCAGAATTTCAATTGGTATCAGAGCAGGCACCCTGCCTGTATTACTGGGTGAGATCTAGGGATATCACTTTCTGGCACTATGGACAAAGAAGGAGTTTTTGGAAATAGACCACCCATTCTGGATGGAACTAATTATGACTACTGGAAACCTCGTATGATTGCCTTCCTAAAATCTCTGGACAAAAAGGCTTGGAGAGCTGCTGACAAAGGATGGATTCATCCCACCATAACTGAAAGAGATGGGACAATCAGTCTGAAGCCTGAGGAAGATTGGAGTAAAGAAGAAGATGAGTTAGCTCTGGGAAATTCAAAAGCCTTAAATGCCTTGTTCAATGGAATTAATAGAAACATCTTCAGATTAGTACATCAATATGAACTGGCCAAGGAAGTTTGGGACACCCTCAAAACTACTCATGAGGGCACTTCCAAAGTAAAGATGTCAAGGCTTCAGATGTTGACCACTAAGTTTAAGAATCTAAAAATGATGGAAGATGAAACCATCCATGAATTTCACATGAACATCTTGGAGATTGCCAACACCTCAGGAGCACTGGGAGAAAAAATGTCAGAAGAAAAACTGGTGAGGAAGATTCTCAGATCCTTGCCTAAAAGATTTGCAATGAAGGTAACTGCCATAGAGGAAGCCCAGGACATTAGCAAGTTAAAAGTGGATGAACTTATTGGGTCTCTTCAGACTTTTGAGATGGGGATCACTGATAATGGTGACAAGAAGAACAAAAGCATAGCACTTGTAACCAACACTGGTGTTGAACACAAGGAGGATGAAGAAGAAAACATATCAGAAGCCATTGCCATGCTTGGAAGACAGTTCAACAGGCTCATCAAAAGAATGGACCCAAAGTCAAGGTCAAATGTTCATAACATTCCTTCTGACATTGACAGTTCCAGCAGAAGACCAAGATCAGAAGATAAGGAAAACCAAGGCAGAGGAATTCAATGCCATGGATGTGAAGGATATGGACATATTCGAGCTGAATGTCCTACCTTTCTTAAGAAGCAAAAGAAAGGAATGACTGTTACTTGGTCTGACTATGATTCAGAAAGCAATTCTGAAGAAGAATCTGCCAAACTAGTTACTGCCCTAACTAGTGTTTGTACTTCTGAAAGTGACACCAGTGATGAAGAAGTAACATTTGAAGAACTGGCTGATACCTACAAGAAATTGTGTATCAGAAGTGGTGAAGTCTGTGTGCAAAATGAGAAACAATCAAAACTCATTGTAAAGCTGGAGGCTGAAAAGAGAGCAAATCTTGAAACTATAAGTCATTTAGAAGGAGAAGTTCAACTGCTGAACTCACAACTGAATCAAATGACCAAATCAGTCAAGATGTTGACAAATGGAACAGACAAATTGGAAGAGATTCTTCAGGCTGGACAAAATATGGGAAATAAATCTGGCCTAGGATTTGTGGAAACAAAGAAATTTGTTACCAGGAAGCAAATGTCAAAACGGATGTCTCAACATTACTCTCAACATCAGGGACATAGACACATGAAGAAGAGGTACCAAAGATGGAGATGTCATCATTGTGGGAAATATGGTCACATAAAGCCCTTCTGCTTCAGACTACATGGATATCCTAATCAGAAATCAGATGTCAAACCTAAGTCTAAAAAGGTACCACACGCTCCTCAATGGAAGAAAAAGGCTACTGCACTGATAGCACACACTTTCCTGAAGAACTCAGCAAAGGAAGATTGGTACTTTGACAGTGGATGTTCCAGACACATGACTGGATTCAAAAATCTCCTCAATAATGTTATGCCTCACACCACCAGTTTTGTGACCTTTGGAGATGGTGCTAAAGGAGAAATCAAAGGAGTTGGTAATTTGGACTACCCTGGAGTTCCAAGTCTGAATAAGGTACTGCTGGTAAAAGGGTTGACTACTAATCTCATCAGCATCAGTCAATTATGTGATCTAGGATTCATGGTCAACTTCTCAAGATCTGAATGTCTAGTGTTTAATGAAAAACTAGATATTGTAATGAGAGGAATAAAATCCAAAAATAACTGTTATGTGTGGCAGCCTGAGAACACTGATATCTCCACTTTGAGTCAAATCATCAAAGAAGAAAAAGATATGAAACAGTGGCAGCATAAACTTGAAGGAATGAAAAGATCTATTCCTATGGAAGATGTCAGAAGAACTCCTAAACTACAGGCTGATAATATATGTGATGTGGCAAAGAACAAGTCTCATAAATTCTGTTCTCAAAAATTCTGGTCAACACAGATGCTACCTGAAGACAATGTTACACAAGATGTTGTGACATTGTGGTGTGATAATCTGAAAACATTCAACATTTCCTTAAACCCTATTGACTTTGGAGAGAAGAAATCATTTGAACTGAAACATAGTTTCTCTGAGCTTCAGCTAACTGATTCTTCTACCAAGGTGCTTGTTGGAAATCAACTTGAAAATTTGAGGGGCAGATTGGGTATTCACCAACATGAGAAATTATAGCAATTAGTTTTGCTGAAAACAAGGGTTGAAGGGATTAATTCTATTAAGTCTATATTTAGTGGGTTAATCATATTCATTCACAATTCCTTCAAAAGCCTTCAGAAGTTGAAAAGACTCCCTTGTACTCCCTATCTCTCTCATCCTTGCAACCTGTTTTCTCCTCCCAATCAAAGAGTTTTCTCAAACTGCTACTGCTACTCAATGTTAAACACAATGTCTCAGACATCATCTTCCACTATGGCGGCTTTGTCTCACTCATCATCATCGTCATCTGATCAAGATTCTAGGGCAATCACGACATGCATAGAATCTGAAGTACTTGAGGTCACTCCTCTCAGGGAGATGGCAACTAACCCAGCCAAAATCAAGAAGCTCAGGACCAGACATGCAGGAAGAGCTCAAGCTGCAGTCTCTGGTAATTCTTCTCTTCCTTCATCTCCTATACCTAATAAAGAAGGAACAGTTCATGTACACCAAGCTATTGCTAGACTGGTTACTAGCATTCTGAGTGGCAACCAATCTGTACCGGGGATTTCTGTTCCTTTGAATCAATCTGAAAGTCCAAATGTGGAAGGTTCTGAAAATATAGATGTCACTGAGGATGTTGTGACACCAAAAGACAACATTCAGAATCCCTCTGAAAAGGCTGCTGATCCACCTATCATTGATGTGGATGAAGATTACTCAGATAATGAACTGATTGCTAATGTGAACCCTAGCATTGCTAGGAGATTGATGAAAAGAAAAAGTAGTGAGACTGTTAAACCTAAGAAGTCCAAGGCTGAAGGGATGGCTGAAAAAATTCAGACAAAAGGGAAGAAGGCACAGGTGCTGACTGCTAGACAACCAATCTCCAAGAAAAGAAAAGAACCTGAAACTTCTGACTCTGATGATGAATCAGAATTTGAGATTGACATTGACAATACTCCCATCAGAAGGAAGCTCCCTTCCAGCAAGATTGCTAGAGTGCCTGAAGTGCCAACTGACAACATCTCCTTTCATCATCCTGATAATGCAAACAGGTGGAAGTATGTCTGCTTGAAGAGAATAGCCTTGGAGAGAGAACTCAACAATGATGCTTTGGAGTGCAAAGACATCATGGAGCTAATCAGGAATGCTGGTCTAATGAAGACAGTGATGAAGTTTGGCAAATGTTATGAAAATCTGGTTAAAGAGTTTGTAGTAAACTTGTCCAATGATTGTGCTGATGGGAGGTCAGCTGACTTTGAGAGTGTGTTTGTTAGAGGAAGAAGGGTCAAGTTCTCTCCATCAGAAATTAACAAGTTTCTTGGAAGAACAAATAAGGACTGTCCTGATGTAGAGGCAACTGACAATGAAGTATGCTTGACCATCACTGCCAAGCAAGTAAAGTGCTGGCCACTGAAAGGGAAGTTGAATGCGAGTAAACTCAGCATGAAATTTGCCATCTTGCATAAAATAGGTGCAGCAAACTGGGTGCCTACAAATCACAAATCAACCATCTCCACAGGATTGGGGAGATTCATCTATGCTGTAGGAACCAAGACTGCCTTTGACTATGGAAGGTACATCTTTGAACAAACCTTGAAGCATGCTGGCAGTTATGCTGTCAAAGGACCAATTGCTTTTCCCTCACTCCTTTGTGGAATCATCCTTGCACAATACCCTGACATCCTTGTAGCAAGAGATACAGTCTGCAAAAGAGCCCCTGCCCTTGGCCTGCACTACAAACTGTTTCAGGGATCCCATGCTCCAGACATTGTTATAACATCAGCTGAGACATCGTCTGCAAAGAGCCAGTCCAAAACATTAGATGTCATAGCTGTCTTAAAAGAAACTTGGAAAGATCTGGATGCTAGGAAAAGGACCCTAGAAGCTCTAATTGCCAAGCTAGAAAAGGAAGAAGCTGAAGCAAGCATGAGGGAAGAAGATGAAGGACAGCTCAACATTGAAGAAAGTGGCTCCTCTGAGTCTGATGACAGTACTTGAAGGATGATTGCTGCTTGGTGGTGTTGCTGGTGGAGTTTGGAAGTATGTTCTGCTGTTGTCTGCTGCTGATCTCATTATTTTGTCTTGGATAACTGTATAACTTTATAAACATGTAATCTTTGGCCCATTTGTGGCTAAAGTGGGGGAGAATATTTTTGGTACTGCTTAATTAGTACTTAACACTATATTTTTCTGCTGTCACTTATTTCTGATGCTATCTATCTATCTCTGATTGTTTAGGAACTTTAGCCAAAAATCTGCCAAAGGGGGAGTTTGTAGGTGTTTAGGTATTGGCTTGCATTTTTGGTAAATTCCAAGTGTATGTGTGAATGTCATGACTGATGTCATAACATTCTAGTTCAGGTTGTACTAACTCTTTAGGTACATGTGCAGAAAAATATTGTAACTCAAATACTGATGTTTATAAGTGTGTATCTGAGCATGTTTGCAAAATGATCACATTTTGCTAATCAGTAGACAGGTTTTCTCAGATGTCATAACAGATGTTATGACATCCTGTTCTGAACTAGCAGGATTACAGGATTGGATAAGTCTGAGTTTTTTCAGGAAATAACTCAGTCCTTCCTAAACAGAATCCTGCGTTTTCTGAGGAGTAACCTAGCTCAATCCTAACCTGATCAACAAAGTACTGTGACCTGGTCTTTAGGTCAAACGGAATCAACCCTAGGTTTTTGGAAACCCTAACTGAAGTTGCAGCTGCTATATATTCAACAGAGCTGCGGTTTTTGAAGTGATCCCTGCTGATTGATTAGAAGATCAAGTTTGTAATCTGTATAGATTTGTTAATTGTACTCCAAGCAATTATCATTGTGATAAGTGTCTTGGAATAGGCTTAAATTGTAAGGGTTGTGTAGCACTCAAAGCTTTGAAGCAAGAGTGTTTGAATGTTACTTGACTAAAGCTGTGAAGCAGAGTCAAGTTAGTTGTGTACATCACTCAAAGCTGTGAAGCACGAGTGATTGTGTTACTTGATTAAAAAGCTGTGAAGCTTAATCAAGTGTGTGTTTTGAAGAGTGTCTTCATCAATTCTCAAGTCAAATTGGTTTATGTATCACTGTTGTGATTGAGGGGGAGTGAGTAGGAACTCAGGTTTAAGTTGTACTTAGATTAGAATTGCATTGGGTAGGTCTTAAGTGAAGGAGATAAACTGGTTGGTTTATTCCTGAATTAACATCTCTTATAGTGGATTCTCTCCCTGGCTTGGTAGCCCCCAGAGTAGGTGTTGTTGCACACTGAACTGGGTAAACAATTGACTGTGTTATTTACTGCTTTTGTATTTACTGTCATATAGTAAGTCAGATACGGTGTCATAACATTGGACGTGACATTGAGTATTTGTAGCCAGAATTTCACAATTAAAAAATTCTTTTCTTTATAAAATAAAAACCACAAAAATATTTTCTTTATTTAATCAAATTTTTATTTTTATTTTTATTAATAAACACTAATTAAATTAACTTAGGTTTAATTAGAATAACTTTAATATATTTTTGTAAATAATTGAAATTAAATTAGACTTAATTAGGTTTTTACTAATTCAATTAATTTTTATTTCTTTCTTAAAATACCAAAAACCCAAAAATAATTTATTATTAATTAATTTATTTTAATTCAATTTAGTAATTAACTTAGGTAATTTCTTTCTTAATTCAAAAACAAAAAAAAATCTTTTCTTTAACAAAAAGGGTCAAAACCCTAATCTTGCGTCTGATTAAATTTTGCGCCGCGATTTCTTTATTCAATATTGTATTTTCTCCCGGATTGTAATATCTTAATAGGATTTTTTATTATTTTTTATCGCTTTATTTATTTTTAAAGGGTTTGTCTTTGGCGATGTAAATACCCGACGCCTTGTAATTTAAATTCCGCATTTTATTTCCGCAAAATATAACTGTTAGATGTTTGATAATAGGATGGCATGACAAGACTGAATGTTTTAACCTAAAATCAACTTAGATCACCTTTAACATGTACAAAGATAAAATTAACTGAAAACGACACACTCGCACATGCGCATTCTTAGGGTACACCCCACTTGGTTACCTTCGTACACGGTCATTGAGTATAGGTTGTTTTAGAGGTCGCCCTCTTGTCTAAAAGATCATAGTTTCCTCAAAATGGTTGCCTCAGATATTGTTGCCTCAAATAAATGATCTAAGACATTAGGGTTACCGCTAAAGCGTCCTAACATTGCTTTAGTGACCATATGTCCCTCATTCGAATTGACCCTCAAACTCCAACGATGGTGCTACCTACTCATCAATAGTGAGATAGCATTGTCTAAAGGAAATTAGCATAGAATGATTCATTTTTCGAGTGGGTAGATGGTTCTTAGATACTTGCTCTTTCAAAAACAAAAACTTTTCACACTTACACTCCTTTTCGAACAAAGTTTTCAAAAACACTTCATACACTCTTGAGGACAGAAGCAAGAGTTAAATCGAAGTTTCAAAACAAAAACTTTTTCAAAACCCACAAGCACAAAGAAAACAATTTTGAAAACAATTGAGCAAGTACCTAAGAGCCCGTAGATAACTACGGATAGAAAGGGTGCTAACACCTTACCTTTCTATAATCTACACCCCGAACCCGAGAAATATCTCAAAAAAGGAATTTTTCTGTGCTTTTTTTCCTTTCCTTGTTGGATAAAATAAAATTCGGTGGCGACTCTTGCTTACCGCGACATTTTGCGAATACAAAACGCAAAACACAAACCAGCATTCCAAAAAAAAATAGTCAGTTCTTCCCACCGTATCACACACCCCTTCTTATGAATTTAAAACTCCCCATAAAATAATATTCAAAACAAGCAACTTTAAACATCATGACTATTAAATTAAAAACCTAGTAATAATACGACTATTGAATTGATAGGACAAATTTGGGGTATGAAAATATGTGCAAGCAAGCTTCCAATGTATATTTTGTTTCCTCTATATAAAAGAGCTAAATATTTGAAAATAAGCATACAAGAATAATACAACAAGAACAACAACATAAAATCAACTATTGCAAGAATTGTTTCACTTTTCACATTACAGTTTATAATTGTTGTATTGCACATAAACTTGAGAATATTCTCATACTTGTATATCTTAGAAATCTCAAGGTATCAAGGTCTTTGCATGTGATGTATTATCTATACTGATTGTATATCAAGTACATCTTGTTGTATTCTAAACATTTTGTTTAGAACTTGGAAAAGTCTCATTCTAGTTTGATTGAGAAAGAAAGTATTGAACAATTAGTTTAGGAAATGAAGTATATTTCTAGATTGATTGAGCAAGGAAGTCCTGGAAAATTGATTTAGGAAAGGAAGTATCCTTCTAGTTTAATTGAGAAAATATGTCTTGGACAGTTGGTTTGGTCAAAAAGTCTATTTCTAGTGAAGTTGAGCATGAAGTCTTGGACTGGTTTGTCTAAGCAAATTGTAATCATTTACTGATTATAGTGAAAATCTCTTGCGTGGCAAGGGGACTGAGCTAATCTCATTATAGATGAATCATGATATGTTTTGTGAGTGATTTACTTATAGCTTATGCACTTTAAATATTCTACTACTTCATACTCAAGCTTAGAATATAAACTTGATCGGATTCAGAAGCTTCTATTGAAAAAGCTTAAGTTATCAGTTACACAATTCAACCCCCTTCTTGTGTCTTTTCTCACCTTCATTATTAGACTCATTCATGAGTATACAATTGATCTTATTAAACACTACTTCATAACCATAATCACAAAATTTACTAATTCTCAGTAGGTTATATTTTAGTCCATCTACTAACCAAACATTATTAATTTAAAAATAAGAATTACCAAAACTTCCTGTACCGATTATCCTTCCTTTATGGTTTCCTCTAAACCCCACATTTCCTCCCTCATTCAAAGTTAAGGTTTGGAACATATTCATTTCTCCTGTCATATGTTCTGAGCAGCCATTGTCCAGGTACCATAAGTGCTGCTTTGCTTCTCCCTTGAAACATATCTTATGCAAAGACAAGTTCAGATTTAGGTACCCATAATCTTATGGGTCCTTTAGGGTTATTTCTAAAATTCTTTTTCTTGTTTTGTACCTTAGCTTTCATGTAACAAGGCTTAGGATCATTCAAGACTCTTGGATTAAAGTTTTTAGTTCTTGAATCAACCTTATCCTTTGGTTATGAACCTTTCAGAACCTTAGATTCTGATGTTTTAAGTTATAGTTTGTTCAGAAATTTTGACTTTAGAGGCTTTGGTTTTCGTTTCTTCATAATTTTTGAGTTTGAAGTACTAGATTCTGAATTGTTGAGAACCTTGGACTCTATAGTCTTTGGTTATGACTACTTCAGAAGCTTTTCTTTGTCACCAACTAGTACAAAGTGAGAATATAATCCTTTCTGAGCAGATCTTGAACAAGAAGGTTTCATTGGTTTAACCATGATTCTCATCCTTGGATTGAAAGGTTTTTTAGAACAACCAATGCCTTATCATTTGCTCATGCTTACACTATAAATCATGGACGCAAGTTTTGTCATGTCAAATCCATTTATGACAAGTTATTGAAGAGTAAGTTCACCCTCATCTGGAGATTTATCAGACATCTTTTCTACTTGGGCAATTTGAATTTTTTATAAATATTTATTTCTAATTTAGAGATATTTTAATTCATTTGTTTTTAGCTCAAATTACTTTTTCAACATTTTGATGTGTTTGGCTTTTTCTTGACATCGACCCATAAGATC